>CM073735.1:63603725-64862725 GCA_037113605.1 Calophaca sinica
TCTTCTCCACTTCTTTGTTTCCCAAAAAAAAAAAAAAGAGGAAGGCGCCATTCAAGCTGAAAGCTTGTTACATAACAATTTCTTTTGATGAACCCTCTTTCAATTTCCAATCTTATCTTGGGGTTCTATTTCTTTTTCTTTGTTGAAGGAGATTTTGTGTCGGGAGACATGAAGGATTTGAATTTGGATCTGTTTGACCTGGTTATGCAAATGGGTTCACGAGGACTCCATGTCTGACGTCGATTTTGCTTTGTTTGATATAAGCTAGTGTATTAACCCGTGCGAAACACGGGTGAGATCCGAAAGTTATCGAGTCACTTAAAAATATTTTAAAAAAAATTTTAAAAAATAGCAAAGATGTACTTCTATTATAATAACAAATGGTAATATGTTTTAAGCGACTCCATAATGGAAATTAATAATAAAAATTGAAATTAAAATATAACTTAAATAAAAGTCTTATTTAGTAATTTATGTGACACTAAATATATATTTTTTTGAAAAAATGTGACACTAAATATTAGTAACAACATATTTATAATATGATGGTCGTGTTACCCACAAGATATATTAAAAAACTATAAACTGTATATTAAAAAATTTATTTGAATGTATTATTTCTATTAACATATTCACATAGGCAAATAAGATAATGATAGATTAAGTGATATTTGTAATATAATTTTTGAGTTAATTTGAATTTGATTTAATTAAAATTTGAATATACTATGTCATTAAAATATTTTTTAATTAAAAATAATAATTTAAATTTTAATAAAATTTCTAAATAACTAAAACGGTATATTAAAAATCAAAATTGTACATTTTCGTATTGAGTATGTTAATATATAGTTTTTATTGCATCTCGCATTCTCTTTCCTGTAATACTAACATTAATTGAATGATTGATATTTGAAAATCGTTTATTTTAGGAAATATATTTTGAACTGTGATAATAATTAGTATCAATAAAGACCTTGTAATAATGGTTGTATTAAAATAATAATGATAAATAAATAAAATATGTTTTGGAGGGAAAATAAATCTGTGTGAGGTTGACACGTGACATGGTCTGACGTGGCAAAACTCCATTTTATATAATATAGTAGATTTCTCTGATAGGGTTCTTAGGGTTGAGATCATGGGCAACCTGGTTGATTTCGATATGATTTCGAAGCCTACGTCCCCATCGCTGCCTTGCGTGAAGGTACAACTACAATGGCAAAATGAAATGGTGATGACGAGACAAGTTCACAACGACGAAGGCGACAAGAGTAAAGGAAGACGCAAGTGAGTCAGTGATCGCGGCCTTTTGGGTTACATACTTTGATGTGAATGATATGAATGAAATGAAGATTATTTTCATAAAATTTATTTTTCATATTCTGTTTTTTATTCATATTAGACTATTTTTTTAAGTCATGTATAGGGGTTTGGGTCGGGTTTTGTCGGTTCTGACTTGACGAACCTGATACTCGACCCAATTGGTTCACTTTTTGAAATTGCGTTTACTTGGTTACCCAACCCGACTTTTGTGGGTCAAATCAGGTTGGTTGACCAGGTCTATCCAAACTATGTTCACCCCTATATACTCATGTATAATGTTAAACATAATAATAGTCTCAATTAAATAACCACAATCCAAAAATATATAATACTTCAAACATAGGCATCACAAAAGTCAATGTCATCGTTTTTTCAAGAAGCCAAGCAAGCACAGACTCAATACATCATCTTGACCAATAAAAAGACTCAATACATCATACTCAGGAGAAGGAACCAAAAAGAAACACCTTTATAAGTCCTCGCCCTTATCACTTGTCTTTGGCACTTTGGTTACAATACCTCTCAGAAGATCAACGTAGAGTGGAAGTTGTGCTACAGCATACAAAGACACAGGGAAGCAAGTGACTGTATAAATGAGGAAAACTATGTTCTTGTATTTGTGGTCAATCAAAAAGAAATGGCCAGGGCAGAAAGTAATGAACATTGCAACAATGGATACAAAAAGTGAACTCAAGCCTATAAGCAGTTTCCTTGGCAAATCGATTTTGAAATCTTTGGCTTCTTTTCGAGAAGTGAGTATCGAAAGAAACATTATGAGTGCAGTGACAGAGAAGCAAAGGCCAATTACTGAAGACAAAACAAATGCATCAAATGCAGGCTTGCCTTCCAATGTAGGTTCACCTGTTTCACTCCTATTCCCACCTGGGACAGTGCTGGATGTAGCAAAGGAAACACCAGCAAGAAGTGCTGCCACTACTGAGCAAGATTTAGACGTGTCCTTGAGCCACTCACTACCACTTTTGACAAGCTCTGCATGTGAGTCCTTGAATATTTCCCCTGTTGTTTTCTCCTCTTTGTTGGTTCTAACCGTGAAATGCTCTGGCACTAGTTGTTTAACATACTGCTCGATGATGCAAGTAGTCACAAGAATGGTAAAAAAATATCAAATCAACCACATAAACTCTAACAATAATCATCACTTCAATAAGTTCTTCACAAGGGCTTACGAAAACATTTTAACCACATTAGCTCTGTATTATAAAAATAATTTAAAGTTTATACAAAAGTGCCTATATGATAAGCACTTAGGGTGCGTTTGGAAGAACTTCTTTACAGCTTATTTGAGTTTATTTTATAACATTGTGTAAGTGTTTGGTTGAACTTATGAAAATAACTTATGATACGTTCATAAATTGTTTTCAGCTTATTTCAACAACCTCCCTATGATAGCTTATTAAAACAGCTTATAACGTGTATGAAAACAGTTTAACCACATTCTTTTTTTATCTCATGTTGCAAAATCCTCTCACTTGAATGTTTATCTCTACCATTTTTTATTTGTAAACCCCTGCACCCTTTATTTTTGCATGATTAAGATTAAACTGTATTGGACTCTCTTGTTACTGGAGAGGATCCAATCCCAAACGCATCATTGTACGATTTGACAAGTATCATAAATTTCATCAAATTATAAATTATTTATTAAAAAGTTACTAACATTTCTGAGTGTCATAATACTGCGAGTAATTAACAACACAAAATGAATGACAACTAATGATGGTCAAAGACAAGTGACAATGTTTTATTTTGAAGGATTGCAATATTTGTTTTCATAAAGTAAGTAATCTCAACGGATGACGAGAAAATCAACTATTAATGTTATGTACAAATGTACAAATGCATAACAAATCATGGATATGTTGAAAAATCAATTGCTGATTTTCTTGTTTAACAATTGAGATCACTTACTTGGCCATGTAAAGTGAAGAACAAAATCCATCTCTCGTAATTAGCTATTAATCTTTTTGTAAAATATTATATTTTCATTGAAAGAACAAGTGACTAATCAACAAAAGGGATAAGGGTGATCAATTTCATTAAAATAGAATGGATTCCAATAGATAAAGATCCACTATACATATTGTAAGCTAGTAAAGGCTAAAGCCTCATTATCCCTATTAGATTTGGACTCATGCTTATATGCATAAGATACCGGGTGCACAACACAACTGAGAAAAGAAAAAAAAAGTGGAAATACAGTTTTTAGCAGTTGAATAAGTTTTCCCCAAGTGTCATTGCAGTAGTTATTTTTTAAATAGATAATATTTAATTTTTTAAATAAATAATAGAACAGATAGATTATATACCTGAAACCATTTGATATGCCATATCATTTGCAAGGCAGCCCCAGATATGAGCCAATCCTTGTCGCTTCGTGTAGCTGCCAAGTGTAACACAGTGTTCTCATCCTTATCCACACCTTGGATTAGGTTTTCAAAGACTGCCTTTGTTTTCTTGTCTCCAAATCGTTTTCTTAATGCCTCAACAACAAGGGTTCGCCTGTTCTCAACTGCCACAAGCAATAAATTTTTATTTTCCATGGTAGTTTCATGTATGGTACTTGGTATTTTGGATATGAGCTCATTCACCATTTCAACTATGCCATTTCTTGCTGCAGTCAAAATTGCGGTCTCTCTTTTTTGTGTTTCTGAAATCGGTGTCTTCTTTTTTTGTGTTTCGATTTCTGAAGTCATTGTCTCTCCACGGTCTTTATTTTCTGCATGTTGCAATTTTATTATTTTCATTAAGTTATATTAGTATAAGATTCATTAAAGTAACATTTCGTGAACATATTAAAATAAAACATAATATAATATATGAATTCTATTTTATACTTAATTTATATAAAAAACATAACAAGATATAAAGTGAAATACATAGATGTTAATTATATTAAAATGTTCTCGTCAAAAAAAATTATATTAAAATGTTAAAATCAAATGGAAACAAATAATATGTTGTATGGTCAAGGGGTATTGAATGTGTGTTACCACTTACTGCTTTTTTTTTTATATAATCACCACTTACTACTTCTTCAACTACACTAGGCAGATCTTTTTTTTTTTTGAATGGCAAACATGTATTATATATATATATATATATATATATATATATATATATATATATATATATATATATATATATATAAGGACAGGAGCACTAGCAGTATTCCAACCCATACAACCATCCAAAGAAAGGGAGTTTCAACACAAAACATCAACCCGAACCAACATCTCTACAACTCTACCGCCACGAGGCGCTATCTAGATAAACACCCAAGTGCATCTATAAACCACTCATAGTATATACAGCTAGTTGAGCGCTCCCTAGTCAGTAGTCGTCGCCACGATAGGACTTTAATCCTCTCCAACACCTACAGGCTATCCACCACCATGTCTGTCAGACCCTGTCTGCCACAAACACCACTACCAAATGAGCAAAACAAGAGGAACAGCTGGAAGAGGTCCTGCGAAAGTGCCCAAGACCACCCAAGCCAGGATGCAACTGCATACCATATCGATCGGGAGAAGTCACATGATAAAAAGAGGTGCATAGCAGACTCCTGCTGTACTCCACAGAGGACACAAGTAGTCCTAGCCTGATCAGTGATCACGTGCCGACGGAAAAGGTTCACCCAGGAGGGAATCCTATCTAAGAGTAACTATCAAGAGAACGCAATAACATTAGAAGGGGCAAAGCTCTTCCACATCCTACGAAAGACCAGCATCTGCACTTCTGACCTACCGGAGACTAAAGGGGGACAGGAAAACAAAAATGAATATGCTGAGCTAACTGAATATACCCCATCTGGATGTCTACTCCAAACCCACCTATCCTCACCCAATGGTAATTAAGGAAACTGGAGCCAAAAAATCAAGTAACTCCCGAAGCAATGCCTCCTCCCAGACAAAAAGACTCCTCCTCCATGTAAGACCCCACACCAGAAACTGAAACATTATTATGGTGTCAAATCGCCACTATTATTTGAGGAAAAAAAACTCTAGAAATATTATGTTGTGGTTCCATCCCAAAACCACTATAGAATGTATTGAAAAGCTTCTTAGGTATTCTTAGATAGCAGTTTATGGACGGACTGTTAGCTATGTTATATGCTTTTGTACTGATTCATGGACAAAGCTCTAGTTTTATAAATTCGTTAATATAAAGTTTTCAAAGGTTCTATTCTTTTGACGCTATATGTTTCCAAACGTCTCTAATTAGTATGTAATAATAAAAGATTAAATATGTTTTTAATCCCTATAAAATTGACAAAATTAGATTTTGGTCTCTAAAATTTTTTTTATCTATTTGTAGTCCTTACATTTAACAAAAATAGTGTGCTTTTAGCCCCTTATCAGTCTCTTATTAGGGACTAAACGCACACTTTTTTGTAAGGATTAAAAACGAATAAATTTTAACCACAATCAATTTTTGTCAATTTTATAGGGACTAAAAACTTATTTAACCTTTTTTGTAAGAATGAGGTAGGCCAAAAGCTAATATAGTATCAAAGCCTATCCTAGATTCATTAAGACACCTACCACATTATACACGCATCAAGCCCAATAGTGTTAGACATGAGGGGTGTATTGGAAAAAACTCAAGTCCCACATGACCTAGAGATAAGATCTCAAAAGAGTTTATAAGCAATAGACACCTCTCACTATACAAACCGGTTTTGTAAGAATGAGTTATACCCAAAATCCTAATACTACTTGAAAAATTTAAGACTTAATTATACTTTTAGTTTCTCTAGTTTTGCTACATTCCCTTGAGTTTTGTAATCCAATTTAGTCCCTCTATTTTAAAGATTAAGTAAATATGGTCCTACCGTAAACAAAAAATTTCACCTAAAACCTTTAAAGTCTCATTTTTTATTAATTGATTTGGACTTCATGGTGAATTTGAGATCCAAAATTATTCTAAAAGGAAAAAAGTTAGAAATTTTGTAGGATGTTGGATTAGTGATTAAAGAGGGAAAATAGAGATTTTTTATTTATTTTAAGTTAAATTTTATATTTTAGTTAATGAGTTTTAAGTAAAATAATATTTAAAATAATTCAATTATTTAGGCCCCGTTCGGGGTGGCTTTTGGTTTTATGTTTTGAAATTTTCAAAAACCAAAACCAGTTTCAGTTCTGAGTTTTAAGTTACAGTTTTTTGTTTTGTTTTTTGAGTCAAGCCTCTCTCTTTACCTCACCTCACTATGAATTCACCCAATATAAAAAAAATATTGACACATAAAAATAATTAAAAAATGCAAGCTATTTTTATATCTAACCATATTAATCACGTTTGGTACATATTGTAAGATTATTTTGTCCATAACTGCATATGAATTTAACAAGAACAATAAGACAACATGTATCTCTACTACCTAAAAGGGACTCCCCACTTGGCATCCAACAAGCCTTTTTCTTCCATGATAACCCAACAGAGAAGAGAAAATGGGGAGATCAAAAGTCACATGGTCCTATCTTTGAACGTTTTACCTGGATGACTGATTATTATTTTCGATAACTAGTAACTAGACCAAAAAACAAATACATACTCCACCTCAGTCATGTGTCCCAGAAAGGGGGTATTACAACACCTGGCTCTAAAGTACACAGCACCAACAACACCTGGCTATTACAATACCTGGCTCTAAACTACACAGCACCAAGCCCCCCCCAATTCTATCACTGGGATAAAAGCACCAACAACAGCTAACAGGGACAAATTTAAAATAAACAAACAAAATGCCCATTGTAATAGTCCTAGCCTCTTTGTACACTCAGAATTACAATACCCATTTACCATCCTGAAAGCATTTTTGCAATTTTAAAAAAATAATATAAATTTTAACAAAAAGAAAATTTGCATCACCTTTCAACGTGGCATCCAATACCAGATTTTTTTTTTGGTACATATCCAATACCAGATTTATTATTATTTTTTTGTACATATCCAATACCAGATTTAGATGTCTAATAAGTGAGGACTGAGAACCTTCATCACCAGGTAGATCGAAGAGCGCTAATACCTGAGATTGGGATTTTTTTTTTTGATAGATCCTGAGATTAGGAGGTTGATCTGGAAACACAGAAGAAAAAGCCTAAGAAGACGATTCAGGATCCATGGAAGACATCTCGAGCAGGTAGGTCGAAGAGCACTAATACCTGATTATAGATATTTAGGTTCAGATTTGAGGAGATATGGTGAAGATCTTCAAGATCTGGTTTGAAAACGAAAGATTCGGATTTGAAGAAAGGAGGTGAAGAGGAAAAAGAATAAAGAGGGAGTGGGGCGGATCTCATGGAAGAGATTAGGGTCAGGAGAAGAAAGAAGGAGAGAATGAGGGAGGAGAGAAGGATCGAAAGAGAAGCGCGCTTCACAGTAGAATTAAAAATAAAAATAAAAAAGACGAGAGACTTTACCAGAGCCGGATTCGAAGTATGGATTCCGTGAAAATAAAACTCCGAACGAGAATCACAAAACCAATTTTTGTGGTTTTGGGATTTAGATGAAAAATGTTTCAAAATTAAGGAAAAAACCAACTCAACCCCAATTTACCCGAATACGTTATGTTTTCAAATTTAACTTTCAAAACCAAAAACAGGAAACTTAGCACCACCCCGAACAAGGCCTTAGGAATTGACACCACGTAGGATTTTACAAAATAGGCTTGGTAAGAGTGAAACTCATTCGAGGGATGAGAGCTCTGCTAGGGTTTTACACCACGTAGGGTTTTGCATGCATTTGCACCATGGGTGATTGGCTCCCTGTTTGTCCATGGGCATTCCTTGCCCCTCCTGCTTCCTCTCCACCACTCTCAAAGAATGACTCACAACCAATTGTTCAAAGAAAGTCCTTTGTGCATTTCCTTAATAACTCTTTTAACATTGCCTTAAGTCAACTCCCACGACCTTGTTTCAAGGGAGGATCGCTTTTCATAAATATTTCTGAGGATGAATACAAAACAGGCTTGGCAGGTTGTAAAAACAACCTTCATGGGCGTTTAATGCTTTCCAAAGGTGATCAACCAATCAAATTCAATGATCTGCGTTCAAAACTTTCCAAACTTTGGAATCCCATAGGCCAATGGAAGATGGTTTCACTAGGAAAAGGGTTTTATGAATTCAAGTTTGCATCACAAGAGGACCTTCGCAGTGTTTGGTCTCTCGTCTCTTGGAATCTTCAACCAGGCGAGGTTGATGCAATGGACTCTTGATTTCATTCCTAGCAATCAAAAAGTCACTCACACTCAGTGTTGGATCAGGCTTAAAGAATTACCCCAAGAATATTGGAGGCCTATAATTCTTTTTGAAATCGCAGCAGCTATTGGAACTTCCATTGCTTTAGATAAGGCAACAAAGAATTGTATTTTTGGACATTTTGCTAGAATCTTGGTGGATCTTGACATCTCAGGGGCTTTGGCACCTGACATTCTAGTGGAGAGGGACGGTTATGCATTCTATGTGGAAGTAGAGTATGAAAAATTACTTGAATTTTGTTCTTACTGTCACACTATTGGGCATGCTATTGCTAAATATAACAAAAGGAAAGCATCTAGTACAACAAATTTTGTGCCTAACAATTCTTTTTCTGGATTGGAATCTTTAAAAGAGGTCTATGGAATTCTATGGGTACTTGTACTTATTTTGATTCTTGTATTGGGAATGACAAATTCAAGGAAACTTTTCAAGTAATTAAATATTATTTAATGGACGAAAATGAGAAAACTTTTAAACTCGATCTATACAGTAACATCGTTTTAAATCCATTCCATTTGAATTACTCCTAGGTGTGTGTAGGGGTTGTGTTTTTTCGCGATAATGGATTCCTCGTCAAGTCAGTTTAGGGGGGTATGGACACACTTGCGTGAATTCGGGTGACGGCTACAAGGGAGAAATCGAAAGGAAACTGTACCCAACCAGGGATGGACGTAAACTCGTAAGATACCGAGGGTAGGGATAATCGTCCAGGTCTTATTGTGACTAAAGCTAAAGGCAAAGGACAAGCAGTTGCTTACGTGCCCAAGCAGGTTCAGCGGATTCAAGAAGGTACAAGTGGGCTTCAAGTTAATGACAAGGCCCAGGGCAATTAAACAGTAACTAATGCAGGGGCTCTAAATGCTAGTGTGGAGGCTATAGCAAATATGGTTAATCAAGAGCATAACAATATGGCTACAATTCCTGATCCAATTGCGGGACCAGACTTGGTTATACCTGAGAATTTTGTTCCTAGAGAGAAGGTGGATTTGGAGGTCAATCTAATTCCTTCTGATGATGAGAACTCAACTAATGGGGATGTTGCAGAACACAATGAGGATGAGTTAGAATCCGGGGAGGCAGTGTATGAAGAGACTAAGGAGCCTATTACAGAGAACTTGAATCTCAGCAACTCATCAATAGCTCATGTTTCAGAAACTCAATTTTCTGTAGCTGATACCATCAGTGGCACAAGTATCTTAACCCCCATTAATGAGGAAGTTGCACCTCAAGTTCAAAAAGAAATGGCAATTATCTCTAAATTCTGGTGTGATCAAGTGGAGCAGAATGAGGAGGAGCCTTTTATTGAGGATAATAATAATGCTCCCTCAGCAGAGGAGCAATCTTTTGAGAAAGCAATGTCAAAATCTCAGAAAAAGAAACTAAGGCAGAGAAATAAGCAAACCTCTAAGTCTGTTGGCCGCAATACCCGCAATAGGGGTGGGCCTAGAAGATTTGCTTAATGAAGATCCTTTTTTGGAATGTAAGTGGTTTGGCCAAGCCTCCAACTAGATTGGTCCTCAAGAAGCTTTGTGTCTCTCACAAGCCTGATTTTGCCTTCATTTTTGAACCATGGATCTTGTTACAAAAATTTCCTTCTAGTTTTTGGAATTTTTTCAATCTCAAGCCCTTTGCTATTTCTTCTACTCATCCCTCTAAGTTGTGGTGTTTATGTTCAAAACAGATTTCTCCTAATGTCATTGCAGCCTTAAAGCAACATGTCCCTTTCTCAATTGCTTGGGAAAACAGAATTTTCAATGTGGCTGCAGTCTATGCAAGTACTGCCTAACTGCAAAGAAGGCTCCTCTGGGTTGAACTGAATAATTGGCAGTAGGCACACCCGGGCCCTTGGTGCTTCATAGGCGACTTCAATGCTGTTTTGGGTGACCATGAAAGAAGAGGAGGCAACCTTCCAATGCAAATATCTTGTGATGAATTTAAAGATTGGTCTGATAGCAATAATCTAACTCATTTAACCACTAAAGGTGCTCAATTCTCTTGGTCTAATAGAAGGAGAGGTGTTGCCTTGGTGGAGATAAGGTTAGATAGAGCAATTTGCAATGATTCTTGGCTCTCTACTTAGTCAAACACATCCTGTTGCACAATTACGAGAAGCGAATCAGACCACTACCTTTTGTTGCTCACCATGAACATAGGTATTCGGACTTTTCCCTCTCATTTCAAGTTCATGAAAATGTGGATAGACCATTCGGATTGCTTAAGGTTAGTCTCAGAGGTCTGGAGCAGGCCTGTCTATGGTTGCCCGATGCAGGTTCTTTCTCAGAAGCTGAAGAACCTCAAAGCTGAGCTTAAAACTTGGAATAAAAGCACCTTTGGCAATGTTCAGCATCAGATTCAGCAAGCTCAACATGCTTTGGACTTAATTCAAGATGAAATTCAAGCAGTTGGCTGCAACGATAATTTGCTTGAATAAGAGAAGGAAGCTCAAGTAGGATTACACAAAGCCCTTCACTTTGAGGAGGAGTTCTAGAAAGAAAAGTCTCAATTAAACTGGCACTGTAGTGGTGATAGGAACACCTCCTTTTTTCACAAAGTTACAAAAATCCGAAATGCTTCCAAGACCATGTTAGTTCTTAGAAATGGTTCCACCCTTCTTGACAATCAACAAGCTATTGAGCAACATGTTTTAGAGTATTATCAGTCCCTTTTTCCTTCTGATAATAGATGTTCTCCTAATTCTCTCATCGAATCTGTGATCGGCCCTCAAGTGACAGTGGAGGATAACATTATGCTCACAAACATTCCTACCAAAGTTAAGGTTAAAAATGTTGTTTTTGGCATGAGTATGAGTAGTTGCGGTGCTCCGGGTCCAGACGTGTTTGGTGACTGTTTCTATCAAAAATTCTGGAGTATTATTGAAGAGGAAGTGTGCAATTCAGTAATTTAGATTTTTACTCAAGGTTGGCTCCTTCCTAACCTCAACTCTAATTTAGTGGTTTTAATTCCCAAATTTTCAGGTGCAAATACCACTGAGTATTTTTGCCCCATTGCTTTGGCCAACTATCAATTCAAGATCATTACAAAAGTGTTGGCTGATAGGCTAGCTCTCATTGCCCCTAAAATCATTTCAGAGCATCAAAGAGGTTTCCTCAGGGATCGTCACATTCAGGATTGTGTTTGCATTGCTTTTGAAGCAGTGAATATGTTGGACAAAAAATTGTTTGGTGGAAACTTAGCTCTTAAGATTGACATCAAAAAGGCATTTGACACTGTTGATTGGAATTTCCTTCTTCAAACTCTCTCACCATTTGGTTTTAATGCCAAGTTTTGTAACTGGGTCAAAGTCATCCTTCATTCAGCGAAGCTTTCCATCTCAGTAAATGGTCACTCGGTTGGTTACTTTAACTGCAAAAGAGGAGTGAGGCAAGGAGATCCTTTATCTCCTCTCTTATTTTGTATAGCTGAGGATGTGTTAAGCCGTGGGATTACTAAATTAGTCACCTCCGGAGTCCTTCTTCCTATGGTTTGCTCTAGGGGGTATCAAACTCCTAGCCACGTTTTATATGCAGACGATATTTTATTTTTTTACAGAGGCACCAAGAAGAATATTCTGGCCTTAATGAATTTATTCACAGCTTATGGGGAGGCCTCCGGGCAGCGGATAAATTTGGCTAAAAGCAAATTCTATTCCGGCTCCATTCCTTCTTGGAGAATAGCTTCTATTGCTTCCACTTTGGGCTTTTCAGCTGAAAGATTCATGTTCACTTACTTGGGCGTCCCAATCTTCAAAGGAAAGCCCACTAAGTCTCATCTCCAGCCCATTGCAGACAGGATTAAAGTTAAATTAGCTAGTTGGAAGGGCTCTATGTTGTCTATCATGGGTCGTGTGCAATTGGTGAAGTCCGTCATTTATGGAATGCTTTTATATAGCTTTCACACTTATGCTTGGCCGATATCTTTGTTAAATACCATGGATACTTGGATTAAAAACTTCATTTGGTCTGCAAATATCAATTCTCGAAAGATTGTCACTGTTGCATGGCACATACTTTGCTCTTCGTTGGATGAGGGTGGTCTAGGCTTAAAATCTTGCAGGAAATTCAATGAGGCTGCTTCTCTAAAGCTGTGCTTGGATTTTTACTCCGTTGATTCGGACTGGGCTCATTTCCTTAGAGCTATATTTCTCAAGAATGGTATGCCTTCCAACCACTACATTAAATCTTCTATTTGGCCTGCCTTGAAAGCCTCAATCCCTCTGGTTTTGGACAATGTTGCTTGGAAATTGGGAGATGGAGATTCTATCAATTTTTGGCGTGACCTTTGGCAGACAGATTCGGTTATCTCTTGGCTGCAAATCCCGCCTCCCTTGCAGTTCTTCCAGTCCAAAGCTAGTGCTTTTATTTCCAATTTTGCTTGGAATTTACCTCCTCCGCTGGTTCATCGTTTCCCGGATCTGGCTGCTACAATTTTTTGTACACCTACTCCCTATGTGCCCGAGCTAGATCAGATGCAGTGGTCTAATTCAGATTTGGGTATTCTCTCCCTCAAAGAGGCATACAGGTTCCTCAATCCTAAAGGCCAAGTAGTCAATTGGTGCAAGCTTCCTTGGCAACCATGCATCCCTCCGTCTAAGTCTTTTCTGACTTGGAGACTCTTCAATCACAAGCTGCCTACTGATGAGAATTTGATAGCTAGAGGTTGTGTGATTGTTTCTATTTGTGGCCTTTGTGGTTTGACGGCTGAGTCCTCGGCCTACCTTTTCCTAGAGTGCCCTTTTGCAGTTGATTTATGGAACTGGGCACAGGCTGTGATTGCTTGTAGCTTAGACCTCAGCTCCTTCTCTTCTCTCCTCTCAGTCTGTAACAGGTCTTGGAGCACTCAGGTTAGGGATGTTATTCTGGCTATCGTTCTGAATGTCATTTATTCAATTTGGAGGTGCAGGAACAGTTTGTGTTTCGAAGACAAGCAAATCCCCCTTCATTTGATCATCAATTCGATCATTGCATCAGTTTCTCTGACAGGGCATTTTTCTAAAGGCACAATGTCCTCATTTGTTCAGGAATTCTCCGTTCTTCAATTTTTTTCTATTTCTGGCATTGTTAGTAGAGCTCCTTCTATTAAAGAAATTATTTGGTCCCCTCCAACTTGTTACTGGGTTAAATGTAACTCTGATGGTGCATCGAGGGGCAATCCAGGGTGGGCAGCTTGTGGTGGTATCCTTTGAGACTACAGGGCGGCGGCGCTTGGGTACTTTGCGGCCAACCTTGGCGTTACCTCTTCTCTCCAGGCGGAGCTTATTGGGGCAATGTTGGCAATTGAGCAGGCAGTCTTGAGGGGTTGGAAAAACCTTTGGTTGGAGTGCGACTCTGAATTAGTAGTTGTTGTTTTCTCCAATCCGGGCAGTGTTCCTTGGCAGATCAGAAACAGATGGATTAATTGTTTACGTGCCACCAAGAGTATGAATTTTGCAGTTTCTCATATTTTTAGGGAGGATAATTCTTGGCAGATAAGTTAGCCTCGCATGGTCTTTCCATTCAGGGCTTTTTATGGTGGGATACTATTTCTATTTTTATTAGAGAGGACTTCTTCCACAATCGGTTAAGTCTTCCTTTCTATAGGTTCAGATGATTCTTTCCATGGGTCAGGCCTTTGCCCCCCATGTCTTTTTAATTTTTTGTATTCATTTTTGCCTTTTAATAATATTGTTGGCGTGCTGCAGATGATTGGTAGGCTCCTGGGTGCCAATATAGTTGGGATTCTTGAGTCCTACAGTGATGCTTGTGCATATCAATTTTTGATAAAAAAAAATTCATTTATTTAATTGTGAAATTTTTTAATAGATTATGAGAATCTGAAAGTTTTAAAATGAATAGAAAAAAGGGATGAATGAACTTAATTATAACAAATTGAAAATTGAGTGACTCAAATAGCTTAAAAAATTATTGAGGGACCAAAATCGCACATAGGCCAAACTAGAGGGATTAAAAGTGTAATCAATCACCTAATTTGTGTATGAAGAATTTGATAAAAGTAGAAATATAATGCTATGTTTTGTATACTCTACGTTACATTTTTTAATTTTTAGTTTTTTTAATATTATATAAATATAAATTTCAATAAGCTTAATTTTTCTGAGAAAATTTCTCCTATCAATTAGTTGATTTTGGCCAGCAATGGTGTTTTCCGAGACCAACACTTTCATCTTTTCTTGGGAGCAACAACTATCACATGGGAAGACATGAAGGTTCGTCGTGGTTGCTAAGTTATCGAATGTCTTATTTCAAACTCATACAGGGACTAAAAGTAGAAGAATCTTAAAATTACAGGGACTAAAAGTGAAAAAATCTTAAAATTACAGGGACAAAAAGTAGAAGAAAAATTTAACATTTTTAATAGGGATTTGACGGCAGAGACTAAAAGTGAAAGAATTTAAATTATAGGGACTAAATCTAAACAAAAAATTTTACAGGGACTAAAACCGAATTTCGCTCAAATTACAGTGACCAAAAGGGATATTAACCCTTACGAATGGATTGTCATATTTTATAAAATTTAAGGAATTTTTAGCTATAAGTGCAACAAGCCATGCTAGGGATTTTACATATCAGCTTATTGGTCTGATAAGTCTTAGTGAAACATGTTATGTCAATAGTTGATCCGTTAAGACAAATAAATTTTTATAGCATGAAAATATTGTATAGCATAAAAAATTTGCAAGCATTAAAAGGTTTTTTATAATGAGAATTTATCATATTGCAATTAATAGCATGATATCCTTTCGATTATAGCTTAACTATATATTTTCATTCTAGTTTGATCTTTGAATTCTAATTGTAAGTTTGAATTGAGTGAAATATGCACACAACTTAATTGGGTCAGAGACAATAAGTTATTTAAAAAAACTACTTTTAATAATAGTTCTCAATAGTGACTATGGATAGCGATTCTAAATGGAAAATTTTATCATGTGTTACCTAGCCGATATTTCTCTATATAGGTTCCTCATTTGTAGTGGTTCCTAAATGTTACCATATCTATCCCTTTTTTATTTCGTCGATCTACTCAGCAGTTAAAATTGCTACCCATTGGCGACAAGGAAATTTAACTCAAGGCTTTTTCTAACAAAATACTACAAGAGTTCTGTTAATTGGTTTCTATAAAACATTAATTAGTTAAAATATAAAAAATGAATATTGTTTATTGTAAAATGCAATATTAAATATATCAACAACAAAAAATACAACAACTTGACGTTTAAGCCAACAAGCGTTGGCTCAGTTGGTAAAGGGAGCGTCCCCGGCTAGGACCCGAGTTCGACTCCTGGAGTCGAAGTGAGGGCGCTATTGGTGGGCGATATGTAAACTCCTTGGTAAGTGCTCAATGAGCCCCAAGGTATTCCCTAGCCCTGTGGAACCCCCGGAGCCCAACTCCACTAAACTTTTTGATATAAAAAAAAAAACAACAACAACTTGACGTTTAGTATTTGTTGAACTACAAATATTGAGAAACCACTGAAATTGTTTATATACCTTGCTTTGGCTTGTAAGAGATGAAATCTCACTACAAAAAAGTGGCTAAATAGGGGGGGTTTATTTGAGGAGGTTTTTCAAAACTCCTCAAATTAGCAAAGAATCAGTCGGGAGTGTTGAAATTTTTATTTAATTTAAAGGGGTTGAAAACCCCCTCTAATTATAAGGTTATTTTCCTCTACTTTTTTCGTGAGGTCACTTCCCGGCTCAAAACACTTATTCCTTTTTGCAAACCCTTTTTCCAAATCGCAGAACAACTCACAAAACCCACACAGCCGCAAAAAGAAGCTAAAGAGTGTTTCAATCTCATCATCAACATCATCTTCTCCTTCGTGGTAATTCTGAACACTCGCACGTTTTCGGTCTTAAGTTTTGCGCGTGCGAGCTACATCACATGCATCTCTCACTCTCACTTCCAAACTCGCAGTTCCTTCCTAATCTCACCGTCCAATCGCCGAGGAATCCTTATCGTGATCGCCACCATCGCCGCCGTCCTGCGGTAGATTCTAGGGTTTTTGTCTATTTCGCTGGATAAATGTGTATTACGGTGGATCTAGGGTTTTCGAGTTTGGTCCTCGTCACGGTGGTTTGCGTCATCGTGCCGGCGATCGGCTTTGTAATCCTCCATAAGTGGAGGCGGGTGGCGGCGAGAGAACACTGCTTCTTTACAAGCGCCACAAGAACACTGCATTTTCCATGATTGTGCTGTTCAGGTATATATATTAGTATAACTATATATATTAGTATAATCTTTCCATTCCATTAATTAGTTTCTGTTTGCTGTTTTGCTTGCAAGGTTTTGGCTTTTTTGTTTCAAAGACTTCTAAAATGTTTTTTTTTCATTGTTGTTTTGTTACTTGGGTTAATTAGAGCTGTGATGCTTCGTTGCTGCTGGCATCCACAAGAAGAAGTTTGTCTAAGCAGGAGTATGACAGGAGTTTTGGGTTGAGGAATTTCAGGTACATTGACACCATCAAAGAAGCCGTGGAGAGAGAGTGCCCTGGAGTTGTTTCATGTGCTGATATCCTTGTTCTTTCTGCCAGAGATGGTATTGTTTTGGTAATACTCTCCTCCTCTTTCTCTTTTTGTTCTGTCTCTCACTTTCCTCCCCCGGATAATTAGATACTTCTTCAATTTTTTTTTTACTTCTAAAGACGTACCGTTTTGATAGGTGAAGGTTGCTTACTTATCATGTGCATATATGAAAATATGGGTTATACAAGAACAAACTCTTGTAAATAACTTAATATTGGGGCCGAGGATGATAAGTTGATAACAATTAACTAATGCTAACAGATCTGTGTATGAGTTTTACTCGTATAGTCTTTATTTCTATTATACGCAAAGCTGGTCTTTTTGCTATGTTATTTTGCATATTATTATTACTTTGAGGAGAGTAGTTGGAGGCTTATCCTTATCCAGTCTAGATTTGTTTTGACTCGTGTTTGACTACCGAATTATTAGTCTTTGATCCATTACTTGGGGGAGCAAATGAGAAATTATGATCATTTGATGCAAGCCTCTAAGAGTGTTAAACTTTATTACTTTGTTGCAGCTTGGAGGTCCTTATATTCCTCTTAAAACTGGCAGAAGGGATGGTAGAAAGAGCAGAGTAGATATGTTGGAGGAGTACCTCCCAGCGAGGAAGCATGAATATGGAGTTTCCTAATTCCTTTATTTACTCTCTTTCTCTCTCTCTCATTTACCTCTATTACAATGTTTAGTTCGAGATATGGAATCTGGAACCTAAATGATCACTGAACCTGGGAACCAGAAACATCTAGTGATTAGTTATTTTTTCTCTCTTGTTCAGCTTGGTTTTTTTTGAATATTCACTGACTAGAGTTATTAATTTCTGAGTTTAAATTACTAATCAATGTTTCTTTGGTTGAAAATTATGCAGGTTTCAACAGGTTTTAGTTCTTAGATTGACTATAATTGAAACACTGATGATGAGCTTGAGGGGTTTGGCATGCCTTCTTTGTGATTCTTCTTATCTTTCCTTTTCTTATCTTTCGTACATTGTGCTGCTTGATTGTTTCATGTAATGAGCTAACCAATAATTTTCTATTTCTTACCCATCTAATTAAATACTGGACGAAATATACTAAATGGATTACTTCACAGCCACCTCTTTAATAGAAAGAACAAAGCAAAAGATGGAGGTAACAGAACAAAGAACTACACCTTTTAATTCAAAGTCACCAAAATGCTAAAATTAAGTTAAATTACATTAGTAGCAGACTGGTACAATTGTATATATCTCCATTCAAAGTACCCCCATGACTAAATTAAGTTTGTAGCATCCATTCTGGTATAATTTTTACCTAGCTTTCTTATGCTTTTTTTAGAATAGTGTTATGCCAGGTTATTAGTACTTGAAGGATTAAGTTGATGCTCTACTCCATGTGTACCACTTATAAGTAATCACTGCTTTCTTTGTATTATGATGTTGATTTTTAATTTTTGCCAATCAATCCATGAGATTTTGGGAGAATTTGTTCTTATGATATTTATATTATGTTCACGAAATTGCAGGCTGTGAAGCAGAAAAAGTTGATACTATTAGCCGAAGTTAGGTAATATCTCATGCCTAGTGGTTTTAATTTTTGTAGTTTGCAGGCAGTTATGATTTCAGCATCTTGATTGAAATATGGAGGATCATTTTGAGATGTAATATTGTTCCTTCCTCCCTTCTAGTGTTATTGATGATGTATAACGGTAGAATGAGATATGCTAATAGTATGAAACTGTTTTGTTGCAGTGCTGATGACTTCATAATATCGGTGTATGAATACATGAAGAATGAGAGCTTGGGTGATGTTTTACATGCGGATAAGTGTGCGAAGTTGATGGACTGGTTCAAGAGGCTTACAATTGCTATGGGTACAACTTGGGAGTTGGCTATAATGTCTCGTGTTGTTGATTGTTTATTAGAGACTTATTAGGTGGTATCATGAGTGATTGTTTACTCACTATATGTAAATCTTCTTGTATAGAGGAACATGGGCAAGCAACATTTTATGTTATTTTTACTTTCATTTTATGTTACTAAGTTTTTTTTATTGAAATTTTTGAGTATTATGGTTAAATTTGTTAAATATTTCATAGTTGTCATCATTTAATATGTAAAATATTAGTAAGTGTCTCATCCAAAAAAATTAACGAGTAAAACATTTAAAACAAAAGTTATGATGACAAATGATAATATAAAAGGGGAGCTTTAGAACCAATGATTGATAATTAGAGGAGGTTAAAAACCCCCACAAAATAACTGCGCAACTGCGGAGGTTATCAACCTCCGCAATAAAACCGCCGCAAAATAAGGGGCATACCAGCGGTTTCTAAAAACCCCCGCAAATAGATTGCGGCGAACGTAACTGGGGCGGTTTTAAAAACCGCTGCAAATAATTTAGCGGAGGTCGAAAACCCCCGCAAATTACAAAAAAAAAGCCACTATTTAGCGTTTTTTTTGTAGTGTCTGTCCCACTCACGTCTCGTAGTGGTTGACCCCCACTTCCAAAGTATGAGTCATAAAGGTTATCCGCTTCCAAAAATAAGTTCAAGAGTTGACCACTCCATTTGTGCTTTTGCTTCATCTTTTTAATGTCTTCAACCCCTATAACAAATTAAAGACACATATGCATGGAACAATAGCAATAGAGATAGTAGAACTCTAGCATTTTGTAGAAGATTAAACTTTGAATTATGTAGCAAAGCAAGTAATAGATCATGACATCAACTAGGAGGAGAGACACATACCTACTCCCGAAAGGCCAAGGATATAGATGTATGCAAACTTCAGAAACCAAAGACAAGTAGCATAATTTGGTGGAACAAGCTCACGGCTAGAATCTTCTGATATTGATATTTTGAAATGTTGATCATTCTGTGAGACTTTTTGTTTTCCTCCCTCGTTTTCAGGTGCTGTAATTATATATATATATATATATATATATATATATATATATATATATATATATATTACCTATTTTAATTCACAAAGACATCCATTTTTTTTGTTGACAAAACAAAGACATTCATTTAAGAAGTACAAAGTTACTTGACTAACAAAATTAATGTTACATATGTGATATTTGTAAAATAAGACTTACCTAATATATTTTTGGAAAAAAGTAACTAAGTCATACTTGTAAGAGCAAAATTTCATGTAAAATAATTAAAAAGTCGTACTCATTACATATAATTTTAGTAAAATAAAATGAGTGCATAGCAAATGAAGAGAAAAGAAAATGAAAATAAAATGAGATGATTTTAAGCATCATTTGCAAGAAAGAAATAGGTATGAAAACTTGCCTTTTCTAATTTGATAGGAAAGAAAACTGAGAAGTGAATACAATCCATTTATTATAAATGATTTTTCTTTATATTTTTAATTAATATGATGGGGATGATTGCAAATTGGAGGTGGCATCTTTTGGTGGATAAGCCGGCTTTGTGGAAGGAGATGTTGATTGCAAAAATATGGTGTTGGGGTTGTTCGGAGTCCAAAATTGGTCAGGTTCCTCATTCTTCTATCTCTTTCATTTGGTGGAAGGATCTATGTAGGTTGGGTTTCACGGAGGGTTACGATGATGATCGATTTTTGGGCAGTGTTAATGGAAAGGTGGGTAACGGCTCGACGATATCCTTTTGGCATGATGTTTGGCAGGATGTTACCCGCTTCAGCTTGCTTTCCCGTGGCTGTTTGGTGTCTCAGAGTAGAGGGATGGTTTGGTTTCGGAGCTTGGGGCATGATTGGGGGTCATTGGGAGTGGTGGTTGAGGTGGAGGGAGGGGTTCTTTGTCTGGGAGGAAGCCTTGTTGGGTGATCTCCTTATGTTGTTGTTCTCTAGACACATATCCCGTGTATCGGTGTTGGCAACGTGAGGAGGAGGATATGTTCTCAGTTAAATCTACTTATGTTTTTTTATTTGACAGACTTCTCGGTACATTGCTAATTCCAATCGGGGATTCTTTTGTGTTTGGACAACTTTGGAAGAGGTATGCTCCTTCTAAAGTTATTGCCTTCCTTTGACAAATGTTAATGGATAAGCTCCCGACTTGCCTTAGTTTGTTCTAGAGGAGGGTCATTTTGGATGCTAATGTCACAAGATGTGCTTTGTCTAAGGTACATCAGAAGACTAAGGTACATCTTTTTGCATTGTGTGATTTTTCCTTCTCTATTTGGTATGTTGTGTGTAGGTGGTTAAGGGTTGAGGTAGTAATGTCAGGCAACTTATCTCAGCACTTTTTTGTTTTTTTTTGTTTTTTCTTTCTCATTTGGTGTGAGGGGGAGGGGTAGGAAGACGTTAGCACTAATTTGGCATGTTGTGGTGTGGGCTATTTGGTAACCGATGATTAGGTGTTTTTTTCTAATTGGATGCCGGATGCTTCGGCTATTGTTGATCATATCAATGTCTTGTCTTGGAAATGGTTTTTGGCTAGGACAAGATCGGGACATTGTTTATTATATGAATGGTCGGTAGATCCTTTGGAGTGCATTAGTAAAAAATAGCAATTTGGGCTTATTGGATAAGGTCTTTTTGGGGTCGCATTGAGATTTTCTCTTTTGTATTTTTTTTTTGAATGACAAATGTTAGTTTGTTAGATATTATTAGTAAAGTTAGTTTTTTTGAGATTTGGAGGATTTGAACACACGCCACCTTATACCTCCCACAACCCTACCACCTGACCATCTTATGAATCCATTCTCCTTTGTATTTGTTCTTGGATCCTTCTGTATATGGGTTGGAGTATCCATTATACTGTCTTCTCAATATATCGTTTTTGCTGATTCAAAAAAAATTGTAAATTTACTCTCTCTTTATTAGGTGAAACTTGAAAACTCTAATTTTGATGAATTAATTTTCATGAAACAGTATAAAAAACTCATTGGGATTCATTTAATCAATCAACAAATATAAGGAGATGTAAATTATTACTAGAAAAGATAGCCAACATTTAGATGTAATGCACATACCACATGCATATGCCGCAGCAGCAAAGATAATTGATTTCAGGTGCTTAGCAAGGTATAGTAGTGAATAAGCAATATCTTGAAATTTTGTAACAAAGAGATAGCATGTGTCATAGTTCTGTGGAGCTGGGCATCGGTTGTGTTGGCCTAGCTCATCTGCTTTGTTAGCATACAATTCCTCAACTTTTTGGATGTTTAGGGTTCCTACAGGTATACCTTTAGAAAGTACGTCGGAAAATTAGAGCAGCACATTTGTTTATAAAATTAAATTAATTAATTTCATAAATAATTACATGTTCTTCTTAATTTTCATTTTAATACACTCCCACGTATATAGTTAGAGTTCATAGATGTCAGAATTGACATTATACAATCAATTATTCTTATGTATGAACTTACTAAATAATAAATAGACACATAATAACAAATATTCTCAACATATACTAAAGGTAAAAACTTGTTAATAGATACAAGCATTTGTTACATCAAAAACACAAAAATCATACTTTTTAAATAACAATAATGCTGTTAACCGAAAAAAAAATAGCAGTACTACTAGGAAGTTATGTTGTTTGTCATAGGACTATGGCCTAATAGGTTTAGTACAGGTCAACTTATTTACAAAATAGCAATGCTAGTAACAAACTTTGTTATGACACAATCTTAAATACATTTTTTTTATGATTGGTTAATTCCTTCCAAAGACAACACATTTTTTAAAAGTGATCATTTTTTTATGACGTAACTAATGTGGAATTGTCTGCTTTTGTTGCGGAAAACATCTACAGGAAATTACCTATGAATTTTAAAATCTGCAAGAAATGATTACTCACGAAGGTTTTACCTGGGAGCGAAATTCGATAGGGGAGCGAAATTCGATAGGAAAATCCATAGGAAATGGATTTGCTGTAGATTTTAATAAATCAAGCACGAAGAGTGTGCTCAACAACGTGTTGTTAGCATTCACATTTACTGAATAAATTATGTCAAGACTTTTAAAAGCATAATAACTAAAAAGACTAGATTTTAGGTCAATAAAAAAGATTTATAGACCTGACAGACCAATCTATTTAAATATATATAAATAAAATAGTAATAATTCTATTATTATTATTATTATTATTATTATTATTATTATCACAGTATTTTTTAGTATAATGTACATGTTAAAATTATTTTTTTATATATTTACTTATTAAACATGTTTGCATAGTCTTTAAACGTATTTAAATATTTAAAATATTTATTATAAAATAGACTTTTAAATAAGTTTACACGTTATTCTAGACTTTTAAAATGACTAGGTTTAGATCTTAAAATAAATATTAGGTATACAAACTTGGATCTACTTCCCTTATTTTTGTAAGTAGGCAAGCTCAGGTATTAGAGAACTTAGTTTGGCCTAACCTATTTTCACTCATTAAATTATATTAACGAGTATCCCAAGGGAATTGATTAAGAAATCAATATGCATTGAAGCATTAAGTACCATAGTTTTCAATAAAAACTTCTATTTTGTGATTACTTTACCATTGCCCTTAAGACACTCATTAGAATTTTCCTAAAAAAATTAATATAAATGCTTTTTAATCAGTTTTTAACAACACTTATTAGCATTAACCTAGTAAATAAATTAAACTAAAACTTTCTAAGGTGAATAACATTTTTTTCTATAAAAGGTGAATAACATATTGAAACCATTGGAATATTCACAAATAATATCTTCCTACTAAAACATCAGCATATGTGAATAGGGATTTGGCATGATTGCTAAAATATATAAATATATCATTTGATAGTGTGGCGATCATAAGCAAAGAGGGGTGAAAATTCAGTGTCCCCAAAATTGTATCTTCCTCCGTACACCCTATTATAATTTAAAGCATCAATTAATAGTTCATTGTTGGAACTTAATTAACTTGAAGCAATAGGCAAAATTTCGATTTATATAATGTCCAATTGGTAGCGGCTTGACACAAAATTATTACTATAACATTAGATAGTTCGTACCAAAACTAATACAGGATGTTAAATTTTTTGTAACAGTTGCATGTGGAGCTGTAATTTAAGTGTGTCGTGTAACTTTAGGTAGCAGTTCATGGACAACTTTTATCTATGTTTTATAATTTCGTAGCAGCTCAATATGAGTGAAACCACTTCCTAGTTCCTATGTATATTGTCATAGCAGAGTTTTTAGAGGATTTATTCTTTTGATGTCATATGTTTTCATATGTTTCCAAGCAGCATACTATAATATTTCAAACATTTCCTCTCATTCTTTACTTATTTCAAAACTTTATGGACCGTCTGTAGCTTCATTTCAAAGGTCTTAAATGTCGTAAGTGCCCATCTTAGTTCTTGTAATGTGTCATTATGTCGTTATTCATGTTCTTCATTGAGTGTTGCAGGATTCTTCAATAATAATATGTTATTTTTTCCTAAGTTTGCAAATGTTTAAGTTTTCTTCTTGAAACTCTAATTTTCTTTCTATAAGTCTTCGTTCCTTGACGAAACCCTAAATTGCTTTCTATACCAAGTTTTTCTCATTCGTCGATAAAAATCTAATTTAGTTTTTTGTTAGGGTCTCACACATATTTGCACTAAAGGATTTTATTATGCCCACTGGACTTTACAACATCTTCCTTGTTGATCAGAGAAATCATGAGCAGATGAATAAAATTGTAAATATAATGTTAGGTTTTGTATATTCTACATAGCATTTTTTAGTTTTAGTTTATTAGTATTATATATATATAAATTTTAGCAAATATTTTGGAACTAGAGATTTCTCCTAACAATGAGTTGGCCAGCAAAAGTACTCAAAGACCAACAACCACTTGGTCAGAAAAAGCGTTGGGTGGCATTTTGTTTCCGCAATGTAGTAGCTTCAACTAAATAGGTCAATGAAACAAAAGAGAGTATATTGATTAGTGGTTCCATGCTTGAATCACAACATATATTGCTCCTAGAACAACAGTTTGCTTTCAGAACCAATACACAAAAATGTACTTGGTAAAATATCATAATGAATCCTATTATGGAGTTGCTATCCAAAGTAGTATTTTTGTGCCAAGGTACACAAAAATGTACTACAATTTATCTTATTAAGTTTTGTACCATGTGCTTGTATAAATAAATCTTTCTAGAAAGATTTATCTATATAAACACATGATATAGACTATTGGCGTATTAGACTTCACCAAGAACTGTAAGACCTGCTTGTAAAGATGAATTTTACTAAATTTTATATTGTGAAACTAGAAATTTCTAAAGAGAGAAGAAAAGTACTTAAATCATCTAGATAGCCTGTCCAATATGGCGTTCCAAGACCTACCACTTTTTGAAAAAATAAAAATAAAAATCACATTAAAAGACATCAAGCTATCAAAGACCCTTCTTCAATTGACATTCATGTCTTTTATGAGATTCTTACTTCAGTAAAAAATGGTTGATCTTGGAATAAGATCACTATGCAATGCTATCAATAGATGATTCCAGTCTTTTCCCACCACCAAGAGAAATTCTTGGTTTTAGATGAAGTTTAATAAAAATTACCTCTTTAGCTCTTACATTGCAATATTCTCATCAATAGTCTACATCAGGTGCTTGTACAAATAAAATTTATTGGAAAGGTTTATTTCTACAAACACACGGGATATAGCTTTATTGGGTAAATTATAGTAAGTTGATTAAAAATAAAATGAACAAGCACATGTTATATATTACTAGTGAGAGTTTGGGGAGTTATGGAATGGTGTTAAAGAAGTGAAGAAAAGTAGCTTGGACGAAAGATATACTATTAGAGAGTTAATAAAAAGGATATCAAAAACTTAATTAAGAATAAATTCATTTATAAAATATATGGCATTAGAAAAGAGCTTGTTTTGCATCAAGCTTTTTCTATAGTTCATGATTTATTTTTATGAAGTTCATATTTTTGCGAGCTTTTGTTGTAGTATACCACTATATTTTTTCAAAAACTCCTTTTAACATTGAAGTACAATGAGAAGACTTACATTCACCATCTCCTTAGTGTTAATTGTTAGAATTATTTCTAATAATTCTTGTGGGCTACAATCAATTGTGGCCTTTTAGTTTTCTAAAAACGGACTAATGTTATGATCCAATTGATGATGCTCAGGCCCGCAAATAAGTGATCGATTGTAATGGGCCTTTGGACACCTAATTCTGATTTATGTGGGAGACAGTGTAGGCCCAACCACTAGGCCCATGATGGGTGGTCTTAGGGTTGATAAATAGAGAGGCTAGGTCCTCTTTGCCGTCACCGAAATCATATATGCTCGTCTACGGTTTGCCCCATTGAGAACCGAGAATTGGAGTTTGTGATCAGGCAAAGGAAGGCTTAGTTTGTGATTTCAGGAGCTCTACAAGACTGAGGCAGTTTCTGGTATTCGTGATCATGTCTTCAACAAGTAAGTGCTCTAATCGGTGTTCTAATTTCATATAATAGATCCTATTAATATTACATGTGGTATCAGAGCCTATATTATATGAATTAGGACCCCTTTTGAATATCCACGCTTGTTTTCTTGATGTTTATGAATCCTAATCTTGAAAAACAACAATCGTGATTTTTGTCTGTTGTCTATGAACCTTCGACAAATATGATATGCATATTCTTCATAATATTATTTGATTGATTGTTACGATTGGCAAAAGCTGTTTCATATCCTTCCATGTTAATATTATTTAATCAACAACTTTGCATCCAAAGCTGTTTCGTATCACGTTTTGGCAAAATTGTTTCATATCCAAAATTGTTCAAATCTCAAGTTTTGATTGTTAAAAATTAGAGCTTTTGATCTAGAATTATTAGAAACATGATTCTGGTTGAAACCCACATATAATCGTGAGAAAAGGAAGCAAAAGACATGCAAAACCCACACTGCATATCATACCCGCGACTAAGATGGTTTTTCACAAACTGGTCGCGATTTAGGCTCTAATAATCCAAGATCTTGAGTTCCAATGATTGGAAATTTGATTCTGAACAAAACCCAACAAAAATCGCGTGAAACGGATTAGAAACGAGCGAGAAAAGATGTTCGACCCGTTTCCTGCGTTCTGACCCGGTTCCGCTGCGGGTCAACCCGCCAGAGGTAGGAGACGAAGTACTGTTCACACGCTGGACTAAGCCCACTCGCGGGGCAGGGAGAGTGAGAGAGAGTGCGGCCTCTACGTGAGTCCGTTTTCGACGCGGTTTTTTGCGTTACGCTCTATATTTCATGCTTGTATTTCTGCTGCGTTAGATATTTTTTCTAAAATATAATGCATTAAATTGATTTTTTAATTATTTTTCTGACGAAAATTAAATTGAAAAATATGTTAGAAAAATAATATGATACATTCTGGATTTAATGGTAGTGTTCACTCTCCCTGTAGAGTTGCGCATGATTGTATGCTATTATTTTTTATATACGTGTTTTTTAATTGACTACCTTGTTACACTATAAAGTACAAAACATGTTGAAAATGCGAATTGAATTGATGCATGACCAGTAAGGGTGCTCATTTAATGATGTACTTGCCTGTTGACTGTGTCTTATCTATGGACAAGTGAAAAATGATTCCTATGTAAGAGTTTTTGTGCGTCGATATGAGCCGTTACCACCAAAGTGGGACCGCTTGTATTGATTCATGAAAATTTCTTTGTAGTTTGAGGAATGCTTTTAATCATTTCATGCAATTACCTGCCCAAAGGGGGTGGTTGTATGTTGTGGTTGAAAGTTATTTGCAGATGGAGTTATTGGGAAATGGATTGGGCTAAGGGATTGTCAGCCCAAAGGGGACAATTTTCTGAACCCAGTGTATTCTCATGGATTAACCCATCTGAGGTTTTGACCGAGTTTTTTTTCAACCTTGGTTGGTGCATTCTACCCAAAGGTGAATGTACAATTTTACTGGCCTCAATGTGATAGCTTGTTTTATTTTTGGAGCTATATCTTGTCATATTACATATACTAATGCATTTGTGTTTTGTCTTAACAGTAAACTATCGAATATTCTGATACTAGTATTAATTTTAATAATTGCTAGTTTGATAAATTTTGAATTATTGAAAATTTTTCTTTTAATTTATCAAACATATTTGGTTTATGCTTGAGCACATATGGTTTTATTTTGAGCAATTTAATTTATTTTTGATAAACAATAAAGTTGTGCTTAATTATATAAAAGTATCTTTTAATGACCTTCTTGTCATTGATTGTGACACGCCACATTGAAACTTGAAAATACGTAAGCTTGTATGTGTTAGAGAGTAGGACTTGTTTTGACATGAGTTTAATCATTGTTCTCTAACATTTATTCTATGAGCCATTTGAGAACTTACATAAAGTTGATGCTTCCCCTTTTGTTGGTCCTACACACAAGTATGAGTGATACACCTTTAATGGTTAGTTATAAAATATATATATTTTTGGTTATTGATGTATTGTATACATGCATAAATAGAGAAATTTCTTCTTAATGAGCTTTTAACTCTCTCTCATATTTGTGTTTGGAATATGTATTTATATACGGGTGTGACATTCTTTTAGAATGTTGTGACATGGAAATTGTTGTGCTCTTTTATTGGAACAATTTTTGAAAAATATTTTTTATATCTACGTCATATTGTTTTCCATTGATGGTGATTATTGTCACAGTAATTTTATAAGTATTTGGAAATATAATATTTGGTATATGTTGATTTGTGCTCCCTTAGAGTGGTACAAATTGTATAAATTTAGAGATATTTATTGCATGATTAATTCAAAAAGTGAATTTATGGATATCTCCAATGTGATAATATTTAATTTTGAAAAGCATTGTATAATCATGTCTTTAATTTCCATTGAATGGTTAAGTTGGTAGTTATGCACATATGTGGTTCCATTTTCGGAATTTAATTATTTATATTACGGTATAATCTTTCATGGTTATTACTGTGATCAAGTTGGAAATTGTGGTGAGCATGTGAGAACGTTTCAAGTGCTTCCACTTGCATTGTGATCTACTGTTTAAATGTGGTTATAGCTTATTGTTTGTGTTTTTCGCTGCGCAAATATTTCTACCGGAAAACGATCCAAATGTATTATAATTTACTTATTTTCCAGCTGATATTTAATAAATAATATACTGGAAAGAGAATATATCATGGTTTAGATATGTGCATGATGTATATGTGCTTGGCTGGTGTTATGAAAATTAATACTTTTATCATATATCATGTAATTTTAAAGTGTCAATTCACTTAAATGTGAACTCTTGTTTCGATTGTTATAAGTGCAAAACTTGTAGAATGCTAATGGATTTTTTTTTTAATTCATGATCAGTAGGGGTGTTTATTTTTTTTTTTAATGCACCTTCTTATGGACTGTATCATGGTTAAGGGCAAGACATATTGATTCCTGGGTAAAAGCATTTCACTGATTATAGTGGGGATTCCCGCCAAAGTGGGAATACTCATTATTAATTGGTGGAATTTCTTTTTATCATTAGAGGAATGTTTCTGATTGTCACGTACAATTTCCTACCCAAAGGGGGTTATTGTATGTCATGATTAGAAGCTAATTTGCGATGAAGTTATTGGAGGTACACTGGTCTAGGAGATTTGTCTGCCCAAAAGGGGACAATTCTCTAAACCCAATGTATGGTCCTTGAGTAACTTATTATCGAATAGTTAGATGAAGTTAATGGAGGTGCGTTGGTGTAGGGGATTTGTCTGCCCAAAGGGGACAATTTTCTGAATCCGATGTATGCTCATTGATTAACTCATCTGAGGTTCTGACCACGGTTGCGACCTTGGTTGCGCATTCTGCCCAAAGGAGAATGTGTTGCTATGTTGGCCTCCAAATAGCTTGATTTAAGCTGAAGTCATGTCTTGCCCTGTTTCTTACTTTAATGCATTTTAAGTTTTGCTTAACAATCATTTTTTTTTAATAACAACTATTTTGCTTAGTTTGTTATGGAGCACTACTTAATTTATTTCATGAAAGTTTGTGATAAGCTTTTAGATGCTTGTGTTAGTTTGCTATAAATTTTTTGTAAATTTAACATGTTTAGATCTTGACATCAGTGGGAGGATTTTGACTTTAGTCATTATTTGATGTCAAGAATGGTAATAAAAATAATTTATTGAAATATACGATTTTCAAGGCTTTTGTTTGTGGGTCGCGACTTTGAATTGAATTTGTTATGCATCGATATTTGAATTTCTGTTGCAATTTTTGAACTCCCAGTTGTTCGATTTTTTTCTCGTTCTTATATCAGACCACATCAAAAGTTATATGATTCGTGATTACTTTATTGTTACTTGTTCCATAGCTACTTTTGATATTTATGCAGATCTGTTGACATTATTTGCACATTCTTTTAAGACTTTACGGAGATCTAGCGCTTTGCTTTGTTTTATCATAAGGATAGTTTATCTTTATTTGATGAGCGCAAATAAGGTACATAATAAACCTTTATCAATTTCAGTATGATTGTGGATTTTATACATGGATTGGAAAATCCTAATATTTTCAAAATGATGATAAAATTGGAGTTAATGAGCTCAATTATTTGTTAATTACCTTTATGATTGAAAGGTTTACTGTTAAATTTTGTCTGGGGAAAAATAAACCTTTACTATATGGTATGTACAATGAACTTATCAATTATCATTTGAATTATATGTTAGCATAAAGAAAAATGGTTGTCATTCAAATCTTCTATATATAAGTTGTTCGAAGATTTTACTTTTAAGGAAAAAGGTTGTTATTTGAAAGATTTAACTTAGATTTGAGCCACCTTTGACTTCCTTAAAATCTATCTTGTATTCATATTTCAAAGCATACATTGTTAGTATCCTGTTATATGTTGGTCTTTCCAAAGTTAGCTTCTTGTTGCTGTTATTGCCTATTTATTTATTAGTTGAAATTGATGAGTTGTTACCTTCTCATTCATGATTTAATTCTAGCGACTAATGCTCGATTAAGGGCTTAGTGTTTATGTGGTAGAACTATATCCTCTATATATTCTTGCATTATTTTCAAATGACCCCATTTCTGTTGGCTTTAGCCTGCAACTTTGAAGGGTCGTTGTCTTGAGCCCTATGCATTGAATGCTTTGAAACCAGTGATCAGAAGCAATATTTGTCATGCAAAAGAATTGAAGAAATTGTTAATCCAAAGAGCTATCATGAAACTAAATAGATTCCACATGGTTAATCCTTTAACCAAGGGACTCTGCCCATAATTATTTATTTATCATTATTTTTGTGAACATGAGCTCTATGAGTTTGTATAATATGCTTGGTTAGTGGGAGTTTGTGCTTTATGTCATGTTAGCTCTCGCATTTTTAACACTTTTGGTGTTTTGATAACATTTTCTATTTGACTTGAGAAATTAATTATAAATTGAATTATGTTATTATATACCTTTGTATATTTTTAACAGATCCAAAAATGTTGAAACTCGGTGTCGTTGGGACCACCATGCCCGTGGTCGACCCCATGTAAGAGTTGTGGCATTACGGTTTTGTTAAACTATGAAGCTTCGGTGTCGCCTGGACCACCGTGTGCGGTGGTCGACACCATGTTGAGCCGAGGCATTATGGTTTTATTGAACCATTTAGTTCTGTCGCTCGGACCATCGTGCGGTGGTCGACACCATGTTGGAGCCGAGGCATTATGGTTTTATTGAACCATTTAGCTCGGTATCATTAGGACCACTTTGTCTTGGGTGGTCGGTGCCATGTTGAGCCGAGGCATATTTGCAAAAACATTAGAGCTCGGTGTCAATGGGATCATCGTGCGATGATCGACGCCATGTCGAGCCGAGGCATCATGGTTTCTTATGAACCATATAATTTCTCTGGCTTTAATGCATTTGAGAGAAATTGAGGACTGACAAAGAAAATGACAGTATGGCTATAAGATCATATTGGCATGCCATTTTCTTGCTACACTCCACATAGATGGCTAGTCGACGAAGTTGGTGGTATTTGTAACCATGGAAGGTGTCATGTCAATATGAGATGTGACTACCGCCATGATTCGGTATCATTTAGCTTTTGTTGGATGGAGTCTTAATTAGGTGTTGCATCTTGGGATCATGTGTTTAGTGGCCACGTTAGGAAGTATGTTATTAGCCCGAGACTCGTTTTCAAAATGTTTTCTAAAAATTAAAATTGCACAATTGATTTTGCCCAAGTGGGAGAATGTTAGAATTATTTCTAATAATTCTTGTGGGCTACAATCAATTGTGGCCTTTTAGTTTTCCAAAAACGGGCTAATGTTATAATCCAATTGATGATACTCAGGCCCGCAAATAAGTGATCAATTGTAATGGGCCTTTGGACACCTAATTCTGATTTATGTGGGAGACAGTGTAGGCCCAACCACTAGGCCCATGATGGGTGGTACTAGGGTTGATAAATAGAGAGGCTAGGTCCCCTTTGCCGTCACCGAAATCATATATGCTCGTCTACGGTTTGCCCCATTGAGAACCGAGAATTGGAGTTTGTGATCAGGCAAAGGAAGGCTTAGTTTGTGATTTCAGGAGCTCTACAAGACTGAGGCAGTTTCTGGTATTCGTGATCATGTCTTCAACAAGTAAGTGCTCTAATCGGTGTTTTAATTTCATATAATAGATCCTATTAATATTACATTAATTTGATGGGAACGTGTTCCGGAAAACCTAGAAGTACCATAACTTTTTTTTTTAAATTATCTAACTCTAACAAGAAAATGTTAGGTTTCACATAGGAGTAGAGAACTTATCAATAGTCAAGTTAGCTTTAAATAGGAAACACAAGCGCAAGAGAACGACATTGCATCGAAGACATGGACATATTACGTACGACAATGAAGATGTAAAAGGTATATTTCGATAATTGAGAACTATGAAACAAAGATGCAGATGACAAATCACGACAATTGAGTACTTTAAAACAAAGATGGATCCATAAAGATTATGAGAGAGAATGGAGTGAATGAGAGAGAGAGAGAGAGAGAGAGAGAGAGAGAGGGAGAATGAGAGGGATCTATAAACTAAACATAGAACATTGGAAACATATGAAAAGAATAGACCACTTTTTTCTATTTTTGGGATGGAATTACTACTAAATTTCTGTATAGATATTTTTCTTGATACAATAATAATTTCTTGTGAAGTCGCTACTGTTTAGGTATTATACTATGATAAATTTGGCCTAATGAACCACCACAATAGAAGAAAAAGAATTATTGGAATTACTCTATTATTAGAGGTCTTGTTCCAAGTCCATACTCAAGGCGTGACAAAGTTAAATCAAAGACAGCTTAGAATTCCTCAAATATTGTAGAACGTCAAAAACTGTGAATGGATTCTTGTATTCTACATCATTCTACAGTAGGCCATGCTAGGGATTTCAAAGATCAACTTATTCCCTGCAGGCTTGACAAATCTTGGTGCAACATGCTATTCCAACAATCCAGTGCTTGTACATGAATAAATCTTTTAGAGAAAGAATATAACTTTGTATAACACGAAAACATTTTATAGTATGAAAAGTTTGTATAGCATGGAAAGTTTTTATATAATGAAAAGTTTATCATAAAGCAATTAATAATATGACATGCTTTTTTTCTTCTTCTGGCTTGGTCTATATTTTTGAATTCTGGTTGCACTACAAAAAAAACGCTAAATAGTGGCGGTTTTTTTTTGTAATTTGCGGGGGTTTTCGACCTCCGCTAAATTATTTGCAGCGGTTTTTAAAACCGCCCCAGTTATTGCGGAGGTTGATAACCTCCGCAGTTGCGCAGTTATTTTGTGGGGATTTTTAACCTCCTCTAACTATCAATCATTGGTTCTAAAGCTCCCCTTTTATATTATCATTTGTCATCATAACTTTTGTTTTAAATGTATTACTCGTTAATTTTTTTGGATGAGACACTTACTAATATTTTACATATTAAATGATGACAACTATGAAATATTTAACAAATTTAACCATAATACTCAAAAATTTCAATAAAAAAAACTTAGTAACATAAAATGAAAGTAAAAATAACATAAAATATTGCTTGCCCATGTTCCTCTATACAAGAAGATTTACATATAGTGAGTAAACAATCACTCATGATACCACCTAATAAGTCCCTAATAAACAATCAACAACACGAGACATTATAGCCAACTCCCAAGTTGCACCCATAGCAATTGTAAGCCTCTTGAACCAGTCCATCAACTCCGCACACTTATCCGCATGTAAAACATCACCCAAGCTCTCATTCTTCATGTATTCATACACCGATATTATGAAGTCATCAGCACTGCAACAAAACAGTTTCATACTATTAGCATATCTCATTCTACCCATATACATCATCAATAACACTAGAAGGGAGGAAGGAACAATATTACATCTCAAAATGATCCTCCATATTTCAATCAAGATGCTGAAATCATAACTGCCTGCAAACTACAAAAATTAAAACCACTAGGCATGAGATATTACCTAACTTCGGCTAATAGTATCAACTTTTTCTGCTTCACAGCCTGCAATTTCGTGAACATAATATAAATATCATAAGAACAAATTCTCCCAAAATCTCATGGATTGATTGGCAAAAATTAAAAATCAACATCATAATACAAAGAAAGCAGTGATTACTTATAAGTGGTACACATGGAGTAGAGCATCAACTTAATCCTTCAAGTACTAATAACCTGGCATAACACTATTCTAAAAAAAGCATAAGAAAGCTAGGTAAAAATTATACCAGAATGGATGCTACAAACTTAATTTAGTCATGGGGGTACTTTGAATGGAGATATATACAATTGTACCAGTCTGCTACTAATGTAATTTAACTTAATTTTAGCATTTTGGTGACTTTGAATTAAAAGGTGTAGTTCTTTGTTCTGTTACCTCCATCTTTTGCTTTGTTCTTTCTATTAAAGAGGTGGCTGTGAAGTAATCCATTTAGTATATTTCGTCCAGTATTTAATTAGATGGGTAAGAAATAGAAAATTATTGGTTAGCTCATTACATGAAACAATCAAGCAGCACAATGTACGAAAGATAAGAAAAGGAAAGATAAGAAGAATCACAAAGAAGGCATGCCAAACCCCTCAAGCTCATCATCAGTGTTTCAATTATAGTCAATCTAAGAACTAAAACCTGTTGAAACCTGCATAATTTTCAACCAAAGAAACATTGATTAGTAATTTAAACTCAGAAATTAATAACTCTAGTCAGTGAATATTCAAAAAAACCAAGCTGAACAAGAGAGAAAAAATAACTAATCACTAGATGTTTCTGGTTCCCAGGTTCAGTGATCATTTAGGTTCCAGATTCCATATCTCGAACTAAACATTGTAAAAGAGGTAAATGAGAGAGAGAAAGAGAGTAAATAAAGGAATTAGGAAACTCCATATTCATGCTTCCTCGCTGGGAGGTACTCCTCCAACATATCTACTCTGCTCTTTCTACCATCCCTTCTGCCAGTTTTAAGAGGAATATAAGGACCTCCAAGCTGCAACAAAGTAATAAAGTTTAACACTCTTAGAGGCTTGCATCAAATGATCATAATTTCTCATTTGCTCCCCCAAGTAATGGATCAAAGACTAATAATTCGGTAGTCAAACACGAGTCAAAACAAATCTAGACTGGATAAGGATAAGCCTCCAACTACTCTCCTCAAAGTAATAATAATATGCAAAATAACATAGCAAAAAGACCAGCTTTGCGTATAATAGAAATAAAGACTATACGAGTAAAACTCATACACAGATCTGTTAGCATTAGTTAATTGTTATCAACTTATCATCCTCGGCCCCAATATTAAGTTATTTACAAGAGTTTGTTCTTGTATAACCCATTGTTGCGTCAAAATCGCAAGTGCACGATTAAACGTCAAGTTATAGTATATAAGATTATCGTCTCCACAGGGAATCGAAACGAATACTGCTCTACTTAGATTAATTTGTTATTTAGACAAATGGTTGAAGTGAAATTACACAAATAGTGTGTAAAAGATAAGTCATATAAAAATAAATAAAAAGAAAGCAAATAAAATAAATGTCACCAAGGTAACGGGATCACTAATGCGTATATCTGTGTATTTGACCAATTTATAATAAGAGCAATAATTCTAACTGATTACCAATCTCTATTCAAAAGCTATTAACACCCAATGATCATGCAATGTTAACAGTCTTCTTTCTAATTTATTACTTTGTTTGATCATTCAAAGCAAGTAAATAGAAAGAGCATAAAGTACCAATAGATTTATCAATTCAATGACTGACTGAAAATGAACACGCAATCCTTGATTCGGCAGAGCATGCAGATTCAATTATCCATAGAGTTTCGTTAACTAATTGAAGGTACGATCGCCACACAATTAATTAGCTGAGTAAAGAATGATCAGTTCTTATAGAATAAATTCACTAGGAATAATTTAATCATAGAAGAGATTAAGTACTAATATTATAAATTATTTAATGATCACAGATACTAAGACTAGATCCCCATCACCTCAAGGATGTGGTTTTATTCCACTACTAAGTAGAATGAAATAATAAACTAGATATAAAAACAAACAGAGTAACAACTAAAACTAGTAAAATAAGACTGAAATATTACAGGGGAAGAAAAGAATTTGGGAGAAAATCGATCCCGAAGTATTTTTAAATGTTCTGCTAAGCGCTTCTTTTATAGGCTGAGTTTTGGGTTGCCGTGCTCCAAGGCTGTGCTCCCTTTACAGGCTGTTTTACGCGTCTGCGCCGCCTCTACGCTTGTCGACATCAATTTCTGAGATTTTTTGGGTGGAGCATGGCCGTGCTCCATGATGAAGAGGCCGTGCTGCATGTTAAAGTCATCCAATTTGTGACAAAGTTGTAGGAAATTTTCTTAGCTTTCCAACGCCACAAAGAACGCCTCAATCCGATAACTACAGCTCCAGATATGATTAAAATACCAACCAGCTATCCGGGGAGCGCATGGACGCGCGTGAGGCGCGCTCGTGGCTAATTGCTTCTTCAGATAAGCATGGACATGCTTCATTATATTATGCGAAGGCCGTGTTTAGCATTATGGGCCTCTTTTAGCCCACTTTTAAGCCCAAACTTGCATTTCTTCATCATATTGCTTAATTTCTATTTCTGCACATTTAAGATGAAAAGAGAGTGAATTGTATGTGAAACCATTCAATAATTATTCAAATTACACTCTACTATCCCTAATAAAATGATGCAATATTGATGTTATCACCCATATTTTCATATATGCACATGATAAGTAAGCAACCTTCACCTATCAAAACGGTACGTCTTTAGAAGTAAAAAAAAATTGAAGAAGTATCTAATTATCCGGGGGAGGAAAGTGAGAGACAGAACAAAAAGAGAAAGAGGAGGAGAGTATTACCAAAACAATACCATCTCTGGCAGAAAGAACAAGGATATCAGCACATGAAACAACTCCAGGGCACTCTCTCTCCACGGCTTCTTTGATGGTGTCAATGTACCTGAAATTCCTCAACCCAAAACTCCTGTCATACTCCTGCTTAGACAAACTTCTTCTTGTGGATGCCAGCAACAACGAAGCATCACAGCTCTAATTAACCCAAGTAACAAAACAACAATGAAAAAAAAAACATTTTAGAAGTCTTTGAAACAAAAAAGCCAAAACCTTGCAAGCAAAACATCAAACAGAAACTAATTAATGGAATGGAAAGATTATACTAATATATATAGTTATACTAATATATATACCTGAACAGCACAATCAAGGAAAATGCAGTGTTCTTGTGGCGCTTGTAAAGAAGCAGTGTTCTCTCGCCGCTACCCGCCTCCACTTATGGAGGATTACAAAGCCGATCGCCGGCACGATGACGCAAACCACCGTGACGAGGACCAAACTCGAAAACCCTAGATCCACTGTAATACACATTTATCCAGCGAAATCGACAAAAACAATAGAATCTACCGCAGGACGGCGGCAATGGTGGCGATCACGATAAGGATTCCTCGGCGATTGGGCGGTGAGATTAGGAAGGAACTGCGAGTTTGGAAGTGAGAGTGAGAGATGCATGTGATGTAGCTCGCACGCGCAAAACTTGAGACTGAAAACGTGCGAGTGTTCAGAATTACCACGAAGGAGAAGATGATGTTGATGATGAGATTGAAACACTCTTTAGCTTCTTTTTGCGGCTGTGTGTCTGGGTTTCGTGAGTTGTTCTGCGATTTGGAAAAAGGGTTTGCAAAAAGGAATAAGTGTTTTGAGCAGGGAAGTGACCTCACGAAAAAAGTAGAGGAAAATAACCTTATAATTAGAGGGGGTTTTCAACCCCTTTAAATTAAATAAAAATTTCAACACTCCCGACTGATTCTTTGCTAATTTGAGGGGTTTTGAAAAACCTCCTCAAATAAACCCCCCTATTTAGCCACTTTTTTGTAGTGTTGTAATATTCATCCTATTCATCCTTGTCCTATCATGCATGTTCATCAAACGTGTTTTAATAGTTTTTGTGTTTCTCAGGGGTAGGTGTGTTCTTGTATAGGCGGTGGTGGTGTGTATGTCTTTTTAGTTGGTTTTTGGTTTGATTGTTCCTTGTGTATGGGGGCTTTGTGTTTGTGTTAGTCTTTTGCAATAACTATTTCTATCCACTTTATATATGGGTTTGGGGTACCCCTTGAACTCTCATTTTAATATATTATTAGTTTTATTACTATAAAAAAGATGAAAATGTTTAAACAGAGTTGTCAATCCCATGGATCAACATCATAATTATTAATAAAACCCTATGTTCCAAAATTATTGAGTTTCTCCCGCCACAAATAAGAATGCACAACATAAGAACTTATTGGACTTACAGTGGTATAGAATACACTTCCACCAAATCATTTTAATTCCGCTCCTAAAGGCTGAGGGCCTAGTAGCAAGAAGTTTGAGAGGACTGAATCCATCTTTGTTCTGAATGACGAAAAGGCCGGGACATTTATTCATTATTATAAGTGCCAAATCTGTTGCATAACACACAAAAACATAAGTAATTTAGATTGATTCCATAATATGAAGTAAACTTATAAAATGTGTACACTGAAAACAAAAGGCATGAAAATTAAAAGGAAAGCACAAGTTGAGAAAACTATTGAGAGTGAATGTGTGTATGCGAGAGAGAGAGAGAGAGAGAGAGGAGAAATCAAATTAATCTATGTAATACTTGGGCAGTACTGTTACATCATTCATTAACTTTTTACTATATAATTATATTTCAAAATCCATTGTTCGACTGAAAGTTACTATGTATAGATCAATTATAAATTTTTACATTAATTCAAAATCATTTGATACGTCATTGAGATGTGTAAAAATTAACATCATATGCACTTAAGAAATATATAAAAATAAGAATCATTTTATTGTAAACTTATTGTTGTTTAAATTTTATGAGATTTGACACAAATGATCAATGTGATAAATAGTTGTTCTTCAACGGTTGAATCAACAAAAATCACATCTTTTTAAAGTTATTGTTGGTTTCATAGTGTCCAAATATTATAATGTAATTTGATCTCTCCTTGACATTGGTGTTTCCGGAATTCCACTTAAATTAGGCAAAATCATGTAAAGAGAGCATTTGAAGCCAAATTTGTTGGATGAGTAATGACTAAAATACTCTTAGGATCTTCCTAAATGCAGGAACCTCATAGATTTTGGAATTTAGAGAATCCAAATACGAGACTCAACAGAATAAAAGTAAAGTGAGATACATCATACATATACATGTACCTATAACTACAAATTTTTTTTGTGAAATTGTATAAATTAGTTTTTCTTGGCAACATATATAGTGAGCAATAAGCATGCATGCAATGCAATTAAGCTTACCAAAAAATTCTCTCCGAATGGCACAGTGAAGGACACTATCACCATTTCTTCGAATAAGATCTTTAGAATAAGTATAGTTAGCGATTGGTATGAAGGAAAAGAGGTACACAAATGTTTGTTTTTGCCATGAAAGTGCAGCATGGAATAGAGGAGTCTCTCCCTCATAGTTATCAATATCGATCAAGTGCTTCCTTTCCCCATTTTCACCAATGATGCATTCACATATATCCTTGAATCCCCTTGTTGCTGCAAGGTGCAGAGGAGTGTCTCCTTTTTCGTTCTTCAATTCTAGCACCTTCTCATTTTGGTGCTTTATGATTGCCTCCATAAGAATTCTAACCACTTCTACGTTACCATCGTTCACTGCCACGTGCAGTGTTGTGCCTCTGCTTTTGTTGATGTTTATTGTACAAAACCTACTGTCTGTTTCATATAATTGCTCAACGTTTTCCCATTTTCCTTCCACTGTCCACAATCGAAGGTTGACCACTACAAATTAATTGAAATGGGCAGGATTACTGATATAATTCTAATGCAGTTAGCCTATGTTTGGTTTAGCGGCGAGACCCACCGGTCACTTTTGGATTGGTCAAACGTGGTTTGACCACAAATTACTTATTGGCTTCACAAACCTAAATTGATTGCGGCCCCAAAATCAATTTTACCTAGGATTTCTAGCTTTATGCTGATATGAAATCAATTTTCAAATTTATTAAAAGTGACAGGTATATAAACATACCCAAAAACAATTTTGATTCAAACTATTCAAATATGAACAGATAAAAATCATTTTTTCATAAATATAAAAAAAAATCTTTTTTCGTGAATGTATTCAAATATATATCATTTTACCTTCAACTCATTTTTAGACAAAATCAATTTTATAAAACCAATTTAGTCAAAATCAATATTTGTCACCATAATTGTTACAATTATTTTATTAAAATCATAAAAAAATTAATGAGTAAATACTCAATTTGGCCCCTGAAATTGTAGAACCGTATCAACATAGTTTCTTACTAATCAATATTCCAAAATGATCCATGAACTTGCAAAACATTAATGAGGTTCGTCCCTCTGTCATTGGACTATTAGCAAATACATCCATAATATATTCACTTAGTTTTAAATGCATCCATGATATTACCAATTTAATATCATTATAGTCTCTGCAAATACCAACAGAGGGACAAACCAAATCAACATTTCACAATTACATGATAATTTTGGAATATTGATAACGTGGGAAACTAGGTTGATACGGCCTTATAATTTCAGGGACCAAATTACTAGTTATTTACTCAGAAATTAATTATTTACCTTCCTCGATGAACTTGCTGTCATAATTATCTTCGTCTTCAATAAAGTCCATGATCGTCTTCAGGGTTGAAACAAAGATTGAAGGAACGATGTGAGATGGCAAAAGAGAAGTTAGTTCATATGTTTTTTTTTTTTTTACGAGATTAGCTCATATGTAATGTTGCAGTTGTGCTTCTTTTATATACCAATCCTGAAGCCAGTGCTTCTGATTTGCTTGTGCTAATTCAGTGAATTTGAAGGATGTGGTAAAATATGAAAAGAAATTATTCCGAACATGCTTTGGAACCGAAGAACAGAATTAAAGTAAAAAAGAAAATTTCTCTTCTAAAGGAAGTTTGCTTCTAAAGTATACAAGTAAAGTATATTATCAAAATTCAACAATAAATAATTAAATACAAGGCATTTTAAAGATGTGTTTACTTTACAAGAGTACTCTCCTACTAGAATTAAAATTAAAGCTTAAATATCATTTTGGTCCCTTAATTTATTTTTGAGGTTTAATTTAGTCATTTAACTATTTTTTGGGTCAAATAAGTCTTTAAAATTTTAAGTTGGGCCAAATAAGTCCTTTAACTATTTTTCGGTCAAATAAGTTTTTTAAGTTTTTAAGTTGGACCAAATAGGTCCTTTAAGTTTTTAAGTTGAGCCAAATAAGTCATTGCCATGAAGGACCTATTTGGCCCAACTAAAAAACTTAAAGGACATATTTGGCCCAACTTAAAAACTTTTTGGTCGAAAATGACTTATCTAACCCACCTTAAAAACTTAAATGACTTATTTGGCCAAAAAATAATTAAAGGACTAAATTAAACCACAATAATAAGTTAAGGGATTAAAATAGTATTTAAGCCTAAAATTAAAAAAAGTTTATGATGTAAACACAAACGATCTTGGCGTCATTTAGCCAACTTCGTTGCAGAAAATTAAAAGTTTTTATAAAAAATGAATTAATCGAATGTGCAGTTACAAAATCAAAGGGAAAAATATAGTGTTAGAGGAAGCGGCTTATCACGCTATACTCCCACCACTTATCCTTTTTATAAGAAATAAAACTCTAATTTACACATACCAAACAATGTCATTAAAATCATAACTTTCACCACTGGTCCTTTTTATAATAAATAAAACTCTAATTCACACATACAAAGCAATGTCATTAAAATCATAACTTTTTAATTAATACACTCAAAAACATAAATTTCTCTCCAAAACTACTCTTATTAAAAATGATGGCTCATAGTTCTAATTAATGATATCTCTTTAATTACTTCTACTAACATGAGACTTAAATAATAATATAAATGAAATTTATTATTTAATACATTTAAAAATTTATATTTATTTTTTATATTTAAGACAAAAAAAATGTCATTTTATCTTTATAAAAAAGACCGGAGCGAGTACGAAACACATTAAGACTTAAGACAATGATGCCACCATGGTAAGCCGCCGATTGAGTCACACATTATGAATTGCTTTTTCCAAATATCAATTCATTACAACCTCGCTGTAGTTAATAATAGTGTAGTAACTGTAACCAAAAACGATGGTGAGATTTGATATTCATCAAGTCACGTAAAAAATAAGTAGTTAAAAATATTTTTAAAAGAAAATAGGAAAAAAAATATAACTGAGTTTCTAATATAATAACAAATAGTCTAGTAAAAATATATAATAACAAATAGTAATATGATTTTAAGGTAAATTCATAGTAGGAATTAATGATAAAAATTAAAGAGTTGGATTTGTGTCAGCAAACACACTTTTATTGTTAAATATTAGACAAAATATGAAAAGCATTCAAAAGAGATTAAGAAAAATTAGAAGCTTATGGCAGAATTTGTGTCGTTGTATACATCAAAATTGAATAAAAAACAACTAAAATAAAAGAAAAATGTAGCAATTGACTATTTTAAAAGGAGAAAATTAAAAAAAAATAACAATAGCGACATAGGTATTCATTTTTGTTTCATAAATATGCTAATCTTTTTTCTGAATGAATATATTAGTATTCATAGATTAAATGATATTTTTAGTATGATGTTTTAGTTAATTTCAATTTGATTTTATTTAAATTCAAATTTGAAATTTGAATTCAAATTTATTATGAATTATATAATTGACAGTGAATGTGAAATTAAAAGTTGTCAAATTTATATTAATGCAGATTGATTACATTAATTCAAAATCGCCAAGTCATTTAAGAGAAGATAGTTATGTTTTTTATAACATTTATTAATTGAGCTTTTGTAATAATAATAATAATAATAATAATAATAATAATAATAATAATAAAATTGCTTTAAAAGAGAAAAAATGTATGTAATTTTAACACGTGGCATAGTCCTACGTGACAAAACTTCATTTATATAATATAATAGATTTGCAATTTCTTTTCCTTTGAAGAAGTACATTATCCTAAAATACCAAAAGAAAAATACATTATCCTCAACTGTACGTCATGAGATTTATCTTCGGATAAAATAACAAAGCTATTAATTGAACATAAAACTGGACACAGACACCGTATGTCCGTATAGTACGAACGTGTCTGTACATGTACGGATCCCCCCTTTTTTTTAAAACAAGATTTTTTACAAATTTTTTTTCAAAAAAATATTACAGATTTTTTTATCTGGTTAATCACTTTCACATATCTGGTTAATGCTATTCATTATCTGGTTAATACCAAGTCCTGAAACTTTTGGACATCCCATTTTCTTATCTGGTTAATCACGTTCAAATATCTGGTTAATGTTATTCATTATCTGGTTAATGTCAAATCCTGAACATTTTGGACTTTTCATTTTCTTATCTGGTTAATCAAGTTCACATATGTGGTTAATGTTATTCATTATCTGGTTAATGCTATTCATTATCTGGTTAATGCCAAATCCTGAAACTTTTTCTTATTTGGTTAATCAAGTTCAAATATCTGGTTAATACAATTCATTTTCTGGTTAATACCAAATATTTTTTTAACCAGTTAAAAAAAATCTAAAAAAAAGCAAAAAGAAAATATATATATATATATCGTACGGATTCCGTACAGTCCGTACATATCCGTACCGTACGAACATACAGTGTCCATACGATCTGTGTTCAAAAAACATTTTTCTAAAAGAAAGGATAGATGAATCAAAGCTGTTAGTTAAACACAAAACTGGACACAGACACCGTATGTCTGTACTGTACAGACCACCCTTATTTTTTTTTTAAAACAAAAAAAATTTAAAAAAAAATTTCAAGAAAATATTACAGATTTTTTTATCTGGTTAATCACGTTTACATATCTGGTTAATGCTATTCATTATCTGGTTAATGTCAAATCCTTAACATTTTGGACATTTTTTTTATTTGGTTAATCAAGCTCACATATCTAGTTAATGCTATTCATTATCTGGTTAATGCCAAATCCTGAAACTTTTTCTTATCTGGTTAATCAAGTTCAAATATCTGGTTAATACAATTCATTATCTAGTTAATGTCAAATATTTTTTTAACCAATTAAAAAAATCAAAAAAAGCAAAAAAAAAATATCTGAAAGAATTTTGTACACATCTGTACCGTGCGGACATATAGTGTCCCATACGGTCTCCATACGATCTGTTTTCAAAAAATATTTTTCTAGAAGAATATACCATTCATTTGCTTTATTTTGCCCTTTTCGGATGACCCTTCCTTACTTCCCAGTGAAGCCAGTGAAAATGGTTGTTTCTTCCATGCTTTTGTACTTTTTTACTTTAGCCTAAGATACCTGTCAATGCTTTCCTATCTCGTCGTGTTTCTTGTGGTCTTCAATTCATGGTCCTGGTCATTATAGCGGACACTGAGGTACGTGAGAGGTGTTAAAATACAACTAAAATAATTTGTTGAATGATGTTTGCCTCAATTTGAACAATAGAAATGCTAGGCCGTGTCTACAACTTTTAGGGACTTAACTTAATTAGGTAAAATTACTACAGAGACTTAATATAAAATAAATTATCAATCTTTATTAGTTATTTTTTCTAATTTTTTGAGCTACAAAACTATTAAATGAAGTGTTATAATCAAGTAATTTTAACTAGTAAAATGAGAAGCAGTAAGCAATATTGAAACTATAAACTTGAGACCTTTAGTTTGTCACTTTTACATTAAACATATAGTATTTAAAACGGGTTTGCTTGCAATAATTATTGATTCAAACGGTTTGCTGATTAACTAGACGTTAAACATATATTGATACTTAAAATATAAGACACACAGCCATAAATATTAATAACAATATTAATTACTAATCCTAAATTATAAGTACAATAATTTTTTTTTGATAAGCAAAAAAGATTATATTAAAGAGAGTACAAGGGGTACTCCAACCCATTACATCTAAGATGGATTACATTGCTTGAAAACAGCCCAACGGATTAGACAACCAATCCGAAAATTGTACGCCTGCATTCTACCATCCCTACAATTAAACCTCCCCCAGGACAGCTCTTTCACCTTGGTGATGATCATGTTACAATTAGCCACCACACCCCTACAATATAATAATAGTGAGTGAAAAGTTTGAGGCCTAAACTTCTGAATATAATATACTAATAACGAGTAAAAATATTTTAAGGCCTACGGCAATTGTCTTAGTTACCTTAGGCCACACACGACCCTGGTTAGCAACACACTCTCTGACACTTACTTTCCAACACACTCTCTCTTATTGGTTAAAATTCATATGGATCCCACCAAATTTGTGTGGGAACCACATGATTTAGTGAAACCTATTTAAATTTCAATCAATGAGTGTGTGTTGGGAGGAGACTATTAAAGAGTGTATTGCTAGTACTCCTTAATATGAGAAATGCAGTGGTTGTGCTGTTAGATTTTTTTTCTATAAAATTTTTGTGGGTTGAAATCAACTGTGACCTTTTTGGTTTGTCAAAAATGGACTAATATTAAGATCTATTAGAAGATACTTAAGTCTGCTAATATTATAATCAATTGGTAATAGGCTTTGGACAATTATTAGTACAACATGTTATGCTAACAACCTTAGTACAACAAGTTATGCTAACAATATACTCCAATGCTTAGATATGAATAACTCTTTCCCATAAGACATGTAAGTTTATATAACTCTTTCCCATTAGACATGTAAGTTTAATGACATTAATTATAATATTATCTTTTTCCATTCTATGTTAAGTGTGTATATGTTATTTTGACGCATCTGATGCTAATTCAATTAAGGATTGGTGCTTTTGATGTTGCAGAATCTAAACAATGAAGAAAGAGTGAAATTTGGTTCTATGGCGTGGAGTATCATTACTAGAAAAACTTAAAATAGCGACAGAAACATAAGAAAAATAATAAAATGACATTGACTGAAGAAATGGAATTAAAATATAAGGAATTAAATAAAACACTAGAAGAAATTAATAAAAATATGTTCCTATTATTAGAAAAAAAATAATAAAATTGCAAATTATACTTTAAATAAATTCCAAAATGGTAGGAATGTAATAAATAATATACAGGATACATTAGATAATATAAATATTGATGGAAATAAAGATATTGATAGAATTAAGGAAGTTCTTCAGCAATTAGAAAATCTCTTAGAAAGATAAGAAAATTGTAGATATATTACTATACAAGATTTAGAGGAATTTCTTAGTGATAGAAAATCAATAAAGAAAAAAGAGAATACAACTTTAGTTTATCTACCCGGATTATGGAGAAATTAGTTAGAGAATATCAAGAGGATATAAAAAATGCAACAGGAATAGAGAAAATAAGTAGACTTATGAATGAGTTAAAAATTTTAAATGATGAAATTGGAAATACAAAAATATATAAAATAAATAATGATCAGGAAAAAGAAAATGATTTAGAAGAAGTAGTCCTAGGATATGAGGATGAGGACGAAGAACATTTAAGAGTAGATATGAAAAATAAAAGTGGTGAGGAAACTAGTAGCCAAGGAGCTACGAGACAACCAAATTACCAAAAAAAAAGGGACTTGGGGTACCTTTTGGAATGACCCAAATTATTGGAGATCCTATGATGAACCATATATGGGAAGACAAGGATATTATAAAAAGAAAGGAAAATGGGAGAAATACCCATCAGATTATAAACCAAAGATAGAGACACTTAAGCATAGAAATATTTTAAATCTAGATCGTGTCACAAATAAAGAAGAATTGATAAATGAATGGACAAATGATTTAAGCCTAATTCTCCAAACAGATGAGTATTTAAAGACTATAGATTTTGATGCAGTATTAAATCTAGTTTTATATAAAACATCAGGAAATGTTCAGAAAATGCTAAATAGTATTGGAGCATTTCAATGGCAGCATATAATAGCTGCTGTCACAAAAAATACTGATATAATAGAAAAAATTACTAAACTTATTTATAGAGAAATTGTTGGTTTTGATAATGAATTTAGACAATCAGAGTTAGATAGAACAAGGCATGAGAAAGCATTCCTGCATCTAGATAATATGAATATATATGATATGTGTTACTTTGAAGAATTTACCTGTGAATTTCAGAAATATTATTATCAGTTAGATAATCAATCTAAGGAAATATAGAAGGGTATATTTATTAATAAATTACCATTCCCGATAAATGAGAAAGTTAAGGAATTATGCAACAGAGAAAAATTGAAGTTGCAGATACCTTAGGAGGAATTATATCAATTGTTTATGAATTGCTTGCTAAGGAATGTCAAGAAAAGCAAATTAGGAAGTCCATAAGACATAACAAAGGAATTTGTTGTAAGAACCCAAATATAGACCTTCCAAATCAATGGGGATGTAATGATTCTAGAAAACCATATAGAAAAAAGAAATATTTCATGAAAGGAAAGAAATATAAATATAGGAGATCTTATCCTAGAAAAGAATCATATAGGAAGAAGAGATATTTTAAGAAGAGAAACCCAAACAAGATCCCTAAGAAATATTGTCCTGAAGGAAAGAAGAAGTGTACATGTTGGTTATGTAAGGAAGAAGGACATTATGCAAATGAGTGTCCTAAGAAAGGTAAGAAGGAAGAAAAGGTTAAGTTGATTAATTTATCTCTTAAAAATAATTATGAACCAGTAGAAGAAGAATTTAGTTCAGACGAAGAAATATATGAGTATAGCACAGAATCTAGTGATGATGGAGCAACTTCAGATAGTGAATCTGAATAGTACATATATTAGAATAGATATAGAAATAAATAAGGTTAGATATGCTACAGAAGCATATATAGATAGTGGAACAAGTATTTGTTTAGCAACAAAATATTTGTTTCCAAAAGATAAATGGATTGATTTAGATAACCCTTTAAAGGTCCAGATTGCAGATGGATCCACTAAAGTAATTAGTAAAGTTGTTAGAAAAGCTATAGCATATATAGAAAATTATATATTTGTTATACCTACTATATATCAACAGGAATCAGGATTAGATTTAATCTTAGGAAATAATTTTTTAAGGTTATATGCACCTTTTTGTCTATACAAGAGGTTTATTCAATTAAAGACACCCTATATAGCAGGAAAGCAAAAGAGAAATCTTACATCAATTCCTATAATTCATGAATCTCAAAATAGAGCTACAAAATATAAATCAGAGTTTCACGTGCAAAAACGTGGTGATATATATAATAAAATAACAAAAATTTTAGGACTCTTTGAAGATAAAATATATGTATTAGGCCAAAAAGAATTTCCAATTCCCCAGGAAATAGAGGAGCTTTTGGATAAAGTATGCAGTGAAAATCCACTTGATCCCAAAATTAATAATAAAAATCAGGAATTAATTTCTCTTAGGTTAAAAGATCCTAACAAGAAAATTAAGTGTAAGCCCATGTTTTATACCAAACAGGATAGAGATGAATTTGAAGAAGATATAAAGAAATGGTTAGACTTAGGATTAATTCGACCATAAAAAAGTAAATATTTTGCACCAGCCTTTTATGTAGATAATCATAATGAGCAGAAAAGAGGAAAGAGAAGAATAGTGATCAATTATAAAGCTATGAATAAAGCTTTAAAAGGTTATGCATATTTCATTCCTAGAAAGGATCATATAATTGAATTAGTTCGTGGAAAGAAATTATTTAGTAGTCTTGATTTTAAATCAGGTTTTTATCTATTAAGACTTGATGAAGATAGTAAACCTTTAACAGCATTTAGTTGTCCCCATGGACAATATGAATGGAATGTATTACCAATGGGCCTGAAGCAAGCACCAGGTATTTTCCAGCGTAGAATGGGTAATGTATTAAGAGATAAAGATTTTTGTGTTATTTATATTGATGACATTCTTATATTTACTGATAAGGATGATTTATTAGATCATTTTAAATATGTTAAGAAAGTTTTAGAAAGATGTTTAGAACAAGGAGTTATTTTAGGTAGAAAGCAAGTTGTTCTTGGACAAAAAAGAATAGATTATCTAGGTTTAGAAATAGATGGAGGTAATATTGTTATGCAAAAACATGTCTTAACAAAATTACATGAATTACCTTCTGAAATGAAAAATGTCAAGGAATTACAAAGGTTTCTTGGCTTACTAACATATATTTCAAATGAAGGATTTATTAAAGATCTTGCAGAAGAAAGAAGACTTTTGCAGCTTAAACTCAAGAAAGACGCAGAGTGGAAATGGACAGAGGAGGACACTGTGATAATTGAAAGATTAAAGCAGTTGTCCAAAAATCTGCCTGTATTATACCACCCTCGTGAAGAGGATTATATAATTATCGAGACAGATGCATCCGATATAACTTGGGGAGGCTGTATGAAAGCCAAACCAATAAATAAGTCAAAAACAGAGTTACTCTGTAGATATATGCCAGGCTCATTTCATGATCATGAGCTAAATTATCTAATTCATGAGAAAGAAACCTTAGCATTAATAAGAATGCTAAGGAAGCATCAGATATACCTAATGCACCAGGAATTCTTGGTAAGAACTGACTCTACTTATGTTGCAGGTTTCAAGAACCTAAGTATTAAAGAAAGCCATAAGCAACGAAGACTTATCAAATGGCAAATAGAGTTGAATCATTACGATTATAAAATAGTCCACATTACAGGAAATAAGAACGTGCTAGCAGACATTCTAAGTAGACAATGGAGCGCGAGCAGCTAAAAAGAGAAAAAGCAATAAAGCAGGCCCAAGTAAAGCAGAAGGAAAAAGAGCTTGAATTATTAAAGGCAGATCTTCAACTACTCAGCCTTCAGCTTGGAGAAAAAGTAGAAGAGCCTGAAGAAAAGCAGCCAAAGAAATATTGGGTTGTGTACAATGGCCCAATGCCTGGAATTTATGACGATTGGCACAAAGCAGCAGTTCACATAAATGGAATCCCTAATGTAATCCATGAGTCATTCAAGACACTGGAGCAAGCAAAAGCTGAATTAGAAGCATTTAATAGAAGAGAAGCACTGAAAAAGAAAAGTCAGAAAAATATTGGTTTTCGACCAAATACTAGCTCTCTTGGACCAGGACCATCTGGACCGGCAAATAATAGTCCTAAAACGGGATTAATGAAGTACACCAAAACTTTTGTTCCAAATAAACAAAGCCTCAGCCTACTTCCAATTATGACAAGGGAGGAACACGAAGCAATGGTTCGTTTCTCTCAGGAAAATTTCAATAAGTCAATCTCCGAATTATTTAATTGGAATGAGGAGACAAAGATATACAACTTCTACGTCCTGAACAGAGGCAAATACGGAGTAAAAGCAGTAATTACCCCCGGATGTCCAGCCATTAGAGTATTCAATTATTTCTAGTTCGGATTAATTGAATGCATTTATTTATCTAATGATCTTCAAGAATTACAATTTTTTCCAACAGGGATTAAAGAAGCAGTGAAGTTTTATAAGCAAACAATTGCCAGAGATCGGCCAATATTTATGAAGATGTACTCAAGCTATCCAGAATTCGAATCAACTCAGGTTGCAAAGCACTTTATCTGCACGGGATTTTGCAATGATACATTCACATATATGGATAAGCCACCGGAAGTACTATACATTGAAGAAGAATATACAACAATTACTGTGTATCAGCTGTCCTACATGTTCGAGCAGACTCAAAGGGTTCGTGGAGATACACCTTTGAAGATTAATTACAAAGGACTCAATACAGTAATCACGTCAAAAATTAAGCTCCCCATCAAGAAGGAAGAGTTGGATAGGATAATTAATTTTGAAGCCCCATTTTTTACTTTAATGGGACCAAATATCAACTATATGCCAGTTGTCAAGAGGAAGCTGTTTGAAATTATTAAAGTTTATCAAGATCATGCTTGTGAATTATGCTATGAAGAAAAAGAAAAATTAAAGCCAGAAGAAGACAAAAATGAAGATAAGGCAGAATCTTCGGGAGTTGCTGACAAGGCTTTCTCAGAAGACTCATGTGAAGCAATTATAGAGGAGTGATGTAAGACATGAGGTCATAGAAGAATTATGTAAGGGCAAAAAAGGCCCAAAATATCATGTAAATAGTCTACGTGTCACATGTATAGTATTACGTGTCATATATAGTTAATAGGTGTCATAAGTTTGTCAGTAGCATATTAACTGTTAGGTGCTACGTTGCTGTAAAAATAAATCTGTTTGCAAAAAGACAAAGCCACGTAAAAGTAAAAGAGTAAATGTGGCAAATAAATGTAGGATATGTGTGACAACCACCCTAAAAATTTAAATGGAGCCGCCACCTATGTTTATTAAGGAAAAACAATAGGAAAAACCGTTGTTTAAAAATAATTGGGAAAAGTAGTCTTTGAACCAAATTTGAGGGTTCGGGAGTTGGTTACGCGTAAGAAAGGTGTTAGCACCCTTACGATGCCTGTTTAGAAACGGTACCCTTTTAATTGTTTTGAAAAAAATGTTTGCTTTAAAAATTAATTCCCTTAACGTAACTTGCTTGTTTGATTTCTTAAAAATAAGGAAGAAGTTGCAAAACGACCGAATCGTACAAATGGCGTTTCAAGACTTCTAGCCGAAAGATAAATGCAAAAATATTATACTTTCATAAAAATAGAGATGAGCAAGAAATCGCAAAACGACCGAATCGTGCGAGTGGCGCTTCGAAGCTTCTTGCAAGAAAACTCATTTTTTAGTGAACTAAGTGAAGAAATAAAATGAAAAAATAAAGCACGTATGAAATTATTGCTTCGATATTTTTGATACAGCGTTACATGGTTAATATCTGACTCCTTTCATTACTCCATTTTTTTTTAAATACAGAAGAAACAAAACAAATGTCAAAAAACATAATTATTTATTATATATTTATTATTTAATATATTAAGTCAAAAAAACGCGTACGTGAACAGAATTCCAAAAAAAAACTCTTTTTGCCTTTATGCCCTCTTAACAACATATTTGCAATTTGGCCCCATTGGAAGGCCGAACCCTAGCCCTAATTTCAGTGCAGAACAGAGAACGAGCAACAATCCAAACCAACGCAATCAAAATGGCAAGAACAAAATAAAAATATAGAAAAGTGAAAAAAAATTCAGTGGTGAAAATTATAGTCTATTAGAACTGAGTCTATTACATGATTATGAAAAAAAAATAAAAGAATAAAATGGAGACGATGAAACCTGAATATGAGCTCTCTCAGAAAATTACACAAGTAAAAGTAAGGGGAACCAAAAAACCTACAACTAGAAATGGTGTTTATTTTCGGTTCTGTAATAGCCTCACAGGCTTTTTTTCTTCTCCTCCTTCTTCTCTGTGTTTGCCCTCTAGGTTCGCCCTCTATTCAATGTTCTCTGCATCTGTTCCTTCTCTTCCTTCGTTTTTATAGCCCTGCAATAATACCAAAAATCCAATTAATAACCGAATCAAAATAGAAGGAAAAAGAAGAGTAAAAAAAAATGGGAAAGAAATTGGGACGAAAACCCCTTTTGCGTCTAGATCCATAATTCCTAGCGGAGTTCGTGGAGATCGGGCTCACAATCTGAAAGATTGGATGGAGGTTAGGGTGTACGTGATTCAGTTTTTGAGCGATTTACGGGATTAAGGGTGAGAAAAAAGGAAAGATTTAGTTTGATTGGGGAAAATTTGTGAGAGGGATTGAAAGAGATGGAGGATGAGGAAGAGAGGGGTGAGGCCGAGATTGATGGATAGATAGGATGGAGGTAGCCGCGGCTGAGGGTTGAGAGGGTGAGGGAGAGATTAGGGTTAGGTTTTGGTGAGGATGAAGAAGGAAGGAGAAATTGAAAGGGAAAGAGGATGAGGGAGAGAATGGGAACAGATGAGAGAGAGAGAGAGGGAGAAAGGGCGAAAATGAAGGGGGAGGGAATCTGTGTGTGTGTGTGCTGCGGTTGAGTAGTGAGGGAGAATAAGGGAAGAATTAGGTTTTTTAGGGTTAGAGGGAATTGGGTTCTGGGCTTGTGTGTTTGGGCTGCGGGTGGTTGTAACGTTTTGTTGGGTTGGGGGGTGCGAATGGGAAAACGGGGTGCGGGCAGCAGCGGGAAAGAGAGAGCCTGGGAGGTGCACAAAAGAAAAAGGAGGGGGTACACGCAGCGAGTGAAGGAAACAAGCTAGGCTGGGCTACTATTAGCACCCCCAGTATTGCAATATGCAACCCCTTTTCAATAAATTTTATTTTTTCTTTTTTTATTTCTCTTCTTTTCTTTTAGCACCTTTTTTTTTTCACCTTATTCCCTTTTTTTTGCCTCCTTTTTATTCCATGACCAAAAACATTATTTTTATTTTTTAGTATTAGGAAACTAAATAAATAAATAAATAAAGGCCGGACAAAAATGGGGTATGACAGCTGCCCCTCCTTAATTACATTTTACTCGAAGACCTTTGTGAATTCGTTGTAAAATGTAATTAAGGATAGAAAACCCTAATTTTTGTCCTGAAACAAGTGGTTTAAGAATGCGGGATTGGTTCCCGACTTTGGTGGGAGATTCTAGGGTCGGTGTCCTAGTGAATTCCCAGTAAGGCATAGGTATTACTATGATTCCTTACAAAATTGGCGGGAGATTCCAGGTTCGGTTTTCTGGCGAATTCCCAGTAAGGGATAGTTATGACTATGCCTCCTTACAAAATTGGTGAGGATTCTAGGTTCAGTTTCCTAGCAAATTTCCCGTAAGGCATATGTATGACTAGCCCTTACAAAAATGGGTGGGAGATTCCAGGTTCGGTTTCCTGGCGAATTCCCGGTAAGGCATAGGTCTGGTTCCTAGCTCTTACGAAATTGGTGAAAGATTCTAGGTTTGATTCCTAGTGAATTCTCAATAAGTCATAGACTTGTTTTCTAGCTCTTGAGAAATTGGTGAGAGATTCTAGGCTTGATTCCTAGTGAATTCTCGGTAAGGTGTAGGTATGACTAGCTCTTACAAAAATTGGTGGGAGATTCCAGGTTCGGTTTCCTGGCGAATTTCCCGTAAGGCATAGGTCTGGCTCTTAACGCTTACATCTTTGGTATTGATTACTTCCCTACTTAGGGTAAGTCTGGGGTGTGAGCTTCTTCGTCACTCGACACAAGTTTGGGTCAGATTCCCAACAAGGGTAAGTCAAGTTCTTAACTCTTGCTAAAAGGTACGGATTGACTACCTTACTTTAAGGAATATCCGTGATATGAGTTTCTCTGTCACTCAATATAGGCTCGGGTCAGATTCCTGACAAGGTGTAGGTCAGAATCCTAACTCTTGCTAAAGTATGGATTGGTTTTCCTATTGCAGGTGAACTGCGTACGAGCTTTTTCGTCACTCGACACAGTTTGGGTCAGATTCCCGGTAAGGTATAGGTTAGATTCCTAACTCTTTATAAAAGGTACGGATCGATTTCCATAATTGAGGAAGATTCGAGACGCGGGTCAGATTCCCAGCAAGGTGTAGGATATGTTCCTAACTCATGCTAATAAGTGGATTGGATAGGTTGAGTACTAGTTCTTACTGAGTAGACAACAAACCAACTGTGTGCAATATTGGAGAGGGTGGGTCGATGGTCCCGAAAAACTTTGATGATCATGCAAGATGCAATGAATGGTATGCCATGCATGAAATGACATTTTTTATTTTTAGAGAAATGTTTTTTTAAGGTGGGTCGTGGACCCAAAAGTATTGGTGATCATACAGGGTGCAATGAATGATATGCTATGCATGAGTATTATTTGCTTTGAAAGATTTTTTTGATTTATTTCCCTGAATTCCTTTTGAGGAAGCTGCCCCTAGACTCGTGGGATGATAACTTTCTGTCGAATTGCTTGTCCGAATGGTTGACTTTGTACTGCACCAGGTTTGCATATTTGCCCCTTGATAGATCATCTTAAGGATCCTCAAATTCTCAACTTCATGCTTTGAATGCCCTTGGGAGGATTAGATTGAAAACTTTGATCCATAGAGACTTTTCAGTGTCCCTTTGGCTTTCGTCCAGCCATATGAGGAAGGATCTATGTAGAGACGCGGATCACCTTGCATAGTTCTGAAATTGGAACGAAATCTTGAATGTGAAGCTTGTAGACGATGGGCTCAGCTTTTGCCCCCAGCTTCTTGGCTTATGTTTAGATCTATGAGGTGCAATCTGGGTTTACATGTTTGTAAATTTGACCATAACTTTTGCCTAGGCCGCTCTTTGCGAGTTTTCAACCTAGCGGGTCGCTCTAACTTTTGCCTAGACCTGCCCTTTTGGGTTTTCAGTCTAGCGAGCTTTTTATTTTATATTCTTTTTTTTTTTGGTGAAGCAACTACACCGAGGAGTTTATATGGATTTCCTCTTTCAAAAATCAAGTTTTAAGAAAATGTGAGCAATTTGACTTTGATCAGAATGGACTTTATTAGGGTTGTAACATGGGCAAGGGTTAAGGGCTATGAAAGAAAGTTTATTTCAGGCTCAAAAAGTATTTAAGGGTTTATGAAAACAAGGATCTTTAGTGCCAAAATGCACTTTGATGATTGCTAGCACAAATTGTCTTGTTTTGCTTTTGCATTTTTTTTTTGCAAGCGTCTTGATACGTTGCATTTGATATTTGCTTGCTTGCTTTGCTTTGCTTTTTTTTTAACAGACAAAATTTAATGGACTATTGTGCTAGCCTTCAATGTATGGGTGATCCTTGTTTAAGGTATTTGAAAGAAATTTTTTTTTAGGCTCAAAAGGGGTAGCAACGGATAAATATTTTTTATATTTTTTGGATAGAGAAAAACGGCCAAACTTCATCTCAAAATCTTATTGCTCAAATTCTCTCAAAAATTGATTTTTGATAATTGTGCATTTGTTTTACCATTTTATTTTATATTTTTCTTAACTGCTTTTTATCCCAGATTGACCATGTATCAAGAAGGGGAGTTGAAAAATTCAAATTGCATTTGCATTAATGTATTGAAAAGATGGGAACAAAGTGGGCCCTTTACAAGATATGCTCCAGGGCTTCGAGCAAAGCGTAAAAACAAATGAAGGTTGTTTAAACAGGGCTATTCCTTGAAGTTTTACCACTTGGTGTTGATCAGAGTCCAACAATTCTCAATGGAGTGGCCCACTGTCCCAGTGCATGCCGTGATGAGCATCATTTGTATCTTCTTCCCTCTCTTGACCTATACTGCGCAATGGATGTTGAGCTTCGAGGTTGCCAATCCTTCCGCTTGTTATCCCGGCTTCCACTCTTTCTCCGACAACAACTAGGTCTGAGAAGCTTGAAGAGACATTTCCCATCATCAGATCATAGAAGGGTTGTTGAAGTGTGTCAGTGAATGTGGTAACCATCTCTTTCTCAGATAGCGGAGGTTCCACTTGGGCTGCAATCCCTCTCCATCTTTGGGCATACTCTTTGAAGCTTTCATTGCCCCATTTTACCATGGTTTGCAACTGGGAGCGGCCAGGAGCCATGTCCATATTGTATTTATACTGTTTGATGAAAGCTTTAGCCAAATCATTCCATGAGTTGATTTTGCTCCGCTCTAACTGCATATATTAGCGTAAGGATGCCCCGGTAAGACTCTCTTGGAAGAAGTGGATTAGGAGCTTATCATTATTGGAGCAGGAGGCCATCTTCCGGTAGTACATGATGAGGTGGCTTTTTGGACAAGTTAAACCTTCATACTTAGCGAACTCAGGAACTTTGAATTTTGGAGGAATTATCACGTCCAGGACCAAACATACTTCTGAAGCTTCGAACCCAATATGATTTGCCCCTTCAATTGCTTTCAGCCTATCTTCCACAATTTGGAGTCTCTCCTAATCTAGGGGGTCTCCTGATGGGCCATTGGAAACCCCTCGATACTCATTGGTGCTGATGGAATGGTTCTCATCAATGGTCAATTTTGCACCTAAGTTCTGCAAGAGGTCCAATATCTTGTCCATCTTACCCTTGATTTGGTCGAGTTCTTCCCTCATCGCTTGCTGACTCTGTTCCAACAAGTCCATGAGTCTAGATTGGGCTCGAGTCCGGTAGGGATGTAGGGAAAGCTTATTTGTATCTATTTTTCTGTTGAGGGAAAAAATGAGTTATGTTATGAGGATGCCATGATTATGCATGTCATGAATATATTTTTTTTATGTACATTTTATGCAAAATAGTATGATGGATAATGGAGAAATATTTTTCTATTACATTTTTTTTATCTATTATTTTTTATGCAAAAAGAATGCGATGGAAAAGAGAAAATATTCTTTTGTTTTTTTTTCCTGAAAAATAATGGAATTTAAATGGATGAAGATAAAAAATGGGCCAAGTGCCCCTTGTGAGGTAGACCGGTAATTCCTAAGACTTTAGGTTCTACGGCTTTGATCACATGGAAAACGAGACAGGTAGGGTTTGCTCCTTTGGTGATATAGGCCGGTAGTTCCTTAGAACAGATCTATGGTCCACATAAGTGTCTTTCCATTGGGTGGCTTTAGGATACTAATCTAAAAAGGTTCCTAGAGCCAAGGGTCCCATTTTCGAATGTTATCGTCGATAATAGGTAAACTATTAACGGGAATTTTTTCTCAAATGGGGCCAAACTCTAGGTGAGGCCTTCGCAAGGACCCAACTGGCCGTACGTCCAGCAGGTGCTCACTACACAGTCTCTCCTAACTTAAAGTTTTTCTCTTTTTCAAACCCGGGTATAGGGTTCCACTCGTAGTGTGTAAAAAAATGTGTTAAGTGAAGTGTGCGAAGGAGCAATAACCTAAAATACTACCCGCTGCAAAATAAATTAAACAAATACAAATATATACATGATGACTATCCTAAGATTTATATATACTTGTGAAACAAACATAATAAAGCAAAATTAAAACAAATAAGTCAGAGATAAGAATAAAAGAAAGAAAAGGGAAATAAATCATATAATAGGCAAACAAACCAATTCAAACAATTTTAAGGCCTAACTCTCTAAAGTTCTCAGTGGAGTCGCCAGCTGTGACAATCATCCTAAAAATTTAAATGGAGCCGCCACCTATGTTTATTAAGGAAAAACAATAGGAAAAACCGTTGTTTAAAAATAATTGGGAAAAGTAGTCTTTGAACCAAATTTGAGGGTTCAGGAGTTGGTTACACGTAAGAAAGGTGTTAGCACCCTTACGACGCCCGTTTAGAAACGGTACCCTTTTAATTGTTTTGAAAAAAATGTTTGCCTTAAAAATTAATTCCCTTAACGTAACTTGCTTGTTTGATTTCTTAAAAATAAGGAAGAAGTTGCAAAACGACCGAATCGTACGAATGGCGCTTCAAGACTTCTAGCCAAAAGTTAAATGCAAAAATATTATACTTTCATAAAAATAGAGATGAGCAAGAAATCGCAAAACGACCGAATCGTGCGAGTGGCGCTTCGAAGCTTCTTGCTAGAAAACTCATTTTTTAGTGAACTAAGTGAAGAAATAAAATGAAAAACTAAAGCACGTATGAAATTATTGCTTCGATATTTTTGATACAGCGTTACATGGTTAATATCTGACTCCTTTCATTACTCCATTTTTTTTTAAATACAGAAGAAACAAAACAAATGTCAAAAAACATAATTATTTATTATATATTTATTAATTATATATTTATTATTTAATATATTAAGTAAAAAAATGCGTACGTGAACAGAATTCCAAAAAAAAACTCTTTTTGCCTTTATGCCCCTCTTAACAACATATTTGCAATCTGGTCCCTACCCAGGGTTTGGCCCCATTGGAAGGCCGAACCCTAGCCCTAATTTCAGTGCAGAACAGAGAACGAGCAACAATCCAAACTACCGCAATCAAAATGGCAAGAACAAAATAAAAATATAGAAAAGTGAAAAAAAATTCAGTGGTGAAAATTATAGTCTATTAGAACTGAGTCTATTACATGATTATGAAAAAAATATAAAAAAATAAAAGGGAGACGATGAAACCTGAATATGAGCTCTCTCAGAAAATTACACAAGTAAAAGTAAGGGGAATCAAAAAACCTACAACTAGAAATGGTGTTTATTTTCGGTTCTGTAATAGCCTCACAGGCTTTTTTTCTTCTCCTCCTTCTTCTCTATGTTTGCCCTCTAGGTTCGCCCTCTATTCAATGTTCTCCCCATCTGTTCCTTCTCTTCCTTCGTTTTTATAGCCCTGCAATAATACCAAAAATCCAATTAATAACCAAATCAAAATAGAAGAAAAAGAAGAGTAAAAAAAGAGAAAGAAATTGGGACGAAAACCCCTTTTGCGTCTAGATCCATAATTCCTAGCGGAGTTCGTGGAGATCGGGCTCACAATCTGAAAGATTAGATGGAGGTTAGGGTGTACGTGATTCAGTTTTGGAGCGATTTACGGGATTAAGGGTGAGAAAAAGGAAAGATTTAGTTTGATTGGGGAAAATTTGGGAGAGGGATTGAAAGAGATGGAGGATGAGGAAGAGATGGGTGAGGCCGAGATTGATGGATAGATAGGATGGAGGCCGCAAATGGGGGAGAGATAGGGGAGGTAGCCGTGGCTGAGGGTTGAGAGGGTGAGGGAGAGATTAGGGTTAGGTTTTGGTGAGGATGAAGAAGGGAGGGGAAAGTGAAAGGGAAAGAGGATGAGGGAGAGAATGGGAACGGATGAGAGAGAGAGAGGGGGAGAAAGGGCGAAAATGAAGGTGGAGGGAATCTCTGTGTGTGTGCTGCGGCTGAGTAGTGAGGGAGAATGAGGGAAGAATTAGGTTTTTTAGGGTTAGAGGGAATTGGGTTCTGGGCTTGTGTGTTTGGGTCGCGGGTGGTTGTAACGTTTTGTTAGGTTGGGGGGTGCGAATGGGAAAACGGGGTGCGGGCAGCAGCGGGAAAGAGAGAGCCTGGGAGGTGCGCAGAAGAAAAAAGAGGGAGTGCACGCAGCGAGTGAAGGAAACAAGCTGGGCTGGGCTGCTATTAGCACCCCCAGTATTGCAATATGCAACCCCTGTTCAATAAATTTTATTTTTTCTTTTTCACTTCTCTTCTTTTCTTTTAGCACCCTTTTTTTTTCACCTTATTCCCTTTTTTTTTGCCTCCTTTTTATTCCATGACCAAAAACATTATTTTTTATTTTTTAGTATTAGGAAACAAAATAAATAAATAAATAAATAAATAAGGGCCGGACAAAAATGGGGTATGACAATATGTAAGCATCAGATGGTGGCATAGAGATTAGTTGTAGTGCCACGTATAGGAAGTGTTTAGAAGCTATTAGAAACTAGTAGAAAACTTTGTGTATTATAAATAGATGTTTCAGGCATGTAGCTCGGGGAGAGGGATAAATGTGTGAGAAGTTCTCTTTTCAGAGACTCTGCCTTCCTTCTCCGATAGGAAGTGTGTGCTCATTTCCTTGTAGATTTGAGTCGTTACCTTGAGAGTGGTAACACCTATGTACCTATCCTTGTGAAATATTAAAAAAAAAATATCCAGTTTTCTCTTATACTCCAGAAATATTTTCAGTTTCCAGAAATATTCTCTTTACATATTTCCAACCATATCATAAATTATCAAGCGGAAGCAAAGTGGGCATCTACAAAAGCATGATTCCAACTCAGGTATACTCAAAATCACATCTCTAATTATGAAAAATATATGTTTGAGTTTAGATTTAAATATATTATCTAGTATCTATCTTGAAAAATTATATTGCTTCTAAATAAATATGGCCTCTACGTCAAAGGATTTAGAAATAACTAAATATAAAGATGTAGAAAATTTAGATGTTCATGAAAAAGCAGGAAATTATTCATCTACTATAGTTTTAAATAGAGATAAATTTTGGGAAATACAGAAAGAAAATATAGATCTCCCTAAAGAATATAATATTAGAGGATCTACAAAAAAGGAGAAATTAAAATCAGCAATAAATGTTTTTAATAAGAGAGAAAATATTCTTTATTTTGGAAAATCAGCCGTAGAGACAACTATTAATATTGAGGATACCGAAGGAAATACAAGCTTACAGTTAATCACTACAAGAGATATAAATAACGCTATGAGAACAATTAAAAACAAGCAGCATAGAAAGAAAATAGGATATATTCATATAGGAGCAGTACAGATTTTGTTAAAGGCAACTTATGCTGATGGAACAAATTCACCAATTAAAATTATTTTGATGGATGATAGAATTACAGATAAATATGATTCTATTTTAGGAATTATGGATGCAAACTTAGGATATACAAAAGTAAAATTTGAGGTTTTCCCAAATATAGGAGTTCCACTAAATACCAAAAGATTAGACAGAACTTTAGCTCTTACATATAACTTTGCTAGAAAGGATTTAATGAGACCAAGAGAAATAAAAAGAATAATATGTATAAATTATGAAAAATTATGTGCACAATCTATAGTATATAATAATGAGATTATGGATGCCTTATGATGGGAAGAATTTATGTTGCCTGATAATTATCCAGAAATATATTTAGATGGACCATTAGAAGATTTTGATATGGAAGATTGGTTTCCAGATGATGATTAGAAATTTTAGGAATTATTATGTATGTTTTATATATGTATGTTTTATGCCCTGCAACTATATGTTTTGGTTAAATTATTTATGTATGTTTCGATTGAATTATTTATGCATGCGTATGCTTTATTATGTATGTTTTGGTTGAATTATTTATGTATGTTTCGATTGAATTATTTATGCGTGTGTTGGTTGAATTATCTGGTATCAGAGCAGGTAACTAGCCTGCAGAGTAGAAAATATGAGAAATTCATTTAGAACTAATAAAATTAATAGAGGATTATATGTAGAAATGAAAGTAAATAATAACATGGAAATTTTATATATAGATGAATTTTTTGTAAAAAGCTAAGATATATTCAGAAATTAAAATTACCCAATGATATTAAAATAAGGATAATAGAAAAGTATGGATGGCTATTAGGTCAAGAACTAGTATATATAGGTAAAATAGTTGATGTTATGAGATTTTTTGATGATATATTCTGGTATTATGGATGAATATGGTATATCAATAGAAGAAATTAAAGAATATAAAAGGAATATAATTAGAGAAAAAATAAGACGAGAAAAGATAGAAGTAGAAAGACTTTATAGAACTTTAGATGATCTTGTAAGAGATCCTAATAGAATAAATTGGCAAGAAATTAGAAATAGAATTTTAGCTCAAGAACAAAAAATAAATAGATTAGAAGATGAGCTTAGCCAGATCTAAAAAAGAATTACGAATTAATGAGCTTATGGAATCAATTAAAGGAAATAGAAATATTGTAGAATTATTATGTAATAGGCTAGATTATTTTATAGCAAAAAGGGATAGTGAATAAATAGAAAGAATAACTAGATCACTTATAAGATATCAAAATATTTTATGTCAACACGAACAAGAATTACGAGAATTAAGAAATTAAAATTATGTTTGTCACAAAAATTGCGACCAAAGAATTAGAGACGAAAAGTGATTTTCCGTCACTAAAATCCGTCAATATTTAATTTTTTTCTAGCTATGTATCTGGTATGCTCGAAACAAAAAATTGTGGCAGAATGTGTTGCTTGAACCATTGGGTGTTGTTGCTCCGGCGGAAGTTCTAATGGAAGAATGGCGACAAGCACAGAACCGGTCTATGGATCTGCCATCTGATAGAAACACTGTGCCAGTTAGCAACAATTGGATTCCGCCTCCCCAGGTAGTTTAAAGTGTAATGTTGGTGCTGCGTTTTCAGAGGAATCATGAATTACTAGTTGGGGTATGTGCCTAATAGATGAGAGTGATTTTTTCCTAGGTGCAAAAACTATATGGGACAAACCTTGCCTTAAAGTTACAAAGGGGGAAGCAATTGGATTACTCTATGCTATCAAGTGGATTCAGAGTCTTCGGCTAGATAATGCAGTCTTTGAAACTGATTCTAAAATTACTGTTGATAGTATCAACAAGTTTAAGGGAGATAATTCTGATTTTGGGTCAATAGTTAAGGAGATTAGAAGTTTTTTATCTTCAATAACAAACTCTAGTGTGAGTTTTACTAGGAGGCAAGCCAATGAAGTGGCTCATTGTTTAGCAAGGGTAGCTCCTAATATGCCTAGCCACCAAAATTTTGAGAATGTTCCACTTTGTATTAATTCCATTATTTCTAGTGAAATGAAGTAACTTATATTTCCTCAAAAAAAAATAACTTATTAAATAATATATCCCATCCAATCCTATCCTATTATTATGTATATTAAAGCAAGGTTTTTCCACAACATTTCTTCATAAGATGTTTCACATGTCACCTCCTCATAAATTAATTCAATTTCCCACTCTTTTGCCAAATCCTATTTTTATTTTTTATTTTTTTATTTATTACATCCAGCCTTGATTATAGAATCAAATCTTCTATTATCTATCTATATGTTTGTCTATCTATTTATTATCTATTTTAATACAAGGTTTGTCAACATCATTTCTATATAGGATATTCCATGTATCACCTCCTCATGCATTTAATTTCCCTCTCATTTGCCAAATCGTAAATTTTTGTTAATATATTTTTTTATGGATTTTTAAATTTATTTTTTGATTTATTACCTCCAGATGTCATTATAGAATCAAATCTCAAATATTGATACATATTTATTGGATAACTCATATGGTGTTAGGGAGAAGTGTGCCGACAAGAACATAGACTTGCGAGGGAATAGGGATTTCGCTTCTGTATTTTCATTTTTGTTTTCTATGGTGTTAATAAGATTTTACAACTGAATTTTGAAGAATTCATTTTGCACTTATTAATGTCAGTTAAAGCATTTTCTGGACTTCATGCTCTTGGTGATTGTGTTTTCCTGCACTTGAAAAGGCTTCTCAAGTGTTTAGTTTTGAAAATGCATCTGTCCCTTACTACAAAGATTCAAAAGAAAGTTACAACATGAATGAAAATGTACGGGGCAAAAGAATGATTCATCACTGTGTTGGTAAACATCCGAGTTTTTTAGCAGTTTTCCACCTCTACGGTGGCCAGAGAGATGGCGGTGGCATCGCACGACAGTAGATATGGCGGCGAGTATTATCCGCATTACGACTTAGACCTGTGTGAGTTACTGAGTTCTGTTCAGTGTTTTAATTTTACACTGCTTAAAAAACAAAGACAGGGAGAGAGTGGGCCACGTGGCAGCTTCCGAAAGGTCTAATTAATTGGACGACGCAGAAGGAATGAAAGGTAGGGTGTCTTTCCTGCTCGGAAGGTAGATAATCCGTTTTCAACTTTAGGTAGTACAGACATAGGGCGGAGGGAGTCATGTGGGGAGTAAGGAAGACCATATTTTATTGCTTTACAGCTGTGCCAATCACCGTAAAATCGATCATCGCGTGTCTCTCTCTTTTGTGGTTTCATTTGGTTTGCTCTTTCTCTCTCTATCACCTCACGCACTCAGGCCACCGTCGTTTGTCGCATGCCACCATGAGTTTTTCTCTCATATCCATGTTTCAGTAAGTTTGTTTCCCATTTTCGGTTGGATTCGGTCACCAGTGGGCTTCATTTTGCGAAACCAAATCCGACCACCTAAAACCGTCCTTAACTCGCCTCCATCACCCGAATGCCCGAAAACCCGAACACAATCGCCCGTTGCAGCAAATTCAAATACGAGTGATTCGGGTTTCAGTCAGGTCTGTTCATGATGCTCACCCCTAGCTCATGGGCAATAAGCAAACCGCACCACGCCGCGAGAAAGCCAACCTTGTAAAGTAGGGTTTAGTACGCATATAACTTGCAGGTGGAAATAGGCTATTCCCTATTGTTCATATTGATGAGAAGATGTTTGAGGAGTTATGTGAGCCGTGGAATGAGGCTTTGGTGATAAAGCTGCTGGGAAAGAAAGTGGGGTACAAAAAAATGCTTGGCAAACTCTTCTCGACGTGGAAACTGATTGGGGTTTTGGTTTGATGGATGTGGACAATGGTTTCTTCATGGTCAAACTTGATTTGGAGGAAGACCGGAATAGAGTGATTGAAGGAGGTCCGTGGATGGTCTTTGACCACTATCTGGCTGTGTCTACTTGGAGCCCTGATTTCATCAGCCAAGATTGAGAAAACCCTCGTTTGGGTGAGATTTATAGGAATGAACATAGTCTACTACGATGAAAATGTTCTCCTTGCTATGGCTTCTACGATAGGCCGCCCTGTTGAGGTGGACCGTCACACCTTGAATGTGGAGAGAGGAAGGTTCGCTCGAATATGTGTGGAGATTGACTTGAACAAGCCTGTAGTAGGAACTATCTGTGTCAAAGGTATCTGGTACAAGGTGGCCTACGAGGGCCTCCATGTGATCTATGGTGACTATGGCCACCTTACGAGAAACTGTTCTACTCAGGTGGTGGAGGTGCCACAAACAATGGCCGGCGGAGATGGAAGTGCCTTGGCGAGCAAAAAAGGAAACGAATTAATGGTTGATTTGAACTTAGCCAGGAAGGGTGCACAACCTGGGCTGAATATTGACCCTCAAATTGATCCTCATGGAGCGCATAAGGGGGATATCCTCTAAATCCATTAGCAACAAATATTCCTATTTGGGCCAAGAAGACCGAAACGGGCCAGTAAAGGCAGGTATTAATCAGCAGGTTGACCAGAGTTTTGAAATCAATAATGGTATACAATTTAAGGAAGTGGCCCTTTTAAACTAATCACCAGTTCTAGAATGGCAGAAAAAGCGACCTAAGGCTACAGTAGGAGCATCAAAGTTAGCGCCCAACACATTAGGAGTCAAATCTATTATTGGGGGATCTTTTAGTCAGTTCGAGATTGGTGGGGGAGCAAATAATTCACCCCTTTTTTATTCTTATATCACGCTCCCAACATCGTCATTGGGGAAGGAAAAACAATCTAAGCCTAGAACAAAATTTATCAGCGGGACCCGCATTTATGATGTGGGCAATGGCATCAAGTCAACAGTGAATCTTAGACATGTGGAAGGGAACCGTTATGAGATGTTTGAGGATGAAGATGTGGTTCCTGCGGACCCAAATGCAATTATTGGGCTCAATGGGCCGGACATCTCACCTATAGAGGGAGTAACCCAGAATGCTATGTTGGTGGGGTCGAGTGAGCTGCTTAACAATAAGGCCTATGACATTAATGTTGTGCAAGATGAGGATATGGTGACTATCTCCAAGTAATTATGCGTGTTATGGTTACCCCCTTTCATCACTGTTATCCATGATTGGGTTTAACGATCTTAGTATCCTCAGCTAGAATATTAGGGGTGCCATGAATAGAGAGGGCTGGAGACATACCCGTGGCGTTATCCGTAAGCATCAACCGGTCTTAGTCGTTCTTATGGAAACACATTGTCCTTTTGCTGGAGCTGCATCTTTCTGGGAAGGTCTAGGTTATGAACCTTGTGCTATCTCTAAAGCTTCAGGCCATGCAGGCGGTATTTGGCTGTTGAAGCATCAGGATTGTGACTATACCATTGAGGTGGTGGACATCTATTTCCAAGCTGTCATTATTGCTCTTAAACATGCAAACCAGACTTGGAATTTCTCAGTAGTTTATGCTAGCTTCCACATAACTAATCGTGATCATTGCTAGAGCTATCTAGAGGAGTTACGGCGCTACCTTAGTGGCCCTTGGCTTCTAATGGTGGATTTCAATGAAATTCTTCTCCCCTCAGAAGTGAGGGGTGGTGTCTTTTTCGCTGATAGGGCGGAAAAATTTTCTGAAGTTATTGAGGATTGTGGTCTTATTGACTTAGGGGTCACTGGTAGTGCCTTTACTTGGTACCGCAAGGAACAAGGGTCCCTGATAGTCTCTAAACACCTAGATAGGGCCTTAGGGGATTATAATTGGCGCACGACATTCTCAGAGGCATATATGGAGAACCTTTTTAGGTCTTACCCTGACAGGAGTACTAGACCTTTTCACTTCCAGGCTGTTGGTTGACACATAAGGATTTTTCGGCTGTGGTTACCAATGCGTGGACTAAAGGTAATCAACAGGTACCCCATAGCTTGGACCATGTTCAGAAAGATGCCAAGGAATTTAATGAGAAGGTCTTTGGCAACATCTTTCAGAGAAAGAAGGAAATCGAACATCAGTTGCAATACATTAAAAAAACGTAACGACGTCTGGAAACAGGAAGAGATTCTCTAGTACCAAAAATCGCGAGAGAAGTGGGTTAAGATGGGCGATTGTAACACCAAATTTTCCATACTCAAACCGTTGTTCGAAGGAGACAGAATAAAATCTAGGGCCTCTTTTTGGAGGATGGATGGTGGTGCACCAATGATGTCAGGCTTTAGGAGGAGGCAATATCCTTTTATCAGAACTTATTTCACACTGACCCCTCTATTATTCCTGATAGTTTGCAGGTTCAGCTTCTTCCCAGACTCTGTGTGTAACACCCCTAGGTTATCCACTGTATTAATTGACAACTGACATTCCCGAGCGTGCACCTCACTATCTTCCCCCCAGGGAGTTTTTGCCTTTTGAAGGGCTCGAACCCGAGACCTAAGGGTTAAGTACCATGGGAAGCACCCTTCCATTACCACTAGACCAACTAGCTCAGTTGGTAATGGGAGGGCGCTTCTGTGGTACTTAACCCTTAGGTCTCGGGTTCGAGCCCTCCAAAAGGCAAAAACTCAGAATATCGTGAGGTGCACGCTCAGGAATGCCAACTGTCAATTAATACAGTGGATAGTCCGGGATGTTACAAAAAAAAAAGGTGCATTTTTTTGTAACAGTCTGGCTCCTCCACTGGGCTCTAATTAGGCCATTGGGCTGGGCTACCAGCATTGCCACTCATGACACTTCTCCACCCCCAATGTGGAGCTTTTACCTTTTGCAGGGCTCAAACCCGTGTCCTGAGGCTTTAAAGACCGCAGAAGCACCCTGCTACTATCACTAGACCAATTGGTCAAATGGTAATGGGAGGGTGCTTCCCGTGGTACTTAACCCTTAGGTCCCAGGTTCGAGCCCTTCAAAAGGCAAAATCTCCCTTGGGGGGAGAAGATCGTGAAGTGCACGCTCGGAATGCCAGCTGTCAATTAATACAGTGGATAGCCCGGGGTGTTACAAAAAAAGGCACCTTTTTTTTGTAATATCTTGGCTCCTCCACTGGGCTATAATTAGGCCACTAAGCTGGGCTACCAACACTGCCACTCATAGGACTTCTCCACCCCCATGTGGAGCTTTTACCTTTCATAGGGCTCAAACCTGTGTCCTGAGGCTCTAAAGACCACGGAAGCACCCTGCTACTACCACTTAACCAATTAGCTCAGTTGGTAATGGGAGTGCGCTTCCGTGGTACTTAACCCTTAGGTCCCGGGTTCGAGCCATTTTCGAACTCGGGACCTAAGGGTTAAGTACCATGGAAGCGCCCTCCCATTACCAACTGAGCTAATTGGACTGGTGATAGTAGCAGGGTGCTTCCGTGGTCTTTAAAGCCTCAGGACACGGGTTCGAGCCCTGCGAAAGGTAAAAGCTCCACATGGGGGTGGAGAAGTCCTATGAGTGGCAGTGCTGGTAGCCCAGCCCAGTGGCCTAATTAGAGCCCAGTGGAGGAGCCAGGCTGTTACATTACCTTTCCAAGCCGCTAGTCTACTACGCATCTTCTCTATCAGTTTATCATAATCACGTTTATTGACTCTCCCTTGGATAAGCGGAAACCCCAAATAGTTTCCCAATTTGTCAACAAAGTTAATAGAGGAAATATCCTTGAATACTAGTCATTGGTCAATCGGGACTCCCTTAGAGCACATGGATTTATACTTAGAGACATTAACTTTAAGACCCAAAGTAGTGCAAAAATCCTCTAAGGTATCCATCACCACCTGGACCTGTTGGACCGTAGCTTCCCAGAAAAGAAGCACATCATCAGCAAAAAGAAGGTGGGAGAGGCCCGACCCACCTTTAGAGATCTGGACTGGTTTCCAAAGCCCAATATTCATCTTATCCTGTATACTAAAAGCCAGTTTTTCCATGCACATAACAAAGAGGTATGGAGAAAGAGGGTCCCCATGTCTGAGACCCCTAGACGATTTGAAACTAGCGGTTATCGCTCCATTCCACAGAATTGCCAGACTATTGGATCTAACACAACTCATGATCAGGTTGACCGTCATAGGTGGAAAACCAAAATCCCGAAGAGTCAGCTCAAGGAAGTCCCAATTGACTATGTCGTAGGCTTTTTCCAGGTCAATTTTGAAAGCAATAGTACCCTTTTTTGCCCGGGAGTGGTGCATAAAATGAACTACCTCTTGGGCTAGGATAGCATTATCAATTGTGCGCGTTTAGGGATGAAGCTACTATGTAGAGGGCTAATAAGCTCATCAAGGAAGAGACGAAGCTTGTGAATTAAGACTTTAGCAATAACCTTGAACACAACTTGCAGAGGCTAATACGACGGAAGTTCTTCGGTTTGGTGGGCATGTCCGTCTTCGAGATAAGAACAAGGAAGGTATCTCCTATAGATTCATCAATGGAACCCGTCTGGAAGGACAGATGAACAAGGTGCCATAGATCATCTCCCACTACGTCCCAGAAGTGCTTAAAGAATATCGGCTGAAATCCATCAGGATCAGGGGCCTCGTAAGACTTCATTGAGAAAATGGCACTCCTCACCTCCTCCTTCAGAACAGGTGCCTGCAGAGCTGCAATGCCGAGGTCACAGTGTAACACCCCGGGCTATCCACTGTATTAATTGACAGCTGGCATTCCCGAGCGTGCACCTCACGATCTTCTCCCCCCTAGGGAGTTTTTGCCTTTTGGAGGGCTTAAATCTGGGACCTAAGGGTTAAGTACCACGGAAGCGCCCTCACAGAATTTAACGGGCCGTTTAAAAAAGGTCAACGGTGCAAGAATTTTAAAACATAAAGGACCTATTCGGGAAAAAAAAGATAAAGGACTGATTTGAAAACCGAAAATAAGTTAAAGGACCTATAGAGCAATTTTGCCTAAAATATTTTACTTAGCTAAAGGGATTTGGCATAGTGGAAGCATGTTAGGTTCGTAATGTGCAGAGTGTGTACAGGGATTAAGGGTGTTCAAGTCCAAATCAATTCAAAGAAAAACTGTAAACTGATCCAAAAAACTGAAAACCGCAAAAATTGATTTTTTTTGGATTTGTTTGGACCACTTTTTCGTCAACCGCGCGGTTCCGTTCCATTTACGGTTGGCTTACCTAGAACCGTTCTAATCCAAACCGAACAATATGTTGTTAAAAAAATAAATTCAGAGAGAATTTGAAGTAAACTCACTTTTCAAATCCACTCTTTAAATATTTGACAAACTGAAATCTAACCAAACTAAAGTAAATCTATTCTTTAAATATTTACCAAAAAAATAATTCTTTAAAAAATTAACTCTAAATATGTTATTTGAGGTAATATAAATAATTAATATGTAATACTCGACAACAAGTAAAAACCGAATCATTTTATCCAATCCAATCCAAACCGCATTTAATCGGATCTGATTGGTTCAGATTTTTTTAAGAAAGCCATATGAACAAAACCGAACTATATGTTGTTTTAATCTTTGGATCAGATGATTTTTTGCTTTAAAACTGAACCAAACTGCACCGCAAACACCCCTAACAGACATACTTTATAAAGTGAGAGGTCCTTAACTCGAATCCTTGAGAAAACTATTCTATTAAGAGAGGATTTACCCATATTCCTCTTCCCGGGGCCATAAAGTTTCCTTTCTATAGTTTTACTCTACCAAAACAAATAACTTTACTTTTTCTCAACACATCCATTTTTTTTAAAAGTTATTTATCTCCAATTAAATAAATAGTCACACATTTTAAAAATCTAGTGTGATTTTAAGTCTTAAATATGTTTTTCTTCTATGTAATTATAGGGACTTTTGTTTTTCGTCTCTGTAAATTATTTTTTTTGTTTTTCATCCCTACAATATAAAAATTTTTGTTTTTGATCCTTGTTGTTTTGTTTTAGTCCTCGTAATTTTTTTTTCATGTTTGATTTTAGTCCCTGAAATTAGAGACCAATGTGATTTTAGTCCCTGAAATATGGAAAATATATGGACTAATTCTCAAATAATATATATATTACAGGAACGAAAAACAAAAATAAATTTTTATAGAGACTAAAAACAAAATTAAAAAAATTATAGAAATAAAAAACAAAAAAAATACTTTTGCGGTGACTAAAAACAAAAACCCCTGTATTTATTGGGTGAAAATCATATATATGCCGTCATTGTTTACGGTCCGGTTATTTTGGCGGTTCAGCCGCGATTTCGTCCCGGTTCGAGCGGTTAAAAGCGGTTGAACCATGACCCGGAAGTCTCACCGGTTCGATGTCCGGTTCGGTTTTTAAAACATTGATTTTAATTTATTCTTTCCGGTAATAGTAGGTCGGGGCAGTTAGTCCGACCCAAAACAAAAACCCTCGCTGTGATTCTTGTCTCTATGCAGCTGCTGCTTGGTGTATGTTGATTTGTGGTAGCTCTGCGGCACACGCACACAGGTAACCCTAATCCACTGCTTCTTCTTCTTCTTCTTCTTCTGTTCTCGCCGAGCGGTATCCGATTCTGCATTTATCTTCTTATTTGTTCATTTTTTTAACTCCTGATTTATCAGGTTAAGGTGTTTAGGTTCGGCGTTGAATCGTTGGCGAGGGCTAACAGATATGGCGACGGATAGTAACGAGGGTGGGAAGTGTTTTGCTCGGAGGGACCGTCTTCGTGAGATTGAGGTTAGGGTTCAGAAATGGTGGGAAGAGAAAGACGTTTTCAAATCCGAACCTGGAGACAAACCACCCGAACCAGGGGAAAAGTTCTTCGGCAACTTCCCTTTCCCTTACATGAACGGTTACCTTCATTTAGGTCACGCCTTTTCCCTTTCCAAGCTTGAATTCGCCGCCGCTTTTCACAGACTCAGAGGCGCAAACGTGCTTCTCCCCTTCGCTTTCCACTGCACCGGTATGCCAATCAAGGCCTCCGCCGATAAACTCGCCCGAGAGATCCAGCAATTCGGCGACCCTCCCGTGTTCCCCAGTGAAGCCGAGGAACAAGAAAATGCCGCGGCCGCGGCCGCTGCTGATGCCGCAGCCGCCGCTGATGATGCCAATGCACCTCCTCCTGATAAATTCAAAGGGAAGAAGTCTAAGGCTGCTGCGAAATCGAGTGGACAGGTGTACCAGTGGGAGATTATGAGGAGTGTTGGGATATCTGATGCTGAGATTTCCAAGTTTCAGGATCCTTATAAGTGGCTTTCTTATTTTCCACCTTTGGCTGTGGAGGATCTTAAGGCTTTTGGATTGGGTTGTGATTGGAGGAGGTCGTTTATTACAACTGATATGAATCCTTATTTTGATTCTTTTGTTAGGTGGCAGATGAGGAAGTTGAAGTCCTTGGGAAAGGTTGTGAAGGATGTTAGGTATACGGTTTTTTCGCCTTTGGATGGACAGCCATGTGCTGATCATGATAGGGCAACTGGTGAAGGAGTTCAGCCTCAAGAGTATACTATTATCAAGATGGAGTTGGTAGCACCTTTTCCTGATAAGTTTAAGGTGCTTGAGGGAAGAAAGGTTTTTCTTGCTGCTGCAACATTGAGACCTGAGACAATGTATGGTCAAACAAATGCATGGGTTTTGCCTGATGGGAAATATGGGGCTTTTGAAATCAATGAAAGTGAGGTCTTTGTTCTCACACAGAGAGCAGCACTTAACCTTGCTTACCAGAACCACTCTAGGGTACCTCAGAAGCCCACTTGCTTGCTTGACCTTACTGGTCATGACTTGATTGGTCTTCCACTTAAGTCTCCGCTTTCGTTTAATGAGATTATATATGCACTTCCTATGCTGTCTATTTTGATGGATAAAGGTACTGGGGTGGTGACCAGTGTGCCTAGTGATGCTCCAGATGACTACATGGCCTTACATGATTTGAAGGCGAAACCGGCGTTTAGGGCGAAGTATGGTGTTCAGGATGAATGGGTGTTGCCGTTTGAGATTGTGCCTATCATTGAAGTTCCGCAGTTTGGAAATAAGTGTGCCGAGACTGTTTGCTTGCAGATGAAAATCAAAAGTCAGAATGAGAAAGAAAAGCTTGCAGAAGCCAAGAAGCAAACATACTTGAAAGGATTCACTGAAGGAACAATGATTGTTGGAGAATTTGCAGGGAGGAAAGTTCAAGAAGCTAAGCCCTTGATTAGGAGCAAGCTATTGGAAACAGGTTCGTATTTGACTTCATAGGCTTTTTCACTCTTTTAGCGTAATTTGGCCCTTTAAAATTACCAATGTAGCGTAACTGTGTAGGTATAAAAAAATTACCAATTTGGAGCATGTCTTACTTTTAGACAAGAAATTGATTAAAAAAGAATCGAACCATCATTTGCCAGTGATTTAGAGATAAGTTCACAACAAGAACAACTCCTGCAGAATTCATCCTTTAGTGAACAATATCGTCAACTATACCCAAAATTGTAGCCTTGGGTATACTTTCTGGTTGTAGATTTACATTTTGCCATAGACATTATCTTTTGTTAAACCAAGTTTTCAGCTCCATGTCCATAACTTGACCTTTGAAGGATTAGAATCCTGCATTTGTTTTGTATTTGGCATGGATATTTTGTCCCTAAATCCATAAGGAGTTCCCTGAAGGGACCCTTCAATGAATTAAAGAATCAAGACATAATTAAAGAAACAAAATCCCACTGCAGTGAAGTATTAATTTTTGATACATTTCTTCCTATGTGAAAGTACAAAGTGGCATGGCAACTTTCGTATTTTAAAAAACTCATATTCTGCAGCTGCTCTGCCTAAACAAATATTGTTCAATTTTTCTAAAAGTAATTTTGCTGATATGACAAATGTTCAGGATGTATAAGCATCTTTTGGATATAAGGCATCACTTCTCTTTTATTCATGGTATTTGGATGGTTAATTTTTACCTTTTGTAAGTCTTTTGTTGTGAACTATGTCTTCTTTATGGTATTTAAAAAATGGCATAAGTTGTGTTTCCTATCCATGGCTTGTTTGTGTCAATGGGTATATCTATATATAGTACGTTGTATTTCATAATACGATATGACTTCCTAAAATAATAAAAAATGTGTTTGCCAGAAAGTGTGTATGGCTCTTATAGTTTTGTATTAAATATCAAAATCGTTATCAACTTAAAATTAAAAAAGTTAGTCATACATCATATGTATGGCTCTTATAGTTTTGTATCCAAGATGTATTATTTGCTCCAAGTTGGTAATTTTTTTGAAACTTACACTTCATTGGTAATTTTAAAAGCAAATTACACTAAGAGAGTGAAAAAGCTCGTCTTTACATTTTATTTTATATTTGTATGATCATATTGTCCTTATACATTTCAGAATTCTTAAAAACTTGTTCCTGTTACCTGCATAATACAGCAGTCCCAGAGGTTAAATTCTTCAAAATATTATAGCAACATATGGTTTGATGAAATATGAAAATAATTTTGCACTAATAATGTAAATGAACTGAAATTGAACTAATTTTATATTTTTTTTGGGAGTTTAATAACTATATGTTGACAGTATATACAAGTTTTACATTGACGTTTGATCATATCTCACCATGGTGTAAACTAGTTTTGAGAAGTAATATTATGAATATGATATAGCATGATGGTGAAATATGATTGGATGACTATGTAAAACTTGTTTACACTATCAGTACATAGTTATTAAACTGTTTTTTTGCATGTAAATATTAATATTTAATTTCTTTTTTTACTTATGTGTCTGTGTTGTCCTTAGTCTTCTTGCCCTCATTAGTTGGATTTTTGGGCTCTGTACTTCCAGGTCAAGCTATTGTATACAGTGAGCCAGAGAAGCGGGTGATGTCAAGATCTGGTGATGAATGTGTTGTAGCTCTGACAGATCAGTGGTACATTACATATGGGGAATCGGAATGGAAGAAATTAGCTGAGGAATGCCTGTCTAGCATGAGTCTGTATTCTGATGAGACACAACATGGATTTGAGCATACTTTAGGCTGGTTGAACCAGTGGGCCTGCTCACGGTCATTTGGTCTTGGGACACGCATACCATGGGATGAACAATTCTTAGTTGAGTCTTTATCAGATTCCACCATTTACATGGCTTATTACACTGTTGCACACCATTTGCAGAATGGTGACATGTATGGATCCAACGAGTCTGCTATCAAACCTCAACAACTGACAGATGATGTCTGGGATTATATTTTCTGTGGTGGTCCTTTCCCTAAGTCCACTGATATTTCATCATCCCTTTTAGAAAGAATGAAGCTGGAGTTTGAGTATTGGTATCCATTTGATCTTCGAGTTTCTGGTAAGGATCTTATCCAAAATCATCTTACTTTCTGCATTTACAACCATACTGCTATTTGGTCCAAGTGTCACTGGCCTCGCGGGTTTAGATGCAATGGTCACATAATGCTCAATTCTGAGAAAATGTCCAAGTCCACTGGAAATTTCAGGACTATTCGTCAGGCAATTGAGGAGTTTTCAGCTGATGCTACAAGGTTCTCTTTGGCTGATGCTGGTGATGGTGTTGATGATGCAAATTTTGTCTTTGAGACAGCAAATGCTGCAATTCTCCGGCTCACCAAAGAGATTACATGGTATGAAGATATTCTGGCTGCAAAATTTTCTATGAGAAGTGGTCCCCCGTCCACTTATGCTGATCGGGTGTTTGCCAATGAAATTAACATCGCTGTCAAAACAACTGAGCAAAATTACTCCAACTACATGTTTCGAGAAGCCCTTAAAACTGGCTTTTATGATCTTCAGGCTGCTAGGGATGAGTATAGATTGTCATGTGGGGATGGAGGTTGCAATCTTGAGTTGGTGTTGCGTTTTATGGATGTGCAGACACGTCTTCTAGCACCTATCTGTCCACATTATGCTGAGTTTATTTGGAGAGAGATTTTGAAGAAGGATGGTTTTGTGGTGAAGGCAGGATGGCCAACTGCTGATGCTCCTGATCTTACACTAAAGAGTTCCAATAAATATCTGCAGGACTCTATTGTTCTGATGAGGAAGTTGCTTCAGAAGCAACTTCTAGGCTCCAAGAAAGCAAATAAGACTGGTGCTCCGGTTTCGAAACTGGCAGAAAACAAGATAACAACAGGCTTGATATATGTAAATGAAGAGTTTGATGGTTGGAAAGCCGAGTGCCTGAGTATTCTCCAGAACAAATTTAACAGAGATACTCGGACTTTTGCTCCAGACTCAGAAATATTTGAGGCATTGCAACATAGTTCTTTAGGTCAATCTTCCAATTTTAAACAAATTCAAAAGCAATGTATGCCTTTCTTGAGGTTTAAGAAGGAGGAAGCAATTGCACTTGGGGCTCAAGCCCTGAATTTGAGATTGCCATTTGGCGAAATTGAGGTTCTTCGGGAAAACTTGGACTTGATCAAGAGACAAATAGGTCTAAAAGATCAACATGTGGAAATTTTATCTGCGGCAGATGCTGATTCTTTGGATAAAGCTGGGTCTTTAGCTTCTCTACTAATTCAAAATCCTCCATCCCCTGGAAGTCCAACTGCCATCTTTTTAACTGAGTAGCCAATGGGTAAGTTTCTTGAAATCTCCCTTTTGTTAAACTTGGTCATAGTTCCTACTTTTTCATTTAGACGCAAACACAATTTCCTTTTTCGATATATATCTAGACATAGGATGATTAAAGCTTTTGTGAAGTTTAGAGTTGAACCTTTAATGTTGTCAAGCTTGTCCGATCTGACCTGATGTTGAACTTTTTCCCCCTGTATTTTGTCCTGTTTTTCTTGTTTTGTTTATGCATTAATTAATATCTTAGTTGTTGGGAATTTGGATGGGTGTATATCAGAAAATGCTTACAAGGTCTAGTTTTAAGAGTCAGTTCGTTTTAGTTGCTTTTAATGTCTAGTTTTACATTTGTGTTTTTAAAAAGTAGTGAAGTTCACACCAAAAATTTTGGTTTATTAGTACAAGTAATAGCCTTTACAAATGAAACTGAGGCTTGAGGTATAGAAATGATGGTAGAAGACTCTTAATCGTTATGAGACATATCCATAGACTGAAAAAAACAGAGGCCATAAGCTCATTCCCCTTTGTAATTTGACAACTCAAAAGGTCATGGCTTATAAGGCAAAGTTTAGACAAGCATTGCCATGTTCGACTCAAGAGGAAGGATTTGCAAAATGCATTTAGCATTGTTTGTTAACCTCTCTTTCGTCATTAATTTATGTAGTGAATTAATATTTGTTTCTTTTTTAGAAGCATGTGTTAGCTGGAGACATATTATCAGTTTGGCTGAGTGATATCTGTTTTACATGGTGAGTTGGGTGTTATGTGAAATTTTTTGGATTTCACCGAGTTGAGTGTGACTTATCTTATATTTAAAAAAAAAAATCTTTATAATTGACATTTTATTGATAGAGAAGAGGCAATGTGGAGGGAAGCAAAAGGCACAAGGTAAGTTTGGGCATATTTTTTAAACATTTGCTTGGTTCCATTTTGCAGGACATATACAAATTGCATCTGTGAATCTTAAGCTAAAGGTTAGAACCATCATGAGCAAGTTTCTCTCTGTTGCCAGAAGTCCATGTGAGAGCGGGCTGAAGCTTTCCAACCCTGTATCTTAATGAAGTTTATGCATTTACAAGAATTACGATCTTAGGACAGTTGCACTAGACTCACCAGATTAATTTACGAGGTTATCTCCTGTCAAATCATATATGTATGCTTTAGTTATTTTTTGTTTTCTGTTTTGTTTTGTATTTTTACTGGTGTGCTGTCAGGAAGGCTGCTTAAAATTTTGTATTTGAACCCTTGATTTTAAATTTGACAAGTTTTTTGATAAAATTATGCAACTGGGAAATGGTAATGGGTGGTCACAACAACATTAGAGCCTTGAAGGACTTATCCGTTCCGGGTTATAATAGTGCCAGGAGCACCATGTACCTTCATGTCCTATTCATAAACACAAAAAGTGGGGGTGAACTTGGAGGGTAGCTTCTTGTGAATCATTGGATTTTTTTCCCCTAATTTTAGTTATTATTTTTACATTTTTACCTTGCAATCATTGGAATGGAAAATTAGAGAAGATAAAATAATTTTCTTATAAGTTATTATAATAATACAATAAAATTCTTATAAACCTTACCAAGTTTCATAGGATTCATGATAATGAAATATATGAAATTTTAAAGATCAATATTTTTCCCCATTTTAATTCAATATTTGACTTATATATGAAATTAAACCACCTTATTTTTATTGATTCTATATGAATTGTGTTTGACAAGTTGTTAACGTCTCTATAGGAAGGTATATGTCCTTTAAATTTTCAAAAATAATTTTAGTCTTGATTGATACGGGTACAAAATTTGATCTTCTATGATATTAGAGTTCGTAATGTTAACATACTAGTGATCGATCAAATTTGAATAAACTATTTATGTTTTGATTAAAGAAAAATGATGAAATGAGGGGGAAGATGGATGGAATGATATTAATTTTTATTGTTTGGGTTATTTAAATTATGTTTTAATAGAATGTATCGTGATATGTTGCGTACGATTCCATTCATATAATGTTTCCTTTTATTTTAAAGGGTGTATGATAAAGATCTAAGTTTTTTTTCTTCTTATTTGATCGTAAAATTATCCTAACACTGAATTCACGACTTTATTTTGAGTTTAACCATTATGTATTGACAGTGTAAACATGTTTTGTGTTTACATTAAATCATATTTTATCATTTTGTCATTATATTTGATTACGATAGATGTTTTTGTGTGTTTCTGTGTGAAAGTAGTTAGATGATTTGACTACGATAGACATTTTTGTCAAAAAAAAAAAGGTATCCAAACATGATCTAAAAGATAATTGTGGTATTGACAAGTGAATCAAATCACAACTATAAAGTAAATCATTATCCAAACATTAACTAAAAGATAATTATGGTATTGACAAGTGAATCAAATCACAACTATAAAGTAAATCATTATCCAAACATTATCTAAAAGATAATTATGGTATTGACAAGTGAATCAAATCACAACTGTAAAGTAAATCATTGTCCCATAAGTATTGTGGTTATCGATTATTCTTTCGCTAAGCCCTACACTATTTGAATTATTCAAATGAATTTGATTTGAAATATTAAATGTCAACAAACAAGCAATAAACAGTTTCAGAAAAGACAGCTGAGTGGTAAAGTGGTGCAAGACATTAAGAGTGTGAATTTAAACTCGTAACGCTTCACTTTTCCTCTCCCCATCCCCCCGCTCATCGACTATCTGTACTAAGTGAAAAAAAAGAAGCAATAAACATAGAAATTGTCTCTTCAAAGACTACACAATATACTACTGAGTACTATATTCACCCCTAGGTAAATAATATGTTCATGTAAGAAAACATCACACCAAAGCGCAAGTGGGTATGATAGCTTTTTTATCATAAAGCAAAAAAAAGTATAATAAAGTTCTTTGCCATTTTTAATTTACAATATTTACTCCACACCCTCTACTCTTTGTCCCTTTCTCATTGGGATTTTTCTATCTCTCCCGACTTTGGAACACTTACAAGGATCCCAATTCTCTCCCTCTCTCTCCCTCTTTGGTTTAAGCATTTAGCAGTAGGGTGTAAATGAATCGAGTCGAGCCGAGTATCTAAAGCTCGAGCTTGACTTGTGAAAAGAACAGGTTGTTCAACTTGACTCATTTATTTAAACGAACCTAACTAAAAGTTTAGGCACTTATCAAAAAAAAAAAAACTAAAAGTTTAAGCTTGACTTGTTAAAAAAAGTAACGTTTGAACTTGATTTGTTTAACTTAGTTATAACTTTATTATTTTTGTATTTATGTTCTTAAATTATTTTTTAAGTTTGACACTTTAGTTAATAAAGATTTTAATATTATGTTATAATCAAGAAAATATAAATATGTGCTTAACATGTGATATATGAAATTCCAAGATTTGACTATTACATTTTGATAATCCTGTAAATAAAAAATTGGCTAAATTGTATTTTTGGTCCCCCTATTTTGACCAATTTTTGATTTTAGTCCCTCTATTTCTAAATTCAGACATTTAGTCCCCCTATTTTCAAAAACTCTGACATTTAGTCCAAATAAAAACTTGACTCTCAATTTTGATGACATGGAGCTGATGTGGTGTTCATTAGCTTAAATGACAGCTGACATGTGGCTGCCAAGTCATTAAATGAGTGCCATGTCAGCTGACATGTCACAAGTTTAATTAATTTTAAATCATAACAATTTAAAACTAAAAAAAATAGAAGATGAATTTTAATTTCAGATTAATTAATTTTAAATCCTTCATCTTCCTCGCTTTCTTGAGAATCTTCATCTTCATCTTCCCCTCTTAGGGTCTCTCATCGTCTCCCCCACCCTCCTCCACCTCCTCACCCCCTCCAACTCCAACCACAACCACATCTTCCTTGTCTTCTCCCTCTGCGCCCTCGCCACCATCACCCACAGCGTCTTCCACTGCTTCTTTGTTGATTTGAAAACGAGTTTTTTTTTTCTTCTAAGATGTTTTACGGCCAACTTCGGTCGCAAATCGAAGCACCACTACAACCAACTTAAGACGTTTTTCGGCCAACTTCGGTCGCAAATCGAAGCACCACTACAACCAACTTTCTCCCCTCTCCGAGCTCTACAAAACCCACCCCCACTTCGCACGAAAGGAGCTAAGAACGGGTAGATCAAAAACCTCACAACCGCCCCTTTTTCAGCCATTTTTCGGCCAACTTAGACCTCCAACCAGAAAACTACCTTGATATTCAGGATCCCCATGATGTCCTCTACAAAACCCCCAAGAAAAATAAGAATCAGAGAACTTTTAGCCGGAGCCATTGTGAACCTCCATGCTGGAATCTCCGCCACCGCGCTAGAGTTTTTAAACAGCAACCGTTTCCTTCTCTTCTTCGTCTTTTGTTAATTCCTCCGTATTTCATCTCATATTCGTTTTTTGTCCAATTTTTCCTAAAACCCCAATTTCCAAGTTCTTTCTAATCCTAATTTGGGTTTCTTGATGTTGAAAAATCCGAAATTACTTTGAATTTTAATTCTTAATCGCTATTATCTTCACTGTTTCATGATGATGTTGGAATTTGCTTGATGGTTACCTTGGGAGCATGGTCGAATCTGTACAAGGAGGGCAAGGAAGTCGTTTCTGCGTTTCGGCCGAATCAGGAGCAATTCAGAGTTGAGGATAGATGAAGGAACAACTTCAAGGGGCAAGAATTTATGGCTTTGGAAAAGAAGAAGCAACAGAAACACCAGTGGTAGTGTTGGTGGTGGTGCTGGGAATAGTAGAAGGGTGGTGGAGGAAGAAGATCTTCATCATGCCATGTTCTCTGTTTAATGTTCTCTATTTAGATCTTCATTAGGCTAGTGATTTTGTTTGTTTCGTGGTATAACTTGAGTTTTTGTTTTAATTCAGTATGTTTTAATTGATTTAATTTGTGTATTTGTTAAATTAAATATGTTTTAATTCATTTACACATGTGGCTGATGACATGGCACTCATTTTATGAAGTGTCAGCCACATGTATAATCCAGTAGGATGCCACGTCAGTTAAATGAATACACGTCATGCCACGTCACATAAATTTATTGACATATTAACATTTAGACTAAATGTCAGAGTTTTTGAAAATAGGGGACTAAATGTCTGAATTTAGAAATAGAGGGACTAAAATAAAAAATTGGTCAAAATATGGGGACCAAAAATGTAATTTAGCCTAAAAAATTCGCAGCTTCTTGACTGCTTCTTGACTACTACAAAAATGAAACTTCAAAATTAATTTTAATACTCAATAAAGTTCTACATATTTTCATAATATAAATAACAAAGGCCAGTAAATCCATATGGGAGAGAGCTAAATTCAGATGGTTCCAGTAAACTTGGTTTCTCACACTTGCTTCATAAACGCAGGACATACATTACACTTTCTTCAAGTTAGGGAATGAAATTGAAATGACTTACAAATGAGTGGAAGAGAGTGAAACATTGATAGACAAATAGGCAAAATGATGTACAATTTGGGTGGGAGATGACTTATTAATTGGGGGAAATATTTGACGAATGAAGAGGCATGCCCCATTTCCAATTAACACACACACACACACACACACACATATATATAATAAAATTTATTTGAACCATGATGATAGTAAGGATTCCAAAACGTTATACAACATACACAAGAAGTCCAAATGCAAAACGTGCCACTTCAATCTTCACGATGTCTGGGAAAAGAGTTTGATCTAAATGCAACAGCTCATACATCTTTCAATAAATTACATAAAAAATAATACGAAAAATAAAATATAAATTGAAAAAGATGGTTATACCACCAATTATATAATTGAGCTATTCACCAGTCGTTAATGTCGACATGTAAGACTTGAGTTTGACTCATTTAAATAATCAAGCTCAATCTCAAGATTTAGTTTGTTTATTTAACTAACCAAGTCGAGCTCGAATAGTTCACGAATAACTTAGCTCATTTACACCCCTATTTAGGAGTAATGAGAAGACCGCAATCAAAGGAGTTTTGGAAGCAACGTCAAATTTCAAAAAGGAGAAATTTGATCCAAATAATAAGGATAAAAATGACAAAAATAAATTATAAAATATATGTTAAAACACTGAAAGTAACATTTCAAAAAATATTATGAACCAGTGAGATAAACATGTCTATCAATAACCTTATAAATTAGTTAAATACACTATAAATTAATTGAAATATTTTGGTGAACACACTCTTGAGGAGGGGGATTTATAAGAGTCTATTTGAGTTATCTCTTGACATACTTACTTATCTAAATGTTTGAAAGAATTTAAAAAAAAGAGCTTATGCTATGTTCATAAACTCTCAATATAGTTTACATAAATTGTTTATGCAAAGTTGACCATGTCCCCTCTTTGATTCTCATCAACTCCTGGACTGGAGTATACCTCGAGGAGCAATAAGAAATGATAAGTGTGGTGGCCAGAGTAAACGACAGTATGCCAGAATGACAACAACGACGATGGGGATGGTACCTGCAAGGACTTCGATACTCAAGTCAGTAATGATCAAAAGTAGGGTTTAGCATGAAGTGAAAAGTGCACCTGGGCCACTCAGTGAGATGACCTTTTATCGGAGATCAGATGTAGAAGCTTGGCGGGAAAGTCTATTGGCTTGCAATCGATCGCGGTGTGACTTGCGCTCGACGTTTGATTAGAAGAAAGGCCACAATCACGATCTGTGTGAGGTCGTGATCCGTGTAATATCACCTGGTGAATGGCTATGATTGAGAGGAGCGTCTGATTGAATGGTGATGATATCGATCTGCGTGGTACGATCCGTTTGACGCGGCCTGTGTGTTTCCTTCATTTGGGTTGTGAGGTTTCCTTTCAATGTGTGCTTCTTATTGAGCCTTTGAGGTCTAACCCAATCCGAAACAACTCCAAATTCTATTTTTATTTTACATAAAAAAACATGTCAAGAATGCACATAACTTTTTACTGTGCATATTAAACACAAATAAACTCATGATAAACGGTTAAGTACTTAATTAAATTGTTTATACAAACACTCCCTTATTCTCACAGTGTAGATTTCAAGTTAAATAAAGACAAAACACGTTATCACAACAATTGAAAAAAAGTATTCAAGGTTTACAAAAGAAACAAGTATTTAATTTATACGTGTGTAGACAAATTTTACACAAAAATCCAACCACATCTCACATTTTATTAAAGTCTATGTAATATATTAAAATATAATTTAATAAACTGATAAAATCTTCTTAGTGGGTCGGAATTGGTTTTTTCTCATATCAAACATGATTTTAGTAAAAAATTAGATATTTGGTTTGTTTGAGTCAAAACTAAACTGTCTTATGATATAAATCGCCCGATCAAAATCGGATGGTCGAGATCAAAAGTTGTAGGACGCAGTTATTGCACCGAATCCGTTTCCCACCTCTAGCTACATTGGATGCACATCTGCTCCCCTCTTCAACTCTCTCTCTTTCCATGTTCACGTGTATGGCAATTTCAAGGTACCATCTTTCTTCTGCTTCATCATCTCTAACCTCACCCAATCTTCTCTTCCACTGCTTTTTCCCTCTTTGATGCTCTCATAGAACAACCCTCAACCCAGGTCCCTTTGTCTCAAGTCTTCCACCATCAACACTAGCTAGTATACTCAAAATTATACCGTAAAGTTTCAATATTTCTCTTGGAAATTTCATTTCAATGTTTTAAAAAGGGACCGAATCAGCCAATTCAACCGGTTAAACCTGGAACCAGCCATGTCTACGATTCAGTTATTTGAGCAGTTTGACCTCCGGTTCATACTGATTCAAGCGGTCTAAAACAATTGAACCATGACCCGGAGATTTCGCTGGTTCGATCTCTGGTTCGATTTTTAAAACATTGTTTCATTTTCCTTCTCTCGATTGGATACACATTTGGCCTTTTGGCTTGATTGTCACCTCTGTAGCACCCAAAAACTCAATAATCCTCTGCTTGTTGGGCTATTCCGCCTCCACATCAGTTTAAAAAAAAAGTATTTAATTCATATGACAAATTTTACACAAAAATCCAATCACGTCTCACATTTTATTAAATATGTGATAAGATATTAGAATATAATTGAATAAGCATATAAATTTTTTTAGTGTGCCAGAATTGTTTTTTCTTGTATCAAACATGATTTTAGTAAAAATCTAGATATTTAGTTTATTTGAGTTAAAAATTGATTTTGTCTCAACTTTGGTTTGACCAAAAATAACAAAAAATAATTTTTGAATTGGCTTAAAAAATTGCAGAGTTTTAGCTCAAATATATTTTAGCATAAAAACATACAAAATAATGTAATTTACTTCAAACTAAATTTTAGTTATATCAATTCTACTGAATAATGTTTATTCAAAATCACAATTATGAAATACAGACTTGCTATGTAATTGTTAAACTAAAAAACATGCAATTCATCTCATGGTTTTATTTTACTTCTACTCAACCTAGGGAAGACAAAGTCCCATGTAGGTGGCTCAGTGGTTGAGTCAAGAGACATGAAGGAGTTGCAAGCAAGAGGTGTAGGGCTCAGATTCTTGTCACTAACAAAATCTCCATCCCCTCTAACAAACTAACCACTAACATTTGCCTATAAAAAAAAAACCTAGGGAAGACGAAGTGGGATCGGTGGCCTGACCTGCCTCCAACCTATCCTGACTCGCCACCAGCCTGCCTTAAACGAAACAGGGTGGGTTGGCCTGCCAAGGGGTGGTGGGTTGTGATTTCCAGCTCACCCCACTTAAGGTGGGGTAGGGGGCAAAAAAATAAAAATAAGAAAAAAAATAAAAAAGGAATTTTGGACTAAAAAGTGACGGGCCAAAATATAAAAATACAAGAATTTTGGTCAAAAAATCTAAAAATGAATTAAAAAAATGTCCCTGTAGGCTGGCTGCCCCCAACCTGACGGGTTAGGCAGGCCGATGGGCCTAGGTACCCTAACCCATCCTGCCTATTTTTGCAAGCTGATGGGCCGGCCCGCTGAACCCAACCAACATTGTCTTCCATAACTCAACCCGATAGGAATGGTTCAGTTGTGTTGCGTAGACTGATCTTGTGGGGTAGGAGGACTTGAATTTGATTCACATGAAACACATTCATGAGAAAGAACGAAAAACCTTAGCTTAGCTGTGACTAAGCACTCAAGTTAGAGATTAACCCCGTGTCGAGTCCAGGAAACCTAAGCCCGTAAGATTACTCCACGGACCCAAAAGCCCGCTGGGTTCCTACCATTTTTTTTTTTCGGAACAACGAATTCCAACCAAATTTTACCTCTACTCAAACAAACAAATACCAGTAGGTCCCCACGTCACCCTGCGCTCTCTTTCTAACACCTCCTGCTACATTGGATGCACATCTGCTCCGCTCTGAAACTCTCTTTCTTTCCATGTCCATGTCTATGGCAGTTTCAAGGTACCCTCTTTCTTCCGCTTCATCATCTCTAACCTCACCCTCTCTTCTCTTCCACCCACTTTCTTCCTCTTCTTCGGTGCTCTCACAGAACCGCCCTCAACCCATGTCCCTCTGTCTCGAGTCTTCCACTATCAACACCAGCTAGTTTACTCAAAAGTTATACCGTAAAGTTACAATCTTTCTGTTGTAAACTACTAAACTCCCTTTTCCTTCTCTCAATTGGGATACCCATTTGGCCTTTTGGCTTGATTGTTACCTCTCTACCACCCAAAAACCCAATAGTCCTCTGCCTGTTGGGTTTTTCAGCCTCCGGATCGATTTTCCTGAAGGGATTCTCTCTGATCTGTTTGTAGACACACAAATTTATTACATTTTTTTGTGTGTAGCTCTGGTCAACTCAGGAGGATTTTCAATTTCAGCTGAGGATCGTGTCTCTTATGAGGCTTTTGTTTTTCTTTGTTAGAGAAAAAAAGGTCAATTGAGGTTATTTTTTCTTTGATTGCCAAAGCCCTTCTTAATTGTTTAGAGGAATTGTCATTTTCATTTTCATTTTTAGTTTTAGTTTTTAGTTAGATATCATTTGGAAGGGCATATCTGTTTAATTAGGGTTTCTGATTTTTTGCCCAGATGCAATAGGACTGTGTTTTTTTAGGGTTCTGGTTAGTTTTATGTAATAAGCATCATTGTGTTTTCACGAGTAGTTCTTCTTAGGAGTGAGGAAACTGAGGTTTCTCAGAGGGTTATTTGTTTGTCATGATGATGGTATGGTAGAAGGTTGTCACTTTGTGACTTTGGATTTCTCTGATTGTCCTTTTGGACAAATGAATTAAGGGTCTGAACCCTATACCACTTTTTTTTTTTTTTTTTTGAAATCAAGTGCATATTTGGTGTTGGTATTCTCTTAAAGATGACTGTAAACGATCGCTGTTTTGTGGAATGGAAGGAGCAGTTTGTTTCACAGGAGCGTGGCAATCGTGTGGTTCACTATTACCTGAAGGATTCTGCTGGGGAATCCATCCTTGCTGTTGTGGGCACCGAGAGGAGTGTTAGACACATGTGCTATGTTGTTGCTGAGGAGTTCCTTCAAATTTGTGGAATGGAGGGTTCCATTCCAACTGGTTTCAAATGGAGATCTAGAAGAGAGTTGGTGGATTGGCTGACATCAATGCTATCAAAGCAGCATCTGCAGGGAGATAGAAGTGGTAAGTTGGTACTTCTTAGTTCTAATCTAACCAGTTTCTTTCGTGTATAATTGTTTTGGTTATTGTAGGTTGAACAATAATTTGTAAAATAATATAAGGATGCTATGGCTTTATGAGTTACAATTAAATGTTATAAACTCATGAACAATGATATCTGCTTTTGTGCAAGACAACTTTATGAATGTTGTTCGATAAACATTTTGTGCCATTATCTGTAGTAGAAGAGCATAATAGTCAATGTTTAAGCAAATTTATCTTTTTGGCGAACTTTTATTTTCTTCAATATCTCCATTGTTATCCTGTTGTGAATGGTAAGGAGTCTCTATCATATATGAGGTTTGGGTTGGAGAGCTCTTTTCCGCTGACAATTTTCATTAATATTGTCTTGCTCTTTCTTATTCTTATCCTGTAGGAGAATAATTTATACACCTCTCTACGAGTACTCTTTCTTCTTTCTTATAACTTTCCTTCTTTTATCCCTTTAATAAAAAATAGCAGATGTTCTTAAATAGAAGAAATGATAGTGGCAGTCCATCTAACATCTTGTTAATCATTTTCTCCCTCATTCTTTTTCCTTTGGATTTCAAATTACAGTAATGCCTGCTCGTAACTATGTACTAGCTCATGAGATCACAAGTGGCAGTGTCAATGAAGTTACTGGTCTGTCTGCACAAATGGTGGATGACAAGGTATATCCCCTTTTTCTTATTTTCTCCATTTCCCTCTATACTGTTTCTGGTGAATTTTTTTGACGTACATATACTCCTTTTTCTCAGGACATTCCAAAGAGTAACTCCAAATTATCCAATTCAGATATTGTTTGGTCAGGACTTGCGTGGACGTGTGGCAAACAACTGAAGCATTATCCCTCTTTTTGCAGGAATGGCATCCAAATAGGGGTAAGAAGCGCCCTTGAAATGAAGTTCAAGGGAACTACCCAGATACTTCCTTCTACTTGTTCTCCCCACCCACACCCCTCCTTCGAAATCCCAACCCAACCCAACCCAACCAGCTGAAAATGTTCCCTTGTAATGCATATATAATATTCAGATGGTTTTTTTTAACTCACTTTACATTCTTTCTGATATCCAGATTCAATCCTTTGTTTTTGTCATGGGCAAGGGAGAGAGCCGTTATATTGCTTATTTAGAGGATATGTATGAAGACAGGAGGGGGCAGAAAAAGGTTAAAGTAAGGTGGTTTCACCACAATCAGGAAGTCAAGGGTGTAATTCCTGTACGCAATGCTCACCCTCGAGAAGTTTTCATCACACCTTATTCTCAAGTCATCAGTGCAGAATGTGTTGATGGACCTGCCACAGTCTTAACTCGTGAACACTATGAAAAATGCATGCCTTCTTTTTCTCCCACTTCAACGGATAGGATACATTTGTGCTTTAGGCAATACAAAGGCAACAAAGTCAAGCCCTTTGACTTAAGTAAACTGCGGGGTTACTATGCTCAGCCAGTTCTTTCTTCCTTGCACCTTGATTCTATCCACAACACTGAATCCAAGAGCAACAGCCTCACAGGAGAAGATGAAGATTTGAATGTAGGTGATGATACAAAGCGGGGGGCCAAGAGGAGTAGACGTGATAACGGGGCTCCTCAGTCTTGGAATGGTCGACAGGGAGTTAGGATTAGAAGCAAGCAAATGATGGGATACCAAACCTTCCAGGTTGCAAATTATGCTAGGCCAGATAGGAGATTGCTTTCTTTGAAGCAGGTTGAATGTCAACCATGTTATAACCCCACATACAAGGTTGATGACAAGATAGAGTTACTCTGTCAAGATAGTGGCATCCGAGGCTGCTGGTTCAGGTGTACAGTTGTGCAGATAGCTCGGAAACAGTTGAAAGTCCAATATGATGATGTTCAGGATGAAGATGGAAGTGGAAATCTTGAGGTATAATCAAGCTTATATTTTGTCTTCATTTTTTATGTTAGTACTTGGAGCTATCTTTAAATATGTACATAAATAAAGGGCAATATGATGCTATAAAGCTCTCACTAAGGCTGGATCTAGAGAAGAGTCAAACTCATTGATGGTCTATTATAGGCTATCTTCCTTTGCATTCATAAGTTGATTCCATGACTCGAATCTGTGACCTCCTAGTCGCATAGCAGAAGTTCCAATTGTTGCACTAAGGCTCCTCCTCTTATTTATGGTTTTATCATGGCCTAAAAATCATATTTAAGGTTTTATAGTTTTAACAACTAATCAGTGATAAGTGTTATTTAATCATTGTAGTTTGACCTTAAATAACATTTCAAAAGGTGATTGAATAGTTTTCTGTATAAAATTATACATCATTCTAGTTTAAGCTTAATGTGGAATATAGACACGTTGGGCTGGACTAATCATGGTTCCAATATTCAACCAAATTAAACTATTCCCAGTCTTTAATATTCCTTTGAAATGATAAAGCTTTACTGCATAAAATCTCTTTTGTTCAAACTAAATTGACTTTCATGGGAGTAACTGTGCTTGAAACAATTTTGTTAATCATTTCTTCCAAGTATTGCTTATCTGAATGACAGGAGATTATTTAGGCATGTTTTATACTGAGATTTGAGTTTCTTAGTGCAGTACAAGAAATTCAGTTTTTTATTTTTTTTATTTTTTTATTTTCCATATGTAGAGGGTAATGGCCAATTACAACATGCTTTGGAATGGTGAGTAAAATATGATATGGTTTATGACTTCTTGCTAACAATATATCTGGAAAAATGGAGTTATCGTCCCATATGTAAAACAATATGTTCCAAAGAAATATTGTATAGATTTCCCTTAATGCATAACATTTACACCACTCACTTTTGAATTCAAAATATTTATCTTGGTCTCCATTTTTTAGGAGTGGATCCCTGCTTTCAAGTTGGCCAAGCCTGATAAACTTGGGATGAGACAACCTGGCCGACCAACCATCAGACCGGCTCTAACTTGTGAAGAACGAGGACTGGATGTCAAGGTTGGAACTGCAGTCGATGCATGGTGGAGTGATGGCTGGTGGGAGGGGGTTGTAACTAGAATTGCCAACTGTGGTGATGACAGTGTTCAAGTCTACTTTCCTGGTATGCTGTTTTAATGTTATTTTTTATCCCTTTAATTTTTTTTTTCCTCACCCTTCTCCATTTTGTAATAAAGAATATTTCTGGTGGTATCAGGTGAAAGCATGCTGATGAAAGTACACAAGAAGGATTTAAGAACATCTAGAGATTGGTTAGGGGACAGGTGGATTAATATTAAGGCAAAGCCTGATATAACCTCAACTATATTTACAACTACTAGCTTTAACACAAATCTTTCCATGTCCCCATCTATTGCTAAAGATGTGGACTCTGTTGGTTTTGCTAATTCATGCCATGAAGTTCTTGCTGGTGAGAAGTCTAATGAACCTAATAATGTTGAAGAGAAAATAGTATGCTGTGGTGTTGCTGAAGATGGGGACTCTGTCCATGACAAGAAACCCCCTTCAGAAAAAAATACCCAAGTTGATGATATTGTGACACGTAGCAGTTGTGATATCGAAGATAATGGTGGTAGTAATGACAAGGACAACAATGATAATGGTGGTAACAAGAATGGTAATAATAATGATAATATGGATCTGGAGGTGGTTGGGACTTCTGGAGTTGACTGTAAAGGTGTAGAACTAATGGAAGTGGCTGTGTAATCAAATTTTTTAGAACTCATGCTTTGTTGTAATCTGTGTTCCAATGTTAGTTTGATAGAGAATGTAAATAGTAGTTACTACTAGGAATGTGGGGAAGCTGATTGATTTTTAACCATTTTTAGTTGCCTTCATAGATGTACAGTGTTGAGTGTAACGTACAAGTGTGTCTGTGTGTGTTATGGATGGTCCTTTCCATTGGTTGTAGTAGAAAGTAGATTTCTTTTGTACCAGACAAATATTGTTGAGTAATTTCACAATTTGTATGACTAGTTTCATTTATGAGAGCATAATTGAAGATCTTAAAGCATTATCTTCTTTCTCCCCCCCCTATTTTTGTTCCTTCAGGAAATGATACTATGATGATAATTTGTGTTTCTTGAGTTATATTAGGCTTGACTTAAATTAGATTTATTTATGAAATAAGTCAGGTTAAGTTTATAAAAAAATAAAGTTTTAAACTGTCTATAGTCTTTTGGTCAGATAGACTGGTTTTTCTTTTTCCTTTTTTTTATTTGGGGATAGAGACTGGTACATCTATTAACATAAAAAGGGTGAACCCCTTTATTACTGTAGCACAACAGTAACTAGCATTCCCATTTCTATTTATTAATCTATTAATACTATTATCCCTTTTTATTAAACTAAGCAAAAAATAGACTAGGCAAAAAATAGATGAATGTGGACAAATCACTTCAACCAGTATATTATATTAAAAATTACTGTAGCTAACTTCAGCACCGTTTTATATTAAAAAATCTGTAGCTCCACTGCTCCTCTTTTTTCTTCCTTTTCAATAAAATACAAATTTAGAATGGTATATGCACAACTGTCACCAATTGAAAAAAATAATGAAACGTGTTCCCAGTCCTTGCGTGTTCCAGAAGACGCGTTCAACAGAGGGGGGGACACGGTGCATACCTTTTCTTTCTTAACACAGAACCACAAAAAAAAACGCAGAAAGCCAGGATATGGGCGGAATTGGATTTCCTGCAGTTACTGCGTGTAACTGCTTGAAATCATGGCCGTCCGATCTGATCTCGACGGTCGAGATCCGATCTCGACCGTCGAGATCGATTTAAGCTGATTTGGTGAAGTTTTAGTCTCGTCCGTTCGATCTGATTTCGACGGTCGAGATCGCCTACAGCGTGAAACTGCGTGGAATCTCTACTGCAGCAAATCCAGGTCCGGATATGGGCACCTGAGTTCACAGAAACACAGAAGGCAGTCGCAGCGAGCGGGACGTTGACGAACGAAGATGAAAGATGAACAGAGAAGATGTCGGCGCTGGCAAACACTGCGAGTGCGAGAAGATGAAAAACTACGATTTGCTTGTGCGAAGCTGACTGCACGTCGATTGACCTATTTTTTTAAAATTTTTTTGGACTTGTTTTAAGTTGGTAGTGTCCCGTTTAGGGAGTGATTGTGTGTCATTAGGATAGGTTGTGGTAGGTAAGCATGCTTATAAGTGGGTGATTTCTTGCATGGTTGGTACGGAAAGCATGGTTTTGATGGGATTTATCGTCTTCTTTCTTCTATTAGGCAGGGTGTATGGCAAGGTGGCGTAAAATTTTGGGTAAAATTTTGAAAGGAAACTTGATTTGTTCAGTTGCCATAAGAGGATGGTGTTACTGATATTTTTGTGATTTTTTTTTGGGCTTCTGTGATTTGATTGCTCAGTATTTGCACAAGTGATGGGTCTTACCAACTCTGTACTTGAGTTGGCTGCCTGTTCTTTCCCTCATTTCAACCTTCAATTAGATTACATTAGAGGTTTGTGTTATTGATCTATCTGTGACTTGTGATTTTTATATTTTTTTTGTTTCTTTTATGTCTGATTTCATTGCTTAGTAGTTGCACAGAGGGATGGGTCTTACCAACCGAGTACTTGAGTTTTCTGGCTATTATTTCCCTCTTATTTTCAGTTTTAAAATTTCAAATTTTGTTGTGTTGGAGTCTATATAAATAGAAATTTGTTGTTTTAGGTTTTTCACGTTTCCACCTTCTCTTTGTTTGAGTGTAGTTTGGCTTCTGAGTTGCAATGGCTATCTCTTATGATAAGATCAATAACATTGTGTTGAATAGGGAGTCCATTAGGTTGTTGGTGAGGGTTGTGAGGATGTGGTCAGTTCCTATGTATAACAATCCTAACCAGACCAGCTCCTTGGAATTGATTCTATTGGATGAATATGTATGCTATTCTTGGCTGATTAGTTTTGTTCTCTTTAACTTTTATGTTGGTATGTATTTGTCTATTTTTGTTATTGTGGTAGTGAATATTGGTTTGTGTTTAAATTTTGTTTACAAGGGTGGCAAGATTCAAGCTACTGTCAGGAAAGCATTGTTGCATAGGTTCACTCCTATTTTGGAAGAGGGTTGTGTTTACAAGATGGTCTACTTTAATGTGATTCCCAATGGTGGTCATTATAGAGCCACTTTTCATGAGTTCAAGCTTGTCTTCCTTTTCAAAACAACTGTTGTCAAGAAGGAGGCAGGCTCAATCCCCATGTTTGGATTTAGTTTTGTTCCTTTTAATGATGTTTTGAAATATGATAGTTTTGAACATTTGATTGGTGAGAACGATGTGTAATTCATCTTTAGTTGTGATTTGTTAGCAACTTTTTTAATGCTGATTTTTTATGAGTTCTTTTGCTTTGTGGCAGATGTTATGGGTGTGTTAACTGCTGTGTTTCCAGAAAGACAATATGAGAAAGATGGAAAAGTAACCACCATAGTTGTGATGGAGTTGGCTGATGCTCAGTAAGTCATTGTTTCCTTTTTTTTGTTGATTTCAAATATAGGCCTGTTTCGTGTTATCATTATTTGTTTTGTTGTTTCTGTATTTGTAGTCGGAAGTTGGAATGTGCTCTTTTTGGGGAGTATGTGGATGAGCTTAGGAACTTTCTACACCAGGGAGGTAATATTCAAGTAGTGGTGGTGGTTCAGCTTGCTAGGGTGAAGACTTTTAGGGGTTTGTATTTATCTTTTTTTTATTGGCTTTATTTTTGGGTCATTTTATAAAGATACTGTGATATGTTCTTTTATTGGTATTGCTAATTTTTTCTTTGGCTCGGTTGGTTTCATGAGTAGGTAAGACTGTCATCCAAAAGCAGTATGAATGCAACCAAGTTGTTTTTAACCAGGACATAGTGAAGCTATTTCATTTAGGAATAGGTTGGCGTAATTTATTTATTTTATTGTTGTTTTATTTTATTTCCTTTTATATTATGTCTTTTTCATGATGAATCATATTTATTTGTGGTTTCTCATGTAGTGTTCTTTGAACATGGGGTGCTTGATGTGGAGCCTCTTGTTGTGGTCCTTGATAATTCAAGGGAGGGTTGGAAGTTGACTTCATGAAGCTGCACCCAAAGAAGACAATCTCTCAACTGGAAGATATACAAGAGGTTGTGTCCTTACATAAAATTTTACTCCTAACAACAAAAATAGTTTGTATTGTTTGCTTCTAAATGACAAATCTGTTTGGACTTTTCAAAGGTTAACTGACAAATTTTTTTCAGGATGGGATGTTTGTTGTTTTGGCAAACATTGTTGATATAATTAGTGATGGGTCATGGTTCTATCTTGCATGCAAGTGCAACCGTGCTGTTACTCTTCAATCAAATGTGTACTTTTGTGAGAGTTGTCGAGTTCCTGTTCTTCAAGTTTCTCCAAGGTATGTTTTAGTTTTGTGTTCTTTGTTTTGGTCAGCTTATGAGGCTTATTGTATAGATTTCACATTTATATATTTTCCCTTATTTTGATCTATATTTGTATTTGTTGTTAAATAAGTAAGTCACTGTTTTTTGTAGGTTTAAGGTGATGGTTGAGGTTATAGATGGCAAAGATACAACTGTATTTGTTTTATTTGACCGTGACATTAATCTGCTGATTAATAAGACCTGTGAAGAGTTGCTTGCTCAGTCAATTCAGGTAGAAATTATAGTGTGGATTGTGTTCTTATCTATCTATTTAATAGATTATTCATTTAGTTTGTGGGTATTGTTGCTTTTGTGCAGGATGTTTCTGGGAATGGTTATCCCTCACTGCTTGATTCTTTGATTGGCCGAAAAATTCTTTTTAAGGTGGAGACCAAGGTTGAACAGCAAATCCAGTTTGAGGGCAGCTATGCTGTGAGAAGGGTTTGTGTTGATGAGGACATTATAGCCATGTTTGAACTGCCAGGAGTGGATTTCACTCCAACAAAGGTATCAACTTCAGATTTGGTTATTGCTGAATTTAACTGTATTTACTTGTGTATGATTAGTTTGGTATTTTAATATGTTGAATCATGTGTCCTTCACTGTAGTGAGAACTTTTTTTAAAATTGTATTTTGTGTTGTGTTGGAAGGCAATTTTTGCACCACCTTTTCCAAAGGTTTCAAATGATGACCTTGAAGAACCTTTTCATGTGAGCATTGTATTCTATCCATATCAAATTTTGCTGCTGTTTTTGTACCTAATTAGTGGGGTTTTCTCATGGCTTTGAGTTTAATTTTATGTAGGACATTGTTTCTGAACTTATTGTTGCTCCCATAAATTTGGGAGATGATGATTTTCATTCTGAAGTCAAATGCACCTCGCAAAGAGGAAACTAGATCTCGAGTTTGCTTCCCGCCAAGTGGGCCGCTCAAGTAGCAGTGTAAGTTGGGTGCTATTGTTGAAATTGAAGATGATGTGGATCCAGTTTGTACATTGGTTCTGTCAAGATTGAAAAGCAGTGAAGTTAGGGTTATATGTATAGTGGTCTGTCTTTTTTTGTTAATTATCCATTGCAAGATTTGTTTAGTGTGTGGTTTTGTTGTATAGGAGTATTTAGCTTTAGTATTTTGAAGTTGTGGGTCGTGGGCTATGTTATGTTTTGGTGAAGTTGTGGGTCGTGGGCTATGTTATGTTTTGGTGGGGTTCTGTATGTTTGGTTTTGGATACTGTCTGTGGTCAAGCTTCCAAAATCAAACATATTAAAGACAAGCTTAGGTTGTTAGTGGGTTATATGTGCATGTTTAAGCACTTTATTTCATAGTCCTTTTTTTTTGGGGAATGGTGTATGTAATCTTGGAATCTCAATGGAAATGTTGTTGATAGGCCAATGTTTAATCAAGTGTTCTTTTGTCACTATCTTTTGTCACTTTATTTTGATGTTGATTCTGTTTGAACTGTATGGTATGGTTAAATAGGGAATGCACACTACAAACAAAAGAATTGATGCAGAGCCAGTGTTCTTAAACAAACATGTAAATTAGGGATAAGAATTGAAGTCATGGTTTGTATATCCCATGTTTTGTTTTGTGACTTTTACCTAAATTTCATTAACTTAATGGCAACTAATATCAAGCATCTGATTTAGGAATAGAGCCGTGTTATTCCGACACCACAAAATTCGACAGCGTACCCAACACCGTATGGCACCAAGAGAGAGAGTCGATGTCGAGAATAGCGCCAAACCGAGAAATTTTTTTTAAAAACAAACAAAACCGTATTTTAATACGGTGTCCGACAACAAAACGTTGTCGAAATAACTTTTCTCTTAATACGGTGTCCGACAACAAAACCGTATTCCTAAGAGAAAAGTTATTTCGACAACGTTTTGTTGTCGGACACCGTATTAAAATACGGTTTTGTTTGTTTTTAAAATTTTTTTCTCGGTTTGGCGCTATTCTCGACATCGACTCTCTCTCTTGGTGCCATACGGTGTTGGGTACGCTGTCGAATTTTGTGGTGTCGGAATAACACGGCTCCTTAGGAATATGGAGCTTACTAAAACTTCTGAACCTAGCTCCAACTTCAAACACCTGCTCCCTACATTAAAATCCTTTCTTTTGTAGACAATTCTACATTTTTGTGGTTAAATTGGATTAGGTATAGGCAATTTGATTCCAGGAAAGGTTGGTCAAATGGTTTTATATTCAAATCAATCACTTCTTTGGAGGCCATACTTGTGATGTGATTGTATTTAAAGTTTGTTTATCAATACAAGCTACATGTCACATTGTTGTGATTGTAATGGTTAGTACTTTATTTCCTTAGATGTTATCTATAATTATATAGCTTAGCGTAATATAGTCATGTACAAGAAGTGGTGTTACAAAGATATATTTTGGTAGTCGATTTGAGAACAAAACTCATGAAGGATTAAGGTGCTAAGGTGCTAAGGTAGATTTCATTCCAACAATATTGGAGGAGTTTGCAGAATAAAGGTTCTAAGGTAGATTTCATTCCAGCAATTAATTTTGTCACGATATATTTCTATTATTTTTATAACATGGATCCCTCATTTGTTTTTATTATGTCATCTTCTCTTTTTTGTCATATGCTGATTTGTTTTTTAAGTATCCGTATAAAAGTTGTTGTGAGCCAACTATTTTTGTTTGTCTATTATTCTTTAGTTACATGATTCGATAAAGCAATCACCAGGCTTCCAGTTTTTCTTGTGTTTATCTACCTTTTATTTATGCAATACTCTAGCCTTTCCAGGACTTGAACCCATAAAGCCAATGCCTTTTTTCTGCTACATAATTAATTTTGAATAAATGGAACCATGTAATTATAAAATAATAAAATAATGTATACATATTATCATTTTAATTGTTTACACGCTTTTCTTTCCTCTCCATACCTTTCTTTAAATAATATATTTTTTTATAAATTATGATAATACGTATTTGTAGAAATTATTTTGTTCTATTTTTTTTAACTAAAGCATAAACTTATATTTAGTGTAATAAAATTAAACCTATATTTTCTATAACTGATATCTACATGATCTTTACTAATACAATCGTGAAAGGTCTAATAAAAATCAATAAATTAGTAACCTAATTTATTTGAGTATGTAAATTATATATAAAATATACGATTGATATATGTATTGTGATTGATTTTTCTTTTAGTTAGTTTCGAATTTGATGTATTCCTTATTTTTTTCCAGATATTTATACACGTGATGAGCAGTGGACAAGAACAAGAAAAGAAAGGTAAATGTAGTTCTTTGGATCAAAATGCTAGACAAAGAAAGTTGTCAATGGTTAGGGTGAAGAAGAAAAGACGCTATAAAGAAAATGCAGGTTTGCACTCATTCTACTTATTGAGTTTTAATATAGTTTATGATAAAATTAAGTAGGCCTAATATCTAAAGCTTATATATATGCTAATGAAATAAATTTCATGTAGGTGAATTGGTTCCTAACGTGTCTAAGCCAAGATTTCAATCTCAATGGGATGCAACAATCAGTAGTTCTAATCCTCTGCGTCCCATATAAAACGGTATGTGATAGCTTATTTACTATTTTGTTTATTATTAATAGATGGTTGTTTCAATCGAATTATTAGTTCACTTTCTATAATAACTATATTAAATTATAGTGATATTGGTGTTGTAGTGTTGATGCGTACTGTAATTTATTTTTTACATATAATTTAGATTTAGATTACATAAATAGTGTGCAATCCCACCCACAAGGTCTGCACCAAACAATCATACCAGGGGATATTTATCGGAGAAGAAAGAATTGTGATTTTTCAGATATTCCAGGTATTTGTAATTATTCCCTTTTTTATTTTTTAAAATTTTCATATATAGTTTACATACTATACACTATAATACAATTAAGAGTGCTCTCTTGCATATAAATGTTTTTATTTCCTTTTTTAGATATTGAAGTCTCAAAAATGGATTCCCAGCTTGAGGTTGAAGAGGATATTTTATTTGTTCAAGGTGAAAATGAAGGTATGTATTCATTTATTAATTTATTTAATAGTTTATTTACATACTTATCTATGCCTTTTTGTTTCATTGTCGTTTCTTCTTATTCTTTCTCTTTCAGTTTATTTGGACTTTGGAGGTACTGATTACTGTTGCCAACATTGTGGAGCTATGGTTTGGTTTGAGGAGCGTTCTGAAAAACAGAAGACCTCATCAGGTGTAGAATTTTCTATTTGTTGTATGAAGGGAAAAATTAAACTGTCATATTTGCATAGGCCACCTGATTTGCTTTGGAACTTGATTCATGGATTAGATTCAAAGAGTAGTCATTTTCTTGAAAATATACGTTCTTATAACAGTATGTTTACTTTTACTTCGATGGGGGGTAAAGTTCAATCCGGTGTGAATTTTGGTCATGGGCCTCCGCAGTTTATTCTTGGTGGTCAAAACTATCATCGGATAGGAAGTTTGTTGCCAATTGAAGGACAAATGCCAAAATTTGCACAGTTGTATATATACGACACAGAAAATGAAGTGGCGAATCGGATATCTCATTTTAGGTATTTATTTATATGCTCTTTTTATAATAATCGTTTACATTTATTATTGTTCATCTATCATATTTTTTATATGTATTATATTTTATTATTCTGTCTTTATAGTTAATATCATATTGTGTTATATTTGAATGTATTCAAATTATATTGTTAAAATGACGTTATATATGGTGAGGGTTTTTTTTTCATTCTTATTGAAATTCACAGAGAGGGAATAAGGAATTTTTAATGAATTCTTACAGGAGTGATGCGAAAAAAAAAAGAACTTGACCCGTCTTTAGTGAATGATTTATTGGAAATGATTGATCAATTTAATGAGCTTGCAAAATCATTTAGACGGGTCAGTTTTGTTGAAGAAGAACAAAATGTTAATGTCTCATTGAGATTGTTTCGGAATCGTCCTACTGATGATCGAATGTAGGTTTGCCAACTGTGGATGAGGTTGCAGCTTTAATTGTTGGTGACTTTGATAGTTTTGATTATGGTAGAGATATTATTGTGCGTGCTCATAGTGGTGATTTGCAGAGGGTCTACGAGACTCATGCATCATTTATTCCTTTGCAATATCCATTGTTATTTCCATTTGGAGAAAAGGGATACCAGGATGATATTCCCTTGATGGTCGATAATGTAGACGTTGGTGGACAAAAAAGGGTTCATGTCTCTCTTAGAGAGTTTCTAGCATTTAGGTTGCAAGAAAGACTATTTGAGGAAACTATTTTGTTAAAGAGTAAAAGGTTGTTCCAACAATTTGTTGTGGATTCTTACTCAATGGTGGAAGCACAAAGATTGTTATATATTAGAAAGAATCAGAGTATTATTAGGTGTGATTTGTTGAAAGGTATTGAAGAAGCCACTGATAGGGGTGATGTTAAAGCTACTTCTATTGGAAAACGGATTGTTCTACCGTCTTCATTTACAGGTGGTAAATCGTTACATGTTTAACTGTTGTCAAGATGCCATGGCAATTTGTAAAAAATTTGGGTATCCGGATTTGTTTTTGACTTTCACGTGTAATCCAAAGTGGAACGAGATTCATCAGGTTGTTTCTGAAAGAGGGCTTATTGCTTCTGATCGTCCTGATATTTCATGTAGAGTGTTTCATATGAAATTGAATCAATTAATGATTGATTTAAAAAAGGGAGATTTCTTTGGGAAAGTTATTGCAGGTATACATTTGATTATTATGGCTTTGTTTTAAAAAAAATTGAGATATACCTTTGATTGTGATTATTTATCTAATTTATTTAGGTATGTACACCATTGAATTTCAAAAGCGAGGTTTGCCACATGCTCATATACTGTTGTGGTTGGTGGAAAAGGGCAATCTCGATCAATCGATTTCATTGACTCCATTATATCGGTGAATTAATTGGGACGACAAAGGTTTCCAGATTTGTATAATGTTGTGTCAAATTTTATGCTTCATGGACCTTGTGGTAATGTGAACCGCAGTTCTCCTTGCATGAAGGGTGGAAAATGTTCAAAGTTCTTTCCGAAGAGATTTGCTGATAAAACATCCTTTGATGATGATGGGTATCCGATCTATAGGAGAAGAGATACCGGCGTCACTATTATAAAGGGCAGTGTTCATTTGGATAATCATTATGTTGTGCCTTATAACCCTAAGTTATTGATGAGGTATCGGGCCCATATTAATATTGAATATTGCAATAAGTCAGATTGCGTTAAATATCTTTGCAAATATGTTAATAAGGGTTCAGATCGCGTTACGGCAACTTTAACTGATGGTGTACAGCAATCAGAACAGTCAAGAGACGTGGATGAGATAAAGCAAAGACTATGATCGGCAGATATTTGTCTCCGTGTGAGTGCGTGTGGAGAATTTTTCTTTCGATATTCATCAAAGATGGCCTTGATCAGCGATTGAAGTTCCACCTTCCAAGAGAACAAAATGTGCTATTTGATGATAATGATACCATTGATGATGTTTTTGAAAGGAACAAAGACAAGAATACAATGTTTCAGGCTTGGATGGAAGATAATCGTAAATATTGTGATGGAAGAAATTTGACTTATCTTTGAGTTTCCATCAAGGTTTGTTTATCATCCTCGAGAAAGGGAATGGCATCCTAGGAAGAAAGGACGGATGATTGGGCGGTTGCAATTTGTTCCCCACAGTACGGAGAAGTGTTTTACATGAGGTTACTCCTTAATGTACAAAAGGTTGCACAAGTTATGAGAACTTGAGAACTATCAATGACCAAACTTTTGATACCTTTCAAGATGCATGCTCGGCTCTTGGCTTATTGTCGATGATAAGGAATTTGTAGATGGGATTCGTGAAGTTGCAACTTTGGCGTCAGGGCTGTACTTGAGGAAGTTTTTGTTACCTTATTGTTGTCAAACACAATCAGAATCCGGTTCATGTATGGGAAGAAACATGAGAGCTATTAGCGGATGGGATTTTATATGATAAGCGAAAAAGATTGCGATATCCAGGTATGCTTTGATACATATGTTGAGTTTTGTATTTTACATGTGTATCTTTTTTTTATCAATTGCCTTATGATGATAATATATGTATGCAGGATTGTGTTTGTCTCAAGATCAATTAAAGTTGATGTGTTTAGTGGAGATTGAAAAATTGATGCGTGTGAATGGAAAATCTTTGAAGGATTTTGATAGCATACCATATCCAAATAGTCAGGAGTTACACGACTTTAATAACATTTATGTTGTTAGAGAACTTGACTATGATAGAGATGAGATGGCTGTTAAGCATGCTCAATGCTTGGAACAACTGAATTTTGGACAAAGGCTAATATATGATGAAATTGTGAATCTTTGTGGTAGATGAGGTTGGTGGTTTCTTTTTTGTTGATGGTTATGGCAGTACTGGGAAAACTTTTCTTTGGAACACTATGTCTTACAAATTTCGTTCAGATGGTAAGATTGCTCTTAATGTTGCTTCAAGCGGTATTGCTTCGCTTTTATTACCTTGGGAAAGCGCTCATTCACGCTTGCTATTCCATTGGCATTAAATGAAGAGTCGTGTTGTAATATTAGGCAAAATAGTTTTAAAGCTGATCTACTTCGTGAAACAAGTTTAATAATTTGGGATGAAGCTCCAATGGTTAATAGGTGGGCTTTTGAAGCATTAGACAGGACTTTAAAAGATGTAATGAGTGTTGTCAAAGCTGAGTATTCTGCCAAACCATTCGGTGGAAAGGTTGTTGTCCTTGGTGGTGATTTTAGACAGATATTACCTGTAATTCCAAAGGCAAGTAGAGCAGATATTGTTATGGCAACTATCAATTCTTCAATATTGTGGAAACATTGTAAGGTCTTGAAATTGTCAGAGAATATGAGGTTGCGAATGAGCTCGAGTATTTTCGATGAACAACAAATTAAGGAGTTTGCAGAGTGGATACTAGACATTGGTGATGGAAAGTTGGGAATTGATAATGATGGTGAAGCTGAAGTTGACATTCCAGAATCTCTCTCGATTCTAGATTTTTCAGATCATATAGCAAGCATTGTCTCTTCTACCTACCCTAATTTGGTGGATAATATGAGTGATTTCAAGTTTTTTGAGGATAGGGCGATATTGGTGCCAACATTGCAAATTGTAGAAATGGTCAACGACCATGTGTTATCATTGGTACCGGGTGAAGAAGTGGAGTATCTTAGCTCTGATAGTATTTGTAAGATGGAGGAAGTTGCTGGGATTAATTCTGATTGGTTAACTCCTGAGTTTCTTAATCAAATCACGTGTTCAGGTCTCCCTAATCATAAAATAGTATTGAAAGTAGGTGTCCCTATTATGTTGATGAGGAATATTGATCAATCTTCTGGTTTGTGCAATGAAACTAGATTAATCGTGACTGAGTTGGGTTCGAATGTCATTGGAGCTAAAGTGACTACTGGAAATCATGTAGGTGATAAAGTTTTCTCAGGATGAATTTAGTCCCTTCAGATCCTGGAATTCCTTTCCAGTTTCAAAGACGACAATTTCCATTGATTTTGAGTTTTGCAATGACTATCAATAAAAGTCAGGGACAAACATTATCTCATGTTGGTTTGTACTTGCCACGCCCAGTGTTTTCACATGGTCAATTATATGTTGCCATGTCTAGGGTGAAATATAAAAGTGGATTGAAAATTTTAAGTTGTAATGACAATGGCGAGGCATGCTCTGTTGTCAAGAATGTTGTTTACAAAGAAGTCTTTCAAAAAATATGATGTTATTCCAGCAACTTGATTGTTTGTAATATGGTGAGTAGGTTATGTAATATGGTTTTTGGTGAATAGTCTTACACTACATAAATATCTCCAATTCTTTATGATGCTTACCAATTAATATATTTTTCAAAAAAGAGAATAAGTTAGCTACAACTAACAATAATTTAAGATAATCTCTTTAATCTTGGTATAACCTATTTTTTAGCTCTATATAGCTTAATTGTTTGTAATTTGATCTTTAATTGTGCATATGAAGAGTAATAGACAACTTAAACCCATGTGTTATCTTTTTATCTAATTGTAGGTTAGTATTCATGAAATTACATTGTGCTTATAAGAAAGGCAGATCAGGAAAACTTTAAACTCATATATCTAAAGATGCCCTTCTTTTTCTGACTCTACGTGATTACAACAATTCATTGCTTGATGCCAATAAATTACTTGTGCTAGACTAGAGTTGGAATTCAGCAAAAGATTCTACAAAACGAGAAGATCATTTTGTAAGTTGTCGACAGTTAGTCCTCCATCCTTTAACACTAGAGTTGGAGTTCGACAAAAGATTCGACAAATGTGTGAAAATGTTGGTCCTCAAAGACATTAGGAACAATATTAACTGGCATTGACTTGCCTTTGTTCAATGAGGAATACAAGGTGACGTCGAATATAAAAAAAAGATGATTCGACAATTGGGAAGAAAACTTCGACTTGGAACCAAACGAGCTAGCTCATGAACCAAACGAGTCGAGCTATGCTTAGCTCAAGTTCAGTTCATTTATTTAACGAGCTTAATTTTCAGCTCAAGTTCAGCAAAAGATTCTACAACACGAGAAGATCATTTTGTAAGTTGTCGACAGTTAGTCCTCCATCCTTTAACACTAGAGTTGGAGTTCGACAAAAGATTCGACAAATGTGTGAAAATGTTGGTCCTCAAAGACATTAGGAACAATATTAACTGGCGTTGACTTGCCTCTGTTCAATGAGGAATACAAGGTGACGTCGAATATAAAAAAAAAGATGATTCCACAATTGCGAAGAAAACTTCGAGTTGGAACCAAACGAGCTAGCTCATGAACCAAACGAGTCGAGCTATGCCAGATGCTTAGCTCAAGTTCTATATTAACTGGCGTTGACTTGCCTCTGTTCAATGAGGAATACAAGGTGACGTCGAATATAAAAAAAAGATGATTCGACAATTGGGAAGAAAACTTCGACTTGGAACCAAACGAGCTAGCTCATGAACCAAACGAGTCGAGCTATGCTTAGCTCAAGTTCAGTTCATTTATTTAACGAGCTTAATTTTCAGCTCAAGTTCAGCAAAAGATTCTACAAAACGAGAAGATCATTTTGTAAGTTGTCGTGATTAGTCCTCCATCCTTTAACACTAGAGTTGGAGTTCGACAAAAGATTCGACAAATGTGTGAAAATGTTGGTCCTCAAAGACATTAGGAACAATATTAGCGGCGTTGACTTGCCTGCATTCAATGAGGAATACAAGGTGACGTCAAATATAAAAAAAAGATGATTCGACAATTGGGAAGAAAACTTCGACTTGGAACCAAACGAGCTAGGTCATGAACCAAACGAGTCGAGCTATGCTTAGCTCAAGTTCAGTTCATTTATTTAACGAGCTTAATTTTCAGCTCAAGTTCAGCAAAAGATTCTACAACACGAGAAGATCATTTTGTAAGTTGTCTACAGTTAGTCCTCCATCCTTTAACACTAGAGTTGGAGTTCGACAAAAGATTCGACAAATGTGTGAAAATGTTGGTCCTCAAAGACATTAGGAACAATATTAACTGGCATTGACTTGCCTCTGTTCAATGAGGAATACAAGGTGACGTCGAATATAAAAAAAAGATGATTCGACAATTGGGAAGAAAACTTCGACTTGGAACCAAACGAGCTAGGTCATGAACCAAACGAGTCGAGCTATGCTTAGCTCAAGTTTAGTTCATTTATTTAACGAGCTTAATTTTCAGCTCAAGTTCAGCAAAAGATTCTACAAAACGAGAAGATCATTTTGTAAGTTGTCGACAGTTAGTCCTCCATCCTTTAACACTAGAGTTGGAGTTCGACAAAAGATTCGACAAATGTGTGAAAATGTTGGTCCTCAAAGACATTAGGAACAATATTAACTGGCGTTGACTTGCCTTTGTTCAATGAGGAATACAAGGTGACGTCAAATATAAAAAAAAAGATGATTCGACAATTGGGAAGAAAACTTCGACTTGGAACGATGTCATGCTTCACCGTTAACACCAACCCATTCCCCTATTTACAGGATCTACCACAACACTTTGGTACACCTGTCAGGAATACAACTTATGAAAGTCTGCTGCTAATAGGATTTTCAGGTGATCAAAAATCTTGCAAGCTATTGATCCGAGTTGGACCAAACTTCTAAATAGGCTAAATGCCCTTACCATTTTTTTGCTCCTTCATAATTCCTGCGTGACATCCCTTTAAAATTCCTCAGCATCCATGCATTTAAATTGGAACATGGCATAAACCCTTTTTGTGATAGCAAATTTGTTTGGATAAGTTCTATTGGTGAGAATAAAATTGGCAGCTATGTGAGTACTATTTCTTCTGCACAATGTTTAAAGATATGTTTTACACGACCTACTTGTGTTTTGTTTCATTGTCTCGAAAAAACATCAAACTGCTATCTGCCACATGGTTTTGTTGAATGGTTTTGTCATCGGTAATAATAATGTCTCACATTATTATTATTATTACTATTATTATTACTATTATTGGTTAGTTATAACGATGGATACCCGTGCGTTTTGCACGGGTTAAAATCACTAGTATAGGTAATTATATAATGTTTTGAAATTATATATTTAGTGACCAATTAAAATTAGTAAGGTTTAGGTTTAAGTTTTAAAAATAAAAAATGTCAGATTTGTTCAAGTTGAACTTTAAACTTTAGCCTAACTGAATTTATTTGTAACCTTACTCCTTAGTGTTGCTTCAAGAACAGGTACAACTAATGAACTGTAACGCAAGTTAAGGAAGAGTCGGAAAAATGATGCAGAATGATTCTGATCGGTAACAGATTGAATAATTTGGACGTTGATGGGCAAAAAAGGGTGGCAGAACTTTCACGAGGTGATGATATGTGACCATGCACTACGAGGATGAAGAAGATAACAAGATGAATAAAGAATCACGTTATCTTCTTTTTGCAATGCTACTGTCTGAACCGCCGGTTTACATTTTATAGCTATTGATCAGGGAGGTCTTGCTTCCTTCCCCCGTGTTCTTTTGTTGATACTGCCAACTCTAATTAGAACAAGCCAATTATTAACAATATTAAGACCAACTGATTTAACTAAAAACTAAATAAATCAATAAACAGTGGCTTGTGTTTAAACAGGCCAGCTGATTTAACTCCTGAGTTAAAATTGCATGCGTTTGATGGCAATTGCTTCCGTAAGGAATTTTTTTACTCCAAAATACCTAATAATTTTGTTTTTTTCCCCATAAAAAAAATAGTGTTGTTCTCGTGAGACAAATTCTTTTAGAGAAAAGGTACAAAATAGTCCTTGACAAAAAACACAGAGAATTATTTGATCTCTCAAAAATAGAAATTACCAATTTAGTCCTCAAAAATTTCAAATGTCGGTCAGATTAGTTTCTAAAAATTATCCTATAAAAGACTAATTTATCCGATATTTGAGATTTTTGAGGACCAAATTGGTACTTTTCATTTCTTAGAGAGTAAATAGTTCTCAATGTTTATTGTCTGAGACTAATTTGGGTCTGTACTTTTTTTCAAATAAGCGTAAAAAGTTATGAGAGACAAAATCGACTTGTTCGCATTAGAGAAACTTTTTGGGTCCGCCATTGATTCCATGACTATTGTTATGGGCCGGCCTCCGAGCTGGGCTCCTAACCGGATCACCGAGCTGAGCCCAACCAATGTGTTACGAACCGGTCCCGAGGCGAGTTCCAGCATGTCCACCAAACCAAGCCGGCCCGGCTCGGTTCCGACCTCTTCGAGCTCGGCGAGCTACATCCGATCCCCAAGGCGCCAAACCGGTCCTCCGGTACGATCGCCCCAGCGATAACACCGAGCAGGGCGGGGGCGAGCCGACTCATGACCCTCGGAAGGGATACACCTGGAGACGAGGCTTGGGGCCGTTGTCACTCCGTAGAATGAGGATCACGCAGCCGGTACGTGACGGACTTGGCAGGTGCGAGATATCCGGAACAGATGAGCTGATCCTTGATGCGTAAGGGAGGAGTCACCGCGCGCAGATTCCGGATCGGTAGTTATCCTCCTTCTGCGTGGCTCCACTATATAAAGGGGGCTGGACCCCCCAGGTTTGCAAACTCTCTCTACTCTCTCTAAACCCTAAACTCATCTCTATGATGCGAGCTCTACGCTCACCCTAAAAAGCCCTATCTAACTTAGGCATCGGAGTGCCTTTTGCAGGTACCCCACCCGCCGGTCTGAAGGAGGAAGGACATTACGCTCGGAGGAGGAATACTCGCCGCGGAGCTCATCGCCCAACTACCAGGCAGAGGATCAAAGGTACGACCTTGCACCATTTCGTGCATTAACATTGGCGCCCACCGTGGGGCCCGGTAAAACTAGCCTGGGCCTTAAGGATACCACGCGAGCAAGACGATGAGAACCAAGAGCACGGTGAACTGGTGATCGCCACCGGAGGAATCAAGCCAGAACTCTGTCAGCCAGAGCCGACGGCCACCTAAAGATCCGATCTTGAAGCACCTTAAGTCCCGATAAAACTTTTCCCGGGCCTCGAGTTTCATTATGCATCTCATCACGAGGTGTAGCATACGCACGCCAGAACACAATTAAATCCTCAAAAAAGCGATCATAAGTAGATCGGTCATTATTGAGAGACTTGGGAAAACAAGAATACATCAAACATGGGGCCTCCCCATGACGAGCACATTCATCAGTCGATCTAATCGATATGGCAGTGATGCCGTTTAATCTTATCCGGAAGTATCATACCGTTTATCTAATGCTAGTTGCGAATCATATCTCCTCTCCTAATATTCAAATTGGAAATATCCTATCATATTTTTTGCTAACTACTTTTTTGGAGAGCTCAAGATAAAAATCAAATCTTTGGTATCCAAAGAATCAGGAATGCAGGTCAGCCACACAAATCTTGGAAGAGATCAAGATATGCTTGGCAAAGCCCGACCAACCAACTTGGTCAACCTTATCCCAACTATCGCGCTGACCTCAACTATTCAGATATTCGACCGACCTCAACTCAGATAGTCAGATGACCTCAGTTATTTGGAAGAGATCAAGTCAACCACATTGCTGACCTCAACAACTCGGACGACCACAGATACGTCCCTCAAAACCAGATGCTATTTTCCATGTTTCTTTCAGCATCTCATCCTTAACTATGAACCATCAACGAATCGTGTCACTTTATTCTTTATTACCTGGAGCATTGTATAAGGTCTTCCTGCATGACATTTTATGTTTGCCCAAACTTTCGAGCAAGGTATAATTTGTCATTTAAATGGATGATGTACTTTCACATTGTTGATGGCTAACCTCAACAGATCAGTATAGAGACAACCAACAGGTGGATACCCAGTCCAGTGCTCGGGCGACCTACCAGGCCCACCTCAACAATTTCAATATTCAGACGGCTTTAAACTCGGCTACGTCGTTGACCTTGATTATTTGATGACCTCAACCTTGCCGCTTGGACAGCCAAATCGACTACTCTCACAGGGAAGTATAAAACTCGACTACGAGCACTTTACTCATAGCATAAAAATTAATGCTAACTTTATTACATCAAGTTGTTGCAAGATTGTCTATACTTCGACAGGAACAGTGCCCCAAAACCAAAGGTCGAGCCCACCGTCGAGCTCGGCACCCAGTGTCGGAAGAAGCTCGACCTCGACACGACCCCTGTGGTCCTAAACCCAAGTCAGCATAAAGGCTTGGTGGGCTCACTCGCAGCTCGACCCCTGTGGTCCTAAACCCAAGTCAGCATAAAGGCTTGGTGGGCTCACTCGCAGCTCGACCCCTGTGGTCCTAAACCCAAGTCAGCATAAAGGCATGGTGGGCTCACTCGCAGCTCGACCCCTGTGGTCCTAAACCCAAGTCAGCATAAAGGCTTGGTGAGCCCACTCGCAGCTCGACCCCCGTGGTTCCGAAGACCCCATAAAGGCATGGTGGGCTCACTCGCAGCTCGACCCCTGTGGTCCTAAACCCAAGTCAGCATAAAGGCTTGGTGAGCCCACTCGCAGCTCGACCCCCGTGGTTCCGAAGACCCCATAAAGGCATGGTGGGCTCACTCGCAGCTCGACCCCCGTGGTCCTAAACCCAAGTCAGCATAAAGGCTTGGTGAGCCCACTCGCAGCTCGACCCCCGTGGTTCCGAAGACCCCAAGTCAGCATAAAGACTTGGTAAGCTCGCTCACAGCTCGACCCTTGTGGTCCTAAACCCAAGTCAGCATAAAGGCTTGGTGGGCTCACTCGCAGCTCGACCCCCGTGGTCCTAAACCCAAGTCAGCATAAAGGCTTGGTGAGCCCACTCGCAGCTCGACCTCGTGGTTCAAGACCCAGTCAAAGATAAAGACTTGGTAAGCTCGCCACATTTCGACCCACCGTGGTCCTAAACCCAAGTCAAAGATAAAGGATTCCCAAGTCAAAGATAAAGGCTTGGTGAGCCCACTCGCACTCGACCAGTGGTTACGAAGACCCCAAGTCAAAGATAAAGGCTTGGTAAGCTCGCTCGCAACTCGACCCCTGAGGTTTCCAAGACACCAGGTCAGCATAGAGGCCTGGCAAGCTCAAAAGCAGCTCGGAAGGTCACCAGTCGGCCTAAACAACCCCTGTGGTTTCGAAGACACCAGGTCAGCATAGAGGCCTACAAGCTCTAAAGCAGCTCGGCTAGGGTCGCCTGTCGAGCTAAACAAGGCCATTGTGGTTTCAAAGACACCCTGTCAGCATAAAGACGTGCCGAGCTCAAACGCAGCGCGACAAAAACCAACCCCTGCGGTTCCAAAGATTTCAGGTCAGCATAGAGGCCTGGCGAGCTCCAAAGCAGCTCGGAAGGTCATCTCAGACATTTTGATATCATACGTCGCATATCAGATCATTCGACCTACTACTCTCAAGAAGTAATTATACTATTTCTAGCTCAGCAAGAGCAATTCTATGATGGGATCAACTCTTACAAGGTGTTTGGAGAAAACTAAGTACTTGCACTCTAAATATATGCTCAGCTAATCGGCAAGCAAGTCCAGGGGGCTGGACAGAGATAGGACCAAAAGAACCTTGTGATCACTTCTTGGCGACCTTTATAGGAGAGGAGACTGTCAACACGTTGGAAGGGGTCGACCCGAGAACTGGGGCGACTTTCTCTTTCTTGGCCTTCCACCCACTCGACCCGACCTAACGAAAAAACAATTAGACCTCAGTACCTTTCAGGCAAAGGGTCTAGGGGGCTTGTGTTATGGGCCGGCCTCCGAGCTGGGCTCCTAACCGGATCACCGAGCTGAGCCCAACCAATGTGTTACGGACCAGTCCCGAGGCGAGTTCCAGCATGTCCACCAAACCAATCCGGCCCGGCTCGGTTCCGACCTCTTCGAGCTCGGCGAGCTACATCCGATCCCCAAGGCGCCAAACCGGTCCTCCGGTACGATCGCCCCAGCGATAACACCGAGCAAGGCGGGGGCGAGCCAACTCATGGCCCTCGGAAGGGATACACCTGGAGACGAGGCTTGGGGCCGTTGTCACTCCGTAGAATGAGGATCACGCAGCCGGTACGTGACGGACTTGGCAGGTGCGAGATATCCGGAACAGATGAGCTGATCCTTGATGCGTAAGGGAGGAGTCACCGCGCGCAGATTCCGGATCGGTAGTTATCCTCCTTCTGCGTGGCTCCACTATATAAAGGGGGCTGGACCCCCCAGGTTTGCAAACTCTCTCTACTCTCTCTAAACCCTAAACTCATCTCTATGATGCGAGCTCTACGCTCACCCTAAAAAGCCCTATCTAACTTAGGCATCGGAGTGCCTTTTGCAGGTACCCCACCCGCCGGTCTGAAGGAGGAAGGACATTACGCTCGGAGGAGGAATACTCGCCGCGGAGCTCACACTACAAGAAATAGCGGGATTACCGACGGCCAAAAGTCGTCGATAATCCACAAATACCGTCGGTAATAAAAAAATTCCGACGGATTACCGACGGACATTAGGCCGTCGGTAAACTGCGCGTCGCAAATACTTACCGACGGCTTTAACCCGTCGGTAAATTTCCGACGGTTTTCTCCGACGGTTTTAACCCGTCGGAACTTCCGATGCCATTTCCGACGGCTTTAAGCCGTCGGTAAGTTTCCGACGGTTTTTCCGACGGTTTTAACCCGTCGGTAATTCCGATGACATTTCCGACGGCCATGACCGTCGGTAAATCCGAACTTAAATTTTTTTTTGAAAATTGTTTAAATATTTATTTTTATTAAAAAATTATTTACTTTTTTAAATTATTTAATTTTAATTTCTGTAATCAATTTAATTTATTTATCCATTTAATTAACGATTACTAGTTATCACATTTAATAATTAATTTCTTTCTGTATTTAAAAATGTAATGCGATAACATAACTATAAAACAAATTAAAAAGAAACGTAACAAATAAATAAAAAAATTCGACGAACAAAACAGTAATAAAAAATATCCGAAAATATAAAAAAATATCAATACAAACATAACTAATAGTCCTGATAATCATGATCATGATCACTATCACTATCTACATCATCGACATGATCACCAAGATTTATGAGGCGAGGCGGAGGGGGTGGAGGAGGCGGATGGCGAGCTAGCAAATGGTACAGATCCTCCTGTCGCTGCAGCACCTGAGCCAAAATGGCAGCCGTCCGGCGGGCCTCCTCCTGCTGGACGGCCGCGATCCGCTGCTGCTCGGCCGCCAATCGCTGCTGCTCGGCCATGGCCCGCTTCAACTCTGCTATCTCCCGCTCATCCGCGGCAGCACGACTGCTGGACGACTCTCCAGCAGAGAGGCAGCGGGCCCCTTTCTTGTAGTTGCTGGCAAGGTCGCCAGCACCGTATAGGCGACCCTTCTTCTTGCCGCCAACAACATCTGCCCAAACCATCAGCCGACGCACTGGATCCTTCCGGGCTCTGAAGCGGGGAACATGAGGATGTCTGAGATCTAACCTGAGACATCCTCGCCTCAAACTCCTCCTGTCAAACATAAACAAATTAGTCAATTTTTATTGTAATAAAACAATATAAACATTGTTAAAAAACTATTCATTATGTTTTATAATTACCTGGGTCCGCCTCGACCGCTCATCGACAAACTCACCGGTACCTCTCCTAATATGAGTTGCACGATGGAGCTCGTGCAACTGAACCTCCCTTTGCAACCGCTGAGACTGTAATTATTTAATAAAAAAAGCTTAACTAAATAATAATAATAATAATAATAATAATAATAATAATAATAATAATAATAATAATATAAAACATACAAGTCGAGCTGCGTCTTTGCTGACCGACCGAACCTCGATATGCAAGCTCCCACCCTTTCGTGAGGCTCTATTCTTCTTCGCCTTCTAAACGCCTTGAACTCGGGGAGTTCCAGTGCGCTTGTAGTCTTGCCAGATCTCATCTCCTATCCAAGTGGGCTGCCCATTGGCGGGCATCTCTAAGCATATCGGATAGGCGGTGGGAAGCCTTCATATGGAAGTTCTTCTTGATCCGCTCTTCTGCTCTTCCTTCCAAGAAACCCTCTCTGTATGAATATAATACGTTATTAAAAATAATTGAGATTCATGAAATAAAAAATAATACGCAACAAAAAAATAAACAACTTACTCGAAAGAATTGAACATGTGCCTCCGCTCACCCGTCGGCGTCCCAGGTGGGCCAATAGCTGTGGTAATTTTGCTCAATTACTTCCGTGATAGCCTTCGCAGCTGGCTTTGACGGAAGGAACCTAAACAATAACAACATACCAAACAAGTTAAAAATATATAGGTTAAACTGTAATTTTCGTCCCTTATCCTTTTTTTTAGTTTTCATTTAAGTCCATTAAGTTATAAAAATTACTTCAATTTCGTCCTTTCTTTTTAATTATTCTTTTTTTGTCTTAGACGAAATACCATCTTACACGTGGCAGTTTGTTTTATTTTATTTTATTTTTCTGCCACATGTCAGATGGTGATTCGTCTAAGAAAATATGAATAAATAAACACGAAATTTATGTGATTTTTGAAGTTTAAGGGACTTAAATGAAAACTAAAAAAAGATAAGGGACGAAATTGAAAACTAAAAAAAAGATAAGGGGCAAAAATGTGTATTCAACCTACATACTCACCCTCTACCCGGTGGCACGATAGCAACTTGGCCATCATGCGACATCTGAATATCATCAACGACCTCCTGCTCATCTGCCGCCGCCAACCTCCTCGTCTGCCGAACCCCTGGTCGATCAGGTGCCTGGCCCACACTATACTCTGATTGGACACATGAGTGTCGCACCGTCTCAAACACAAAATGAGAGGAAGAAGCGGCAAGTGTCTGCTGGAACCCTGGGTGGGCATCATGTAAATGGGTGTCGATGCGAGAAGGTCTGCATCTTTGTGTAGGTGCCCAATGTGGCGAGGCTGCGTAGGGGCGAACTCATTGGAGCCTGTGTAGGCGTAGATGTATGCGACTTGTGTGGATGACAACATCGCATAGCCAGCATCATCAATCCTAATAATGTTCGGCCTCCGAAGCGACGAGGGTCGACAGCGATGCCCTTCCGCCGGGTTGACCACTTCTTTGGGTGGTGGGAAGTCGAGCTGAACCTCCCGATGCCATATATGTCTATAGAGCAATTCAATAATACTTGAGTCATGAAATATTATATTTAAACATAACAATATTAAAAATGAATTCCAAAAAATAAACAAGTTATATGAAAATAACTGACAAAATAAAATATGTTGTTAGACATTAAATTCTCTAATTGTAAAAAGTTAAACAAATTTATTCTGCCCATTCTACCCACTCTGCTTCGGCATCGTCTTCAGATCTTGATGGTTCTGCCACTTCTTCATTTAATTCCTCATCTCCATTTACATCTTCATATGTGATTGGATCGTCACGTAGTCGAGAAATGGGTTCAACTTCGTTTACTACGTTGACATGAGACATCTCATCCACTTGATAAGCCACTTCTTCCTGTGGATCATCTCGCTTCAATCACGACCCCTTGGTTTTGTCTTTATTGCAACACACCAACCTTGTTTGTCCCTTCGAGTTGACGGATAAGGGACATAATACACCTGTCTTACATGTTGTGCTATGATAAGCGGATCAAACATTTGGTATCTTACGCTTCATGCATATGTCATGATATTATATTTGCGATCCATTCTTGTGCCTCTACTTCTGGATCAAACCAATTACAATAAAATAGCACTATTCTTTTAGTATAGTCTAAAGTATTGTACGCCACTCATATATATGTTGAATCACGCCGTAGAAGTCGTCTTCACCTCCCTCTCGTGGCACCTTTTACATAAACTCCGATTAACTGCTTTTTTCCCCTCTGTTTTTGGTGAGTTTGAAATTTGTAACCGTTCTGAAATACGTGTGCCATTCTTTTACACGTGATTTAGGACCATGAGATAAATTTCTCAAGTGTTCGATTATGGGCGATTCGACTCGCTATACACTGCGTATACACATGCACAAGTGATTTAGGGTTCCTTTTTGCAAACAATCTTTTGTATTTTCAAACAACAAATAGTTGAAATAGGACTAAAAATACATACCTGGCTCCTAAACCACGTTGGGAAATATTCATGAATATAAGCGAGAAGAGTCTTGTTCGCTTGTGGGCTTAGTTAACAAGAATGCCTGAACAAGTCATTATCAAACAAATGATCATGAATAGGTGTGGACTAAATAAATTGAAAGTGGTCAAAAGTATACATACGTAAGATATGGTGATACTTGACGCGGTTGATCAACACGTGAACGGTGTCGACTTCCAATCTTCTCCAGTTAACCAGGACTTCACTCCTTTCCAAAGATGACGGCCAGGAAGGCAAAACACCGATAAGGCCAGCGGTGTCTTTCACTTTCAATTTCTATTTCATTCCTATTATTTGTTGGTGTCGGCATGAAGTTCGTAAAATAATGGGAACAGAAATGAATTGTCTCACGGTGTAAGTAAGTTGCACAAATAGATCCTTGACCCTGGCCTTATTTTTACCGACCGTTTTGAGTCACCCATAAATCTCTGAGAATAACAAGGTTGGTGATCAACATTTCAACATTTAACCCGGGGAAGTGAATAATTATGTTAAAGAATATTTGATTATATTACCTTTCGAATGGATACATCCATCTGTATTGAACCGGTCCACCAAGCCTAGCTTCATGTGCAAGATGCACTGGGAGATATTCCATAGAGTCAAAGAAACCAGGGGAAAATATTCTCTCCAACTTACAAAGAATGGCGGTATGTTCTGCTCCATCTTGATAAGATCATCATCTCTCAATGTTGCAGAACACAAATCTTTAAAAATTGGTGAGTTACGTAAGTGGATTTAAAATATTTGACTACAGGAACTAAATGCAATAGGAAGTAAACACTCCATGAATACATGACAATCATGGCTTTTCATCCCAATCATTGTTCCTTTGTTCACATCAGCACATCTTGCCAAATTAGAAGAATAATCGCCTGGCATTCAAGTTCTTTTATCCATAAACGGTCGACATAGCTTCCTCAACAGTTAAAGAGTAATGTGCTTTGGGTTTGAGGTTTTCCCATTCGATTGAGTCGTCAAATGCAAGTCCTTTCGCTACTGATAAAGTGGTAAGTCGATCTGGCCTTATCATTGTCTTCGTTCTTCCTCTAACGTTCATCACTTTGTGAGAAAAACATTGTCAAAAAAGTTCTTCTCAATGTGCATAACATCAAGGTTGTGTCTCAACAAATTATCTTTCCAATACGGCAAATCCCAAAAATACTTCTTTTAGTCCAATTGTGCCATTGTCCATATCCTTCAAATCGATCTAATTCACCAAAATCGTGATTTTTGGCGGATCCATAACTCGGTAAAAATACATTCGGATGTCAACCTCGGGGCGGGCCATCTAATTCAACTTCCCCTTCTTGAAGGCGTTCTTATTTCGTCTAAATGGATGATCTTTGGTAAAAACTGCGATGTGAGTCAAACCAAGAACTCTTCCCCAAATTTCAAGGTAAAGGCCTTTGTATGCTCCATGCAATGTGACATGCCATCTTACCATGAGTACCCAAACCGGACAACATGCCATATGCGGGGAAGTCATTAATGGTCCACATAAGAGCTGCCCTCATTGTAAAGTTCTTCTTCGTGCAACATCATAAGTCACAACGCCATTCCACAACCTTTTGAGATCGTCAATGAGAGGTGTAAGTAGATGTCAATACCATCTGTTGGATTATCTGGACCGTATAATACAAGTCAAGAACATATAGGGCTTAGACATGCACATATCGGGAGGAAGATTGTATGGGGTAACAATAAGCGCCAGCAAGAATAAGGTTTCGCCGTTGATTGAACATATGGGGTAAAACCATCAGAGCATAAGCCAAGTCATACATTACGTGGATCTGCTGCAAATTCGGGATTCACACGATCAAAGTGCTTCCAAGCTTCACCATCACAAGGATGTCGCAACATACCTGAAGTGCTTTTATTCTCATAGTGCCAAGTCATTTTGTCTGCAGTTTGTGTTGACGCAAACATTCTCTGCAGCCTTGGAATAATTGGCAAATAAAACATTGCCTTCCGTGGAACTGGTTTTTGTCTACCCTTCTCATTATCAGTATGTGACATATACCTTGGCTCACCACAGAATTTGCATTCAACCCAAGGCTTATCGCTTTTTACCAAATTCATTGTCGTAATATAACATACACCCTCTCACACAACAATCAATCCTTTTAGATTCCAACCCCAATTTGGACACTAAGCTTTTAGCCTCGTAATAACTTTTTGGCAAACCATCTACGATGGTGGCGAGTCCAACATCATCTTCGTTCACGAGATCCAAGCACACATCCGTAGCACCACAGTTGGACTTGAGATCTAAAAGTCTCACACATTGATAACTTAGAGTCGGCAGACCCTTCAAACAACGGCTTATTTGTTTCTAACAAGAGATTATAAAATCTTTGTGCAGTCTCATTTGGAAGTTCATCTGTGTCATCATACTGTGGCTCCTCGAATGATACGTTGACCCCCAAGGCATCACAAACCATATTTTGCATCAATTCAATCTACTCACCATATCCCGTATCTACGCAATTACTTGAAGCACCTGTGCAATTATCGCCAACCCCTAATCCAAATCGAGGTAACTCTTCACCATGTCTAGTCCAAATCCAGTAATTAGGCATAAATCTAACTCTCTGCAGGTGCAGCATGACCTCTCCTGGGCTCTTGATCTTTCTGCAATCGTATTTAAGGCACGGACACCTAATCCCTCCATTAATTTTGAAATCTTCGTGTGCCATTGCGAATTGAACGAAGTGATCAATCCCATCGCAAAAAGATTGTTTCAAACCCCCTCTTCCCGGATACAACCTATCGTACATCCAACTACTATTCGAAGGAAAAAATTCCATCTTCTGCATGTCAAAAAAAATGACAATTTCAGCAGCATGACATTCTTACAACCGCTCTCTTTCTTTAAATGGTATGACCCTATCCCATTCGAGGAAAAACTTTTTCAGAACTCGTATAATAGTCATTCCATAATTCTCATATCTTATACTTGACAAAATTTGTGACATTTCCCATTGGTCTCTGAGTACACAAAATGATCGCGATTAGGAACAAGGCAATCAAGTATGCACCCAGAGAACAAAAGGAAATGAATCTAACCGAAATTTCATCAAATATCAAGATACGAGAATCAAGCAACAACTATTATACAAGTAAAGAAAAAGTTTTTTCCCAAACTGTCCGACTTGGACAATTCAAGGTTCAATATACAATGAACACGTGGTATCTAAAAGAGTACACGCACTCAATAATATATTGAACCTCAAGCGGAAAGCTAAGGCTTTTCTCCGATACTAATAACAACAATCAAACATCCATTTCATCAATAATTAAAAAGTAACATGTTGAAAGTTGACATCCTCTTAAAGGATAGAATTAAACAAGCATACCGACGGCAACGGAAGCATAAATCCTTTTAACAATTTTTGTTTTCATAGTGGTTTGGCTTGGTATATGCCATGCAATTAGAGCTCCTATATGGTCACATCTACCATACATCCTAATCCATTAATTGGCCAAAAAACAATCATTTTTTGTTTCTGCAGTTAAAAAACTAGCCTAGCACGGAATCTACTACATTAACCAAGGCGAGTTGATGGTATCTCTAAACAACATAAAATTGGTTACTTTATTATTTTTAAAAAAATAAGATCATCACATAATTAAATTCATCAAATATAAGATTTTAATAGTTTATAATTAGTGTACGATACGATTAATTTGGGAATCAATTTCCTCGACAGAATTCATGTCTTTGTGTAATAATATGTCTTTCATATGTTAAATTTTTTAGTTTAATAAACGTTGTTTGTATTTACAGTATAGTATATAGTTATAATCTGTAAATATTTTGGAGATTAATATGGTTACTATCTCAATATAAATTGGTTTCTATAAGTATAGCGAGACGTAGCATGAACATAGGATTAGAGATTCACTTACTGAAATTGAGTTTATGTGTTGCTTGCTAAATGAATAATCTACATGCTACCTTACTCTAACATAAAATATACATCAAACAAAATTCCCTCTGTGGAGAGAAGTAAATCGAGTGATTCCTTCTCTCTTTTACTTTTCTTTCAACTTAAAAGAAAAAGTATCGACATATATTATCCAGAAAGAGGGGTTTTGAATCAATTAATGAAGTTCATTTTTCAAAAACATCATTAAAAAAAATGAAATGGGATTTTTTGAAACATAGGAAAAGGTGATCTATTGAGTCATTTATACGAATCCAAAATATTATGATTATGAAGAACTCAACGGGACCCCTCGAATTCGTCAAAAATATTATCTAGACGCGTGAATAGATTGACCTTAAAACAACAACGATTAATTACGATTGCTATAAAACAAGCTCGTATTTTATCTGCGTTACCCTTTCTTATTCCGGTACCTTTTGTTAATAATGAAAAAAAAAAATTAAAAAAAGCGAGTCGACCACTAGAACTACTACTGTTTTTAAAAAAAAATGTTTTTTTAAAAAAAATAGAGTTACTCTTCAATTGAATTCAATTTTGAATCGAAAATCAATTTCAATGTGGATTGATATCTTGTTCGAAAACTACGACAACTATACATCACTTCAACATAAAACATCCTTTGTTAGCCAAAACACACATCACCTCAAAATTCTATCTCTGGAGAGAACTATGAAGCAAATCAAATAAATATGTCGGTGTGGGGGTCAACAGCCAACCCTTTTTCACCCAATGAGTCAACCGACATTTCGTTAGAGTGCATACCTAATTCTCAGAACAAGAGAGTGTCCATGTCCTTCGATGTGAGTGGCAGTCTCGGAGCAATGTCGTGGCCTCGAACTAAAAATACAGAAAAAACATAGAAAATTTTAACTAACAAGCTACCAAATAGCAATCAACAAAAATGAGCAGGATGCCAACCAAACAACAATCATGTTATAAAATAATTCCAAATAAACCCCAAGTAAGCTTTTTGGCTTTCACTATTTTTATCAAATCATGAATTCTCAAAAGCTATTTAACCTCCTCATGTAAAACATATAATAGAGCATAATAGAGTGGTGGTGGTGGTGGCGGCCTGGTTTCGCGAACAATCGTTGAAACGTTGGAATAATTGGAACTTAGGCTTAAGACAAAAATTAAATAGAAAAGCACAAATGTAAAGACATACATCATATATTATCCTAATACATTTATCCAATTAAAATGTTAAAGCGATCAAATACTAATGTACATAACATGCATAATATAAAATAGAGGCTAGCTAGTGGCGGCTCCTTGAGGTCCCAGGACAAAATCGAGGCGGTAGAATCCTCAGAAGGAGTCGATGGAGTGTAACTGCTACGGTGGGAGAATATTTTGGTGTGGGCGGAGTGTAATCCTCTCCAATTGGAGAATACTCCGGTGAGGTCTGAGTGTAATCCTCTCCGATTGGAGAATACTCCGGTGTGGATGGAGTATACTCCAAGATCTCATCGTCATCATTTGGAGACCTGAGCGATGTATGTCCTCGATGAGCATCACCCAGGTAGCTACAGGCCTCCTGGGATCACCATCTTTGGTTCATCAAATCACGATCCTCAAGACGATCCTTAGTCACGATGACAAAGCTATTTTGATACTCCCTCGCAGACATCATCGGCCTCTGGAAGGCATAGGAGGATCACGATGGCGAGCATCGCGATCCTCAATCGTCACAAAGCTATTCGATACTCCCTTGCGGACATCATCGGCCTCCTGGAAGCCCTACCTCGACCACGGTTTCCATCTAAAGACATTATGCATTTGTTGTCAACATTGGTCAGTCATGAGCATATAAACTGAAAATAATCGAATTACAATAAAACGAACAAAGGCATAGGTTTGCAATATTTAAGACTTTATTCCAATATTTTTTTCAATATTTTTTTCAAATCATGATGCTAACCGAGCAGGATGCGCCAACTAGAATTGTTTTTTTCCCTTCTAATTAGCATGCTTAAGACAAACTTTTAACCTTGGACATAATATAAGTATCCTAAACTTTTAAAACAACTAACAATCCACAAAATCAATAAGAGCAGAGCAACCGTCAAACAACTAACAATCCACAAAATCAATAACAGCAGAACAACCATCAAACAACTAATAATCTCACGCAGTGCTACTCTTGCAAAGCTACTAAAACAAAAATCAAATACCAACAACAGGGAATACAAACAAACCTTAGTTCCCAAAATCACAGAACACAAAATTGGAGGTCAAGCCACAAAAGAATACCTGTGATGCACCAAAAACCTTCAAAATCACGTCAAAAACCTTCAAATCACTTCAAGAACTTTCAATCGTTCCTGAAACATCGAAAAGGAACACCAAATCAATTTGGGATTCGGAAGAAAAAAACACGAACAAAGAAGGACAGAATAGAGACAGAGAATAGACGGTGGTGGCAGAGGTGACGGCAGACCACGGTGCTGTGGAGGTGGCCGCGGAAGGTACTGTGGAGGTGGTGGCGGCGGACGCGTGGTGCTGTGGAGGTGGCGGCGGTGAGATGGTGTTCTGTGGAGGTGGCGGCGGATAGAGAGAGATGAGAGACAGAGAGAGAGCGGACACGGTGGTGGTGGTGGTGGTGGAAGAGGAACGGCGGTGGTGGTGGCGACTAAGCCGTGGTGGTGTGGGCGCGGTGGTGGTGGTGGTGGTGGAGAGAAAGAGTGAGAACAGTGACAGAACAGAGAGAATAGAGAGAATAGAGTGGTGGTGGTGGTGGCGGCCTGGTGGTGGCGGCCTGGTGGTGGTGTGGGCGTGGTGGTGGCGGCGGCGTAGTGGTGGGGGCGGAGGAAGAGAGGGAAGTGAAAGAGAAGAGGGATGAAGATGGAGGAGAAAGGGAAGGCCTGGCTTCGATTATTATCGCGCGTGCAAGCGGCTTTTTACCGAAGCGGTCTAGGCCGTCGATAAAGCTATTCGGCGTGCAAGCGGGTTTTTAACTTACCGACGGTATAAGGCCGTCGGTATTTGAAAAATAGGCGCAAAAATGAAATATCTTTGAAATTACCGACGAGCATTGACCGTCGGTAAATCAGATTCCATTTACCGACGGACTTGTTGTTTTACCGACGGCTTGGCCGTCGGAAAATCCAACGTTTAACCGACGGTCTCTGACCATCGGTATATGCCCGTCGGTAAATCCGAATTTTCTTGTAGTGGATCATTGCCCAATTACCAGGCAGAGGATCAAAGGTACGACCTTGCACCATTTCGTGCATTAACAACTATGAATCTTGCTTCTTCTTTGAAGTCAACATGGAACATTTGCACAAGTGGTTCGCTCATAATGCTGATGTAGAGATGACTTATGGGGGTGTATGATTGGGATTTTAAATACTATTTTGGCATAAAAAAGTCCTGTGATTTTAAAAGACTATGTTGGAATATAATGAAAGATTTTTTCTAAAAGACTTTTATAATCAAGATTTTGTAGTTCGAATTTTAATGAATTTATATCATAACAACTTATAAGACTTGAAAGTATTATATGGATTTATAAGATTTGAAAGGAACACATGATGGAGAACAAAATCAGAGCTTATAAGTCAAATTCTATTTCTGATGTGGGGAATAAACATACGAACTCATTCACCGAATAAAATAAAATAAACACATGAACTCTAATTACTACATTGGGGAGCAAATTTAATTTTATAAGGAACCCCAGGGGGTTGGCTTAGTGGAGCAAGACACCGCTGGTATCCGACATGTCGCAAGTTCAAGTCCCCACTAGTCCCCTTGTGGTGAGGTAAATGTAATTCTCTTCATAAGTGTTCAAAGAGCCCGCAGGTTTTCCCTAACTTGGATTGAGGTGCCATCCTCTCACCCTAAATTTTTTCTCATGAAAAAAAATCAATTTTATAGTGGAGAAGACAATCATGCATAGTAAGATCATGGCTGACAATCTGTAAAGCTAAATTTAAAGATTTGTGTTTGATTGATTGGGGTGACGAAAACAATTTGTACAATTGGTATTCATAGATTTAGACTGCCTAAGAAACATATGCTAACACTATTTTCCACGTTCTTCACTCACTACATCACATATTACATCATATAAGATCATGACTACCAACAAAAATATAGGTAATTATCCAGTCAGCTAGGTTACATCCCAAAACCACTTGGTCGACTAACTTATTGACTACCATATCAGCTGACCACGTCCTCTATAACCCTATTTTTAAGAAAATCGGCCTTCATGCACGTTATTGACTTGAGCAACCCATATAATTCACATATCTACTAAATCAGCTTAGTTATGGACCAAAATCAACTTTATCGCCTAACTCCCCATCACCCGATCATGTTCTCCATTTCCTTATTTTTAAGGGAGTGGGTGCACGCTTTTGAGTTGATTAACTCATGAATAGCCTTTGATTCTAGGTGGTTAGCTTCTATCTTTATATTCTCTCTCTAAAACCACCTTTAGTCTTCATCCCCCAAAATTTAGGAAAATTGTTACTGCCCTTTGACTTGGTCATTTCCATGCTATTTCTTTTTTCTAAATATAATTATAGTCTCTTAGGCCCATAATCAACATTCGCATGAGGCCATTAAGACCCAATAAGAGCCCAAATCTTTCTAGACTTAGGATATATGTTCAGTTGCTTCTGCATCAGCTGATTCTACGTCAACTAAATATCCTATGATGCTGCTTCTCAGCTGCCTGTTTTAGCTGAGTTGTTGTGTTTGGTTCAACAGATCTCAATCAGCTGATCTTCGATTTAGCCAGTTTTGAGTCAACCGATCTGAATTCAACCGATCTTGAGTTAGCCGATCATGATTTAGCCGGTCTTGACTTAGCCGATAAGGATTTAGCCGATTTTAGTTTAGTTGATATGGATTTAGCTGATCGGTGAATACTTGCACTTTAGCTAAGTAACTCAGTACATGAAAGGAACTAAATTCTACAGTAGCTAACTAAAAGGATCAAAAGAAATGCTAAATTGCTAAAAGAAAAAACTAAGTCTTTTCTGAATATTTTTCTTCGTCCCCTTTTCTTACAACCAACTCATACATATAGTATCCATGGAATCTAAGGGCAATCCAACTAGCCTAGAGAAAAACAGAATTTGCAATTACTAGTGACTCAACATATCTTGCAACAAACTAGTGACTAAGCATAACTAATGCCTCTAGACCCTTCCTTGAGTAATTCGAATCTTGCTATAAGGAGACTCATATATTGGGTCTTAGTGTTTTAGGGAATCTAGGGGCTTGCTTCCAGCACCCCACCTATTTGCTAGCCACACCCTCAACCCTCTAATAAGTCTGAAATTCCCAAAATACCCCCAGACTGTATATGTTCCGGCAATTCAGTTACCGGAACATATCATAATTTTGGCAAAATATGCTTCCAGCAACTCGGTTGTCGGAATACATTTTCAACAACTTTTGAAAATGTATTCCAGCAACTGAGTTGCCAGAAGCATATTTTTTCAAAATTATGATATGTTCCGGCAACTTAGTTGACAGAGTACATTTTCAACAGCTTCTGGTAACTAGTTGCCAGAAGCATATTTTTCCAAAATTATGATACGTTTCGGCAGTTGAGTTGCCGGAATACATTTTCAACAACTTCCGGTAACTAGTTGCCGGAAGCTATTGAAAATGTATTCCGGCAACTAAATTACCGAAACATATACAGTCTGCGCAAAAAAAAAATAGAATCGCAAAAATGGACATAAGTACCTCCGGTGGCCACTGGGTTCGTCTCAGTGGCCCCTGGGGAGGTGTTCCGGTGTTGGGGGTGGTGGCTCCGGTGAGTTTTTTGGTGGTGGGGTGGTGGAGGAGGGATGGGGGGGAGAAGGAAGAAGAGACTGGAGGGAAAAGAAAAAAGGAAAAAAAAGTGAGTGGGGTTATTTTGGGATTTTCAAAATTTTTAGAGGAGTGGGAGGTGTGGTAAGCAAACAAGTGGGGTGCAGGAAGCAAGTCCCGGGAATCTATTGCCTGTTTTGGGCCATAACAATACATGATCTAGCCAATTATTTTTCATGGATAACAGATTCATTTTTTTATTATAATTTGTGTCATTTGTAAATATTATGATAAACCGTGGCGACATTAATTTCCCTAACTTCGGAATGCGGTAACCTTTCTTAAATTTTTATTCACTAACAGGAAACTGAATCGTGATACTTGATACGGAATCTAATTTTTTGGTTGAGTTTGTCACCTTAAAACACGTTAAGTACGTATTTGGTTTCACGTTGGGGAGAACCAAACTTACATTTGATGTGGTCAATGTGGCTACTCCTTGTAGCTTTCACTTCTGGTTGAATTGATTCCAGACACTACAACAGAAAACGAAATCAACAACGCTTATTTTTTGCCTTCGCCAGCGCTTAAAAGGGCTGTCTAATCACCCGCTGGTGATTGTGTTTCGAAAAGACAGCGTTTGGGAAGCGCTGACGATTTTGAGAATAGCTAGCGTTTTATTGAAGAAGCGCTGACTATTTTCAAAATTTTGATTTTTCACATTGATAATAGACAGCACTTCTTCAAGGAAGCGCTGTCAATTCCCCTTTTTTATAAAAAAAGAGATATTGATTTTTCACATTTCTTCTTTCATTCACCATCTAAAAAAAATGTTTTTAGTATAAAAAAAAATCAATAAAATATGTTTTTAGTATAAAAAAAATAAAATAGCCACAACGATTAAGTAGAACCTTTATAATGATAAACCAAACAATTTATAAATTAAGTAGAAAATATCAAAGAATGAAAATATATATTTTGATGTCACCAATTCAGTAGAAGAGTACTTCACTTCATGTAAAATTTCACAGCAAATGTAGACTAAGAAGTCTTTAAATTCAAACAGCCCAAGCAAATGAATAAGAGAGCATTACAGAAGCAAATGTACCAATGGACATACACATCATGCTGTATATCGGCATTACAGAAGCAAACGAATACACCTATCAGCAGTTCCACCTCCAGACACAAGGAGGCTGCTCTGGTGAGGTGACCAAGCAATGGCCTTCACAGCAGCAGTGTGCTTTGTAAGTCTTGAAGCAGGTTTCTGAGAGTGCTGATTCCATACCAATAGCTGCTCATATAATAAAACATGATATTGAACAGGTTAACTAAATCTCTAGAAAAACTAAACAAAGAGAACAGAATGAGGCAAGCAATTTTTTGTCTTTTATGTAAATTTTGGTAAAGGAAAAGAAGACAAGGAAAGAAAGAGAGGCATACCTGATTATCATTACCACCAGAAGCAAGTTCCCTGTCATCACAGGACCATTTCAACCCATATACCTGTCAAGTTAAGGGATAAGAACTACCATCACTTTCTCTATTTCTAATTGACCTTTAACATTACAAATTCAATGTATATTTGTCAATCTTTTTTACCTCAGACTTGTGGCCAAGAAGCTTGCCAACAAAGTCACTTGAAACCCTCATGTCATGCTGAAGTATGTTCCTATCCCTGCTCCCGGAAGCCAAGACACCAGTTCTTGTCTGATGTCCTCCCATTGTTCTAACCTTCTTGCATTGAGTACCATCCCAAATCTGTACCATAAGGGAAGAATGCTCTCTTATTCTCAGTCATCAAATCCTTGGATGTAAAAGTACCTGAACTTGACCAAGATTTGTACCAATGGATATAAAAGACCTCTCCATTGGATATACACATCATGCTGTTTAAAACTGGCAATCACACAATTATATGCTTCCCAGTGTGAATGACCAACCAAAAGACAGGCACTCAGCGTTACAGAAGCAACATTTTATTTTAAAGAGAAATAAAGGATAGCTATGACATAAAATGTTAAAACAATCTTGCAATTAAAAGGATCCTCTCAAGATAAAGAAAATTTTAACTGAACAACCATAAGACCTGAGATGCTTTATGGTACTAAATGTTGAACCTAAATTGAACCTAAATTTCACTTCTCACACAACTCTCCAATTATCCAACTTCAGCTCCTTAATGAAGATTCCCATTCTTCTTCCAACAGTAAACTATCAAACAAACTACAGAACATAAACAACAGTAATCTATCCTCATATATTATAGAAAAAAAAAATCCCAAGAAACCATCATATTAAGATCTACCAATTAATAACATAAACAACTACAGACAGAGGGATCTCCTAAACCTGAAAAAATAGAGAAGCCATGAGAGGTGCTTTTCACAAACCCAGTTGTAAAATAAAAGTGAGCTTTTCAGAAAAGGACTTACAGAGAAGGGGTTACTGTTGTAGCAACTGGCCATGAGAGGTGCTTGCAAGAGAATACAAGAAGTTAGCGGTGCTTCCACTTTGACGAATCCAATCTTGAATCAATTTTATGAGAGTGAAAAACAACCACGAAGTCTCAGAAATCAATGATTCGACGAAGAAGCAAAAGCAGAAGGTGCGATTAGGGTTCATACGAAGAGCAGAAGGTGCAATTTGCAATTAGGGTCCATACGAAGAGCAGAAGGTGCGATTAGGGTTCATGAATCTAACTGGGAGGTCGCTGGGAGACTTCAATGGTCACGCGATGGTCGTCTTTCACAGAGAGGAAGAGCTTCATCGAGGCTCTGATGGATGCACGACAAAGAGGGAGGAGGAGCTCCGCGCTCAAAGACGAGGAAGAGAGAAACGAGGACGTGCCGCAGTGGCTGGATGGCGGCAGTGAGCTCGACGGCGGAGAGAGAGAGAAAGAGAGAGAGAGAGAGAGATGAACACGTGAGAGAGAGAGCAAAAGAGAGAGCTCGCGGTGAGTGATGAGTAACAGAGAGGTGAACGAAATATTGGTTTATAATTTTGGAAATAGAAAGCGCTTTCTTAGGAAAACACTGACTAAGGTAAATAAAAGACATCACTTAATAAAGGAAGCGCTGGCTATTATGTGAAATTCAACAGCATTTATTGTAGAAAGCGCTGACTATTATCAAACGACATAATTAGCAACGCTTAATGAAGGAAGCACTGGCTATTATATGACATTCACCAGCGCTTTCTTGGGTAAATGCCAGTGAAAGTGTTCAGCTTTTTTTTTAGTCAGCGCTTTAGTAGCAAGCGCTATTTAAAGTGACACCATTTTTTAAACATTCTGTTGTAGTGAGATGAAACAACTCTCCATAGTCACTAATTAAATATAATATATTGTGATTTTTAAATATATATAACTGAAATTAAATAAAATATATTGGCACAGATTAAATATATATAACTGAAATTAAATAAAATATATTGTGATTTTTAAATATATATAACTGAAATAAAATAAAATATATTGTGACAGATTAAATATATATAACTGAAATTAAATAAAATATATTGTGATTTTTACCTCTTATTTAACAAATTAACATAAAGCAAAAAAAAAAATCTATCCAAAGAAGTATACATATATAAACATTCAAACCTATTTTGGTAATTATACACTTAAAAACAGTTTGAATAGTTTTTGATATAATTTTCTCCTAAAAAAAATTAGTTTCTGATATAATTTTAAGTTGTGACTAATTTTGGTAATTATACACCCAAAAGCAATTTTCATCCGGAGTATCCAAACAACATGAATCGATAAAAATCACTTTTTTCGTGAACGTATTCAAACACAAATCACATTACGTTCAACTCACTTTTAACCAAAATCAATTCTACAAAATCAATTCTGTCAAAATCAATTTTCGTCGCCCAATAACCAAACACACGCTAAGCATATCTCCATTAGATTCACGTTCATAATTTTTTCTTTTTTCTCAAAATTATAATTCAAGCACGTGCACCCGAGTAGTTAAATTCAAATTTTAAACTTTTTCAGTTATTATTATTTTTCTCTTTTACGCAATTTCAGTTATTATCTTATCAACAGGTTGGTTTAGAGTTCTAGCTAGGATATATATTCAAATATATAAAACAAAATCAAATATATGAAACAAACACAGAGATAAAGATCGAATTCAAATACGAGGAAAAGAATTGATAAAAGACAAATTCAAAAAGAGTTGTTTTCAATTTGAACGGAAAAACAAAGAGAAGCTGGCCACCAATCACACAAAGAGAGCTAATAACAAACTCTCTAACACACACCTTTCAACACTCTCTCAATGATTTGTTGAAATTCACGTGTGTCCCACTAAATCGTAGACCACTTCCAAAATGGCGGGACCCACATGAATTTCAACCAATCATAGAGAGAGTATTGAAAAAAGTGTGTTAGAATGTGTGTCGCTAGCATTTTTGCCAATTGGATCTACTACGGGCACCAGTGGTGAATTCTATGAGGAAGAAATTGGCTATGTGGAAAGGGAAGCATCTTTCATTCGGTGGTAGGGTAACTCTGATAAATTCAGCTCTGTCTAGCTTGCCTTTATATCTCCTCTCTTTTTATAAAGCACCCAAAAAGGTGATTGGAGAGTTGATAAGCATTCAAAGGAATTTTTTGTGGGGAGGAGGCAATGAGAAAAATAAGATCCACTGGGTTAGTTGGGAATCAATGTGTCAATCCAAGGAAAATGGCGGATTGGGAATTAAAGATCTCCAATTTTTTAATCAAAGTCTTTTAGTCAAATGGAAGTGGAGGTGTCTCAATGAGGTTAATGCTGTTTGGTATGAATTGTTAACATTTAAATATGGGAAATTTGACTTCACGGTGCTTGGTGAACTCAATTTTACACAACATGACTTTCTTTGGTGGAAGGATTTGGTTTCTTGTAATAACAACTGGTTTGCTAATGCTGTCAAGATGAAGCTTGGGTTAGGAATTAATGTGTGTTCGGTTTTGGTTGGACAAATGGTTGGGAGGATCATTCTTGAGTGAATGCTATCCAAGGCTTTTTCAAGTTGCAACAAAAAAGGGCGTGCTGGTTAGTGACTCGGGCGACTGGCATAATGATATATGGGTATGGAAATGGAGTTGGAGAAGACCTCTTTTTGCTTGGGAAGAAAACTTACTTGTTGAGCTGCAGCAATTACTAGCGGGAAAAACAATTCTCACAGATGTGAAGGATGATTGGATTTGGACTCTTGATCACAGTAATTTTTTTTACAGTCAAATCCGCGTACAAATCTCTGTTAGCTGCATCCTCATCCCTCGTTCCGGATCAACTGCTGTAGCAAGCTCTTACAGGTTTGTGGAAGTGTTCAATTCCATCAAAAGTTGCTGCTTTTGTCTGGAAATTGTTGTTGAATAGACTGCCAACGAGGGATAAGTTATTCAGGAGAGGAGTTATCATTGATCCGCATCAATTATGCTATGTATTTTGTTTTCAATATGAAGAATCTGTTGCACATTCTTTTTTTACCTGCAACTTTTCTTATAATGTTTGGATGCATGTGCAAGCTTGGCTAGGAATCGCAGGTGTGCATCATAATGACAGCATCCAACATTTTTTGAATCATGGTGGTCAATTTGGTGGAAGGAAAGGAAAGAAGGTGAGATACTTAGTGTAGTCAGCGGTAGTGTAGTGTTTATGGTCCGCCTGCAACAGAATAATATTTCAAGGAGAAGTTGCTAATTTTTCCTCAGTTTTGTCACATATTAAGTGAATATCTTGGGGTTGGTTTATTTTTAGAGAATGTAACGTTTCTAGTAGGCATTATTCAGACTGGTGCAGTAATCCAATTGGTTGTATTAGAGATTAAAAGTCTCACTGTGGGTAGGATATGATAAGTTTCTTGTGATGAAATTGGGTTGAGATACCCCTTATACCTCATTCCAATATATTTGCTTATAAATAAATAAAAAAAACATACATGGGTGGTCTTTGATTTTCAAGATAAAGTCCCCACCTATACGACATATATAGTCATGGATGGATCCGTGTACCAAATTGGGGGCATCTGACCCCACTAATTTATTTTTTCTTTTACTAGTTATTGAATAATTTTATTTTTATCCCCACTTAAAAATAAGTGTTGACCCCACTAAAGAGAAAAAAATAGAAAATGAGTTAAAAAGTGTACCATTTTTTCCCAACATAGAAAGTAGAAATTCAGCTTACTCCCTTATCTCTCTATCTATCGACTTCCGACTCTAGGTTTAAGCTTTTCAGTTCTTCTCACAATCTTTCCGTCCACACCTATTGCACTCTTATAAAATGTAAATCTTTGCTAAAGAGTATTTCTTTAAGGATCGAACCATAGTTTGATATTTTCAAAAAAATGTCTTACCAATGTGCGAGACAACTCAATAGTATGTGTATAACAACTAAAATATATATTTTTTTTATACAAATATTCATTCATGTCATTATAATATCTTATATTTATACTTTAATATTAATATGAGAAATATGTGTGTTAATATTGCCCCCACAACCTAAATTTTCTGGATCCGTCACTGCATATAGTATAACTTAATTTGTACTTTTTTAGTATCAGGTAGGATTACTTAATTCAAAAATATTACAGACTAGGATAAGGGTAGTTTGTTGCTTCAAATGATAAGATTAGATAACAAAAACTTTATCTAACATAACAAACTTTTAAAAAAAAATCAAAAAACGCGCGCGTGACAGTGGCGCCACCAGATGAACATTTGTTAATTTAATTCTCCCTATAAATATGCGGAACTCAAACCTTCCTAGCTAGGGTTCTAAACCTAATTATCAATTCAACACTTTCAACACTCTTTTTCTTCTCTCCAGTCATGGCTTCGATTCAAAACCTTCTCTTGTTGATTCTCACACTCTTCACAACAATCATTACCCCTAATACCACCGCACAGCCATGCAAATCACACACTTTCCCCAACCACCACGTTAACTACGCAGCATGCAAGGATTTACCAACATTGGAAACCTCTTTACACTGGAACTACAACCCATCAACAAGCACAATTGAAATTGCTTTCAAAAAAGAAAACGCAAAGGACTCAAGTTGGATTGCATGGGCCATAAACCCAACCTCAAAGGGCATGGTTGGTTCACAAGCATTCGTTGCTTTTCGAAGATCTGATGGGAGCTTCAAAGCCTATACATCACCGATAACTAGTTATGCTACTATGTTGCAAGAGGGGAATCTCAGTTTTCCTGTTCATAGTGTTTCGGGTGCGTATGTAAATGGTAGCATGATGATCTTTGCGAGTTTGGGACTTCCTGAAAACGTGAGTTTGGTTAATCACGTTTGGCAAGAAGGGTTGGTTTCTGATGATGGTACTCTTAGACCGCACGCTATGTCAGGACCTAATGTTCAGAGTTTTGGAACTTTGGATTTTGTGTCTGGGATTGTTTCTGAAACTGGTGGAAAAGTTATCAAGTCCAGAATCACGCTGAGAAACGTAAGAAACATGACCTAAGATTCTTTTTTTTTTCTCCTCCATTTTTTTTTGTTTTTTCAATTTTTAAAAAATATCATCTTATTTTTAATTTGTTAATTTTCTGTTTTTATAACAAATTACAAGTGCAAATCTAAAACTGAAAACAAAAAATAAAAACATAAAAACTTTTTTTTTGCAAACAATTAATATCTTATGAGATTGAAATCACGTTTGCCTATCTCTTTCTTCCTTCTAACGAAAACGTAACGCTCCAAGAATAAAATATTTTGAGTTAATTTTGGCCACAATTTATATAATGTTTTTAGTCCCTCAATTTATATAATGTTTGGTTTTAATTCCTAGTTTAAAAAGTATTTTTTTGGCCACAAATGTCCTAAAACGTGCTACAATTGATATTCATTATGTTTTAGTCTGTATAATATAATTTGTTTCTCATTTTAGTCAATTATATTCTTTTTTTTCCTCGTTTTAATTAGTTCCTATTATATAGAGACTAATTGAACATAAATCAAATATTATATGGGGTAAAAAACCTTATGTTATTAAGTGGGTGTATTGGATTAAGATTTTAAAAGATTTTAAAATCATATATAAAACCTTTTCTGGATTTGTTTTTATTTTTTTTATTAATCATAAAAGAATAGTACATTATTTTCATCTAGTATCACGTTTTAAAAAATTTGCACGTGAAATATTAAAATAATTTTTACTATTTGTTATACAAAGTTTTATTTGAAAACAAGTAGGGTTAAATATATTTTTAGTCGTTACAGATAGAGCGTGTTTTGGTTTTAGTCTCTATAATAAATATTATTTATATTTTATCCCTACAAAATTTTTATTTGGATTTTGGTCCTTTTGACCAAAATTTACAAGAAAATCGGCAAGACAATGCAGTGTTTTCTGTGGATTTTATTATGAATTTCGGTCAAAATAATAGTTTTTAATCCTTCATATCAAAATTCACAAGAAATTTAGCAAAAAAATAAAGTGTTTTTTATTTTATTTTTGTAAATTATGCTACGAATATTGGTCAGAAAGACCAAAGCAAAATAAAGTATTTTGTATTGGCAAAAAACAAACAAAATTTTTTACACAGAGTAAAATAAAAACACTCTATATTTACATGGACCAAAATCATATTTATGCCAAACAAGAAATAAAGTTATGTTTACATAATCGTTAGGAAAAACATAAATCGTTTTCTTAAATCAATCATGGTAATTAGTCTCCTCTGCTACTTTAGATTATTCTTATTATTAATTATTTGTCTGAAATTTTGAGTTTATAGTTTGCATGACTAACACACTTTATCTTCACAGGTACATGGATTTTTGAATGCCATAAGCTGGGGAATACTAATGCCTATTGGTGTAATTCTGGCTCGCCACTTGAAAGCATTTGAGGGCCTAGGACCCCTCTGGTTTCACTTGCATAGAGCATGTCAATCTTTAGCACTCTTCATCGGCATTATTGGTTTCTCCACTGGTTTATATATGGGAAACCATAACGGGGTTCACCACACTCCACACAGATGCATTGGAATCACTCTAATGTCTTTGGCATGCGCTCAAGTTTGTATTGCCGTGTGTCTTAGGCCAAAGAAAGATCACAAGTATAGAATATTCTGGAACATTTTTCATTACATAGTTGGCTACACAACTGTTGCCTTAGCCATATGGAACGTCTTCAAAGGCTTTGACATCTTGGACGATCACATCATCTGGAGAAAGATCTATGTTGGTATAATTGTGTCTTTGGCTATAATTGATTTGATGTTAGAGGTGATAACTTGGATTTGGTTATGGAAGAAGAGGGCCAAAAGCAGAAGTCTACAAGCTGTTGCCACACACCAGAATTTGGATGCTGCCGCATAACTCAAAAATATATATTTTTGTTGATGTCATAATTATTGTTGGTTGTTGTTACATGTATTAGCCAAATAATTATTATTATGTTGCCTTTCGGTTGTGGTCAAGAGTATTGGTCAAAGACTGGCTTTTGGTTTGTTGTTGCCTTTGTTGGTTTGATTCTTTGTTGTATGAAGTTAGACAAATTTTTCTCTGTATTTTCGTTGGAGCAGCTGCATTTGGGTGTAGCTTTTTTATCTTATTAATATACTGATTTGGCTTATTAAAAAAAGTTTACATTACTGCATGTTGAAAAAATTCATCGTATATATTGTATATATTTTTAAATTTTAATAAATGAGATCTATATTTTTCCTGTATTATATTGTTCTGTGGAATTGATCTTGGTACTCGAGCAGGGATGTGTGTTTTCTGTTCGTCATACATGGAGGATAGAAACCACTTATTCTTCTCAGTTCTTTCTCCCATGATATCTGGTGTGCTGTTTCGAATTGGTTAGGGGTAGATGACGATTTGACAACAGGTGAGGTTCTGGAGCATTTCACAAAGTTTGGGAAGTTTGTCAGGGGAAAGAAAAGTGGCAAGGTGAGATATTTGATTTGGCTAGCTGTCATCTGGAATATTTGGAATCTTCGCAACGCAGTTATTTTTAGAGAGGAGGTCAAGGATGCTAGCAGCTTATTGGCACAAATCAAACATAGCTCTTGGGGATGGTTCATTTTTAGAGAAGGTCGTAACAGGTCTTTCTTATTCTCTGACTGGTGTATGAACCCGATTCAATGTCTTTGCTCGCGCTGAAATTTAGATGGTGGCGGCTGGAATTTGGTGTTATTCAATTTTTTTCTTTGGTGCTGCCACAATTATTAAATCTTGGTCAAGCGTTTACGCTTTTGGTCGTAGCACAAGGCTCTCTTTATCTTGATTTTTGGGCGGTGGTAATGGGTATCCGATCTTTGTTTTTACGCTTATGGGAATAGTGTTTTGCACGTTGGGGGTCTGGAACTTTTTTGATGTTGTGGTATTACGAGGCTGTGTTTGATGACATGGGATTAACATAGTGGCCCGTAATTTATTTCACGGGAGAGTGCTACTTGTTGCTTCTTGGATGGTGGAAGGTTATCAGCGGCTCCTTTGGAGATTTAGTTGCAACTTAAGGATTCAGTTTTGATTTTATTTTTCATGAAAATTATCTTGTCTTTGTATTCAGTCCGTTCTGGTGTGTATAGGTGGTTCCTGTCTGTATATGTGTATACCATGGTTGGTGTACTCTTTTTCCTCCCTTAGTCTTTTTCCCATTGGGTTTTGGCTCTGGGAGGTTTTAATGAGGCACCTCCATGTTGTTTTCGGGTTGGAGTACCCCTTGTACTCCCTTAATAAAATCTTTTGCTTATCAAAAAAAAAATGAAAGCTCATGTTCTTTTCCTGCACCCCTATTGGTCCCCAAATCATTTAAAAAATCAAATGAATCCTTTCACAGTTATTACTTGAGCCAAATTAAACTTTTTGTCTTTGTTTCTTTTCTCTCTTTCATTTTTCATTCACTTTGTTCTATCAAAAAAATTTAATTCACTTTGATTAAGTTTCTAGGTTATTATTTCATAAATCAATTTAAACATCGCAAGAAGGGGCCATGGATCCAACACCTCTCCTTCTTCACTCAATACGTTGTGCAACATTGGAAACTTCAAGTAATGTAACCATCAGAAACTTTCAGATCTGCAGGAAAATTTGTCGTCCAGATCTCCCATGCTAGTGTAGTCATCGGAGACTCTGTGTGTGATAGATTTCCCAATTTGGAAGTGCGGTTGTTGGAGAATTTTCCGGTGACATTGGATTACAAGGGTCATGTCTATGATTCCAATAATAATAAAAAGAAGGCTTAATTAGCAATTTGGTCTTTAACTTATTTTTGAGGTTTAATTTAGTCCTTTAACTATTTTTTAGGGCAAATAAGTCCTTTAAGTTTTTAAATTGGGTCAAATAGGTCATTTTTTGCCTTAAGTTTTTAAGTTGAGTCAAATAGGTCCCTTAAGTTTTTAAGTTAGGTCAAATAGGTCTTTCGTGGCAATGACTCATTTGACCCTACTTAAAAACTTAAAGGACCTATTTGGCCCAACTTAAAAACTTAAGGGACCTATTTGACCCAACTTAAAAACTTAAAGGACTTATTAACCCCAAAAAATAGTTAAATGACTAAATTGAACCTCAAAAATAAGTTAAGGGATCAAATTGCTAATTAAGCCTTAAAAGAACGAAACTTTAAAAGTTATTAAACCAATAGAACCGGTTACCAAGTAGAGTGTTTTTAAAAAAAATGATGATGTGTCAGAGAAGTTGTCCATAGCATTCCTCATTAGGTGGGAGAACCCTTAGGTTTATAAACCTCATTTGGTAGGTGAGGCTCCGCAATATGGGACACATAACAATGCACCATCATTCGAAAGCCGACGTCCTCGGTGGCTTTCACTCCATGACACTTCACTTGGTGACACTCGACTCAACCATTTTTTTTGTTGGTCAGAACTCTCCACCGGTCAGAACCCTCCATGGGTAGTCCTTTCTGAGAAGTTAGCCTCTCAACAAAAACACCAATGTTATGAGCATATGCCCCAAAGAGAACCTATCGCAAAAGACTAGTCTATTAAGTAAAAGAACCCTTAAGCTTATAAACCCCACTTAGTAGGTGAGACTCTCCAATATGAGACTCATAATACTCGCCTACTCAATGCTGATTTTGTAGGCAATTTGTTCGAAAGCAGCCTCCAAGAGAAAGAGCACCTTTAAAGGAACTATACATTTCCAAAAAGAGTTAAATAATGATGCGTCTGTCTCAAGTTCCCTTGAAAACATATGTTGGGACAATAGAAAAGAATGCACAGATCGAATAGAGTAAATTTTTGCTGCATCCTCCTTCCAAATGCAAAACCTTCCTTAAAAATAGGGATATCTAACAATAGACCACTCAACTCTATGAATAATTCTTCTTCCCAAGCAAAAAGGTTTCTTCTCCATCTCCATTTCCATCACCAACCTTTTTCAGTCCATTCTCCCATATCTACAATAAAGGCTTCCTTGTCTATCAAAACTTGATATAACCTTGGAAATAAATTTTGGAAACTTGTAGGCCCCAACCAAGAATCTGCTAACACTTTATCTCATCCCCCTTCTAAGCTTCTACGAAATAATGAGGAAAACCAAAAAAGAGGAATATTTGGCATGCATTCAATCGAAGATAAATCCTTCCACCAAGTAAAGGTATTAAATCGTTTAAGGAGAGATAAAGGAACATAATTACCATAGTTGAACACCAACAATTTTTTTTCTTTCCAACAGTTCATTTTCCTCCACTAAACACCTCCGTTTCCACTTTTCCAAAAAACTAAGATTAAACAATTGCAAGTTCTTTATACCGAGACCTCTTCCTTCTTAGGCAAGCATATCTTCTCTCAACTAACTCAAGCTATTTTCTTTGTTTCACCACTTTCACCACAACCAGACCAAAGAAACTTTCTTTGAATCCCTATTAACTTATTTAAGACCCCCTTTAGCATCTTAAAAAAATATAGGAAATACGGTGGTAGACTATTCAATACCAAGTTAATCAAAATGATGCGTCCTTCAAAGGATAGCCTCTTTCCTGTCGAAGAAACCAACCTAATTTTCAGAAGCATATTTCACAAACACACACAAGTTTCACAAGTTCTTTATTCGGTTTATGTTAGTGCACACAATTCTATATTAGTTTTTTTATTTGAAAATACTCTTGCGAAATAATATAAAAATATAGGTAATAATTAATCGACTATTTACATCTACAAAATGTGTAATTTGTAAATAGTAAATAATATTAAAAAAATGTAACTTGAAAAGGTCATGTAATACTAAAAATTCAATACACAAGACTCCAATAAGCTATATAATACACCACTACATTGACCACAACCTCTTTCTCCTTTGATAGACCTGCCCTTCCCCACTACTACTACCACTACACTCTAAGGTCAACACCTCCCACCATCTCCCAGCCTTCGGTGCCTTTAGTTACTATGCGTCTGTCTATCATAGCTAGTAGGATCTTCGATATCCACTTGAATTTTCTTTGCAAATAACAACAAATCATATTAGTGTCTAAACATCATATTATAAAATGGAACATATAGGCATATGACGATCCTCCAAGTCTTTAGTGCTATTAGACTTAGCAGCTAGTGTTAGCACTGTGACGATCCTCCTCATGTGGTGGCATATGATGTACGAGTGGGAGATCCTGCAAAATCAATGCATGTACCAATCAGTGTAGTCCTCCGGATGTGTGACCCTAAGACCTCAGCTGACAACGTCCATAAAGTGATATGTAAAATTCAGCCACCTCGCATCTATCTCAACAAGAGATGTCACCTGACATCTAAAATCCTCGCATTCCCTCTCTCTCTGTCTCATCTCTCTGCCTCCTCCCACACTCTCTCTTCGCCTCATCTCCATCTTCGTCGCAGAAGGTACTGCATTTTCCATTTTTTTCCTGCATTTTGATTGTTTCCGGAAACTTGTTGACGGAAGCCCCCATCAACAAGAATCCGGTGGTTTTAAATTATGATTTTGAATTCTGAAAAACCAGATTCTTGTTGGCGGGGGCTTCCGTCAACAAGATCCCGGACTAGAATTTTGTTTTTTAACAAAAATGAAATCCGAAAACTTGCTGACGGAAGCCCCCGTCAACAAGAATCCAGTAGTTTAAAATTATGATTTTAAATTTTAACAAACCAGATTCTTGTTGGACAGGGGCTTTCGTCAACAAGTTTTCGGACATGAAAAATAATTTTTAACAAAAGTGAAATTTAGAAACATGTTGACGGAAGCCCCCGTCAACAAGAATCCAATAGTTCAAACTAACAGTGAGTTAGTTTTTGATAAATTTTCACATGTTTATGGTTTCACTGTAGCATTTTCACAGGTATGGCACGCACGAGGGGTGGTGCTTTAGCTAGTGGCGCCAGCCGGATAAGGCCCACTATGTCGGCACGCAGAGATCGGATGGAGCAATGCTAACATCTGCAGCATATGCCCGAGGAGCCTGCCCATGAGGAGCTTGTACACGTGGAGGTTGCCAATGAGGAGCATGCACACGTGGAGCCAGCACACGTGAGCCTACACTTGATGAGCCTGCACATGATTAGGCCGAAGATGAAGCTGGGGCTATCCATCAGGACTCAGATTCATTCCCTAGTGGCCTGGAGGACACATCAGTCCTCGTTACCTATGGTGACCATGTTGCCACATGGTTATGGATCGATGATGTAAAAAACACTTAATTTTTTATTATGTTGTTTTCATTTTATATTTGAATGCAATTGACTTATATTTTTATGGTAACAGGATCGCGGTGAGCCGAAGGTAATAAATCACGGCAAAAGCGTGGTTGGTTTAGCTCCTCGTGCAGAGAATGTGGCTATATTGGAAGAATCTGGGCTTCAGCCACTTAGCAGAATCAGCTATAAAGTAATCGACAAGGGGCTTATATGTGCGTTTGTAGAGCGGTGGCAACCAGATACCTCTGATTCAACCTGCCCGTCGATGTGACGATGGTCTCCCTAGATGACGTCTCCCAAATACTCCATATTCCAGTCACAGGGGCATTCTTCACCATGCCTGCGTTGAAAAAAGAGACAGTTGTTATTCGGATGCACGAGCCGTTAGACGTCTCCATGGTTGATGCAAGAGTTGAGGTTGACAAGAACAGGGGACCCACGGCTCGTCTCGACTGGCTGCAGAGTGTGGTGTACCCGAGGTGTTGCAGGGATGGGCAGTGGGACATGGCAGCTAGGACGTTCCTACTGCACCTAGTCGGCGACACTATCTTCGCCGACAAGAGCCATTCGTTGACACGAGTGGCATACTTGGCCATGTTTAGGGATCTGGGCAGTGTCCACACTTATGCATGGGGAGCCCTGGCACTTGTATTTATGTACGACCAACTCAGGGAGGCCAGTAGACATCGGACGAGGTATGTGGCCTCTTACATGACGCTATTACGGGTACGAATGTCGTTGTTTTAATATAATTTTATACATGTAATATATAAATTATAAGTATCTGACTTGGTATTTGTCATATAGACATGGATATACAAGCACTTCTAGGGTGCTGCATTCGGCTCCAGAGAGCTCGAGCCCGAGTACTAGGAGGGACGGCCCTAAGCCTATCGTTGGAAACTGATTAGGGGTGCAGGATTGGTGGAGCCATACTGGCATGTATTGTATAAACTGACTAATAATGGGGTTACCTAGGACCCGTATGTAGATCACAGATGGGCTCGCCAGTTCCAGGCTATATGCTTATTTAGAGGATTCATCTGGTTTGGGCCTATGATGTATCCTTACCTGCCAGACAGGGTGTTGCGCCAGTTTGGATACGTGCAGCGCATTCCCGAGGATCCTTGTAACATCAAATGGCAGTCAATCAGTCTGCGGGAGATGGACGACATGTGGCTTCATTTTGACGAGCATGTCATCGAGGGTGGTTAACGAGCCACGCAGCCGGCGGACGTGGAGCCAGGGTACATGGAGTGGTTCCATAGGATCTCCCACCCGTATATTTACCCACAAAATGTATCGGCTCTAGCATCAGTTGCAACACTAGCATCAACTCCACCACCAGAGCCAGCTCCAGTACCAGCGGTATGTTGTAGTTATTATTCTTAATTTGTTATATTTTATAAAATGATGATTAGCTAATAATATATTGTTGTAGGATGCGAGATGGTCTAGGGCGTACCAGATCGCCCAGAGGAAGCTAGAAAGACACCTGGTGGTACAGCCGGACACAGAGGGTTGGGATCTGATGCATGAGCTTATGAGACAAGCGCGTCCCACTCACCATTGTGAGCATACATATGTCTGACAAAAGAAATATAGGGCCTCCGATTAGATCTAGTGCGTTCTTTGTTTGTAATGAACATGTTATTTATATGTCTTTCTTTTGTTTGTAAGGAACGTGTTATTTATATTTATATTTATATTTAATATATATTTTTGTTGACATAAGTTAAAATATTATTCAATTAACTGAAAATAAGGCACTTACAACATTAAAAGTAGAACAAAACGTAATCGAAACCCTAGCACTTGAAAAATACAACAAACATAGGAAACCCTAACACTTAAAAAATACAAAAAAAAAATATGGTTGTGTCAAGCTAGTGATGGTTGACGAGTTTGGATCAGTTGACAGGGTGATGATAACTCGATCGGCCCGGGGCTAGCATATTGGTTAGAGACAGTGAACATCATCTCTACATCGACGTTATGTTCAAGTTTCAGAATATCATATTCAACACGTCCATGTTCCCAACAGATAGGGTATTGATAATGCATATCAGACACCCTTCTGTTGTCTCGACTGTAGCCACCGCGTCGTTAAATTGTTTCTTCAAGGCATTAAGTGTGATGCCTTTTGAAACCCTAAACAATTTTCAGTTATCGCCTTCAAATGTGATGCCTTTGTCATCTGTTGTAATTTCACCATCGAAAAACACAAAAACCAGAACAGAACTCATGGTTGTAATGAACAAGGTAAACTCGAGGGGCGAAGATGTGATGCCTGGTGTTTCAGAACACTCCCGTTTATATAGTTGTTGGGGTAATCAGAAACATTGAAAATGTCGGTGGGATCATAACCGTTCATATATATATATATATTGACTTAGTATATATTGACTTAGAAATTATTATTTAATTATACTTTTAGTATAAATATTTCTACCACTATCAACAAACTGACGGAAACATCTGAATTCTTGTTTTCGGTAGCTACCGGATTCTTGTTTCCGGTTCCAGTAAAAAACCTACTAAACCATAAACCATTGATTTTACCCTTGTTGCTTCATATTTGTAACCTATCTATTTATTGAAAAATAAATTCAGATATATTCTACATGGAAATTTCATAACAAGTTATGGAATGTTTACACAAGATTAGTACTCAATCAACATTTACGTAAAATTTTGTTCTTGTTGGTAAAAATAACAACTTCCAATCTTGTATGCGACTAACATATATAGTCTCCCATTCACTAGCTTTGTCGCTTCTAAAAGTTTGCCATAGTCGATCTGAGGGAGGTATTGGAGCCTCATTCTTGAAATAGACCTAGATACATGTCATTTTTTAACAAAACTAATATTATCATCTATGATAGCCAATTAAATGTTACAAAAATGTATAGGACACATAAATGTCGTACCTGTACAAAGTGTCGCATACTATGTATATACGAATGTGGTGAGTCAAACGATCTCTCGGTAGTGCCTGCTTAAGAGGGAAAATTGTGTAACTTCCCCTTGAGTCTAGACATATCACGACCACCTTATACCTGTTAGCAATCACATATCCTGCATCTGGCATGGTCATCCACTTGTCAGACCTGGCCACCTTATCAACATATAGTGATTGAATTAGTTCATCCATGTTGTCATTGCCACAAAGTATATCGACATACTCGTCATGGTTTTGTCTAAGCTCTGTAATCAAATCCTGGCGGATTAAAGGCTAAAAATCCTCACCCATACCAAGTAAAGCAGCAACGCTGCGATATCCACAATTGCCATCAGGCTGTACATCAATAATGTTATCGATGTATTGATGAATTTGATATGGGAATTGTTGTATGTGTGGCAAGGCCGAAGCTGGCTTCTTGGGTGGAGGTGGAGCTGGCTTCTTGGATGGAGGTTGAGATGGAGGTGGAGCTGACTTCTTGGGCGGAGGTTGCAAGGTGGTTGACTTCATAGGTGGAGGAGGAGATGACTGTTTAGAGGAAGTTGGAGTTGATGTGCTGTCATGTTGGAATGCATAGAACTCATCAACACGTTCCCAATATGATGGATCACATTTTGTTGAAGTATCTATTGTGACCCCTTTCCTTTCTTTGGTGCTCCCTTTGTGTTCACCTTACAAGGGGCGGACACATGAAAATGGTGTCAGGAAATGCTAACTCACGTAATTTTGCCTTTAATGCTACTTTCCTGCAACATCAAGTTCCTGAAACCTACGTGCCAATGCTTCTAGCTCAACCTGCACACTAAGTTCTGAGCAATAGGGGCTGTCAATATCATAGTTGTTGTTGAAGCTTAATCTCCTTTAGTGAATATGAACTGCCTCTAATGGAATTGGGATGTAGTGCAGTGTATATCTAGCAAGTTCACATGCACAAGGTAGCCCATGAATGTATCATAGCACTATCAATTCCAGCGGTGTTAACTCGAAGAAGCTTATCTGCAATGTGGTCTAATGCACTCCTCGCCACAAGTCCATTTAAGTGCTTGTAGACTACAATATTATAACAATGTTGTTATTTACTAATCCTATGCTCGAATGAAGCCTTCAACTCAGTGTGTTGTAACTTGATCATGTAGTTTATATCATCTTAATAACTACACAAGTCTCCTTTATTATTGGCTAACAACCTCTTCAACCTTTATTGTACAGACTCAACCCTGTTAAAAATCACAAACAGACTAAATCATAAACACCAACAAATATGAGGAATCAAACTTTTACAAGATGCATACCTGTTGGTTATTGTGTTTCCAAGGTACATAACCTGATCTATCCATGTTGAAACAAACTTTTCCATGTGAGGATTCAGCTCAATGAAGTTATCGAACGGTACTGATTCATCCTCAAAATGTGCCAATCGACGCATCCACGTCAGGGGAGTTAATAACGGAATCAAATGCAGTCATGACTAACTCAGTTTTCTCCTGTGGATACACGTAAGTCTTGCACTTGGCCCTCACATTCTTACGGATATGGAATTGGCACAGCAGGTTAGACGACTTGAGAAAAACTTTAGCCACTGCATTTATCAAAGCAAGATCTCGGTCGGTCACTATCACTTTTGGTAAGGCATCCTGTCTCAAAAACATACTCTCCAGCTTCTCAAGCACCCATATGAAGTTATCAACTTTCTCAGACTCCACAAAAGCAAATGCAACAACGAATGTCATCTCAGTTGAGGTAACACCAACAATCTCAAGTAATGGCATCCTATATCTATTATGTTAAACGAATTTAGAAGCGTGATGGCTTCTGGATGTGCCCAACATATATCTCTGACAACATAGCACCATCAGTCTTTTTGTGCCGGTGGACATAATGATCACGATGTATTAAGTTCATCAAGTGTTGTAGCTCAGTTCTGTCCTATCTTAGATTTGGCCAGATCTATTGATGTGCATTGTAAATATGCCTAATTGTAGTGTGACTATTTAGGTTGTTCTGTTGCAATGATAGTAAGACGCTTATCGGCTTGCTCATATTCTTTGTCATGTAACCGAGAAAAGACTTCTCTTTAGAATTTAGCCAACCAACATATGGATGACCTTCGAAGTTTTTTATGAACTCGGGATTGTGAGTTCCACACATTACCTTCAAAACCCACCCTCCAACATCTTTCACTAGTCTTCCTTTCAATCTGAATGTGCACTGGCTTTTTCTAGTACTAGTAGCCTTCAATCTCGTCTTGTAAGGTTTATACTTGTCACTTTTTTCATAAACCAACATCACAAATGTCTTTTTGCTTGATCGCCCATTGTCTGATCTTGAAATAACAACCACGCATCCAATAGATTTACCAACATTTCGTGCCCACGCCAATAGGTCATCTCAGGTAGAAAATTCCTGAAAACGCACAGAATAATGATTTACCAACTTATCCAAAAGTAACATATTGACAAAGCTAATTAACAAAATAAGTACCCTCATAGTAGTGAATGACCTAGTATAATCCACGACCTCTGTAAGATCCATTGCACTAGGCATTGGGGTGTCGGGAAAGTTTTCTTTCATGGAAATCTATTTGCACCACACAAGAAATTTGACAAATTTCAAACTGACTTAAAGTCCGAAAACTAAATTCCAGAAGTACCAAAAAATATGAATCCGAAAGATATTTAAAAAACTTGACGTCCGGATTCTTGTTGATGGGAATGTGTGTCAACAAGAATCCAAATTCATTTAGCATTTTTATAACTACTGGATTCTTGTTGACGATCTGTCAACAAGAGAGAGAGCTTGTGGTAGAGAGAGTGCTTGAGAGAGGGAGGGGGAGAGAGAGAGAGATTGAGGGAGGTGAGGGTTGAGATGGAGAAAGAGTAGTAGAAGGTGAGGTGAGGAAGAGAAAAAAATAATAGGGAGGAGTAAAATTGTCTATTGAAGGGGTAAAATTGTCTTATTAAAAAATTAGGGAGGAGTTAAAATTAGGTGGGCGAGGTTTTAAAAGAAAAGTCCCTTTTGGAATCTGGGCCCATAGGCTCCAAGCCTGAAAAAGAATAAATAAAAACAAATGAAAAAAAAAATCAGAAAAGAAAAAAAAACTACGGATAATTCTCAAGTGTCCCAACATAATCTCTCGCTTCGGAGTGCGGAGAGAATCAGCGAAGAGCTTCAATGGCAGTTTCTTCTCTCTCTGCAGCATTTGTTCTTCCTCTTTCTCTCTCCAGTTCTTCCCCTTCGCTATCTTCCAAGCCAAAGTTCCCATCATTATGCTTTCTCTCTGGTAACACCTTGAGGCTTACAACCCCAAAACCTCTGCACTCATCAACTGTGGTTTATGCTGCTCCAGAAGTGTTGGATTCCGCTGAACCCGTAGATCCACCTCAGCAAACCCCAGATGTTGAGTCTGAAAACAGCAACCTTAAGGTTTGCGGTTTTTTTTTTTGTTGGCATTTCTTCATTTCCATTCATGTTCATATACTGTGGGTGACTAGGAATTTTCTCATTGCCTGATTAATTATGTTTCTAAGATGTATTAATTCAGCATATATGTTATTTTATACAAAAGAATGGTCATTGGATTTACATAGTTTAAGCTTTATGGAGACAAAGTGAAGGGGAAAATGAAAATTAAGGCAATGTTCTGTCAGTTTTTTTTTTTTTTTTTTTTTTTTTTTTTTTGCAGTTTAATATCTTGTTTGGTGGGAGATTTAGTAAAAGTGAATTACACTGGCTTCAACATTGTTATGGTTTGGCTTGGCCTGTGTTTTTCTTAATGTTTTGAACTCAATTCAACTAGTGTCCTTGGTGATGAAATGTCTTGGTGTTTTAGATTGGTGAATTGGAGACTCCAAGCACTTCGTCAATTAGCATTGGGGCTGAAGAAGACATGGTATGTTGACCGATTGATTCACTATTTCCAATTGCTGGTTGATATTTGATGTTAAAATTCATCTTTATCTTTTATATGTGATGCTCAAATTCAATCTGTAAATTGTTTTTTTGTGAGTCAGATAATAGGTTATTGATGATACCTAGTTACTCAGGAGTGAAACATATGCCCCCACATCTAAAATATGGCATGATTTCTTGACAGGGTAACATTGGCCTCAATATTTTTAGTGACCAGTGGTTCATGTCTTAGGCAATTTTGTTATGATAATTTTGTGCAAAATCTGTTTCAGGGATAAATTTGAATGGTTATTAAAATCGATGATGGCTTAACTTGCAATTCGAATCAAATGATTTGATATGATTGAGCAAGCCAATGATTTGAATCTCACGATTCGATACGATTTGGCAATCTAGTGAATGATATTATGGGATGATTTATATATGGCTTTGAATCATGCAATACATGCATGAATTGGTGTGATTCTGTATCATTTTTATGAATCACGTGATTTAGTGATCTGTTGATTTTTTTTGTTTGTTTTTCTTTCATCTATTTCCATCGGAGAAACCGAAAGTCAGAGAAGCTTAAATTGTTAATGAAAAGGAACTGAAGGAGCTATACTCAATGCACCTTTAAATTTAATTTATTATTCCGTTGATTTGTTTTCGTTCTTTTGAAGCAAGGGCTTCACACTGTCATTGGCTTAACCTGTAGACCCTATTTGGCTATTCCATTGCTTTGTTTTCTAAGGATTCACATGCACCTTATTTGGTTTGGCTATATCACCACTCTCATTTCATTCTTCTGAAACACAGGCTTCATGCAGTCACTTTATGTGGCTCCTAAGGCTGAGAAAAGAAGGGGGAAAAGGATGTTACATGAAAACATTGTGCTGTTATTGCAATAGCTTACACAATTAAAAAATAATTATTACCCAATATCCAAATTTTTTTTTGGGGTAGTGGACTTAGGATGGTATTATGATTTATGAGTTTACTTGTGATTTTTTGGCTGATGATGGTATCATGGTATTTTTTGGATTTACCTTTTCCTTTGTGATATGTGAAATTTAAGTATTATTTGGTACTTGAGATTTTTGAGCATATTCTTAAAGTTGTAGGTGTTGATTCATGTAATTTTGAGTTTTTTTTTTTAATTAATGTGCTCTGAATCATATGATATGGTACGACCCAATAATGAAAAATTGAATAAACAAACAATTCATGATTTTATAGCTATGGTGCTGAGTATATATAATCATGTAATATTCTGTGATGCTTGAAGATTGTAATTGCATACTTCTCATGTGAATCCTGATAATGAGCGGAAGCATTTTTGGTGTTGGGTTTTTATCCCTCATCTCATTCATCAAATAGGGCCAAATGCCCCAAGAAAAAGAAAAACTGACAGAATACTACTGCAAGGTATGGAAGCCCCAACATCACCACCATAATGGAAATCCTGTTTGAAAGGGGGCCTGGTAACCTCCCGAAAACCATAGTCCTAAGCTCAGTGGGATGTGCTCCATTTGGCACAAATGTTTCCTTCCTGAAGAGTGGGGCTAAACACGATCTCCTGTATCAGGTTTTTCAGATACCAGAAAGTGCTCCTAATTTTGTTTTAGTTTCTTTTGTCAGGAGGTAGTTATTGAGAAAAGTAATGGCAGCATTAGAATCACTCTGGACAATTATCTGCTTTGAACTGTTTTATTGGTCAAGATTAGGTATTATGATTTCATGATTATAAACAAAAGAAAGAAAATAAATGGAGCCCTCAACATATCTGACTGCATTTGTAGCAGAAAGATATACGACAATTTAACATTATAAACTGTGATATATTAATAATTGAGCATTATGAAATTTAGATTCATGACGGGGTACTATGATATTCTTTGATCCATTTAGCCCACCCCACTTAGTAGGAAAAAGGCTTTGATTGTTGTTTTTTAATGGGATTTAGATGTTCAATGCATTACAAAATTATACTCTTCTAATCCCTGTTCTAAAGGATGGGATTGGCAATCCTCAACAGTTCATAAATCATTGTGTTCTGGACTTTACTTTTTTATGGAGTGAAGTTTACTCTTTTGTCCTATAACTTTTCTTCATAGATGAGCAGGGGTTGTATACATGGAAATTCTCTTACTTTGTGCATTTGATTAATATGGATTCAACATCAGCTGTTAGCTTATTTTTCATGTGTTTCTTTGTTATCTTTAAGTAAGGTGAAATGGTCCAAAAGCAACCTAAGGTTTTGGGATACAGCATTAATTTTAAGCATTAGTTTGATTTTCTTGTCTATAAACAGAAATTTGAATAACAATTCATGACATACCTATCATTTTATGTGGATTCTCATAAGATCATATCATCTGATAATTTGCTTCTTCCAATTCTTAGATGGCACCAAAGCAGAAAATTAGGATCAAGCTTAGATCTTACTGGGCGCCCTTGATAGAGGATTCCTGCAAGCAGATATTGGATGCAGCAAGAACTACCAATGCAAAAACAATGGGTCCAGTGCCTTTACCAACCAAGAAGCGAATTTACTGTGTTCTTAAATCCCCACACGTACATAAGGATGCTCGGTTCCATTTCGAGATCAGAACTCATCAGCGTCTCATTGATATTCTATATCCTACAGCTCAAACAATAGATTCTCTTATGCAGCTTGATCTTCCTGCTGGTGTTGATGTGGAGGTCAAGCTCTAAAGATATTTGCTTTTCAAGTTGATAACCATCTTGAATCTGAGTGAACTTCAACTTGCTACTAATAGCAAAAAAGTAGATAACTGGTTGATATGATATTTTTCAACTTTCTGAACCCGCTTCTTTTGGACAATGCAAATTATCCTTTTGTTCGCTTTTCCGTTCTGTCGTCAACGAGGTTTTTAGAATTATCATTTATGTTATTGCATAGATATTTGCATATCATATGCAATGTAATTCTTATATTATGACATAGCAGAATTGTGTTTTTCTGGTAAATTATGCATATGATTTCATTTTGATTGAATTTTAAAGTTATGTACACTACCTTATTGATGTTTTCGCTTTGCTATTCTTTTTATATATATGTTCGTTTAGTTTCAATTTTATTGACCATCCTTTCAAAGGAATGGATTATGTTTCTGGGAACATGTAATGTAACTTGTGGAGGAAACACGTTAACTCATATTCTCTCCAGTCTGAAATATAAGCAAAAAAAGTCTCTAAAATATAAGCAAAAAGATTAAGTATTTGGTCTGAATTAGACCAAATGCATAGACTTTTTGCTTATATTTTAGAAACTTTTTTTTGCTTATATTTCATGCCAGAGGGAGTATACAGTTAATTATTTTTATTTTTGATCGTGCCTTGTTGAATTGTGTGGAATTGTCCCACAACTAATGGAAGAGCTTTGGGATATTTGCATTCCCTGGTGAAAAGTGCCGAGTCTTTTGGGGTATTTATTTTGTTCAAATTGCTTTATCCTCTACTTTTGTCTTCTGGATATTTATTTAACTACTTTGCTTGTGGAACCAATGTCAACCGAATCTAACATGCGTCCTCCAGAGTCTCTTATTTGTCCTTGTGAATATGGATCTTGATGAAGAGGATAATTTTAGGCTAAATTACAAAATTGGTCTTCTAAGTTTATTTTAGGTTTCAATTTGGTCCTCTACGTTTTATTTGTTTCGTTTTGGTCCTCTACGTTTTATTTTAGTTTTCAATTTGGTCATTTAAATCAATCGTCTGTAAAATCAATTGACTTTTAGCTACGAACAATTGACTTTTAGTGACGGAAATGACCAACCTGTTGTAACTTTTAAAACATAAGGGACCAAAACGAAACAAATAAAACATAGAGGACCAAATTGAAACCTAAAATAAACATAGAGGACCAATTTTGTAATTTAGCCATAATTTTAAAAGGAACTTGGTGATTGATCAAATCAAGAACCGATTGCAATCAATCATATCAGTATAGGATCAACGCGATTTTTGTTACATTTATAGTAACTAGACCCACCAATGGTCACGTATATCAACATAATCAACCGCATAGATCAAGTATGAATATATAGCATGGAAATTACATGTAATGTGATTTAATCATATCTATTTCCAACTAATCCAACTTTCTTTTCTAATGAGATCATATTAAACTCGAGTGAAAATCAAACCAGAACTGTATTCTGCATAAAATAATCACAAAATATATATTCCTTTGAAAAGCATCTAAATACAAACTCCCATGGGACTAACATATCATCTAGTAATACAACAGTGTCAATGGAGTTTGTGTCAATATGCTATATATATATATATATATATATATATATACACACTCTGAACTCTTTCCACATCAATAAGGAACTTAATGTCGCTTCTAAATTCTGGGGGCTTTAGCCCCCTGTTTGTCACAAAATAAAAAATGTCACTGCTAGCTTATGGTCGCAAAATAATTGTAATGGTCTTTCAATAAATTTAAAATTCAAAACCCAGTGAAAAAATTAGGGAGCCATATCATATCACATAATTTGGATGCCTTATAAAGCTGCCAATATAGTCATAAATTCACGCATCAAGCCCAATAGTATTAGGTAGGAGAGATATATTAAGAAAAAATCAAGTTGAATGCACATTAGACATAGTAAAGAATGTGCACTCGTGAGCATATGTTTGAGTAACTAAATACATGCTTTGTTAGGTACCAGAGTATCGGAATAGTGTCACACAACTAAAATAAGAGACGAGAAAATAAGGAAATGAACACACAAAATTTACGTGGAAAACCCTCAACAAATAAGGGAAAAACCATGGGGCAAGACCAGAAGAATTTCACTATGTGGGAAAATATTACAAGAATACCTCTCACAAAATACCTCACAAATACTTTCACAATACTCTTGTTGAGTATAAGAAATAATAAAAGAGGAAGAAGAAAAATGTTTGGGATGATATAAACATCACACCTTGGCCTCCTTTTATATACTACAAAGGAGCCAACAAACTAAAATCCCACCGATGTGGGACTTGAGTTTCAACAATTCTCCCACTTGAAGATTTTGATTGAGTCAATCATATCTTCACACCACTCTTTCTGCCTTGCCATTCCATGTTGCTTACGTTTCTGATAGACCATAGGAGGATCGACACCAAATAAACTTGTCAGCATTGATTGGCTTCGTCATCACATCTGCTAGGTTATCTTTGGTGTGAATCTTTTGCATATCCACGGTTCCTTTCTCTACCACTTCACGAACAAAGTGATCTTTGAGGTATCTATATGCTTTGTCACGGAATGAAAAAAGCTGGATTCCTTGCAATGTGCAAGGCACTGGACTGTCACAATACCACGGTAATCATCATGTTGCTTGTGCCGAGAGTTCCTCATTAAACCTTTAATCGGATAGCTTCCTTGCAAGCACAGGTAGGCGCCATGTACTTTCGGCCAGAGTAGACAAAGCTAGCAGCGTAACTTGAATAACCGGCTACCAGCTCCCCGCAAATTGTGGAATACATACCCGATGGTGGATTTCCTTTTATCAAGATCACTGCAAAATCTGAGATCAACATAACCCACGACAATGATGAATTACGATCCTCAGTAACATAATGCAACATCGAGGTTCCTTTGATGTATCTAAGAATCCTCTTAATGATATTCCAATGCTCTCTACCTGGATTTGCCATAAGCGAGCAAACGCTCCCACTGCTTGTGCAATGTCTGGTCTTGTACATATCATGGCATACATAAGGCTTCCCAATAGCCGATGCATCACGGTACTCGAGACATTTCCATCCTCTCGCTTCATTGCTAGGACTCATACACGAGGATAATTTAAAATTGAGCGAGCGGGGTGGAAATTGGCTTACAGTCTTGCATGTTGAAGCGCGCATGAGACCTTCCTTAGATAATTCTTTTGAAAGCCAAATCTTCCTATCATTTACTGTCTCGGTGAATTTGCATCCTAAAATCTTGTTGCCGGGTCCCAAGTCCTTCATATCAAACTCCTAGCCAGTGCCTTTAATTCCTGGATTCGATCTTTGTTGGGGCCTACCACCAACATGTCATCCACATACAACAGCAAATGATGAAATCATTATCATCGAAACCTCTTGTGTAAAATGCATAATGTGCTCAACTTCGATCTGTTGTAACCAAGGCTAATTATGAAGGGAATCAAATCTCTTGTACCAACATCCGGCGCTGCTTTGGCCGTGCAGGATATTTGGTCAACCTACAAACCAAGTTTCTTTTCCTTGTTCTTTAAAGCCTTACAGTTTGGAGCATATAAATTTCTTCTTCAAGCTCTCCATGAAGAAAACACAGATCTTTACATCCATTTGTTCAAGATGTAAATCAAATGCAAGACACATTGCCAACACTAACACTCGATAGGTAGTAAGTCGACAAGCTGGAGAAAATATCTCGTCAAAATCTATCCCTTCTTTCTGAAAGCATAACCTTTGACTACAAGTGCGATGCGATTCCACTTGATCATTCTTAGTCTCGTTTGATTTTGAACACCCATTTGTTCGATGGCTTTCCCTTTGGAAGTTCAACAAGTTCCCAAGTCTTATTTCTATGTAGGGCTTCCATTTCTTCTGCATTCGTCATCCATTGAGAAGCATCTGAGCATTCAGCGCTTGAAAGTGATGGTTCACCTTCTTCGAAAAGCGGTATGCATCATGGCGAGCCATAACATAGTCGAGTGCCACGATGGTGCCGTTATCGGCGTGTTGATCGTCGAACTTCTTCATCATTGACCTCATCCGGTTTCTTGTTCTATGTGTTGCAGTTCGCTTGAAGATCATCTTCTTAGTCTTTCTCTCCAAGCTAGGTATAGCTGTCTCTTTAAGTCTTTGTCATTTTTGCTCACTTTGTAATTCATTTTCTACAAAGACTACATCTCTGCTAACAACAAGCTTATGCAGGCGGTGGGGTCCTGGCGATACCCCTTGACATTGTCGCATAACCCAAGAATATACATTTCTCGGATTTTGGATCCAACTTTGTTCTTTCTTGGGAGTTGTACATACACGTCGCGGGCATCCTAACACATGTAAGAAGAATAATCTACCGCTTTCCTTTCCACATCTCCATTTGGTGACTTCAAACCAATCATCGCTGTTGATGGCGATCGATTTATCACGCGAAGCGGTTTGATACCTTCGCCCAAAGATTTGGCTAATCCTGCTTTGTTCTCAAAGGCATAGCTCTTGTTCTTTCTAGGAGAGTCCTGTTCATCTTGGATTCGCTACACCATTACTTTGAGGTGTGTATGTGCAGCGATGGTGTCTCGTAATACCCTCTTGCTTTGCGGAATGATAGAAAGTTACCATCTACATATTCTCTCCATTGTTGTCCTCAAGCACTTGATTTTCTTCCAGTTTCAAGCTCTACTTGTGCTTTGAACTCCTTGAATCTGGAAACACATCGACTTCTTCTTGATTGGGTACACCCACAATCTCTCGGAGTGATCATCAATGAATAATACAAAATACTTTGCTCCCCCATAGATGTTTCCACTCCCACACATCGAATGTATCAAGTCTAGTATGTGTTTGTTTTTAGTAGTTACTTTTGCAAATTTCAATCTATCTCGCTTACTTGTCACACAAGGTACTCACGGAAGGGTAAAGTTACCGTCTTGAGCCCGGGTAAGAGTGCGTTCATTGAGAACTTTCAAGCCTGGATTCGACATATGGCCTGCCTCGCGATGCCACGTCATCGTTGATTCTTCATGGCTCGATGCAAGTGATGCATCCGCCTCTTTGCAACGTATCTCCCAAAGCATGTATAGATTGCTTGTGATCTTTTACGCTTTCATCACTACAAGGTTGCCCTTCACTACTTCAGGACTCCACCTTCAATATGGATCTTGCACCGAGGTCATCCAATTGCCAGTGGACAATAGATTCCTTTTCAAGCCATTCACATATCGTACCCCTTGTATCTTACGACAGTACCATCTTGCATCTTTATTACGACAAGATCTGATTCCAAATAATTTCTAGGTGTGATCATTTCCATAAACACGGATCCCTGCAGACAAAGGCTCATAAGTACAAAACCAATCACGGTGTGAAGTCATGTGCCATGTGCACTTTGAGTCCACTATCCAAACATCATTGAGTTTCCTTCCACCTTTAGGACTTGCTCCTCGCTTATACAGATTTCTCCATCATCTGAGGTACTTGCAACACAACTTGAGAGGTTGATGCTCCTAGTCTTCTCTCCATTCTTCTTGTTCCAACACTCCTTCTTCAAGTGCCTCTCATGCCACTGAGCTTATAGCATTTGAGATTCTTTCTTCTTCGAGATTTTGATCTACCATGATCTTGGCTCCCAGGGCCACGTTGATGTCATCTCTGCGTCATCGATAAAGCTTACGCTTGCTTGAACTTTCGACCTTTCCTCCTTATTCTTGCTGGATTATTCTTCAAGAATTGCAAGAGCAACATCATCAAAGTGAAGAGTGTCGGCAACATTATTGTTTGTAATGTTGATGATGAGTTGATCATCTGAATGCAGTAAACTCAAGTAAAAGTTACGCACGTTCATTTTCCGCTATTTTGAAATCCGTCTTGTGGTGAGCAAATAGCGTGTTGAGGTGTTAATGTGATCCGTCACCAATGTGGATTCACTCGTTGAAGAGTGTAGAGTTTCCTCTTCAAGAATATTAACGTGAAGTGACTTAACCTCGTACAATTTGTTAAGTACATCCCGAATCTCCTTTGCGAGTCTTTCTTTTGCAACACTTGACAAAGCGAATCGCCATTGCTGGTGCAAATTGGCAGCAGCATTGCCATCCTTCTCTTTCCACTTTTCATCGATCATATCTGCAGTTCGCCTTCAATTGCTTCAAGCAATTATCCTTCTCAGAGCGCTACCTTCAATTTCCACAGGGAGAAATTACTCCCCATTGAACTTCTCTATCTCAAATTTTGCTTTGCCATGGTTGTACACGAACGAACCGGATTACACTATTTCACCGTGAATAGCACGATTATCGTGAAACGATGTATTGCATTTATCCCGTACACCAGGACAAATCTAGTATCGCTAACAATTCTTGTAAAGTATACAACCACACGTATGAATAGTAACAGTATATGGGAATAGTATCGTATCTTTGGAATAGTGAGTGTAGGCCAGTAAATAGTACACCAGGTAAGTTCCCGGAAAGAGAGGTGGGTCACCAATGGACCAGCTTAAATACCAAGTCTTTCCTAGCGAACTTTTCCTAGACATGCACTTCTACACTACCACACTATTTCAAGAACAATTCTTTCTCGATGTGGAAGATCGACAATGCAACCACAGAGCATACTAAGAGCCAGACACCTTCCTAGAGTGGCCTTGCAATGAATAGTATCACCAACCTTGGAGCTCACCACCTTTGTTAAGTAGTACCAGAGTATCTAAATAGTGTCACACAACTAAAATAAGAGACGAGAAAATAAGGAAATGAACACACAAAATTTACGTGGAAACCCTCAACAAATAAGGAAAAAAACCATGGGGCCAGGGAAAGAATTTCACTATGTGGGAAAATATTACAAGAATACCTCTCACAAAATACCTCACAAATACTCTCACAATACTCTTGTTGAGTATAAGAAATAATAAAAGAGGAAGAAGAAAAATATTTGGGATGATATAAACATCACACCTTGGCCTCCTTTTATATACTACAAAGGAGCCAACAAACTAAAATCCCAACGATGTGGGACTTGAGTTTCAACGTGCTTGAGCATCTTGTTTTCTTCGAAAGAGTATTTGAGTATATATCGATCTATCTTGAATAGCACCTCACTCTTGAGCACCTTTCCAATCTTGAATAGTGTTGTGTAGTGATGAGTGTTTTTTCTTCAAAGTTATGTTGTCAACTCGCTTAGTTGGCCACTTGTATCAGAAAGTGAACGTGAAAGGTGCATCTGCATGAACACTGTTATTAGATTAGATTCTCAGCATCAGAATTTTATACTAGTAAGCATAACGAGTGAGAACTGTTAGAGAATCTCTGCATTGAGCAGAAATTCACGAGAAGCTTTGCAATTTTGCATGAAAGCAATAGATCAGGACATGATACACCGGGTAAAACTAGACTACCACAGTGGCCAAATCAAGTGGACTATTCTCCTGTACCCCAACACAGCACATTGGCGATCTCATTGGAATGTACTTACCAAGAAACTAACTAGACGAAAGGCTCATGCTTTTCTTTCTGTTTTTCTGCTTCATTACAACAACGTCGGTGGACCTTTGCACCTTTCAAATTTCAACCTAGGAAAGAATAGCATTACACCTTTGGTTCAATGTACTCATTCCATTCCAAAATGAGTATCATTTTAGAAAAAGAAAAAATATTTCAAAATAAGGGTCGTTTTATCTTTTCTATATAACATTAATTACTCCATTCATTCCATACCTTTGATAGTTTTAGCAATTCTTTTTTGTTTCAAAACAATGAGTGTTTTATAAACACAAAATATAATTCACATTTTTTTTCAAGTATACCCTTCATATATTTATTGTCTTTACATTGAAAATTGACACAAGCCCACAAATACTTAATTGATTATTTTGAAACCTGTAACAATTAATAAGGCTATTTTAGTAAAAATATACTTCAATTAAATGATTCTTTGGTCTGTGTGTAAAAATTTTAAACCACCAAAATTATGGAATAAAGCGAGTAATTTTTTCCAATTGTACCACAAATTAATACTGTGTGCATCGCTCCCAAGTAATTATACTCCACTGTTTATAACAAACAATGATTAACAAAGATAATTTTATAAAGTTATTACTCACATTCATTCATTTATTGTCTTCTTTAATCTGTGCGAAAAAATCTTAAAATAAGTTATTTTGAAACAGAGAGAGTACGAGCCCAATCTGAGTTCATGGACACATTAGGCCCAACTAATTACATGGAGTAAAAGCATGTGAAGTTTCAATTATGGGAACCATAACTTCCCACGGATCAATTAATTAAGAAAAATGTTTTTTTAACACATTTTTTGACACAGACACGTATAATATACGGTCCGTACTATATGGACAACTATTTTTTTTTTAAAATTTATTTTTTATTTATTTTTTAGATTTTTTTTAACTGGTTAATTTTTTTTTGTCATTAACCAGATAATGTGAACCATTAACCAGATAATGTGAACTTCGTTAACCAGATAAATAAATGGAACGTGAGTTTGACATTCACCAGATAATGTGAACCATTAACCAGATAAGTGAACTTCATTAACCAGATAAATAAATGGAATGTGTTAAGTTTCAGGGTTGACATTCACCAGATAATAAGAACTATTAACCAGATGAGGAATGCTACGGACACTCTCTCTGACACTCTCTTTTAAACACTCTCTCAATGATTGGGTCACGTCACACATTTTTTTCCTAAATCAACTATTGGATTGAAAGTTACTATCATATAGATCATATCTGTAAATTTTAACATTAATCTATGATCATTTGCTATGTCATCAAGATGCGTCAAGATTAATATTATTTGTAATTACACCGTTGACGTTAATCTTGACGCATCTTGATAACATAGCAAATGATCATAGATTAATGTTAAAATTTACAGATATGATCTATATGATATTAACTTTCAATCCAATAATTGATTTTGAAAAAAAAAAGGTGTGATGTGGCCCAATCATTGAGAGTGTTTAAGAGAGAGTGTCAGAGAGAGTGTCTGTAGCATTCCTCTTAACCAGATAAGTGAACTTCGTTAACCAGATAAATAAATGGAATGTGTTAAGTTTTAGGGTTGGCATTCACCAGATAATGTGAACCATTAACTAGATAAGTGAACTCCGTTAATCAGATAAAAAAAAATTGAAAAAAAATTTTTTTTTGAAAAAAAAAAGTGGAATCCATACTGTACGGATACAGACGCGTATATGTGTCGCTGGTATGTCGCACGCTGTGTTCAATTAATAAAGTTGATTAATTAAGGATACAAGTTACAACAATGCTTTGGGAAAGCAAGCTGGCCGAGAGTCCCGAGACTCCTACAACTACATTTTACATTCAAACATTTCCCTTTGTTCCTATTTCCTCCAGTTCCATGAACAGAGCACCATTCTGTTCTCATATTCATTTTTTATCACCCATGCTAATGTGTCTTACTGTTACATGCTAGCTGATACTGACACTCTTTCCTCTCAATAATTCTCTTTTCTGTGCATGCTAGCTGCTGGTGGCTGTTGGAGACACCATCTCTTCATCCTTTCATGCCAAACCCCACATTCCCTCATTCGGTAAATTAAACTCATGCCCGATTAGAAGAGAAGAAAAGGTTAAGCTCTGTTTTTGGTGCAGTAAGGCTAGGAGGTAAGAAAAATGTGCTTAGGAGAGAAATTGAAGTAGCAATTTGAAACGAGGGGAATGGAAGGAGAAATAGGAATTGTGAAAAGTGTAGTTGACCTTGAGAAATGTTCAATTGAACTCTTTGCTTTTCAACTAAGATTTTGTTCCATTGCTTTTTTATCTTTATATTTGCTTGACCTTTATCTATAGTTTTGAATAATTATCATCTTTATTATGTGATATATCATACTTCTCTACTCTTCGTAACATTTTTACATTTTGGATTAGACATATTATTATATTATATTTGGATTAAAGGCACTTTTGGTCCACCAGCTTTCTCAATTTAGCAATTTTGGTCCCCTAACTTTCTCCATTTAGCGATTTTGGTCCCTATGTTTTTCTAATTGCACTTTTGATCACAAAAATTGTGGATTGTGCACTTTTGGTCCCCCACTTAATCCAAGATTTTTTGGGACCAAAAGTGCAAAAAAATCCATGATTTTGAGGGACTAAAAGTGCAATTAAAAAGTATGGAGACTAAAATCGCTAAATTGAGAAAGTTGGAGGACCAAATTCGCCAAAAATAAAATAGAGGGATCAAAATCGTCAAACTAAGAAAGTTGGGGACTAAAAATGCAATTAAACCATTATATTTCATATATTATTCAATTAATACCATTTCAATGCAAACTATGTGAGCAGAATCCATTCAATTAAGCACACACATGGATAGCCAACTCAATATCAATAACAATTCAGCAGAGGTGCGCTTGAAGAGAAAATTGGTTATACATGAAAAACGTATTACTAGGTTGAGGAGTTCTGATGAAAATCAAGTTCAAACTCATGAAAAGTATCATGGTATTGTTAATACTAATGTCTGTTTGTACCATTTAATTTATGTTGCATAAATATCTTTTGATTTTTAGCTAATTGTTTACGTCACAACATGATATTGGTCATTCATTCTGAAGCTTGTACCCAACTAAATGACAATCAAGAATCAAGCTTTGAAAGAAAGGGAGTCATTGGTTTTTATTCATTGGGGGTGAATCTCATAAACAAATTTACTGAGGTGAATCACATTATCAATAATGGAGTTCATGAACACAATTCTGTGGATCAGATATCATCATCCATCAATCATAATACCAAGCACATATGTTTTGGGCGTCATTTAACTCCAGGGAGACATATCATCATAGAAAACCATTATATGTCACCAGAGGAATCACAACCTTATTCTACTACTATTGATCATGAAGGTAATAACACTATTCATCAACTGATTTTAAATGCATCAATTGAGTAAAAACGTTGATTCAAAATTTTATAAGCAATATCACTGATATAACTAATTTTCTTTTGCACGTATTGATTATGTTAATTTACCACTTTATCTCAGAGAATCATTCAAGTCATGATGAAGAAGGAGGTCATGGCTTGCGATCAAGGTTCCCTCAGTGTCAGTTCTTACTTCACAAAGGTAAAAGCTTTCTGGAAGAACTTATTGAATTTTGCCCAATTTTTTACTTGCAATAGTGGTGGTTTGCAACAAATGCTTGATTTCACTCTACCTGATAATTCCATTGACAATGTGTTTGCCATAGCTATTGTCATTTTAAATTCACATATCACTCTTGCTGGTGTTTTATTCATTTCATCCTTTCATTTCATTTTGATTTTTGTTTCTTCCTTGTTGTTGCACCCTAACTTAGCAATCACACAATTATTTCACTGTCTTGGCACACAAACCTCGAGGAGGATTGTCAAGGGTAATTTGAGCCAAGGCCTTTATCTCTTACACACACAACACTCACAACACTACTTCACTGCCTAGTGATTACACAAAATCAATTTTTGTACATAGTCAGCAAAATCACAATTCCATTGTCTTTAATAATCCATTTCAATTTTGGCATTCTAGACTAGGGCATGTTTATATAAGTTATCCAATCGTTTTGTAATAAAAGTTCTATAGTTGTTTCTGATTCTTCCAATAGCAAGTGTTGTCCCATTTGTCCAAATTTAGAAGATTATCATTCACTTCTAATAATAACTATTCCTCTGATCCTTTTGATCTTGTGCACTGTGGCATTTGGGGGGCCATACAAACATCCTACTCATGATGGAAAACAATATTTCCTCACCATTGTGGATAATTGTACTAGATTTACTTGGGTGTATTTGTTAAGACATAAGTTAGAAGAACCTATTTGTATCAAAAATTTCTTTGCTTTTGTGCAAACTAACTTTGGCAAGCCTATAAGAAGTTGAGGTCAGACAATGCAAAGGGATTTGGCCCATATGATTTCTTGCTATCTCAAGGAACTGAACAACAATTCTCTTGTCCATATAGACTAGAGAAAAACTTTGTGGTGGAGAGGAAGCATAAACATTTGTTTAATATGGCTAGATCCCTCGTATTTCAGTCCAAGGCACCTATTGCTTTTCGGGAAGAATGCCTCATGACAACAACATTATTGATCAATAGAGTCCCTCCCCTTCTCTCGGTAGTGCCTCCCCATATGAATTACTTTATAACAAGCAACCAAACTACTCCAACTTTCAGGTTTTTGGTTCTCTATGCTATGTTTCCTCCATCTCTCAACATAGATCCAAATTCTCTCTTAGGGCCATTCCCTCTGTCTTTATTTGGTACCCTTGGATACAAGGGCTACAAGCTCCATGATGTCACCAACAAGATCTTTTTTTTTTTAATTTATTTTTTTTTATCTCAAGGGATGTAATCTTTTTGGAAAACCAATTCCTCTTTGAGTCATCTAACCAAAACCAAATACCAGACCCTGTGAAAGACACTATCCGAAACCTACCACAGCCTGACTCTCATCTAAACACTCAAATCCCACCCTGTAGAAGGTCTTTTCAGCCTCATAGACCCCTTGCATATCTGCTGGACTATGTCTACTGTTAGAACCTTGAGTTGTTGGAGATGCTGTGGGAAATGCTACAGCACTTGAAAGATGAACAAGATGATTATTGGTTGTACAAATGATCCAAAGCGTGTGTATTACCCTAAGCTTTAGGTTCGATTCACCCCCACCAATCTTAGAATATTGGATGCAGCAGGTTTCTTGACGAATTCCCCTCAGGATACTTTGGATTCCTTGAAGTGGTTTGCACACACACTTCAAGCCTATCAATCAATGATATTTTACAAAATAAAGTTTCCTCACTAACTCTCGTGCACTAGAGTGCCTCTATTTATAGAGCAACTCATGGCATTTGGTGAAGGGAAACAACTCTCCATGGGTTTTAACATTGGTTAATCCTAAACGTTATGTATTATTCACGTTGGAAGCATGAAACAAGCGCCCCATCGCTCCAGCAGTTAGCGCTGGTACCTGTTTGCTATAGGTTGCAAGTTCGAATCCAGTGCATGCATCTTTTCGATTTAAATTTTTAATCCGTTAAATAACATATAAAAATTCAAAACCATCCACAAAGGGACTTGAATCCAGGTCGTTTGGTTTGGTCCAAACGCCACAACCACTGTGCCAACCAAAACATTGTGTCAAGTTTATTTTATATCGTTATGTCCATTTAACCATTGCAACCTTCAAAACATATATTTTGGAAATCCCTCACAATCCCCACCATTTTCAAAATAGATCTAAATCTATTATTCCGGAAATTTCATGGCTTCAGATAAAGATGTCTCGCGACTTGAACTTCATTTAGTAAGCTATGGTTTCACCCATCCCGAAATACATTGGTTGACAAGTTTTGAACTAATTATTCATTAGAACAAGTGTGCATAACTCACACATGAAATCTCGGTATCACTGATTGAATTATTAAGATGACACATTTGATAAGACCTTGAGTCATGTACCCTTTTCATGAGAACTAATAGAGTCAAACTCTTTAACTCTATGAAGCGGCCACACTTCCTTCTCATATAGGTAGACTGTATCAGAAACGCACCCATAATATGCATTTCAACAAATATATGTTATATGTCTATTAAGAGCAAAAGTTCAACCTTCCAACTTTTATTCTTATGGTCCAAGTACTCTATAACATTGGGATGTATCTATTAACAAGTACTTGCAATCACTGTGATAGTATACTTTCACCATTGAACTCAAGACTTGATTTTCTCAGTGTGAGTTGGGTTTCTACTGTTGACAATCAATTAGATATGGGCTTGAGTCCCATCCCCAATGATGTCTTGAACACCATGTCCCTTGACAATCCTTTCTTCAAACGATCAACAAAATTTCCTTCAGTTCTTACAAACACTATGGAGATAACTCCATTTAATTAAATCCTTTACATAGTTATGTCTTAGTCCAATATGTATGGACTTTCCATTATAAACTTGGCTATATGCTTTTGATAGTGATGCCATTGCCTTTGGCCATTGGTTTTCGCCAAATTGGTATCTCATACAACAAATTTCTTAGTCATTCAGCCTCTTTACTACCTGCAGCTAATGCAATGAATTCTGCAGCCATGGTGGAGTCGGCAATGCATGTCTGTTTCTTGGAACCCTAAGAAATAGCACCCCCAACAAGAATGAAGATCCATCCACTTGTGGAAGCATGATCTTCAACATAAGTTACCTGACTGGCATCTGTGTAACCTTGCAAAACTGAAGGATCACCACTATAGTTCAGACTATAATTAATTGTTCCCTTTAAGTATTTCAATACTCTATGAATGGCATACCAATGGTCTTTGCTTGGATTGCTTGTATACCTACTTAACCTACGAACAACATATGCTATGTAAGGTCTAGTACAAGTCATGGCATGCATTAAGCATCCAATTACTTTTGAATATTCATGTTGTGCTACAAGACAACCTTTATTTGGTATTAAACTAACATTTTGATCAAAGGAAGTAGAAACTGATTTACAATCAAAATGATTAAATTTCTTTAACATTTTCTCTATGTAGTGAGATTGTTACAAATCTGTAGTTCCACCATCTCTAATGATTTTAATCCCTAAAATCACATCAGCTACCCCGAAGCATTGTTGTGAAACTCGAGATCCCACCTAGGATCGCTAGGGGAAAGAAAGATCGTAAATCGTGGGATCGTAACACGGATCGTAAGATCCCACAAAAAGGACAAAATTATATTTAATTATTTATATATGCATATAAATAACATAATTAAAAAAATTAACCTTAAAACACCAAAATAAACTGAACATAAAAATTTCATTAATTTAATCATAAGTCACAACGTCTCATAGTCTCAAGCACAAAACTAAAAAACATCAAAACTAGCATCCAAATTTTAACCAGCATCTAAAAACATCTAAAAACATTACTTTAACAAATCATCAAGAAACAAGGGAGAAAGGGGGGAAAATGAAGAAGAGGAATGAAAGAAGGATGCTGCAGATGTGAGAAGATGAAAAAAAAAAAGTTGCAGATGAAGTATGAAGAAGACGATGCGGCGCCTTTGCAAGAGGAAGCAAAACAAACTAAAAATTAGGATTACCATTAAATGGGCTTGGCCCAATAAGTGAGTCGCGGGTCAAACCCTTGCAACTTATGGTGTTTTCGCGAGTCGCGTTATAAAAACTGAGTCGAGTTGTTTATTAAAAACTGGGTCGCTACGGGTCGCCAGTAGCCAAACGGGTTAAAAATCCCTAAATCTCGCCGTGTAATAGAGCGCCGATCCGGCGAGTTTCCGCTCTTCCACGTTGATCCTGCCACGCCGCCTAGTTTTCCGATTCTGGCGCCGCTCCAACTCGCGGACCATGGAAGAAAGCGCGGGAGCGTGCGATCTTACGAGTTGGATCGCGATTTTCACAACCATGCCCCGAATTCCTTCATATCAAAGTTTTTAGACAAGAAAGGTTTAGTCTTTTCTACTTCATCCAAATCAGTACCAAATATTAACATGTCATCCACATATAAACAAATCATGACACCTTTTCCATTATGAAATTTACTATAAACACATTTGTCAGATTCATTTATTTTATAGCCATTAGCTAGCACAACTTGATCAAATTTTTGATGCCATTGTTTAGGAGCTTGTTTTAACCCATACAATGACTTTGTCAATTTACACACTTTATTTTCTTGACCTTTAACCACAAACCCATCAGGTCATTTCATATACAGCTCTTCATCTAGTTCCCCATTTAGGAATGCAGTTTTAACATCCATTTGGTGGATGACAAACTTATAGATTGAAGCTAGTGCTAAAAGCACTCTTATTGAAGCAATTCTTGCCATAGGTGCATAAGTTTCAAAATAGTCAATCCCTTCTTTTTGTGTAAATTCTTTAGCCACAAGTCTGGCCTTAAATTTGTCTATAGTGCCATCCACTTTCATTTTCTTTTTAAAGATCCACTTACAACTTATTGGTTTGGATCCGGGTGGGAGGTCTACTAGTTTCCAAGTTTTATTGCCCATTATTGAGTCCATTTACTCTTGTATAGCCTTTCCAGAAAGCAACATCTTGAGACTTTATTGCCTCTTCATAAGTTTCTGGATCATTTTCCATATTGTAGCAAATTGGTCCATAACTGTTAATGGATTCATTGGTTCCTTCAACAAGGAACATAAAGAAGTCTGGCCCATAAGATTTTTCTTTTCTGACCCTTTTACTTCTTCTTGGTTCTGAACTAGTCAATGTATCATTATTAGATACATTGTTTTCTAGATTATGTGCATTAAAGTGTAAATTATCCTTGGGATTTGGCATTGAGTTGAATCTATTTTCTTGAAAAATTGCATCTCTTGACTCAATAACTGTATTTACAGGATATGAGTCATTAGATTCAATAACCATGAATCTATATGCTTTGCTATTTTCAGCGTAGCCCAGAAAGACACATTCAATTCCTCTTTCACTCAATATCTAGTGTAATCATCTCAAAAAGTTAAAAAATATTTCTTGCCACAAATGGTGGGCCAACCATGCAAATCACATACATCGGAATGGATTAAGTCTAATACCTTAGAACTTCTTTCAACTCTTTTAAATGGTAATCTTGTTATTTTAGTTAGCATGCAAGTAGTACATAAATTGGAATCTCTACTTAATTTTGGAATTAATTCAGATTTCGTCATGTCATCCAGTTTCGTAAAAGTAACATGTCCTAGTCGCATATGCCATAAATCACAAGACTCAACAATATAAGTAGAAGTAATAGTATTATTATTGACAATATTCAATTTGAATGTATTCACACAAAGGTAACCCTTTCCTACAAACATTCCCCCCTTTGAGAGGATAAACTTATTTCCCTCAAATACATATTTGAACCCAAACTTATTAAGTAAAGGAACAGAAATCAAATTCTTCCTAACTTCAGGAACATAAAATACATCTTTAAGATTGAGTGTCTTTCCAGAAGTGAACTCAAGTTCCACTGTGCCTTTTCCTTTGACTTGGAAGTTGAAGCATTTTCCATGTACAAAACACTTCCATCTTCTTCATCAATGGACTTGAAGAGATCTTTGTTTTTGCACACATGGCGGGTAGCACAAGAGTCTATCCACCAAGAATCAACATCTTCAATCATGTTGATTTTAGAAATGACAGCAATAAGATCATCTTTTGTTGCACTTGAATTCTTTTCTTTGTTCTTCTTTTTCAAGAACATGCACTCTTTCTTATAGTGTCCTGGTTTTCCACAATGGAAACAACTACCTTTCTTTTTCTTTTTCTTGTGGTCATTTCCATTGTTGTTTTCATGAGACTTACTTGAATCTCGATTTCTTTTCTTGGAAGATTTACTAGGATCTCCTTCCTCCATCACATGAACTTTTCCATGAGTAGATTGATCTTTAGTATCTTCTTGTTTTCGATACTCTTCTTTTAAATGAAGGTGATTCCCCAATTGCTCAAGAGATATGTCATCTTTTCTATGTTTCATGTTTCCTTTAAAGTCTTTCCTTGAAGGAGGGAGTTTGTCTATAATGGAGGATACAATGATGGTTTTATCCATATGCATTTATGTTGTTTGTAGTTATTTAGAATACGTTCTATCTCATGCATTTGTTCCATTATAGGCCTACTATCAACCATCTTAAAGTTATTAAAGCATCTAACAAGAAATTTCTTACTTGTAGCATCTTCTTGCATGTACCATGCCTCTAGATTCTCCCAAAGTTCCTTTGCAAAGGTGCTGCTTTGATACACATCGAACAAAGCATCTGACATTACATTGAGGATATGTCCTATGCATATGTAATCATCATTGTCTCATTTCTGCTTTTCTCTAACTTCATCCACGGTCTCATCTTCCCTGTCAATTGGCCTTGGAGTGTTTAGGACATACACAACCTTCAGCCACGATCTCAGCTTCTTTTGCCATCGAATGAAATTGCCACCATCAAATTTCTCCAACTTGACAAAGTCAAAAGTCATCTCTTTCAATGATGCAGCCATTGTTCACAAACGAAAATCGAACCTAAAGATTGTTGGAACATTGAGATGTTGGAGATGCTGTGGGAAATGCTGCAGCACTTGAAAGATGAACAAGATGATGATTGATTGCGCAAATGATCTAAAGCGTGTGTATTATACTAAGCTTTAGGTTCGATTCGCCCCCACCAATATTAGAATATTGGATGCAACAGGGTTCTCGGTGAATCCCCTTCAGGATACTTTGGATTCCTTGAAGTGGTTTGCACACACTTCAAGCCTATCAATCAATTATATTTTACAGAATAAAGTTTTCTCACTAACTCTCGTGCACTAGAAAAGGAAAAGAATGATTTAGAATTTGATAATGTCATGGAAAACAATGAATTTCGTGTGCTTTTCTGCATGTAGAGTGCCTCTATTTATAGATAAACTCATGCCACTTGATGAAGGGAAACAACTCTCCATGAGTTTTAACACTGGTTGATCCGAAACGTTATATATTATTCACGTTGGAAGCATGCCACAAGCGCCCCATCGCTCTAGCGGTTAGCGCTGGCACCTGTTTGCTACAGGGTGCGAGTTCGAATCTAGCGGATGCATCTTTTCGGTTTAAATTTTTAATCCGTTAAATAACATATAAAAATTCAAAACCGGACACAAAGGGACTTGAACCTAGGTCGTTTGGTTTTGTCCAAACGCCACAACCACTAAGCCAACAGAAACATTGTGTCAAGTTTATATCGTTATGTCCATTTAACCATTGGAGCCTTCAAAACATATATTTTGAAAATCCCTCACATCTACCACACCAAGTATCCCCTTAATCTTCCCTATGACTGATTGTCACAAACCTACAAAAACCTTTTTCTTCAACGTCACTACTCCTTATTGGCCTCAATTTTAACATCAAGCAGTAAAATTTTCTAAATGGAGTAATATTATACAGGAGGAAATAAAGGCCTTTGAAAAAAATCACCCATGGTCTATGGTACCTTTACCACCAAATAAGGAAAAAAATTAGGTGCAGGTGGATATACAAGACTATGTTTCGGGCTGATGGAAGTGTTAAGAGGCATAAAGCTTAGTTGCTGGCAAATGGATATACCTAATAAGGTAGTTTGGATTTTGTTGAAACATTCTCACCAGTTGCAAAATAAAAAATGTCTAAATCCTTCTTGCCATAGCTTCTCAAAAGAGATTGAATGAAGACCTTTTTGAGGAAGTTTACATGGAACTTCCACTTGGGTATCACACTAAGGGAGTGTATCTAGTTTGCAAACTCCATAAATCCCTAGAAGCAAGCCTCTAGACAATGGTTTCAAAAAATTTCCTCTGCCATTATAAAAGATGGTTTCACATAGTCCAATGTTGAGTACCCATTATTCAGCCAAGGATCGGGTTCCTCTCTCATTTTGCTGCTGGTATATGTTGATGACACCATCATTACCAACTCCTCTCCTTCCTTAATCAAGAAAGCCACTGCCATGCTTCAGGCTAAGTTCAAACTCAAGGTTTTAGGTGATTTAAAATACTTCCTTGGCTTCGAATTTACCAAGTCCTCTCATGGCATTGTTCTAAAAGTACACCTTACAACTACTTGAGGATACTATAGATTTGATTCATCTAAAGTTTCCCAAGTTCCTATGGATCCAAGTTACAAATTCAATAAAACTGACGGTGAGCCACTACCTGCCCCTCACAATTTCGAAGACTTCTTGAGAGGTTAATGTACTTCACAGTTTCAAGGCTTGATATCACTTTTGTTGTCAATAACTTAAGGTAATCCATGGCTTCTCCCCGTACCATTCATTTGTAGGCCCTCTACCACATCCCACAATACTTGAAAGCCACTGCTGGACAAGGCCTTCTTTTCCCTTCCTAATCATCTACCAAACTATGTAGATGCCGATTCGGGTTTGCTTAGTAATAAGAAAGTCAATCAATGGCTTCTGCATCTTCCTTGGTGGGTTTTTAGTTACTTGGAAATCAAAGAAACATGCTATTGTTGCCCATTCCTCAACTGAGATAGAATATAGATCCATAGCCTACTTGACAAGTGAACTTTTGTGGCAGCAACAATTGCTCAAGTCCTTTGACGTTTACATTCCTTTAATCATGGTGGTGTTCTGTGACAACAAATAAGATATTCAGCTTGCAACAACCCCACCACCAATGAAAGAACAAAACACATCGAAATTAGTTAAGTTCATTCATTTCCAATTGAATGCAATTCATGAGAAATATTTTCTCATTTCCTCTCTTGGGTAGTTACCTTTAATAATAAACAATCTAGTCCACCAGAACAGTATCTAACAATAACTCTCTCTCCCAAACCCCGCAACTAACAATACCTCATGTATACTCCATGCAAACCAACGAAACAACAACACCCATTAGAACCACCATCGCCATCGTTTCTGCTCCACCGCAAACACTACTAGAGGAGCACCATAACCATACTCCGGCACAGTGAAAGCCACCTCAAACCCATTCTAATACAAAACCTGTGGTGTCCCCAAATCGATGACGCTCAAGTGCTTTCTATGCATCAAACCCACCGTGAACATGTTTTAATCGCCAAATAATAATAATAATAATAATAATAATAATAATAATAATGGGAACCTAGAACTAATAAAATTCCATTTAAGCAAATAGCAATTGAAAAGAAAAGAGAATTCTTTAGTTAAAGAGGACAATGTTTTTCTTTGTGATGCTCCCATAGAGAATAATGAAACAGGTAAGTACTATTACTACTTGAACATTCCTAGCATTTTGTATTTCATCAATAATTTGGTATATTATTTAAATAAGTGCAAATATTTTACTTCATTCTGTAGGGAATACTTCCAGTGTGTCTGGGATTAACAATGATGTTGCAGACAATGCCCTAATAGTACAAGAAAAAAACATTGTGTCCTGTGAAGGTATTTAAAAATTTTATTTATTTTTAGTTGCTTTAAAAATATACAATGTTTACCGGTATTGGAAATCTGCAAAAATATTTCAGATTATTGGGACATTGGTGATCCAGTGTGGGAGTGTGAATTTTGTAAAGCTATAATGTGGTATTCCGAGAGAGTACAAAAAAGTTATAAAGCAAAAAAACCAACGTTTTCCATATGTTGTATGCAAGGTAAAATAGTTCTTCCTCATATTAAACCTCCACCTCAACTTCTGAGAGATTTATTTCGCAAGAAGGATAAGCGAAGCAAATTATTCTTGGAACAAATTCGATCGTTCAATACGATGTTTTCCTTCACATCTATGGGTGGAAGAATTGATGTATCTGTTAATGATGGAAATGCACCTCCAATGTTTATCATGAATGGTGAGAATTACCACAGAATTTGGAGCTTGCTTCCACTACCAGGCAATCAACCTAGGTTTTCCCAATTGTACATATATGACACTGACAACGAAATATCAAATAGAATGTCTGCTGTCAGGTAAGTTTCTTTTAATTATGACTATAATGACTTCGATTGGTTATTTTTTTTATGTTTCCAAAATAAATATCAAATAAAATACTTATTTGTAGTATTTGATTTTGTATATAGGATGGACAAAGATTCATCTCCCTTACAAGCTTCGATTGTTAATGACATCAAGAAATTGCTTGATCAGTGTAATCCTTATGTCCAGGCTTACAGAATGATTCGTGATAGATTCAAGACAAATGATGTCACTAATTTGAAGTTGAGGATTATAGGCAAGACGGACAATGATGAGACAAGATATAAATTACCTAGTGCATCTGAAGTTGCTGCACTTATTGTTGGGGACTTTGATTCAGCTAGTGCTGAGAGGGATATAATTGTAGAAACACAAATAGGAACTTTGAAGCATATTTCTGTGTTAAGTAAAGCTTATCTGCCATTACAGTATTCATTGTTGTTTTCAAGAGGAGAGGATGGATATACAGATAATATTCCATTAAATGATACATCAGATGATGGATCTAACAAGAGAAAAAATGTTTCAATGAGGGAGTTTTATGCTTATAGAATTCAACAAAGAGTGAATGAGCAGGCATCTTTGTTGTTCTCTAAACGTCTATTTCAACAATTTTTAGTTGATGCTTACAGTATGATAGAGTCTTCCAAATTGTATTATGTTTGAACTCATCAAAAAGAATTAAGAGTTGAAATGTATAAAGGTATCATAGAGGCAACATTAAGAGGGGAAACCAATCATTCTACTGTAGGCAAACGAATTGTATTACCATCATCTTTTATAGGTGGTGCGCGCTATATATTTCAAAATTATCAAGATGCTATGGCAATTTGTGGATGGATAGGTTATCCTGATCTGTTCATTACATTTACTTGCAACAAAAAATGGCCTGAATTCTGAAGATAGACCTGATTTAATTTGTCGAGTTTTCAAGATCAAACTCGATGAATTGATAAAGGATATAAAGGAAGGCAAGGTGTTTGGAGAGGTTAGGGCAGGTATGTATTGGTAACACATTTTTTATCAACTTTTAAGGAAATTTACTTGTATAATAAGTTGCTTATTAAATTGTTTTTGACACAGTTATTTGGTTCACTTACACTATGGTATAAAATGTTATCAATAACACTCTTTGGTATTCAATGTGTTTGTTTGTTTAAATTTTATGTTCTTACGCTACCAAGTTTTGACAAAAATCTATTTTCCCTGATGCAGTCATATACACAGTAGAATTTCAGAAAAAAAGGTTTGCCTCACGCCCACATTTTGATATTCCTGCACCCACAATTTAAATATGCACATCCTGATGATATTGATAAGATCATATCAGCTGAGATACCAGATCAAGGCACTGATCCTGAACTGTTCAAAGTTGTATCATCATTTATGATTCATGGTCCATGTGGGATGCTGAATAGGAAATATCCGTGTATGCAAAATGGAAGATGTACTAAATATTTTCCGAAGAAATTTGTTGATAGAACAACTATTGATGCAGATGGATATCCTTTATACATGAGGAGAGACAATGGCAGTGTTGTCAGAAAGGGTAATTGTGTGATTGATAACAGATTTGTTGTCCCTTACAATCGATATCTTCTTCTCAAATATAATGCTCATATAAATGTAGAATGGTTTAACCAATCACGTTCTATCAAATATCTATTCAAGCATGTGTACAATGGTCATGATCGTGTAATTGCGAGCTTCTATGACAGTGTTGTCAATCAGGTTGATTCTAAATGTGTTGATGAAATCAAATTATATTATGACTGTAGGTATTTGTCATCCTGTAAGGCAGCATGGAGACTTTTTATGTTTGGCATTAATTATAGAGAACCTTTTGTTGAGAGGTTATCTTTACATTTTCCAAATGAACAGGTTGTTTTATTTGATGATGATGCTCACTTGACCAAGTTTTGAATAAGCCGAATATTCATACATCCAAATTCCTAGCATGGATGACTGCAAATGAAAAATATCACCATGATGCAAAGAATCTAACATATGCTCAATTTCCTACAAAATTTGTATGGAAGCAAGCTGAACATGAGTGGCAACCTAGACAAAGGGGATCTACAGTTGGAATATTGCATTTTGTACCTCCAGGAAGCGGTGAGGTCTATTATTTGAGAAATTTGCTAAATTATACTAAAGGACCACGATCATTTGCTGAAATAAGAATAGTTAACAATGTTGTCTACCCCACGTTTAAAGATGCATGCTATGCCTTGGGACTATTGGATGACGATAAAGAATATATTGATGCTATTATGGAAGCAAGTCATTGGGACACTGCAAATGTTCTAAGAAAGCTTTTTACAACCTTATTGTTGTCAAATCAGCTATCTAGACCGGAAGTTGTTTGGCAAAGCACTTGGCAATACTTGAGCAATGATATTCAACACAAGCAAAGGGTACTTCTCCAGTTTGATCGTGAATAATGTTTTTCTTCTTATAATTTTATTTTAACTTATTCTCATCATAATGAATAGAAACATGTGAATAGATCATAATCTGTTCTTTTTATTTACATAAGATTTAATGAGTTTGAGGTTTTAATTTTGTTACAGGTTTGGTTTTGTCAGAGGATGAGTTGAAAAACATTACACTAGCAAAAATTGAGAAATTATTGCAGGGTAACAATAGAAGTTTGACTGATTTTTCAACAATGCCTTGCCCTGACATGTCATTGATTTTGGAATCACAAAACAGACTGATTTACAATGAACTAAATTATGATAGACAGTCTTTGGCTTCAGAACATCTACACTTATTATCCACAATAACTGCTGAACAACGACAAATATATGACACAATCGTGCTCAGTGTGGATGAAGATCGTGGGGGTTTGTTTTTTCTGTATGGATATGGTGGAACAGGTAAAACTTATATTTGGAGGGCAATATCTGCAGCTATAAAATCTAAAGGTGAAATTGTTTTGACAGTAGCATCAAGTGGAATAGCATCCTTGCTTATTCCTGGGGGTAGGACGACCCATTCTAGATTTGCCATTCCTATTAATATCAACGAATACTCCACGTGCAATATAAAACAAGACAGTGATTTGGCTAAGTTAATTATTAAAGCTAAGCTTATCATATGGGATGAAGCACCTATGATTCACAAACATTGCTTTGAAGCAGTTGGTAGATCCTTTAGAGATATACTCCGCTTTTGTAATAGGGAAAACTTAAATCTTCCCTTTGGAGGAAAAGTTGTTGTTTTTGGTGGTGATTTCAGGCAAATTCTTCCAATCAAACCAAAAGGGGACACGACAAGAAGTTGTTCATGCTACCATAAATGCCTCATACCTTTGGCCTTTTTGTCGAGTTCTAACTTTAACTAAAAACATGAGGCTTCAATGTGGGTCTTTTGATTCTAATGTTGAAGAGCTGAAGAATTTCTCAAATTGGGTTCTAAGAATTGGCGATGGAACAATTGGTTGCATCAACAATGAAGATGTTGTCATTGACATACCGAATGACATGCTTATTACAAACTCAAGTGACCCTCTTGCTTCCATTGTTGAAAGTACTTATCCATCCCTTTTGGAGAATATGAATGATCCATCCTTTTTTCAACATAGAGCTATTTTAGCACCCAAAAATGATGTTGTTGACATGCTAAATGATTATATGCTGTCGTTGATCCCTGGCGAAACAAAAACCTATTTAAGTTCTGATAGCCCATGCTCCCTTAATGGAAATCTTGATACACCAGATGGTGTCTATACTCCTAAATTTTTTAACACTATAAATGCTTCAGGACTACCAAATCATAAATTGACACTAAAGATTGGTGTTCCCATTATGTTGTTGAGAAACATAAATCAATCTTCTGGATTATGCAATGGGACTCGACTCATCATTACCCAAATGAGCAATTATGTTTTGGAGGCAAAAGTCATTTTCGGTAGCAACATTGGGCAAAAGGTTTTTATTCCTAGGTTGTCGTTGATTCCATCTGATACCCGAATCCCTTTTAAATTTCAACGTAGGCAATTTCCTGTCATTGTTTCTTTTGCAATGACAATAAATCTCTACAACATGTTGGAATATATCTTCCACAACCAGTTTTTTCACATGGGCAGTTGTACGTAGCAATATCAAGGGTAACATCACGTGGTGGTTTGAAGATATTCATATGTGACAGTGAAGGTCAAATTTCAAAGTCAACCAGCAACATAGTTTATCGAGAAGTCTTTCGAAATTTAACATAGGTAAATTGCAACCAATTTATTACATTTAAATTATACATTGTATGTTTTACTTATGTGTCAGTAATTCTTCTATCATTTTACATTTGCATTTTTAATTTACAAATAAATATTATGTTTTGTTACTTTGCGTATGTTTTATTACCGAAGAAACACTTAGAACACCTTGTTGTAATACATCGAATCATAATCTATTCCCCCTCTTTTCTGCAAACACAATGTCTCTGATATCATACTTGTCGGAAGCCTCACATTACAAGACTAGACAGAGTTGCGTTGTCAAGCGAGACACAAACTAGCCATCCACAGGCTTTCGAAGTCTCAAAGCATATACTTGCAACTAAGTCTATTATCTCATAATAGAGAGGACCGTAGCATAGATTAATGGTCAAAGACTTTTTGATGCACAAGATCCTCATTACTGAGGCAAATGCAGAGTATACTTGCATCTTTGTAGAGGTGTCTATGATATGAGCATGATAATTCTGGCTTTTAAGAAGAAGAAAGAAAGTTTAGAAACACATGGTCACATAAAACACACGTTTTATTGATGGTTGTTCTTCTCTCCCCAATGACCGATATTTTACAAGAGCGCTCCTTCTGTAAATGGTCTTGAGATATTTTGACACGCTACTTCATAGCCTTTTGACTAATGTCTATTTGAGATCTATTTATACATTATTGTACGTAATTCACAACTTTTTCCACACCATAAAATACACCTTTTGACAAAGTAATACCAACTTTTAATAAAATCTTCTTTACTTTATACTTGGGGTCTTGGCATTTGTGACACGATACAAAAACATCTTATCTGGAGTTTTGGCAAGGAGATAGATTGGACTGTCTCAATTCGCCAGAGGTAATGCTCTATACATTTTGTACTGCCAAGTGGTGTTATTGGGATTTATCTTTTCTTCCAATATCTCTTTCATAATCTCAGAGTTTGGATTTTCTAGCAGGTTTGATTCAAGATTCATATCTTAATCAAGATAAGGTTCTAGAATGGCAAGATTGTCAATGATCATCTGATGGTCATCCCTTGGCTGCTAACTGTTTGAAGCTTGTTTTGAACTTACCCTGATGACTTTGTTGTCCACTGGTTGCCATTGACTAAGTTGTGGATGGTTAACATATTAATTCCTATGACTGAAACAAGTGAAAGTCACTTAGTTCCTCTTTATTCTCATAACAATTTTCTAAGCAAACATGATCTATCAATTCCTTTTTGAGTCTTTCATGAGGAAGATAGTCGTCAAGAGTCTCCAGTCCATTTCACTCTTGAATCCCATAATAATCACCATCTACTTATGGTGGTTCATAGTAATTGATATAAATTTCTCAATATTAATTACCATGTATGTTGTTGCCATGCTAATTATCGATAGTTCATATCCAAAATCCATGTTTTTTTTTAATGTTTTTCTTTTCTAAAGTATTGGATAAATTACAGCTAATTAGTCCACTGATTTAACTATAGACTGCTGGAATTTTGGATATTACTTGCTTTTATGCACATGTTCATGTACGATTGTGCTAAGTTAGTATTATAGTATATGATGACTTTGTGTAAACCTATCCAATTTTTTGAGTGTTTATGTAAAGCCCTGACTCTAATCAGAATATTACTTCCGACAATATAAGATTAATTAAGTCAAAATTAATCAAAAACCATTCAGGTAATTAGATAAAACGTGATAAACTAGAATCTGTTTAAAAAGAAAATCCTTTAACTTAAAAAGTGCACATTTCAAAATTTAAATACATTAATTACAAACTTTCCCCGAAGGGTTTTTCCACAAATAATTACAATAAAGTTAACTAAAGAAAACCCAGACCCCGACTCTATCTGTGATCCGATATTGAGACATCAGAGGGTCCCAGGTAACTATAATGTCGAGCATCCAAAAGAGCTCTCTAATCCTCCGATCAATGAGTACCTGAAAACAACGCCCCAAACATAGTGAGTTATCACAACTCAGTAACATAGACTTTCATAAAAACCTTTACCGATGTTTTCAGCTATACGTGATGTGCTACGTATAGAAAACTCCTCCCAGAAAAGCACAATCACTAACATCTATGTCAGACCATAATACTACATTCAATAGTAAAAGATTAGACATGCATGTTACAATTCCTAACAATACAAACATTATAACTTCATAATAAAGAAATCTATAATGTTATCACAATCCAATAAGCATTTAAAATGCACAATGAATCCAAGAAAGTACCCAAGTAACTCTCAATGGAATTCTTCGGTAAACAGTACACAATGAATCCAGGGGAGTATAACATAGACTCACAGTGGAATTCTTCCCATAAATAATACACAATGAGTCCATGAAAGTATAGCAGTGACTTTCTATGGCGCTCCACAATAAACAATATACAATGAGTCTAGGAAAGTATAACAGTGACTTTCCATGGAACTCTTCAATAAACAATACCCAATGAGTCCAGGAAAGTATAGCAGTGACTTTCCATGGAGCTCTTCAATAAACAATATACAATGAACCTTAACACGTTATTAAGTTTATTCAAGTCCAATCTTATCCATTAATATAGGCATTCCAATGGCATTCAATCAAGAAACAAATCGATTTAACACAACATATTAACATGCATTCAAATCAAATGTTTCAAAGGTCCTTTTAAAGTGTATGAACACATTTAAAACCATCTCCACGAGATACTCCCAAAGACTCAAAAACCAAACATTAATAATAACAAGATTAAGAACTATTTCATTAGACGTTAAAACCACAACACAACCTGATTAGAAGGTCATAACTCATCAATACATCAACTATAATCAATTCCCAAAATCATAGGAATATGGAACTAATTTTAAGGAGACATAAAGCCCTCCATTAATTCAGACTCAATTTATCAAATGACCACTCTAAACCAAACATTCCCAATTGAAGCTCGGTGGAACTCACAATTGAGCAACCATCATACATTGATTTAGGGGGATTGGAGACAGAATCCAACCTTATTTCAGTCAAACCCTATACAAGATCGTAATAATCTATACAATAACTATCTACTTCTAGAATTAGACAATAATTCCTAGCACACCCTAATTGGGAGTTTGAGAGGGGAATCTATGTTACCTTTTTGTTCCCAAATGCTTTGGGATAAAAGCCCCCAATTGGAACCCTAGGCTTGCCTTCAACTTCCATTAAAGCTCCAACCAAGCTTTTCATCTCCATCTTTTTCTTCATTCAGCTCCAAATTCCATATCAGATCTTCCTTCTCTTCCATTTCCATGAACCCTAGAAGTTCATCTTCTTTTCTTCTCCATGAATCATAGTAGCATCACGAAATGAGGAGGGAGGGAGAATGAGAAAGCTCGCGAGAGGATAGAGAGGATAGAAGAATGAAAGACTTCCTTGATGTTATCTCCTTCCTTCTCCTTCGTTCTTCCTCTTCTCCTTTCTTTCCCTCTTTTTTTTTCTCTTCTAGGTCACAAAAGAGAGAGAGAGCGTGAGAGAAAGAGAGAGAACTGACGTTTAAAACAAAACAGGGAAGTCGCGGCTCGCTTAAGCGGCCGAGTCGCTAGCGAGAATGGGGCAGACGCGAGGTCGCCGGTCGCACTGAAATTGGCCGAGCGGAGGGTCGCCAGCGATTCGCGCTTAGCGCGACCATTTCGCTTGCGAAAATGGGGCGGCGACCCCTGACGGTGAGGGAGGCCGGTAGCGATCCAGTGGCTTAAGCGAATTTAGCAGCAGAGTTTTCTGCATAAACTCATGTTTTCTCATCCTAACTCATCCAATCTTAACTCCTTTCAACCCAATCTAACTTCAATTAATTCCCAACCAATACTTTCAATCATTCTAGGATTAAATCCCACTTAATTCTCAACTTAAAATCAATGACTTACACACCAAAACTCTATGTAATTATATTCACTTCATTCTTGGATTCAAGTTAAAGTTAAACATAATCACACAACTTCTCACAACTTAAACTCAACTAGGCTTAACACTTAGTATAATTAATTACTAAGCTTAAGAAAGTTGGGATGTTACAGTTTAAGTCAATACACTATGAGCTAGACATAAATAGGATTGTTTTCTATACATGAGTGGACATCTCTTTTTCTAACAGACTTGAAATTTTTATTTAACGCATGCTTTAAGTCTGATATATCTACTTTTGTTGCAGCCACCATGTTCTTGATGAGGCTATGAGGCATTGCATGATGCCTTGTGTTTTATCTCAAACTGTCAATGACAACAGGGTGTTACTTGGAAGTGGTGACTTGGAATCTCCAAGCACTTCCAATTGCTGGTTGATATTTGTTTCCTTTTGGGGTCACTTTATCTTTTATATGTGATGCTTGGATTCAAAATGTGCATTTTACCCTGTAATAGTCATTGAATAAAAAATAGTAAGGAAATTATTGTGCATTTCAATCTGTAAATTGTGTTTGTTAAGTCAGGTAATAGGTTATTGAGGAGTGAAACATATGCCGCCACACCAAATATCTGTTTTTCCAGATAGATAGTTGTTGAGAGAAGTAATGGCAGCATTAGAAACACACTGAACAAATATCTGTTTTGGACTGTTTTAGTTGTCAACATTAGGTATTATGATTTCATGATCAAAAAAAAAAATAAATAAATAAATGGAACCCTCGACATATCTGACTGCATTTGTAACAGAAAGATATACAACAATTTAACATTATAAACTGTATATCTGATTCTTCTTTTTTGATAATCAAACGAAACTTATTGAAAAGGTTGGAACTGAAACTTAGCACCAGGAGTGCCAAGAAACAGTCACAACATGATACTACAAAAAGATACACTTAGAATCCCCTGCTGATCTAATAAACAATTGGTCCAGCATAGAGATCAGCTTAGGAGACCTCCTTGCATATTTCCTCTTCAAAATTCCATCCAATACAATAGATGTATACCTGGTTCTTCTTAAAATTCCCTGCATATCTGATTCTTCTTTGTTGTGCTTCACTTTGATAATATTAGTAGTTGAACATTATGAAATTTAGATTCATGATGGGACATTATGATGTCGTTTGATCTCTATTGTGGCGATGTGCAATCCAATACAAAATTATACTCTTCTAATCACTATTTTAAATGTTGATTTGGCAATCTTCAATAGTTCATATACCACTTTGTTCTAGACTTCACTTTTTATGGAGTAAAATTTACTGCTTTGACATATAGCTTATCAACTTTTCCTGGTAAGTTGTGTAGTATAGGTTGCTCTTAACAGTTGAACTGGTGGTATGATGAGCAGGGATTATATACGCGGCAATACTATTACTTTGTGCATTTAATTAAGATTCAGCATCAATTGGTAGCTTATTTTTCACGAGTTTCTTTGTTATTTTTAAGTACAGATGAAATGGTCCAAAAACAACCTAAGGTTTTGATACTTACAATATTAATTTCAAGAATTGGTTTTATTTTCTTGTATGTAAACAGCAGTTAGAACATTAGCTCAAGAAAATATTAATTACTTTTTTTAATAATACTAGTTGCAAATTCTAATTTGGATTGGTACATGCTGTTTTTATTTTTATTTTTCCGTAAAAATGCAAGTCATTGATGCTAATTGCCACATGCTTTATTTTTCCAATAAATCCAGAAGTTGCAAATCCTATTAGCGACTAGCTATTTCATTTAAAAAAAAAAAAATTAAAATGCAAGTTGTAGGTGCTAACTACGACTTGCCTATTTGTTTTTTTCACAAGTCATTAATCTCATTAGTGACTTGCTAGTTCTCCATTTTTGAATTTATTTAATTATAACTTAATCCAATAAGAAGATAATTTTATCAGAAGTGCTATATCTCACGAAGTAAATGGCTCACGATAATCACGAATGACTTGCCGCATGACGTGTTAGTTTTTTTCCTAAAAAATCGCATTGAAAAAAAGCAGATCATTATCAATTTAATTTTTTTCAGTACAACAAATTCTCTCACAAAATTTGCCTCGTGATTAACCGTTTGCCGCTAAACCTAAAGCACGAGACTCCAAAGTCCCACCCAAAGGCCCAAACTGATCCGTTTTATCGTGCTAAATTCTCAAAACCTGTAACCAGATGTAGAAGTGCCAAATCGCATAACCCGTAACCTGCTGTCATCTTGCTACTGCTACGATGTCTCTGCTATCAAGTTTACCTTTGCTCTGTTCATTTTAATTTTAACACAACTTACAATTATCAGTACGTATTCTATTCTATGTATTTATGTTTTTCTTTTCTATGTGAACATATTCCAGTTACTTGATTATTTAGTTGATTAATTAATTTTTAAATTTTTTTTTTTATTAGTAGAAGAAAGATTTGTATCTTTTGGTGTAGAGAAAACAACGTCATATAAGAATGGCTGATATGGATTTGGCAGCATCACCACAAGTCTTCTAAAAAATGATGAAGTTTGGAAAAAATATCGAAAGCACTATTAAGAGGCGGATTCCACCATTGAAGCAGTATCCATATAGCAAAAACATGTTCTTATGTATCATCAGCAATGTAGCATTTGCCATCACATCACTTTCTTTAAGAATCAAATTGAGCACTCATATCAGGTAGTTTAGGAATGTAGCATTTGCCATCACAATACTTTCTTTAAGAATCAAATTGAGCACTTCGCCATATTTAAAGTCAGTACCTCATGAATTTTAATGAAAGCAAATCACACACCATTACCTATTGCCTAAACTTGTCGAGTATGAATCTGACTTCATAAACTTTTGATTATATAATGTAAAATTAGGTAAAGCAAAAGATAAATGTGTGAAAGCATTTTACAATATTTTCAAGGAATCAGTTTATTATGTTAGCATTCTTGAGAACATGACAATAAGGGAATGGGGAAGAGAATCGGAATAATTCACACATGTTGGAGATGCATCGTGTCAGGTGAAGAATAACACATGTACCAAACTTATTCTTTAATGATCACGCAATCCAAGAACCACAATGAAAATTTAATAAAAAAATATTACCCAAAAATAGAGCTGTCAATCTAGCCCCTAACCCATGGGACAATCCACTAAACCCACCCTAACAACCCTATTTTTTTTGACCCACTCAATAGTGGGGCTTTTAAGCCCCCAACCCACACAACCCACATGTTGGAGGGGCTAGGGACGGGGCTTGAAGTGCCAGCCCACATAAACGGACCCTATATAAACTTTAGTGCGAAGTAATATGTGGTGGAACATACGCTAGGACCAGAATCTAATGTTACGCTCCAAGGTGACTGTTACTCAATCCGGTGCAAATCATTGGTTTGGATAAACTTCTCAAAAAATACTTTTAAAAAAATATTTAAAAAATATTACAATACTTTTTAAGACTCGTATAAATCAAAATTAACTTTACAATTTTTTTTTCTAGAAAGGCTGTCTCATATAACTAGTTATTAATATATATATATATATTAGGAGTTATAGACCTGTTTTCAGTCATTATATATAGCCTTATAGTTGAACGATTTGGCTCACGTACGGGTCAGTCAACTACATATCTCTTCCTTTAATTTTTGCAACTGGATTGGATTGACTCGCTTACATTGCAGATTTTAAAGGAAAATAGTAATAAGAAGTTAAGAACAGTAAGATATGTATCATGCTTGGATATATTTTTCTGTAACAATAATGGTGGGAGCATACTGTTACTCTGTTGTTAACTCCCTTAAATTCCAATCAGGTACTATCAAACTGTTCTCTACCCCTCTTTTATTCAGGGATTTGAAAATAGTTTGATGAATTTGGAAAATAATATGATTTATACTCTTTCAAACTTTGCTTTCCGGTTAGCAGGTCCAATTACTAAATGCAAAAGTTTGGTGTTTTACTTAGATGAGGCTTCTTTGAGTCTGATAATGTGGTTGCTATGTCATGCTACAGCTACATGCAGATTTTACACACATGTTCAGCATGAATGTGAAGATTTTTGCAATTTTATTACTTCAGCCCCTATGTTTATTTTTGAATCAGTTAATTAAACTTAGGGCTTTTTGGGCCAGCATATGAAAAAAAAAAAAGTGGGTCAATCAGCCCACTCCATGGGCTGGCCCTAAGGATGGGCCAAATTTTTTTCCAAATTAAAAAAAATGTTTTAAGGCCCATGGGTTGGCCTTAGCCAATGGGGCTTTGAGGGCTTTTGGCCCTATGGGCTTTTACATGAGTGGGCTTTTTGGCCCTATGGACTTTTTGGCCCCATCCCATATGGGTTAGGGCTGGGCTGGCCCATATGGGCCAAATTGACACCTCTACCCAGAAATTGCAAAGTTTTAGTCTCAACCAAACGCAGCATTTTGTGCATTGGAGCATAAAGGGGGGTGGGGAAAAAAAAACAGAATGAAGCTACGTCAGAGATCCATTTTCAGAATTAGCAGAGGAAATGGGGTTTGAGTGAAGAGGAAGAGATCGTCGCGTTGCAGAAATAGCCGTGTTGTACAATAATATATAACAGAGGTGTACCCCTTTGAGGTTGAAGGCGGGTGCTGGAAGCAGATGTGCGCCGTTCCAGAGCACAGGATGCTCGAGGTGGGACGAATTTTTCCGGCAACGGTGGCTGCCGTGAAATCTCGCCAGTGGAATTGTGGTGGATGCAGAAGACGAGTGGAAAGCTGGGAGGCCAAATCCCCTGTTTTGGTCTTTTGGATTTGATTCGAAAATCAGAAGAGAGAAGCCGAAATTAAAATGGCATGTCATTCGTGAGTAGTTCGTGTTTGTCATTTTCGCGGAGCATTTTCCTAATTTTATTAGATTAAAAACCTTACATATATAATCAAACATAAAACATGAACCCGCAAACATATGTAAGTGTTGTGTGGACACTGGGAGCGCGAGTTCGAATCCACATCACACCGCTTTTCCCTCCCTCCTTACCATTTATAGTAGACAAAAAAAAATACATAAAACACGAACAAAAATACATTAATGTGAGGCTATCCAACAATGTGAGGCTATCCATTTAAAATTGCTATAATTAAAGGGAAACATCAGGTGTGCCTGTCTTAAGCTTATAGATCTCTGCCTGCTTGATATCACTTTAAGTCTTTAGTCAAATTAAGTTCATTCTGTTGTAACTTGTAAGCCTTTGCATTTATACGTACTACGGTAATCAAAATCGAGATCCTCTCTAGGATCGAGAAGGGGAATGAAAATTGTAAACCCTGGGATCATAAGATCCTAAAAAGCTCATACAAGTATGCATATAAAATAGCATAAATAAGAAGAAAAAAAACCTTTAGAAAGGCCAAAACATAATAGCATAGAAATTCAAGTTAGTTGAACAAGTTGGTTGAAGCCTAGGAACCTGTGCGAATTTAATGCCAAGCAGTGGAGACTAAAGAGACTGAAGCAAAGGAACCTATACTTTGTAATATTGTGTGAAGATGGCATATATTCTTGATGGGTACTTGGCTAGAAATAGGGAGATGGAGAAGTTTAATCCATGTACCTTGGGAAGCTAGACAGTAGACATTAGGTTAGAACTATTTGGCATTGGAGATATGTAATTCTTTCACCTTATGTTATCTAAGACCAATGTTATTTTTTATTGTTTCACTTTCGGATCTATGTTTATAAGAGTGAAGATGTTTTAGACTGATCGATCCTACCTGCCATGAAATCCATAGACCTGACTTTTGATGGCCAGAAAATTAGAAGAAATATAATTCCAAATTTCAATATCAACCATCCTAATCAGCACGTACATTTTAACCTACAAGTATATTGCATTATTTCTCTCTATATTTTCCTGGTGAACTTTATCTGCTTCATGCTTTCTTTTAATTTCAGGAAATCATAGATGATGAAGATGAAAAACTGCAAGAACTGAAAAACGAGATGGGTGAAGAAGTCTACAAAGCAGATAAATGAAAATAATCCAAGTGGGCGGTATATAACCTCAGAATTATGGAATTATGAAGAGGGACAGAGAGCAACTTTGCAACAAGGAGTACAATTTTTATTAAAGCAATGGAAACTACATAAACAAAAAAGGGGAATAATATGAAGCCTGGTATGTTTGAAATTGAATAAGATAATGCATTTTTCTTTTGAACTGTATAACTAGAAAGAGATTTTACTGATAGGCGTTTAGTTACTGATAGCACCTAAACTGCATCTTTCCTCAAGCTAGTTGAGTTATAGTATTCAGAACATTTGGTTTTACTCCCCCTGCCTCTTTGATTACTGTTGCAAGTAGGCAGTCATGTAACTACCGATTATGTTGCCGAAAGATTGGTGTTGGTTATAGGAATTAAGGTCTTGCTTTGCGAGGAATTGTCTTTGTGAATTCAACCCGCCACATCTAATGGTTGAACACTTTCAAGGGATGCAGGATAAATTTTGACTATTTAGTTTCACTTGACACTTCATTCTTCTATGGAGGTGTTTCTATAATCAAGCGTATTCTATAACCACAGTCTTTGTGCTTATGCTTATTATGTAGATCAAGTTCCATCTCGGATCTAAACTTCTAATTCAGCCCCTAAATTTGTAATCCAAGTGGCTAACTAGAACCAAAAGCTCAACGATATTCTTGCTCATTGCCCAGAATTTTTATTAGACAAAGTGTGGTGGATAGCACTTAATTTGGAAGCTTTAACTTGGATTCCACATGCTTTGGTCCCCAATATTCAATCTCTTACTTCTATTGATTCGATATGATAGAGTCTTCTTTGTCCATCAATATTATATATGCCCTTCAGAATCAAGCTTGCATAGTTTTCTGCTAGAGAAGAAGGTGAAATGCACGAATCAATTAGATCGGATACAAGGCGTAGGCTTCTTTATTTTCTCTGCTTCAATCTTAGTCTTTATTTTCTGTCTTGGTATTCTTTTTTCCCCTCTCTTCATTGCATACTTGGTTGTGTGGTGTCCGGTGATGAGGCATTTAGGACTCATGAGATTTGCATGTCTTATCAAGTTTGGATTGTAAATTTGATGTATGGTTCTTTATTATTACGTAAATACCGACTTCATACCCATGAGTTGTTGGAGGCATTCTTTGCTGAAATGGAGCTTGAGTTGTCAGAAACGTGATGGAGGTGATAAGGTTTAACTCTTATCAATAAGGAAAGATAAGTTGCTATGTAAATTAAATACATGAGGTCAAAAAGCATTGATTAACTAACTGATGATATGTTGTTCAGTTGGAAACTAAATTTTATAACAGTAGTTACACCAAATTTGTTAAGTGATCATACCAAATTTGTTGTACAGAGATGAAGATGATTCAAAGCTGTTGATACAAAATGCCACTACAACAAGTTTTGGCAATAAACAGCGCTTATTTTTAGCATAAAACAGCGCTTAAAAGCGCTAAAAATTAAGCCGCTGCTGATTGTATTTCAAAAAAACAGCGTTTATGAAGCGCTGCTGAAAATGGACAATAAACAGCGCTTCAATTAGGAAGCCATTTGTTGTTCGACAATAAACGGCGCTTCAATAATGAAGCATTGTTTATTGTATAGACAATAACGCGCTTCCATACTTGAATTTATTTTGTATAATTAGCACGCTTCCTTTAGAAGTTGTCTTTTTATCTGATAAGCGTAGCTTCATTATTGAAGCTGTTTATTCTCCTTTTTTATTAAATTTAGTTCTCTCACATTTACATTATATACATTTGCATAATAGTGATAACACAAAATGCAATCAAAATTGTCATCAACATTCCCCAACATCAAAATTTAACATTATAATGTAATTTTTTCATAAATTCCTACATATCCTTACATTAACATAAATAAAGTACAATATATTTCATAGTCAAATTTACAATTATCTGAGAATAGATCACTAAAATATTGCACATGTCATGCTACAAATCCTACCTAAATAGTAATATCTTTTTCTTCTCACATCGCAACTAAACATGCATACAAAGTCAAAATTCTAACAAAATTTTGGCAGAGTTTTCCTTAAAATATGGACATTCCAAAATATAAAAATACCAGAAACATAACATATCATACCAAATGACCAACATAAAATATTAGCCAACATAAAAAGGAATTTTATTCCTAATTTCATGTGAACCTTTCCAATTCAAGTATGCTAAACTAAAAAAACCAAATTTAACAAAAACTCACGTAAACATTAATATTAACCTTCTTCTATCTGCTTATAAATGATAAAATTTGTAGTAAAATCTCGACACCACTCTTCTTTGAGTTCGGTATGATCAGTGTATGTGTCGAATTGACAATCGTGATAAGATCGCTAAATAAAAATTAAATGAAGTTAGAATTGAACATAAGCATTCAAATGGTATGCGTAAAAGAAAAAAAATTATATAAACTTTGAAATTGTTACAAACATACCTCTGTTGGAATTTCTGTTTGATTATGAACGACAATATCCTTGAGAAACTTTAAAACATATCGACCACAATCATCAGAGTTCGGTTGGCGATGACACTATAAAACCAAAAATATGAAATTAATGTTTTTATTTTTGGTAATTTGAATAATTGCATAAAAATTTGATATAAATACCTTTATCGGTATCCATTTAGGTGGAGTAAATTTAGAAAATCGAGACTTGTTTCTTCGATAAAGTAGGATTGCCCTAAGTGCAAAATCAAACAAAATCATTCAATATGGACACATAGACTATATATATCAAATTTCTAACAAAATTTTGGCAGAGTCTCCCCTAAAATATGGACATTCCAAAATTTATAAAACACTGTGAATTTAAACAAATACCACCACCAAAGACAAGATGTCACGTAGGCCAAACATAAACAAATAAACACTTCAATATTACAAGTCACTTAAACGTTTAAGAAATTGCATACATATATATATATATATATCTATGATTTATACACACTTCTTGATTGTACTTCTCTTTCATTGTTTTACGCATGTTGATATGTACACGCAATGGATCAAGATAGTACACAACGTTTTGATTCAAGTTAATCGCTAACAATAACCAATGATCCCTACAAAAATGTTGGACAAAAAAATATAAGAAAGTAAACACATTTCAATAAATTTAGTAATATTGATTAAATTAAATGACTTACACTACGTTGCAAGGTGACAAAAACAAAGTCTCAAAGTCAGGATTTGCTAATGTCAAGCGGTGAATGACATACTCAGACATGTCAGCATTCCATGATCCCATATGTGTCCGTTGTGGGCACAAAAATACAAACCTTTGAGTTTGTTCTTGTGGGATCAATATCTCTTGATACAAGTACCTTAAATTAAAACATGCATACAAATTAATGCATTAACAATAACATAAATATTTAGTGTAAAAAAATAAAAATCATTGGATACTTTAAAATTTAATGCAGTACCTGAGATATACACTAATAACAGTTTCACTTAACCATAGGTTGTCATTAAGAATTTCTTGAAGTGCACCATCAACACCAGCTCTTAGGTCGTGCTCATAACCCAAAATTGATTCATCCATTGGTACTTTAATGGTATCTGCTGCCTCCATCTTTGTTGCCATATGGACTTTAAGATAAATTGTAAAATCAGAAAGGTGAGTGTAGGAGGCTGAGATACCATGACCTTCTTCACTGGAGATGTGAATGACCCATTTGTTGGCTGCTTGCCAACACTCTTGCTAGCTATAGGCAGCTTGCCCTTGCCTTTGTCCTTGGCTTTGGATGTTGGAGATACCTACATATTTTGCATTCCAACATATTGACTAGTTAGTGAGTGATCACCTAATTTAATAAATATATGCAGTATATGATAGTGAAGCATATACTTTAACATATACGTACCATATCACTTGTAACTACGAGGTGGTTTGGCCATGCCACATAGGTTCCTATTGCCTGTTCCACTGTCATCACATCTGCCGCCTCCAATGGTACAGGCAATAGTGCATCTCCCTCAAGTGCAACGCCAACTCTAACCTTTACATGATTAGGAGGTAAGGGAAGGTTGTGTAGTGACACACCTGGTTCATTATACAACATTCCCTTACCAACCATTCGTTGCGTTGGACTTGTCAAATATAGACTGCACTCATAAATGCCCTAAACCAATGATAAACGAAATATTAATATGTTAAATCTTTGAATACTTAGGTGAGAAAGTATAAAAAGAAATGTAACGATTATTACCTCGGGACTCACAATAGTGCAACTATCTCTAACACTCTTTGGGTTAGGGATAGGTGACTGATGCTCGTTCCTCTCCACTTCATCTTTATCCTTCTTGCTATCTTCCAATTCTGAACTTTTTGGTATAGCCGAGTTACCATTCTCCTCAATTATTCTGCTTCACTAGCATCAAGATGGCGTCTTACGCGCTTACGTGATCCAAAGATAGCGCATGCAGGAGATGCCAAATCCCACGCCTCTTACCCGACCAGGATACTCCTTGATGGGTATGGCTTGGGAAAGGATGTCTTGACTGCATAAATCCGACATAGACATTGACAGTTCATTCTGCGAGACACAAATATTATTAAATATTATTAAATAATATCATTAATTTAAACATTAATTAATGTTATCATACTTACAATTTTATCACCACTTCTCTAGTGGGTAGATGTTCAATGTCACCCTTCTTGTTTCTCCTGGGCTTCTATCCACAAACAAGATCGATCAATGGATTGAGAAGTTGCATCTTCTCGACTCCAACAATTTGTACATGTGAACAAACAAATTGAGAGAAAGTAAGAAAGAAATTGTACATACCAAGAGATGCGTTAAAACAAGTTATAATTAAAGATATTGTACATACCATTTCTTCCTCAATGCGGGATACCCTTTAACCCCTCCTCTGTAAGGGTATGGAGGATTTGACGCTGTTTGCCGATTTTCATTGCTTATTCTCTACATAAAAACATAAGAATATATTAATGCATGGTTTAATGTCATATATAAAAGTTATAAATATTATTGTACATACTATATATTCTTCCTCTTGTGTGTCTTCTTACAAAGCGCTCCAATCATCCTGTTCTATGAACGATGCATATTTTGTCGGAGGTCGATGTCCGATGTTCCGTGTTGGTCTCTCAACCACTTGTTCGCTAATGCGATTCGGAAATTCGGTGTGATCTTCCAGCTAACCTAAGTGTAATATCCTTTCGGTCTCATCAACATCAAAATGCTTCGCAAGAACATTATAAACAAAATGGTAGACTATAAGTATGTTTAGATAAATTAAAAACAATACAACTAACCAATGTTAATTAATCCCATTTTTATATACCTGTATCTCAGTCCATATCTCATCTTTTAGCTCCTTCAAATATGGATCCTTATCCTTCCAATTATCGCGGCTAATTGGGACCGTCTTCCGCACTGTGGGCCCCAATGAATTGAATAAAGTCATTAACATTTTCACCAATTGGTTGACCCTTAGCATTCCATATAACCTATAAAAAAAATAGTATTAGTGTACAAATTTAGATACTCAACTAAAAAAAATAGTATTAGTGTACAAATTTAATCGACAAGTATCTTACCACACGTTTTGCAACTCCTTTACTCCTCTCACGGATGAGTTTCTTCTTAAAAGTCGGGCCACCGGACGCCGAGTCCCCTTTGGGGGCCTCGAGAACTATCATCACCTTCAGATGCCATTTACCTGAAAAAAATTATACACATAAGTTATTAATAAAAATTAATAAAGAAATCAATGTATACACATTTAATTGATCAATAAATTAATAAAAATTAAATAGCATTCACTACATACATGTACATTTAAGCAACTCTTTTCCTTTTTCTCGGTTTATTCAGATTTGCGCATCCCTTATGAAATAATGGATTGATCCAAGGCCCTTCATTATGAGCATTTCTAATATACACATCATCCTCTATAGGTGTACTTGCCCCAAACAATGATTGTGATGTCAGAAGAAAGTGGTCATCCTCAATGTCACCATATTCATGTGCTTCATCATCAATCTCATTAACAATTTTTTTGTTATTCAATAGAACAATGGACCAATTCATATCAATTGGATCGGTGACATAGAACACTTGTTGAGCTTGCGATGCTAAAATAAAGGGCTCATCCTTATATCCCAACTTATTAAAATTCACCCGCATGAACCCCAACTCATCCATTTGTACACCGTTGTTATTATCAACCCACTTGCATTGGAACACAGGCACTCGAAACATCTTGTAATCCAACTCCCATATCGTTCAATGACCCCAAGTATGACATATTCGCATATATGGGATTTCTATCTTTAGCACTTGATATATGCATAGCTTCACTACAAGAGTCACTCCACTATTTTGTATTCTCCTCCGATCATCATGTTCTTTTGTATAAAAAGTGTACCCATTAATCGGATAACTTAGGTGTAAGAACTAACATGTATATCTGGACCTTTAGCTAACCATCTCAATCTTTACGAAACCGAGCTAGGATTTGCGATGGCTTCTGCGAAATGTATTCTTTCAAACATTTTATAAAACACCGATTATGTTACATTTGTTAACCAATTTTGACTCTTATTTGGGTACAAGCTCTTGAGTATGTCCTTGTGTTTTACAACATATGACTCAACTTCATCGGCGTTGCGTAAAACATATAAGTGTGCTTGTTCCCATTCTTTCCTTGATATAGTCAATATTTCAAGTCCAGTAATCCCCTCCCCTGCACTTCTTCTTGTGTGACGAGACCGCGGCAGCCCTATAGAATGTTCAATATCAGATACATACTGCATGTAATTCAACTTTCTTCGACTATATACCGTTCAACAATACAACCCTGCAGTCGTGATCGGTTTTTCACATACCCTTTTAATATCTTCATGTAACACTCAAACGGGTACATCCATCTCATATATTTGGCCCACACAATTGTGTCTCCTAACGGATGAATCGGATGAATCATTATGTCAAAGAATGAAGGCGGAAATACATCTCAAGCTCACACAAAGTCGAATAATTTCTTTTTGCAAGGTGGCAACTTTCGGGGTCAATCACTTTACTACAAATTTCCTTAAAGAAGAAACAAAGTTTACTTAAGGTATTCCGCACTTTGTCGTGCAAAATAGATCGTATAGCTATGGGTAGCAAATTCTCCATGAGAACATGACAATCATGAGACTTTAGACCCTTTAACTTGAGATCTTTCATCGATCTGAGGTTCTTAATGTTTGAAGAGTACCCTCCGGAACCTTAACTCCATCAAGAAACTTACAAAAATCTCTTTTCTCTTTTTAGATAGAGTATGAGCGTAGGAGGTAGATATGTCTGACGTTTCCCTTTCTTTACGGTCCCAACTCTCGTCTCAATCCCATACTAACCAAGTCCAGCCTTGCATTGATGCCATCTTTAGTCTTCAGGGCACATTAAGTAAGGTACCACCGAGACTATCAAAAATATTTTTTCAACATGCATCACATCAACGAAATGTCTTACGTATAATGATTTCCAATATGGCAACTCAAAGAAAATCGACCTTTTCTTCCACCCTCGTGTGGCAAGGTCTCTGCAAAGGTTTACCGAATTTAATATTCAAATCTTTTACTTTTTCTATGATTGTGTACAGTCGAGAGGCAAAGGAGCTCTCAGTTCTTACGTATTCCCATTGAATGCCTTTCTCCATGACCGATAATGATGATTTGGATGCAAAAATCTGCGATGCCCAAGAAAGACATTCTTCCTACCATGTTCCAACCGAATCCAATCTGTACTATCTTCACATATAGGGCATGCACAGCGACCTTTGGTACTATATCCCGACAGATTACCATATCTTTGGAAAATCATTAATTGTGCCGAAAATCATAGCCCTCAAGGTGAAACTTTCTTCTCTATACCTATCATACACCACCACACTGTCTCCCACATTTGCTTCAAATCTTCAATTAAAGGAGCCAAATATACATCGATATCATTTCCTGGTTGTTTATTGAGAAATTAACAAAGACAACATCATATATTTTCGCTTCATGCATAGCCATGGAGGTAGGTTATAAATCACCAAAATCACAGGCCATGTCTTTGTGAGAGCTACTTTGAACACCATGTGGGTTAAATCCATCGATGAGACAATGCAAGTCGTAAGTTTCTTGGTTCATTCCTAAAATCGGGATAATCAATATCAATTTTTTCCATTGAGGAGAATCTGCAAGATGCAGTAGCTTGCCATCTTGAATCCTTTCATCCTCATGCCATGTCAGGTTTTGCATCTTCTGAACTACGGTACATACGCCTGAATCTGGGAATTATGGGAAAATACCACAATACCTTCTCTGGAGCCGAATTTTCCTTCTTATACCGTGAGGCTTCACATTTTGGACACGACTTTAACGATGCATATTCATTACGAAATAAAATGCAGTCGGCACGACAAGCATGTATCTTCTCATAGCTCATGCCAATAGAGCGTAACATTTGTTTAGCCTCATATGTCCTACTAGGAAGCACATTATCATTAGGCAACATATCTTTCAACAGTGTGAGTAAGTCCGTAAAACTCTTATCAGTCCATCCATTGCCCGACTTCAAGTTAAACAACTTTAACATTGCCGACAATCTTGTGAATTTAGTACAACCTCATATAACGGCTTCCCGCATCACTCATCAACTTCTCAACCATTTGAGGACAATCACGAAGATCTTCTCCAACCGCATTTACCATATCTTCAAACCGGTCACCATCATATGTATTTGTAGCGGTGTCCTCTGACGCATATCTCCCACTATTCCCCATATTAGAAGATTCACCTCTTGTCTCACCGTGCTTTGTCCAACAGGTATAAGTTTGATCAATCCCATTGCTCACTAAGTGCCATTCCAATTCCCAAACACTAATTTTGTTTGTATAACAACAACTTAAACAATGACATATGATTCTACTATGGTGCATTTGTATGCCCAACTACAAACCCAATAAAATCTTTCACTCCATCCTTATATTCCTTCGACAAACGATTGGCGGACATCCACTTTCGATCCATATTTTACCTATGGATTGAGAGGTAAAACAACAAAAACCCCATTTAAATAAAGCAAGACTAAAACTATCTTTGCTCTTAAAATCAACACACAGACTAGATCAAAATTCTAACAAAATTTTGGCGAGTCTCCCTAAAATATGGACATTCCAAAATATATACAATACTGTAACATTCCAAAATTCATTGTTCAAACCAAAAAACCAAAATCAGGTTCCACAACAAAATTCATTGGTCATTTTTCCATTGATTCCCATCGATATGCATATATATTTACTAAGCTGTACATTTTAACAAACTGATTCCAAGCATCTTTAACACTTCTAATTTATCTACGGACAACGATGAACAAAATCAAACAAAATCAAACCCTTACGATTCCAAAGCGGTCAACGATGAACAAAATCAAACAAAATCGAGCAGAGACAAAAACTAACGAACCACCAACAACGAAACCAATGTGGAATCGAGATACAAAATGGAGACGGTGGCGTACACTGAAATGGACGCAAAGCAGAGTTTGGAGATGGAGGCGGGAGGGAGGAGGAGAGCGGCGCCGCTGCGGCTTTGCTCGGATGGAGGGCGGCGGACGAGTTTTGGGCGAGCTCGGATTTGAGGTTTTGAGGGCAGCGGACGAGCTCGGATGGAGGACGGCGGACGAGCTTCGGATGGAGGGCAGCGGGCGAGTTTTGGACGAGCTTCGGATTTGAGTTTTGAGGGCGACTGACGAGCTTCGGTTTCCGCTTTTGGGCGAGCTTCGGTTTCGAGCTTTGGGCGAGCTCACGATCTCCGGCTTTGAAGCACACGATCTCGTTGAGGGGACGACGGCGGTAGAGATGGAAGCGGCAGCGGTGGAGTTTGCGAAGAGAGAGTTGGCGAGAGAGAAAGCGGTGCTTACGGATGCGAAATGAGAGGAGGAAATACATATATTTAATAAACTGACCAAAAACAGCTTAATAAGAAAGCGCCGCTTATTATTCGAAAAACAGCGCTTAAGTCTAAAAGCTGTTTATTTCTTTAACCAACAGCGCCTACTATGAAGCGGCATTTGTGTTCCTATGATAAAAAACAGCGCTTCATGTTTGGAAGCGCTGTTTAATGTGCCAGTTCGTTTTTTATTATTTAAAGATAAAACAGCGCTTAAAGGACTAAGCGATGTTTATTATATGAACTAAACAGTAGCGCTTAATTAGTAAGAGCTGTTTATTGTTTACGTATGACATAAAGTAGCGTTTTTTATTTTAAGCGCTGCTTAAAGGAGCGCCATCTTTTTTAGAATTTGTTGTAGTGGGCATCAGAGATGAAGATGATTTCAAAGTTGTTGACAAAAAGGCTTGGCTTCGGGCAAATAAAGGATCCGATGTGTGTGTATGCAGATGCTTGGTGCCTTGAACCATACCCAAATCCAATCATGGAGTTTTTGAAGACCAACGTAATAAGCCTTTATTAATTTGGGATCAATGAATGGCCTTTATATTTTTTTTTCCTTGATTGCCCTTTTAATAGTACTTACATATAAATCTTGCTCGGCCTTTGTATAGTGCCTGCATATGAATCAAATTGCATTTTTATTTTATCTTTACTTTTTGTAATTTATTATAATGCAAATAATCCAAGTACATTGTGCATATCAACGTCACCCAGTTTTAATGTGTTTGCATTTGCATATCACCCAAAGCTATATGTAAGGTGCTCTCAAATTGCTGGGCTGACATTAATGTTACTTGGAACTTGCTTAAATATAGTTTGATGTTGTCCCGTGCAGCGCACGAGTTGTTGTCTGCAAGTTTATTTGAAAAATAAATTAATTAGAAAAAGAATTAAATAGTAATTTTGTTCCAAAAATAAAAAATAAAATAAATTGCTGGGCTCACATTAATGTTACTTGGAACTTGCTTAAATATAGTTTGACGTTGCCCCGTGCAGCGCACGAGCTGTTGTCTACAAGTTTATTTGAAAAATAAATTAATTAGAAAAAGAATAAAAAATTAATTGTGTTCCGAAAAAAAAGAGTAAAATGGTAATTTATTTCCAATTAGAGAAGGAATTTGTCCCTCACAAAGGTTTATTTTTTTTTACAATCCCTCACTAATTAGCTAGGGAATATATCCCTCACAAATATTCCGTCACAAATAGCGACGGTAATAATCCCTCACAAATAGAGACGGAATTTAAAATCCGTCACAAATAGCGACGACATTTATCCCTCATAAATAGAGACGGAATTTAAAATCCGTCACAAATAGCGACGGAATTTATCCCTCATAAATAGAGACGGAATTTAAAATCCGTCGCTAATTGTGACGGAAAAATCCCTCACTGTTAGTGACGGAATTTATCCCTCACTATTAGCGACGGAAATAAATTTTTTGTTTTGTTTCGTCCCCACTTTTTTGTGACGGAAAATATATATTTGTGAGGGATTAATTCCGTTGCAAATTGTGACGGATTAATTTTTCCCTCACTAATTTTTTAGCGACGCCAAAATCAGTTCGATTTTAGCTCCGTCACAAAATTCCGTCGCTAATAGATTTGTGACGGATTTTTAATCATTTAGTGAGGGATTTCTTCCCTCGCTAAAACTGATTTTTCTAGTAGTGGTCATTGTCTTGAGTGTTCTGGTCGATCCGCTAGAGGTTGCTCTATTTCTTTTGATCGGCCACCTCTTGTCTCTTCCATCTGGCTAGTAGGTATGTGGGTTCATTGTCGCCATTTGTCATCACTAATACCTCCACTACCATCATTATGACCACCATTATTATCGTCACTATCATCATCACTAGTTTCCTTTATTCCTTGCTGCATCATTGGACAAAAATCTTCCACGAGTGCCACTAATTGGGTGGAAAAACTAGTTCCAAACATATATGGGTTTGATCCTAAAAACTGGGAACTATAAGCGACACTGGAAAAGGAATATTGTGGGACATATGTTGCGAAGGACTGAAGTTGAGGTTGTTCTACATGCGAGAGTTCTTGTGTTTGTGCTGAAGGCGGTTCATAAGATATTGTGAAATGTTGGGTTGGTCCATCTTCTTCGTAATATGTTGAAAAAGGTGATAGATAGGAACCCATCATCTAAGGCACTTATTATTATTATTATTATTATTTTAAAGGGGAGTGGGGGAAGGGATATTTTTATTAAAGCAGTGACACTAATGGCCAAATTACAACGGTCTCTGAGGGGATTAGAACTCTGTCTCTTGGAGTTACAAGACCAAACTCTTACCACTGAGCTGACACCCCATAGACAGACACTTATTATTTCATCACAAGCCAAACTAATTAATCTGATGAAGTGTTTGCATTGGATTCTCGATAGTTGTAGGAGAGGCGATGTAATTCTTGAATGAACGCGCAATTGAATACTGGGAAAACATGCATTACTCAAGTTAGAAATAGGTAAAATTACTATAATAAGAATTGTTCCGAGCAAGGAACGAAGTGGTGGTCGGAGTCGCTAAGTCTGCCGTGAACTGTGGTTGATGACGACGGAGAACAGTGGTGGAGTACCTGCAAAAGGCACTCCGACGCTCAAGTCATTACTGTTCTGATGAGGTCAGTATGATGTAATGTAAACGTAAATTGTACCTTTGTGTGTCCTCCTTTTATACGATCCCGTTTAGGGTTTGAAGTGAATGAACGGCGATTAGGAAGGGAGTTCCTTACCACGTATTTCAGTCCGTTGATCAGATCGACGACCCTAGATCGGTGGCGTAAAACCAACGCGAATCAGGGGAACGTTGATGTAACGGACGTACCCGATCGGTAGCCATTGGTCGGCCACGATCAGTCAATGATGTTGGGCCGTGGAAGTGGTTTCAGGAGGAGTGGGCTTTGTCCCAGTCCAGAACAATTGCCCCCCAAGTCGATGTCCGATGTTTTGAGGAGTTCGACTTAAGTGATGCATTGTTCGGATCGTGATTCAAGTGAATCGACAAGTCGTGATATAGGCGAAAGTCGTCGAAGTATGACCCTTGCCTTATTACCGACGTATCAGAGGACGTACCGAAGTGTGACGTCAAAGTGTGCCTTCAGATTGAATCAGTGACTATCTATCTAGGTGCGGTTTCAGGTGTTGTCGAAGTGTGCTTTTGATTCGAACCATGAAAATGTGATCCAAGTGTTTGTCGAAGTGAGATTTCGAACCACACAGTAGTAGTGTGACTTAAGGTTGTATCATTTAGTGTTACTTCGGAAGTCGTTTAAGAATTCGACTTTGGGAAGGCTACTGCCGTACGCGACACGCATCGTTGCTTGATGACGATTTCTAGGGTGTTCCATGTCAAAAACCCTAATTGACGCGTCACTTCAATCGTTTCAAAACTGAAAAAGGTGGCCTCATTTCGCGTGTATACGGCGTGTCAGTTATTAGATCGAGGCGGCGCCTAGTTTCGCGTGTCATTAATGCGGTGTAATCATTGCTTTTTCTCTATAAATATGGAAGGGGGAGTTTCATTTGCCACTTTTGCCTCTCCTCCCTTCCCTGGGTTTCTCATCTTTGGAAAGCCTTCGATTTCTTCTCCTCCTTTCTGCAATTTCGCGTTCTGCTTCGTGGTTCTTCTCAAATATTCAATTTATGTTCTCCTCCTCTGCTGGTTTATTTTTGCTATTGTTTCTGGGTGTGGCCACTGTGATGGATGGCTGGATTCCCTTTCCCTCGGGGAGGTTCTTAGATCTGCTTGGGTCTCATGCTTTGTTGCCTAGTTTTTGCTCTTTTTGATGAGTTTTCTGGTGTTAGCTATGAATTTCCCGGCGAGACTATGAGTTTTCTGGCAAGGTATATGAGTTTTTCGATAAATATGAGTTTTCCGATGAGGGTTGAGTTTTCCGGTGAGGGTGGAAGAGTTTTTGGTTTTCGTTGGTTAGGGAGTTCGGTGATTAAACTAGACCTTTCCTTCGACAGGTCGACGATGGGAAAAGCAAAGGATCCGAAAAGCAAGAAAGGGCACTCCCTTCCGACCAACGCCGATCGATATACATGGTTGGCCGACGATGCCTTGTGTGCCAAGTCGGTGTTCAACAACGAGAGGACGTTGGCCGAATTCTTGCCCTACCTGGACATTGGCTAGGGTAAAGGAAATCTTAACAACTGGGAAGTTATTTCCCCTGGAGTTAATGATCGGATCTGCGTGGAGCCTGCCGAAGACGAGGATTTTTTCCTGCCCATGCACAAAGTGTACTTTACCGAACTTGGAGTTCGGTTGCCATTCACCGATTTCCAACTCGAAGTTCTAAACCATCTGCGGGTTGCCCCTTCTCAGCTCCATCCGAATACGTGTGCCTTTATCCGGAGTTTTGAATTAGTTTGCTCTTACCTCGGTATCCCAACGCTTAGAAGTGTTTTTTTTTACTTCTTCTCCCCGATGAGGTCGGCGAAAAAAGGTGATGCTCCGCAGGGGTGGTTATCTTTGAAACCGAAGGTTAGATTAATTGAAGCATATAGCGACTCCGTTCGGGGATTCAAGCGCGAGTACTTCTATTTGAAACCCTTAAACTAGTCGGTAAAGAAATGCTTAATTAGGAAAAAGGAGGAGGGAAGAATAGAGGAGTTAGTCCGACCCTTTTGGAGCCAGGATCACTTCCTCATAGAACGTAAGGAGTTCAGCACTCCCGAAGACTCGTTAGACGATTAAGACGTTGATTGTGTAAATAGGCTAACGGACTTGTAGATGGATTTGCTCTCGAAGTAAAGGACACTTCGTTGGGCCAAAAAACTTCGGCCTGCTACGTGAGTAGTCGGTACTTGATGGGCTATACCTCGGAAGAAGAGGTTAAGGAGTGCTTAGGTAATAATATATGTACGTGTGGATAAGTTTGCTTACCTTGTACGCGTTATTTCTAACCCTTTTGTTTTTGTAATTTCAGGTGCAATGGCGGACATCGCGGCTCTGAGTGAGCTCCTCGAAAAGAAGAAAAGGAAAGCTGCTTCAGCAGGTACCTCGACTTCTACTGCCTTGGCTAGATCTTCGGTCGGTTCACCTTCGTCGGCAGCGGTCGCCTCCTTGTCACCTGCTCCACATCGAGTTTCTACCCCGACTTTGGGCCAGGCGGAGGGACCGGAGGTCGAAGAGGTTCAAGTTCTTAATTCCCAAGGTAAGAGGAAGGATGCTGAAGTTGACCAAGGTATCCGAGTTTCGAAAAAGCATAAGAAAGATGCTGGGAAGAAACCAAGCCGCCTGAAAAGGGTCATTGGGAGCGGCGACTTCTCCGGAAGCGATGGCCCGGCAGTATGGACGCATAACAATGTCTTAACTTCAGATGAATTGCGTCACTATACCTCAGCTGCAGACAAGGTCTATCTGTCGAAATTATCCAATTCGGCGTGTGAAGACTCAGTACTGGAGTGTTCGAGCTGGATGCTGCAGAGTTTGAGCCTCTTTGTTCATACTGTCGAACGCAATGCTGCGTTGGAGAAGGAGAACAGCGAGTTCTATAAGGCTACCGAGGAAGCGAAGAATCGTGCTGAGGAGATCAAGAAGAGGGAGGCCAAGATGACCGACCTCTAGAACAACCTCTTGGACAAATCCGATAAGCTGGAAAATGCCAAGAATGAGGTCGTAGAGCTGTAGCAAATGGTCATCAACCTTCAAAAGGAACGCGATGATCTCATCTCCGAGAAGAAAACTCTTCTAATCGGGAAGGATGAAGAAAAGGAGATGTTTGAGAAGAGTTTGGAAGAGGCTAGGATAGCTCTTACTTCGGCCCAATCAGAAGTTGAAAACTGGAAGGCCATAGCTGGTAAGTTCGGCGACCAGCAGTTCGGAAATGCCGTCGACCAAATCCGGTTGATGTACCCGAGCATAGATGTCGACGTCTCCAAGCTGTTCAACATGGGTGTTGTTGATGAGGATGTAATCATTGACCCCAAGACTATGGAAGTCCTCTACGAGGTGGCACCTGTGACAAAGAAGGAAATGGGGCCTACCTCGGAAGCTGTCAAGAAGACTGCCGAAGAGACTCCTTGAAGACTTGGTATGCCGGGGTTATTTGGTAACGTATAAATTTTTGCAACTTAAATGTGTACCTCTTCGGAGGTCTGTTTTGTATTTGACATTTGCTTCCCCTTAATCCAAGTTAAGTTTCTTGCAATGTCTGTCGCGATTTCTTTGTCTTTAAGTTCACTTTTCAGAGTTGATTCCAATTCTGTTTGTTTCGGAGTAAGATCTGACTTAACTTCTTCAGAGTTGGTTACGATTTTTGTTTGTTTCGGAGTAAGATCCGACTTGGTTTCTCGGAGGGTCCACTCCGGCCAAGGAATGGTCCTCCTCTTCCCCGATCTTAGGGAGCTGGGTCCTTAAGATGGGTGAACGCTATTTCGGCGTGACCTGTCCTGGAAAGACTAGCTAGGTCGATCGGGTGGTCTACCTCGTGTTCCTCGGACGCCGCTTCGAGGATCTTCGGGTGTGTCGATTACGCTCTGAATTCCTTCGAAGTGTGTGCTGGGAGTTAAAACTTCGGCGTTGTTTACTGGAAGCATGGGGATAGTGCAGGCTTCCCCAGGATCTTTCGACGTGCATGTCGAGTTGTAGAGTTCGGCATTCGTCGGTGTGCTAACCGGCTATTATCTCTTTTTACCTAACACAACAAATAGTCATTAGAGTTGCAAAGTTGTATGTAACTTGCATTAAAATTTGATGTCAAATTACAATTTGAAGGAAAATTGCAAGTAATTTAATTAAACTTCGACAGTGGACAGTTCAAGGCTGTTCGAAACATGTGTAGCTTATTAGGTACTATCTCCGATCGATCTTGGTTATAGAGACCGGATTTAACTGTAGTATCTCCGAAGCTTAGTCGCGTTCCAGGTTCGCGCGATGGACCTTCCTTGGAGATCTTCGAGGTAATAGGCCCCCGTGCTAGTCTTTGCGGTGACTCGGTAAGGTCCTTCCCAGTTCAGAGCTAGCTTCCCTTGCGTGGAATTTTTCAATCTGACATCCGCTCTTCGGAGAACGAGGTCTCCAATGGCGAAGTCTCGTGGGACTACGTGGTGATTGTACCTAGGGACTATTCGCTGCTTGACGGTGGCCTCATTCAGTGCCACGATTTCTCGGTTTTCTTCTAAGAGATCCAATTCTTCTTGGAGGTACTGGTAATTCAGCCTCGGTTCAGGTGGGTGAAGGGTCCTCCAACTTAATTCTCCGACCTCGACGGGAATCACCGCCTTCGACCCATAAGTTAATCGGAAGGGTGTCTCTCCGGTCGATGAATGTGGTGTTGTCCTGTAGACCCAGAGAACCTGAGGCAATTTGTCGACCCATCGACCTTTTGCTTCATCGAGGCGTCGTCGAAGACCGTGCAAGATTACGCAATTGACTGCTTCGGCCTGTCCGTTGGTCTGAGGGTGTTTGACAGATGTGAAGTGGTGTTTCACGCTGAGATCTGCCAGCGTTTTTCAAAACTGCTGATCGATGAATTACGACCGTTGGCGGTTACAACGACCTCTGGAATCCCAAACCTGGTGAGGATTTGGGAGTTGAAGAATTTGATGAGGTTCTTTGCAGTTGCCTTCGCAATAGGTTGGGCTTCAACCCATTTTGTGAAGTAGTCCACCGCCACTGCTAAGAATTTGATTTGCCCTGGTGCCAAGGGAAAGGGCCCCAGGATGTCGATTCCCCACCAGGCAAACGGCCATGGGAAAGACAGGGTAGTTAGTTCGATAGGGGGTGCGATGTGTACATCAGCGTGCTTCTGGCACTTGTCACATTTTTTCACGTATTCCTTTGCGTCGATCTCCATGGTAGGCCAATAATAGCCTACTCTTAGTGCTTTCTTTGCCAGTGTTCTCCTGCCTAAGTGTTGCCCACATATACCTTCGTGGATTTCAGCCAATACATATTAAGCTTCCGAGGTGTCGAGATACTTCAGTAGGGGCATGGAGAAGCCTCTTCGGTATAACTTTCCTTCAATAATGGAAAATGAACAAGCTCTTCGACGAAGCTTGGATGCTTCTCTCAAATCTGTTGGTGTCTCCCCCAGATAAAGAAGTTTTAAGATCGGTGTCATCCATGAGTCGCCGAAGTCGATGTTGGAAATCGACAAGCTTTGCACATAGGTCGCAGTGGCACCCTCTAGTGATTCTCAGGTCCCGGGAACGTTTTCGAGCAGCTGATCCTGGACGCTCGGAGCGGTTAATGTCTCTTGAATAACCAACCGGTGCGAGGTCAGAATTTTCGTACTGGCGAGCTTAGAAAGGATGACGGCACGGACGTTCTGTTCCCTCGGAACGTGAACGATCTTTGCATGAACGAACCGACCCATTAGTGTTTTGACTTGGGCGAGGTACCTCTACAGCAAGAGATCCTTAGCTTGGTAACTCCCATCTACTTGTGAGACTACGAGTTGTGAGTCGGAATGAACAACAACGCGTACCGCACCAAGTTCGTGAGCGAATGTGAGTTCGGCGATGCAGGCCTCGTATTCTGCCTGGTTGTTCGATGTCGGGAAGCTGAATGCTAGCGAGTATTTGACCACCAGCCCGTCCTTGTTTTCCAGGATCAAACCAGCTCCGCTTCCTTTAGGATTAGAAGACCTATCAACGAAGACTTTCCACTTGTCAGCCGGCGATGAAGATGAGCGTGGAGTGAGTTCCGCTATGAAGTTCGCTAGCATTTGGGCCTTAATCGCCTTCCTCAGTTCATAGCTAACGTCAAATTCGGAGAGTTCAATCGACCAATTTATCATCCGACCAGCTAAATCAGGCCTATATAGGAATCAGTTCTGACTACGATGCGGTGAGAAAAGAAATACTGGCGAAGTCTTCGTGCGGAAAGGACGAGAGCTAAAGCCATTTTCTCAACTCACTGATATCGCAGTTTTGGCCCTTGGATGGCTTTGCTGGCAAAGTGTACCAGTTTCTATCCGACGACGTCTTCTCTCACCAGTACGACACTGATGGCTTCTTTAGTCACGGCCAAATAAAGGTACAAGGTTCCCTCTTTCCGAGGTCGACTCAGCACTGGTGGTGTAGAGAGAATTTCTTTTAACTGGGCGAAAGCCTCTTAGCATTCAGGGGTCCACTGGAAAGGGACCTCCTTCTTAAGCAACTTAAAGAATGGAAGCGTACGCTAAGCCGAAGTCGATATAAACCAGGTTAATGCTGCCATCATCCCAGTCAAACGTTGTATCTCCTTCTTCGAGGTCGGTTGTTTCATATCGGTGATTGCTCTACACTTGTCCAGATTGGCCTTAATTCCTCTTTCAGTTAGGTAAAACCGAAGGAACTTCCCTGCCCTCATGCCGAAGGTACACTTATCCAAATTCAAACGCATGTTGTGCTTGCGAAGTTCAGAAAAAACTTTGGCGAGGCGGGTGACGTGGTCTTCGTCCTGGACAGTTTTGACTATTATGTCATCCATATATACTTCGAGCAGCCGCCCAATCTGCTTCTCGAAAACTTTGTTCATCATTCTCTGGTATGTGGCGCCGGCATTTTTCAAACTGAAGGGCATGACTTTATAACAGTAGTTGGCACCTTCGGTCATAAACGCAGTCTTCCCTTGGTCGGCCTCATACATCAGTATCTAGTTGTAGCCTGAGTAGGCATCCATGAAGGATAGGAACCGAAATCCAGATGAATTGTCGACCAGCTTGTCGATGTTTGGCAGCGGGTATGCGTCTTTAGGACAAGCTTTGTTGAGGTCGGTGTAGTCAACACACATCATCCACTTCCCATTCGACTTCTTCACGAGCACCACGTTTGATAACCAAGTTGTATACTTGGGTTCTGTCACGAATTTTGTCTTGATGAGATTCGTCACGGCTTTCTCCGTCGCTTGGGCTTTTTCCGGAGACTGAAGTCATCATCTCTGTGCGACCCAGCGTGCCGAAGGGTTGAGTGCCAATTTGTGACATGCTACTTCGGGTGATATCCCGGGCATCTCATCTGCAGTCCAAGCGAACGGGTCGACATTGTTTGGGAGGAATTTGATCAAGTTAGACCTCAGATCTTTGGGGAGATCATCAGCTACCTTTGTTGTTCGGAATGTATCCTTCCTAATCTGGACGTGGGAGGATTCGCCATCTGGGATCGGTCTCTCGATTTTCTTCGCGAGCTCTTTAGCCAATGGATCACTGATATCCTTGGCCTTAACCTTGACATCCTCGGCCCCAAAGCGGGGATCGATATCGGTTAACATTATGCCGTGTGAGGATGAGGGTTTTTCGGACACCGATCTCTTTCCTATCCGATCAATCTGAGTTCTCTTCAGACTAATCTCGAAGCATCTTCTGGCCGCATCTAGGTCGCCATGTAGGGTTACGATCTCGCCATTGTAGATATGGAACCTCATCTTCAAATGAATTGTCGATGTTACGGCTCCGGGGTCAGCCAGAGTGGGTCTAACAATGATGCAATTGTAATCGTAGTCGCAAGGGAGGACCAAGAATTGTATCCTGACTGTTTTCGACTTCGGGTATATGCCAAAGGTCACCATCAGTTCGACATTTCCCAAGGGAGTCATCTTCGCCCCATTGAAACCCTGCAAGTCCATTTCCTCGTAAGGGATAATGAGGTCTTTTGATAGATTCAAAGTATCAAATAACCCCTTGTACATGATATCTACCGAACTTCCCTGATCGACGAGAATCCTCCTCACGTCGACGTTTGCCATCTTCGCCCGAATTAAGAGGGGAATGTCTTTGTTAGGCTCACCTCCTATCAGGTCTTCATCGTAAAAAGCCAGGGTTGGCCTACTCGACTTAGGGCGATCGACAGGAGGGTAACTAGAGTTCATGGCAGCCACTGTGATGTCCTTGTATTTCCTTTTTTCAGTCTTAATGGATGGACCTCCCAGTTTGTTCGGCCCTCCATTGATGACCATGGCCATTGCCGCGGTCTGATTTGGATCATCCTCGCGTCGGTCTTCCTTCTCCGGTCTCGGCTTGTGGATGCGTCGTGGGGGCGCACCGAAGGGGACCTCGACCTTTTCCTGCCCGAACCATTGCTCGTGTACTTCTGTAATTTACCTCGCCTTATCAGTTGCTCAACGACATCCTTTAACTGGAAACAGTCTTCAGTGTTGTGTCTGTTGCTGCGATGCCATCGGCAGTACTTTGTTTTATCCGTATCTGGCCTTTGTTTCAACCAGTTCAGAAGTTTAATTCCAGCATCCTTGAATTCGGTGTGTAGACACTCCTCCAAGATGCGAGCTCGTGAGGCGCTCAACGACGTGTATTCGGTGAATTTGTTCACCGAACTCTTCGAATCTTTTTCTTTTTTCGATTTCGGCTCTTTCTGGGTTGATCCTTTCGCCTACAGAACCTCTCCGTGGTTCATTAACATGCACTCGTCCTCATAGCCGATGAACCTTTCAGCATGGCACAGGAGGTCATCATAATCGCGTGGGCGATTGACCCCGATGTGGACATGGAATAAGCTCTTCTTGACCAACCCTTGCTGTAGGAGGTGCATCTTCATATATTCTCGGACCCCTCTAGCTAGCGTAGCCTCTTGGGTGAACCACTCGATGTATTTCCGCAAGGATTTGTTTTCCCCCTGTCGAATAGTAGCGAGGGTTGTTTCCGACTTAGGCTGTGGGCGAGAAGTGGTGAAATTGTAGGTGAACTTCCTATTGAGTTCGCCCCATGATCCAATGGAGGTTGGCTTTAGTCCTTAAAACTAAGCCAACGTGATCTTCGACAGAGTCAGGGGGAACAACTTGCATTTTACTGGTCCCTTAGCATTTCGGTATCTCATGATGGTATCGAATCGTCCGATTTGCTCATCTGGATCTCCAGTCCCATCGTAGAGCTCGAAGGTCAGGGGCTTCTCGAGCGAATTTGGGATCGAAAATAGTGTGATCTCTTTGGTGAATGGACCAGCTTGGAGTAAATCATCATCTTTGTCGTACTTCCTCGAGCGACGAGGTGATGCGCTTTCGTTGGATGCTGACGACGCATATGGAGATCAACGAGAAGGTGATCTCCTCAGAGAGTTAGGCGAAATGTTGCGTCTTCTAGTCGGTGACCGGCCCGTGGTTCTGCCGGCATGGGACGATCGGCGGTGTGTCTCCCTCCTTGGGGGAGATCATTCGCCTGACCACCTGTGGTTCGGCGACCCAACGGTGCGGTGTCCTTTAGTGGTGGATCGGTGGAAACCTCCAGATCTGGGATTCTCACGACGCCGGATCTGGATGGTGACCTGGATCTGCGACGAGATCTGGTTAGTGGCCGAGATCTGCAACGAGATCTGATTGGTGACCTAGACCTGCGTCGAGATCTGGACAGCACGGGGGCACACGCGGCGGCTTGTTGAGTTTCGATCACGGCGATCCTGCGATTCTGGTCCTCGATCATCTGAGCCTGTCTCTGGATAATCGAAATCACGTTTTCCAAGAGCGATGGTTGAACACCAGAAGTTGATGGAGCTGCCAGAGCGGTTGATGGAGCTTCGCCATGAGGAAGTGGTAATGGTGGAACTTCCTCCATGGTTATTGGGAACGTGACCGGTTCCGGTGTGACAGACACCAGTTGTCCGTCGATCTGAGGCGACGGAGGGCGAGACCCAGGGTTGACTCTCTGAGGTTGGCGTGGCGGTTGAATGTGCTGCAACGGTCTGGCCATAGGGTAATCAGAAAGATCTATTCAATGTAGAATAATCCTCCCACTGTGGTCGCCAATGTTCCGAGCAAGGAACGAAGTGGTGGTCGAAGTTACTGAGTCTGCCATGAACTGTGGTTGATGACGACGGAGAACGATGGTGGGGTACCTACAAAAGGCACTCCGATGCTCAAGTCAGTACAGTTCTGATGAGGTCAGTATGATGTAATGTAAACGTAAATTGTACCTTTATGGGTCCTCCTTTTATACGATCTGGTTTAGGGTTTGAAGTGAATGGACGATGATTAGGAAGGGAGTTCCTTACCGCGTGTTTCAGTCCATGGATCAGATCTACGACCCTAGATCAGTGGCGTAAAACAAACGCAAATAAGGGGAACATTGATGTAACAGACGTACCTGATCGGTAGCCATTGGTCGGCCACAATCATTCAGTGGTGTTGGGCTGTGGAAGTGGTTTCAGGATGAGTGGGCTTTGGCCCAGTCTGGAACAAGAATCTTAATTAAAATGCAATTTTGTGTACGACGAAATAATATTACCATTGCAGCAATGTGGGCTGTCTTACACGATATATAATGTCGGGTGCGATGTATATACTATTTCATATAAACCGAGTTATCATGCATAATGCCGCTATAAAAGTCATCTCTGACTATTTCTGTTGTGGATTAAACACGCAAACAAACAACCAATGCAGAATTAAAACAACACGAAATTAAATAGATAAAGAAAAAGAATATGACACTAAGAATTGGTAACACAGTTCAGGGGAGCAATCAAACCAATCCACTATGAAAATGAATTTACACGATCAACAAGTGCATAGAGTTCCTCTTGGCTCTTGTTCACCACTGTTGAGAAACAGCTACAAGACCCCCCAAGCCCATTCAACACTCTATTTTCATACTTTTCCCTTGATCTCTCAAACCTTTCTAATCTTCTTTTTTCAGTGGAGAGTTTACATGAAAACCTCACAATCACACACCCTGATCTAATCTAAGAGAAACTAAAAAACCTTATATCCATAGAGATACCCCTATGCCTATTTATACTACTGGAAAATCCAAGCTTCAGCCAATAACAATCTGTAACAGAAAGTAACAGAATAACAAATCCAATTATGCCAGTAATTGAATAACAGAATTCATTAACAGGTGCTGCACGACTAGGTGTTGTGGCACCTGAAACTTCAACAATAGGTCCTGGTGCATCTGATGCTATTGGCACTTGTAACTGAATGTAGATTTTGAGACACATTCAAGAACTCTCCACCTTGTCTCTAAATCAGACCAGTCCATTCATAGTTCTCCCTTGCTCCCTCCACCTGAATCATCACTCTGTATAGAAGCCTACCAAGTCCAAGCAATGCTTGAACTTGTGTTAAGGCAAAGACTTAGTAAGTGCATCTGCAAGATTGTCCTCAGTTGCAACCTTTTCCACTAATACCTCCTTGCTCTCAATTACATCTCGAATGAAATGTAACCTGACATCAATGTGCTTTGACTTGTCATGGTAAACTTGATGCTTGGAGAAGTGAATAGCACTTTGGCAATCACAAAACACAGTAAAACTGTCTTGTAGAATTCCAAGTTCTCCAACCAAGCCTTTAATCCACATTGCTTCCTTGAAACCTTCTGTGAGAGCTATAAACTCAGCCTGAGTGATTGATAACTCTTAGAAATAAGAGTTATTTATGCTTTTATGACTATGAATCATGTGAGTTTAAGAGTAATTTAGATCCTTTAATTATTAGATTCATGTAAATAATGTGGTTTCCCTAGTTTGGAGCTGTTTGAAGCACTTTGGTGCTTTTGTGAGCATTTTGATGTTTTTGTGACATTGTGCAGGATTTGTATTAGAATTGCTCAGTGCCAAGTCTAGTGCCATGCCCGCAAGACCTTTGTGTTGATAACAGCCCTGGACTTTGAAGCAGCAGCGTGTGATCTTTTAGTGAAGCTAAACAAAGGACTCTGTCCTCATGTATGCTGCTGCAGCGTGCTTTTTGGTGGTCCCTCCTTGTCTTATTGCATTTTCTCTCAGCTCACTACAAGACAAAAAGCTCTCACTTTTGGGCCCAAAAACATCATCTTTTTGGGGATTAGCATTGGTCAGCCCATTTTGAGGAGAGACTATAAAAGTACAATGACCTAATAAAGCAAAAGAGGCTGGTTCTGATATTCCTTTCTGCTAGGGCAGCAATTGTCCCCCCTGAAAATAGAAGTAGCCGCATCTCATCTTTCTTCTTCCAAACACCATTGATTCAAGCTATCAACTTTGTCCATGGAGAGAAGTAACTTGCTCAGTATATATTGAAACAGAGACAGCAAGGCATTGCTGCTTAAGGAGTGGTTTTCGAGCTCACAAGGCTGGGAGCAACTCTGTTTTTTTCTGTTTTATTCATAGCTGTAATAGTTTCTAAACTCTACTCTAGTGCCATGGATTCTGTTTTTGGCACCAGTTTATGTTGTTTTATTTTTAGGCTCATTATGAGCTAACTTTCTTAAGTTAGGATGAAGTGACTTTGTATTGAAACTTGGTTGGTGAAAGTCTATATGTCCTTGCCTATGCATCTTTGTCTCATGCGACTTCATTGCTTATATATTTAACTTGAGCCTGATCAACTTTAGTTAGGTACATGTATGTTAGGTGCTGAAAGGTGGTGACATATTGATTTCATGAGGCAATATAAGGGGTATCAATTTAAAGGACACTTTAATTGATTTAGATTAAGCTAGACATAGGCAATCTGTCTTGTAGGGTGTTCTTGGCCACATTAATTAGACAAGGGAACATAATGGGGGCTTAGACATAAGGAACCCTTTACTTAACCCTGGTGAAAGTCTTTGAAAGGCACACACATTAGTGCCACTGCGCCCAGTGCCATATGGCAATCGACTTATGGCAATCAAAACCAACCTAGTGGAAATATGAATGAACTGAATCCTAACTGCCTTTATCCATATTTTTCTCAAATCACTTGTTTAATTCTGTCTTGTTAAATTATTACAATCACAAAAATTTGATGTTTATTTTCTGTTTTTATTACTTACTCACTAACTCATTTACTAATGGAAAAACTTGTGAATTCAATTAATCAATCCTCGTGGGAACGATCTTGATTTAATCTTTACTACTTGTTGCGATTGTGTATACTTGCACAATTGTGTTATTATTTTACACAACAAGTTTTTGGCGCCGTTGCCGGGGAATGAATTGATTAAATTTACATAGTTTTGAATTTAGTAGGTTTGTTAGTTGAGATATTCTAATTCTTTTGGGTGTTGTGCCAGCTGTTAGTGCTCAATTCTGCACATGCGCAGGCACACGACACCAGAATATCAGTTGGATCCTGATATTGTGTAACTTTCGAAGGTTGTTAAGGAGAGGCAAGCATTTCTTTGCATTAGGTCTTCTTTGCAAATATGGCAAAGAATCGGCCCCGTCTTGAAGAAACAATTCACGATCTTTGAAGGCGAAAGCGGTGTTCATTTTCAACAAAGTGTTCACAGTCAGTACCAAGCCTTGGTGCTGCATGCTGATATCATAGGCTTAGCCAATGATAGGGACAGGCCAATGAGGGACTATGCTGTTTTTTATCCTCAGACTATGCACACGGGCATAGTAAGGCCTGACATCACTGCAAATCATTTTGAATTTAAGCCTATGATGTTGCAAATGTCGCAAGCGTGGGACAATTCGGTGGCACACCTCAAGAAGACCCTCACTTGCACTTGAAACAATTCCTTGAAGTGTGCAGTAATTTCAAAATTCCTGGAGTTACAGATGATGCTTTCAGACTCAGGCTATTCCCATATTCCTTGAAGGATAGAGCCAAGGCTTGGTTAAATTCCTTGGAGCCCAACTCTATCACTGATTGGAATGGTATGGCAGAGAAATTCTTAACCAAGTATTTCCCTCCAATCAAAAATGCTAGGATGAGGAATGAAATTACATCTTTCAGGCAAAATGAAGAGGAATCACTGTTTGAGGCTTGGGATAGATTTAAAGAGCTGCTCAGGAAGTGTCCTCACCATGGCATACCTATTTGCATTCAAATGGAAACATTTTATAATGGTCTTTCAGGAAGAACAAGAGACATGCTTGATGCCTCTTCTGGTGGTGCCCTCTTGGCACAGTCTTACAATGACGCATATGAGAAAATTGAGACCATTGCTGCAAACAGTTATCAGTGGCCTAGGTTGAGTGCTGCAAAGAAGGTTGCTGGAGTCCATGAAGTGAGTGAAATGACAGCTTTATCTGCACAGGTGGCTGTAATCGCAAACATGTTGAAAGGTCTGAATGTTGCAGGAACCAACACAGCACCTGTGAATTCTGCAGAGTCTGCACAGGTGTAGGCTAAAGCTATTTCTTGTGTGTGTTGTGGAGGAGGTCATCTATATGAGGAGTGCCCTAGCAACCCTGTGTCTGTCAATTATGTAGGGAATTTCAATAAAAACAATAATCCTTACTCCAACACCTACAACCCTGGGTGGAAGAATCACCCAAATTTTTCGTGGAGTAACAATAATCCTGCAAAGACTGGCTTCTTTGTGTCTGCAAAGCCTACACATCCCCCTGGTTTCCCTGCCCAACCAGTTCAAAAAGCTGCTGCTCCTATGGTAGACAACTCAATGGAGGCTATGCTGAAGGCTTTCATGAATGAAACCAAAGCCCAGTACCAAAGTCAGGGTGCAGCAATTAAAAACTTGGAGAATCAATTGGGGCAGATGGCAACAGCTATGAACCAAAGACCAAGTGGTTCACTGCCTGCTACAACTGAGCCTGCCAAGCCAGCAGGGGGAGAGCAAATAAAAGCCATATATTTGAGGAGTGGTACTGAATTACCAGGTCCTTCTACAAGGCCTGATGTTACCACTAGCCAGCCCTCAAAAGAAAAAAAAGACGAACCTGAAGTGCCAAAAACTACAGAGCGAGTGCGGTGCCATCCCAAAGACTACCTCGCACCTGCACCTGCTGAGAAAGTTACACCAGCAACTGCAAGCAATAGATTAGTTCCTGAATTTCCACCTCCACCATTCCCTCAGAGACTTAAAAAAGCCCATCAAGACAAGCAGTTTGACAAGTTTATTGAGGTACTGAAACAGTTGCACATCAACATTCCATTAGTTGATGCCTTGCAACAGATGCCAAATTACACAAAGTTCATGAAGGATGTTCTAACCAAGAAAAGGAGGTTGGGAGAATTTGAGACAGTTGCTATGACCCAGGAGTGCGATATCTTTGATGCAAAGCAAGATCCCCAAAGTTAAAAGATCCTGTTTGTTTTACCATTCCTTGCACTATTGGTGACACTTATTGTGGGAGAGCTCTATGTGACTTAGGGGCAAGATTAATCTAATGCCTAAGTCCATCTTCCAACGACTTGGAATTGGTAAGGCCAGGCCTACAACTCGACTCTGCAGTGGCGCATGTAACTCTAGCTTATCCAGAAGGGAAGATCGAAGATGTGCTTGTCAAAGTTGATAAATTGGTATTTCCTGCTGACTTTATTATCCTTGATTTTGAAGCTGATGCTGAGGTGCCTATTATTTTAGGTAGACCATTCCTTGCCACAGGAAAAACACTGATTGATGTGAAAAAGGGTGAACTCACTATGAGAGTCAATGATCAAGAAATCAAATTTAATGTTCTTAATGCTCTCAAGTATCCTGCAGAAAATGTGGAGGAATGTTCCTTTGTTAAAACCATTGATTCATTGGTTCAACATCAACTCTTGAGGGACAAGGATGTGCTGAAACAGGAACTGAATGTCCCTGATTATAAACTAGTGCAGGATAAAAACACAGAAGAGAAGGCTTCGATAAATCAATTATGGTTCAGAAAGTATGAGTCATTGGAACTCAGTGATAAAAGTTCCAAATCCAATATTCCATCTGTTGAAAAACCTCCTGAGCTGGAACTGAAAGTGCTACCTCCACACTTGAAGTATGCTTATTTGGGTGAGAACAACATCCTTCCTGTTATTGTTGCTTCTGATTTGAGCTCGCAGCAGGAAAAGGAACTGCTCACTGTTTTGAAGAAGCATAAGAAGGCTATAGGATGGCAAATGGCTGACATAAAAGGCATAAGTCCTACTCTTTGTATGCACAGAATCTTTTTGGAGGAAAATGCCAAGAATAACATTAAAGCACAACGAAGGCTTAACCCAGTGATGAAGGAGGTAGTGAAGAAGGAAATCATTAAATGGCTGGATGCTGGAATTATTTACCCAATCTCAGACAGTTCTTGGGTTAGTCCAGTGCAATGTGTTCCGAAGAAAGGGGGAGTGACTGTTATAGCTAATGACAAGAATGAATTAATTCCCACCAAAACTGTGACTGGTTGGAGAATTTGTATGGATTACAGAAAGCTCAACAAGGCAACAAGGAAAGATCATTTCCCATTGCCCTTCATTGACCAGATGATTGACAAGTTGGCAGGGAAGGAGTTTCTTGTTTCCTTGATGGGTATTCAGGATACAATCAGATTGCCATAGCACCTGAGGATCAAGACAAGACTACTTTCACATGCCCTTATGGCACCTTTGCTTTTAGAAGGATGCCATTTGGGTTGTGCAATGCACCAGCAACTTTTCAAAGGTGCATGATGGCAATATTCTCAGATTTTATTGAGAAATCCATGGAAATTTTCATGGATGACTTTTCTGTTTTTGGAGAAACATTTCAAGCTTGCCTGGATAATTTGGAACAAGTGTTGTCCAGGTGTGAGGAGACTAATCTAGTACTGAACTGGGAGAAGTGCTACTTCATGGTGCAAGAGGGCATTGTTCTGGGTCACAAAGTCTCTAAGAAAGGCATTGAAGTGGACAAGGCAAAGATTGAGGTCATTGAGAAATTACCTCCATCAACTAGTGTGAAGGGGGTACGAAGTTTTTTGGGGCATGCTGGTTTCTATAGAAGGTTCATCAAGGATTTTTCAAAAATCTCAAAGCCCCTTTGCCAACTCTTACAAAGATGAAGCGTATTTGATTTTGATGAGCAGTGCATGTTAGCTTTCCAAACAACGAAGAAAGCCTTAACCACAAAGACCTATCATTGTTGCCCTGCATCGATAAGCCATTTGAGTTGATGTGCGATGCAAGTGATTTTGCTATAGGAGCTGTTCTCGGTCAAAGACATAACAAGGTGTTTCATTCAATTTACTATGCAAGCAAGACATTGGTGGATGCTCAGTTGAACTATACCACCACTGAGAAAGAACTACTTGCAGTGGTGTTTGCGTTTGACAAGTTCAGATCCTACCTGGTTGGCACAAAGGTGGTGGTGTACACTGACCACTCAGCAATCAAGTATTTGATTGCCAAGAAAGATGAAAAACCAAGATTGATAAGATGGGTGTTGTTACTTCAAGAGTTTGACTTAGAAATCAGAGATAAAAAAGGAGTGGAGAATCAAGTAGCTGACCACTTGTCGTAATTGAAAATAGCGGTGTTGAACAACAGGGAGGTGAAATTAAAGAAAACTTCCCTGATGAGCAACTGTTGGGAGTAACAGGTGCCAAGGTTGATGCCCTCACGGCACCTGGGTATGCTGATATAGTGAACTACGGTTTGCAAAATCCTTCCAGTTGAGATGGATTACCAGCGAGAAGAGGAGATTCTTCCAAAGAAGTGAAACAATATTATTGGGATGAACCTTTTCTATACAAGAAGGGTGTGGATCAGCTATTCAGAAGGTGTGTAGCAGAAGAAGAAGGTGAAAGCATCCTGCAACATTGTCACTCTGCACCTTGTGGAGGACACTTTGGAGGAGCGAGCATGACCAAAGTTTTGCAATCTGGTTATTTACGCCCTCTCTATTTAAAGATTCTCATGAATTTGTTAAACATTGTGATAGATGCCAAAGGGTAGGAAATATTTCAAGCAAACAAGAAATGCCTCTCAACAGCATCCTTGAAATTGAACTCTTTGATGTATGGGGCATGGATTTCATGGGCCCTTTTCCTCCTTCCTTTGGAAATCTGTACATCTTAGTGGCTGTGGATTATGTATCTAAGTGGATTGAAGCAGTAGCTCTGCCTACCAATGATGCCAAGGCAGTGAGCAGGTTTTTGCATAAGAATATCTTCACAAGGTTTGGTGTCCCTCGTGCAATTATCAGTGATGAGGGCACCCACTTTTGTAACAAACTAATAGAAAAGCTCTTGCTGAAGTATGGGGTGAAGCACAAGATAGCTACTGCATATCATCCACAAACAAGTGGCCAAGTTGAGCTCTCCAACAGGGAAATTAAGAGGATTCTTGAGAAGGTTGTCAATCCTTCTAGGAAAGATTGGTCCTTGCATCTTGAAGATGCCCTGTGGCCTACTGAGCGACATATAAGACACCATTAGGGACATCTCCCTGTAGATTGGTGTTTGGTAAGGCTTGCCACTTGCCTATTGAGTTGCAACACAAAGCTTTCTGGGCCACAAAGAAACTGAATTTTGACTTGGAGAGTGCTGGTGCAGCAAGGTTGCTGCAACTTCATGAACTAGAAGAGCATAGGCTCTTTACCTATGAGAATGCCGAGCTATACAAAGCCAAAACTAAAGCTTGGCATGATAAAAAAATTCAACCCAGGGAATTAAAAGAAGGATCTCAAGTGCTGCTGTTCAATTTAAGATTGAAATTATTCCCTGGGAAGCTCAAATCAAGGTGGTCTGGTCCTTTCAAGCTAGTCAAGTTATATCCATATAGGGCAGTGGACTTACTGGATGAGGCCACAGGTGCAACCTTTAAAGTCAATGGCCAGAGAGTAAAGCAGTATTGGGGTGACCCTGATGAAAGAACAAGGGTCACCACTAAACTCAAGGACAGCTGAAGGGAAAAATAAGTCTGGCTGAGGACTTTTATAAACCAAGCGCTACTGGGAGGCAGGCCAGATTTTTTTTTTTACTTAGTTTAATTTTGTTTTGCAGGAATAAATTGAATTTTGGTGCTGGAAGTGTAGTGCAGTTGGGGTGGCTGGTATGAAGTTCTGAATGTTGTGCATTTGGTGCATGGCACCACGGGGGGCACCAATTCAGGTGTTGAGTTTTTATGAAAGAAAGGGTGAAGGGGCAGTTGCGCAGTAAAAAGAAAAAGCAATCCTTATGGGCATTAAATGACTTGGCACCCCACAGGTGCACTTTTTCCTATGTGTACCAATGGCAGTATGCCACCTTGCATCCTCAAACTCCTGCACTCTGATTTAGAAAATCAATCTCTCCCTCCTCGATTAAACTCCAACGGGAAGTCCACAACCTTCACTCCATTTCCCAAACACTCACCATTGCAGCAACACCAACCCCCCCCCCCCACGACCCCCATTTTCCAAACTACAAAAATCTCCCACTATCTCTACTCGTCTCACTCTCTACCCCATCGTAAAAGCCCACCTTTTTAACCCTAACCCCATTCGTCAAACTCACCCTCACATTCTCCCTCATTTCAAATCCCCCAAATTCTCAAATCTGTGAACCCTAATTTTCCCTTTCGCCCAAAAATCATTGAGACAGCAGCTGTAGAACGTTGGAGGCAACTATTATCAGCCATGAGGACCAAGCACGCAGCGCAGAGAACAAAATCACGAGTGCCAAATTTGGTACCAGAGGAGAAATTTCATAATGAGGAGTCAAGAAAAAGGTACGAGGAGTGCATGGAAAAAAGGCCTCTGCATCCTGAAAGGGGTTTCGAGTTGAAAACGGCCTCCCCTGACATCATGATGTTGGTTGAGCAGTACAAATGGGAAAACTTTTGCTCTCACCCTAAGAGCCCTAGCACGGCTATTGTGAGAGAGTTCTATGCTGGAATCCCCCCTCAGGAAGAAGGTCAGCCTGAAACAAACTACTCCAACATTAGAGGAGTCACTGTCCCTTTCTCCTCAGAAGGAATCAATGAATACCTTGCTCTGCCGGAGAAGGGAGATGCATTTGAAAAGAGGATGAAGGCCATAACAGAGAAGCAGATGAATGAGATAATGCACCAGCTGACAGTTGAAGGCACCAAATGGGAAAAGAGGCAAGGGGATGACTACCGGATAAGGAGAAACACCCTAATCCCTGCAGCTAAGACTTGGTACAATTTTATGGGTACTAGCTTACTCCCTACCACTCACCATCAAACCATTGATAAGGAGAGGATTGTGTTGCTGCATCATATTCTGGAAGGGAAATTGGTTGATGTTGGCAGATTGATTCATAGGGAAATTGTTGCTTGCGCAAAGAGGACCAAGGGCAGTCTATTCTTCCCATGTCTGATCACTGCCTTGTGCAAGCATGAAGGGGTGCCCATTCTTGACAGTGATGTCACATGGCCTGTTCCAAAGCCTTGGAATGCCATATCTGGTGCCCCTGGCCCTGCTGTTTCTGCTCCCCAAAATGAAGAAGGAAGAGAGGAGCTGGCTGAGATTGTGAATCAATTATTGAAGAAACAGCAGGCATACTGGAGGTTTGCCCAAGAGCAATACCTATGGCAGAAAAGAATTTTCAATTTTAACTTCCCCAAGAAATTGGGTAATGCTCCCCCTGAGTTTCCTGACTGGATCTTAGGAGACAAAGAGGAGGCTGCAGCTGATGAGGAGCCTGCCTCCAGTGAGTTAACACCAAAAAAGAAGAGGGGCTCCAGAAAAGGAAAAGAGCCTGAAGGAGTTGCTGAAGCTCCCCAAGAAGGCAGTGCCAATTCTGGCACTGATGCTGATGAAGGCTGGCAACCACCACCTCCCCCTGCTGACACACCACAGAAGACAGCCTCCCCTGCTGAAGGGAGTCAGACAAGAAAGAGAAAAGAAGCTGCCAAAGAGGCAGTCATCACCATCACTGGTGATGAGGAGGAGGAGCCAATTGCTAATCTGCTGAGAACACCCAGGAGAAGGAGCTCATGGCTCCAAACAGGGATGTTCTAACCCTAATCTCTTACCAATAATTTTTGTTGCAGTAAATATTTTTAGTAGGTTTCTTTGTGTTTGCTGAATTCTGTTGTTTGAAGGTTGCTTTATTAGTCTGTTTTGAGTCATCCCTTTCTTTAACATAATGTAGTTACAGTGAGGACATTGCAAGGAATTGTGTTGGGGGGAGGGATATGTTAGGAGTTAATTGTTGCAATTACAGTAGTGTCCTTTTACTATAAAAAAAAATTTGGTTGACACAATGGCTTAAATTAATGAGGATTCTATGCATGGTGTTGTTGGGAACTTTGTGCTGATTGGCAATTGGTTGGAACACTAAATTTTGACACAAACCCTTAGCTTAAGAGGGAAGAATAGGTATCCTTTAAACTAGTTGATGTGGAACCCTTAGAATGGACTGAACCTTGTGCTAAATTTGATCAATGAAGGAAGATTGGGTAAAAGATAAGTTTGGGGGTATGTTCATTGTAAAGAATTAAAGAATAGGACAATGCACACATTAGTAATCAGAAAAAGCCAAAAATATATAAAAAAAAAGAGAGAAAAAAGTCTCTTTGTTGAGTAACCGGGTAACTTCATTACAATTGTTGTTATTCGCGTCAAAAGGCAAAGAGATGAAACATAGAAAAAGGCAAAAAGATTAAAAGTTGAATGAGTGTGCATTGATCCCATGTTTCTTAGTGCTGCTGTGCTTATCATGTAACCCTTATTTCCTATAATTGTAAGCCTAGTCCCCTTTGTTGGAATTAGGAGGTGCAAACTAGGAAGATTCTTTGGGGGAAATTGAGATGACATTGATAGGACATACTAGCTTTCTAATTGAGCATAAGGGGTGCACACACACATTTGAATTCAGTGGAACAAATCAAGAAAGCATGATGCACAAAGGGATTGCTTGCAAAGTGTTAGTCTGAAAGTAAAGCCTTCTGAAAACCACCCAATAAAAAGTTTCCTGTTTGAATTCACTTGTTTAGTGCTGCTGCAATTGTGATAATTTTTCTGTTTTCTGCTGTTGTTCATGTGTCATTACTTGAGGACAAGCAATGGTTCAAGTTTGGGGGTGTGATAACTCTTAGAAATAAGAGTTATTTATGCTTTTATGACTATGAATCATGTGAGTTTAAGAGTAATTTAGATCCTTTAATTATTAGATTCATGTAAATAATGTGGTTTCCCTAGTTTGGAGCTGTTTGAAGCACTTTGGTGCTTTTGTGAGCATTTTGATGTTTTTGTGACATTGTGCAAGATTTGTATTAGAATTGCTCAGTGCCAAGTCTAGTGCCATGCCATGGCACTGTGTTGATAATAGCCCTGGACTTTGAAGCAGCAGCGTGTGATCTTTTAGTGAAGCTAAACAAAGAACTCTGTCCTCATGTATGCTGCTGCAGCGTGCTTTTTGGTGGTCCCTCCTTGTCTTATTGCATTTTCTCTCAGCTCACTACAAGACAAAAAGCTCTCACTTTTGGGCCCAAAGACATCATCTTTTTGGGGATTAGCATTGGTCAGCCCATTTTGAGGAGAGACTATAAAAGTACAATGACCTAATGAAGCAAAAGAGGCTGGTTCTGATATTCCTTTCTGCTAGGGCAGCAATTGTCCCCCCTGAAAATAGAAGCAGCCGCATCTCATCTTTCTTCTTCCAAACACCATTGATTCAAGCTATCAACTTTGTCCATGGAGAGAAGTAACTTGCTCAGTATAGATTGAAGCAGAGACAGCAAGGCATTGCTGCTTAAGGAGTGGTTTTCGAGCTCACAAGGCTGGGAGCAACTCTATTTTTTTCTGTTTTATTCATAGCTGTAATAGTTTCTAAACTCTACTCTAGTGCCATGGATTCTGTTTTTGGCACCAGTTTATGTTGTTTTATTTTTAGGCTCATTATGAGCTAACTTTCTTAAGTTAGGATGAAGTGACTTTGTATTGAAACTTGGTTGGTGAAAGTCTATATGTCCTTGCCTATGCATCTTTGTCTCATGCGACTTCATTGCTTATATATTTAACTTGAGCCTGATCAACTTTAGTTAGGTACATGTATGTTAGGTGCTGAAAGGTGGTGACATATTGATTTCATGAGGCAATATAAGGGGTATCAATTTAAAGGACACTTTAATTGATTTAGATTAAGCTAGACATAGGCAATCTGTCTTGTAGGGTGTTCTTGGCCACATTAATTAGACAAGGGGGAACATAATGGGGGCTTAGACATAAGGAACCCTTTACTTAACCCTGGTGAAAGTGCTGAAAGGCACACACATTAGTGCCCTGCGCCCAGGTGCCATATGGCACTTACTTATGGCACTGAAACCAACCTAGTGGAAATATGAATGAACTGAATCCTAACTGCCTTTATCCATATTTTTCTCAAATCACTTGTTTAATTCTGTCTTGTTCAATTATTAAAATCACAAAAATTTGATGTTTATTTTCTGTTTTTATTACTTACTCACTAACTCATTTACTAATGGAAAAACTTGTGAATTCAATTAATCAATCCTCGTGGGAACGATCTTGATTTAATCTTTACTACTTGTTGCGATTGTGTATACTTGCACAATTGTGTTATTATTTTACACAACAGTGATTGACAAAGTCACCACAGACTGCAGTACTGACCTCCATGATACAGCAGTACCAAATAAAGTGAAGACATAACCAGATAAAGACTTCCTTGTGTCTATCTTCCCAGCATAATCCGAATCCATATATCCCACAATTGCCTCTTCTCTTCTGTCCTTCTTTTTTAAACTTCAAACCAGATGATAAAGTACCATTTAAGTACTTTAAGATCCACTTCAATGTTGCCCAATGAGCTAGTCAAGGATCTGCCATGAACCTGCTAACCATATTCACAGCTTATGCTGAATCTGGCATGCTGCATACCATACCATATACATAATGCTGCCAATAGCACTTGCATATGGCACTGATTGCATCGTATCCTTTTCATCATCTGTTCTAGGAGCTTGCTTCAATGACAGTTTGTCATGTTTCCCCAATGGAGTTGTAACTGGTTTAGCCTCATGCATCCTAAACCTTTTAACCACTTTATTCATGTAACCTTGCTGTAATAAGAATAACTATCCCTTGATTCTGTCCCAGCTTATGTCCAATCTCAATGTTCTCGTAGCTTCCCCAAGTTCCTTCATTTCAAATTCATTCCTCAAATCTGACTTGAGCCTTTGAATCTCCTTCTTGCTTGAGCTTGCTAGAAGTATATCATCAACATATAGCAGTAGGTAGATGATTACCTCACCTCTTTCCTTTAGAATGTACACACAACTGTCATAGCTGCGCCTTTGGAACCTCATTCTCATCATGAAATCATCAAACCTTTTATACCGCTGCCTAGGACTTTGCTTTAAACCATATAGGGATTTTTCCAGCAAGCACACCTTGTCTTTATCCTTAGCAAATCCTTCTGGTTGCTGCATATAAATGGTTTCCTTGAGATCTCCATGAATTAAGAAAGGCTGTTTTGACATCTAGTTGCTCCAATTCAAGGTCAAATTGAGTAAAAATTGCAAGTAGAATTCTGATTCAGCAATGCTTAACCACTAGTGAGAATATCTCATTGTAATCAATGCCTTCAAGTTGAGAAAATCCCTTGGCCACTAATCTAGCTTTAAATCTAGGCTGCTCTTCACCTTAGACACCTTCCTTTTTCTTGAATATCCATTTGGAGCCAATCAACTTTTGATTTTTAGGCAGACTAACTAGAACCCAAGTCTTGTTCTTCTCAAGAGATTGCATTTCTTCAATCATTGCTTCCAACCATTTTTCCCTCTCCTTGCTTTTCATTACCTCTTTGACACTGTTTGGTTCATCCCCTTGAATCTCTTCTGCAACAGTCAATGCATAGTATATAAGATCAGCTTGACCATATCTGTTAGGCTTTGTTATGGTCCTCCTAGTCCTATCCCTTGCCAAGTTGTAGTTTCTAAGGTCTGTTTCATCCTCTTGTTCTTCATATTCCAGTTCCAGTTCTGTTTCTGCTTCTAGTGTGGGGTGTTTCTGCTGTTGTGAAGGCAACTCCACCTCAACCTCTGCTTTCTCTGTAGTCTTTTCTTGAATATTGACTTGCTGCTGTTCCTTGCACAACATTGTCATTCTGTTTTCATCAAAAGTTACATCCCTATTAAGAATGACCTTTGGTTCACCAGGTTCCATCCTCCATAGCCTGTACCCTTTAATACCAGCAGGGTATCCTATGAAAGCACACCTGATTGCACATGCTCTAAGTTTATCTTGCTTAACATGTGCAAAAGCCAATGCTCTAAATACTCTTAGATGTGAGTAATCAGCTGGCTTGCCATTCCAGAGCTCCATATGTGTTTTAAACACAATTGTAGTAGAGGGACACCTATTAATTAAGTACACAACAGTTGTAGCAGTTTCACCCTAAAAAGATTTAGGTGCCCCGGCACCTAACAACATGCACCTGACCCTTTCCAGAATTGTTCTATTCATTCTTTCTGCTAGGCCATTCTGTTGTGGAGTTCCTGCCACTGTCCTGTGCCTTTGAAGACCTAAGTTCCTGCAAAACTTATTAAATTGCTCTGAAATAAACTCCAGGCCATTGTCAATCCTTAACATTTCAGTTTAGTTCTCAATTGGGTTTCTATTTGAGTATGCCAATTCTTAAATTTCTCGAACGTATCACTTTTATTTTTAAGAACATACAGTCATACTCTCCTAGAATAATAATCAATAATAGTGAGAAAATAAGAACAACCAGCATGAGTTTTGGTCCTAGCTGGACCCCAAAGATTAGAATGCATATATTCAAAAGGTCTATTAGTGGTATGCAAGTCTATCCCAAAGCTAACCCTCATAGCCTTTCCCAATATGCAATAATCACAAAACTCTAGCTTCTCTATTTTATCACCATTCAACAGATTCTATTAGCCAATTCAATTAACCCATTTTTACTAACATGTCCTAGTCTTATATGCCACAACCTAGTTTTATCATGCTGATTAATAGATAACATGGCATCTTGAGCAATAATAGTGCAGCCATCCAAAATATCCAAGCCATTCCTTTTAATTCCTTTAGCAATTGCCAAGTTATTGCCATTAATGATTTCATTATACCATGTTCAATATGAGTAGAATATCCAGAACTGTCAAACACGCTAATGGAAATCAAATTTATTTTGAGTTCAGGCACATATCTTACACTATTCAACACGTTTTCTTGGACATTGAACATCTTCAATCGAATGGACCCTTGACCTTGGACACATGTGAAAGGTGCATCTAGAATCCGTCACCCAATCTTTCTCAATTTCAGAATTTGATAGCACCAAAGCCTCTGCAGAATCATATCCTGCATCTGCTATTGCTACCCCACCAGAATTCCCTTGATGATTGGTGATAAGTCTTCATCACATGTAGATTTAAAGTGCTTAATGGGATATTAGTGTTGTGATTGAAGAGAATTCAAAGTGATTATTTGCTTAAATTGGGTGATTTAGTGAATTCACTTGGATTCGTTCTAACATTTGTGCATTAGTATTTTCTATGATTTTTTATCTCTAAATGCACAGGAATGGGAGCATAGCCAAATGATTGACTTGGAAGCGTGCCTGGAAGCGCTGTTTCCTGACAAAGAAGATTCCAAAAGCTATATCTTGAGCCACACTAATCCAAATGAGATGATCTTGTCTTTTTAGAAAGATAGAAGAATTATCTACAACTTTGATGAAGAATTCAAGACCTAAATCAATCTCTAAGTTGGGGTAATTTGTGTTATACGTTGATAAGGTGATGCTGCCTTAGCCTGACACCTGTTTGATGTTTTAATCATATCTGGAGTTTTAGGTGTCCAAATGAGATGAAACCAGTGCCATTAGAAAGCTAAGATCCATAGCTTCAACTTTCATGAAGACACCTTGAGCTAATTTAGACTTTAAAGAGGTGAAAAATGCAACACAACATGGAAGAACGGGTGCAGGAATGATCGCGTGCGCGTGGAGCGCGTTTGGAGCGCAAATTCTGCATCCTTGTTGTCCCTGTGCAGGCAGAGTGCGCCCGAGGTGTGCACGGAGCGCACTGGTCGTGCTGATTCACTTTCCTCCATCTCCAAAGAGCATTCAAGCTTGGGAATAAGGATTTGAGTCTCCTATGGAGTGGACTTCTATCTTTTTTCTATTTTTCTGGTTTGCTTCTTTGTTCTCTATGAGTAACTAAGCTTTTTAGACTAAGGTAGATGAAACTTGTGGAAACTCTTATGTAGTTCGATTCTATTATTTCAAGGCAAGTTTATTTTATTTATGATTGAGCCTTCACCTCTATTCTTAATGCTTTTTGGTAATTGATCGCTATCAAATTGATTTGGGGTTCTTCCCACGATTGGGAAATTGGGGTTTTGAACTTGAACTGAGTTTGTTGGTAATGTTTAGGAGGATTATAGGAATATAACCTTATGAGCATGTGTTCTTATGAATCATTGATCTTTATGCTTAACTTTATCATTGGTCACCTAAGGAATTATGGATTTTTGGTTTAGTTAAAAGGGTTATGAGACAATGAATTGTACTTAATCTAATATTGTTGATTTGAACTTCAATTTGTAAGGAATAATTTGCATTGGTTGTAGATTGAATGCATAAGAGTGGAAACAAGAGGATTCGATCCCTAGTCGTTTTTAATCCTTTGATTTTCAAATCGTTGCTATTGTCATTTTTCAGTTGTTTCAAATATACTTGATTCCAAATACTAAGAATTGGTTCTCATTCAAAATAGATACGAACTTTGTTGAGTTAAATAATCAATCACAGTCTCTGTGGAGACGATCTTACTTATCACTTTATTACTTGTGCGATTCGGTACACTTGCCGAAATCCTCAACAATTGGCACCTTGGCTCTTCCTTTCTAGGAAATCTTTCTTAAAATGCCCCTTTTTGTGACACTGGAAACATTTAAACTTGTTTTGTGACTGATTCTTGGACTTTGATCTATGTTTACCTCCCTTAGAACATCTCTTCTCAGACCTTCCCCTCATTACATTTAAACTTTCTGCATTCCCTTCAGTTTTCTGTTCTTGCTTCTTCTGAAAATCCTTTGTTCGAATTGAGGTCTGCACTTCCTCAAGAGAATAGCATCTTTAAAATGCTCATACGAATTTGGCAGCCCACTTAGAAGTATTAGAGCCTTATCCTCATCTTCTATTTTCACTTCAAGATTCTCAAGGTCATCAAGAATCTTGTTATACTTTTCCATTTGATCAATGAGTGATCTTTCCTCTGTCATCTTGAATGAAAATAGTTGATGCTTCAATAACAAACTGTTTGCAATAGATTTGGTCATGTACAAAGATTCGAGTTTCAACCATAGTGTTGTAGCAGTCTTCTCACGCGCAACTTATCGCAATGCTTTCTCTCCCAGGCACAATATGATTGCACTTCTGGCCTTCTCTATCATCTCCTCCTTCTCTTTCTGGGTGAGAGTGTTGGACATTTTCTCAGCCCCTTTCAATGCCTCTGCACGACCTTGCTGAACCAAGATTGCCTCCATCTTGATTTTCCACAAGCCAAAATCGTTCGAACCAGAGAACTTTTAAATGTCGAATTTGGTTGATCCCATGGTTGCGTTCCTCCCCACAGACGGCACCAATTGTTGTGGATTAAACACGCAAACAAACAACCAATGCAGAATTAAAACAACACGAAATTAAAGAGATAAAGAAGAAGAATATGACACCAAGAATTGGTAACGCAGTTCAGCTAATGTGGCCTACGTTTGTGGGGGGGGGGAGAAATCAAACCAATCCACTATGAAAATGAGTTTACACGATCAACAAGTGCATAAAGTTCCTCTTGGCCCTTGTTCAGCACTGTTGAGAAATAGCTACAAGATCCCCAAGCCCTTTCAACACTCTATTTTCACACTTTCCCCTTGATCTCTCAAACCTCTCTAATCTTCTTTTTTCAGTAGAGAGTTTACATGAAAACCTCACAATCACACACCCTGATCTAATCTAAGAGAAACTGAAAAACCTTATATTCATAGAGATACCCCTATGCCTATTTATACCAATGGAAAATCCAAGCTTCAGCCAATAACAACCTGTAACAGAAAGTAACAAAATAACAAATTCAGTTATGGCCGGTAACTGAATAACATAATTTATTAACAGGTGCTGCACGACTAGGTGTTGTGGCACCTAAAACTTCAACAACAGGTCCTGGTGCATCTGATGCAATACCTGATGCTATTGACACTTGTAACTGAATGTAGATTTTGAGACACATTCAACAATTTTATTATATCTATCATCCCACAAATCAATCCACTGGCGATGATAATCAGGCCAACATACCTCCTTTTTTCTCGCATGTCAATTTCATGTAGTTTGTCAAAATTGAGAGGCTGTTGAGGAATACCTTGACGTGCTCCAAATTGCCTCATCACCCTATCAATTGGATGCCACTTTGCAATATCATAGCAAATTAATGGTACTAAAGCACAAGCAACCTCAAAGACATTAGGGATATTTAATCGCCTTATTTCGACTGTGTCATAAGGTGTCCAAAGGAAACTGGATGATGAACACTACGAGAATGTCTAGTATTTCCTACAAAAAAAACCTTGGGCCTATGACCCTACGAAATTACACAGGGCCAAAGTAATAGGAAAAAACCCATATCAGAAATTCCTAGGGCTTTAAAAAAAAACCTCCGAAAATTCAAGTCAAAAAGCTGCCTCACAGCATTTTTTTTTTAAATTGGGCTATTCCTAGGGCCAGACCCCTCAGAAACAGCCTTCCCGAATAAATTTACAAAAAAAACGAAGGGCTGAGCCAACAGGACGCCTCAGCGGCTTTTTTTTTTTAATATTAACACACACCGAGGGACAGGGCCCTCAGTTTTAACGCATTCTTCTGCTGATTTCTACCTTCTCTTCCTTATATCTATTTCCTCTCCCACTTTTCTCTATTATTACCAAGTTATTGTTATAGTAAGTTTTTTGTAACAGATTCGGAGTCACTTTGCTAGTCTCGCCACGACCGGAACCACTCACTCACAGGTTAGTGGTAGTTAAATTTTTTTAACAGATTAGTTACTTTATATTTTTTGTATTTTTTAATTATATAAATATATATTTACACACACACCTATATATAAAATAGAAAAATATTTTCTGTATATATATAGATATATATTATATGTTTTAAAATTATTTTTGTATTATATATATATATATATATTTGACATACTGTAATATTTTTTTCTTGATATTTTGTATTCTGAATTTTTTTAATAATATATTATTATATTTTTAGTAATATGTTAATATATGTTGTATTTTTGTTATATAGTTGTATTTTTTGTGAAATAAATTTTATTATTTTTGGATTACATACATATAGTTTATAGGATAATCTTATATACACGTTTAATTATTTATTAAATATATTTTTAATGTATATATGTTACTTTTAAGGTTTATATATATTATATTTAATTTTAAATATTATTATTATTCTATGATTATGAAAAATACATGTTATGAAAAATGTAGATTAGTTGTAATAATTAAAATATGTTGATTTTGTTATAATATATGTTAATTAACATATGTTAATAATTAGTTGTAATAGAGATTTTGTTTTGAATGGAATTATATAGTAACATAATTTTATATATGTGTTTAATAGTTTAATAAATTAGATTTTTGTTATGATAATTGTTAATTGCTATATATTAGGATAATTGCAAATTATACGTTGAGAAAAATGTATATTAGGTTATAATATAAGATTACTTAATTATAACAATATTTTTTATTGTTATAATTGTTTGTATTGTATATTAGCTTAGTATATCGACGAGAGAGTCTGTCGAAGACCACAATTTATTAGCTTTATTTTATTGTTTGTGTTTTTAATTTAAATATCTGAGAGAAAACTTAGTATTAATTCCCATTTGAGGTTCAATATATATATATATATATATATATTGAACCATGTATAATAGTTCTTTCTTAATTTCTCATTACCTATATTTGATGAGATTTCGGTTCGATGTATTTCCTTTTGTTCTCGGGGTGCATGTTTAATGGCGGTATGTGATCATTTCGTGTATTCAGAGACTAAAGGGAGATGTTGCCGAAATTTTGTTAACTATATAGGTAAATGAGAAAATAAGAAGTAACTACTTTACGAGTTTTGAAAAAGTTTTTTCTTTATTGGGATAGGTTCATACCATTTAAAGAAATGGAGCAGTTGTATGTAAGGCCAATGTATCGTGTTTACCTATATCGATCTGTGTCTTTGTAATATGCAGAAAATGGATCGTAGTTGGATGTATGATAGGTTGTTTCCTGGAAGAATGAGTTTGAAAGAAGATTTTGTAAAAGGGGTTAAACCCTTTGTTCGCAGCACAAGGCATCAGGAAAGTTTCAGAATTGAAGGAGGGATGAGATGCCATGCAAGAAATGCGAGTGTGTACCAATTAATACTCCAAGAGAGGTCAAATATGACTTGTATAAGTACGAGTTCATGCCTAATTATTGGATTTGGACTAGTCATGGCGAAGTTGCTCCCAATATCAATTTACGGCCGGTTGAAGAGAATTGCCCAGGTGCTTCGAGCAGTGGCCCACCGGATATGGGATATCAACGTTATTAGCAGTTTGATGTGATGCAGGGGATGATTTCTGATGCTCTCAGCGTGAAAGTGTCGTTCGAAGAGCAACAACACGAAGACATGGAAGAACTTCCGAATAAGGTAGCACAAATATTTTATAATATTTTGATAGAGACAAATAAGCCATTGTACGAAGGGTCTCAAGACTCTAAATTATCAATGTGTGTGAGGCTTTAAGGTATCAGTCAACCTATAATGCTTCGGAACAATGCATGGATGCTGTTGTGTGAAATATGGTAGTTGTGCAAGTATACACAATCGCAATAAGTAGTAAAGAGTAAATCAAGATCGTTCTCACGAGGATTGATTAATTGCTTTCACAAGTTTTTGCAATAGCAAGTGAGTTAGTGAGTAAATAATAAAAACAGAAAATAAACATCAAGTTTTTGTGATTTTAATAACTGAACAAAACAGAATTAAGTAAGCAATTTGAGTAAAATTTGGATAAAGACAGCTAGGAATCAGTTCATTCATATTTCCACCAAGTTGGTTTCAGTGCCAAAGTCAGTGCCATTTGGCACCTGGGCGCATGACACTAATGTGTGTGCCTTTCAGCACTTTCACCAGGGTTAAGTAAAGGGTACCTTATGTCTAAGCCCCCATTTTGTTCCCCCTTGTCTAGTTAATGTGACCAAGACACCCTACAAGACAAATTTCCTATGTCTTATTTAATAAAAATCAATTAAACTGTCCTTCAAATTGATACCCCTTATATTGCCTCATGAAATCAGCATGTTATCACCTTTCAGCATCTAACATACAAGTACCTAACTAAAGTTGATCAGGCTCAAGTTAAATATGTAAGCAATAAAATCGCATGAGACAAAGGTACAAAGGCAAAGACAAATAGACATTCACCAACCAGGTTTCAATATAAAATCACTTCATCCTAGCTTAGGAAAGTTAGCTCATAATGAGCCTAAAATTAAAACAACAGAAACTGGTGCCAAAAACAGAATCCGTGGCACTAGAGTAAGAGTTCAGAAACTATTATAGATATGGAATAAAACAGTAAACAGAATTTCTCCCAGCTTTGTGAGCTCGAAAACCACTCCTTAAACAACAATGTCTTGCTGAATCTGCTTCACTCTGTACTGAACAAATTCCTTCTCTCCATGGACAAAGCTAAGAGCTTGAGTTAATGGTGTTTGAAAGGAGGGAGACAGAATGCGGCTGCTTCTCTTAAATAGAACAAGTGCTGCCCTAGCAGAATGTATCAGAATCAGCCTCCATCTTGATTAGGTCATTGTCCTTATATAGCCTCTCCTTAAATGGGCTAGCCAATGCTGATCCCAAGAAAGATTTTGGCTTTTGGCCCAAAAATAAAGGCTTTTGTCCTTTAGCTAGCTGAGAGAAATGCTTTGCAGAGGGGACCACTAAGTGCACATGCTGCAGTCTTTAAAATAAAGGACATGGTCCTTTTCTTTATCTTAAATAACTGGGACACGATGTTGCACTAAGGCCAGGGCTGCTAACATTAGGACCCGGTGCCATGGCACCAAATTTGGCACTGAACATTTCTTCCATAAAATTCTGTACACTAGCAAAACACATTAAAATGCTCATAAAAGCACCAAAGTGCCTTAAACAGCACCAAACAAGGGAAATCATATTATTTACACTATTCTAATAATTAAAGGCCCTAAATTAATCTTGAACTCACTTGATTCCTAGTTAATAAAGCATAAATAACTCTTATTTCTAAGAGTTATCACACCCCCAAACTTGAACCATTTCTTGTCCTCAAGTAATGACACTAAAACAAAAACAGAAAACATCAAATTGCAAGAATTGCAGCAGCACTAAACAAGTGAGTTTAAACAGCAAAATTTTCTTTTTGGATGGTCTTCACATGGCTATACTTTCATACTAACACTTTGTCAAGCAATCCCTTTGTGCGTCATGCTTCCTTGAATTGTCCCACCAACCTCAAGTGTGTGTGTGTGTGTGCACCCCTTATGCTCGATCAAAAAGCTAGTATAGTCCTATCAATTTCATCTCAGTTTCCCCCTTAAAGTGTTCCTAATTTGCACCTCCTAATCAAATAAAAGGGAATAGGCTTACATGATGGATACTAGGGGTTGAATACAAACAGCATATACAAACATAACTTGAATATTCAAGGCTCAATGCACACTTATTCAATTTTAACTAATTTTTCCTTTTACTAGAATTTACCTCCTTGCCTTTTGACGCGAGTAACAACAATTGTAATGAAGTTACCCGGTTATTCAACAAAGAGGCTCATTCCATTTTTATTTTTTTTATATTTTTGGTTTTTTTTATTTGCTAGTGTGTGTGCATTGGCCTATTCTTTGGATATTTACAGCGAACTTACCCCCAAACTTATCTAATTGCCTATCCCCCCTTATTGGTCAAATTTGGCAACAAGGTTCAGTTCACAAAAGAGGTTCAACTTCAACTAATTAACAAGCTACCTATTCTTTTCTCTTAAGCTAAGGGTTTTGTGTCAAAGGTCAGTGTTCCTATCAATTTGCAATCAGCACAAAGTTCCAAAACAATCAAGCACAATTTCCTCATTAAGCTTAGCCAATGTGTCAACCAATTTTTTTTTTAATAGCAAAATAGGACAGCACTGCTACAACAACAAAAACACTAAACCTAAACTGCCCATCCCCCCAACACAAAACCTTGCAGTGTCCCTACTACAAAAATTCTATGCTAGATGAAGGGTTCATACAAAACAGCAAATTAGGCAACTTAAAACAACTAAAAACAGCAAACAGCAACAAACAACAACAACATACTACAAATTTACTACAAAAAACAGAAAAAGATTAGGTTTTAGAAATCCCTGCTTGGAGACTTGAGCTCCTTCTCTTTGGTGTTCGCAGCAAGCTAGCAATGGACTCATCCTCCTCATCACCAGTGATGGTGATCACAACCTCTTCAACAACTCTCTTTTTTCCTCTTTTCTTACTCCCTTCAGCAGGGGAGTCCTTCTTCTTTGGCGTGTCAGCAGGGGGAGGTGGTGGCTCCCAATCATCTTCAGCATCAGTGCCAGATTCACTACAAGAAATCGCGGGATTACCGACGGCTTATTACCGACGGCCAAAAGCCGTCGGTAATCCACAAATGTCGTCGGTAATCCAAAAATTCCGACGGATTACCGATGGGCCAATATCCGTCGGTAAAACGCGCGTCGCAAATGCGTACCGACGGCTTTGGCCCGTCGTTATAATCGTTCGGTAACTTCCGACGGCTTTAACCCGTCGGTAATGCCGAGTCTACAACAATTGACATTTCCGACGGCCATGACCGTCGGTAAAGCCGAACTTTAAATTTTTTTTTTGAATTGAAAATTGTTTAAATTTTTATTAAAAAAATTATTTAATTTTTTAAATTATTTAATTTTAATTTCTGTAATCAATTTAATTTATTTATCCATTTAATTAACGATTACTAGTTATTACATTTAATTATTAATTTATTCCTGTATTTAAAAATGCGATGCGATAACGTAAACTATAAAACAAATTAAAAAAAAGAAACGTAACAAATAAATAAAAAAATTCGACGAACAAAGCAGTAATAAAAAAGATATCCGGAAATATAAAAAAATATCGATACAAACATAACTAATAGTCCTGATCATGATCACCATCTGCATCATCGACATGATCACCAGTACTATGAGGCGGAGGCGGAGGCGGTGGAGGAGGCGGCTCGCGAGCTAGCAAATGGTACAGATCCTCCTGTCGCTGCAGCACCTGAGCCAACATGGCAGCCGTCCGGCGGGCCTCCTCCTGCTGCTAGGCCGCGATTCGCTTTTGGATTACCGACGGCATTTGTGGATTACCGACGGCTTTTGGCCGTCGGTAATCCCGCGATTTCTTGTAGTGACATGTATTACTCCTGAGCAAACCTCCAATATGCTTGCTGTTTCTTAAACAATTGGCTCACAACTTCAGCAAGTTCCTCACTGCCTTCTTCATTATGGTGAGTAAAAACAGCAGGACTGGGGGCACCAGTCGTTGCATTCCAGGGTTTTGGAACAGGCCATGTGACATCACTGTCAAAAATAGGCACTCCTTCATGCTTACATAGAGCAGTAATCAAACAAGGGAAGAAAAGACTACCCCTAGTCCTCTTAGCACAAACAACAATTTCCCTATGAATTAACCTACCCACATCAACCTGTTTCCCTTCCAAAATGTGATGCAACAGCACAATCCTTTCCTTATCTATGGTTTGATTGTGTGTGGTAGGAAGTAGGCTAGTAACCATAAAGTTGTACCATGTTTTAGCTGCAGGGATTAGGGTGTTTCTCTTAATCCGGTAGTCATCCCCATGTCTCCTTTCCCACTTGGTGCCTTCAATTGTCAGTTGATGCATTATCTCGGTCATCCCTTATCCTTTATGGCCTTCATCCTCTTTTCAAAGGCATCTCCTTTCTCCGGCAGGGAGAGATATTCATTGATTTCTTCTGGAGAAAAAGGGACAGTGATTCCTCTTATGTTAGAGTAGTTGGTCTCAGCTTGACCTTCTTCCTGAGGATTGATTAATTGTTACTACCATTTCCATATTTCAAAAACTTGTTGTTTGAAATAAAACAGCTGTGTGCAAGTATACACAATCGTGAACAAGTAATAAAGAGTAAGAGAGTCATTTCCACGAGGATTGATTACGGTTAATTCCACAAATTCCCAATTTCGTTAATCTAATTAGTGAGGAAACAAAGTAACAAATAACACATTAATTTGAGGTGATGATGACAGTAATTTAAAGTGCAATTGACAGTAAAAATAACTTAAAAAGATGTGATAAAAATCTGAGAAAAATAGCTAGGATTTCAATTCATTCATATTTTCACTAAGTTAGTTTCAGTGCCATAAGTCAGTGCCATTTGGCATTGGGTGCAGGGCACTAATGTGTGTACCTTTCAGTATTTTCACCTGGGTTAAGTAAAGGGTACCTTATGTCTAAGCCCCCATTATGTTCCCCCTTGTCTTCTAAGTATGACCCAGAACACCCTATGAGACAGATTTCCTATGTCTAGTTTAATCAAAATTAATTAAAGTGTCCCTTAATTAATACCCCTCATATTAACTTGTGAATTCAGTATGTTACCACCTTTCAGCACCTAACATACATGTACCCAACAAAAGTTGGCCAGACTTAGGTCAAGCATATTATAAATAAATGCGCATGAGTCAAAGTTTCAAAGGCAAAGACTGATAGACATTCATCAACAAGGATTCAATACTCCTAGCATAAAGTATTTAGCTCATAATAAACAAAAACATAGAATAGCAGAAACTGGTGCCAAAAACCGATGCCATGGCACCAGAAATCTGTAGTGGAGAAATGTCTACAAGTAGAAGCAGAAAATAGCACGTGGAGGCCTTCAAATCTGTCAAGATGAGAGAACACTTCACTGCAACAATGTCTTGTTGCTACATTTCCTTGCTATGTCTGAGATTGGTTCAGCATCCATGTTTTTCAGCATGTTTTTCTCATAAAAATGGTGTATGGAAGGGATATGGAAATGGAGAATGATGGATGAAGGTGATGTTGAGGATGGCAGCTACTGTCCAGAGGAATAAAAACGAATTCTAATCTAGGGCACAGCCCCTGCACCAGCCTCCTTTCCTTGATTAGGTCATTTTGTTTTTATAGTCTTTCCTCAAATGGGCTGTCCAATGGTAAACCCAATGGAGGTTGATTCCTTTTGCCGGGAACTTGATGTTTTGACACTGAAATATGAATGGATTTTAGGAGACCAGGAGGATGCTGAAGACGAACATGCTGAGCCTGCCTCCAGTGAAATGAAACAGAAAAAGAAGAAGGGTTCTAAAAAGGGGAAGGAGCCTGTGGTAGTTGAAGAAGTTCCGCAGGAAAAAGAAAAGGGGGTTGAAGAAGAGGGTGAGAGGGTTGACACTAGGAGTGCGGATGAGTTCTTTGATACACAGGAAGGAACACCAGCCACCACCCCACAGACAGAAGAGGATGCTGCAGTGTTGGATGCTGCAGTGGCCAGTGCCATGGCTAGTGCAAGCTTGGCACCACAGAAAGAGAAACAAAAAGAAGCAGAGGCTGCAACTGGCAGCCCAATGAAGACTGTGTCTGCTGCACCAGTGCGGGTACCCACTTTAAGAGCCAAATTGCCAGTTAGAAAGGCCACTCAGAAGCAAGCCTCACCTTATCAGGCAAAGCAACCGCACTAATCTTTGAAGATGATTGGGAGCCACCACCTCCCCCTGCTGACACCCCAAAGAAGAAGGATTCCCCTGCTGAAGGGAGAAAGAAAAGAGGAAAAAAGAGAGTTGTTGAAGAGGTTGTGATCACCATCACTGGTGATGAGGAGGATGAGTCCATTGCTAGCTTGCTGTGAACACCAAAGAGAAGGAGCTCAAGGCTGCAAGCAGGGATTTCTAAAACCTAATCTTTTTCTGTTTTTTGTAGTAAATTTGTAGTATGTTGTTGTTGTTTGTTGCTGTTTGCTGTTTTTAGTTGTTTTAAGTTGCCTAATTTGCTGTTTTGTATGAACCATTCATCTAGCATAGAATTTTTGCAGTAGGGACACTGCAAGGTTTTGTGTTGGGGGGGACAGTTTAGGTTCAGTGTTGTTGTTGTAGCAGTGCTGTCTTATTTTGCTGTTAAAAAAAATTTGTTTGACACATAGGCTGAACTTAATGAGGAAATTGTGCTTGATTGTGTTTAAACTTTGTGCTGATTGCAAATTGATAGGAACACTGACCTTTGACACAAAACCCTTAGCTTAAGAGAAAAGAATAGGTAGCTTGCTAATTAGTTGAAGTTGAACCTCTTTTGTGAACTGAACCTTGTTGCCAAATTTGACCAATAAGGGGGGATAGGCAATTAGATAAGTTTGGGGGTAAGTTCGCTGTAAATATCCAAATAATAGGCCAATGCACACACACTAGCAAATAGAAAAAGCCAAAAAAATAAAAAAAAATAAAAATGGAATGAGCCTCTTTGTTGAGTAACCGGATAACTTCATTACAATTACTGTTATTCGCGTCAAAAGGCAATGAGGTAAATTCTAGTAAAAGGTAAAAATAGTTAAAATTAAATAAGTGTGCATTGAGCCTTGAATATTCAAGTTATGTTTGTATATGCTGTTTGTATTCAACCCCTAGTATCCATCATGTAAGCCTATTCCCTTTTATTTGATTAGGAGGTGCAAATTAAGAACACTTTAGGGGGGAAACTGAGATGAAATTAATAGGACTGTACTAGCTTTTTGATTGAGCATAAGGGGTGCACACACACACTTGAGGTTGGTGGGACAATTCAAGGAAGCATGATGCACAAAGGGATTGATTGACAAAGTGTTAGTCTGAAAGTAAAGCCATGTGAAGACCATCCAAAAAGAAAATTTTGCTATTTAAACTCACTTGTTTAGTGCTGCAGCAATTCTTGCAATTTGCTGTTTTCTGTTTTTGTTTTAGTGTCATTACTTGAGGACAAGCAATAGTTCAAGTTTGGGGGTGTGATAACTCTTAGAAATAAGAGTTATTTATGCTTTATTAACTATGAATCAAGTGAGTTCAAGAGTAATTTAGGGCCTTTAATTATTAGAATAGTGTAAATAATGTGATTTCCCTTGCTTGGTGCTGTTTAAGGCACTTTGGTGCTTTTATGAGCATTTTAATGTGTTTTGCTAGTGTGCAGGATTTTATGGAAGAAATGTCCAGTGCCAAATTTGGTGCCATGGCACCGGGTCCTAATGTTAGCAGCCCTGGCCTTAGTGCAGCAGCGTGTCCCTGTTATTTAAGATGAAGAAAAGGACTCTGTCCTTTATTTTAAAGACTGCAGCATGTGCACTTGGTGGTCCCCTCTGCAAAGCATTTTCTCTCAGCTAGCTAAAGGACAAAAGCATTTATTTTTGGGCCAAAAGACAACATCTTTCTTGGGATCAGTATTGGCTAGCCCATTTAAGGAGAGGCTATATAAGGACAATGACCTAATCAAGCTGGAGGCTGATTCTAATACATTCTGCTAGGGCAGCACTTGTCCCATTTGAGAGAAGCAGCCGCATTCTATCTCCCTCCTTTCAAACACCATTAACTCAAGCTCTTAGCTTTGTCCATGGAGAGAAGGAACTTGTTCAGTACAGAGTGAAGTAGATTCAGCAAGACATTGTTGTTTAAGGAGTGGTTCTCGATCTCACAAATCTGGGAGAAATTCTGTTTACTGTTTTATTCCATATCTGTAATAGTTTCTGAACTCTTACTCTAGTGCCATGGATTCTATTTTTGGCACCAATTTCTGTTGTTTTAATTTTAGGCTCATTATGAGCTAACTTTCCTAAGCTAGGATGAAGTGATTATTGAAACCTGGTTGGTGAATGTCTATTTGTCTTTGCCTTTGTACCTTTGTCTCATGCGATTTTATTGCTTACATATTTAACTTGAGCCTGATCAACTTTAGTTTGGTACTTGTATGTTAGATGCTGAAAGGTGATAATATGTTGATTTCATGAGGCAATATAAGGGGTATCAATTTAAAGGACACTTTAGTTGATTTTGATTAAACTAGACATAGGAAATCTGTCTTGTAGGGTGTTCTTGGCCACATTAACTAGACAAGGGGGAACATAATGGGGGCTTAGACATAAGGTACCCTTTACTTAACCCTGGTGAAAGTTCTAAAAGGCACACACATTAGTGCCATGTGCCCAGGTGCCAAATGGCACTGACTTTGTCACTGAAACCAACTTGGTGGAAATATGAATGAACTGATTCCTAGTTGTCTTTATCCAAATTTTACTCAAATCACTTACTTAATTCTGTTTTGTTCAGTTATTAAAATCACAAAAACTTGATGTTTATTTTCTGTTTTTATTATTTACTCACTAACTCACTTGCTATTGCAAAAACTTGTGAAAGCAATTAATCAATCCCCGTGGGAACGATCTTGATTTACTCTTTACTACTTGTTGCGATTGTGTATACTTGCACAACTACCATATTTCACACAACAAGTTTCTGGCTTCAAGCAGGAATGTTCCCACTCTAGCTCTTTTACTGTTTTTCTGTAGTAAATATTTTAGTATGTTTGTTTGTTTGTGCTTGTTGAATTTTGTTCTAGTTTGTTAATAGGTTGCTTAATTTGTTGTTTTTGTGTCAACCCTTCATCTAGCATAGATTTTTGCAGTGGGGACACTGCAAGGTACTATGTTGGGGGCAGGGATAGTTTAGGATGTAGTAGTGTTACATTTGTAGCAGTGCTGTCTTGTTTGTATGCTGTTAAAAAAATTATTTCGAAGGTCATCTGCTTATCCTTCATGGCCTTCATTCTCTTTTCAAAGGCATCTCCTTTCTCTGGCAAGGAGAGATATTCATTGATTTCTTCTGGAGAAAAAGGGACAGTGATTCCTCTTATGTTAGAGTAATTGGTCTCAGGTTGACCTTCTTCTTGAGGGGGAATTCCAGCATAAAACTCCCTCACAATGGCCGTTACAGGGCTCTTAGGGTGCGAGCAAAAATATTCACATTTGTATTGTTCAATCAGCATCATGATTTCAGGGGAAGCCTTTTGCAAATCGAAGCCCCTCTCAGGGTGCAGAGGTCTTTTCTCCATGCATTCTTTGTACCTCTTCTTCGACTCCTCATCATGGAATCTATCCTCTGGTGCCAGATTTGGCACCCTCAATTTTGTTTTCTGAGCTGTGTGCTTGGTTCTCATGGCTGTCAATAATTGTTTCCAACGTTCTAAAGCTCGTGTCTCAATGATTTCTGGGCAAAGGGGAGGCTAGGTTTCACAGATTTGAGAATTGGGGGTTTCGAAATGAGTGAGAATGTGGGAGTGAGTCTGATGAATGGGGTTAGGGTTATAAGGTGGGCTTTCACGATGGGTGGAGGTTAAGGTGAGTGGAGATATTGGGGAGGTTTCTGGAGGTTGGGTGATGATGAGGGTCGTGGGTGGTGCTTGGGTGTGGCAAAGGTTACTGTTTGGGAAAACGGGGTAGATGTTGGGGTATTTAATGGTCTTTCCCGTTGGAACTTAATTGAGGAGGGAGAGGATGATTTTCTAAATCAGAAATTAAGATTGTGGAGATGCTAGGTGGCTTGCTACCATTGGTCCACGCAGTAAAAAGTGCACTTGTGATGTGCCAAGTCATTTATTGCCCAGGTGGATTGCTTTTGACTGTTACTGCACACCTGCCCCTTCACACTTGCTTCTTTAAAAACTCAACTCCCAATTTGGTGCCCCCCGTGGTGCCATGGCACCAAACGCAAAACACTCAGAACTTCATACCAGCCACAACAGTTTCAACACAACTTCCAGCACCAATAATTCAATTTATTCCTACAAAACAAAATTAAAACAAAGTTAAAAAGATCTAGGCTGCCTCCCAGTAGCGTTTGGTTTATAAAAGTCCTTAGCCAGACTTATTTTTCCCTTCAATTGTCCTTGAATTTAGTGGTGACCCTTGTTCTTTCATCAGGGTCACCCCAATATTGCTTTACCCTCTGGCCATTGACTTTAAATGTTGAACTTGTGGCCTCATCCAGCAAGTCCACTGCCCCATATGGATATAGCTTGATCAGCTTGAAAGGGCCAGACCACCTTGATTTGAGCTTCCCAGGGAATAATTTCAATCTTGAATTGAACAACAGCACATGAGATCCTTCTTTCAATTCCCTGGGTTGAATTTTCTTATCATACCAAGCCTTAGTTTTGGCTTTGTACAGCTCAGCATTCTCATAGGCAAAGAGCCTATGTTCTTCTAGTTCATGGAGTTGCAGCAACCTTGCTGCACCAGCACTCTGCAGATCAAAATTCAGCTTCTTTGCTGCCCAAAAAGCTTTGTGCTGCAACTCAATAGGCAAATGGCATGCCTTACCAAATACCAATCTCCGACAAGCTCTCCCATCGGTATACTAAGCAAATATACAATACAAACAATTATAACAATAAAAAATATTGTTATAATAAAATAATCTAATATTATAATTTAATATACTTTTTTCCCAACATATAATTTGCAATTATCCTAATATATAGCAATTAACATTAATTATCATAACAAAAATATAATTTATTAAACTATTAAATACATATATAAAATTATGTTAATATATAATTCCTTTCAAAAAAAAATCTCTATTACAACTAATTATTAACATATATTAATTAACATATTTTATAACAAAATCAACATATTTTAATTATTACAACTAATCTACATTTTTCATAACATGTGTTTTTTCATAATCATAGCATAATAATAATATTTAAAATTAAATATAATATAATAAACCTTAAAAGTAACATATATTCATTAAAAATATATATAATAAACAATTAAACACATATATAAGATTATCCTAAACTATATCAAGAAAAAAATATTAGAGTATGTCAAAAATATTTTAAATATATATATATATATATATTTAAAATACAAAAATAATTTTAAAACATATAATATATATATACAGAAAATATTTTTCTATTTTATATATATATATATATGTGTGTGTGTGTGTGTGTGTGTGTAAATATATATTTATATAATTAAAAAATCACAAAAAATATAAAGTAACTAATCGGTTAAAAAAATTTATACCACTAACTTGTGAGTGAGTGGTTCCGGTGGTGGTGAGTCTGGCAAGGTGACTCCGGATCTGTTACAAAAAATTTGATGAATCAGTGAATTTTTTTTTCAAGACATAGAAAACTAAAAGATATAGAGACAAAAAAAAACTTACTATAACAATAACTTGGTAACAATAGAGAAAAGTGGGAGAGGAAATGGATATAAGGAAGAGGAGGTCGAAACCAGCAGAAGAAAAAATGAAGAAGAAGAGAAGAGAAGAGTGACAGCAACAGTTAAAAAAAATTGCGTTAAAACCGAGGGCCCTGCCCCACAGTGTGGTTAATATTAAAAAAAAATAGCCATTGAGGCGTCCCGAGGGCTCAGCCCCTCGGTTTTTTGTAAATTTTTTTGAGCTGGCTGTTTCTGAGGGGTTTAGCCCTAGGAACAACCCAATTTTAAAATTAAAAAAAAAACAGTGCAGCAACTTTTTGACCTGATTTTTTTGAGGTTTTTTTTAAAAAACCCTAGGAATTTCTGACATGGGTTTTTTCTACTACTTTAGCCCTGTGTAATTTCCTGGGGTTATAGGCCTAAGATATTTTTTTTTTTCTTAGGAAATACTAGACATTCTTGTAGTATCACGTGATGTGGGATGCAGATCCTCTCCCACATCCCTTTCTCTCAATCACCCTGCATCAATAATCCCAGCAGTTAGAATAATCTAACGGCTGTAGATTAAAAGCGACATTTATAATAAAAAAAAAAGAAAAAGGTGTAGAAGCGAATAGATTCTTCGCAATCTCACTACCGGACCTGAGCCAGTGTCCACCCACGACGGCGGCGAGGCCATGGCTTCGATATTACATGCACTCCAAGGTCGTTTTTATCTACCAGCGTATCTGTGCTCAGTTCCCCTCCGAGGTCTTCCATTTGTCTTCTTCACTCCCAGTACTGCAGTATCTCTTTTTTCTGCTTAACTCTATGTTTATTTGGTCACTCAGAAAACCAAAACGAAAAACAAAATCATTTGCTTGACACTACGAGCTGAAAAAACTCCATTTTTATTGTTTTTTTTATTTGCACTTGTTTATTTTCCTTATGCTTCTTAGCATGCTCGTTAGCTACGCCACTGCTCATCCATCAATTTTTAACATGTTTAGAAGGAGTTTTTTGCACCGTCAGCAATTCTCATCTCCGATTCTGCTATAACAAAGGAATGGGTGAGTATAATCCCAATATCAACTTCTCCTGTGAAATTTTATCTTTGATTGAAGATTTGGAAAGCGTAAAACGGCACTGCAAGAACGAAAGGGAGTATTCTGATTATCGGAGAGAGAGAAACTGTTTTCCGTTTGTTTATTATAAATATCGCTTTTAATGGTGCAGCCGTTAGATTAATCTAGCGCCTGTGATTTATTGATACAGAGTGATTGAGAGAAATAGATGTGGGAGAGGATCCGCTTCCCGTGATGTGACATTTATATTTGTAATCACAAAATAGAAAGTGAAAATTAGAGAAGCATAGTAGTGATACCTTCGTGCAAGAGGAAATCCTAATCCTTGTTGCACCTCGTCGTTAGATATTGGATATATACGAGGTGTAATGACTGGGATGTGATCCCATGCCCAAGACTAAAGAAGTAATAAGCACCCTCCAATGTTTAGTTGGTCTGGACTCACTGCACGATCTAGTCCTCGGTATAGACAAGCCAACACTGCTGCACCGCAACTATAATTGCTAGCAACAGGCAAATCTTGTAACAAAAGTAAATACTTCAAGTGAACTCGAGTACCTGATTTATAAGGCATAAGAATACATACCTCCAATCAATCTCAATATATGTGCCCGGACATACTGTGCAACTACAACATCAATTGCATTATGAGGCAATTCGTAGAAGGTAGATTCTAACCAAGTTAGTTTAACAAGAAATCCTTTTAGACAATCTGCGAGCGTATTACTCCCAACAACTCAAGACAAGTTTTTTTCCCAATCAACAATTGTTGCGCCAGTGACAACACTTCCATGAATGGGAGTCCGAGTTGTAAGGCCGCGTCTTGTTGTGTAATAGTAACGCTCCATATATGTTCTCTCATGAAATGAATATTGGTGAGACAATATTATGAATCAAGAAGAAAGCAAGTGGATGCTGAGTTATGGGTGGGGAGTTCTTATCTGTGATGTGAAGGTTCTGTTTCTAGCTCACATATAGGTGGGATAAGTAGTGTGTGATGAGTGGGTTGTGTTGTGTCTTAAATAGAAGCTCCGGTGAGTGGGATCGCATTGGAAAATATAAGGTGAGGAAAATAGGAAGCAGATTCACGTCTTTCTTTCTCTACTCATTTTTTTCCTCTATTTTTTTTGACAAATTGCAGTCAGCTCTCTCTATCTCAGAGCTGGATCCCTGTCGTCAGGGTTTTCCTACATTCACGCATCCACCTTAATCTATGGTCAAGATCTCATGTAGTCTATTTTTTGTCATACATCAAAAATAATCAACGGTCGGGAGGGATCTCATGCAGTCAAGGGCTGAGAGTGTGAGACCAATCAATCCAATGGCTCACATCCGGTTATACCCCCTAGGGATGCTCAAAATATCCGGTTACAAGGATTTATCCAAAACCATGATCATAACCATTTTTTAAATATCCAAATTTTTGGACATGGATATAAACCAAGCCCATTTTATTTTTAAAGCCCAATTTTGGTTATCCAAAATTTATAACCGGTTGAATACTAAGATATCCAAAATCAATTATTTTCGATTTTTCGATCAAATCCGCAACTTCCACCTCATGAAAAACCTCTGCTACCCATCTATGACGCCCGCAACTTCCACCTCAGGAAAAACCTCTGCTACCCATCCATGACGCTTGGCTCAGGAGGATCCAGTGTCGTGGGTGAGTCACTAACCAAGCTAATCGCCTCTTTCTTTTTAACGACGCCGTTTTTGTTTTTCCCGGATTATTATTATTATTATTTTTGAATTTTCTTTTCTGGCTATGTAGATTTTGTTCTTTACTCGTTGCCGTTGACCTAAAACATTCGATGCCCTTTTTTTAATTGCTTTATTATTTAGTTATCATTATTATTATTTGGGTTTTCAGTTTGTTCCATTTTGTTCCGATGGAATTTTGGATCGGTGACTGAAGCTTCCTACTGGGACTTTTTGGTTTATGAATTTACTATAAATAATGCTTTTGAGCATTTTTTGTTATGATAACTCTAGTTTAAATATTAATAATTGTCCATTTTTTTCGGTTGTTAATCAATGGTTTTGCCAGAAGGTTTTTTACGGATTTTTATGTTTCTGTGAAATGTGTTTATATTTAGTTCCTACTCTTGTTTATTGACTGTTTTTAGTAGTGACTCGTTAATGTGATGTATCTATCTGCTGGACCCATGTTCTCTGGGGATATTTGTTGAACTTCATACTTTGAAGTTTAAGGCTACACGATGACGCATTTGTTTTCTCATTGAAGTGATACTTCTTTTTAAAATTTAATTCGTGGGTGGGATTGGTAGTGATGCTTTTGTACATGGTTTCTGTCATCAACATGTGCTTTTGTATAGAACTAAACACATATTTGTAACCGGTTTTGGAGGGATAAACCTAAATTTTATAGGCGAAAACCGGTTTTATAACCGGATTTGAGAACCATAACCGGTTGTGTAACCGGTTTTATGATAGAAACCGGTTTATAACCGGTTTTTGGTCGCAACCGGTTTCATAACCGGATATAGAGAACTAACCGGTTTTATATCCGTAACCATATTTTAAAATCCGGTTTTAGAAATTTGGATTTGAAAACCCAACCTAATATGTGGTTTTAATTATATTTGGTTTTGGTCACATTAATAACCAAACCATGAGCACCCCTAGTACCCCGTACTGCAAAACAGTGCTTTAGTGAGCATATTTTCTTCAAGAGCGATTGAGTATCTTGAACAGTAACTACCCGTGACCATGATCTATCCAATCTTGAATAGTGTCGTCATGAGTTTTCTTCAAAGTTGTATTGTCAACTCGTTTGGCCACTTGTAGCAGTAAGTAGCAGAAAGTGAACTTGCGTGGACTCTGCGCATGGCCCCGTAGCTTATAGTGCTTAACTATGACAGCACCATGAGATTCTACCTGAATGGAGGAGCGTGCTTGTACGTAGTGATTCTATGTACGTGTAGCATTGGCATTAGATTATAAATTTATATTAGAAATATAATTGTATTATATCAGTAAGGAGAGCAGTTAAAGAATCTCTGCATTTCGGGAATCTCTGGATTGAGCAGAGTTGCACGAGAGTCTCTGCGTGAGAATCTCTGTGTGAAAGTCTCTGCCTGTACGATTGAGTAGCTAGCAGTGCGTATCAGAACGTGAACATTTGCTGGAATCACATTATTGTAACAGGGCAACTTTGCGATCTTGTTTGTGGCTTGAAGAGAACTTAATGATTAGCTGGTCATGCTCGGATCGATCTTACACTGTTCATTGTTGTCTTACCACTTTATAATTTCCTCAATTAATCACGGTTCATACTTATGTTTGTTTGAAAATTGAACAGCGGAGAAATGAATTTCAAAACATATGAGCAACTTTGAAGCAAGATTTCCATCTACCTGTCGCATGATATGTTATCGGTCCCGATATTCGGTGTTACACCGATAGACATCCCATTTTTTTATCTGATTAATCAAGTTTAAATATTTGGTTAATACTATTCATTATCTGGTTAATGATCCCATTTTCTTATCTGGTTAATTACGTTCAAATATCTGGTTAATGCCAAATCTTGAAAAAAATTATTTTTTTGAAAAAAAAAATTTTGAAAAAAAAAATGTTCGTACATGTACGGACATATAAAATATCGCGTATTTGTATCCAATTTGTGTGTACAAATATCATTTTTCATATATGTTATCTATTAATAACTTAAGCAATATTATTTGGACATCAAAAAACCAACACCGTAAAGTGACACCGTATAAAAATACATCTTGAATAATTGTTGATTTGATTGGGAGAGGGAGAAAAAAGTAATAAAAAAAAGAGATTATGTGTGATTTTATACGTGAAAGAATTAGTCTTTTTTTTATAAAAGAATTAATTTTTTTTACATAAATAAATGTTTCTATTTTATATGGACATTAAAAAAATACTTAATATTACTTAAAATATCAAATTAGAAATTTTAAAAATATTATTTAATGATTACTGGTTAAACCACGGTCTAACCACGGTTAGACCATTAAACCTTAAATCAGTACCTTCATCGGTTCAGTGACCAATCCGATTTTCAAAACATTGTTATAAGGTTATAAAAATAAAACACCTCCAAAACAAAGTCAGGATTGGTGTATAGGGTTTGGAAATTGAAATAAAACACCTCAAAACGACGTCGTTTTGGGGTATGAGTAGTATATAAAAAAAATTGTGTTTTATTGATGGATGCCGATGCATCTCTCCGCTCCTCAGAAGCTCCGCCACTGGGAATAGGTCAGGCCGCTCGACAGAGGGTTACAACCTAGGCTATGTCAGATCCAGGTCAAACCAGGCTTTTTTAAATAGATTAGGCCAAGGCTTTTTGAGAAGCCTAGAATTAGCTAAAATTGTCGGGCTCCAAGCTACTCAAAAAGCCTTTTAGGCCTAACAGGCTAGCCTATTTAAGTAAATATAAATAATAATTTTATATTTCTATTATTATTATATTTAGATTTTGTACATTGTGTTAAATCATATACCTATTGACATTTTCAATAATTTAAACATATTGACTTACATAAATTTTTGACATATTTAAAGGTCTTATTGCAACATAGAATTTAAATATGCTATCATAAAAGGTCATGTTAGACCTTGAAAAAGCTTTATATGATACGAATAAATTAGAATCGGACCTTATAAAACTCAGCTCGTCCTATCTATTTTCACCCCTATGTCTCATGTCTCTTAGTAGCAGTGGTTTTAATTTTTTTATAGCTTATTATAAATAAAACTTAACATAATTGGTCTATTTGCCCGTTGGTCTACTCAGAGTTTGGAAAGATAACTTATTCAAAGACGTTAATGTCAAATAGGCTTTTAAGTAGGCTAACAGACGATATCACGCTTTCAAAAAGGCCATACCAAGTCTAAAAAAAGCCTATGAAAGGTAACAGGTCAAACTTGACCCTTGAATTTTTTTATCAGACCAGGCTTGGGCCTTATAAAGCCTAGCTCGGCCCAGCCTATTTCCACCCCGTAATGCTAAATGACTATTTTGGCATTAATTGTTGTAAAGTTGTGTTATCACTCCCTCAACTACAGTACTTTCAATGAATGGGATTATCCACTTGTATAAGTTATTACAGAAATGATCCTTGGACATCAAAAAAGATTTCCGACACCGTATATTCATACGATTTTCTTTTTTTTTATTACTTTTTTTTTCTCTCTCCCAAACAAATCAACAATTATTCAATATTTATTTTTATATGGTGTCACTATACGATGTTGGTTTTTTAATGTCCAAATAACATTGCTCTATTTTTATTGATGATTTTAAGTTTTTAAAGAACTAAAAGCGGCACTTTAAATGTAGGTACATTTTTTCTTTTATATATTTTATTGTTGTTTTGTGTTGATATTATTTTGAATCATTGATAAAATTATGAGTAAATACCCAAATTGGGCACCAACAAAAACCACAGAGACCAATTTAGTCAATGAGAAATGAAAAATATCAATTTAGTCATTAAGAATCTCAAATGGGGTCAAATTAGTTCCTAACAGGGATTAAAATGTCTCTAAAAATTATCCTAAAAAATGACTTATTTGATCCGCATTTGAGATTTTTAAGGACCAATGAGGTTGCTCATGTGTTGGGTGGGGTGGCCACATGTTTAGCTAGTCCCCATATTTTCATTGAGATCCCAACTTGTATTTTCCACTTGATTATTAATGAAATAACATAACCTACTTTCAGTTAAAAAAAAATTGATATTTTTTATTTCTCAGAGACTAAATTGGTCTCCATAATTTTTTTGGGACCAATTTGAGCATTTACTCAAAAATTATATATGGATCTTATGAATTTCAACTATAATATTTTAGTTATTAATTATTGTTCCCCCTAAAATTTTAGACAAGCTCCGTCCCCTGCCTATTTCCACCCCTACTTAGCGTTTAATGGTTCACCGTTGGCAAAGTCTGTAAGGATCAATCAGAAATGAAAACTTCATATTTCCTCTTCTCATTAACAGGCTCATCATAGCTCAATTTTTTTTTTTGGTGAAGTTACAATTCTTGCAACAGAGAAAGGAAAGAAAAGAAAAAACACCAACGCAAACTAACACCCAATCTCATCCTTGAGGAGAGGAGAGCCTAACCCAGGAAGGGGAGTAGACCAGAGGCGATATCCATTTGAGCCAATACCAAGCTTAGCAAGGAAGTCCGCAGCCATATTTTGCTCACGCAGCACATGAGAAACCGAAAAGGTTCGTGTCTCATCCATCATCATCGTGATCTTGATCAGAGCGACGATAGCGATGGAGGTGGTGGTTGGACCGATTGAGAATCAATCGCGACAAAGATCCAAACAATCCGACTCACAGACTGCCGAGGTAAAACCCAAATCTTTAGCAAGCATCAGCCCATGGTAGATACCCATTAATTCAGCCAGCAGGACATCACCAGTGCCATCAAAACTAGAGAAACCCCTAATCCATTCCCCTTTGTGCGAGCGAATGAGGCCACCGGAGCCTATGAACGACGATGCAGCGACGTAGCTACCGTCCGTGTTGATCTTCACAGAGCCATCAGTAGGTGGAGTCCACCGAACACTAAGGCGCCGATCAATATTCAGAGTTTTCTTATTGGGAAAACTAGTAATGAAATCATCATGAGAGTTATAAATATTCCGCACCACTTCATTTAGGCTCCACTTAGTGTCTCCAAAGATATGGTTATTTCTCCAAAGCCAAGTCCACCAAAGACCCGCCAGGAATAGGTGGGGCGCAGCCCCAGAGCTCAACAAACTGACCCATTCGCGACTGTTGTTGTAGGAGAGGAAGTCATGGCAATCCCAAAGGCCAAGTTTTTCCCAAACCAACCGAGAATCACTACAATCACGAAGGCAATGGATCCCAGTCTCAGAGTCTATATTGCAGCGAGTACAAGTGGGAGAGGGCGCCATTTTTCTCTGGAACCGGAAGCTGTTAGTAGGTAGGGCATCATGGACACAAAGCCAAACAAGAAACTGAACCTTAGCTGGAGCAGGCAGGCGCCACAGCCACTCCCAGTCGACATTAGAGTCCCAAGTTCTCTGCCGGGTTAGCAGCCAGGAGTACCCCGAAGAAGCCGAATAGATTCCTTTCGTATTCCCAGACCACACCCAAGTATCATGGACTTGGGGATCCAGTCCTCGCGGCGGGGGGATAGTCTCAAGGAAATGGAGAAGGTTGGAGGGCAACATAGTCGCTAGGCTGCGAAAATTCCAAACACCAGCGTTCCACACATCTCGAATAGCAAGATCAGAGTCCGAAAAATTCACAAAAGGAACCAAGGGAGCAAGAGGTCCCAACTTAGTCCAACTGTTATACCATAAAGAAGTGTCACCCGAACCAATTTTGAAGCTGTAACCATCTGCCAAGGCTTCTACAGCATGCATAATACTCTTCCAAATAGTAGAGTCATTCGGTTTCCTCTTAGTAGACCATATATTACCCGAGTCTAAGTACTTATTACGAAGCACCTGAACCCAAAGCTTCCCCGAATCATGAATGACATTCCAAGCTAATTTACCAAGCAATGATATGTTAACCAACCTTGCTTCGCGAACACCCAGCCCTCGAAACTTCTTGGGAGAGGTGACTGTGTGCCAATTCACAAGACTCCAACTACGGTTACTACCATCGCCTCCCCACAAGAAACTCCGTGCGATTTTATCGACCTGGTTACAGATGTTCTCAAGAAGGTAATGAAGTTGCATAGTATAGACAGGGATGGCCGAGGTGACTGATTTCACAAGGCAAGCTCTGCCCGCTTTATTCAAGAGTTTACCTTTCCAAGAGGCTAGCCGCCTTTGAAGAGAGTCAATCAACCCATCATAAATTTCCTTATGAACTCTTCCTTGAATTAGGGGGAATCCCAAATAATGACCCAGGTTTGCAACAAACCCAATATTAGAGGCTTCCTTGAGAGTTTGCTTCCTGCTGCTGGGGACCCTTCTAGAACACATAGCTTTAGACTTCTGGAGATTCACCTTCATACCAGAGGCGGAACAGAAATCCTGGAGAGTGTTCATCACCACGTGAACCTGATGAACATTTGCTTCACAAAAAAGGATGACATCGTCAGCAAAAAGAAGGTGCGAAAGGCCCGGGCCACCTTTAGAGATATGAACTGGCTTCCAAGCTCCTATGTTAACTTTATTTTGAATACTAAGAGCCAGTTTCTCCATGCAAAGCACAAAAAGATAGGGAGAAAGGGGGTCCCCTTAGCGAAGGCCCCTAGAGGGGTTGAAGTAATTGGTTTTCTCACCGTTCCACAACACTGCCAGCCTGCTGGATCTAACACAACTCATGATTAAAGTAATAATGAGAGGAGGGAAATCAAAATCTTGCAATGTGAGCTCCAGAAAATTCCAATCAAGCCTATCATAAGCCTTCTAGATCTATCTTGAAAGCAATAGAGCCTTTCTTGGAGGTGGATCTGTGCATGTGATTAACAACCTCTTGTGCAAGGATGACATTATCCGTAGTCCCCCGGTGCGGGATAAAGCTACTTTGAAGGGGGCTGATGAGCTCATCAAGGTAGGGGCGAATTCTAGACACAATAACTTTCGTGATGATTTTGAAGATCACATTACAAAGGCTTATGGGACGAAAGCTTTTGAGACGAGTGACTCTGGCCTCTTTAGGGATAAGAACAAGAAGAGTTTTAGCTATATCCTCATCGATGTAACCCCGAGTGAATGCAGACGCAACCAATTGCCAAACATCATCCCCCACGACGTCCCAAAAGTGTTTGAAGAAAAGGGGTTGGAAACCGCCTGGCCAGGAGCTTTGTAAGACTTCATAGAGAAGGTTGCAGATTTAACTTCTTCCTTTGTAACAGGCGCCATAAGAGTGTCCCTGCAAGAAGCACTCAAGGAGGGCAAGAGAGGTACCTGCAGCAAATCAGGGTTAGTATCTGAGTCAACCTGGAACAGGTTACGAAAGTAAGTCATGGCTTCTTCTTGAAGTCTATCTTCATCAGTGCACCACTCCCCATTTTCCAGATAAAGACCCTGGATCTTGTTTCTCCTCCTCCGGACTATGGTTTGGGTATGGAAGAATCTGGTGTTGCGGTCCCCACACTTGACCCATTTCTCCCTGGATTTCTGGTACCAGAGAATTTCCTCCTGCTTAAGAACGTCCCTGTACTCCTTTTGAAGCTCACCCTCCCGCAAGGTGAGGCTGGTAGAATCAACGGTCTCAAGCTTCTTCTGAATATCCCTCAGGCGCTTCTCAAGAGTTGCTTTCCTACGGAAAATATTGCCAAAAACCTCATCATTAAAAATCTTGGAATCCTGGCGAACTCTATCAAGCTTGCTGATGAAACTTGAATCTCTAGAATTCCAAGCTTCCTTGACTACAGCAGGGAAGCCATCATGTGTCAGCCAGGCAGCCTGAAAACGAAAAGGTCTTGCATTTTTATTAGGGATGAAGCCTGAACTACGCAACAGGAGGGGGCGGTGATCAGAGTAAGACCGAACCAGGTGCTCAATATAGGCTTTTGGAAACTGATTCCTCCAGGGATGGTCCCCCAAGGCTCTATCAAGCCTTTTCGACACGGTTTGAGCTCCTCTAGTCTTCCTGTAAAAAGTATATATGGTACCTGTAGCGCCCAAGTCAATAAGGTTACAGGTATCAACCATAGCAGCAAATTTGTTGGCCTGATTGATGTGATAATCGCCTCCTTTCACTTCAGAGGGAAGAAGCACTTCATTAAAATCACCCATTAAAAGCCAGGGGTCCGTCACTCCATTCCTCAAATCAACCAGATAGGTCCAAAGGCTCTCTAGTAACTAATCAAATGGCATAGATAGCGAAAGGCACCACTTCAAGTTATCGCTGCAGGATATTGTAACAACCTGAAAATAAATATCAATCACAGTAATATTATACGGCAGCCACTCTCTTTAAAATCCAAATTCCGGCATGACCTAAGCTTGAAATAGTGACTGCAGTGTAACCCAGTCTACTCCAGAAAGAAGAGGCTCTAGAGAAAGGGCAATGAGTTTCCATGAGGATAACAATATTAGGACTATATTTACGAACAAGGGAGCGAGTCTGCCTGCGACCATCCTTGCTGACAGCACCTCTAATGTTCCAACACAAAATATTTAAATCGTCAAAATCCATTAAAAAATAAAAGAGAAGAGTAAGCAAAACACACTCGTCACGTGCCGTTGGCGTGGAAATTGTAGTCCATCCTTTCGCCCTCTGCTGTCCCAACGTCGTTGTTAACGACGTCTTCATTATGGTTGCACTTTGCCTCCTCTATCATAGCTGTAGGTTGGCTAGGATTTGTATCTGCCAGCGTGGTGATAACGGCATTCCTGGTCCTCCCAACCCAGATTCTGGAGTCACAATATTGTTGTCGTTACCTTCATCATCGTTTGCCATTAGTGAAAATTGGTTGCCCTGCACATGGTGAAGTCTAGATGTTGACTTTATTCCATTACCCAGGTCAAAGACTTGGTGACCATTGATCATGATAGTACGAGGTACCCCACTATGCGAATGGCCCACCTGGGAGGCTTTTGGAGTGGTTGCATGGTTCGGAAGATCTCGTTGGGCCTCATTTGGGATAGAGCGAGTGTCTCGATGTGGCCCATTAATGCGAGCCTTCTCAGAGCCCTTCGAGACTTTCCCAATCATGGTCTCATGATTGGCACTGATTGGGGCTGATGTTGATGTACCATGATCGCTCTCTCTCCGACGCTTTTTATGGGATTTCTTTGATGTGTGTGGGCCATTGCTTGTCCCTCATTAAAGGGTTTTGACACGTTGAAAATTACTTTTTGCCATCCCTTCCTTCCACACCGCGTGGGGCCACCATCTGAGTCACGAAACCCTCAGCTAGTGAGGCGAACTTGTTTGCGCCGACCCAGGGTGACGCCGCCTGGTTGTGACCCATATTATTGCTTCTTCCATTTTTAGCAACCCGCCTACCTTTGGTTGCCGCGAGGGACTCCCCATAAGGTTTTAAAACAGTAGGAATGCATGCATCAGTATCTGCATTATGCTGCACTTGAGAAGCGTCTGCATTAACAGCGCCCTTACCGTGGTCAACGTTCGAAATCGGCAGGTTTCCATTGTTAGGACTATCTTTCTTATTCTGGGTCGGTTGGATGATCGCCGATGGAGCCTCAGTAGCGGTGCAGTTGCGGGTGAGGTGACCATAGCAGCCACACTTGCTGCAAATCATGTGCAAACCCTCGTAAGCTACGTTATACCAATTACCCCGGACGCCTATCTTACCCACCACAGGTTGGCTGAGATCAATCTCGACACAAACTCGAGCAAAGCGTCCTCTCTCCACATTCAGCGTGTGCTCGTCAACTTTAATGGGCTTGCCCACTGCGGAGGCCATGGCTAACAGAAGGTTCTCGTCGTACAATGCTAGGTTCATACCCGGGAATCGGATCCAAACCAAGGTCTTCTCAACTTTCGCCGTGGTGGATACAAAGTTGGGGGACCATGTAGAAACAGCCAGATAGTGATCAAAGATCATCCAGGGCCCCCCCTCTATCACTTTTGCGCGGTCCTCTTCCACATCGAATTTCACCATGTAAAACCCGTTGTCAATGTCCATCAGATCGAAGCCCCCACTAAGTTTCCACGTGCTTTGAAGCTTAGTTTGCATGGTTCTAAAACCCAAGTTCTTTCCAAGTAGTTTGATAACTAGAGCCTCCTGCCAAGGACTACAGAGCGTGTTGAACATATTCTCATCAATGATGACGTTTGGGAAGAGTCTGTTGCCCCCCACATACTCTATTCTGACTAACCCTTGCTTGATGAGATCCATCTTTTCCATAGGTGGCGCAGCTTTTTTATTACCCAGGAGCTTATCTCTGAAGGAACAAGGCTTCGCCGTCCCTGAGCCTCCTCCTCCTCCCTCATCCGGCGGCTTTTCCGGCGCTGCCTCCGGACGCGAGGCCGAGAATACTATGCCTTCCATCCTTTTATAGCTCAATTACTAATATCTCTTATTTGACATTAATTATCAGAATTCTTTTGGCTTGGAACAAAAATAAGTTTATGGTTGAAAAAGATTTTGAAGTGCTTATATATATATATATATATATATATATATATATATATATATATATATATATATATATATATATATAAGTATATCGGTTGTCAACAACTAAAAAAATTTATAGATATTTATCGTCAAATAAATATTAATTAATCACATACTACCTGACTGTGTGCGAAATTATAGAGCCAATTAATCATAATACCTACCTCTGATTAATATCATAAAATTAAAGCATACATATCTGAGGTACCTTTTGGTGTTTATGTGCAGTTTTTTGGATCAAGTAATGGGAAAAGTGATTCCTTTATCATTTTATAATCAATTGCCATCTTATATTTTTGTAAAAAACTTATTTTGATCATATAATCAACAGGTAATAAGGTAAAATGGTAAACTTTAAATTAAATGATATAGTAAAATGGTAAAATAAAAATTTATCCTGAATCATGTGTTTTTTAAAAGAAATTCCATTTCTTTTTATTAGTTTTTGGTCCTTTTTAATCATCAAATAAAAATGGTAACATAAAAAAGATATAATTTTCTTTTAGTTTACAAAATATAGGGACAGAAATCAAACAAGAAATCAAATTTACAAGCTTGGAAAACATGATAGTTGTCCTTATATATATATATATATATATATATATATATATATATATATATATATATATATATATATATATATATATGGATTTGCTAGAATACACCCACATATTTTTTAGCTAAGTTACACCTTAGGATGTATTTGACAATTTTTTAGTTATAACTTGCTAAGTTGCACCTTTTAAGAAATAGGCGGGTGTATTCTAGCAAACCCTATTAGAATTTGCTAGAATGCACCCACCTATTTTTTAGAAGGTGTAACTTAGCAAGTTACACCTTAGGGTGCATTTGACAACTTTTTAGTTATAACTTGCTAAGTTGCACTTTCTATAACTAAAAACTTATCAAATGCACCCTAAGGTGTAACTTGCTAAATTACACCTTCTAAAAAATAGGTGGGTGTATTATAGCAAATCTCATATATATATATATATATATATATATATATATATATATATATATATATATATATAAACTTAACTAACTATGGACACGTGACAAAAACTTATTAATCCATTTTCCTGCCAAAAATTATTTTTCCACAAAAAGCTTAACTACACTCCAAAAATTTAATTACATTGCAGGTTCTGTTTTCCTTTTGCCACACGTACTGAGCACGGGTTTTCTTAGCCGGTTTGTTATTTCAAACAATTAGATTAATAAAAGAAAGGAAACAAATAAAATAAAAGACATAAGATATATTATATTGCCAAGGTTGGGTGCGAATGATTAACGCACTCCATCTAAAGGGACGTACTCGGTTAGTACCCGGGTTCGATTCCTAGCGATGAAACAACTCGGGGCTAGACTTTACTTACTTCCCGGCCAAACTCCAGATTAGTCAGGGCCCTTTTCTTTTGGACACCGGAGTAGGGTCGAAGACCTCTAAACCGAAAAGGAAAAAAATTTGTCAGAGCCCACTTTATACTCCAATCAAACTAACTTGCATTGGCTTACTCTTAGATAAGGTGTCCCAGTGAGATTGAACATTTAAGAACATTTCACAGGGCATCCATAGGGGTCATCAAATGGGCAGTCCAATTGCTGCCTCATAGTCATAAATCAAAACCACTGAATTGTTGTGTCATCCAAATGTTGAGTAATTGTTATAATGGGTTGACTTAAATTAATTTTTTTTTAATTTTTTACAGTTCCAATTGTTTGCAAGATAAATACAGGAATATTCTTTTTTTTATGGTTTAAACATAGTTGGGTATTTTCACGCAAATGAGAGGTCCGATGATGCTTTATGGTGTGACAAAGAATATTAGTGACGACATGCTACTACTTTCTCCAAGTCAAGAATGAATGTGATGTTTTTCATTTAAGATATTGTGGGACTGCTTGCAGGATCGATGAGTGTCCACATAAACCTTCACGAGTCATTTATGTTTTCCTCAATTATGCAATTACAAACCTGCAAAGTCTCTGAATCTCTCTCCTCAAACCACTCATAGTCATTTTGATTAATCTTCCACATATTTCATAAATTCTTTAGCACTTTTGATTTTGGGAAGATTTGAATAGATGTTTCTTGTTATGCTCATTTGCATAAACATCAAACTAAGTCTGTTTGATCTTTCCCAAGACTGCTGAATTTTAAGAGCGAGATCAAGAGCCAATACACCAAGTTGAAATTGAATTTGTTCACTCAATTCAGGAAAATTCAACTCATTAAAGACCGACATGAAAGATCATTTTGTATAACTTTACAAAGATAAAGAATCAAAATGAATCTTTTAAAAGATGAAAGACCAAAAGTGTATTTTAACTGACCACGTAAGATAACCACACAGATTTTTTCACCACATCAGAAGTTTCCATCACCAAATTTAACAGAATTGATGAAAAAAACTAATTTATATAACGTTGCAAGGATAAAGGATAAAAATAAATATTTTAAAAGATAAAGAACTTAAACGAATATTGTGTAAAGATAAAGGAACAAAAATGTTACTAGCCAAAAAAAAATTTCACATACCGTAAAAAAAAATTAAAGATACGTAACAATAACAAAATAACAATTTTGGGATAAGGTGGGGAAGCCCGTGTCTGCAAAAATAATATTGTTTTCTACACCTTCGTTATTTTGAATCTTCCGCCCGTAGCACAAGTCTAGCCAGAGCACTTCAGTGGCCTTCTCCTTTCTGCGGCCACACCAATAGCCGCTATCCAGTCAAGCCATTTAGCCTATCCATTCAGTGGCCATGCAAGGTGCGCAGCCAAGGGTCCCCCCTGTTTCATCGTTGCAACTGTTTTAGTTTCTTTAATTAAAAAAACAAAAAACAAAATTTAAGGGGAACCCGCAATCTGTTTCTGGAGGTTCCAGAAAGGGCATGAAGAAGTTGATTAGGTTAGGGCACGGAAAATGAAGGAACATTAGGGAAAACGAAGGGAAATAAAAGAAACAAAAAACAGAGAGAGAATAATTAAAATAGGGTTACAGAGAGAGGAGTGTTGGAAACGGAGGCAGAAATTGGCTAGAGGTGTGGAGTGTAGGCAGAAATTAGCACTTGTGCAGCTACGCACTACGAATCTCCCTGACATCAACAAAGCTAATAGCGAGAACAAAGATGATGGTGGGAAGCAACAACGAGAAACTGATGGCGGAGGGGGAGAGTATCAAGTGGCCGGAGTAGTTATCCGCAGCGGACAATACCTTGCAAAGCATAATCGTTATCTATCCACCGTCGCAACACCACCGCGTACATCCAGCACCTCCTAACGAGTCACAAATCCCCCTTCCTCAGTGCTCCGCGTCACCCATTCTCGCTTTTTCAGGTTCACTCCTCTTTGCACTCTCTGTTGGCTTAGTTTTTGTTTGCATTTTCCCTCAATGAAATTACGTTGTGCTCTCTGCGGGGCAATGGAAGTTGCCGCGTTCGGCTTGACTCTTGAGGGAGGAGGAGAGGATTAAGAGAGAAGGGAGTGGGGTTACTTTTAATTTCGAAAAAGCTTAGGGACTATTAAAGAATAATATTTTTGCGAACAAGAGCTTTCTCATATGCTCTCCCACCGTAGCATCCGCCAATTATTGATTAACTAATTGATTAATTAATTGAATTGCAGGTAACCAAAAAAAAAAAAGCAATGATACTGACAAGCGTGTACTGCAAGCTAATGTGATAGACCATAGCAACCTGCTTTTTCCCACAACAACAATTTTCAATGTTAGCTTTTTTGTTTTTCTATACAGATTTATAGGTAACCGTTTTTGGCTGTTCTTGTACTTCTTGTGGTCTGTGCTGGAACCAGTTTTAAGGTGCTTCCACTTCTTAGTTGGTATTGTAAGTGATTTGCATGTTTTCTACAATTACCTTTCACCGTGATCAATAGAGGATTGAAGAACTTCAACATCTCCAAGCTGGTGGCACTTTACTCCTATCAGGTAGTAACAATAGGTAATTCTATACTTGATGTTATCAAGCAATCCTAAAATGGTGCAAAAATATTTGTTTAGTTGCTCTTAAGATCCAGTAGTAAGATTGATATGTTGAATACACAATCAGACTTTATTAATATTATTTTCATTATTATTGTTGCTTCTAGTTAGCCTTTTAGTAGTTCTGATCAACCTTCCTCTGAGAATATAGTAACTCTTAAAATAATTTTATTCATATTTTCTTTAATTGTAAACAGGGGTACTCAAATATGATATTACCATAGTTTTAATTGTCATGCAATATGTTTTCTTGCTGCTAAAATTCCACTCTGTTGTACAATTAAAGCTACAAGTCACAGGTAGAATAGTCTGGTTAAAAAATATGCCACTGAATTTTCTTATGAAGTAAATCGACAGAAAAGGAAATGTGTGCAGCCTTCTTGTCTAAAACGTGTTCTTGATATTCATTACTGAGCATGAGAAGTAATGGATTCTTTGAGAGGTGAGAAGGAGAAGATTTTGAGGGTGTGCATTGAGCTTTTTTTACCAATTAATCTCTAACCCTGCAGTATTTTCACGCTTCCGGAGTTAAACATGTTAATATATTTTTTAAACTGTAACGAAATGTTTAACTGAACTCTTTGCTTCTCACCTAAGATTTTGTTCCATTGCTCTTTTATCTTTATATTTGCTTGACCTTTAACTATAGTTTTAAACAATTATCATTTTTATTATGTGATAATATACTTCTCTACTCCGCATGTCAGTTTTACATTTTGGATTAGCCTTATTATTATATTATGTTTTCATATATTATTCTATTGAAACCACTTCCATGCAAACTATTTGAACAAAATCCATTCAATTACGCATAGGCATGGATAGACAGCTCAATATCAATAAGAATTCAGCAGAGGCGCGCTTGAAGAGAAAATTGGTTATGCATGAAAAACGTGTTAAAAGGCTGAGGAGTTCTGATGAAAATCAAGTTCAGACTTATGAAAACTATCGTGGTATAATACTAATTACTAATGTCTGTTCGAATCGTTTAATTTATGCTGCATACATCTCTTTTGATTTTTAGCTAATTGTTTATCACACAACACCTTCCATACCTATCGACATGAGGAGACAATCACTTACAAAGAAAAAAGTCCATGGCACACCTCTTGCAGATATCTTTTCTATGACTCTTAATGACAAAATCAAAGATCGAACTACTTTTGGGTCCATAATACAGAGAACAATTCTAAATTCTGAAGCTAATACCCAACCAACTGGCAATCGACGAGAGTCAAGATTTAGAAGAAGGATAGTCACTGGTGTTGGTTCATTGGGGATTGATCTCATAAACAATTGTTTTGAGGTGCGTCACAATATCAATAAGGAAGTTGATGAACACAATTCTGTGGGTCAAATATCATCATTTGCCAATCATAATAAAAAGCATACATGTTTTGGGCGTCATTTGACTTCAGGGAGACATATCATTAAAGAAAACCATTATATATCACCAGAGAAATTACAAGCTTATTCTACTGCTATTGATCATGAAGGTAATAACACTATTCATCAACTGATTTTAAATGCATCAATTGAGTTAAACATTGATTCAATATTTTATGTTAATTTTCTTTTGCACGTATTAATTATGTTAATTTACACACTTTATCTTAGAGAATCATTCAAGTTCTGATGATGTACATCTATGTGCAAATGACAATGTAGTAGGGGTGCAACCCCTTAATACAGGTATTGTATACAACCTTAGCCAAACTATGTAACTGTCCAACATATCTTGCTTATGAATAATTCTTTTTATTTTATTTTATAGAATACAATGATATTGGAGATCCTCTCTTCACATGTAATGATTGTGGTGCCTATATGTGGTATCAAGAGAGAACGAAGAAGCACAGACATGCTGCAAATCCAAAATTCCATCTTTGTTGTGGTGGTGGAAAGATTCAACTACCTCTTTTGAAACCCCCTCCCACAATTCTTAGCCATCTTCTCTTTGATCACAATTCTGCTGATAGCAAGAATTTCCAGCAGCATATTCGCACATATAACATGATGTTTGCCTTCACATCACCCGGAGCAAAACTTGATAGATCATTTAACAATGGTGCAGGACCACCTTCTTTCAGAATACATGGCCAATCATGTCATCTAATTGGTAGTCTGTTACCTATACCCGGTAACACACCGAAATTTGCGCAACTTTATATATATGATACTGAAAATGAGATACAAAATAGGCTTGGAGGATTAAGGTGCAGCACCCTACTCAAGCTTTCAATTTTTATCATTATATACTACATATTTGTATATGAAATTTAAATATTACAATGTCTCTAACAATACTTGATATGCTTAAATACAGATTCCAAGACCATCTACATCCACAAATTGTGATTAAATTAAAGTCTATGCTTGATGAGTGCAATGTGTTTGCTAAATCCTTTAGAATGGCTAAGGAGAGATACGAAGCTACACCAATACGTGATTTAAGGTTGAAACTAATTTCTAATAGAGCTACTGATGGCAGAATAAACAACTTACCAACTGTTTCTGATGTGGCTGCTCTTATTGTTGGTGATATTGACACTTCATCAAATAGAGACATAATACTTGAGACACAAAGTGGTAAACTGAAAAGAATTAACGAGCGTCATGCAGCCTATTTGGGTTTGCAATATCCACTTTTATTTCCTTATGGTGAAGATGGATACAGACATGATGTAAAACATAAAGATGGAAGTGGCTCTACAAATGCAAAAAGGAATAGAGTTACCATAAGAGAGTTTCTTTGTTTAAGACTCCAAAGTAGAGAAGATGAAGCACAAACTCTATTGAGATCCAGAAGACTTTTTCAACAGTTTGTAGTTGATGGCTATACTATGATGGAGTCTGAAAGATTGTTTTATATTAGGACTCATCAAAAACAATTGAGGGTTGATAACTACAACAATTTGAATGTCTCTCATGATCAAGGCCATTGTCAAGGATCACATAAAGGGAAGAGGGTTGTATTACCTTCCTCTTTTGTTGGATGTCGTAAATACATGGATCAATTATACTTTGATGGGACGACAATTTGCAGTTCTGTAGGGTTTCCTGATTTGTTTCTGACATTCACATGTAATCCAAACTGGCCTGAAATCCAGAGGGTGCTTAGTCCTATGCATTTAAAGGCACAAGATCGTCCCGATATAGTGTCAAGAATATTCAAAATCAAATTAGATCAGTTGCTAATAGATTTGAAGAAGAACAAAGTATTTGGCAAAGTGCTTGCATGTATATGACAAGGCTTTTTGTTTATTGATCAATTTTTTACATACATGACAACACATATATATATATATATATATATATATATATATATATATATATATATATTATTGACTTTTACCTTTTTATGCAGATATATATACCATTGAATTTCAAAAAAGAGGGTTGCCACATGCACACATAATTATATTCCTGCATCCAACTAGCAAATGCCCAAATGCAAAAGATATTGACAGAATTATTTCAGCTGAAATACTAGATGAACGACAAGAGAAAGGTTTATTTGAGCTGGTCAAGACTTACATGATGCATGGTCCTTGTGGTTCAACTAATAAAAAGTCTTCGTGTATGAAAGATGGCAAATGCTCTAGGTACTATCCTAAAATATTTCAGCCCTCAACTGTTGTGGACCAAGATGGTTTTCCTATTTACAGAAGAAGAGACAATGGAAATACCATTGAGAAAAATGGTATATTTCTTGACAATCGTCATGTTGTTCCCTACAACCCAAACCTGTTGTTGAAATACCACGCGCATATTAACATTGAATGGTGTAATCAGGGTGCTTCAATCAAGTACTTATTTAAGTACAACAAGGAAGGTTATGATCGAATCACAACTGCTATTGTTTCCACACAAGATGAACATGGATCCCATCATCAGGATATTGATGAAATTAATCAATATCTTGACTGTAGATATATCTCACCATGTGAGGCATGTTGGAGAATTTTTTCATTCCCAATTCATGGTAGAACACCAGCAGTTGAAAGATTATACTTCCATCTTCCAAATGAACAATATGTCTTTTTCAATGATGATGAGGATATTGATTCCTTGCTCACTAAACCAACTATTAAAGAATCAATGTTTACATCTTGGATGCAAGCAAACAAGACATATCCTGAAGGTAAAAATCTTACTTATGCACAATTTGTGTCAAAATTTGTCTATATCAGTAGTCAGAGATGTTGGAAACCAAGAAAGCAAGGATACGCTATTGGGAGGCTCAGTTGGGTTCCTCCATGCACTGGTGAACCGTTCTATATGAGAATGATGTTATCCGTGGCTAAAGGACCATGCACATATGAAGACATCAGAACTGTTGGTGATATTCAATATCCAAATTTTAGAGAGGCATGCTTCGCAATGGGATTTATTGAAGATGATAGGGAATATATTGAAGCTATTCAAGAAGCAAATGACTGGGGATTAGGTCATTATTTGCGAAAATTATTTGTGACAATGCTTATCTCAAATAGTATCAATAGACCAGAACATGTGTGGAAACAAACATGGCAATGGTTGGCACATGGTATTCTTTTCGATCAAAGAAAATTATCCAACATTCAAGGTATACATATATTTTTTTTTTTTGCTTTAGTTCACACATATTGTTTTATCATAGTTGTTCAATGCAACATCAGCACAATAACTTACAAACTTGCTTGATTTATTTACAGACTTACAACTTAGTGACCTAGAGTTGCAAAATCTAACACTCTTGCAAATTGAGGAATTATTGCAATCAAACAGAAAAAGTCTCAAGGATTATCCCACAATGCCATATCCACAAGGAACTATCAAGGGTCAATTAGGGAATAAACTTATCTATGCAGAACGTGATTATAATATAGCTCATTTGCATAATGAGTTTCAAAATCTTCGCATGTCTCTTACAGGTGATTTAAACAATTACTTTGAACTAACTCTAATACTTTTAAATTTTATTTATTAATATTAATATTCAATTCATTTAGATATATCTATGCAACGAGTTTCTCATTATTTCACTATTTTTACAGATGAGCAAAGTGATATATTTGAGACCATTATGAAAGCTATTCATGACCAACATGGTGGCATGTTTTTCCTCCATGGTTATGGTGGAACTGGTAAAACTTTTCTGTGGAAAACATTAGGCTCTGCTTTGCGTTCACAAGGTGATATTGTTTTGACTGTAGCATCAAGTGGTATAGCATCCCTATTATTGCCTGGAGGGAAAACGGCACACTCAAAATTTGCTATCCCTATTCCTACTTTAGAGAACTCAACTTGCAATATTTATCAAGGAAGTGAACTTGCTGAACTGTTGAAAGTGGCAAAGCTAATAATATGGGATGAAGCTCCCATGGCACACAAATTTTGCTTTGAAGCATTTGACAAAACATTAAGAGACATTATGAAATTTTCTAATAATGCAGAAACTCCATTTGGAGGAAAAGTCGTTGTTTTTGGAGGCGATTTTAGACAAATTCTACCAGTCATCCCAAGAGGAAGTCGTTCTGACATTGTCAATGCCACAATCAATGCTTCATACCTTTGGGAACATTGTCATGTTTTTAAGCTCACAAAAAATATGCGTCTGCAAAATGATCCAAACAATGACAGTGCGAAAGAACTCAAAGAATTCTCCCAGTGGATATTAGATGTGGGAGATGGAAAACTAGCAGAGCCAAATGATGGACATGCATTAATAGAAATCCCTCAATCACTTTTGATCACAGATTTTCATGATCCCATAGAAGCTATAGTCCAAAGCACTTTTCCTAATTTGGTGCATGAATACAAAAATGAAGAATTCTTAGAGTCCAAAGCTATTCTAGTATCAACTATTGAAACTGTTGATAAAATTAATGATTATGTTCTTTCATTGATACCGGGTGACGAAAAAGAATATCTAAGCTCAGACTCTATTGATAGATTCGAATCAACTCAAAATCCAACACTTGAGGCAATTACTCCTGAATTTCTAAACACATTGAGAGCTTCTGGTCTTCCTAATCATATGATCAAACTAAGGGTTGGTGCTCCGATAATGTTGTTGAGAAATTTAGACCAGTCTGAAGGACTATGCAATGGCACTAGATTGATTGTCACAAGACTTGCCAATCATGTTATTGAGGCAAGAATCATGTCAAGCAAGAACAAAGGAAATCTTATTTGTATTCCTCGTATGTCTATGTCTTTATCCCAATCACCATGGCCTTTCAAACTTATAAGAAGACAATTCCCTTTAATTGTTTCGTATGCTATGACTATCAACAAGTCTCAAGGCCAATCACTTGCAAGTGTTGGATTATATTTGCCTAAGCCTGTCTTTAGTCATGGTCAGTTATATGTAGCATTTTCTAGAGTTCAAAGCAAACAAGGGTTAAAGATCTTGATACATGATAACGAAGGCAGACCCTTGAGCACGACTACCAATGTTGTGTTTAAAGAGGTTTTCCAAAACCTGTAATAAGTAAGTGTCAAAGTCTTAATCTATTATTATATATCGTTTGAACAAGAGCTATTATACAATTCAACTTTGTATGTGTACTTTAACTATACAACAAATGGTTTTAGTTTAACCTAAACTAATAAGACATGTATTTCACTATTTTGCTGTTTCCAGGACTTACACATCTGTTTTTGTGACACACTATCTTCTATCCATAAGAAGTCATTTCTTCTGAGAGTAATATTTACTTAGTCAGCCAATCATTTGGTTGTTACCACACATTGTTTTTAGTATAAAAGTAGCATCTACAGTTCTTGCTATTTACATTATTCAAATTGTAGCAACAAATAGCTGAGATTTACTAATCTCTTTATTAATTTTTAACAACTATTAATCTGTTGGCAAGCTATTCATTTGCAATCTTTCCTCAATGATTTGCATTCTCTAATTCTATTTGTACTATATGTTTGTTCCAATGGTTCATTCTCTCACTTACCAACTTAGGCTTTGCAATTTTGAGAGTGCTCAATTTTTGTTGTGTTGGTCTGCGAAATAGCCATATTGTTGACATTATTAACATGTTTTAGTGAAGTTGTATAAGGAAACATGGTACAGAGGCACTAGTCGTGATTATGTTATATTTGTTTCATGCCAAGTTTGATGATAATTAAAGGCTGTATTCTCGGAGTCATTTGTTAAAGGAATTGAATTGGTGATTCTGCTTGTGGTCTACCATATATTTGGTCATGCATCCAGAGGAGTGGTTGTCTATACTTTTATTACCATAGCCATATGGTTCATGGCAGGGACATGGCCCTTTGCTCCTTTCCTTTTCAATCAATCAGACTTTGAGTGGCAGAAGATACTTAATGACTTAATGGCTCAGCGCTCGTTTGGAACCGTGGTGGGAAGCATATAGACGTGCGATTGTTCTGAAGCTTGAAGTTGTAGCTTCCATGGTAAGACACAAATACCGTGATTTCAAACGCGGAAACAAACACAGGCTCGGTGTTCTGGTAAGTGCTTTTCTCCCATAGCTCTAATTAGGAATACTCCTTTATTTAGGGAATTCTGCAGGATGTCATCAGGCTTAGATATGGTTTTAGTGCATAAAGCCTTAGAAATTCATTTTGTTCATGAAGCCTTAGAAACACTCAACATGTGATACATAGTTGGAGCATTGGGTCAAGCCAATAGGGACTAAATTCGTTAAGCTTAAATGCCTAATATATTAAACCAGTGTCATTAAATTACATTTATATAATTGAATAGTTATTAACTTCAAAATCTATTGCAGGCCACTTTTGATATAACCAGAAGGAGCACAGCAAGGCAACCAGAGAAACACCAGTCGCAGGACAATGGTAGAAGGTTTTGCCTCACGCTCTCTGTTAAAACTGATCCCTTTACTTTACTAGCCACATTTGAATTTAAATAGATATTTAATACTATTTTTGTTATTATCCGAGCTCCTCTCTGTATTATATAGATCGTTGATACAAGATAACTTGTTAGTGCTTGATTGTGTTACAGGATATATTTCTCTATTAAGGTGATCCCATTTGAATTCCCATAATAGCAGTAAGTAACTTGCTACTAATTTTGTCATTTTTTTTCTTTTTACTTTTCCTTCCTTCCGAATTTCTTGTCTGATGAAATTCTTGTCTGGTCTATGGGGTGCTAGCTCAGTGGTAGGAGCTTGGTCTTATAACCCCAAGGGACATAGTTAAAATCCTCTCGGGAACAGTTGTAACATGGCCATTAGTGCTACTGAAATAATAATATATCTCCTTCCCCACCCTCTTTGAAAAAAAAAAAAAAAAAGATTGATAGAATCGTTAAAGATGAAGCGAGTGAAGAAAAGGAGAGAGGACCAGAATGGTGAGCTTGTTATAACTAATATACTCGCTCCTTATCTCTATTAGCAAATATTTGAATGCATTTTCCTTTTTATGAGTTTGCGAAAAATTGGTTAGCTTTAGCTACATGTGTCATGATTTAGTCTTGTGCAGGCACAAAGGAAATGGTAATATCTCCTCTTCACTCATCAAATGTGCTGATAAATGATTTTATTTTCTAATTCCTAACTAATTGATACATATTGGATGTGATAACTGCAGGATAAAATTTTGCAGTCAACAGGTAGAGGACGTGAAGGTACTGTCACTAATGATGGTGCTGTGCTACAATCTGAAGTCCCCATCCATAATGATAACTAAGCTGCTAAAATCCTTGTGGGTGTCCTTATATTTTTTATTTTTTATTTTTTGTGGTGAAAGCTTTTAAATTATTCGACAGCACTGGATTTTGAGAGAGCTAATATAAACTGCCTGTTGTGGTTTTGAAGGCCATGAAACTAAAATCAATGATGCTTAACTGTAGAAAACTCACAATACAAAGATTCCACAATGAGAAGTAAGTCAAGGTTTTGAATTTTTAAATATACATGAGAAATTCGTAGTCCCAAGGGAGACCTTGAACCAACCTAAAACAAATTGATGTCTGTTTGGAACAAAAACCAATATATAGGTTAGTTTTTAACATAGACTAAAGGCTGCTACCAACCTAAGGAACCTACCTTAGAGATACAGACCAAGATGCACTTACCTCCTGTTTGAATCCGCAAAAAAGTTGCGCAAATTGCTGTGATGCTGTTCACCACTTAATGGAACTCACCAAAATTATGCAGAACTAGTGAAAAAAGCAGAAAAGGCTTTCCAAACTTTTCAAAGAAATCATACCAGAAGTCTTTTTGCATGAGAAACGTCTGAGTAGTTAGCCTTGGGACATCCTTATAAGTATAGGAAAAAGTAGCTTTGGATCATCCCTATGAGGCAATTACCATAGGGAAATGAGTAGTATAAGACAAATTTTATGTTTAGCAAGGACCAAGAAGACTCAAGTTTCAATATCATTTCACTAAATTTTGAACTCTGACTTTTACTAGACTCTGTGCTGACAGTACATTATGAAAATACAGAGTTTGATTATTCTGAAAGCATACTTCCAGAGCTTTCCAATGACTAGCCATGGGCCATCTGGGTTTAGGCTTTTCATCAAAAGTAACATTCAAATTCAAAAAAGTTAAAAAAGGCCTTAGTCTGACTTCCTAATCCTGGCAGTAAACGGTCATGTGATGAATTTTTGTCAACTCATCAGGTAGGTCTTGGACTTTGTATTCAAATGCTTCAGCATCTTTTGAGAATACCTAGATTATCATTGGTCTAACATTAGGCAGAATATTTTTTAAATATTTCTTGCTTTGCCAATGGTAATATGTCATATGGTGGATATTTATCTTAAAGGTGGCAAGAATACTAGTACTTGCTGAATACCCATCCAGCTAATGATGAGAACATTGATGTGGATTTTTCTTTGCGATGTAATATCCTAGTTTAAAGCACAAGATAACCACCCTTAATGTAAGATTCATCCAATGACAATAATATAATGTTCATTTCTTTGCTTTTTACAATGGTCCAACTCCAACTGCCTTTGTGTTTTCATGCTGACAAATTTCTAGTGAGAACTTTATTGATTCATATTCTGGGTGTTAGGAAGTTTACCTCATTAGTAATTACATTGGTAAAGAAAGCTAACATTTTTCTATTGTCCATTGATAATTAATTTGTAACATGTATAGCAGATCTTTCTTTGGTGTCTAATATCTTTGAATGTTCCTTTGAATATTGACATTTGAGTAAATAAATGTAAAACTTACCTTTTTGTGTCAAAAAATTATTCGTTCAGCTTTGAAATTAACTTATGGACCAATTAAATTAGTCAATGGATGTAACTGAAAGGTGGTAACAAAAAGCAGTCAATGAAAACTTTTCAGTTTCAAGCTCTTGTTTTCTTTCCAAGGCTGCCTCATCTATACTTCCTTTGATTGGTTTCATTGCTAGTGGACTCTTCCTTCTTCCAGAAAGATGAGTAAAAAGGAGAAGAAATTGTTGGAAGCATAAGAAACATAAAGCATAGAAATTTGATGGTGATGCTTAAAAACAATTTACAATACTGATGGGTTTTGCATGAATAGTTTTTAATATGATTTCATTTCATAATAGAGAGTTTGAAATACTTTGTAAAACATTTACTGAAATAATGGATTGAATTTTACTGAATTTGGTAATATTTTTGCTTGCTTATAGTAGTCTAGTATTTCATTTGGAGCAGTGGTTTTTCCTTGTTCTAAATGGTCCAAAGAATGTTCTTAGTTGACTTGTTATAGTTATTCAGATTTTGTACTTGCTGTGCAAACTATGCATATGTGATTACACCTTAAAGGATTTAGTATCATAGTGAGCTATATCGTTATAAAGTTAGCACATCAAAGGATTTAGTATCTTGCTTTTCAATGGTAACGTTTCAAACTGCAGGAAAGCACTAATTTAGAAGCTATCCAGATTATAAAGAAACCTGGAAGATCACTAAAAGACTATTCTTTAGATGAAGGGTAATATTACTGATAAGTTGGACTATTTTGTAGTATGTATGTAACGCTTCTTCTCTTTTTAGTATCCTGGTGTTTCTTTTTGTTTTGAATTGCATTGGCATTCTTCGAGAAATTTGTATAAACTCAAACGACTATTGCCTATTGACTTCTGCAATTTAGAATCCTTTGTAATTTGTTTCCCAGTGTTGTCGATCCTTGCGTTGGTTTGGGTAAAAAATAATCTTTCTAATTGGATTCATATTTTTGTTCAGATTCATTCTTGACAAGAAAATTAGTATTGGACAACCCAAACGAGTAGAGAATGCAAAGACACCAGTGGAAAACGCTGCCATGGGCACAGACAAGGTGAAGATATATGGTGCACGTGTTTGTGTCAAGTCTATGTCTAGAGTTGCTGAGATTGAAGAAGATGAAAAGGAGAAAATTGGAGAAAAGGTGCAGAAGATAATAGCTCACGCTATCAATTGTTTTGGTAACAGACAATAATAATATTGTGTCAATGCTCTGGCAGTTATGGTTCAGCCTAATAGGAATATATGCTATAGTGGAAGGTATACGGTGCACGTGTTCTATGCTTTCTCCCAGAAACACATTCCAAATGAGTGGTTTAGTTTGGTTGTAGGCCAATGGATCATTCTCCAGTCCATTTCACTCTTGATTTGATTCCCATAATAATCACCATCTATTTATGGTGGCTCATAGTAATTGATATAAATTGCTTAATACCAATTACCATGTATGTTGTTGCCATGCTGATTATCGAAAGTTCAAATCCAGAATCCTATGTTTTTTTAGTGTTTTTGTCTTGTAGAATATTGGATAAGTTGCAACTTATTAGTCCACTGATTTAACAATAGACTGCTGGAATTTTGGATATTACTTGCTTTTATGCACACGTTCATGTATTATTGTGCTAAGTTAGTATTATAGTATATGACTTTATGTAGACCTATCCAATTTTTTTTAGTGTTTAAATCAGTACACTGAGCTGGACAAATATAGGATTGTTTTCTATGCATGAGCAGACATCTCTTTTTTTTTTTTTTTTTTATCAGACTTGAGAATTTTAAATCTTTTATTTAATGCGTGCTTTAAGTTTGACATATCTACTTTTGTGGCAGGCACCTTGTTCTTGATGAGGCAGAGAGGCCATTGCATGAAGAAAAATAGAGGAAACTCCCTCAGCCATGCAACATGACTCAAAACAATAGTCCAAACATATCGGCCCCCCTCGTCATCGTCGAGAAACTCAATCCTCGCATTTCTGATGTTCATGTTGTGTTCATTCATAATCTTCACGAGATCAATCGTTCCACCCAACGAAATACAACATAAAGTATAACATCCAAACAAACAAAATGTGAGAATCCTAGGAGAAAATTAGAAGGGTACTTTAGCAATTAGAAAAGAAAAAAAAATGGGATGGAACTCTGGTTGATATGCTTTAAAGATGTTATCTAGTCTGTATACTACATTGAAAAAGGCACACACTGTAATAACACGATACTTAAATGCTTGAAATTCCCCATAATTACACCACCCGTTGCTTAAATTTACACTGCCTACCATGGCACATCAACCGTCTTGATGATTTTCCATCTCTTCAAGCACAAACTTTTTTGACTCCTTAGTATTTGTGAACATAATGAGAGCTTGTTTGCGTCGATTTTCCTACGGTGTCGTTGTAACCCTTCACAATATACATGTTCCACTTGCAGCATAACAAGTGTTTTCATCCCTCTATCTACAAGCATAGCATTCAACTTATAAAATGTAGTCTTCACCAAGACTGACATCTAACAATGTGCCACAAAATTTACTTGTAAAAAATGACTCGTAAACTTGAACAATTGACTTGCTAAAGGAAAGCACTCGATGCATGGTTTAAATGACCAAAACACATCGAGAATCAAACTTTGAGATCCTTTAAAAGGTTATGTTTGGTAATTTTCAATTGTACTAGTATGAAGTTCTGGATAGCATCCATTAGTCTCGGTAGCACACTATACGATTCCCTCCAATCACCAAATACATTTGCAAATGCCTTTTAATTCGCTTTCCAACTCTTTATATAGGTTACAAAATATTACCAAAACAATTTCATACCTCTTCATTAAAGGCCTTTATTTGGATGTTAGGAGCTGTATTCTCTAATCCAACAACACTGTCAACAATTATAGATGTATCAAGTTTATGTCAATCCGGGGAAATTGCTAAAGTTGTGCGAGTATGTACACTGTTGAGTTTATTTATCTCCTATCTATTACATCTGTTACTAAATGATGCTTTGATTATCCATTGACGTTCACTACCAAAAATTGTACACTTACCAACATACCTGTCTAACCTTGACTCTTCTGCAATGTAGTCAAATGAGTTTGCAATATGAAATTGTTTTATAGCATTGATCGTTACTTGCTTTGATTTGAATTCATACCCACCCAAAGATCATTGTTGGAACTCGCATCGCTACCTCCTATTCTATGCACAAAAATGTTTGGAAAATTAGGATTTTCAATTATAAAATTTAGAAAACACCTTGATTTCATCTTTGTTTAATAACTTATAAAATTAATTGTTGAGGGACCAAAATAAAAATATATACATATTCTGTAACATTTTTATTTTCTTTTGGGGTAGCCCTGGCTACCTCATTGATACACAAGGAACTGCCCCTATACTTTTTATGTGTGTTTTATTCCTATAAAATTGGTAAAAAAAAAATAAAATTGATCCCTATAAAATTATTAGTCTTTTCAAGTTCGTGTATTTAATAAAAGTAGTGTATTTTTATTCAATCAACATAGATTAAAAATGAATAAGACAAAAACCAAATTTTATCAATTTTATAGGGACAAAAAATATATTTAATATTTAACCCTATATATATATATCTATTAATCAATGGGATAGTGGTACCATTTTCTACACAGAGACGGAGACGGCTCTCTGTTGAATCCGCAACTTGCTGGATCGGCATCTTCAATAATGCAAAAGCAAGCTTTCTTGGCGAGATTGTGGTGATAAAGAGGTCTACATTTGTCTTTTCCTTTAATAGACAAATGGACAAATGGTGTCTACATAATAACCTAGTCAGAAAATTGACCAAAGCGAAAAGAAATTTAAAAGGAATACTTGGATAACATGCAAGTTCATACCTTTTACTTATAAAAAATATATGAGCATAAATTTTGTAGTGACAAATAGTTTGTGTCTATTTCCAAGTTAAAGAAATCCGTGGGTACCCAAAACAAAACAATGGGTAAAATAAAATAAAAAGTTCTATCGACCAGTGTTTTAAAAACATTGTTTAAAAAATAGAAAAATGAAAATATTTAATAAAAAAACGTAATATATTTTTGACGGAATAAAAAACGTAATATTTAAATAAATTTCAAATTTATATTTTTTTGAAGAGCGTCGTCGTGACTTTCGACATTTCGGCTTTGAGCACTCTTTTATTGGTAGCGTCGCTTTTTCTCAAAATCAATCGTTGGTTTGAAAGTTACTATCATATAGATCATATATGTAAATTTTAACATTAATCTATGATCATTTGTTATGTCATCAAGATGCGTCAAGAATAACGTTATTTGTAATTACACCATTGACGTTAATCTTGATGCATCTTGATGACATAACAATGATCATAAATTAATGTTAAAATTTACAGATATGATCTATATGATAGTAACGTTCAATCCAACGATTGATTTTGAAAAAGAAAAAGTGTGACGTACCAATAGAGAGGTATGTTCAAAGCCGAGAGAGTGACGCCAAAGATTCCTCTTTTTTGAATATTTTTATTATTTCTTATATGAGAAATGGCTATATATCGCTTTTAAGTGCGCTTGCTCCGCTTAAGCTCGAAATATATGTCTCCATCAAAAAAGTCCTCTATGTCTAACATGATCATCTTGTTTATCATAATTTTTTTTAATGACAAATATAAGTGAGTTAGTATTTCTTCTTGTTTGTAAGGGGAGAAGGGATTGAACCCGTATCTCTTTGTTAGCCGCCTCCTTAGGTGTCCTCAGCCCACCATAGATTGCCTCCCTTGATCATGTTTATCATCGTGTCCATCCACATCTAATTTGAATGTTGGCTCATTAAATTTGATCGTGCTAAATTTGTCTAATGGTGTGGCATAGCATTATTTTGGCTCCACCAGATGTTTTGATACCATTATAACAAAAAAAATGTTAATGGATGTCTAAGACATATTGATTACAAAATAAAAATAAAATATTATTATATCAAGGATCGGTAGCAGAGAGAGAAAAAAAGATTGGAAAGAAACTCTCAAGTGAATATTCACCAAAATAAACTCAACTGAATTCATTCAATAATGCAAGAATGAATCTCACATATAATTACAAAGAACAATGAAGTAATATATATCCGTCTAAAAAAAATAAGTAATATATAGGTTAAAATAATGTTTTAGTCCCTATACGTAACATCAATTCTTAATTTGGTCTCTATACGAAAAAAGTTATTAAAACAGTTCCTACACATGCAACTGTTACCTATTTAGTCTCTGCCGTCCAACCACGTTTTCTACCTGTTATCCATTTGGTCCCTATAAATGACATAAATTCTTAATTATGTACCTAATCAAAATGATTTTATATGTTTGTTTGTGGATTAAATGTCTTATATGTTTGTTTGTGGATTAAATATGTTTTATATGTACCTAACACATGGGCAAATGCCACATTATGGACCATATTTGGATTGCGATATGGGTAGATTTTAGTCATTTTTATGTTACAGAGAATATTTTAATAGTTATTAGGAACTGGTTTAATAGTTTTTTTTGTATATGAATTGTTTTAATAGTTTATTTTTTGTATAGGGACCATATTAATAAGCTTCTAGTCATTGTTTATTACAGAGACTGTTTTAATAATTTTTTTCGTATAGGGACCAAATTAAGAATTTATGTCACGTATAGGGACTGCTAATAATTGTTTTAAACAGTTAACGCCGTTAGAAAACGTGGTTAGATGACATGAACTAAATTAAAAATTTATGCACGTGTAGGGACTGTTTTAATAACTTTTTTCATATAGGAACCAAATTAAAAATTAATGTCACGTATAGGGACTAAAACATTATTTTAACTTAATATATATAAACAATGAAGGCGGGAAACGGGAAATAACTGCCACTTAGTAAAAGTGGTTAATTAGCAGAAAGCTAACTTTACTAACTTCGAACTAACATAAACTAACAGCTATTAACAGCTACTAACATAAGCACCATATATAATAAACTATAAAATATCAAAATTAAAACCACTACTATTCAGATGGGCTAAATTATGTTTTTAGTCTCTTATATTTATTTTAGGTTTTGGTTTGGTCCTTTATGTATTAAAAGTTTCGACATGGTCCCTTATGTTTAAAATGTGGTCCCTCTTGTTTTTTTGCTGTTGTTCGAATTGGTCCATTATGTTACAAATATTATACCAATGTGGTCCCCTTTTTTATGCAAAAAAGGGACCACATTGGTATAATATTCGTAATATAAGGGATCAATTTAGAAATTTTAATACATAAGGGATAAAAATGAAACCTAAAACAAAAATAAGGGACCAAAAACATAATTTAACCTATGAGACATAAGGGTGAAAAATAAAATAAAAAGTTGGAATGAGTTTTATAAACTCTAATATGATTTTTTTTTATATAAATATCTGACATGATAACCTATTTAAAGTCTGTTTTATAATAAAGTCTTTAAATATGTCATAAACTTATTCCTAGGCAAGCTTTATAGGTTTAAGTCTTTATGTAGTCAACATGCTTAAATTATTGAAAAAACCAATAAGTATATAATTTTAACATATTTTACAAATCAAATATCATAATAATAATATCAAAAAGAATTATTATTTATATTTACTTAAATAGGTTGGTTTGTTAAGTCTAAAAGGCTTTTTGGATGCATAAAGCCTAACCTTTTAAGTTAATAGGCTTTTAAGAAAGTTTTGGCCTAGTTTATTTTGTCAATAAGGCTAGTCTGACTAGGTCTAATATGGGCTAGGCAATAAGCCCCTGTCGGGCGACCTGACCTATTTCCAACCCTAACCGCCACAAATGGAAGCCATCAAAATTATAGATCTCGTCATCCTGGCATACGTCGCTCACTGGCAACACCTTTGCTGGTGGTTAGGAAGATGTTTTTTGCCTAGAGGAGTCATAGAGGGGCCACACCCAAAGGCCTCACGCCAAGGGCATACTCTAGAGGCCATCGAAGAAGGACGAATTATGACCTGTGATTCTCATTGTCGTTCACTACAAGAATTCTGCGTATTTCTTAGAAAATTTATCTAGAGCCTATGACTCTAGAAAATTACCTAAGAATATATTAAAAAAACCCTCGGTTTATATCAGTCAATTTTTTTATTTTTTTTTGAAATTAGTAATAACCGAGGGGCTGGCACTCGATATATGTGATGTTATTTTTATTTTTTTTAACGGGGGACTCTGCGATTCCTTCAATTCTCACGCCCTTCCTTTCCTTTCCTTCTCCTTCTTACGCTTGGCATAGACCACACAGCTACACCGTTGAGAACCGCAAAAGACCACTGGCCATTAATATTTTTTGAGACCCACCCCACCTGCTACCATCATTCGTTCACTTTATTACTACATCTCCAGAAATACTCAATTTTCCATCTGTTAATGCACGAAATGGTACAAGGTCGTACCTTTGCTCCTCTGGTCGGTAGTTGGGTGATGAGCTCCGTGGTGAGTACTCCTCCTCCGGGTGTGACGTCCTTCCTCCTTCAGATCGGCGGGTGGGGTACCTGCAAAAGGCACTCCGATGCCTAAGTTAGATAGGGCTTTTTAGGGTGAGCATAGAGCTCGCATCATAGAGATGAGTTTAGGGTTTTGAGAGAGTGTAGAGAGAGAGTGAGAGATCCGAGACCCCTTTACCTGAGGGGCCAAGCCCCTTTATATATGAGTGGTGGTTCCGGGTTATGTGCTAGCTTCCTTCTTCAGAAAGTATTATTTGGAGGGTCTTGCTAGATCGGTGATCCAGTTAGGAGCCCAGCTCGGAGGCCGGCCTATAACACAAGCCCCCTAGACCCTTTTCTTGAAAAGGTACAGGGTCTAATTGTTTTTTCGTTAGGTCGGAATTCGAGCTGGGTGGAAGGCCAAGAAAGAGAAAGTCGCCCAAGTTCTCGGGTCGATCCCTTCCAACGTGTTGACCGTCTCCTCTCCTACCAAGGTCGCCAAGAAGTGATCACAAGGTTCTTCTCGTCCTATCCCTGTCCACTCCTAGACTTGCTTGCCGATCAGTTGAGCATGTTTAGAGTGCAAGTATTTGGTTTTCTCCAAATTCCCTGTAAGAGTTGATCCCATCATAGAACTGCTCTTGCTGAGCTAGAAATAGTATAATTACTTCTTGAGAGTAGTAGGTCGAATGATCTGATATGCGACGTATGATATCAAAAACCTGAGATGACCTATAAGGTATGAGCTGGTATCTGATGCGCGACTTGAGGTCATCCAATTATCTGCATAGTTTGAGCTCATCCAGATCGCTACGGTCTTCTAATTATCTATCCAGTGATCTCTTGAACACGGGGAGCTTAAATGCAGATCGAGCTTTGGACTGGTTGAGTCGAGCTCAGATGAGGATGAGCTCTGAGCAGGTCGAGCTCCAGTCAGGATGAGCTCCGAGCAGGTCGGGCTCCAATAAGTACTTGTGTTGAAGTACAAGGAGAGCTTGTAAATAGGTTTGAACTATGGGTAGAGCTTCGACCCCAAACTTGACCTTTGACTTGAAGACTAAGATAGGTAGAACTCCAAACAGGTTTGGACTATAGGTCTCTGCATTGGTCGAGCTCTGACCTATGGTGGTCTACTCCCACCTAAAATTTGTACTTGAATTTGAAGAATTGAAGTGCATGTTGAGATATAGGCCTCTACATTTGAAGTGCTGATGGGGAGCTGGTCTTTGCTGGTAAGCTCACGGAGAGCTGCTTCTTGTTAGTGAGATCACAGAGAGCTTTACTTATCCGAGCTCGTGTAGAGCTGGTCTTTGTTGGTGAGCTCATGGAGAGCTGCTTCTTGTTAGTGAGATCACGGAGAGCTTTACTTATCCGAGCTCGTGTAGAGCTGGTCTTTGTTGGTGAGCTCATGGAGAGCTCCACCCTTTCCGAGCTCGTGGAGAGCTCGACTTCATCTCGAGGGGTAAAAAGGTTTCAGTGCTCCCCACTTTTAAGGAGGGTTTTGATGGTGCCTGGCGCAAGTGAAGGTGGTCCCTCCCGATCTCGTTATTGAAAACCAAGGGAATGCCTTTGTGTAACTTGTGCTTTTTTCATTTCTATAGTCCTTGGGTAGTATAAGGTAGTGTAGTCCTCGGGTGGCTTCCCCCCGAAAGATTTGTTTCAAATTGAAGGTTTGGAACATTAGTCCCTCGTAACAACATTAGTCGAGTGCTTGTCTAATCCGAACATCATTTTGAGATGTCAGGTCTCTATGATGATTGGAGCCGGTTAGGCTTTTCTTCAGGTCGAGTTATCATCTTCCGAGCTGTTTTAGAGCTCGCCAGGCCTCTATGCTGACCTGAAATCTTTGGAACTGCAGGGGTTAGTCTTTGTCGCGCTGTGTTTGAGCTCGACACGTCTTTATGATGACGTGGTGTCTTGGAAACCACAGGGGTTGTTTAGGTCGACTGGCGACCTTCCGAGCTGCTTTTGAGCTTGCCAGGCCTCTATGCTGACCTGGTGTCTTCGAAACCACAGGGGTTGTTTAGGTCGACTGGCGACCTTCCGAGCTGCTTTTGAGCTTGCCAGGCCTCTATGCTGACCTGGTGTCTTCGAAACCACAGGGGTTGTTTAGGTCGACTGGCGACCTTCCGAGTTGCTTTTGAGCTTGCCAGGCCTCTATGCTGACCTGGTGTCTTGGAAACCACAGGGGTCGAGTTGCGAGCGAGCTTATCAAGCCTTTATGTTGGCTTGGGTTTAGGACCACAGGGGTCGAGCTGCGAATAAGCTCACCAAGCCTTTATGCTGGCTTGGGTTTAGGACCACAGGGGTCGAGCTGCGAATAAGCTCACCAAGCCTTTATGCTGACTTGGGTTTAGGACCACAGGGGTCGAGCTGCGAATGAGCTCACCAAGCCTTTATGCTGACTTGGGTTTAGGACCATAGGGGTCGAGCTGCGAGTGAGCTCACCAAGCCTTTATGCTGACTTGGGGTCTTCGGAACCACAGGGGTTGCTTAGGTCGACTGGCGACCTTTTGAGCTGCTTTAGAGCTCGCCAGGCCTCTATGCTGACCTGGGGTCTTTGAACACACGGGGGTCGTGTCGAGGTCGAGCTTCTTCCGACACTGGGTGCCGAGCTCCGTGGCGGGCTTCGACCTTTGGTTTTTGGGCACTGTTCCTGTCAAAGTATAGACAACTTGCAACAACTTGATGTAATAAAGTTAGCATTAATTTTTATGCTATGAGTGAAGTGCTCGTAGTCGAGTTTTATACTTCCCTGTGAGAGTAGTTGATTGGCTGTCCAAGCGGCAAGGTTGAGGTCATCAAATAATCAAGGTCCACGACGTAGCCGAGTTTAAAGCCGTCTGAATATTGAAATTGTTGAGGTGGGCCTGGTAGGTCGCCCAAGTACTGGACTGGGTATCCACCTGTTGGTTGTCTATATACTGATCTGTTGAGGTTAGCCATCAACAATGTGAAAGTACATCATCCATTTAAATGACAAATTATACCTTGCTCGAAAGTTTGGGCAAACATAAAATGTCATGCGAGAAGACCTTATACAATGCTCCAGGTAATAAAGAATAAAGTGACACGAATCGTTGATGGTTCATAGTTAAGGATGAGATGCTGAAAGAAACATGGAAAAATAGCACCTGGTTTTGAGGGACGTATCTGTGGTCGTCCGAGTTGTTGAGGTCAGCAATGTGGTTGACTTGAGCTCCTCCAAATAACTGAGGTCATACGACTATCTGAGTTGAGGTCGGTCGAATATCTGAATAGTTGAGGTCAGCTCGGTAGTTGAGATGAGGTTGACCAAGCTGAGTGGTTGAGCTTTGTTAGGCATATATCTTAATCTCTCCCTTGATTTGTGTGGTCAACCTGAGCTCCTAATTCTTAGGATATTTAAAGACTTTGTCTTTATAATGATCTCTCCAAAATAGTTAGTAAAAGATATGATAGGATATTTCCATATCTACCTCAAGGTAAGATAATTTAATTTTTGAAAATTAAATAGCAAAATGATTTGAGAATCTGTACTGAGGTTGTTGCATCTGACTAGGATCATCGAATTTGATGGCTATGTCCGCCATGGGGAAAATCTCGCATTTGCTTCCAAAACGATTCTATTTGATGAAAAATTAAGGTCGGCTACCTGTATGCTTAACCACCAGTAAGGCAAATGCTTTGGAATTAATTCTACGTTGACGCACGCAAGCTATCAATATGGGATGATTGATAAGATAATTCAAATCATGCAAAAATCGATTGACTTGCTTTGATGTTTCCTAATATAAAAATCCATACTTTATTTGCTTTTTTGTAAACCGAGCTCCAATTGAAACACTGGCCAAATCGGAGTGCCTTTTGGTTTGTCTCTTTGAAATTTTTTAACGTGAACAAATCGGAGTTTTATCGACTTTGTATTAGACCAGTAAAATATGTAAACATTGTGGGTGGCACCTTTGAAAAATCCAATATACGATTTGTTAAAGAATTCCGAAAAGGTATCACCTGATCATCAGGGAAGGTCCGAGCTGATGCACGCTCGTTACGGGAGATCTGTGTTTTTGTACTCCTCGTTCTCCGTCCTGAGAAGCTCCAAGACTGGGTCCGGACTTGGGCGTGCGCTTTGACTGACTGTATTGTGGCATGGTGGTGGCGACCTGCGGTTCACCATGCTCCTTGTACATACCATCTCGCTCGGTGGTGTCCTTCAGGCCCAGGCTAGTTTTACCGGGCCCCACGGTGGGCGCCAATGTTAATGCACGAAATGGTGCAAGGTCGTACCTTTGCTCCTCTGCTTGGTAGTTGGGTGATGAGCTCCGTGGAAAGTACTCCTCCTCCGGGTGTGACGTCCTTCCTCCTTCAGATCGGCGGGTGGGGTACCTGCAAAAGGCACTCCAATGCCTAAGTTAGATAGGGCTTTTTAGGGTGAGCATAGAGCTCGCATCATAGAGATGAGTTTAGGGTTTTGAGAGAGTGTAGAGAGAGAGTGAGAGATCCGAGACCCCTTTACCTGAGGGGCCAAGCCCCTTTATATAGGAGTGGTGGTTCCGGGTTATGTGCTAGCTTCCTTCTTCAGAAAGTATTATTTGGAGGGCCTTGCTAGATCAATGGGCTCGGGTATGGTTGGGCTCAGCTCGGTGATCCAGTTAGGAGCCCAGCTCGGAGGCCGGCCCATAACACCATCCAAATTTTTTTACTTCCAAAGCAATATATCCATGATTCAAGACTGCATCTTCACCCTTCTTTGTATTTTCCAATTTACATTTTTTTCCATCTTCCGGACTTTTCATTTCAACACAAATACTTCAAGTTCATACCCAACTAGCTTCTCCTTCTCTGCTCATCTCCGCTCCTCCATCTTTGTTTCCATCCAAGCACAAGCAAGCCATCATCCAAGCAACAACCACTAATTAGCTCCTCTGCAACCACCACGAGTAATTATTTTTGTCGTGCCGTTCCCGCCTCTGTACGACTACCTGCACTGCGAACAACCCAAATCACTCGATCTCTGCAAATCCCATGTCATTACTGTTGGAATTAATTCCTTATTAATAACAACAACAAGAATAAGCATGTTCAAATCTCATAGAAGAAATATCTTAGACGGAAGCTATAAAGACATACAAGCATGCTCAACAAGAACAATATATTCTCTACCCTTAGGATATACGACATGTTGGTTATCAAGGATTAGAAGAATACCTGGATTCGCAGCAATCAATCACCTGAAGTGGAATACCAAAAGAATGATCGCAAACAACCAACGAGCAACTGAATCCATAGCAACGATTAACAAGCACGTTAGCGGTGGCTTTATAGTTCTTCCTCAACCAAATCTTCTTGAGTTCTCTCACGAAACTTTAGGTTCTCTTCAGATGGGGAGAAGAGAATCGATGACGGCGATTCAGTGTATTGGGGACCATAGCCTTCTTTATAGTGTGTTAAACCTAATAGGGTACCCATTATCCCCTTATCAGGTCACACTTATATCTACTTATATAAGGCCTATATCAATTAAATTAGGAGTCTAATGAGCTTACTCTATTTTAAATTTATTTGATCACATAAAATATAGCTCCTTTACGATAAATAGCTAATATAATTATTAATGATATTAGCCCATATTAATTATTGGAATATAAAATTCCAACAATCTCCCACTTGGGCTGCATATCGTAACAATTATACCAGAATTCCTTAGTGCGCATATCTGAATGCTATTTATCATTAGACTTCCTCCTTACAATCTGGTCCACCTCATGTATCAATAATGAGACTACCGCGGCTTTTGTCACTTCCGTAAATTGCGACTAAACCCCGACGATCACCACATCAACACACTTGATGACATAGATCAATATGGATGAGTAGCATGGAAATTACATGGAATGTGATCTCAATTATGCCTATTTCCAACTGGTCCTACTTAAATCTTTGGTGAGATCAATTTTGCAAAATTTACTTCTGCAAAACAAAATCCTTAATGTGCAAATTAATTTTGCACACAAGATACAAACATGTTTATAATGTATTCATAAACATAATCTTTATTTCTGTAGAAAATCCGAAATAACATAAGGTTTGTATCTCAACCATAGAACACAAATAAAGACTCCCACTAAGCTAAGGCAACCTTAGTGACAACACACCCATATAAGCAACGTGCTCATGAAAAGCCTTAGGTGTCAAGCCATTAGTCAGTGGATAGCTAGCATGGAATCAGCCTTTATGTGCTCTATAGAAATTCTTTTATCTTGAATTCATTATTTCAACAACGAACACATTTATGTCAATAGACATTGTATCATTCTTTATTGTTGTTGAAGTATGATACGACTGACTTATCTATCACACTATAACTTAAGTGGTATTTTAATACCTTTTACTATATGCAACCTAGTGACATAGATATTTCAGTCATATCCCATAATTTGATGTCTATATTATTGACATCCTGAATATCAGAGTCAGAGTTCTTGATGATCTCTAATCTTTCAGATCTCTGATATGTGGGCATGTAGACTTTTGTTCTCCTTGATGATCCTTATGGTTGCCTTTTGTAATAATTCAAACTAGAATTGCTCAAGTTTCTGCCACATGATCCCACGATGTACGCCGTTTCCTGATGCATACAGATGAGATCATGTATCAGACTTCCGATAGCTAGAGCTCCCAGTATTTCCTGAATTTCCAGATTTTCTTTTGGACAAAAATTGAGACTAAAATTGTCTCCCTTAGTAACTGAGGTATCCTCTGGTTTACTATATTTCATGTCGAATTTATTTAAACTTTATCGATATAGCTCTTTTGTGATAATCCCAGAATACCCCAAGAGAGATCTCTCAGAATTTTGGATTCCAAATACAAAAGAGACGTCCCCAAGATCCTTCATCTCTAAATTTTCGTTAGAGATTTCTCGGTTTCGCTCAACCAGACTATATCGCTATTGACTAGATAAAATATCATCGACATATAGTAGCAGTAATATAAACTTACTCCCACTGACCTTGTAATACCCACAGTCGTCCACAATCCTCATCTCGAGACCAAATGAGACAATTACCTGATGAGACTTTGCAGTATCACTAATGAGACAACTTCTTTAGCTAATGGGTGGATTATGTCAGTTCGCAAACCATCTTTGGGTCTATCGACACAAAGTATATCGGTTTCACCATATACATTTGTTTCATTAATGTTGCCATTAAGAAACACCGTCTTGACATCCATCTTATGTAGCTCCAAAGTTATAATGAGCAATGAGCGTTGTGATTGTCCGAAAAAGAGTCTTTCAATAAAACCAAATAGAATGACTCTTTACAATCAATCATTTCTTTATGGCTCCCAATGCTCTAGTTCTTGAGGGTGTTGAGTTTGATCTTCATGAATAATTTCCTTAACTTGATTGGGAGGAAGAACAATAATGTCCTCACGAGGATCCAAATTTGCTACACCAATAACAACTGTATGAATTCGTTCAATAATTAGAACCGCTTCTTCTTCACTCAATTTTGTTCTCTAACCGTATCTCTCCCTCAAACTCAATATCCTCAAAGAACTATATATGCAGTTCCCGTCTCAAATTTTTTTTTAACTTGGGACCAAAGTTTATACCTCTCAGACCTTTTATAGATTGTCACAAGTCATAGCTCAATTGACTCCAACAGTATTTGAATTTAAAAGACAAATTGAATCCATTGTTTAAAAAATAAACCCAAAATCATCTTAATTTGTTCAAAGAGAAACAAAAACCAAACTTTATCCCAAAATTTGATTCAACCAAATTGTCTTTTAATTTCAAATATAAGTCAGTAACAATAATCTAAAATGCCTAGAGTCTCAATCTTCACCGACTTTGCCAACTTCTATATGGATGCATTTTTCAGCATTACTTGGCCTTTGTCAGCTAAGACAATCTTAGTTGTTTCTTTTGAGAGAGACCCTTAACAGTTTCATCCTTAATTTTCTTTATTTGCCCTTATCTTTTGGGGTATTTGCCAAATGAGCACTATTTTATTTTTCTCTTGCTTCACCATTTATTTTCTTGCACACCTTATGAAATAATCTTATTAAAGATTATTTCCTCTTTTGACAGTTGTAAACTGATTTAATCTGATCTAATTATGCAAGAAAGAATAAAAATGCTAAATGTTTGAGCAAGTCGTTAGACTGCTCAAGTTTTAGCGCCTTAAGTTTGAAGACAAGATTTGAATATTTTCACAATGTGCTCCTCATATTCCTTTTACTTTCATACTTAATGAAAATTAAGCTCTCCAACGAGTGCTCATTTTCGCCTCATTGCCTTTAGCAAACACTTTTAATTTCAGCAAGGAAATTTACGACATAAATTATGTCATCTAAAATAATATCCCTAAAGGTCTCTGAAATATTGTACTTTATGATCATCAGACTTATGCGGCTGGAGCAGTCCTACTTCTCATACTTGATTCTCACTTCATAGATACCGAATTGAGTGAGAGAAAGTGAGTTTCTCCATTCTTATGCTAGGTCTAGATCCAAAACTTTCTTTAATGTTCTGTCTTTAATCCTAAAACTCTAAACTTTTAAGGATTAAATTGAACTCAAAACAGTAGATACACAAAATATTATAGTTCAAAGAGAATAAAAGTACTAAAATATACATATCAAAATATTCGATGCAACATTAATACCAAGTCTTTGGACTATGATATTAGTTGCTATTGGTATTTTGTTGTAATGATCAAACACTGTCGATAAGTCCTGTCAAACAATGGTTGTCTTTGGACATCCCATTACTCACATGGAGAAATTATCCTTATAATCGCCACAGGTTTACCATTACAGCTGTGAATGCAACCCGGCCAAATATTAACCTTCCTTTGGGCCGATTAATATTCGCATGGACACGCACCCACACAACATCAATTGACATGTCAAATTAAAATAATTAATAAGACATGCTCAATTATTCTTTATCTGTAAATTAAAGACCCAAACAAGATACCAAGCGCACCATTAATCCCCAATCTTTAGATTGTAAGAACTAACTGCAAGCAGTACTCTCAACGCAACGATCAAATATTGACGACAAGTCTTGTCAAGCAATGGTTGCCTTTGGGCATCCCAATTGCTCACATGGATAAATTGTACATTTATCATCGCTGTAGCGACCGAAAAATCCGGAGGGATTTATTCGAGTTTAATGGAGCCGCCACCAATAATTTATTTTCGAAGGAAAAATATTGGAAAAACCCTTTTGAAGAAAAGTGGTCCTTAAGACCGGATTTGGGTTCGGGAGTCGATTATGCGTAGGGAAGGTATTAGCACCCCACGACATCCTTTCGAAAAAAGTTACCTCTAACTAATTGTGCAAAATTTATTAACTTCTGAAAAAATATTTATTTCCCTTTTATTTAAAAATTTAACCAAGATAAAAAAAGAGGACTTAATAAAAATCGTTTATTTTTGCGCTTGACAGGAGTGGGCTCCTGCTCCTACGTATCTCCGGGTGCAGTGGAGAAATCAAAGACTACGTAGTTCTTGGGTAGAAAGTGGTTGCGTGTTGGTTGATTTTAATTGTATATTTTTTTATGGAAAAAAGGTAGGTTTTGTAAGGACCAAACAAGAAGCAATCAAGAGTGGCCCTTGCTAACAAATTTTTTTATTTATAAAATTAACGGTGTTCGTAATGATCAAACGGGAAGCAATCTCGAGTGATCATTACTAGTAAAAACTTAATTTTATTTTATGAAGAAGATAGGTTTTCATGGGGACCAAACAAGAAGCAATCAAGAGTGGTCCTCACTAATAACCCATTTTTATTTAGAAAATTAAAATACTTGTAATGACTAAATGGGAAGCAATCTCGAGTAGTCATTGCTAGTAAATTAATTTTCATGATTTTTATCATGTGATTTTTCAAAAAAAGTAGGGTTTCAAAACTTGTATGTGAAATTTAGTTGGATAAAATTGTACTAGTTTGACTAGTAAAAAAAAAGGTCCACGTTCATTAAAAAAAAACAAATGGGCTAACAACACATAACACCAATACACACGCACTAACTAAAACAGCACATAACACTTACACAGCACATAGCACATAACACTTATAACAAATGGGCTGAAAAACCCAGCCAATAAAAAAAAAAAAAAAAACACACACACACACTTATACACACACTAACAGCACATAACACACTCACACACACCAAACCTAAAACCTAACACACACACTCACATTAACAGACACTAAAACAGAAGAAAATGAGCAAGAGCGCCACTGGGACCAAAGAAAAAATGGAGAAAGAGAGAGAGTGGCGAGAAGAAGAAAGGGAGGGGTGGCGTGGCGGCCAGCCACCCTTGACACATGTCAGAACAGTGGCGCGGAGGACGCCTTGAGAGAGGGAGAGTGGAGGAGGGGGAGAGGGAGACGTGGTCGGGAGGACGAGAGAGAGTCCGAGGGGATCGTGGGAGAGGGAGAGGTCGTGGGAGAGGGTGAGGAAGGCTCACCTTCTTCTTTCTTCCCCTTTTCTTCTCCTTCTTCTATGCTCTGTTTTTTGTTTTCTTTTTTGCTTTGGCTCTCGCTTCTATTTGCTTCTTTTTTTTGCTTCTTTTTTTTTGCTTTGGCTCTGCTTCTATTTGCTTCTTTTTTGCTTCGCTTCTTTTTTGCTTCGTTCTTCTCTCTTTTCTTTTTTTTTTTTTTCGCTTGTAGTTTTTTTTTACTTGGTGGATTAGGGCTTCAGTGTGGAGCCTCTAATTCTTTGATTGGTGGTAAAAACGCCCAGAATTCTCCTCCCCTTCTTTGTTGTTCTGCTGTTGCATTTATAGAGCAAAGGGGCTTCAATAGGACAATGGTTGTTGACCCTTGTATTGGTTGTTTGCTGCAGGTATGGTTGGTGATGCAGAGCTGGGTGGTGCCTGCAAAGCTGCTTGGTTGGAGAAGAAATGGAAAGAAAACAAAGGAACAAGAAGAAAGCATATTGGACTCATTCTCCAAGTGTTTCTGTCCCCTGCCTCTGTTGCTGTTGGTTGTTGTGGTCAGGGATGCATGCAAATGCAACGTTCCTGTTGCTGCTTTGTGCTTATTTTGTTGTTTTGCTTTTTCTCTTTTTTTTTTTGTTCATTGAATTTGTAAATGGGCTGTGTTTGGACTGTTTGTATTTTCTGTAATGGACATGGTTATCATTTTTTGGACTTATGCTAGAATTTCTTTTGTATGGACTATGGGTTTATATCTCAACCATTGGCCTAAACTAGTCCTAAAGGACTAAGACCAAAACTAAGAAAAAGGTCCAAGCAACAAATTATTTTATCACTTCAATCTAACAGTAAAATAATAGATAAAAACAAATCAAGATGTGTGGACAAAATTGGGGTATAACAACTGCCCCTCTTTAGTTATATTTTATTAGAAAATATGAATAACAAAGGCTTTCATATTTTCGTCGTAAAATAGAAGTAAAGATAAAGACACTAATTTTGTCCCAAACCAGGATAGACAACGGATGGGGTGAGGAATGACAGGGAAGGATTAACGCTTGGCGCGTTTATTGGAAAGCAACAAAGAAGGGCCACCGCCAGGTCGGGTACTGACGCGGTGATAGGAAAGCAAAAATGAGGGATTAACGCTTGGCGCGTTTATTGGAAAGCAATAAAGAAGGGTCACCGCCAGGTCGGGTACTGACGCGGTGATCGAAAAAGCAGTAATGAGTGATTAACGCTTGGCGCGTTTATCAGAAAACTATAAAGAAAGGGTCACCGCCAGGTCGGGTACTGACGCGGTGATTGGAAAGCAATAATGAGGGTTCGACGCCAAATATGGTATTGACGCGTCGATGGGAAGCAATAAAGAAGGATCACCGCCAGGTCGGGTACTGATACGGTGATCGGAAGGTTCGACGCCAAGTAGGGTATTGACGCGTCGATGGAAAGCAATAAAGAAGGATCAACATCAGGTCCGGAACTGATATGTTGGTCAAAAAGCAATAATGAGGGACTACCGCCAGGTCGGGTACTGACGCGGTAATCTTAAAGCAATAGAAAAGGGTGATGCTCGGCGCGTTTATCAGAAAACTATAAAGAAGGATCTCCGCCAGGTCGGGTACTGACGCGGTGATCGGAAAGCAATAAAGAGTGAGCGATACTTGGCGTGTCGCTCAGAAAGCAAAATAAAAGACCAATGCTCGGCATATTGTTTTGAAAACAATAGGATCGATACTTGATGCATGGACCAAGCGTAACAAAGCGGCTGAAAAGGTTGTGATATGAAGATGATGCATGAATAGATGATATGTGGTGCATGCATGCAATGTGATTATTATTTTTACTAATTCCTCGTCCCGTATGATCTCTAGTGCTTAAAGATATGGGATGGACTGTGATTCATCGAATTTAGTCATGCTATGCTTCGATTGGGAGAGAGCGCGAGTTATCGATGCAGCGCTAGTTACTTTTTAAAGGTAATCCCTTTGCCTTTTTTGAAACTTATTTGTTGAGATTTGGCGTTTCCTCGTGATTCTTAAGATGTGTATAATAACCGTAATGCTTTCCCATATCATCACATGTTTCACAATTCAGTGCCTATTATCATAAAATAACATTTTGATATACAAGAACGGAGGAGTTTGGTATTCAAAAGAAGAATTATGTGTACAAGGACTGAAGTTACATGCATTTGAAAATACATCAAGAAAATGCAGGACGAAGAAAACAAAGAAAGACAATAACTAAGCAGATATTTTATAGCTTGTGTCTTTGTAGGAACAAATGCAGCTTCCCATATCCATAACTTTGATTACTCATTACTCTACTACAGAATTGCCCCAGTTGGGTAAGAGCCTCTTGATGCACCAGCCATCTTCAATGTCCGATTTTAGACCCTAACTTCTGCTTGGATTGCTCTTTCAAGTTTTCACTCCAACAGGTCGCTCTAATTTTTGCCTAGGTCGCCCTTTCAGGTTTCAACCTAGCGAGCTCACCTTTGCTTGGTTTTTATACGTTTTTCTTTTTTAGGCATAATATTTTTTGACTGCATCAGAGTTCACTGGGAGTGGGAGATCTTCACCGTCCATCCTTGTGAGGATTAAGGCTCCTCCAGAAAAAGCTTTTTTCACAACATACGGGCCTTCATAATTCGAAGTCCATTTCCAACGAGAATCTTTTGGATGGGCAAAATCTTCTTGAGCACTAGGTCTCCTTCTTGAAATTCCCGAGGGCAAACTTTCTTTTCGTAAGCCCTCTTCATCCTGTGCTGATATAGCTGTCCATGACATAAGGCCATCACCCTTTTTTCTTCAATGAGATTCAATTGATCCAGCCGAGCCTGAACCCATTCTGCCTCTTCTAGTTTTGTCTCCATCAATACCCTTAACGAGGGGATCTCGACTTCAATGGGAAGCACTGCTTCCATTCCGTACACCAGCGAGAAAGGGGTTGCCCCTGTTGAGGTGCGAACCGAAGTTCGATAACCGTGTAAGGCAAAAGGGAGCATTTCGTGCCAGTCTCTAAATGTTACCACCATCTTTTGGACAATCTTCTTGATGTTCTTATTCGCAGCTTCAACTGCCCCATTCATCTTTGGGCGGTACGGTGAGGAATTATGATGTTGGATCTTAAAGTCATTACACAGCTCCTTCATCATCTTGTTGTTCAAATTAGTCCCATTATCAGTGATGATCTTATTCGGCAAACCATAGCGGCAGATCAAATCTCTCTTGATGAATTTGACAACCACATTTTTTGTCACGCTCACGTATGAAGCCGCTTCAACCCATTTAGTGAAATAGTCGATTGCGACGAGAATGAAGCGATGTCCATTTGATGCCTTAGGTTCAATGGGTCCAATGACATCCAATCCCCACATTGAGAAAGGCCATGGTGCTGTTAAGATATTCAAAGAGCGGTGGCACATGGATGTTATCGGCGTAGATCGACATTTGTGGCATTTCTTCACATAATCAAAACAATCAGTCTCCATAGATAACCAATAGTAGCCAGCCCTCAAGATTTTTCTTGCCATTGCATGCCCATTTGCGTGAGTCCCAAAGGAACCTTCATGAACCTCTCGCATAATCTTTTCCGTCTCAGTCTTATCAACACACCTGAGAAGTACCATGTCATTGTTTCTCTTATAAAGCACTTTCGGTTTAGAAAGAATCCCATTGCCAACCGTCTTAATGCCCTTTTATCATTCTCTGAGACATTAGGAGGATATTCTCTACTTGTGATGTATCGTTTGATGTCGTAATACCAGGGTTTGCCATCAGGCTCTCCTTCTATTGCTAGGCGTTATCTTGGCCGGTCGTGATTCTGTATTTTTATGAGCGGTAGGTTCTCCCTGTTACTGATTTTGAACATTGATGATAGAGTAGCTAAGGCGTCAGCTAGCTGATTATCTTCACGGGGAATGTGATGGAAGGTGACTTCATCAAACTGCTCCATTAATTCTTTGATATGATCGTGGTAAGGAACTAATTTGGAATCCCTCGTTTCCCATTCGCCTTTTAACTGATGGATAACCAAAGCTGAGTCTCCATATACTTCGAGAATTTTGACCTTCGATTCAATGGCCGCCTGAATGCCCATGGCACATGCCTCGTACTCTGCCACATTGTTTGTACAATCGAAACATAATCTCGCAGTAAATGGAATGAAATGACATACGGGAAATCAAGACACTCAATCCCATGTCCCAATGCATTAGAAGCACCATCAAACAACAAGATCCATTTTTCATCGTCAGGGGTTTCTTTTCCTTCAAATAGAGCCATTATGTCTTCATCTGGGAAATCACACTGCATTGACTGATAGTCTTCCACAGGTTGATGAGCCAAGTATTCAGCTAAGGTACTTCCTTTAATTGCCTTTCGGGTGACATACACGATATCATACTCAGATAACAACATTTGCCAACGCGCAATTCTTCCTGTGAGAGCAGGCTTTTCAAAAATATACTTGATTGGATCCATTTTGGACACCAAACAAGTTGTATGGGATAGCATATATTGTCTCAAACGATGTGCGGCCCAGGTTAACGCGCAACATGTTCGTTCTAACAATGAAGACCTCGTCTCGCAGCTAGTGAATTTCTTGCTCAAGTAGTAAATGGCATGCTCCTTCTTACCAGATTCATCATGTTGTCCTAGCACACAACCCATTGATTCGTCCAATACTGTTAAGTACATGATGAGGGGTCTCCCTGGCATAGGGGGTACCAAAACCGATGGATCTTGTAAGTACTGTTTGATTTTCTCAAAAGCTTTCTGGCAATTGTCGTTCCATTTGGTTTCCTGATTCTTACACAGCAACTTGAAAATTGGCTCACAAGTAGCAGTTAACTAAGATATAAAACTGGCGATGTAGTTCAATCTTCCCAGGAATCCACGAACTTCTTTTTCTCTGCAGGAGCTCAGATTTCCAGGATTGCTTTTACTTTAGCCGGATCGACTTCTATTCCCTTCTCGCTGACTATAAACCCTAGCAGCTTGTCTGACCTTACACCAAAGCTACACTTAGCTGGGTTTAACCGGAGTTTGTATTTCCTCAGCCGCTCGAAAAGCTTTTGTAGGTTAATAGCATGACCTTCCTCTGTTTTGGACTTTACAATCATGTCATCCGCATAGACCTCTATCTCTTTGTGCATCATGTCATGGAACAAAGCCACCATTGCTCTTTGGTATGTTGCCCCAGCATTTCTTAATCCAAACGGCATTACTTTGTAAATGAAAGTTCCCGTAAAGTGATAAATGTGGTTTTTCCATATCTTCTGAGCCATCTTGATTTGATTATAGCCGAATATCCATCCATGAAAGAGAAGGCATGAGTGTTGAGCGGTGCTATGTACCAGGACATCAATATGTGGCAAAGGGAAGTCATCCTTGTGGTGACCTGTTTAGATCTCGATAGTCAACACACATTCGTACCTTTCCATCTTTCTTTGGGACTGGGACAATATTAGCCACCCATTGAGGGTATTTTGCTACAACCAGAAATCCGGCGTCGAACTGTTTTTTTACCTCATCTCTAATCTTGAGCGACATCTCTGGTTTCATTCTTCTCAACTTCTGCTTGACCGGTGGGCACTCAGGTTTTAATGGCAATTTGTGCTCGACTATGCTATTATCTAATCCAGGCATATCTCGGTATGTCCACGCGAAAACATCAATGTACTCAAATAGGAGTTTAACCAATTTTTCTCGCTCACTGCTTTTTGTTGTGGTTCCAATCTTAACTTCTTTCTTGTCGTTTTCAGTGCCCAGATTGATTGTTTCAGTTTCTTCCTCGTGGGGTTGAATCACTTTAGCTTCTTGTTCCACCAACTTCGTTAATTCAGAAGGGGTTTCCCAATTGTCCTCATTATCTTCCTCAGTATGATTAATGGGGTATTCAAAATTATAGTGTGAGTTACTGGCATCGTTATTTTCAAAGACAATGTTTTTGGATCTGCATTAGTTAAAAAATGACGAAATGAAAAGCGGAAAAAGATGAAGAGAGAAGGAAAAGATGGAAAAGGAAAGAAAAGAGAAATGATTGGAAAATTCAAAGTGCATTTTATTGATAATGGTACTGAAATGAAACATGTGCGCCCTTTTGACAATAAATTATTCTAAAGCCTTGGGCAGAGCAATAGAATTTGCATTACATAATTACTTTGAATCAAAGATCACGGGAAACTCAACGATCTCCCAATTTCCAAGTTCTTCATTCGGCGAGCAAGGGTGGACAAGGTTGATATTGTCGTTTTCTGCACTGCGATCGTCCTTGATAGCTGCTATCTGATCCGGATTCAACATTCCTGCACTCCAAAGGCTTTGCCTGATGTCACAAATGGGGATACTCTCATCTTTTGGCTCCCTGCCTTCCAATCTAGCTATCAGGGGTTGGTCCCCAAACTCCTCAATAATGGCATTGACTGCTGGACCACCATGACCTGGAAGGGGATTATTACCCACATTAGGCCCATCCTCCTTAAAACTCAACCATTTGGCATTGATCAGATCTTGAACCACGTACTTCAAAGCCTTGCAATTTTTCGGTTGTGTGACCTCGCCTTTGCATGAAATTCACACTTGGCATTTGGGTCATATCCTCTTGGGAAGGGAGGTTGAAGTGGTTTCATTGAGCGTGGAGAGACGAGGAGTTCTTGATGAGGTCTTTGGAACATCGGTATAGGTCATGGGAATAGGATCAAATTGGACTGCTTTATTTTCTTGGTCATTTGGTTGTTTCTGGTTTTGGTTTGGTTGGGTGGGAGCAACTGGTTGTGCTTGACTTTCATCATTCACTGCTGGAGATACCCCATCTGCAGCCTTGTCTTTGTTTAGGGACTGCAGAAGCTCCAAAACTTTGCTCATTTGTTCTTTCAGCTGGTTGACGTCCTCTTTCATCTCTTGGTCATCCATGATCCTTGATTGAGAGCGAGTTCGATAAGGGTGTCGAGGAACCAGTTTGTTTGATTATTTTCTGGTGATTTAAAAAAAATGATATGAGTATGTAAGAAAAGAAAAATGAATGAATGTGAATGCATAAATCTATTTATTTGTGCCTAGGAACCGTAGGCCTCATTGTTTTGACATGTATGAGCTTCTTTGAAACTGTTTCACAATTTGATCCCATATTATTTCACAAAATACTTGCAGCCAAGCTCTTGTGTTCCTACGATTCTCTGGCGACCTAAAATGAAATGAGAATGAATGATATTATTTCTTTATTTTCAACATGTGTTTTTTTTTTGAAGTATGAATGCATGATGATATAATGTTGAGTGATGATGATGACTATTCCTGTAGCATGCACAAAAATATGTGATTTAGTAGACCCTTTTTATGCATAGATGTGATATAACAGATTTTTGGTGGAAGAATAAAAATGATGTGATGCCCCTTGTGTCTTAAATGGGTTAAACCTAAAATTAGAGATTTTCTAGCCTAAGGGGTCTATAGTCTTGTATTGAGTGATAGATCTCATGGTAGCTCTAGTCACATTCTCACCAAAGGCCTCTAGAGCTAAAGTCTCCTCTTGAATATTAACCACAACGATAGATAACTATCCGGTGCGGAATACTCAGAGGGAGCACACTCTAGATGAAGTTCTCGCAATAGCCAGAAGGAAAGCAAATTCCAATTGACCATCACCGAACCTCCACTCAACTTAAGCTTTGCTCTGACCCCGGGTATAGGGCCTTACTCACATGTGTGTGCGAACGTGTAGGTGCGGTGTGTGAAAGGGGCAACACCCTAACACTACCCAAGCTGCAAAACAAATGAAATATACAAAATATGGTCTTCTAACCTAAGGTTCAATATATGCATAATATTCACAACAAATATTCACAAAAGAACAATAAATAAATAAATAAATAAATAAATGAATAAACAAATAAGTAAATAAACAAATGAACAAGTAAAAAAAATAAATAAATAAATAAAACAAGAGAAATTAAAAATAAGAGTTAACTATTTAGCACAATCAGTTATTTAGGCTTGACTCTCTAAATGTCCCCAGTGGAGTCGCAGCTGTAGCGACCGAAAAATCCGGAGGGATTTATTCGAGTTTAATGGAGCCGCCACCAATAATTTATTTTCGAAGGAAAAATATTGGAAAAACCCTTTTGAAGAAAAGTGGTCCTTAAGACCGGATTTGGGTTCGGGAGTCGATTATGTGTAGGGAAGGTATTAGCACCCCACGATATCCTTTCGAAAAAGGTTACCTCTAACTAATTGTGCAAAATTTATTAACTTCTGAAAAAATATTTATTTCCCTTTTATTTAAAAATTTAACCAAGATAAAAAAAAGAGGACTTAATAAAAATCGTTTATTTTTGCGCTTGACAGGAGTGGGCTCCTGCTCCTACGTATCTCCGGGTGTAGTGGAGAAATCAAAGACTACGTAGTTCTTGGGTAGAAAGTGGTTGCGTGTTGGTTGATTTTAATTGTATATTTTTTTATGGAAAAAAGGTAGGTTTTGTAAGGACCAAACAAGAAGCAATCAAGAGTGGCCCTTGCTAACAATTTTTTTATTTATAAAATTAACGGTGTTCGTAATGATCAAACGGGAAGCAATCTCGAGTGATCATTACTAGTAAAAAACTTAATTTTATTTTATGAAGAAGATAGGTTTTCATGGGGACCAAACAAGAAGCAATCAAGAGTGGTCCTCACTAATAACCCATTTTTATTTAGAAAATTAAAATACTTGTAATGACTAAATGGGAAGCAATCTCGAGTAGTCATTACTAGTAAATTAATTTTCATGATTTTTATCATGTGATTTTTCAAAAAAAGTAGGGTTTCAAAAATTGTATGTGAAATTTAGTTGGATAAAATTGTACTAATTTGACTAGTAAAAAAAAAGGTCCACGTTCATTAAAAAAAACAAATGGGCTAACAGCACATAACACCAACACACACGCACTAACTAAAACAGCACATAACACTTACACAGCACATAGCACATAACACTTATAACAAATGGGCTGAAAAACCCAGCCAATAAAAAAAAACAAAAAAAAACAAACTCACACACACCTATACACACACTAACAGCACAAAACACACTCACACACACCAAACCTAAAACCTAACACACACTCACATTAACACACACTAAAACAGAAGAAAATGAAGCGAGAAGAGCACCACTGGGACCAAAGAAAAAAATGGAGAGAGAGAGAGAGGTGGCGAGAAGAAGAAAGGGGAGGGGTGGCCTTGGCATGACAGGCGGCGGAGGACGTGAGAGGGAGAGTGGAGGAGGGAGAGGGAGGCGTGGCTTGGAGGACGAGAGAGAGACTGAGGGGGATCGTGGGAGAGGGAGAGGTCGTGGGAGAGGGTGAGGAAGGCTCACCTTCTTCTTTCTTCCCCCTTTCTTCTCCTTCTTCTATGCTCTGTTTTTTTGTTTTCTTTTTTTTTTACTTTGGCTCCTGCTTCTTTTTGCTTCTTTTTTTTTTTGCTTCTGCTTCTTTTTTTTTTGCTTTGGCTCTTGCTTCTTTTGCTTCTTCTTTTTTTGCTTTGGGTTCTTCTCTCTTTTCTTTTTTGGCTTCGTTTGTAGTTTTTTTTTACTTGGTGGATTAGGGCTTGAGTGTGGAGCCTCTAATTCTTTGATTGGTGGTAAAACGCCCGGAATTCTCCTCCCTTCTTTGTTGTTCTCTTGTTGCATTTATAGAGCAAAGGGGCTTCAATAGGACAATGGTTCTTGACCCTTGTATTGGCTATTTCTTTGCAGGTATGGTTGGTGATCTGTTGGGTGGTGCTGCAAAGGCTGCTTGGTTGGAGAAGAAATGGAAAGAAAACAAAGGAACAAGAAGAAAGCATATTGGACTCATTCTCGAAATGTTTACCTTTGCCTGCCTCATTCTTTGTTGGTTGTTGTGGTCAGGGATGCATGCAAATGCAACGTTCCTGTTGCTGCTTTGTGCTTATTTTGTTGTTTTGCTTTTTCTCTTTTTTTTTTGTTCATTGAATTTGTAAATGGGCTGTGTTTGGACTGTTTGTATTTTCTGTAATGGACATGGTTATCATTTTTTGGACTTATGCTAGAATTTCTTTTGTATGGACTATGGGTTTATATCTCAACCATTGGCCTAAACTAGTCCTAAAGGACTAAGACCAAAACTAAGAAAATGGTCCAAGCAACAAATTATTTTATCACTTCAATCTAACAGTAAAATAATAGATAAAAACAAATCAAGATGTGTGGACAAAATTGGGGTATAACAATCGCAGACATGGAATTATGCGGCCAAGTTGCGCCTTCCTTTGGGTCGACAACAACTCGCATGAATAACTTCACGCTACATCTTTTGTAAATTTAATTGAACTAATCTACGCAACAGAGGTTACTTTGGCAACATGTTGTTTCAATCAACCCAATTAAAGATACTAGACAATTATTAATTAAAAAATGAGAGGGCCTTAGTTTACATAAATTCCACACCTAGGTGTAGGAATATCGATAACTGTATGTTTACAACACCATACATCAGTCAAAAGACCACTTAGCAGTCCTAAAGCGAGAGAAGTATCTCACACATCACTGCCTGGTGGTGTTGTTGGCCGTTTGATGGCTCAAATACGAAAAGATGATGAACCGAGACCACCGCCCAGTGGCCTGCTGAAATCGGCACCACTGCCGAGTGGTGCCCTTCATTGCCCAGCGGTTGGGAGGCGAAATTCTAACTACGTGCGACATTTAGCATGTAAAATATACATAGCATACATGCATACACTTCATACATCGCATACATAATTCATAAGAGTTATGGTGGTATGGTTATGGTCTCTTAAACGGAAAAGAATTAAATAACTAATTATTACAATTCTTTAGCACACTCGCTAACTTCTCACACCGGCATCCTCATATGGCGTTGTCCCTTTCGTCTTTCTCGGTCAATTATAATATTTAAAAATAAATAAAATAAGAAAAGAGAAAGTCACGACACGTAGACCATATTTAAAAATAAATCATAACACGCAGGTCGTATTTAAAATAAATAAACAACACTAAATTTTAAGGCCATAACCATACACCAAATCACAAATCACTTAATAATGAATAATAATAACAACTCTTTACTATTATTATATCATAAAATCAAATAATTTTTAAGCATTACATATCCATTACCAATAATTCATGGGATACTAAAAAACTATTTGAAACAAATCCACAGATACGGATGGATTCATTCAATTTAAACGATATCACGTAATTGGCTAATCAATCCCGTATGGAAATAATATCTAAATTTACGACTTCTTCTCAATCAAATTAAGATTAACCAATTAGGAAAGCAATTGAAAAAGCAAATCTTTTATTTTGGATTATTATATATAATGAACAAAATAAAACCAAATCTTTCAATATACACATTATATCAAAACAAAAGGTTACATCAAAAAAATAAATACTTCACGTTCAGCAGTCAATCCATATATATGGATATATATGTTAAATATTATATAAAAATATAATATTTAATATAAAACAAAACTGAAGGCATTTATGCTGAACCCAAAAAATCTTGACAACAATAATTTTGTATCTGAAAAAAGCAATCAGATATTGCGATAAAAGCTTGGAGGATGTGCAGTGAAAAAACATAAAACTTTTGCGATAAAAGCCGTAACAATTTTGTTGATATGCGCAGCCAATGGGAAAAATTAACTAAAAACCCCAAAATTCAAAAATAGTTTGATGCAAAATTTGCTTAAAATGTTAATCCTAATAAACCAACGATGAAGACCGTTCTGATACCACTTATTGGAATTAATTCCTTATTAATAACAATAATAAGAACAAGCATGCTGAAATCTTATAAAAGAAATACCTTAAACGGAAGTTTATAAAGGCGTCTGGCGTCTTTCAGCGAAACAGCGTATTCTACCCTTAGGATATACGACATGTTGGTTATCAAGGATTAGAAGAATACCTGGATCTGCATCAATCAATCACTTGAAGCGGAATATGAAATGAATGATCGCGAACAACCAACAAGCAACTGAATCCATAACAACGATCAACGAGCACGTTAGCGGTTGCTTTATGGTTCTTTCTCAACCGAATCTTCTTGAGCTCTCTTACGAAACTTTAGGTTCTCTTCAGATGGGGAGAAGAGAATTGATGACAGTGATTCGGTGTATTAGGGACCATAGCCTTCTTTATAGTGTGTTAAACCTAATAGGGTATCCATTATCCTCTTATCGGGACACACTTACATCTACTCATATAAGACCCATATCAATTAAATTAGAAGTCTAATGAGCTTACTCTATTTTAAATTTATTTGATCACATAAAATATAGCTCCTTTATGATAAATAGCTAATATAATTATTAATAATATTAGCCCATATTAATTAGTGGAATATAAACAGTTACTGCTTTCGTCTCCACGAGAACAAGATCTTCTACACCAGCAACATCCACGGCGATTACTTTCACCTCACCGTTTAAGTCCTCAACCTGCTCGCCGCTGTGGTGTTTTACTACTCACCACTGTAGTGTTCATCTTCATTAGACAGAAAACGTAATATTTGTTTACTTATGTTAAAGGTTGAATTTTTTTGGGGTTTTGTTGTAAGCTTGATGTTTTTTAGTATCCGGGTTAGTTTAGATTCGATTTTGTATTGATTATTGTTGAAAATTTTGATGTTTTCTACCTTGACCAAGTTCTGGACGTTCTTCTCATCTGAAATTTGAAGTCTATAGGTTTATTTGATTGAAGACTGTGCGAATCCGCCCGTTCACCCATTCACCCGCAGAGAAGGGTGATCAACGGTGGATAGTTTACACTGGGAGTACCAAAATTAGTTTTAGTTTAAAAAAATAATTAAATTTTATAAGTTTAAATAAACCGATAAAATTTAATTATTTTTTTTAAAACCGTATTGGGCATTTTGTAGGGCTTTGACCCTCGAAAATTACCAAGGTAATTAAAATCGGACCGGACATTAAACCGGAGAGGGTCAGAGTTCAGGGTTTTTTGGTCGGACCGGAGTCGAACCGGGGTCGAACCGGGTTTAATAAAATATTAATAAAATATTATTTTTTAAATATATATATATACCAAATATATAATATATATAGTATATATATTATATATTTGGTATATATATATTAAAAAATAGAAAATATATAGATAATATTTCAATTTATACACAAAATAATATGTAGTCTAGTAGTAAGATGGCTTGTTGTGGCATTGAAGACAGGAGTTCAAGCCCTGTTGAGACAAAAAACTGATTTTTTTAATTAATAAAGACAATTAAAAAATTTCAAAAACAAAGAGAGACGAACCGGTTCGACCTTGAACCGGCCGGTTTTGGCCGGTTCAAGAGGGTCACCCGGACCGGACCATGGCCCGGTTCCCGGTCAAACCGGTCGGACTGGCCGGGCCGGTCCGGTTTTTGTTACCATGGAAATTACCTAAGGCCACGTGGCCCTAGGTAATTACCTGGGGTTTTGAGCCCTCGAAAATTTCCTACAGCTTTTTTCAAAAGACCCTCGGTATTCATTTCCTAAAGCGATTTACTTATTGTCACGTGGCCTTCGGTGGACCCTCAGAAATTTTGTCATTTCCTAGGGTTTTTGGCCCTAGGAAATGTCAAACATTCTTGTTTGAATCTTATATCCATCCTTTGTAGGGATGGCAAAATGGGCCAACTTGGCCTAGCCCGGCCCAACCTGTCATGAGCCCGCTAAAAAACGGGCTGACCCAACCCAGCCCGCCAAGGGTGGTGGGTTGAGATGTTGAATCCAACCTGACCCGTCACAGACCAACCCGCTTAAAACAGACCAAAATAGTGGGCTGGCCTGAACAAAATATGTAAAAAAATGAAATTTGTTACTCCTTCTGTCTCATTTTACTTGTCCTATTAGTTTATGCACACTTCTTAAAAAAATGATTGAGTTTACAAATTTTCATGATAAAATGACACTTATTGACTAAAATACCCCTTATTAATTGGAGTAGTGGAGTAGTTAAGTAGAAAAAATCGTTAATATAGTTGGTTGAAATACATGGGTATTGCTGAAAAAGAAGTAATTAATACTTTTTAATTTTTCAGAGAGACAAGTAATGAGACAATGAAATATTCCAAAGAGAACAATTAAAAAGAGACGGAGAGAATAGAAAATAAGAAAATAAATAAATAAATAAATAAATAAATAATGTTAGCCCGACGGATTGGCCTGGCCTAGCTCGCTTGTGGCCCGATGGGTTGACGGGCTAGGCGAGTTGGACTGGCCTGTTGGGCTCAACCCGCTTTGCCATCCTAATCCTTTGTTCTTTGGAATTGACTTATTTTTTCTTATTGTTTGAATGGTACGCTTCAAAGGTGCTAGCTACAATGATTGAAATCGTGGTGGATATTAAAATCATAAGTTGTAACCCAATGGTGAAGGAATGACGAACATAATAGGTGGTGGGAGCATTTGTGTGATTGGTGGAGCCAGCATTGAAAACTAGTTGGACACATAATTGAGAACTCTGTTTTATGTTCTATATATATATATATATATATATATATATATATATATATAGGAGGAGGAGGAGGAGAATTTAGTTACTATATACTAATGGGATAAAAATTTTATACTGAAATTCAATCATATATCATTATGATGTCACGTTTTCAAGGACAGACCAACAAAAGGTTATGCCTAAAGCGACTTGAGACCATTATCTAATTGTTTTAACAGAAGACGGGGCCATTATATGAGAGGTGAGGCCTAAGTGTGTGAGAGTTGAGACCATTCACTACTGCAGAAAAGACTTTTTACATCGATTAAAAAAAGCTTAGGCTAACCATTTTTAAGTTTAACGAAAGGTGAGGCCTAAGTCAAGGGCTTGAGGCGACCCTACATGTTGTAATATTAATTCCTAAAATATGTGCACAAATGTGCATAAATATGTATATGGTGAGATGTGATTAGATATTTTTGTAGAACTTTTTTACATTATTAATCTCAAAGCGGATTCTAGGGTGAGCGACATTGACATGTCGCTCAACGTGCATGACCACTAAATACCATCAGATTCATCTCATCTCCGTGATAATACCCTACACCCTCTAAATCATATCTCTCCCTCAACTCCATCCACACCCTCAGATCCAAGAAAGGACTCATCATCCGTCGCGAGCCATCTCGCCACCGTCACCTTACCCTGAGCTCCACCCCCTTTAATGGCAACTAGAACCCAGCAAGTACCCCTCCATCCACGGCGAGCCATCTCACCACTGTCACCCTACCCGAACTCCACCCTTTTTAACGACAACCAGAACCCAACAACCCCCTCTGCCCCACATCGTTTGGCCTCCACTGAAGTCCACCATCGCGAGCATCAACACCCTTGCACGACCCCTCATCTCTAGCGCATCATCGTGCAGCCACAATAAGGCCATGAAAGCCTCTGCCATCTCCCACTTGCGACGACCATAGGTCGTGCCTCCTCAATCCGTTCTTCATATCATTTAGGACTCATGAGCAGTCCCTCTCGTCTCATTACTCTCTTGTTACGGCTCAGGCAAGTGCACCTGATCGTAACTCGTAATAAAGTGGAGTATTTTTAAGACTCCGAATGTCGAACCCATAGAGAATGCGCGAGTACTAAATTAATAGAGATCCTTTATTATTTTAGACGAAAGAAAGTGATGGTTTTAAGAATCAAACAATTGAATTGTAAATAACGAGATCAAAGTAATAACGCAAGAACTAAAGAGATCAATTAAGAAAAAGCCTAGGGGAACCGGATTCACTAATACTAGATCCTAAATCTACTTCCTTGCTATTATGAATTGTATTCCCTTGTCGAAAGTCAACCACTCACTCTAAATTACTAAGAGCTACCTAGCGTGTAATAACCTTCCTCCTAACTAATTACTCTGTTTGGTCCAAGAAGGTAATTAAAGATAAGAGCATTGAGAACAGGTGAATTTGTTGATCTAATAACCGATTGGAAACAAGCAATAATCTATCCGGCGTATAAAGCGAGTTCTGTTGATCCTAGAGTTCCATTAATCAATTATGATCCTGTTACCACAATTAACTAATTTTATTAACGATTGGCCAGATCCTATGGAATTAAGCATGCTAGGAAGAACACATTCATATGGATAATAAAGAATTCAAAATAGCAATTAAATAAATGTCAAGAACATTGTAAAAGATTCCCTATCACCCCTAGTGATGGAGTTAGCTACTCATAGTATTTCTCAATAACAAAGAATAACAATAATCCAAACATGCAATCCTAAAAGAAAAGAAAAGAAGAGAGACAAAAGACAAGAGCAAAAGACCCTCACTCAGAGAGAATGAATTCTCTTTCGGAGAGTGAGTTATTCCCCAAAGAGTGAGTTCTTTCTCAAAAGGGGTGAGAATGCCTATTTATAGACTTTGAGGCGCACTAGGTCAATTGGCTTCAAATTTGTGCGTTCTGGGCTTGGGTATGGTCGTACTGCGTTTATACTCGGCCGTACCGGGCTTGAGTTGCGACGCTGGCCCGTACTTCTGCACTGGATGCGGCCTGACTGCAATTGTGCACAACCGTATTGACTTTGGTCTGGCCGTACTGAACTTTCTCATCGGCGTCAGGCTGTACTGACCAAGGGGGTACGCCCCCACTCCTTCTCTTGAATAGGTACGACCGTACTGAATATATGTCAGGCCGTACCGCTTGTCCAGAAATGCCAAAATATGCTCAAATCTTGCCAGAATCTTCCCAAAATTACATCTTTTGCTTCCCAAGTTGCCTTTTATACTTTTCTGCATAAACGAGCAAATAGTGAGCATATTTTATCTAATAAGGAACAAAATTATAATATTTTATACTCAAAATACCCCATAATAATAGACAAAATGGAGTGTTAACATCTCTCTACTTCTTGTTACCCTTCCACCAGTGTCTTCCATGAACGTACACTCCACCACAAACCCCACTCCACCCTGAGGAGCTCGGTCTGAAATCCGGTCTTCGAGGGATCACTTGATCTGTTTCAAAACAACGAGCTCGATATGTGGCTGTATGATGATTATTAGGTTTCTTCGAATCTCACGAGTATGAGTACATGGTGATAGGATTGGAGGAGATGTATGCAATGGACACGATAGGTTTCATGTCGGCGGCACCACCCTCATCGGCTCGAGGTTCATGGGTCAAGTTACTATTCATGAAGGTATGGAGTTACAGAGAGAGTAGAGAGTGAAAGAGTGAAAGAGAAAATATGGCATAGACAGTGTATGAGATTATCTCACACTTGTATACCCAACATCTCCCCCTCAAGTGTGAATCTCAGGCCCATTTGTACGCATCCCGTTATGAGAGGGTGTGAGTTGTTATAAGGCCTACGCCAACTGGCTCTGATACCACTTGCTGGGTTTTTTTATATTATATTTTTATTTTTATTTTTATTTTTATGGTTGTAAAAAGAGACTTTGACCACATTTCATCCCAAAACCTTAAGGTGATAGGTTCATAGATCTAGTATCTTATATATTCTTTATTTTATTTGTTATTAGGCGATGAAAGATTATCTCACACTTGAATACCCAACACATTACAAGCTTTAAATGAAGCTTTAAATCAGAACCCCTCAAATATCCGGAGCTGTTTTAAAGAGCTCTTGAAAAGTATTCTCGTCCACTGGTCTATATCTTACTTTTTTGTTGAAAAAAATATTCCCCCGTTGGGCATATCTCTCAAGAATATGCCACTAGACTGGCCCACTAGCAACAACAGCAAAAGACATATAGAAGCTAAAAAACATATTTTATTTCTCTGTTATACGGAAAGTCCAAAGGCCTAATAACAAGAATAGGGGGCAAGACTGAACAACCAACCAAACAATGCAGCTATCATTAGCTTATGCATTCGTTTATAAATTTTCAACCATAGGTCGCTTAAGAAACAAGACAAGAATGCTCTCTAGCAAAGGTGAATCCAAAATAAACTTATGTAGACACTTTATCTTACTATTGCAATGTTTTTTTAAAAGCATTTTTTTATATAGAATTGAAAACCAGGAGATAGTAACCATCAAGATCAAGTATATATACAATATTGTGCTGCTTGATTTTATTAACAAAATATATATAGTAGCACCTGGTGCGATGATATTTATCAACATATATTAAAAGTACGGACAATAAAAGTACTCCCTCCGTCCCGATATATATGTTATATTTGGCTAAATTACATGGTTTAAAAAAAACAATAAATGAAAGAAAAAACGTGATAATTTTACCAAATTAACCTTATTAACCATTGGTGTATTAACTATTGTCATAAATGTAAAATAGAGTATTTGAGAGTACAATTGACAGAAAATATTTAATATTACATTGAAAATATAAAATGACATGTATTTTGGGACAATTTTTTTTATTTTTATAAATGTGATATATATATTAGGACGAAGGGAGTATAAAACAAGATATTAAGATAAATATTGCATCACGCAAAATTTAAACTACTATGTTATAATTAAAAGTAGAACAAACATTGATTTTAATTTTTCAAAGATATGATCGATATTAACGTGTTTAGCTAAAAAAAGTAATATTAAGTCTCTCAACAAAATCAATATACACCTATGCATTATATGCATTTACAAAATAACAAGTAATAATATTTTTTTTGACCGTAAGTAATAATATTATTAAAACTTAGTATTATAATAAAATTAAATTTTCTCACATTCTTCTTTAGAAAATTATCTGAAAAATTCATTTTGAGAAGAAGTAATCAAGACATATAATATGCCCATGCGGTGCAGGGCCGCTACTGTTACATTGTATTGTTGGCTAGAAACTAGAAAACAATTTAACATGTCCACAGACCACAGTGCCTCGAACATGATTGGATTACCTCCAATGGAAGAATTCCGTGGAAAACCAAAAAAAAAAAAATTAAGAGAAATATATAATTATTTTTAGGGTTAAATATGTTTTTTGTCCCCATAAAATGATCAAATTTTGATTTTTTTTTTTTGACATAAGCGAATTTTGGTTTTGGTTCCTATAAAAAATTTCTTTGGCTTTCATCCCTCCAAAATTTAAAAGTATTGTTTTTAATCCTTGTAAAATGAGCAGATTTTTATTTTCGTCCCTGTAAAATATTTTTCTTTGATTTTCATCATTTTAAAACCTGAAATCACTGTTTTTGGTCCTTATTATTCATTTTAGGACAGATAAACAAAATTTATTTTTAGGTCCAGGAAAATTTTTTCGGGTAGTTACTTGCTAACATAGCACTACATACGTTATTAGGTGTCACTTGAGATTGCTACATGACCTTTCATAAGACACATAAATAGTTAAACATGATGGCAGGGACCAAAAACAATACTTTCATATTTTAGAGGCATGAAAATTAAAGAAAAAATTTACCGGGATCAATACCAAAATTCACTTTACATGGACCAAAAACATATTTAAACCCTTATTTTTATTTATTTCTATAGAGAAAACTAATAGACAAAGTTATGTGAAATACACTTTAAACTTTTTTCTTCTTTAAGTGGATAAAAATGTGATTTGAGTAACAAATTTTACACTCTCTAGTTTCAATATTTTTGCATCTCATTTAATGTGAAATTTATTTGATTATTTTATTTCTTTTTATTTTCTCTCCATTAACAATGAAAACAAATAAAAGTAAACAAGAAACGGAATAAAAACAAGAGAAAGTTTTGTAATTTAAAAAATATAGAAAATAAAAATCTAAAACATGTTTTCAAATTAAATAGGCTCCTCTTAGTCTGCTTTTCTTCTTTGTTTTCTTGTATTTCACCAAAAAAAATTAAATAGACCCTAAAATTTACTCATTTGTATTTTCATTTCTTTATATTTTTATTCAGTTTTTTCTTTCCATTTTCTTTTCACGTTTTGCTTTAAAACTATTTTTTTTTTAAATCCAACATAAATCCCCAAAAAGTCGAATCCGTACAAAGGCATAATCACAAAGTTTCATTAGCTAAATTAACCATGCATTTATTTTAAGAGATACTATACATGAATTGATACTATACATGAATTGGAAAGAAAAAAAGGAGAATAGAAATAAAATGAAAAATATTTAAAAATGAGAAAATAATTAAAAAATGGATAGATTTACATTTTAGTGAAAAACAAAATAACTAGGGTAAAATAAAAGAGGAGAATACGCAGTTGGCAAGTCATTCTTTTTTATATGGGAGAGAGTCAGCATCAACAGGAATCTCTAGGTGACGTAATGCATTACATATCAAGTCAAAGAATATTTGAAATTGAACGATGGCTATTCTTTATTCTTTAATTTATAACTTTACTATTATTATTGTTGTTGGTGTTAGTGTTATTCTTCCAACATATCGTTTTTCCGGGTGTTATCCGCTTTGACCCATATGTTTGTTTTTACGGTTTTATTTTTAAAGGATTTTTTGGTGTGTTAAGATAGGTAGGTGTTTATAAACTATCCTTAGTCTCAATTCTCAAGCAATGTGGGACTCTTGGTATACTGGAACAGTAGCTTCCAGTCGAGGCTAAGAGGCTAAAAGGTCTGTCATCTCTCGTGTGTCGTAGACCCTCCTTCTATCACCAATATTCCAACCTCAAGTCCGCAACATTATTTTTCGAGGTATTGTCCTCACATGTAAGTCTTCACGGTTTTGTTCTTAAAAAGCGTTTTGATGGGTTAAGGTAAGTGGATATTTATAAAGTATCCTTAGCATCGATTCCCAAACAATTTGGAACTCTTAGTATACCGGAACAACAACAACAACAACATTATTATTATTATTATTATTATTATTATTATTATTATTATTAATATACGACGTGTCATAGCAAATGTCACCCTTTATCCACTTTCTCATGGTATTTTTTTTAAATATATTTTTGATCTCTATAAAATTAAATAAATATATTTTGTAAAAAAAATTAAATAGATATTGATATTAGTTTTTCAAATATTTAATATATTTTTAATTCTTGAAAAATACAAAATTTATGTGTTTTTAGTTGTTAGTATGAGATTTGGGAGAAACTAAAAGCACCCTATTTTTATTATATACAGGAACTTAAAACGAATACATTTTTTATAGGGCTAAAATCAAATTTTATAGGAACTAATAATATATTTTCCTTTTTTATTTCTCACATTTTTTGCCATTTTTGCTTTTCAATTTTTTTTTTCCGACAGTTTTTTCAATTTTTTTTTTCAACCTCAATGGTGGTAAGAACCCCTATCCAACCACTAGTGCGGAGGAGGGGAAATCCCTTAATTGGGAAGCCTTTAGGAAGACGTCCTAGATTTGAACAACTATAGGTGTCTTGGGTAATTAATTTGGTATTTCTTCTAGTGAATTGTATTTCCTTTTGAGTACCCGTTTATTTTGGTGTAATTCTAACAATTGAGAATGTATCTTTTGGATCATGATTAGGATTAGTTCCTTTATTTTCAGTTTGTTTTGCGAACAACCAAGTCTCACTCTTGAGTGAGCATTTTATTTGGAGTTATATTAACTATGGGTGTTATCATTTCCCTTCGAGTATCATTTACTAACTACTTTACTTTTAGAATTTTTAATTGTTTTAAAAGAAAATTTTTACCCTCTAATTTTAGGACTTCTTTGCTAAATGCAAATTCTGAAATCAACCAGCATTTTCTTGTTCTCATTTTATTTTTTGGTTTTTTTTGCTTTTAGTCATCAAATAAAAAATTTGTTGCATACGGTCCCAATAAATATAATATTTTTGTTTTTTCGTTTCTACCACATGACATGCACCAATAGATGTTGATGTGGCAATAAAATACCACGTGGTACGTGCTGACATGGTAACATAGTGCCATATGGCATCACATCTTACACGACACTTTCACATGGCATCATGAATCTTACATGACAAAGATAATGTATAATTGTATTAGCCACATCAACATTTTTGTAATGGTGATTAGAATTTGCAATTTTTTACGGAGACTATAAACGAAAAAAATATATTTACTAGGACAAAAAGAATATTTAAATCTTTTTTATTACCATGACTTTTATAAAAAATCATCAAAAAAATTTAGTTTAACAATAACTTTTAGGCTAAATTATAAAATTGGTCATCTATGTTTATTTTAGGTTTCAATTTGGTCCTCTATGTTTTATTTGTTTCGTTTTGGTCCCTTACGTTTTAAAAGTTCTGATAGGTTGTCGCTTTCAGTCTTTAAATTGTCAGTAGCTAAAAGCCAAATAATATTTTGGAAAATGAACACAGCTACGGACAATCGACTTGACTTTAGTGAAACTAAATTGAAAACTAAAATAAAACGTAGAGGACCAAAACGAAACAAATAAAAAGTAGAGAACCAAATTGAAACCTAAAATAAATTTAGAGGACCAATTTTATAATTTAACCTAACTTTTAAGTTTAAAAGATCTAAAAAATATTAAGTAATTTTAAATTTGTAATAACTTTTAAGCGAGAAAAAGAAGAAGAAAAAGACACAAACACTATCTAGTTTTTACATCATTTACGATATAAAGTACCCTAACCCAGATGTTAATGTTGTGGTGTCTGGTGTGGCCTCCTTAAGACCAGGACTATCCCTTCCTTTCGGGACACGAATCACATTCATTGATCAATCATCCACCAACACAAGCAAAAATCATCTTCCTCTTCCACCCTTTTTCATTTTTATTAATTTAATTAATTATTTTTATTCTCAACCCTATCCTATTTTTTTATTTTCTCGGAAAATTTCCAATTTTCCATGATTGTTCCTGTTCTAGGGCGCTCCCTCACTTCCTCTTTATATAAGAAGACTTCCCCTTTCACTCCATCGCCAAATCAATTCAAACCCATTTTTCTTCTTCCCCCAAAGTTCCAACCTTTACACGCAATTCACCCTTTCCCTCTCGTTTCTTCATCATCATCATCCATGGCCACTTGTGTTGATTCTTCAACCCCTCCTCTTTCCCGTAAGCCAAACGTGTCCCAACCCGATGATTGTTCCTTCAAGTTCGTGAATTTTTGCCGACCCACTTTCTCTGACCGTGTTTCCTGCGTACCCATTTGCAAGAATCGTGAAAAGTCCTTGCACACGCGTACGGTGGTGGAAGAATTGGAACATGATGAGGTTGAGGTTGGGGTTGATCTGTGGCTGAAGATTCAGGAGGAAGCAAAGGTTGATGTGGATGAAGAGCCTATTTTATCTAGCTACTATTTCAGCTCTATTTTGTCTCACAAATCGTTGGAAAGTGCTTTGGCCAATCAACTCTCAATCCATTTGAGTAGTTTGAGCCTTCCTAGCGGCACCCTTTTTGATCTTTTTGTTGGTGTTTTGGTGGATGATGAAGATTTAATGAGTGCCGTGAAGGATGATATGAGAGCAGTGAAGGAGAGAGACCCTGCTTGTATAAGCTATGTGCATTGTTTGTTGAATTTCAAAGGCTTTTTGGCTTGTCAAGCTCATAGGGTGGCTCATAAATTGTGGTTACAGGGGAGGAAGGTTTTAGCACTGTTGATTCAAAATAGGGTTTCTGAAGCTTTTGCAGTGGATATTCATCCAGGAGCGAAAATTGGAAGAGGGATTTTGTTGGATCATGCAACTGGACTTGTGATTGGAGAGACAGCTGTAATTGGGAATAATGTTGCAATTTTGCATAATGTAACATTGGGAGGAACTGGTAAAGTTTGTGGTGATAGACACCCAAAAATTGGTGATGGGGTGTTGATTGGTGCAGGGACATGTATTTTGGGGAATATTAAGATTGGTGATGGAGCTAAGATTGGTGCTGGTTCTGTTGTGTTGAAGGATGTGCCACCAAGAACTACTGCTGTTGGAAACCCAGCTAAGTTGGTTGGAGGAAAGGATAACCCTATCATGTTGGATAAGATTCCTAGCTTTACTATGGACCATACTTCATATATATCTGAGTGGTCTGATTATGTTATCTAGAGGCTATTCTTGTTACATGTTTTAGATTTTTTTTTTTAATTTTTATATTTTGATTAGATCATTTTGGTTGGGGATTTTTTGTTTGTTATACAAGAGAGAATCGAAGTTCTCCTGTTAACTACAAAATGCCTTTTAAACCATGGTATTTAGATAAGCAGAAGAGTTGCATGTAGCAGTTTGTGTAATGCCATGTTGTTGTAAGGTTCTAGACTTCTAGCCTTCTAGGGCCACCCTTTATGTGGTATATATGAATATGAATATGAAATTTGCTTTCATTTCCCATTGTCATTGTTTTCTGCTTATCCTTGTTGAAGATTCAATTGAGTAGTAATCTCAATTGGTTGCAGTGGTTCCAGATGAAAGCAATATAGAATTTAGTCCTTGAAAAAAATTTAATTGAATGGTGCCCTAAACTCTGCCCTGCATAATACAAAGGATTTAGTGCATAGTTTTTCAGTTCAGCAAAGTGATATGTTGAATTATCTATAATTTTTCAGTTAAGTTGTCTGTTTTTCTAATTTTTTAGGTAAACTGTTTCTGTTGAGGTTAAGATATTAATAATAACTTTTCTTTTACACTTTTTAGCCGATATTTTTTATTTTTTGATTTCTAATCAGCGTCCTAAGCTCATTCATTGACGATGGAGGAACTAGGATCCTGGGTTAGCGGGTGTAAAAAATTTTAAAATTATACCTTATTATTGTTAAAAAAATTGTAATAATACATTATTGCTAAAAAAATTAAGGGACTACTGGCAGTGGTAAACGAAAAATAAAACAATAAGAATATTCCCAAACAAGAACATTCTCAAACGATTAAACTATACAAAATTGTATTAGATTACAACTTTGTGTTGCGTGTTTTGGAAAAAAAATCCATCATTTATATTACTTATATATCCTTATAATCATTTATATTATATATTATATAAAGTTATTTAAGTCATTTTATTTTAAATGATTTAAGCTTCCCTCTTTATGAAAAACCCAAATATTGGATGAGAGCAAAAATTGAGTTACGAGAGATTTTGCTCCTCTCTCCTCCTAAAAATTGAACTAAATATAAAAAAGCTAAAATAACCCATCATCTCCCTTCCATTCACCTTCAACCAAACACTATCTGAGTGAGAGGGTTGAGAGATGAAAGTGTATGGATCAGGGTGTTCAAAATTTTAAATTGAGTGGGGTAACAAAATGTTGGGTGGGTTCCCTCCTAAGTGGGACCTCCAAGATAAAAGAAATAAGTTGAAGATTGAAATCAGTGCAGATATGTGACAAATATGGTGCAGATATATTTTTCTTATAAAAAAGAGAAAATAAGGAATATTTACTAAGAGAAAATAAGGGAAAACATGTCACAATAAATATAAAATAAATAAGTGATATATCTCAACAGAATCAGCGACATATATCTCAACAGGTGCAAACTAAAATATGTCTTCTTTATTAGTTGCTCCTTTGCTATAAATGAGTATGGTATACGAGAGAAAAAAGTGGTGCATGAGGCACCCAAGGGGCTATGCAAGAGGCACCCGAGGGGGTGCAAAATGTAGAGAGGCACCTGAGTGTGTGAGTATTATCATTCTTTATAACTCTTGAGTGAGGTATTCGAGTGTGTAAGGTGATACACAATTTGAGATATGTTTTTCAAGTTTCAAACCAGAAAACTTGTTATATTATGGGGTACGTTACAATACTAACTTGTAATCTCCTTTTATGATAATAAAAATTTTGTTGAGGTGTTCTGTGGACGTAGGCAAGAGGTGCTGAACCATATAAATCCATATGTGTTCTTTTTATTCCTTTGTGTGTGTGTGTAGAGATTCCCCAACACTGGTATTAAATAGGGGTGGCAAAGTGGGCCTGGCCCGTTGGGCCGGCCCGCCAACCCGCCAAAATGGGGCGGGTTGGGTTGGGATATTGAACCCGCCAACCCACCAAACCCGCCCGCTTGGACCATCAACCCACCGGGCTAGAGCGGGCGGGCGGGCCAACCACTTGACCCATTTTTATTTATCTATTACAATTTACAAGGCCCATATAACTCCACTGGAAAAAAAAGGCCCATAACGTCGACGACACCAACGTAACACGTTCCTCTGCACACTCAAATTTTTATCAGAAAACGAGTATTTTTTTTGATGAGTATGGAAAACTATTACGATGAGTATTTTTTTAGATAGCTATGGTGTCTGGATTTGATTTTAAAAAAATATTTAGAATATAGAGTACATATGCTATTCAAATAAAAAATAGCTCAACAAATTAAATCACTCTAAAAAAAATGGTACAAAAAAATTATTAGACTGGAGGATTATATGTTGAGTATTGGGCTTGCAATCAAAAGGGCAAAAAAAAACGAAATTTTTGCATATTGGATTTTTTTTATACCCAACAAAAAAAATGCCAAAATATAAATTTTTTTATGTTGGGTGGTGATCTACCAGCCCGTGACCATTAGGCGGGGTGGTAAATTGAACCCACCACCCATGGCGTAGCCAGCCGCTTTTGGCGGGCTAAAGTGGGTTGGGGCGGGTTGGCCCGCTTTGCCTTCCCTGGTATTAAAGATCTTTAAACGTGTGTGGGTAAATTAGAGTGGCATATACGTATTTTTTTCAACAAATTTTTTTTTATATAAGAGTGTAAGTAAAATTTTTAAAATTTGAAGTGTTTATGAAGGCTCGTTTCAAAGGTTTTTATAAAATAACTTATAAAAACAGCTTGTAGTTTCATACGAAAAGTTTAATCACTTTTTTAAGTTTGACGTATCGAATATTGTAAGACCATTAGATTCGCTTGATTTGACGGTTGAGATTTGGTGTAAGTCTTTTAACTTACACCTGATGTCAATAAATTCTATCTCATATATAAATATTTAAGTTGTTTACCCAAACACACCTTTAAAAAATACATTCTTTATGGAGTACTCTATCCGTTTTTGTTTATAAGCAAAAATCACTTTTTATATTCATTAAAAAATATATGTACCTGATTTAAAATTTGGATCAAATACATATATTTTTTCAATAAATATAAAATATAATTTTTGCTTATAAACAAAAATAAAGGGAGTACTTACTAATGCTGTGAAGACACATCAAACATTTTGTTTAATTCAAATTTTGGAGTTTGCGTACAGAAAATCAATTGCTGTGCCAGGGATCCGCAATAAAGATAGCCTACTTAGCCCGTTAGCCGCCATTTTTTAAAAGTTATGAAAAACTAAAAGCCAAAAGAATCAGTAATGGAAAGGAGAATAAAATTTTAATTAATTGATTAGCAGAATAAGCAACTTTTAGCGCATTCACGGGCTAGTTGATTTTGGCCTTTCCGTTAACCTTTCCTATTTTTTTGACAGAATCCAATAACCTTTCCAATAGCTAGTAGTTACATGAATTAAACATTGTTTAAAAAACGATATGAACCAATAATGGTTAAATCAGAATTTGACTTCGATTTATTTAACTAAAAAATTGGTTTATCTTAAAAATAAATCGAATATTAGTGGTGAGAATCGATTTAAATCGGTTATTTTATATTTTGTAATTGAAAATTGTTTTTTTTTACAAAAGTTTTATAACAAATTTTAATTATATATATATATGTATATATTTTTTTTTAGGGAAGAAGATTAACTCATATCATTAACAATCAAAGAAACAATACATGGTGGAACATGATAAAAAATACAGTGACTAGCCATGAGAAGTGTCTCTCGTGCTAAAGCATGAGCCACACTATTTCTTTCTCGCCTAACGAAACTTACACTAAAGTTTGTAAACTAAAAAGCTAACTTCCCACAATCTTTCATCACCATTCCATAATTAGACACATCCCGCTTTGGGTGACGAAAGCTAGTGGCCATAGTGTGTGTGTATATATATATATATATATATATATATATATATATAATTTTAAATTTTTTTATTACAGCATTTTTCTTACAAAAGTGAAAAATAATTGTTTTATATTAATTTAAAAGTTGATTTGTCTTAACTTTTTAATACTTTATATTGATTTATTACTTTAATATACTATATAATATTAAAAATATATATTTCATTATCATCAATTCAACTATGATTTAAACTATAATTAAATAACTGAACTACAAATAAATCTGTTCACCCGTTTAATGACTATTTTTTTTTGACGGAAGACTTTTTTTTTTTTTTTTGAGGAGTAGTTTGTTTTTGAAAGCAAAATTTAGTAAATTACATGATATAAGTGCAATGCTTTGAGTAGTCACTACGTTATAACCATATCAACATCATTATAAATTAAGTTGACAAAAATGTACCGCGTTTGAGTTAATTTAATGAAATAATTATATTTTGTCAATTTTGAGAATTTTTGAAATAATTATTTTAATCACACACTAACTCATATACTGTAGTTTTTGGTTTTTTTTTCAATTGAGAGAAAATAAAGACAGAGAAAACTTATTATAATATGTTGTTATTGACTTATAATATGAAAAAATGACAGTTTTATAATAAAAAATATGTATGCATAAGGGACGAACAAACTTAGTAAATTTTAATATATTTACACATTTTAATAAGTTTTTTTAACTTGGTCAAAAAAAGATATTTTTAATAAATGAAATTTTTTATTAATCATAAAATATGTCAAAGTTGCAAATTAATTATTAATTTTAAAATTAACCAATAATTTATTATATCACTTTATACTATTAATTATATACTTTATCTAAATTTTAATGCATATAATTTTAAATATAATATTATATGATTAAGCGATCGAAATGGCGCGTCAAAGAAAAGCGATTAAAATGGTTAATTTTTTTACTATGAAAAGTTGATATGTATTATAAATAGTGGTGGCCCTGAGTATGGGCGGATGGGCAACCGCCTAGGGCTCCATTTTTTGGAGGGCACCAATTTTGTTTACTTAGTAGTATAAACATCTTCAAGAGCTTATAAGAAAAGAAAAAAAATATTGGAAAAATGTTTTAGTTAGGATAATTTCTTTTGTTAGATTTCCTCAAAAAAAAATATCTTACTAAACAAAATTCAGTATTTCGTAGAAAAAATGAGAGGATTAATGTAGAAAACAATAAGAATTTTCTTTCTCTTGTTGAGATAATTGCTGAATGCAATTATATCATGCAAAAGCATTTTGATCGCTTCAAACATAATAAAATTCATTATCATTATCTTAGTCATAAGATCAAAAACAAAATGATTAATATGTTAGGTAATGAAACTAAAAGTGCAATAGTCCAAAAAATCAAAGAAGCAAAATATTTTTACGTGATTCTTGATTGTACTCCTAATGTAAGTTATAAAGAACAAATGACTCTTATATTACGTTGGCTCACTTGGCTCACTTTAGGATTAATTATTTTTTTATATATTGTAGATTAATCAATTGACTCACTTACTAAAAGATTTGAGCAGTATAGCGCATATGAGAAGTTTTTTGGATTTTTGTTTAATATTGAAAGACTTAGATCATTTTCTGATAAGGACTTGAAATCATGTTGCAAACATCTTGAAACTTACAAAAAAAAAATGACAATTCTTATGATCTTGCTGGTGAAATTCTATTTGATAAATTGAAAGTCATTAGAGAGGTTTTAACAATTGAATCAAAATTAATCTATATGATGTTGAATTATTTGAAGACATTTAATTGTTTTCCTAATGCATGCACGACTTATAGAATAATATTAACTATATATCCCTATTAATGTTGTATTTCTCGAAAGAAGGTTTTCTAAATTGAAATTGTTAAAATCTTATTTGCGATCTACTATGTCACAAGATAGATTAAATAGTCTTGATTTGATTTCTATTGAAAATGACTTTTTAAAAAAACCTTGATTATGAACGAATTATTAATAATTTTGTAACAAAAAATACAAGGAGAATAATATACAAATAATTACAAGGGCACCATTTTCTTAAATCGTCCAGGGCACCCAAAATATAAGGACCGACCTTGAGTATAAATAATATTAATTTAAAAAAGGACATTGTTGGTTCTCCATGTTGTTATAATGGCAATTCAAGTGTATGTGTCCTATTCAAGTTCATTTATTTTAATTAATTAAGTTTTTACAAATTCACTTTAATGACATATTAATATTTTATAACTATAGTTGTTACTTTTTATCACAATTAATGTTTGAACCGTTTGTTGGTGGCTATAGCATTCGTTGGTGGCTATAGCATTTCTTTGATTTCATATATGAATGACATTAATAATAGGCAATGGACATAGTAGTATATAAAATGATTTCAGAAGAGTTTTAGAAAGCAGAGAACGATTAGAAGAATAAAAAACTCTCTCTTTCTCCACTACAAGAAAATTCGGGGTTAAAAGCCATCGGTAACCCTAAAAAGCCGTCGGTAATGCAATTTTTCTGATGGATTACCGACGGCTACAAGCCTGTCGGTAAAACGGGCGTCGCAAATGCTTACCAACAGTTTTTTTTCACCGTCGGTGCAGATTCATCGGAAACCGTCGGTAGATTCCGACGGGTTATACCCTTCGGTAGAGTTCCGACGGCCATGCCCGTCGGTAAAGTCGCAAATTTTTTCCGACGGTTCAGCCCGTCGCTAAACTCGAATTTATTTTTTTAAATAATTAAATTAATTGATTACTTTTTATATTTAATTTTAATTAATTAAATTATTAACTATTAAATTAATTAATTAATTAATTAAATTATTAAAAATAATTTATTCCCATATTAAAAAATGTTTATTTATTAATTTAATTAACTATTACTAGTAAATTAATTTAATTTAATTAAATTGATTACTTTTAATTATTAATTTATTCCCATATTTAAAAATGTGATAACGTAAGCTAAAAAACAAATAAAAAAAAAACATAATAAATAAATAAATAAATCCAACGAACAAAGATCAGTAACTAAAAAGATATCCGAAAATATGAAAAAAATATAAGTACAAGCAGAACTAATAGTCTTGGTAGTCCTGATCATGATCGAGATGCGCTACACCATATGCATCATCGGCATGATCATCAGTACTAGGAGGCGGAGGCGGAGGCGGTGGAGGAGGCTACTGGCCAGCTAGCAACTGGTATATCTGCTCTTGTCGCGCCATCACCTGAGCCAAAATGGCACTCGTTCGACGGGACTCCTCGTGCTGCTGGGCCACGACCCGCTGCTGCTCGGCCACGAACCGCTTCAGCTCGGCTATCTCCTGCTCATCCGTGGCAGAGCGACCTGTGGCAGCACCACTACTCGACGACTCTCCGATGTGGGGGCGGCGGGTCCCTTTCTTGTAGTTGCTGGCAAGGTCGCCAGCACCGTACCCTTCTTCTTGCCGCCGACAACATCTGCCCATACCCTAAGCGGTGCAGATGGATCCTCAGGGCTCTGAGAGGGGGAATATGATGATGTCTGAGATATCATCTGAGACATCCTCGCCTCAAACTCCTCCTGTCAAACATAAACAAATAAGTCAATTTTTTTTTGTAATAAAACAATATAAACATTATTAAAAAACTATTCATTATATTTTATAATTACCTGGGTCCGACTCGACCGCTCATCGACGAAATCACTGGTACTCCTCGTAATATGAGTTGCACGATGGAGCTCGTGCAACTGTACATCTCTACCTAACCTCTTTGACTGTAATTATTTAACAAAAAACCTTAACTAAATAATAAATAATAAATAGTAACTAACAATAATAATAATAATAATAATAATAATAATAATAATAATAATAATAATAATAAGCGTCTGAGTCAGTGCGTGCTGCTTCGATCGACCGAACCTCAGGTGTGCAAGCTCCCACCCTTCTCGGAGGCTCTATTCTTCTTCGCCTTCTAAACACGCCTTGAACTCGAGAGGAGTTCGGTGTGCAAATTTTTGCCGCCAGAGCTGATCCTCTATCCAGTTGGGTTGTCCATTCAAGCGGGCATCTCTAAGCATATCAGAGAGGCGATGGGAGGCCTTCGTATGGAAGTTCTTCTCGATCCGCTCCTCATCCTCTTCCTTCCAAGAAACTCTCTCCTGTATGAATATAATACATTATTAAACATAATTGAATTTTATGAAATAAAAAAATAATATGCAACAAAATAAAAATTACAACTTACTTTGAAAGATTTGAACATATGATCCCGCTCCTTCTCCTTCAACTTCCCCCAGGTGGACCAAAACGTGTGGTAATTATCCTCAATTACTGCTGTGATAGTCGTCGCAGCTGGCTTTGAGGGAAGGAACCTGAACAATAACAAGATGTCAAACAAATTAAATATATATATATATATACATGTAAATTATTAATAACTCGAAAAAAAAAATGTAAATACTTACCATTTACCAGCCAGCCTGATAGCAACTCGGCCATCATGCAACATCTGAATATCGTCAACGACCTCCTAGTCAACCTCCTGCTGCTGAACCTCCTCCTACTCATCCTTGTCCTGCTCAACCCCGGTCTGATCAGGTGTATGGCCCGTACTATACTCATGATTGGAAGATGAGTATCGGGCACCGTCTCAGCCACAAAATGGGAGGTAGAAGCGCCAAGTGTTTGTTGGAACCCCGGGGTGGGGACCATGTAAATGGGAGGCAAATCGGGTGTCGGTCTGAGAAGATCTTTGGATCTTTGTGTATGTGTCGAGCACTTGAGTTTGTGTAGGGACGAGCATTTGGAGCCTGTGTAGGCATAGATGTATGCGGACGCTGTGTGGATGACAACGTCACATAGCCAGCATCGTCAATCCTAATAATGTTTGGCCTCCGACGACGAGGGGGGTCAATGGCGATGCCCTTCCCCCCTCGTTTACCACCAGTGGGTGGTGCAGAGTCGGATCTGGACCTCCTGATGCCATATATGTCTATAGAGCAATTCAACAATAACAGTCATGAAATATTATATTTAAACATAACAATATTAAAAATGAATTCCATAAAAATAAACAATTTACATGAAAATAACTGACAAATTAAAATATATTGTTAGACATTAATTTCTCTAATTGTAAAAAGTTAAACAATTTCATTATGCCCATTCTGCCCACTCTGCTTCGGCATCGTCTTCAGATCTTGGTGGTTCTGCCACTTCTTCATTTAATTCCTCATCTCCATCTACATCTTCATATGTGATTGGATCGTCATGTAGTCGAGAAATGGGTTCCACTTCATTTACTACGTTGACATGAGATATCTCATCCACTTGATAAGCCACTTCTTCCTATGGATCATCTGCTTTTATGGGGTAACAATAACTGGCCAGCAAGAATAAGGTTTCGCCGTTGATTGAACATACGGGGTAAACCCATCAGAGCATAAGCCAAGTCATACATTACGTGGATCTGCTACAAATTCGGGATGCACACGATCGAAGTGCTTCCAAGCTTCACCATCACATGGGTGGCGCAACATACCTGAAGTGCTTCTATTCTCATAGTACCATGTCATTTTATCTGCAGTTTGTGTTGATGCAAACATTCTGTGGAGCCTTGGAATAATTGGCAAATAAAACACATTGCCTTCCGTGGAACTAGTTTTTGTCTACCTTTCCCGTTATCAGTGTGTGAAATATACCTTGGCTCACCACAAAATTTGCATTCAACCAGCGCGCCATCGTTTTTACCGAATTTATTGTCGTAATATAACATACACCCTCTCACACAACAATCAATCCTTTTAGATTCCAACCCCAACTTAGACACTAAGCTTTTAGCCTCATAATAACTTTTTCACAAACCATCTCTGATAGGTGACAAGTCCAACATCATCTTCGTTACGAGATCCAAGCACACATTCGTAGCACCACAGTTGGACTTAAGACCTAAAAGCCTCTCACACATTGATAACTTAGAGTCTGCAGACCCTTCAAACAACGACTTATTTGTTTTTAACAAGAGATCATAAAATTTTTGTGCTGTCTCATTTGGAAGTTCATCTGTGTCATCATATTGTTGCTCCTCGAATGACACGTTGAACCCCAAGGCATCACAAACCATATCTTGCTTCAATTCAATTTGCTCACCATATCCCGTATCTACGCAACTGCTTGAAGCACTTAATTGTGCAATTATCGCTAACCCCTAAATCAACCCGAGGCAACTCTTCACCATGTTTAGTCCAAATCCAGTAATTAGGCCTAAATCCAACTCTCTGCAGGTGATATATGACCTCACCTGAGCTCTTGATCCTTCTGCAATCGCAATTAAGGTACAGACATCTAATCCCTCCATTAATTTCGAAACCTTCATGCGCCATTGCGGCTAGGACAAAGTGATCAACCCCATCGGAAAAAGATTGTTTCAAACCCCCTCTCCCCGGATACAACCTATCGTACATCTAACTACGACTCGAAGGGAGAAATTCCATCTTCTGCATGTCAAGAAAAAATGACAATTTCAGCAGCACGACATTCTTACAACCGCTCTCTTTCTTTAAATGGTATGACCCTATCCCATTCGAGGAAAAACTTTTTCAGAACTCGTATAATAGTCATTCCTTAATTCTCATATCTTATACTTGAAAAAATTTCGGAAGCATTTCCCATTGGTCTCTGAGTACACTAAATGATTGCAGTTATGAATACCGCGATCAAGTTTGCACCCAGAGAACAAAAGGAAATGAATCGAATCGAAATTTTATCAAATATAAAGATACGAGAATTAAGCAACAACTATTATACGAGTAAAGAAAAAGCTTTTTTCCCAAACTGTCCGACTTGGACAATTCAAGGTTCAATATACAATGAGCACGTGGTACCCTAAAAGAGTACATGCACTCAATAATATATTGAACCTCAAACGGGAAGCCAAGGCTTTTCTCCGATACTAATAACAATAATCAAACATCCACTTCATCAATAATTAACATAACAATTAGACAAGCAGAAGTGGCAAGGGTAGAATTAGAAAATCGACTTGGTCATTTGAAAAGAAATAGGTTGGAAGTTGACATCCTCTTAAAGGATAGAATTAGACAAGTAGAAGTGGCTTATAGGTTCTGTTTTAATTCTTTTCTTTTATTTTTTGGTCAATTATAGAAATACCGTCCGTACTTGAAAAACCCACATAGGATAGTATTTTTTCGGCATTCATGTGGGCCTCAACTCATAGCCTTTTAGTGGGGGAGTGGAGGTTCTATGTCAGAGTTGCAGAGGGATTAGAGAGATCTTTTGAGCCAATATACTTTTCTAGTTTTCTTTTGTATTATTTCTTTTGCATTTACTTGTATCATTAAAATAGTATTGTACTCTTAATCAAATGTTTATTTCCTATTAATTCTATTAGTTCCTTAAACTATCTTAAAAATATGCATTTACAAATATTTTTAATTTTAGGTTTGAAAAGGTAAATATAGATACCTCTGTTTACTTATTCCTTTGTTTTCAACATTTTCTTTGCTTAAACATTTATATTTGACAAATATAAAAATTTTGCATCTTGATTTTTCAGTTTGTTTTGCTTTTTGCTTCTTATTTGGTTGCCTTTGTAAAAAGTTTCATTTTTATCTTGAAAAGGGACTTCAACTTTTGTGTCATGGACATTTTATCAATAACTTATAATTTATCCTCGTGAGCTAGGTCTTGCTATGGTCTCATTCAATTCAGTTTTTCAGCAAAAGACTTGACTGATAAAACTAAATGATAATATAAGTGTTTTACTATGCACTATTTATTTAGTTTTTGCCGATTTGTGTTTGTTCTTATGTTCTGGAGGATTTGTCATCTTCTCAAGTCTTTAAATTATTTTCCTTAACTTCTTTATATAGATTGATTTTGTGATATGCATATCCATAAATGAGAGAGTGAATACTAGACATGTGTGCTGCACCTGGAGGGAAAACAACTGCAGTTGCAATACTGATGAAGGATAAATGAGAGGTCATTGCAACTGATAGATCTCTTAACAAGGTGGACATTCCAAACTCCTGTAAAATGCTAATCATTCCAATTTTCTTGTTTGAACTTGAGTATATTACCGTGACTGGATGTCATGCAATTACATGCATTAAATTTCTTTTCCTAAAGGCCTCCCTTTTATGGATCCATTTTTACAAAGACGGGCACGAGAAAGAAGTACATAGAGACGTGCAAAGCAAATTGCAGCCAATGATAGAATTAGATCTGTTTTTTCTGTTTCTCTAATTTCTAATTCTTCTATTTTTTATTCTGTTCTAATTTTAATTCAAGATCACTTCATCAAAAGAGATAGATAGCATCCTTCACAAGCATGTTAGATAGAAACAGACGATCATGAATAATAAGTCGGTGTAGGGGTCAACAGCCAACCCTTTTCCACCAAAAAAGAACCGACATTTCAAGCATCAAAACATGATAGAAAAATATTCAATAATACTTGTGACAACCACCCTAAAATTTAAATGGAGCCGCCACCAATATTTTATTTTTATAGGAAATATTGGAAAACCTATTTTTTGAATATTTTTGAATTTAAAAAAAAGAAGGTCTTTGAACCAGATTTTGAGCTCGGGAGTTAGTTACGCATAGGAAAGGTATTAGCACCCCTAAAACGCCCATAAAAATGGTACTTTTAATTGTTTAAGAAAGTTTGTTTCCCTTATCAAGAATTATTTTCCAAAAAAAATGAGGAGTAATTATTTAATGAGTCTAAATTCTGCCAATGAATTTAATTAAGAAAAATATCAATTTCTTCTACTCCTAAAAAACTCTTCTTATCACATTTCTGCAAAAATGAGGCAAGGCCCAAAATATAATTCTTGAAAAAAAAATCTATTTTTGGTAAACAATGGGTAGGGGCCTAATTAATCTATTTTTTGACTTATTTTAGGAAAAGATACGCATTAATCATAAAGCAAAATAACATTTCTTTTAAGAGAAAAAAAGAATCCTTTCCCTAATTTGAATTTTCTGAGAGGAAATGAAGAAGATCATGGGGTAGCCACGATTTTGATATTACCTCCAACCAATTCTTCCACATTTTAATAAAATCAAATCAGAATAAAAAAAAAAGAAAAATAAATAAATAAACAAACAAGAGCAATAGAGAAAAAGGAGAGTTCATTGCAATCCCAAAGACATGATCTTTACAGAAAAAGAATATATGAAAATAGGAAGTACATAGAAGCTTCAGAGATACAGAGGAATTTAGAACCTTACTTCAGGGGTTCCAATAATCCAAATCACCAAAAATACAAAGGAAAAATAAGAAACAATGCCTAGATCTAAACTGTGTATTTTGGAATAAATTTCTCTCTCTATTCTCCTCCTTCTTGGTTTCAGCCTCCGAAATTGCTCCCTCTCCTCTCCTTAGATCTGAAGCGCTCTCTCAGTCCCCTCCCCTTTTGCCTTGAGAAGGATGGGGTATTTATAGCCCTTATTCTTGACTCTGAGCCCCTTCGAATTCAGATCTAACTTTCCTTGCAAAACAGAATACGAAAATCAAAAACAGATAAAGATAAGAGATTTTATAAACAATAATAAAAATACTCCCTTTTCTGCTTTTGGGCCGATTTCTTCGGTGGTGGCTCATGACCTTTCTCGTTCTGTTACTTCTTTGAATTTGAAAACATAAACCTAAAAAATGAAGTCTTTTTGAAGAGTAGGATTCGGATTTTGGTGAGATAAAGATGAGATGAGATATGAAAGGAGGTAGGTATGGCCGCGGCTGGTTGATGGAGGGATTAGGGTTTGGTGTTTGAAAGGAGATAGGATAAGAGATAAGGGTGTAGAGAAAAAGAAAGGGGAATAGCGAGATTTGGGGGAGAGAAATTAGGGTGAGAGAGAAAAGTAGATAGGGTAGAGAGAAGGGGAGGCGCTGCTGGAATGGGAGAAGAGGTATCAGGTTGTGTTTTTAGGGTTTAAAATTTTAGGTTTAAGAGGCTGAGGCGTTTTGGGCCATGTGTTTGGGAGTATTATGGGCTGAAAGGGTTATACTAAAAGGAAGCCTGGGGGTGCAGGACAAAAGAACGCGGGGTGCGCGCAAGTAAAAGAGAGGAGGTGAGGCGCTGCCAGCAAAAAAAAGGGGTGCGCTGGGAAAAAGGAAGGGGATTAGGCTGTGGGCCCATTGGGTTATAAGGAATCTTTGGGTCATTGTTACTTGCACCACCTCATTTACTATTTGCATCCTTTTTCTCCTTTACTCATTTCTTTTCATTGTTTTTTCTTTCTTTTTATTTATTGAGACCACAATATTATTATTATTTATTTAATATTATTACTACTAATTTAATAAGCAAAAATAAATAACAAAATAAAATTAAAAAAAATAAAAAAAAGGCCGGACAAAATTAGGGTACTACAGCTGCCCCTCCTTAATTACATTTTACTCGAAGGTCTTCGCGCATTCGTTGTAAAAGGTAATTAAGGATAAATGACTCTAATTTTGTCTAGAATGAAATTGTTTGAGGGTGCGAGATTGGCTCCCGACTTTGCTTTGGGATTCTAGGTCTGATTCCTAGTGAATTCCCGGTAAGGCATAGGTTTAGTTCCTAACTCTTACAAAATTGGTGAGAGATTCTAGGTTCGATTCCTAGTGAATTTGCAGTAAGGCATAGGTCTGGTTTCTAACCCTCACATATTTGGTATTGATTACTTCCCTATTTGGGGAAAGCTTGGGGTGCGAGTTTCTTCGTCGCTCGACACAAGTTTGGGTTAGATTCCCAACAAGGGTAAGTCAGGTTCTTAACTCTTGCTAAAAGGTACGGATTGGCTAACCTATTTAAGGAAGGTCCGATATATGAGCTTTTCTGTCACTCAATATGGGTTCGGGTCAGATTCCCGGCAAGATGTAGGTCAGAATCCTAACTCTTGCTAAAGTATGGACTGGTTTTCCTATTGCGAGCTTCTCCATCACTCGAAACAGTTCAGGTCAGATTTCCGACAAGGTATAGGTCAGATTCCTAACTCTTGTTAAAAGGTGTGGATTGATTTCCATAATTGAGGAAGATTCGAGACGCGGGTCAGGTTCCCGACTAAAGGCTCGGGTCAGATTCCTAAGGTGGTGGGTCAGATTCCCAGCAAGGTATAGGACAAGTTCCTAATTCTTGCTAATAAAGAGATTGGGTAGGCTGAGTACTAGTTCTCACTGAGTAACAACAGACCAACTGTATGTAGTATTTGAGAGGGTGGGTCAATGGACCCAAAAACTTTGATGATCATGCAGGATGCAATGAATGGTATGCCATGCATGAAATGAAATTTTTATTTTTAGAGAAATGATTTTGAAGGTGGGTCGAGGATCCAAAAGTATTGATGATCATGCCAGATGCAATGAATTGTATGCTATGCATGAATGTTGTTTTGTTTTTAGAGAAATGATTTTGAAGGTGGGTCGGGGACCCAAAAGTATTAATGATTATGCAAAATGCAATGAATGGTATGCTATGCACGAATATTATTATTGTTTTGAATTTTTTGATTTCCCTGAATTCCTTCGAGGACGTTGCCCCTAGACTCGTGGGATGATAATTTTCTATCAGATTGCTTGTCCGAATGGCTGACTTTGTACTGCACCAGATTCGCATATTTTCCCCTTGATAGTTCATTTTGTCTATCTTTGTGGATTCTTGAATATTCCTTCCATGCTATGAATGTTCTTGGGAGGATTAGATTGACAATTTTGATCCGCAGAGACTTTCCATTGTACCTTTGGCCTTCGTCCAGCCATGTGAGGAAAGATCTAAGTAGAGACGCGGATCACCTTGTGTAGTTCCGAAACTAGAACGAAATCTTGAATGCGAAGCTTGTAGATGATGGGCTCAGCTTTTGCCCCCAGCTTCTTGGTTTATGTTTAGATCCGTGAGGTCCAATCTGGGTGGACATGTTTGTAAATTTGACCCTAACTTTTGCCTAGTGTAACGACCCGTTTTCCAGGACGCTACTAAGCCAGTATCTTGACAAAAGTTTATATATTTCCGAAAGGCGAAATACTCTGTCTTGCACGTTTTCCAAAAATGTGGTCATATATATATATATATATTTTTTTTAAAACTTCTTTTTCAAAAATGACTGTCAGAGTATTGCAGCGATTTTAGAAACATGGCGGAATTATTTAAAAACACTACCTAACCACATTCAATTATTTCATCAATTCACGTCTAACAATACATGTCCTGAAACATAACAGATATTTATTACAATACTGAACAACGATGATTATTCTATAGCTGGCCGGCACAATACATTCCCTACTAGACTACCAGTAGACTCTACATACAATCAAGCTAGTTAACCATCTACAGCTGTTTCTTCCTGCAGTTCCAATCCTCTGCTTGTTCCGCCATCTGGGTTACAATCATTAATTGACAGAACCACTGGCAAGGGTCAACTTCTCAACAGATCATGATAAACCAAAGCATAAAGCAATAAGCAACCACATTTTATACAATTCACAGGCATTAAGCAAACAACAATGTATATCATTCACAGAACGTGACTCAACTCTCTCACTCTAGACTCGACTCGACTCACTACTCATTTTCTCTCAACTCGACAATTATTCCGGAATGCACACGCCGTACCGTATGCTGGAAAGTCCAGCCGAAGCCTTGGGATCTTCGCTCTCCCTAGGACAGTCAACTCAGGTCCCATAGCGTGGCAACGCTTAGAAGTCCCCATAAACGGAAAAGGGGACCTAGCACCTCTCCAGATCCGGTCGCAACTTCAAACGCCAACGACTCGCTAAGCTCTCTCACTCAATGAACAATTAAGCTGCATCACGATATTCAAAGAGTTATACGCAAGATATTCAATCGCATGTCAAATAAAAAGCGAGGCTCAACATGAAGAAACGCATAATTCAACAAAGAATACACAATTCGTGGCATATATTCAATCATATCACAACATTTCAAGCTCGACACAAATCAAGGAATCCATACATAGGAATATAACAATAAAAATCCTAGAATGTCTAGAAGTGCCCTTACCGAACTCCAAGATGCGCGTATTCATGTATTCCCTGATTTCTGCACTGCACGATCCCGGATTACTCGAGCCTAACACCACAACAACTTAGTAAAATTCTATAATTTCTAAACTAGCTTAAGCTCTCAAGCCTAACCCTTTTTCTAACCAAAAGCAAGCATTTAAACTACTAGCTAATTGAAAAGAGTAAGATCTTTGAAAATAAAAAGTTTTCTTGCATTTTAAGTAACATCAAACCATTTTCATAAGTTTTCAAAACCTTAACACATATTCATAAAATTTCTAAGGCATAAAACCTATCACATACAAGTATTAAATCTAAGTTCACAAAATAGTTTTCCTTCCAAAACCTTTCCTTTTAAATGTGACAAACCATTTCCAAATCATTTTCAAGTTCCATATTCATACTTCAAGCATTAAACAACAACCATAACTAAGACATACTCAAGCACATGATTTAACATCAAGACCTCATGCTTCTCATGTTTCAAGAATAGGAAAAATTCTAAAACAACATGTTACACATACTCACACAAAACTATAACCTAAATCATGTCATAATCTTGTTAGAAATTTAAATAACCTCTTGATCAATTCCTACATGTCATTCTAGTCCCTCAAGAACCAAATCTTGCATAAACATCAACTAACACCCATGCTACTACATGCATATTCATTCCAACAACCTTAAAATTAACCAAAAACATATCATTTAACAATTGAATATATGATTCTACAACATAAACCCTTATTTCCACAATTTAAAGAAGAGATTTAAACCATAAAATAACTAGTTAACAGGTTGATTCCAAATTACTACCCCAAATTAAAGAATAGGGCTAAACCCTTAAACAACAAGTTTAGCATGCCAATTTAAAAACTATTTCTTAAACAAGCATCAAACAACTTCAAATAGCTCAAATAAACAATGACAATTTCACAACCCAAGCCTAATCAAGTCTAAAAATACCCTACAACATTTCAAGAGTCCACAATCTTCAAATAAATTACCTAATCATGCTTCTAATCCAAAATTATCCATTACAACAACAAGAACAACACCTAGCAAGATAGAAACAACACATAATTGCAAGATTGTTCATCATGTGTCATTCTTTACACCTAAAATAAGTGTCTTGGAGCCCAAACTCATACCAATAGGCTAGCTCGGGTGTCGAGCCATTTAGAATCCAATTCATACATTTTAGCAAACATAGTAATCACATAAATAATCCGAGTGAGGCTCGATGGTGCTCACAATAGAGCAACCATCAAACAGTGGGTTAGGGGTTGGGGCAGTGAGTCAACCCTATTTCAATCAATCCCCATACAAGACCATTCGGTATGACTAATAAGCTGATTATCGAACTAATAAAATTAATAATAAAACCTAGTACACTCTAAGGGAGGTTTTGGGAATTCTATGTCACTGAGCAATCCCAAGTTAGGGATTTCAATTCCAAAAATCCCCAAATCCTAGACATCCTCCATTGAAGCTCCATCCAAGTTCTTCACATCCATCTTCTTCTTCTTCAATCTCTCGAGCTCTCTCTGATTCGCCCCCTTCCTTCTCTTTCTCTCTCTCAAGTGTATCTCTCCCTTTCTCGCTCTCGGCTTCAACCTTCTCGTAGTGTTCTACTTCTTCCTGCTCCTCCGTGCGATGGTGCGCGTCCCACCTCGAGGCCATGGCGGCGCCTCCCCCTTCCTTCCCTTCTCCCTCCTCTTTCTCGGTCTCTCACTCCATTTCTCTCAGTCTGTCCTGCTTCGTCTCTCTCTCTCTCCAGCACCTCTCCCTTTCTCGGCCCTTCTGCTTCTTCTTCCCTCATGTGACCGGCGCGGTGGTGCCTTGTAACCTGAGGGCCGTTCACGGCCTCCCTTCTCTCCTCCCCGTCGCGCCCCTTCTCTTCTCATCTCTTCTCTTCTCCCTCTTCTCTTCTCCCCTGCTCCTCGTTTCCCTTTTTTTTTTTTTTTTCCTTCACTTTTCCAACCCGACTTCTTTCTCACGCAGGAAAAATTAAAGGGATAGGGAGAGTGCTAAGTGGGAAACATGTAAGTGGGGTGTATGGCAGAGTAGTCAATGTTTTATTAAAATTAAACCAATTAACTCCCATTTAACTATCATCAATAATAAAACAAGTGAAAACACTCAAAAATAATCACAATAATTTACGATTCGATTTTCATCGAAATCAGAGTTCATTTTAAATTTTAATGCGGATAAAAATTACCCGGTGATTCAAAACGCGGCAAAACTTCGTCAGAGTTTTCCGACAATTTTCGAACCATGAATTAATATTAAATATTAATTCTTAAATTTAATTCGTCTTGGTTTAATTCAATCAATTTCTTAGTCAACAAAAATACAGCGTTATCACACACACGAAAACTTATAATAAATATAATTGATGAATTCTCTTTAAAAGCGACATCGTCTATTGTCAATTAATTCGAATTGACATCATGAATAATAATTATTTATAATAAATAAATTATTTAAAATGAGTCAAAATAATTCCACGTACTCTCAGTAAATCATTGAGGTGATCAATCTCTATGACTTATCTTCAAGTATTCAGGATTTTACCGTTAAAATTACTTTTCTTAAATATTGGGATGTTATACCTAGGCCGCTCTTTGCGAGTTTTCAACCTAGCAGGTCGCTCTAACTTCTGCCTAGACCGCCCTTTCGGGTTTTTAGCCTAGCGAGCATTTTATTTTTTTTAGGTAAGGCAACTACACTGAGGAGTTTATATGGATCTCCTCTTTCAAAAATCAAGTTTTAGGAAAATATGAGCAATTTGACTTTAATCAGAATGGACTTTATTAGGGTTGTAACGTGGCCAGGGGTTAAGGGTTATGAAAGAAAGGATATTTCAGGCACAAAAAGTGTTTAAGGGTTTATGGAAATAAGGATCTTTAGTCTAAAGATGCACTTCACTGGTTGCTAGCATATTTGTTTCGCCTTTGCGGTTTCCTTTTTGATCTTCGCAGGTGTCTTTGACACGTTTTTGACATTTCTTTGAATTGTCTTTGATACCTTATTGCTTATTTTGCTCTTCTTCTTTCTGAAAAGTCAAAGTTGATCGGAGACTTGTGCTATTCTTCCTTGTATGGACGATCTTTATTCAGGGTATTTGAAAGAAAATTTCGTTTTAGGCTCAAAAAGGGGTAGCAAGGGATAAATAATTTTTTATATTTTTGGATAGAGAAAAAGGGCCAAACTTCATCTCAAAATCTCATTGCTTACATCTTCACAAAATTTAATCTTTGATAATTTGTGCATTTGCTTTACCATTATTCTATGAGCTAAATTGCAAAAAATTCAAATTGTAGTTTTATTGATGAACTAAAAGATGAGAACATAATGAGCCCTTTACAAGATATGCCCCAGGGCTTCGGGCAAAGCGTAAAAACAAATGAAGGTTGCTTAAACAGGGCTATTCCTTGAAGTTTTATCACTCGGTGTTGATCAGAGCTCAACAATTCTCAATGGAGTGGCCCACTGCCCCAACTTGGCATGTTGTGATGAGCAGCATTTGTTTCTTCTTCCATCTCTTGGCTCATACTGCGCGATGGTTGTTGAATGTTGAGGTTGCCAATCCTTCCGCTTGTTATCCCTGCTTCCACTCTTTCCCCGACAATGATTAGGTCTGAAAAGCTTGAACAGATGTTTCCCATCATCAGATCATAGAAGGGTTGTTGAAGTGTATCAGTGAACGTGGTAACCATCTCTTTCTTAGATAGCGGAGGTTCCACTTGGGCTGCAATCCCTCTCCATCTTTAGGCATACTCTTTGAAGCTTTCATTGCCCCCTTTTACCATGGTTTGCAACTGGGAGCGGCCAAGAGCCATGTCCATATTGTACTTATATTGTTTGATGAAAGCTTTGGCCAAATCATTCCAGGAGTTGATTTTGCCCCGCTCTAACAGCATATACTAGCGTAGGGATGCCCCGGTAAGACTTTCTTGAAAGAAGTGGATTAGGAGCTTATCATTACTGGAGCAGGAGGCCATCTTCTGACAGTACATGATGAGGTGGCTTTTTGGAAAAGTTAAACCTTCATACTTGACAAACTCAGGAACTTTGAATTTTGGAGGAATTACCACGTCCAGGACCAAACATACTTCTGAAGCTTTGAACCCAATATGATTTTCCCCTTCAATTGCTTTCAGCCTATCTTCCACAATTTGGAGCCTCTTCTGATCTAAGGGGTCTCCTGATGGGCCGTTGGAAGCTTCTCGATACTCATTAGTGCTGGTGGAATGGTTCTCATCAATGGTCAATTTTGGATCCAAGTTCTGCAGAAGGTCAAATATCTTGTCCATCTTACCATTGATTTGGTCGAGTTCTTCTCTCATCGTTTGCTGATTCTGTTCCAACAAGTCTATGAGTCTAGATTGGGCTCGAGTCCGGTAGGGATGCAGGGAAAGCTTATTTGTATCTATTTTCTGTTGGGGAGAGAAAAAAATGAGTTATGTTATGTAGATGCCATGATTATGCATGTCACGAATGTTTTTTTTATGTACATTTTGTGCAAAATAAAAATAATATGATGGATAATGGAGAAATATTTATTAATTTATTTTTTTTAAAAAAAATAAAATGAATGCAATGATGTTGTTAAAAAAGAGAAAATGCATTTTTTTGAAGATTTATTTTTTATTTAGAGGGAAAAAGGAATGAGAAAGGAAAATATTTTTTTGAAACTGTGTAATTTTTTGTAAAGAAGAATAACAAATAATATTTTTTGGGGAAAAATATCATTTATTATCTTTCACAATTTTTGAAATGTGAATGGAAAATAAATGGATGGAGGAAAAACGGGCAGAGTGTGCCCCTTGTGATGTAGGCCGATATTTCCTAAGATCTTAGGTCATACGACTTTTGTCACGTGGAAAATGGGATAAGGTATTCTCCTTTCGTGATATGGGCCGGTAGCTCCTTAAAAGGATCTAGGGTTTATATTAAGTGTTTTTCCATTGGGTAGATTTAAGATAATAATCTAAAAGGTCCCTAGAGCCAAGGGTCCCATTTGAAAATGTTACCACCAATAATAAGTATATTATTAAAGGATGGTTTTTTCTCAAATGGAGCCAAACTCTAGGTGAGGCTTTCATAGGAACCCACGGGCCGTACGTCCAGCAGAGCACCCATTACACAGCCTCTCCTAACTTAAGGTTCACTCGGGCCCGGGTATAGGGCACCCACTCATAGTGTGTGTAAATAAAGTGCATAAAGTGAAGTGTGTGAAGGAGCAAACTTAAAACTACTCGCTGCAAAATAAATAAACAATATATACATGGTAACTATCCTAATGTTCAATATACATATAATCACAATAAAATAAACAAACTAAACAAAGATACAAACAAATAAGATAAGACAAAAATAAATAGACTGAAAAAATAAATAATAAAAAAAATTAAAAAAATAAAAAATAATAGTGATAAATAAATAGAAAAAGAAAAGGAAACAATTCACATTGTAAGGCAAACAAACAATTCAAACAATCAAAAAGCCTAACTCTCTAAAGTCCCCAGCGGAGTCGCCAGCTGTGACAACCACCCTAAAATTTAAATGGAGCCGCTGCCAATATTTTATTTTTATAGAAAACATTGAAAAACCTATTTTTTGAATATTTTTGAATTTAAAAAAAAGAAGGTCTTTGAACCAGATTTTGAGCTCGGGAGTTGGTTACGCGTAGGGAAGGTATTAGCACCCCTAAAACGCCCATAAAAATGGTACTTTTAATTGTTTAAGAAAATTTGTTTGCCTTATCAAGAATTATTTTCCAAAAAAAAACGAGGAGTAATTATTTAATGAGTCTAAATTCTGCCAATGAATTTAATTAAGGAAAATATCAATTTCTTCTACTCCTAAAAAATTCTTCTTATCACATTTCTGCGAAAATGAGGCAAGGCCCAAAATATAATTTTTAAAAAAAAAATCTATTTTTGGTAAACAATGGGCAGGGGCCTAATTAATCTATTTTTTGACTTATTTTAGGAAAAGATACGCATTAATCATAAAGCAAAATAACATTTCTTTTAAGAGAAAAAAAGAATCTTTTCCCTAATTTGAATTTTCTGAAAGGAAATGAAGAAGATCATGGTGTTACCAAGTGACTTCAAACACAAGAGGGGGGTGAATTGTGATAGCGGCGCTTATAAAAAAATTATAGATAAATTACTGAATTAAAAAAAAACTTGAAAGAAATAACTTGCGAAAAGATAAATAACTTGAAGAATAAATTGCAATAAATAAATAACAGAAAATAAATGACCGAAAAATAAATAAAGAACAAAAATAAATAAAGTGCTTGAATGATAAAGAGACAGAGAGCAAAGAAGAGCACACAAAGAAATTATACAAAGTTCGCCACCAAACACCCCTGTGGCCTACGTCCTGTCCCCAAAGCAAAGCACTATGGGATTTTCACTAAATCACTAGCTTTTAAATCAGGTTCAGCTAGAAACCTTTACAACTCTATACCAGAGCAATACTTTTAAGAGATATCACCTCTCTATGAACACCTTGGGATTCCTACCCAAAAAGAAATGATTTTCGCAAATAAAATGAGATGAGAAGGATACACTCAATAGTGCAGATATAACAAATTGAAGCTCAAATAATACAACTCAAATTATGTAGAATAAAAAAGACTCTAAAAAATTGTGCTCAAATAAGTGTGAGTGATGGAGAATATTTGATAGAATTTTGGCACAAAGAGTAAGTGAGTGTATTGTTTAAAAACATCCGGTGCTGTTGCTTTTATAGGCAATGGAGGAGCGTGACTTTAAGAGAAATGTCCGTTGCAGGATTTGTCCGTTGCAGCATTTAAAGGGATTTGTCCGTTGCAGGGATTTGTCCGTTGCGTTTTGAATATGAAGAATTGAAAACACGGGGACGGAAAAGATTCTCGGACACCACTTGGTGTTCGACATCGTATTTCCATACGACCTCTCCCGGCTCGGCATACGACCTCCTCGGCTCGGCATACGACCTCTTCACGGCTCGACGCAGAACACGACCTCCTCACCGGCTCGACGCGACCTCCTCACGGCGGCGAAGACGCGACCTCCTCAGCTCGACACGCGACCTCCTCACAGCTCGGCACGCGATCTCTTCACACAGCTCGACATACGACCTCTCCACACAGCTCGGCCGCGAGACCTCGGCTCGACGCGCGACTTCCTCGGCTCGACCGCGACCTCGGCTCGACGCGACCTCATTTCGGCACCACGACTTGCATGTCAAAATATCACTGCTCGACACGGAGAATATTTTCCAAAGAAAACTTGAAATATTTTCCAAACAATATTTTGAGCACAACTTAAGAATTTTTCAAAATACTTTGTGCCTAAAAATAATTTAAGAAAAATTATCATAAAATCAATTTTAGAATAAAAATCATTTTGTGAGTGTGTGATTTTATTTTAATTGAGAGCTTTTTATTACTACTTACAAATAGTCTTAATAAAAATAAATAAATACCCAAAACCCAAAGACTTGAGAAACTATCATTCTTGATACGCGTCTTGGTATTCTTTTTCCACTTTTTGCACGGTTGACTATTTGCAAAGCTCCCTTTGTCAATCATCAAAACCATCCTGTCAAGGCATGTATTCACAGACTCCCCTTTTTATGATGACAAACATCTCATGGAGGGAATTTAGTAAAATATAATCATGATATAGCAATGAGATATAAGCATTGTTTTTCAATAAAAGATATCAGAGTTTAAGCACAATATTTAGAAAAACTCCCCTCACAATATGCATAATATAATTTACTCACTTTGAATCATAAAACTCCCCCCTTTTGTCAACATCAAAAAGCGGAAAAGATTAGAGGGAAAGGCATGTAAAACGTATGCATATACGTGTAACTAGATGGCGAAAAATAATAGAGTATCAAGGGTTCAATGAAGCATAAGAAATCCTTGGTAAAAAAATTATTCAGGGAGATAGCAAAAATAAAGCACTAGGATAAGAGTTACTAGTCCTCTTTCAACTCATTCTCATCATCAATTGTTTCCTCATCTTCACTGATATTAAGCGCATAATTGTTTGCAGTTAACATAACCTGCACAAACTTTTATTTTAACGATTACAGGAAGGACGGTTGCATTTCTCCACTTTTAGTCTTGGTAACGGAACATGCATAAAAATGTTAGCACACTCCAACGCCCAAGTTAGAACTTATTCATAATAAAATGCACTCACACGCAGTCATTCAATGCATGATTGATCTAAAATTCCTAACTCGGTTCTTATAAAAAATAAGTTTTCTTTAGGCAAAGGTTTAGTAAAAATATCTGCGAGTTGTTTAGATGTTTCCACAAACTCAATCACACAATCTCCTTTTTGAACATGATCTCTAATAAAATGGTGCCTAATTTCTATGTGTTTGGTCCGGGAGTGATAAACCGGATTTTTCGTGAGGTTTATGGCACTAGTATTGTCGCACTTAATTGGAACAGTTTTGATTGATTCCATAATCATTCAACTGTTGTTTCATCCAAATGATCTGTGCACAACAACTACCGCCGCAACGTATTCCGTCAAAGAAGTGGACAAAGCCACACCGGCTTGTTTCTTACTATGCCATGAAACCAAGGCATTCCCAAGTAAGTGACATGTCCCACTAGTGCTTTTTCGGTCCATTTTGCAACTGCAAAATCCGAATCCGAGTACCCAATAAGTGTGCGATCGGCACCTTTGGGGTACCATAAACCCATAGTTTGTGTGCGGTGAGATATCTCATGATGCGTTTTACCGCTAAGAGATGTGATTCCTTAGGATTTGCTTGAAAACGTGCACACATACAAACACTAGACATAATATCCGGACGACTTGCGGTGAGATAGAGAAGAGATCCTATCATACCTCGATACTTACTTACTTGACCGACTTACCACCTTCATTTTTGTCAAGATAGCATGATGTGCTCATTGGAGTTGAGATTTCTTTGGTGTTGCTCATTCCAAATCTTTTAAGCAACTCCTTGCAATATTTGGATTGATTTATAAAAATTCCTACATTGTTTGTTTGATTTGAAGACCAAGGAAGTAGTTGAGCTCTCCCATCATGGACATTTCAAACTCACTTTGCATGATTTTGGAAAAATCTTCACACAAGGACTCATTAGTAGCACCAAAGATGATATCGTCAACATAAATTTGAACAAGTAAAATGTCATGATTTTTGTGTTTAATGAAAAGAGTGGTATCAACTTTTCCTCTTTCAAAACCTTTTCCAACTAAATATTTGCTCAACCTCTCGTACCAAGCTCTCGGAGCTTGTTTTAAACCATATAAAGCCTTTTTCAATTTGAAAACATGATTTGGAAATTCAAAATTTTCAAAACTGGGAGGTTGATCAACATATACTTCTTCTTGAATAAAGCCATTAAGAAATGCACTTTTAACATCCATTTGAAAAAGTTTGAAATCCATGATGCATGCAAATGCGAGAAGCATGCGAATAGCTTCTAATCTAGCCACGGGTGCATAGGTTTCATCGAAATCTATGCCCTCTTGTTGGTTATAGCCTTTTACAACAAGTCTAGCTTTATTTCTAACAATGATACCGTTTTCATCAAGCTTATTGCGAAAGACCCATTTGGTCCCAATGACTAGGTGATCTTTAGGCCTAGGGACAAGTTCCCAAACATCATTTCTCTCAAATTGATTTAATTCCTCTTGCATAGCAAGGGTCCAATGCTCATCAAAGATGGCTTCATTGACGTCATTTGGTTCAATTTGAGAGACAAAGGCCATATGATGACATGCATGATTAAGAGAGTTTCAGTCGTTACCCCTTTTGAGATATCACCTATTATGTTGTCAAGAGGATGGTTCTTTGAGACTCTCCATTCCTTTGGAAGATTTGAGTGAGAGAGTTCTTGAGAGGGTTGAGGCAAGGACTCTTGATCCTCCTTTGAACTTTGATCTCTCTTGTTCCTCTAAATAGGTATCTCCTAACACTTCGCAAGATCATCAACACTTTCTTCTCTGAAGATTTGGGGTTAGATTCATCAAAAGAAACATGCAATGATTCTTCAACAGTTAAAGTACATTTATTAAAAATTGAAAGGCTTTACTAGAAGTGGAATATCCAAGAAATAAACCTTCATCGACTTTAGCATCAAATTTACCAAGGTTATCTTTACCGTTATTTAGAACAAAGCACTTACATCCAAATACGTGAAGGTGGGAAATGTTGGGCTTCCTCCCTTGTAAATTTCATAGGGCGTTTGTTTTAGAATAGGTCTTATGAGGACTCTATTCATTACATAACATGCGGTGCTTACTGCTGCGCCTTGAGAAAATACTTAGGAAGGTTGGTCTCATTGAGCATCGTCCTCGCAAGCTCTTCAAGAGACCGATTTTTCCTTTCCACCACTCCATTCTGTTTGTGGTGTTATAGGTGCTTGAAAAATTATGCTCAATTCCATTTTCAGTACAAAAGGCCTCAAATGCCTCATTTTGGAATTCCCCACCGTGATCACTTAGGATGGATACTATGTTCATTCCTTTTTCATTTTGGATAACTTTAGCAAGTTTTGAAAGCCAGACAAAGTGTCATTTTTATGAGAAATAAATAAGGTCCATGTATAGCGAGAATAGTCGTCCACAATAACAAGAGCATAGTAATTGCCACCAAAGCTTTTAGTTCTAGAAGGGCCAAATAAATCCATATGGAAAAGTTGGTAAGGGCAAATTGGTGTAACAATATTTTTTGATTTGAAAGAAGCCTTTACTTGTTTTCCACTTTTGACATGCATCGCAAAGTTTATCTTTTTCAAAGCGGAGCTTTGGTAAGCCAATTACTAAGTCCTTTCGAACCAATTTATTAAGATGATCCATGTGAATATGAGCCATTCTTCTATGCCATAGCCAAGATTCATCCTCTTTACTAATAAGACAACATGCATCATTTGAAGGTATTTTATCTAAATCAAGCATATAGATATTTCCAATTCTAGGTCCAATAACAATAACATTTTCATTTATAGAATCCATGACCATGCATTTTGAAGAATCGAAAACCACTTTGTTTCCATTATCACAAAGTTGACTAATGCTTAGCAAATTATGCTTCAAACCATCCACATACAAAACATTTTCAATAGTGGGATTAGGACTCTTACCAATAGAACCAATCCCAAGAATTTTACCTTTGTTGTTGTCACCATCTGGGACATAACCACTATTCTTAGGTACCAATGAGGAGAACTTGCTTTTGTCTCTGTCATGTGCTTTGAACAGCCGCTATCAAGATACCAATTTAAGTCCTTGGCTTTCAAGCACACCTACAACAACAGATTAATTTTTAACCTTTGGTACCCAAACTAAGTTGGGTCCAGATGAGTTAGTTTTGGCAAAGTACCCTTTGGAATCCATATCTTTTGCCAACCACATTCTTGTTCTTTCTAATATTGCAAATGGATGCAGTGTGACCATTTCTACCACAGTGAAAGCATTTAATGAAAGGGCTGCTTGAAGTGTTGTTGTGATTGACAAATTTAAAGGATTTTTCATGCGTTTGTGGAGTATAACCCAAACCGGCTTTTCCAAAAGTACCACTTTTGTTTTCCCAATAGAATGTTTAAGTTATCCCTTCCCATGGTAAATTTGGCAAGGTGTTTTCCAAATCTTCAATCTTGTTTTTCAAAACATTGCATTCATCACACTTGAAAGTATCAATCTTTTGGTTTTCACAAAAGGTGCAAGTAGAAACTTCAGTCACAACAACTTGTTTTTCCTTAAAAACTTCCATCTCTTGGTTTAAGAAAATAATTTTAGATTCAAGAGAAGAGATGGTTTTCTTAGAAGAAGAAATAATTTTTCGAAGTCTAGTCGTTTCATTATTTAATTCTTCACAAGTAATAAGCAGCTCATCATAAGTTAAAGGAGATTCGAGTTCAAGAGCATTTACCTCATCCTCCTCGTGTTTTGCCATGAGACATAAGTTGGCCTCCTCATTTTCTGATTCATCAGACGAGTCCATATCATTGTCATCCCAGGCAATGTAGGCTCTTCTTCCTTTTGATTCCTTTTGTGGTCTTCTATCAAATTTTTCGTTTTTCTTACGACCATGAGGCGATGGGTTTTATATGTCCCTTTTGACCACACTTGTAGCAAGTTGGATTACACGAAGTTCCTTCCTCATTTTCTTTTTGAGGATTTTGTACCTTGCCCGTTCTCCCCTTTTGCCTCATGAACCTTTTGAACCTTCGAACCATCAGACTTATGTCTTCCTCATTCTCATCTAGACTATCATTGTTGTCGATTCCTCCTTTTCATTTACGATTGCTTTGAGAGCAATTCCTTTCTTTCTTATCACTTTCTTCACTCTCGGTGAGTCGATGTAGTTCAAGTTCATGTTCCTGCAATTTTCCAAACAAGGTTGCCAATGATATAGTAGATAAATCTTTAGATTCAGATATAGCGATAACCTTGGGTTGCGATTTCTATTTAAACATCTAAGAACTTTATTAATTAAATCTTCATTCTTGAAGACTTTCCCAAGAGCTACGAGATGGTTTATTATATGGATGAACCTTTTTGCATATCTTGTATGTTTTCACTTGGTTTCATCCTAAATAACTCATACTCATGGGTTAATGTGTTCATTCGAGCCCTCTTGACCTCGGTAGTACCTTCATGGGTCAATAGAAGGGTGTCCCACATTTCTTTAGCAGTCTTGCAATTTGAGACCCTATAGAACTCATCGTAGCTTAAAGCAGAAGTGATGATGTTCTTAGCTTTCAAATTGTATTGGACCTTTCTTATCATCTTCGGTCCAAAGTGATCTTGGTTTGTCTACCCCTGCATCATTAATTGATTGAGTGGGGACAAATGGACCATTTTCCACAGCATCCCAAATATCAAGATCAACACCCTCAAGAAAGATTTGCATTCTATCCTTCCAATAACCATACCCCTCACCATTGAAAAATGGGGGTCTATTCATGGAGGTTCCCTCGTTATTGTTTGAAGTCATTCTCTTGAGACGGTTAAGTCCTTTATACAAGAGTCTAGCTCTGATGCCACTTGTTACCAAGTGACTTCAAACACAAAAGGGGGTGAATTGTGATAGCGGTGCTTATATAAAAAATTATAGATAAATTCTTGAATTAAAAAAACTTGAAAGAAATAACTGGAGAAAAGATAAATAAATAGAAGATTAAATTGCAATCAATACATAACAGAAAATAAATGACCGAAAAATAAATAAAGAACAAAAATAAATAAAATGCTTGAATGATAAAGAGACAGAGAGCAAAGAAGAGCACGCAGCAAATTATACAGGTTCGACCACCAAACACCCCTGTGGCCTACATCCTGTCCCCAAAGCAAAGCACTATGAGGTTTTCACTAAATCACTAGCTTTTAAATCGAGTTCACTAGAAACCTTTACAACTCTATACCAGAGCAATACGTTCAAGAGATATCACCTCTCTATGAACACCTTGGGATTCCTACCCAAAAAGAAATGATTTTCGCAAATAAAATGAGATGAGAAAGATACACTCAATAGTGCAGATATAACAAATTGAAGCTCAAATAATACAACTCAAATTATGTAGAATAAAAAAGACTCTCAAAAATTGTGCTCAAATAAGTGTGAGTGATGGAGAATATTTGATAGAGTTTTGGCACAAAGAGTAAGTGAGTGTATTGTTTAAAAACATCCGGTGCTGTTGCTTTTATAGGCAATGGAGGAGCGTGACTTTAAGAGAAATGTCCGTTGCAGGATTTGTCCGTTGCAGCATTTAAAGGGATTTGTCCGTTGCAGGGATTTGTCCGTTGCGTTTTGAATATGAAGAATTGAAAACACGGGGACGGAAAAGATTCTCGGACACCACTTGGTGTTCGACATCGTATTTCCATACGACCTCTCCCCAGCTCGGCATACGACCTCCTCAGCTCGGCATACGACCTCTTCACAGCTCGGCACAGACACGACCTCCTCACAGCTCGGCACGCGACCTCCTCACAGCAGCGGCACGCGACCTCCTCAGCTCGACACGCGACCTCCTCACAGCTCGGCACGCGATCTCTTCACACAGCTCGACATACGACCTCTCCACACAGCTCGGCACGAGACCTCAGCTCGGCACACGACTTCCCCTCAGCTCGGCACGCGACCTCAGCTTTGCACACGACTTGCATGTCAAAATATCACTGCTCGACACGGAGAATATTTTCCAAAGAAAACTTGAAATATTTTCCAAACAATATTTTGAGCACAACTTAAGAATTTTTCAAAATACTTTGTGCCTAAAAATAATTTAAGAAAAATTATCATAAAATCAATTTTAGAATAAAAATCATTTTGTGAGTGTGTGATTTTATTTTAATTGAGAGCTTTTTATTACTACTTACAAATAGTCTTAATAAAAATAAATAAATACCCAAAACCCAAAGACTTGAGAAACTATCATTCTTGATACGCGTCTTGGTATTCTTTTCCACTTTTTGCACGGTTGACTATTTGCAAAGCTCCCTTTTGTCAATCATCAAAACCATCCTGTCAAGGCATGTATTCACACATGGGGTAGCCACGGTTTTGATATTACCTCCAACCAATTCTTCCACATTTTAATAAAATCAAATCAGAATAAAAAAAAAAAAAGAAAAATAAATAAATAAACAAACAAGAGCAATAGAGAAAAAGGAGAGTTCATTGCAATCCCAAAGACATGATCTTTACAGAAAAAGAATATATGAAAATAGGAAGTACATAGAAGCTTCAGAGATACAGAGGAATTTAGAACCTTACTTCAGGGGTTCCAGTAATCCAAATCACCAAAAATACAAAGGAAAAATAAGAAACAATGCCTAGATCTAAACTGTGTATTTTGGAATAAATTTCTCTCTCTATTCGCCTCCTTCTTGGTTTCAGCCTCCGAAATTGCTCCCTCTCCTCTCCTTAGATCTGAAGTGCTCTCTCAGTTCCCTCCCCTTTTGCCTTGAGAAGGATGGGGTATTTATAGCCCTTATTCTTGACTCTGAGCCCCTTCGAATTCAGATCTAAATTTCCTTATCCCTGCAAAACAGAATACGAAAATAAAAAAGATAAGAGATTTTATAAACAAGATTAAAAATACTCCCTTTTCTGCTTTTGGGCCGATTTCTTCGGTGGTGGCTCATAACCTTTCTCGTTCTGTTACTTCTTTGAATTTGAAAACATAAACCTAAAAAATGAAGTCTTTTTGAAGAGTAGGATTCAGATTTTGGTGAGATAAAGGTGAGATGACATATGAAAGGAGGTAGGTATGGCCGCGGATGGTTGATGGAGGGATTAGGGTTTGGTGGTTGAAAGGAGATAGGATAAGAGATAAGGGTGTAGAGAAAAAGAAAGGGGAATGGCGAGATTTGGGGGAGAGAAATTAGGGTGAGAGAGAAAAGTAGATAGGGTAGAGAGAAGGGGAGGCGCTGCTGGAATGGGAGAAGAGGTATCATGTTGTGTTTTTAGGGTTTAAAATTTTCGGTTTAAGAGGCTGAGGCGTTTTGGGCCATGTGTTGGGAGTATTATGGGCTGAAAGGGTTATACTAAAAAGAAGCCTGGGGGTGCAGGAAAAATGAACGCGGGGTGCACGCAAGTAAAAGAGAGGAGGTGAGGCGCTGCCAGCAAAAAAAAAGGGGTGCGCTGGGAAAAAAGAAGGGGATTAGCGCTGTGGGCCCATTGGGTTATAAGGAACCTTTGGGTCATTGTTACTTGCACCACCTCATTTACTATTTGCATCCTTTTTCTCCTTTACTCATTTCTTTTCATTGTTTTTTCTTTCTTTTTATTTATTGAGACCACAATATTATTATTATTTATTTAATATTATTACTACTAATTTAATAAGCAAAAATAAATAACAAAATAAAAATAAAAAAAATAAAAAAAAGGCCGGACAAAATTAGGGTACTACAATACTATTTAAAGCACGAAATCACTAACAACGAAATAATTTTATAACATAGATCACTTCAAAATTTCCTCTGTGGAGAGAACTTTAAAGGAAATCAAATAAAAAATATCGGTGTGGGGGTCAACAGACAACCCTTTTCCACCCAATGAATCAACCGAAATTTCGTTAGAGTGCATACCTCGATCGCAGAGTTGTGGTAGAGGCACAAGCGGTGGAGGTGGCGGTCTCAGAGGCCTATGAAATAGAGCTTCTTCTGCAAGCAAAAACTACTAGTTTAGATTTACAGACATGCATCAATGACTAAGATGCAAGTATAAAAACAATGACAATGAAAATAGCCCATGTTTTGTAAATGTTTATGTAGCATACATCTATTCCAGATGCTATAAAATATGTGTATTAGATTTCACACGTATAGGAGCTTTTCAGAAATTGTGCTCTTGACATATACTCTGGAAAGTATCAAAAAGAAGAACCGAATCCAATACATCACAATCAAATTTCAAAAAAAAAACATTGTGATGCAATTGAAAGATTAGATCATTCAAATTTTGACAATCTTGACCCAAAACAACAGTAACAACACAACCAATACGTAGATATATGTAACAGGCAGATAAATAGAATACTTAAAGCCAACCAAAGCAAAGATGTTCAATTAAAAAAATATTAAAGTTTATACTAAGTGGTACCTTCAATTCAAATGACTTCAGATCCCTTGCAAGCTGCTCTGCATTTATACCCTCACGAGCAAGAAGTCTGTCCGTACAAAAGAAATAACAAAAAATGATCATATTGATTGACCGTATGCTATCATTCAAGCACTTTCTGCTCTAAGAAAATGATGGAAACCTATGCATTTGGGCATGTAAAACTAAGGTGATACCCCTTCTAAAAAAGGATAGAGTGAGACGGAGAGAGACATGGTGGGATACTATTTCGAACTTCGAAGGATTTAATACATGACGCATGATCAAGTAGACTCCTATTAGCAATCCCATTTAGCCAGGATATGGCTTGATTGGTGTTTTTGTTGCTCTACTTTGAGAGAAGCGAAAGGAACATTTTTATAACATTTTAAAAAATCTCTCAAACAGCTCAAAGCACTCCAACTAAGAACTAGCTGAAAGATGATTTAAGATTTTTCATAATTTTTGAATTCTAAGCGATTGAACAATTTAGGCATAATAAAAAATTGGCATTGAGTACCTTGTTGCATCAATGGATTGGGAAGGCGCCTCAGCCCTTACAGTCTTGGATTTAAGCTTCTTAGATAATGCTTCGAGTTGATCCAAGTTCCTCTGAACAATGTTTGAAAGTGAATTCAAAACCAGATATCCCAAATCATAGTTAATCAATAGTTATTCCATTTCTATTAAATAGTGACAATTCTCGCTGACAGAAAGTAATGCTTATTCGTTTACTTAATCAAATTGAAGCTACGCATGGTTTACAATCAAAATTACATTTATACTTAACCTACAAAAACACTTTTTCGTATCCTTTCATTGCGAGAGTAAATCTCTCTGAAGTGTAAGCAATTTCTCACAGTTATGCCGGAAAAATAAAACACTGAAGAACCTGTTAGGAACACAATGTAGCGTGTGGCAAACAAACGCCTATTGATTCTGAGGAATATATTAAAAGGAATAAGTTGATTCGGTGGCATTGGTTGCTGTGGTGTCAGATTGAGAAAAGAGGGGGGAATAGAAGGAACAAAGAACCTGGAGTGGAACCCTAGAACCTAATTGGGAAAAAAAGACAAAAAATACGCAGCAAAAAGAGGAAAAGACCGAGACAAACTTTACTGAGAAGAACATCGGCGCACGAGAGAAATACGGCGCAGCAGAGAAGAGAGGAGCACCTAAGGCTTGAATCAGAAGATAGATTGAGAGATAGAAATCAAAGATGAGAGACAATGGAAAATCAAATGAAAGGTGAATCGAACCAACCACAGTGATGACGAAGGTGACAGCGGGCGATGGCGGCGACGACAACGACAGTGACAGCAGGAGCGGCAACGGCGTTACTTTGAAGTCAGTTGTGGTGGTGGTCGTCGTTCTTGTGTGTGGTGGTGGTCGCCGTCGTCCAAGGAGGGTGGGTGCTGGCTGGTGGCACTGGAAAGACAAAAAACGGGGGAAGAGAGTAGAGAATAATAGAATGAAAAATAGAGGAGAAGGTCTCATGGTCTGAGTGAAACTGGATATTACTGACGGACTTAATTAACTTTACTGACGAGCATAAGCCCGTCGGTACGACATTACCGACGGCTTAATTCAAATACTGATGGAATAGCCCATTGGTATATGACAAACTGGAGGGAAACCCTAAAACGGACGCCGGGATACCGACGAATCTTTACCGACGGGCTCAGATCGTCGCAAAAAACACGGGATTTCCGACAGCTTCAGTCGTCGGTAAAGCCAGCCCATCATACACCATAGTTTACCGACGGCCTAGCCGTAGGTAAACAACAGTGTATGACAGATTGGCTTTATCGACGGCTGAAGCCGTCGGAAATCCCGTGTTTTTTGCGACGATCAGAGTCCGTCGGTAAAGAGCCACCGGTATCCTTGATTTTTCTTGTAGTGCTCTTTGTTAATTCTGGGCATTGTTTGTGAAGTTCCAACGTGCTTCTGGCCTCGAGTGCACGAGTTCAGGCACTCCTGTGTAAACCTTGGGAGAGTAAACCGGATATTGGGTTGCACCGGAGTCCACCAGAATTTGCTTTCAGGGCAGTGGTTTTTGTCACGACACAACATTCTTATTCTTTTTTTGTTTCTACTAATATTTAACATTTCATTCTCATTATTTCTAACAATCTGAAAGCAAATTTTTTTTCTCTTTCTTTTGAAGTATGCTTGGAAATGTTAATAAGTGTTTGTGGTTTTTATTTTGTCTAATAGTGGTTTGGATCATGTGGAAAATATTATTCCTCGGTTCTCTCACCAATGGAATGATCAAGTCTATGGAAAGATAGTTCAAATGAGTCTTAGTTTGATTTGTGGTAAAGAGATGAACTTGGTGTCCAAGTAAGTGCCTTGAACTCAAAGATGTTTATGCATATACATTTTAAAGCTAAAGATGTGATCTTTTTATATATTTGTTGATGCATGCTATTATCTGAAATTTTCCTATTGGTGAAAAATTGTGGAATTTTTTTTTGTAATGATTCTAAAATGGGAATAAAATATTGGTTAAAATTTTGAAAATTTTGTGAAGGTTTGATATGCTGATAGTGGTTTCAAAATTGAAACCTTCATGAACTATAATTTCTTGGACTATAATTCCTTGATGGAGTTTAGAAACTATGAGAGCCTACCAATTTTTCCTTGTTTCGGTAAAATGAAAAGTGAAGCATCGTGAGTGCTTTGCAAACTGTTTGATTTTTGTAATAAAGAATTGGTAAATTAATTTTGTGAAAAGGCTTTTGTACCTTTATGTGCGGTAGTTGTGAAAAAGGAAATATAAATAGTTATTCTCCTTGTACAAGAAGAAATAAAGATTCTTTTGTGTTAATAGAGCTAAAAAGTGACAACTCTATTTGCAAAGAGAATGTTGCATCATGTTACTGTTACATATTATTACTTTAAATGCTTATTTCTTAATGACATTAGTGCTTTGGATTATATGTTGATATAATTACAATTCAAGTGTGGGTTACCTAATTCATATATTATTATTAATTCATGAGTTTTATACAAATTCATTTTATAACTGATATCCTTAAAATGTTTAAAGGATTCAAAAACTGATGGCAAGTTTTCTTTATAATTAATTAGTTATTTTGAATACCAAATAATTAACCTTTATGTACACATTAATTTGCTTTACGTGTTATGCATGTTGGTGTTATTTTTAAAGACAAAATTGATTGGTTTATGTTGTAACAGAATTCATGGTTATTTTATTACATTTAAAATGTGAAGTGAGCTAACGGTGAAGGTTTTATTTCAATTATTCTTTTTGTGAACCATCCATATCCCATTAGTTTTGTTGCAATTATTTATTTTATTAATGTAACTAAAGGTGTGCCAACAGAAAAAAAATTGAGAAAAATGATAGTGTTAAAATTTTATGTCAAATGACTCTGTTGTCATTTAGCTTGTACGTTGCCTTTATACTGTGGTGTTCAATTTTTGTATTCTGAGATTTTATATTGACTTGTGTGAATGTGTACCATAATTTGAGGAGTTTTACTATAAAATGTCATAGTTTATTTTACTCTTGGATCATATTGTTATGCGACATTTTTGAGAGATTCATGAAAGTGCACGTATGAAATGTATGGATGAACAAAGTAATTTTATGTGTTAAATCATAAGAAAGGGTGATAGTTTGATGATATCACAAGAACATTGGGAAACTTAGAAAGTTTAAACACTTAAGTGTTGGACTATTGAGTATCTGTTGTGATTCTAACTGTTAATTAAAGAAAAATAGGAGTAATCACTACAAAAAAAGGGCAAAATAGGGGCGGTTTTATTGAGGGGGTTTTTCGAACCCCCTCAAATTAATTTAAAAAAAGACACATTCGTGGTTTGATTTGTAAAAAATTAGGTTATATTGAGGGGGTTAAAAACCCCTCTAATTCAACATATCCCGTGCGCGTTGTCTCTTGAGAAACAAAAGGGTGAGAAACAAAACCCACTGCGCGTCGTCTCCTCACTCTCCACTGTGTCGTCTCCGCGTACGAACCCCTTCTCCTCTCTCGCCGCAAAGCACAAAACCCACGAAAGACGAACTGGCAAAGCACCAGCCTTCACGAAACCCTTCTCCTCTCTCGCCGCAACCTTCCCTTGGCTGCAACCTCCTTCTCTCGCCATCAACCTTCACGAAAGACGAACTGGCAAAGCACCAGCCTCCTTCCTGCGCGCGGCCAACGGTTTTTGTTTTCATTGCCAAAACCCAGTAATCCTTGTTGTGGAGGAGAAAGTTTTACGAGGATTCTTTGATAGAAGATTTGAAGCGCGAGATGAGGATTTTGGGTGAAGAAAAAAGAGAAAAAAAGGGTTGAGACTAGGTTAATTTCTGGTGTATCGAAGCAAAACTTGACGAGCATCAGCCTCCGACAAACACCAAGCCCTCTACGTGCATCAACCATTTAAGCCGTCCTCGCGTCGTCCATTTTCAACTGCGTCCCTCTTACGCCTCCATTTTCACTGCGTCCCCCACTTTGGAATGCTTGTCTCCTATGACTCCTTCTTTGCCCCTCCAGGGTAGGTTTTCTTTTTAATTTTATTTTTTTGTTGGCTTTCCTAACCTTTCTGCATACTTGTGTTCTTGTAATTGAACAAGGAATTCAACATATTTTTCTGCATACTTGTGTTTTTGTTGGCTTTCCTAACCTTTCTGCATACTTTGTGAAATGGGTGTTAGTTAGAAGGTTCTGTGTAATTAATTAACTAAATAATTTCATATTTTTTTGTGAAGAAACTGAATTAAGTCATTGTTGATGCTGTATTGACTTGTTAATAGTCCTCTTGATCTATTAAATGTTATTTGGCATGATTGGTTTGGCCTTTGCTTTGTATCTATGTATATAAGAACATGGTTCCTTCTGCTGTTTTATTTTCAGCAGAGAAGGAAAAGAATCAGCTGCTGAGACAATTAATTAGTTTGATTCAAACCTGTTTAGGCATTTCCAAAGCTTAATCAAATTATTCCAGTCATTGAAGTCTTTAATCCTAATCCTAATATAGACAATACAAGTATTAATCAAACTAGTACATGTACCTAGTTGTGAATTTCTTGGAAACTTGTGTGTGTTGATTATATACTGAATATGAATAGCAAAGGATTGTCCACTTGTCTTGTATCATCTTTTCTATTCTTTAATTTACTACATGGATCTTCCAAAAAACATACACAAGATACGGAGGTTTTGGCAAATGTCATGGTAGAGTGTTTGTATGGATTGGTCATTACTCTTATAGTAGAAAAGGATTGAATTTTTTGCATTTGTTAAAAGTCCTAAATGACTTCCAGTTAAAATCAGTAATGAAAGACATCTATTTAAATGTTTTATAAATGCTTGCATGTAAACTGTCTGTTTTGGCTGTGAATGAGTTGCTTTTTTGCCTTTGTCCATTGTCATATTTAAAGCATAAATCATGTGAGCTCTTTCACCTCCTTTACTGGTCTCTTCATCTCATGCCTAGTTGTTCCTCTATGAAATTCAAAATATGATCCACCGCAGAATCTTCAAGCCAATGATGGGTGGGAAGGAATGAGTCATACATTTGCGTTTTTTTGCAATTAGATGTGCTGCAAATGTAGTCAGTTTTAACTAGCTTACTCATTTTCTGATTCTCAACTATATATTCAATTTTATAGTTCAGGATTAAGTTCGATGTATTGTAGTACGCTTTAAGGGGAGCATTGCTTTCTCTTATCTACTTCTCCACATTCTTGTCTGCATCGACTTCGGTGGGGCTTGTTTTACTTGGCATACAGCTCAAATCAAAGAAAAATTGAGCTTTAGGTATGCTTCCCTTCTCTTAGTTTTGGTTGTAAATGGTGTAGTGGCTGCACAGTTTTTATGTATGGAGTGATGTGTGTACGTAATGAGTTATGTATGTATGGGCATAATTGTGAAATTTAATACTTTATACCAATAGGTTTGGGAAGGGAAATGTTTGGATTTGGAATAATTGTGAATGCATGGAAGTAATTAATTGCTTGGATTGTGATGAAATTGTATTTTAGGGAAAAATTGAATAAAAGATGGTTTTTCCTTTTTTAATATTTTGTCCCGTTTAATTTCTCATTCATTTTCATAACCAATTTTAATATATTGTTAAGGTGATGGTTGGATTATAGAAATTAGTGCCTCTGGACAAGCTTTTATCAAATACTTGAGATCAAATAACAGCTCCATGTTTGACACATCAATTGAGAGTTTTTTATTTTGGGTACCAGAGCTTCTAGTTTTATTGCCATTCTGTTATTAGAATGTGGTTTTAACTAGAATGTGTAAGTTCTGTGTTTCATCTTCTTCATTTTATTCAACTTTTCCAGGTACATAGATGGATATGAAACATAATTCATCATGATTTAGTGATACTTGGTGAGAATTCTCAGAAGCAGAAGTTGAATAACAGGGACAATATGGAGGAGTCAACAGAAATTATTTTATTTGAGGATATGGAATGCAATAATATTATATCTGGTGTACAAAATGGTACTTTTGGGCAGAGATCCATACCCAGCTTAAGAAGTCTTTGTGAAAAAGTAGCAGCAGAGTGTCTAGCACAGCCAAGAAATGGCATACAAGTGCTTGAGATTGCTGATTCTCTTGGAGCAGATGATTTGAAGAAGTATTGTGAGGTACTGATCTTGAATACTGTACAAAAGTAGTTGAATATAAACCGATTTTAAACCAATTTTGAAGAAGTGTTTTGTATGACATTTTTTTGTCTTAACTGAATAAAAACCTATATAAAACCAAATATAGACTAATTTGACAAAGTTACTTAAAAGAGAATGAGATAATCTGAAGGTTCTGTTTCTGATTTCATAGATGAAAGAAGGGTAAACTATCGAGAAAGCAGGGGAGAAAGAATGGTATTTCAAGTGTTGAGCAGACAGAATTAGAAACTATTTATACTATTAGTAAAGTGATGCCAGAGACTATGAAGGACTTGTTTGGACACTGATGTCTTGCAGGTTCCTAACTCAAAGGTTGCCTTCTACTTGTATTTCTTGAGTTAGATAATTGATGATTTTTGGATTTTAACTGTTCCTTTTTCCTTTTGATGTGTTCTTTTGGGGGCAGCATGATGGGGTTTGGACATAGGGTCATTGTCTTTATTTTATTTTATTTGTTTTGTTGCATCTAAATGTTTATGATTTGAGGGATGAAGAAATGATGAATGACATTATTTTGTGAATTTTACTGTGATAGTGGGGATAATTTAAAGAGATTTTGAATTAGAGGAACGTCTTTTACATGTTGAAATATTGTGAAGAATAGCTCTTCAGGAAGTTATTGTCTTTTTGTTTTTTGTTTTTTTTGTTTTTTTACATGTTATCAACAACAATTAGTTGTATGGTTCCTGTACATATTTTATTGCTTAAAGTTATAAATTTACTTTGATAGGTGGAAGATGATGTTGTTTCTGAACAAAGCACAGCTGATCAAGTTACAAAAGATTATGCCTTTGTGGTGCATATGAAAGAGTCTTTAGAGATTTTAAAAAACAAGGGCCAACCACTGAAACTTTCTAAGAAGAAGAGCAAGAAGGGTGGGCTTTCTATGTTTCTGGTGCCAGCAACATTTGATTTTTTTTAGGATCTTTTAGTATAAGACTTCTTTTAAGATATTATAAGTTTTGAGTTGTATTACATTAGATATTTGAACTACAAATGTTTCTTTTGATGAAGCTACAAATGTTTGAAATACATTTATGTTATCATGGTTCTATTTTTAATGGAATTTTGAGTATTTGAATTAAATTTATTGAATGTTTTATAATTCTCATAAATTAGGAAAATATAAAACCAAAAATGGAAATATTTTGTAACAAAATCATTCCAAATTGTAAGGTATATAAAAGTGTTAACAATGAGATGAGGGAGAAAAAAATCTCTTTGAAATTCTACAGAACGTTTAGAGGAGCTAACTCCCTCAAAATAAGTTCAAATTTTAGGAGGTTTAGAACTTCCGCAACAAAAACATCCCAAAATCACTTCATATTTAGGAGGTTTTCAGGTCCCGCAATATAACCGCTACTAACTGTGGGGGTTAAAAACCTTCGCAAAATAACCGCCTCAAATAAGTACGATACCAGCGTTTTCTAAATACCCCCGCAAAAAGGTTGCGGCACACGTAACTGCGGCGGTTTTCGTAACCCCCGCGAATCAATTTGTGGGGTCGAAAACCCCCGCAAAATGACACAAAAACCGCCGCAAATTGACTGTTTTTTTGTAGTGAATCTTTTTACTCAATCTATGTATTTTTAAATTATTGAGAGTTTATTATATTTGAGATGTTTAATGAGTTTGTGTAAAATATTTTTGTGACACTTTGAGAGATACCGTAAATAATGGTATTGCATATAATGAAGTATCCATGAGGATACAATTATGATCATTGAATTTGATTTAAACGAGAATAAATCTATCGTTGATTATCTTTTATCCTAATGGAAATGTTGTCCGTTAGTAGTAATCTAAGCTGACTTGAAATTTTTTATTATGAAGTGTGGGTTTATTATGTGGCTAAAAATAAAATTTATTCTGATAAGAGAAACTATATACGTATGAGACACAATGTTGTGAGACATCTAATAAAAACTGTGTTCTCTCACTTGAGTATGTGAAAAGTGAGAAAAATCTTACATGTCCTTTTAAAATGATCTTCCAAGAAAGTTGTCTTGGATACGTCAAAGGAGATGAGCTTAAAGCCTTGAATGGAGGAAAGTATGGTGGATTCCCAATTAGCGGTCAAACGAAGCTATATGAATACTCCTATGCACTACACTTCTCATCTCTATGGCGTGCGGTAGTGCTTGATGTGAGGTTGAGCCATGAGCTCTTAATAGATGCATAATCCTTAATGTGTGGATGGTGCTATAGAGACGCACTTGATGTATCTACCTACGTGAGTGTGAATGCATAGGAAACCCTCTATGAAAGACTTAGGCAATCTTTCTAAAGCACTCATGAGCAACCCAAGGTATGTAAAAGCCTAAATTAATGTGGAAATAATTTATCGCGGAACTATCACAAATTTAAAGGTAAAAGTGCGTGTTGTAGGGGTCTTATTTTAAGTCCATTAAGTTCAAGAGTAATTCACTTCTTGGACATCAAGTGTTGCCTCACTTCACTACGTGTTAATTCAATCCTCAAGACATTAACACTTAAGCACGAAAAAACCTTTTCTTGCCCAAAATTTTGTCTCTCACTCCTATCTTTGTTCAAAATTGTCTTCCACTCATTTCTTCGCCTAGAATTTTTTTCCTCCACTTGCTTGCCATTAGTAGGGGATTGTTGTTATAATGACAATTCAAGTGTCCGTGTCCTATTCAAGCTTATTTATTTTAATTAATTAAGTTTTTACAAATTCACTTTAATGACATATATATATTAATATTTTATAACTATAGTTGTTACTTTTTATCACAATTAATGTTTGAACCGTTTGTTGGTGGCTATAGCATTTCTATAATTTCTTTGTTACTATTTCTTTGTTACTACGCTACACTAAAGTCACGTAACAAAAACTCATTCATCTGTTTTTCCGTCAAAAACTATTTTTTCACAAAAAATTTAACTACACTAAAGTCACGTGACAAAATTTAACTATTTTGTGGGAAAATAGTTTTTGACAGAAAAACGGATGAATGAGTTTTTGTCACGTGACTTTAGTGTAGTTAAGTTTCTTATATAAATATTAGAAAAATAGACTAGCTGAGAGAACTCGTACTCAGCACAATGGCAAGAAAAAAAAAACAAAACAGAACCTAGTGTGGTTAAGTTTTTGGTGAAAAAATGATTTTTAGCAAAATAATAGATGAACGAGTTTTTAACATGTATGTTAGGGTAATTAACTTTTTATATTCATAATAGATTATTTAACTACGCTAGGTTCTGTTTTTCTTTACCAATCGTGCTAAAGAACACTTAATTCTCTCAACTTGTTTGAAGTCAAAAAAATTGTAAAAAATTGTTACGACTATTAATCAGTCAATCAAAGAATTCTATCTTCCACACCGTAGATGTGATAAACACATGAATCAGAACCAGGTGCTCAAGAGCTCCTTAGAAATGGTCAGAGCCGAAATCTCAAGAGCTGTGGAATTGGTATGAACAGTTAGAAGAACCCATTGCTACTACATCATTTTTCTGTGAGCAATAGACGATTCTTATCAAGTAGTACTACTACTAGTAATTAGCGGTATAATTTTTCTTTGGCTAACCGAACTAAATTGCAGTAATTAGCTGTAAAGTTGCACACATTTGAGTAATTTGAGTAATGTTGAATGTCACGAGAGAACTTTTCCTGATTCCATCACGAATGGCAATAACTGTGTTGAGCAAAGCATTTTTTTTGGTAATATTAATGCTTTTTTAATACTATTTTATTAAGAGTAAATTCCCAAAACTTTATTGTGACCTTTTCACGAATGTGCTGTTCGTGATAAATAGCACTGCTCCACACATTTATACATAGATATTTCTCACATATGTACATAGGGATGGGAACTCTTCTTATCAAAAAAATACAAATAAAAATAGGGATGGGAACGCATTTATTTTAGAAATAAGTCTTTTCAATTTTATTTGATTTAATACTAATATTTTTGTTAAATATGAATTACTCTACGTATCTCTTTTTTGACAAGGTGAACTCTACATATTTAATTACTTTAAATTAAAAGTTTTAATTAAGTATATCAAATTTATATAAATTCACATATTTTAAAATTTGACTGATGCTTATGAGATAATTTTATTTTAACGCGTGTCATATATTTTTAAAATATCAATAAACATTGATTACAAGATTAACTATATGAATATTTTATTTATCTAAAATTTGTCAAACGTTATTATAATTAGAAAAGAAACAAAATATGTGAAGTTTCGAAAGATGGGAAGCAACAAATTTAGCATTGCCACTAAAGCCGAAGTAATTCCAGAAGAAGAGAAAAACATAAGGCAAATCAATATTACTCCCTTCTGTCGTTTATATAAAAAATAAAATAGTCATTTTTTTGTTCTACTTACAAGAAATAACATCATTTTCAAAAAATATTAAATGCCTAATTTTCACTTATACCCTTATTTATAGTGAGACATATATGAATGAGATAACTTATTTTCTATATAAGTGAGTTGGTTCATAAAAATTGTACTTTTGAAAAAAAAATTAAATCTTCAAGAGTATTAATTAAAAAAGCTATTTTCAATACATTTCTTGGTATGTGTGAATTAAGATTTTCTTTTTTATAATAAGAATCGGAGGGAGTAACATTTAAGCATAGGAAAAAAAAATACTTGTTAACATTTTAAGTAGAAATTGAAATGTCAAACGAAAATCACATTTGGAAATTGAGAAGGTTAGTGTGTAAAAAAAAAAAAAATGTGTGTAGTCCACAAATACAAAGGCAGACAACACGTTTAGTCTTATGCTTTGTGATTAGGCTTGCGTCATAATTAATCCGTAGATTCAATAAGGTGAAGTTATTCTCATAATAAAGTAAATTGAAAACATACTTGGGATGCCTTTCCCTATTGTGATGCTTTTGCATGACATTTTTACTTAAAGTAAATTGAAAACAATTTACTACGGACCAATGTGACACAAAATTGCGAATAAAAATAACTCGTGACAACATATTACTTTGGCATGCCAATTTAAAAAAACAAAAATTAGAATTAGTTATAATTAGGCTTAAATGAACTTTTTGCTCCAGGTATCAAGATTTGACGATTTTGGTCTCACACTTTTAAAAAAAGCCATTGGGCCGCTAATATCTATCCCCAATTGCATTCTTCTGGTACTCCCTCAATTTTGACCTGTTCAATACATATGTGTCATATTTTTTCCTATGTGGGCACTCGGACACGGTTTTACATAAAAAAATAAATAAAATAAAAGGCTTCTACGATCTCCTTATGTGACAGTTGCCGAATGAATATATTCTGAGAATATAATTAGGGTTTGTGCCTTATTGGGAGGCACAAATCCAATTATATTTTGAACAATTGTATTAAGTCAATAGTCATACCAAAATAGACATAACATTAAGCATCATCCAAATGGCCATACCAAAATAATACAATCGTTCAACATCCCAAATAAAAATAATTAAAATGCCTAATCAACATCCTTATACACTGCAAATAGTGATGACAAGTTTAAAAAAGGTGTTCATAGCTGTAATGCTTGCAGTCCTAAACTAAAGTCCTAAACTAAACTTGGTTTGTAGGCTATTGAGTCCCCACTAGATCAACATACCTCCTTTTCCTCCCCTCCCTTGTTGTGGTTGTCCCTGTAGCCTTCGAAATCCCGGATTAAGCAGTCCCCTGACTTGGTCCTTGAGTTGGTGGTGGCATAACAACAATGGTTAGTGCAGAAATGGGTGGTGGCACAACATCATTGCTTGGTGATGCAATATTGGTTCCAGACCCTTGTCGTTGCTTAGGTGTTTGTATCTTTATATGGGTTTGCAAAAAAAAAAAAAGGAAAAGCAATTGGGTGTTTTTGTATAAAAAAAGTTTACATGAATAGAATTGCCTATACCTTATTTCCACTTTTGGGAATTAGCCTATCGGTTGCTGTTTTGCCTATGCAAGTCCTTTAATTATGATCCAAATGACCACACCTTATGCATCTCACAGTCTCTTGGTTTCCCTCAAGCTTGTTAGGGTTCCTTGGCTCATCATTATCCCTTCGCCTTAGTTTTTTTGGCCTCCCAAGTGCCCTTCTCACATTCCCCATTCTCAACTCCTTCCTCATTCTCATCACCTTCAGCAGCCTCATCACCTTCATCTTCTTCTTCACATCCACTACCCACATACTCAGGATCCTCAAAATCTTCTTCACTACCCTCTTCTACTCCAACAACCTCAACAGTGCTGTGGTCAGAATTTAGGTTACCTGGCTCGGGTACATTTTATATTGTTCTTTATATAAACATCAACCTTATTATACCCTTTAACATCCTTGATAAAGTTAAGGACATCTTGGTCAGTGTTCTACTGTCTAAGACCATTAGACAAATCCTTCTCTAGATGCCTATACCATAAGGTCATCTTTAAAGGATTCTTTTCTGAGGTCATTAAATTAGTATACAAGAATCCAACTACACATTAACACATGCCTTCCTGCACAATCCCTCACTATATTTCAATCCTCAAATCACCATAAAGTATAAGAACCAACATTCAATTCAAGCACACCAAAACTATAAATTAAAAAAGTAATAAATTTCAATTATGAGAAACATCGCCTTGTGAATGGTAATGTTACCAAGACGATCTAATGCTGGAGCCTCAAATAGATGATCAAATCTGTAACCCTATTGAAGTAAATCCCTTCATAGATCTTTTGCAAATGCTCGAAAATAGGCTCAAATGCCAAAACGTGGAACCCCATAGCGGTAATGGCGAAGCTTGTTATACCCACGTTGGCACCCATATCCATAACAAACCCATATGTTCCCTCACTGTTCGCCTTCTCCAAAACCTCATGAGGAGAGAAAGTGGGTTTGCAAAAACCCATGTGAATCCTCACGATGTTCTTGTGGGGCTTGTCGGGTAGGATTCTGACTTCTGAATACCTTTAACGATCCTTTAGGTTGTATGTCAGAGAGAAAAAACGATTTGTTAACATTCAAATGTTACAAAATTAGAATTGGAGGAGGCATAATAGTGCAATGGAAATTACATAAGTTATAAAGCAAAGGTAGAAAACAGTGTTTAAAAAATGATCTGAACCATATTGTTCAATCGGTTGAATCAGGAACTAGCCCTCCTTATGGTTTATTTATTTGACGGTTCGATTGCCGATTATTCCCAATTTGAGTGGTTTAAAGCAATTAAACCATGACTCGGAGGTCTCGCTTGTTTGATGTCCAAATTTGGTTTTTAAAACATTAGTAGAAAGTGAGATTCAGAGTCAGGAAATTTTAATATGGTGGTTGGGAATTGGAAGAGGCAGATATGATTGAGATGTCAAAACTCACGGAATGGAGTAAGCTTGCAACAAGAGAAAGCAGTGAATTTAGGAGAGAAAGACACGTCAGCAAAGATGTTGAATTGGAAAATTTGACAACAATGTCATTGTTGAAGTGTCAACGCAACAATGCTCGCTTCAAAAATTATATATTATAAATAGATTGTTAATTGTTGTATGTTTGCATATTAATGTGTTATATTCTATGTTGTTTTTTCAGTGTATAATAATTGATGTATTTCTTGCCTCCTTATTTTCTGGCTCTTTATATTGTACATTGTAATGAATCTATTAGAATAAAAAAACCAACCTGTTCTCGAAACTTACTCGTGGAGAATGTAGGGGTAACAACAGAATCAGATCATTCATAACAGAATCCAATTGTACAGCTCATAATAGAATCCACAAGATCAGATTCATCACACCAGAATCAGATTGCTTAATTTCAAATCTGTTTGTATTTAAGTTTGTATTTAAATCTCCTAAACTTTAGCATTTAGCATTGACTTGCTGTTGACAGCTCCTTGTATTTCCCTATATAAACATCTGTACAATTGATAGAATGTAATGCAATCATATTCTCTCATATCTTCTTCATGGTATCACAGAGCCAAATCGCTTAACTAGCATTTTTTTTTCCTTTTCTCAATCCAAATGGCTCCCACCACCACTACCCCTCTCCCAACAACAAATCTTAGTGAGTTTAATCTTGCAGCCAACCTCCCTATCAAGTTGTTTGCTTCTAATTACCCAACTTGGCACAAACAGCTGCTTAACCTCCTCAAGGCACATGATCTTGAGGGTTATGTCACTGGATCTCTCCAGTGTCCTCCTCCTAAAATTGGATCTGGAGACGCTGCTGTCACAAATCCTGCCTATCAATAATGGTGTCGCCAAGATAACCATGTATCTCTTGCACTCCTTGCTTCCTACAGCCCTGAATCCCAAACAATTATGGCATCTGCCACATCCTCTGTTGATGCTTGGGCAAAACTATAGAAAACCTTCTCAAACAGATCCTGTGCGAGGGTCATGTCTCTCAAGGAGCGACTTGCTGGAATCACCAAAGGCACATCTAGTGTCCATGATTATCTCCGCTCAATTTGACCCATAGCGGATGAACTTGCTCTCATCAATCATCCCATTGAGGATAGTGATCTTGTCATTGCTGCTCTCAATGGCTTAGAACCCACATTCCGTGAGTTCACTGCATCAATCCGCGCCCGTGATGCACCTCTTCAATTTGATGAACTACTTGATAAGCTGGTTGACTTTGAAATTTTTCTACAAAGAGATGAGCGCCAATCAATGTAACGACCCGTTTCCGGACCGCTACCGAGCTCAACATACCGAGCTCAAGTTACCCTTTAGAAAAGTACGGTCTATTTTTTTTATTTTTTAGACCAGCTTGTGCACATCAGAGTAATTACAGCTTTTCGAAACATGGTGCAACTACGACACAAGACTTAAGTCCTAAATAACATCACGCAGGTATAACAAGTACATACTTATATATATACAAGATATAAAAAGTGCATACAAAAAAAACAGTAATAATGTACAAAGAAAATACACCTAAGGTATGACGACTTCAAGAGAGCAATCATACCCTGGGGGTACTTCCGGCAGACACCCACGCAGGGGGCTGCTCCAAAAGTAAAACCACCAGTCTACCCTGTGCTCAAAATGACATCTAGCCCAAACTGGTCACAACCTCTGAACACAAAAAAACAAAGTACAGTCATCCCAAAAAAACATCCAACAAACATAATCAATCACGACAAATATAGGTCGTCGCCCTGATCCTCGTCGAGCTCCTCCTCGCCATCATCTGCTGTCGAGTTCCCTGCACCCTCGACATCGCCTGGGTAACCATCATGGATTGAAGGTACCACGGGAAAGGGTCAACTTCTCAACAATTCAAGATAAACACGACATAAAGAAATAAGCAACACAACAAAGTATAACATTCACCAAACGTGACTCAACCATCTCACTCTAGACTCGACACTTTTTCCGGAATGCACACGCCGCATCGTATCTTTGGAAAGTCGGTAGAAGCCTTGGGATCTTCGCTCTCCCTAGGGACGATCGACTCGGGTCCCGTAAGCGTGGCAGCGCTTAGAAGTCCCCATAAGCGGAAAAGGGACCTAGCACCTCTCCGCTCCGCTTATCCGGTCGCAACTTCAAACGCCAACGACTCGCTAAGCTCTCTCACTCAATGAACAATTACGCATCACGATATTCAAAGAGTTATCGCAAGATATTCAACGCATGTCAAATAAAAAGAGCAGGCTCAACATGAAGAAACGCAATTCAACAACAATACACAATTAAGTGGCATATATTCAATCATATCACAACACTTCAAGCTCGACACAAATCAAGGAATCCATACATAGGAATATAACAATAAAAATCCTAGAATGTCTAGAAGTGCCCTTATCAACTCCAAGCTAACGCTGTCGACAACGACCTCGACACATTTGTCTTCAAACGAGCTCGACAACGACCTCGACATCACTTTGTCTTCCAACGAGCTCGACAACGACTTCTCTCACTCGATCTCGACACGTACGGCTCTCAGTCAACCTCGGTTTCGTGTTCTCGTACACCCTGATCTCCTTGCAGCACGATCTCGGAAATCACACTGCCTCAAATGATGGTCGAGATGGTGATATATGTCGAAGATGATAAGAAACAAGGTTCTTTGAAGAAAGTTTATCTGAAGCTCAATGGAACTCAAGGTTCTTCAATGGAGGTTTGGAGAAGAGGAAATTTAGAGAAGAAGAAAAAGAAGAAAGCGGAAAGTGAGTGTTTAAAGCGCTAAGCGTGATATTTAGGGAGGTGGAGGAAACTAATCATGATATTTATCTACAGCTGGCGGAAAAAAAACAGTTTGGTCTTATCTCCCTTAAATATCTCTTAAACAATAATTAATTACAAGAAAACCATTTTAAATGAATTTATCTTTCATAAAACCACAAATAAGCGACACCTAGATTTTAAAGTAAGATATTAATCCAAACAACAAGATATACTAATTAACGCTAAATAATATTCGTAAAAATACGAGTGTTATCATCTCGACACGATGTCGACCAGGGTGCTTGTGCAAGCGCACAAGGTTCTAACACGAGTTCGTGCACGCGGCCTCCTCAGCTCGGTACGCGACCTCATCAGCTCGACATATGACCTCGGCACGCGATCTTGGCACGGGATCTCGACACGAGGTCTTGGTACGAGGTCTCGATACGATGTCCTAATACGAGGTCGATCTCGTCCTCAGGTGTTACAATCAACATCTACTCAGCCTGCACCTGTCACATCAAATCTGGCACATCGTGGATCATATCATGGTGCTTGTGATAGGCCTCATCAATTAGGCACTCGTAGGGCTCCTGCTGCTACATTATCCTCTGATAATGTCCCAATTTGCCAATACTGTGACAAACGTGGTCACACTGCAAAGACATGCTTCAAGCTGCATGGCTATCCCTCTCGTGACTCACGATCCAACAAGAAGCCAACTGCTCACCATGTGAAACGTGCCTTCACTGCTGATTCTGATTGGTTGCTTGACACTGGGGCATCTCACCATGTCACCAATGATCTTGCCAACCTTCATATCTCTCAGGAGTCACCAACCTTAGAGCACCTCTATGTTGCTGATGGTAAGCCACTATCAATTCAAGCCACTGGTTGCTCTACATTTCACATTCCTCACAAAATTTTACAGCTCACAAATATTCAATATGTACCAACTGTCTCACAAAATCTTGGTTCAGTTTCTCAACTATGCCATACTAATCAAGTTTCACTTGAATTTTTTCCATTGTTTTCTGAGGTCAAGGATTTGAAAACAAGGAAGATACTGCCGCGAGGAAGAAATGAGGATCATCTCTACAAACTTCCCTTGACCAACTTCACTCCATCAGTCCATCATTCCCTCAAATCCACCTCTGCTCAACTTTGGCACAATCGCTTAGGACATCCAGATTTCAGAATTTTAAACCATGCTCTCAAAACTTCTGAGATTCAGCAAGTGTCTGCCACCAATAAGTGCCTTGATTGCCTTGCCAATAAAAGTCATAAATTATCCTTTCATAAGTCTAGCATATCTAGTAGTCAACCTCTTGAGTTTATTTTCTCTGATGTATGGGGCTCTACTCCTTTCAAATCAATAAATGGTTATTCTTACTATGTTATTTTCATTGATCTCTACTCAAGATGTGTGTGACTTTATCCTATCAAATTGAAATCTGATGTCTCTAATATCTTTCCAGTTTTCAAAGCTTTAGTTGAAAATAAACTCAATGCCAAAATCAAACACTTCTACTCTGATAATGGTGGAGAATATATAAAACTTCGATCATTTTTCCAACAACATGGCATCTCTCATTTAAGAACACCTCCATACACTCCAGAGCACAATGGCATCTCAGAAAGAAAACATCGCCATCTCGTTGACACTGCCAGATGTCTCCTTAACAATGCATCTCTCCCTCCCCAATTTTGGTGTTATTCTTTGCAAACAGCAACCTACCTAATTAACAGACTTCCCACACCAAGCCTTAAAATGCAGTCCCTACTTCAAGTCCTCTTTCAAACAGATCCTAACTACACCAAGCTAAAAACCTTTGGCTGCCTCTATATCCTTGGTTAACCCCTTATGTGGCCAACAAACTTCGGCCTAAATCTGAGCCCTGTGTGTTTTTAGGATATAGCCTAACTCAAAGTGCCTATCTTTGCTACAATCCTATAATAAACAAGCTTGACACCTCTAGACATGTTCAGTTTGTTGAGGATATATTCCCATTCTCCAACAAACTCTGCCCTATCAATTCAAATTCAAATACCTCTAACCACCCATTTGAACAACAACCAATCCCTATCAACCTTTAAACCTTCAAGCTAAATCCTCAAACCAAGCCTCACCAAACCTCTCCAATTATCCCGTAACATCCATATCTCTCAATCATCTCCCCAAACACTGAGTCACTCAACTCGGCACCTTCCTCCTCTCAGTCACCAAATCCCACCACTAGCCCAACTCACTCATCCTCTATACCAATCAATACACCCGAACCTGTCTGTCTATTACCACCTCGAGATGATCCTCCAACAATTCTTCCAGCAGTATCTCCCTCAAACACTTTTGTTGGAACCTAAACGATTGAGAAGTTTAGACCCTCATTAATTTTGATGATAACAAAGTATCTTCTGATAAGTCCTTGAGTGTGAAGGTATTAAAATCTCTTATGTTTTATCTCACTCAAGCAAGAAGAAGAAAATCACAAGTATTGAATACATTCCATGTGTGCCAACATCCGATTCACTCCAGCGTCTTGTGTATAGCGAGTGTCCGATAGTGTTATTCTTTGACACGTGGATTACTCAATTGCTGCGAGCGTCCGTCTCTTATTCTGAGCGAGTATCTGGTCTTTTAATGAATCACGTGATGGTCACGTTTGTGCTCCTCTACCTCAGCTGTTTTGGAACAGAATTCGAATTTGATTTTGTGCGCTCATTTTGATGTACGAGGTATCAAAGGTGACACCTTTGGTATAAGACGAAATTCGTACAAGGCAATTGTGAAAAGCAGATAGTACAAAAACAATAATATGTACTACTCTGATATTCTCTGGAAAGGAAGAAAAGGACAACATTTCAAATTACCTCACTCAATGATATGGAGCTGAAATTTACTACAACGATAATACCCCTCAGAGACTCCTATAAATATCCCAAGGTATTCATTGAAGAAGGTTGCCAAGTGAGCAATCAAGTTTCGTGCCAAGTTTCTAGACACCAAGAACCGAACCTCATCGTCAGATATTCTTTCTTTTAGAAAGTTATTTGTTTTTGTGTTTAATCTTTTCATCCTCTCTGTGAGAGTTATTTGATTGTATTCAAAAGAATATTACTTTGTAAAAGTTGTTCTGCCTAGTTAAGGCTTTGTTCCTCAAAGGCTCGAACGTACTGAGTCATTTTGAGAAGTTAAGAGTATTGTCAAGTTTGTGACAGTAGAATACTCTTAAGAAAATTTGTAATCAGTTGATTATAGTGAAAAATCCTTCAGGAACGAAGGGATAAGACGTAGCTACCAAGTTGGTGGTGAACTAGTATAAATCTCTGTGTCTCTTGCTTTATTGCTTTACATTTACTTTTATCCTGCGGATAAAAACAAGTTTTCATAAACTTTATTTCCAGCATCTAGTCATACTCCAGCATTCGATTTCAAACAGATTCAAAATCCAATGTTCTAAAGTGTTTTTAACTTAAAGTTTGCGAAAAGATTTCAACACTTTTCAACCCCCTTCTTGTGTTCACGTTCATTTGGTACCAGAGCTCGGCCTCTTGGTTGAGTACTTAACAGTGTTAAGAGAAAAGATCCTATATTGTGAACATGTCTGCAGAAGGTGGTCACATGAACCATCCTCCTCTATTTACCGGAGAAAAATTTGACTACTGGAAAGATAAGATAAAAGCTTTCTTTGAGACACAACAACTTGAGCTGTGGGATATTGTTGAAAGTGGTTACCTTATTCCCACTAATGCTGCTGGTGTTGCTATTGCCAGAGAAAATTGGAATGAAGAGCAGAAAAAGAGATATCAAATCAATCAAAAAGCTAGAGATTCTTATCTGTGCTATTCAGAAAAAGAATATGATAAATGTGGCAAATTCGATACTGCCAAAGAGATATGTGATTCTCTTGTTTTTTCTTATGAGGGCTCTGCCCAAGTAAGAGAAACTAAAGCTAGCATGTTGGTTCGCCAATATGAATTGTTTAAAATGGAAGATGGTGAAAACATTGAATCTATGTTTGGAAGGTTTCAAACACTTGTTCATGGGTTATAGGCCCTTGGAAAAAGTTATACCACACCTGACCATGTGAGAAAGATCCTGAGAAGTTTGACCAAGCAGTGGAACCCAAAGTCATTGCTATTCAAGAAGCAAAAGATTTAAATGTCTTGAGACTTGAAGATCTTTTGAGTTCTCTGAAAGCTCATGAACTTGAGTTGAATGACGAAGAACCTGTAAAGAAAAGCAAGTCTATTGCTTTGAAAGTCAACAAACATAAAACCAGTACTTCTAAAGCCTTTCAGGCTGAAGAAGAATCAGAAGATAAAGTTTCAGAAGGAGACGTTGATGGGTCGGATGATGAGCTCGCGTTCATATCCAGGAAGATCCAAAGGATGTGGAAGAAAAGAAACTTCAAGAAGAAATTCCACAAGAAAGATGTCGAGGATAAGAAGGAAAGCAAAGACAAAAGCCAAGTTGTCTGCTATGAATGTAAAAAGCCTAGAAGCTTCAAATCTGAATGTCCTAATCTTAAGAAGAAGCCCATGAGAAGTTCCTTCAAGGGAAAGAAGAAGAGTCCCATGGCTACATGTGAAGATCTGGATTCATCATCCTCTAAGGAAGATAATGATGAAGAAGCCAATCTTGCCCTCATGGCAAATACTGACTTAGACTCTGAAGAAGAAGTTGAAGAGGTAATAATATATGATTCTTATTCTGAACTTCAACTTGCATTTGATGATCTTCTTAAGGACTCTGCCACTCTCTCCAATGAGTACAAAGCTTTGAAAAAGAAATTTTCAAAATTATCACAAGATTTTCAAGTTTTGAAAAATGAAAACTCAAAGCTCAGTGAAGAGAACTAGAAGCTGAAAACTGAAAATCAGCATCTGGTGGATAGTCAGCGTCTGGTGACATGTCAGCAACCAGAAGCTGAGAGCTCTCAAACTGAAAGCTCTGAACTAAAGGCAAGCCTAAGTGTAAATCAGATGATTATGAATATGCCTTTCAAAAGTTTCTTGCAGAGAGTGTAACTCGAAGCAAGCAAGCTTTAATGATTTGGGGTGTCAGTAAAACGACAACTCAAGGTCTTGGCTACATATCAGATGAACCCTCTTTAGAAAATAAAAATCCTGCATCTGATAAATCCAATGATCACAGTGAACGCTCGCATTGTACTTACTGCAACAAACCTGGTCATCTGAAAAGTGCATTTACTGCTTTTAAGACTAAGAAGGATAAGCATCCTTCAAGAACTAACCTGAAAGGACCCAAAAAGATATGGGTACCTAAAGATAAAATAGTCTATGTTACAGACATGCTTAGCAACAAAGTCAACACACCTATCTTGGTACTTAGACTGTGGATGCTCGCGTCACATGACGGGAGAAAAGCACATGTTCCAAGAGCTAAGGCCTAGAGAAGAAGAATTTGTTGGTTTCGGAGGAAACCAGAAAGGTAAAATAGTTAGAATTGGTCGCATTGGTAAAGGCTCTCTTCTCTCTATTGATAATGTACTTTATGTTGAAAGACTAAAGGATAATTCTTTGAGCATAAGTCAATTATGTGACAATGGTTATGATGTCATTTTTACAGAAACTGGATGTTCAGTAAAAAGCAAGAAAGATGGCTCTATTTTCTTTACAGCTAAGAGGAAACAAAATATTTATAAAATTGATCTTTTTGAACTTGCAAAACAAGAAGTCAAGTGTCTCATGTCTGTTGAAGATGAACAATGGATTTGGCATAAAAGATTGGGTCATGCCAGTTTGAGATTAATCTCAAAACTAAACAAGCACAGTCTTGTCAGAGGTATGATTGGATCTCTACTTTATCTTACTGCTTCAGCGTCTGCCTGTGTGCTAGATTTTAATCTGATCATAGAGAATCACAATTGAGTGCTGTTAAAAGAATATTCAGATATTTACAAGGATCTACTAATCTTTGTTTGCTTTATAAGAAATCAAAAGATTACCAGTTAGTAGGTTTCTGTGATGCTAACTTTACTGGAGACCGCATTAAAAGAAAGAGCACAAGTGGAGGCTGCCAATTCCTTGGAGCAAATCTTGTGTCTTGGTCAAGCAAAAGATAAAGCACTATTACACTCTCAACAGCAGAAGCTGAATACATCTCCGCAGCAAGTTGCAGTTCTCAACTTCTGTGGATGAAATATCAATTTAAAGACTACTTAATAAAAGAGAGTAACATTCCTATCTTCTATGATAATACATCTGTAATTTGTCTTACTAAGAATCCAATATTGCATCCTAGAGTAAAACACATTGAGATTAAGCATCGCTTCATAAGAGACTATGTTCAGAAGGGTATTCTTGAAATAAAATTTATAGACATTGATCATCAGTGGGTTGATATTTTTACAAAACCCCTTGCTGAAGATAGATTCAATTTTATAAGAAGAAATTTAAATTTTCATCTTATTGAAGAATGATTAATCTCAACGTCTTATGATATGCATCATTCAGCATCTGGTATGATATAAGCATTCACATGTGTACTCATATGATATGTCATTCATAATGCATAACTGAACGTCCGGTGAATTCATTTGCGTGTGTCCGAGCACACACGTGTTGAACTCGTGTGGGACTTAAGCGTCTCATCACACCTAATCTGAGTCATGATTATTTAGGTTTTCAATAAAATCTTTTTCTTGATTTTATCTTCATTTTGGCAACTGTATTTACTGAAAAAGGGAATCTTTATTTTATTTTTTTTTGATTTGTTATTTATTCAGAGGAAATGAGAAAAGTTTTTCAAAAAGTAACTGTACCATTTATCAAAACTTTCCCACTACTCCTTCACTTTCGCTCCACACTCTGTTTTTGTCTGCGAAAACTGCTTTTTTCTATCTCTCTCTCTCTCTGTGTGATTTCTCTGAAACCCTAAACCTCCATCACCTACCCTCCTATTGCAACCATGACTGATGATAAGGTCGGAGAATATGATGCGTTCATTATAGCATATGGTTTGTTGTTAGTTTTGCATTGCATAGTAGTCATTTTAGTGATTTTTTACCCATAGTTCTCATGCATTATGCTTGGTTTAGATAATGCACTTGGTTTGAGTTCAATTGTGCAGGAAAGAAGGTTATTGGCTTAGGAAAGTGGTGCTAAATCACTTAGACGGATGTTGCAACCAACTCGGAGGCCAAAGTACCAAAATATGGCAAGATTTAAGAGCAGCACGGCCTACCCGTGTTGCTGCCCACGACCGTGCCTTGGTGGATGTGAAGAAATTCAAGTTGAGCAAACAGTGGATAACACGGCCAGGCCGTGTTTTCCACCACGGCCGTGCCTGTAGGTTCCCAGAACAACACGGCCTAGCCGTGTCCGCCACCACGCTCGTGTCGGGCTTCGCTTATGCTATTTTGTATTTTAAGAGCAACACGGCCAGGCCGTGCCAGGCTCCACGGCCGTGCTGCGACTCGGTCCAGACTTGTATTTTGCGGGTTTTGACTTATTTTTGAGATGTTTTCTCAACCCTTTTGGTGGAGAACTATAAATAGAGGGAGAAAACATTGACCTAGGGTTGGTTTTTGTTGGCTAGAGATTGAATCAAGAACAAGGATCAAAGGCAAATTTGAGGAATCAATGGAGTCTTTGGCTATTTCTTCATCCCAATTGATTGGTTTCTTCTCTTCTATGAGGAACTAAACCTCTTGTACTAGGGTAAGATGAACTTTGTGGATCCTTCTATGTAATCAAATTCAGAATTTCAATGCAAGTATGATTTATTTTATTTGATCATTTATTTCTGTTCTTAATGCAATTCGATGCTTGATCACCATTGGGTTGAACTAGGGTTTTAGCATCAATTGGAAAATTGAGGTTTTAAACTTGCTTTGGGATAATTTGACATGCTTAATAAGGTTATAGGAATATAATTCTTGTTGTATGAGTTTGTATGAATCCTATTTCGTTATGCTTGATTAAATTAATTTGGACCTAAGGAATTAGGACTCGTTTATTTAATCAAAAGGGTTAATAGAGAAGGGATTTTCGTTAATCTAAACTTGTGGATTTGAACTTCAAATACATTATCATTGCTTGCATTGGAATAGAATTCAAGAGCATAAAGGTTGAAACAAAGGGATTCGAGCCTTAGTCACTTTTATTCTCCCTAATATCCAAATATCTTGTCTTGTTAGTTACTGATTTTGTTGCTAAACACCAATTACAAACTTTTCAAACACCTTCGTATTCGTCGATAGTTCAATTAGTTACACCTTTTGTTTAGTTAATAATTGGTCACAATCCCTGTGGATTCGATCTTTTATTACTTAACGACGAAATCGTACACTTGCGATTTTTCCTCAACAGAATACACTGCTAGCTTTGACACCATGATAGAAGCAAAAGTTTTAACTGAGAACAGAATCGGCTTGAAAAGTTTCAAGCTTTATGGGTTTGATTTAGATGAAGGTTTGACGAATCTGGGCTGGAAAAACTACTTCCTTTGGGAACCTATTGATGTTATGGTTAATGCTATCAAGAAAGTCTGGGGAAACGTTCATATGCTTCCAGGTGGAATAGTTGAAGGTCATGTCAGAGGTTTCAAGTTGGTGTTCACCAAAAAAACCATCGCTGATACCATTAAGTGCCCCTATAAAGGCATTAGTTACTATGCTGGTTGGGAAGACGCTTTCAGAGGAATGGAAAACGTCAACGAGGCTCTGTTCGAGAACTATCGCCAGTTGAAGGAAAATGATGTAACTTCTATTGCCAAGAATCTGAAAAGTCATTACAGAGTTCTACACAAAGTTATTGCTAAGAGCGTTATTCTGAAGACTGGGTCAAGCGACATAGTGAACTATGAGTAGAAGTTCATTATAAGAAATTATATGGCTGGTCAGAAAATCAACTTGCCTAGGTTGATTTTCAACAATACCGTCAATGCGCTTGTTGGTTCAAGGAAGGGTTCTGCTGACAAGAAGAACATTATCAAGGTTATTCCCTATGGAGTTCTTCTTACTACTATGATGGTCAAGGATGGAATTGCAAGAAGGCTCAGTGACTTGATAAACAAAGAAGAAAGAGATAAGTATTTTGGAATTAGTGCTATTGTTCGTCCTGAGGTTTTTGGAGTCAATAGCCTGGTAAGAATGAAATTGATCAATGCTGATATGATCAAGAAGTGAAAAAGGAACAAGGAGAAGGAACAGAAACTTCGGTTAGTGAAGTAGCTGAAACAAAACCCACTAGAAGCTCAGCATCTGGTGTGAAGAGAATTGCTGAGTCTCCAGCTAGGGAGACAAGAAGCAAGAAGCAGAAGGTGCCTCCTGCCCCTCAAGAGAATGTTGAAGCAGAAGATGGTGAGGATCTGGTCCTCATCAGGAAAATAATGGAGAAAAAGAAGAAGACAGAAGCTGAAAAACCTGTTTCAACATTTGTTCACAAGAAGCAAGCTCCTCCTCCTCCTGCTGTTGCCACTCAAGGCAAAAGAAGAAGACTTGTTAAGCATTCTGAGCTTAACCCAAAGGTACTTGATTTTACAGTTGATGATTCTATAACTACCTTTGAGTCTGATGATACTATTCCTGCACCACCATTGTCTGTTTCTTAACCACAAACAAAACCACAACCACAAACACAAACTCACTCCATACAACCTTCACCCACCAAACCTCAACCCAAAAGAATCAGAAAAACTAAACAATAAACCACTGCCCTAATACCTATAGAAACTTCCCAATTAACCAAATTAACCACAAGACCTAGAACAATCATTTTTCCCTCACTACAAGCCTTTACCTCCTCATACACATCCCTCTCCACATACATTTCATCACTTCACTCTCACCCTTTCAACCTTCTCTTCAAAATCCATCCAAACAAGCCCAAAAACTACATTGTCAAGAAGACTTCACCTATCCCACTTACCCTCAGTTACAAACCTACCTCCATTTCTGGTGCAAAGAAGTTTGTATCTGCCATTAACAGACCAAGGTTTCTTAGAGAAGAAGTGTATCATTCCATTTATGAACACTCTTCTCTATGGCATTTGAAAACATTCACCTCTGGGGTTGCAAGACTGGAAGTTGCCTTTCCATTAAGAGTTGTATTCAAAGAAGGAGATGAGAAAGTTGATATATCCTTCAAAGGAAGATTGAGACCTCAATCAAACAGCAGAACAATTTCTTTCTCTGTTGATCTTCCCAGGTTCCTACCACAGAATGAACCTTTTACCCTTGAGGAATGCGAAAGGTGGATAACAGATGAAGAAGTGGCCCTTATGACTCATTGCCTGGAGATGAAAAGGCTTGAGCTTATTCGTCAATATAGAAACCCTGCTTCAGCGTCTGTCAAGATTGTACCTGATAGGCAAAGGTGGTTGCCTTGGTCTATTCCTGGAAAAAGGAAGGAACCAGCTCCTGGAAAAATGTCGTTCAGTAAAATTGGACTGAAGGAATTTGAGAAGGCTCTTCAGAGATATGATCTCAAAGGATTCTTTGAGCTTAAGGAGTTGTGTAAAGACCATGCTAGGAGATTCTACCTGAATTCTCTGAAGATAGATGAATGGAGAACTGGCTCCTCTGGCTGCTGTGATGTAGAAAAATCAACCATTCCTACAGTCGGCTCTATCACCAGGGTACCTGACACTAATCTTGGAACATTGTATTTCGATGATATGTTTATGTGTTCTGTGATCAGGCCTTTGAATGCTATGAAGATTTATGTCCAATGGGCTGCTGTTTGCAAACATTTTGATATTGGTTTCACTTGGAGTCAAATGACTGCGTCTTGGAAAGACAGAGCCATTTTGCCTCATTTTGTGCCTCTGGATACTGAAGATGATGATAGGGAGAATCTGCGAAGATTGTATCTTGCTGAAAATGAAGGACTCAACTTAATTTTTGATGCAATGGGAACCTTTGTTAAAAGAATTTTTGGAGAAGCTGCTGCTATGAAATTTGATGATTTTGTTGAAGATCTGATCAAGCACAGGGAAATTATCTTCATGAGTTTGTTGTATCCTGAAGAGAATATGCAGAAATGGGAAGTGGCTATGGAAGTTGAGAAACGGAAGCTGGAAAGTTTTATCAAATGGTTCTTACCAAATGATAACTTCTTCCAAAAGGCAAGGGAAAAGAAATAGCTAAGATTGAAGCTGTCCAATTGGGTGCTAGTAGAGCATCAGAAGATGGAATCTCGACGAGCTGCTATTGTTGAACCTGTTCCAGAAGCTGAACCTTCTTCTGCTCCTCCTGCTACATGATGATGTTGTCATCTTGCCTAAAGTTGAGTTTGAAGCTATCATGGCTACAAATCAGAAAGTGTACCAGCTGGAAAACACTGTGAACATCCTCTTGGAACGTTTCAATCAACTCCTACCTCCTTCTCCACCAAATCCTTAAACATTTTGTTTTTTTTTATTTGGTACTGTGTGATAAGATATTTTTTTGGTACAAGTATATTTTGCACTTAGTATCATTTTGGAACAATTATTCTGCTTACTTGGTACTATTATATTTCTATGGTCTGACCTTTTATCTTCAAATTTTTCTAGTATTATATCTTACTGTTTTGACTATGATGTGGTTTACACTCTTTTTATCTGATGACAAAAAGGGGAGTAAAAGAAAGGTCTGATGAACACGTTGAAAGTCCGACGGACACGTTGAAGTATCATACATTTCATGCATAAATCATACATAACACATTTCTAAATTGCTTTGATACTCTATAAGATATACAGCTCTGATAATCATTAATATCTATTGGTTTATTATATTGGTACAATGAATTTCAGCATCTGATTGCAAAGTATACTCATCATTGGTACAATGATTTCAGCATCCGATACCCACATCTAATTGAATATATGCTCTGATGTTATTAAGTATTTTTGCGATCACAATAAATGATATGATTATTAAAAATCGCTCTAATACCTGAATTATTTAATTTTATCTGAGTTGTTGAACTCAAGAGGAGACCCTTGAAATTATTTTTTCAAAATTAAATTATTTATCAACCTTGGATATTTGTCATCATCAAAAAGGGGGAGATTGTTAGAACCTAAACGATTGAGAAGTTTAGACCTTATTAATTTTGATGATAACAAAGTATCTTCTGATAAGTCCTTGAGTGTGCAGATATTAAAATCTCTTATGTTTTATCTCACTCAAGCAAGAAGAAGAAACTCACAAGTATTGAATACATTCCATGTGTGTCAGCATCCGATTCACTCCAGTGTCTTGTGTATAGCGAGCATCCGGTAGTATTATTTTTTGACACGTGGATTACTCAATTGCTGCGAGCGTCCGTCTCCTGTTCTAAGCGAGTATCTGGTCTTTTAATGAATCACGTGATGGTCACGTTTATGCTCCTCTACCTCAGCTGTTTTGGAACAGAATTCGAATTTGATTTTGTGCGCTCATTTTGATGTACGAGGTAACAAAGGTGACACCTTTGGTATAAGACAAAATTCGTACAAGGCAATTGTGAAAAGCAGATAGTACAAAAACAGTAATATGTACTACTCTGATATTCTCTGAAAAGGAAGAAAATGACAACATTTCAAATTACCTCACTCAATGATATGGAGCTGAAATTTACTGCAACGGTAATACCCCTCAGAGACTTCTATAAATACCCCAAGGTATTCATTGAAGAAGGTTGCCAAAAACTGCTAGAAACTATATTCTAAAAGAGCTATTACTCAAGTGAGCAATCAAGTTTCGTGCCAAGTTTCTGGATACCAAGAACTGAACCTCATCGTCTGATATTCTTTCTTTTAGAAAGTTATTTGTTTTTGTGCTTAATCTTTTCATCCTCTCTGTGAGAGGTATTTGATTGTATTCAAAAGAATATTACTTTGTAAAAGTTGTTCTGCCTAGTTAAGGCTTTGTTCCTCAAAAGCTCGAATGTACTGAGTCATTTTGAGAAGTTAAGAGTATTGTCAAACTTGTGACAGTAGAATACTCTTAAGAAAATTTGTAATCAGTTGATTATAGTGGAAAATCCTTCAGGAACGAAGGGACTAGACGTAGCTACCAGGTTGGTGGTGAACTAGTATAAATATCTGTGTCTCTTGTTTTACTGCTTTATATTTACTTTTATCCTGCGCTTAAAAACAAGTTTTCATAAACTTTATTTCCAGCGTCTGGTCATACTCCAGCATCCGATTTTAAACAAATTCAAAATCCAGTGTTCTAAAGTGTTTTTAACTTAAAGTTTGCGAAAAGTTTTCAATACAATTCAATCCTTCTTCTTGTGTTCACATTCAACTTCCTTATTTCACCATCCAATGGTGACAAGATCCAAAAATGGCATTCAGAAACCGAAAAAGATTCATGCTGTGAGTAAGTTTCCACTTCCACCATCAGTTGAACCATCATGTGCTTCTCAAGCTATCAAAATTGTTGAGTGGAAGACATCAATGAGTGAGGAATTTAATGCACTCCTAGCTAATGGCACTTAGTCTCTCGTCCCACCCAAGGATCATTATAACATTATTGGATGCAAATGGGTGTTCCGTATTAAGCGGCATCCAGACGGGTCTATCTCACGTTACAAAGCACGTCTCGTAGCCAAAGGATTCTATCAACAACCTGGGGTGGACTACTCAGAGACATTCAGTCCTGTAATTAAACTACAGACAATCAAGCTTGTTCTCTGCATAGCTCTTTCAAAAGGTTGGCCATTATCCCACATGGATGTAAACAATGCATTCCTTCATAGCACGATCACAGAAGATATTTACATGAAACAACCTTATGGTTTTGTGCACCCCACTCAGCCCAATTTTACGTCCAAATTACAGAAGTCTCTCTATGGTCTAAAGCAAGCACTGCGGGTCTGGTATCATGCACTTCGATCATTTTTGTTGTCATATGATTTTACCAATGCCAAGTCTGATACTTCCCTATTTATCTATCATAATGATCATACCACAACCTACTTCCTGGTGTATGTTGATGATTTACTTCTTACAGGAAACAACACTAAGTTTCTTAGTGAATTTCAGCAGGCTCTGTCAAACAAGTTCTCTCTCAAAAATCTGGGTACCCCTAGTCGCTTTCTAGGCATAGAAATTGTGCCAACAGCCACTGGGTTATTCCTTACTCATCACCATTACATTCGTGACCTTTTGGGCCAATTCAATATGCAAGATTGCAAACCCATCTCCACTCCTATGCCTACATCTCAATCATTAATTTCTTCTGCATATAGTTCAAGCTGCGTTGTTACTGCATACAGGAAACTCATTGGCTCACTCCAATATTTGTCACTCACAAGACCTGATGTGTCATTTGCAGATAACAGATTAGCTCAACATATACAATGTCCCACTGACATTCACTTGCAAGCAGCTAAACGGGTGTTGCGGTATCTCAAAGGCACCATTAACCATGGTCTCCTACTAGCTAAAGAAAGGACATCTTCTCTCCGAGGCTTTTGTGACTCGGATTGGGCTGGAGATACAGTTGATCGCAAATCCACAGGTGCCTACATCATATACCTTGGCGCCAATCTAATATCTTGGTCGTGTAAGAAGCAACCCACAGTTGCTAAGTCTTCCACAGAGGAAGAACACATAACAATTGCCAATACCACTACTGAAATCCTTTGGCTACAGGAATTGTTGAAAGAGCTCAAATTTCCACTACTTGGCAAGCCTCTAATTCATTCGGACAACCTTGGAGCCACCTATCTCTGTGCCAACCCAGTCTTTCATTCAAGAATGAAGTATCTAGCCATTGACTATCACTTTGTGCGTGATCTAGTTGGTGCTCAACAGCTTCAGGTGCTGCACATTCCATCATGTCATTAATTGGCTGACCTTCTCACTAAGCCATTATCAGCTGCACGATTCCTTCTTCTCAAATCCAAGATTGGAGTCGTCAATCCTTCCTCCATCTTGTGAGGGCATGTAGGAGTAACAATAGAATTGAATCATTCATAACAGAATCCGATTGTGCATCTCATAATAGAATCCACAAGATCAGATTCATCACACCAGAATCAGATTGCTTAATTTCAAATCTATTTGTATTTAAGCTTGTATTTAAATTTCCTAAACTTTAGCATTGACTTGCTGTTGACAGCTTCTTGTATTTCCCTATATAAACATCTGTACAATTGATAGAATGTAATGCAATCATATTCTCTCATATCTTCTTCAGAGAAGAGGTTCTAGCTAAAGACACATTTTCTAGTAGTTGTGGAGACCTTGTGAAGTTTACTTGAGTAGTTTAGTTGTCACGGTCTGAGTTATATCTTATGTGTTGTAAATAATATATTTTACGTTGTTACATATACTAGTGTGTTTGGGGGCGCGCGGGGTGTATGTGCTGTCTTTTGATATTATGTGATGTTATACCTCGGCGGGGTGATAGAATATTCTTTAGTTCAGATCTGAGTTGTCTGACTCTGGCTAGAAGATGCGAGTGGAAGTAATTATGAATTTTATCCCACACTTACCAAGCATGTTTGCATCCAATCACTCGTGGCAACAAAAATTCAGAGAGTGAAGAAAGCAATCAAATGAACAACATCTGATCTTGAACAAACCATTTATCATACTCATTAGAAACAATATCTAACTCTCTATGAGTTTCATATTCATACTTCATTGGAATTAGCGGATTAACCACAAAGCGATATGAAGCTTATGAGCAGTGATAATTCCTTCAACTTGCTGATTCTACAGCAAGAATTTTTTATCATCTAACTTGATCGAAAGTGCATGAGTGAAATCGACAGTAGATGTTGAGGTTGAAGCTATTGATTCACGAGCGCTGAAACATAATTAGGATTCAAAGATCCACCATAAACACGACTTGAATCATGAATTGGTGAAGTAGAAGCCATGATTTCATGAGAAATCTAGAGAAAGTGGAGAAATCTAGTCCCGGAAAAAGAAGCTCTTGACACCATAGCGAAAAACACAAAGTTAATCGAGAGAAACACTACAGCAAAAATCAGTTTAGGCAACAACAAAAAACCGTGGCCAGAAATGAAAAAATCGTGGCCTAAACTTTAGGCAACGGTTTGGCCACAGTTTTGTAGGCGTGGAGTATGCGGCCGTTGCCTATTCCTTTACGCCACGGTTTTTTGTTTTCGCCCACGCTACAAAGATAACCGTTGCCTATAACACAAGAACAGGCCACGGTTTTCTGTACCGGTTTCAGGTCACGATTTTCTGGTCTTGTTTTATACCACAGTGACACAAGCGTTGCCTATACTTTAAGCCACGGTTATACTAGCGTTGTCTCGTCTTTTGGGCAACAAAATTTTAACCGTGGCCTATACCTTTAGGCCACACATATGCAAACGTTGCCAACTTCAAGAACAGGCCACGGTTTTCTAGACTGTTTAGGCGCGGTTTTACGGTCTTGTTTAAGAACACGGTGACATAAACGTTGCTTATATTTTAAGCCACGGTTATACTAACATTGCCTATATTTTAAGCCACGGTTATACTTTTTTAGCCATGACTCATTTTCAATAAAATAATTTCAACGCATAATTAAATAAATACGGTAAATTATAAATGTGAATAAACCATATAGATAATTAATTACTATCATTTAAAACAACTAAACCATTAAATTTTTTATAGCTATTTAATAATAAACAAGAGTTTAATATAACCAAGTCTTAATACAAGTAGCAAAGGTTAAAAACTTTGTCTAAGTATATCAAAATAGTATAACACTACTACGCAACCATAAAACACCAAGACATAATTACATCTTGTCATCATAAGTCTAAAACCATCTAAATCTTCCACGAATTAACTTCATTCATCTTCAGGATGATCTTCATCAGGATGATCTTCGTGTATAGACTGCACATATAAAAACAAGTTAATATGAATGGATCACTTAAAAGTCGGATCGTGACTTTCACTAGCAAATAGAGAGGCTTAACATGTATAGATGGAGTGCAAATATATGGAGATAGATACCACTGCAAATGGAGGCTACTTAATTAGTAATTGCATTTCCAAAATCCAAGCTAAACCATAAGCTACTAATTTGCTTAGATTCAAAACCACAACAAAGAAACAGTTAAATTATTAACTAGTTTACTGATTACTAAGTACTATAAACCGAATCTTACTAGAAACTACACCAAGGTTGAGGCATTCATATATATTACCATACCATCATTGCAGCAAGCCTTCACACAGAAAAAGGACATGCCCCTTTACAATACAAATTCAGTGTTGTTCACTTTTAATAAACCCACGGCTATGTACTCAAATCATTTGTAAAAGATGGACATAAGGGTACAATTATTCACTTGATCAGCTCAATTCAACTTGCAAGTTTTATTTTTACTAAAAGAGGAAAGGCATGTTGTATTAGAGGCAGAAGAGAAGCAAAAACATCAAACCTTTTAGAAAAGAAGCAAACGCAAACAAACCCAGAAATAGTCCCATAATAAAATAAAAAACATCAAACTTTAAAAGAGAAACAACTTTCAACAGATCTAAACAAAGACCCTCAATGCTGAAATATTTGAGCAGAACAAAAGATTCGATTAAAGACAAAGAATCGAATCTATTGAAAGTTGCAAAAAGACAAAGACCAGAAAATAGATTAAAAAATAGCAGTGGTAGAAGAAAGCTAAAACAGAAATTCTGCACTGTTTGCACTTATCGTTAAAGAACTGAAGACTAAAAATACTGCAGACTGTTTGCACATAAATTCTGCTGACTGTTTGCACTTATCATGATTAGTATGTGCAAATGAAGACTGTTTGCACTTATCATTACAAAACTGAAATTCTACAGAGCCAGATTCAATGATAGACAGAAAGCTAAAAAGCAACCTCAATGCTCAATATCTAAAAATTACAGTGAGTTTCACTCACATCATCATTTGTTTCAGAAATTACAGTGAGTTTGTCTATGATTTTTCACCTGTAGAGAATGCTTCATATAGGGCTTAAATGTGTGTGGTATTTAACTATAAAAGTTGAAAATAGAGAGGATAGTGTTTTACTTCGTGTAATTTAAACAAACCTTAGGGAGCTTAGTGTAACATACTCTATAACCAAGAGCTTTGAGCTCACACTTTCAACTAAGAGAAAGTTGAAGATAAAACATAAAAGAAAAAGATTTTTAAATAAGACGAGAAATATTGGCAAAACTGTTTCTTAACCAGCTAAACAAACAAGACAGTACTTTTTGGAATTACCGTTTTATAGGATACTCCCCAAGAATGTCATCCTCAAGAGAGCGACGAATCAACACTGGTGGTTGTGGGTAAAGCCTCAATGACTAAAAATTGAATATACTTATAAAAATCAACCACTAGCTATAGAATAATCAACTTAAACACAATGGGAGGTATGTCATCTTTATACCTAATTGATCACTCGAGTTGTATATTTGAGTTTCTTCATGTCTTCAATAGTTGGAAATCGATCTCCAAGTACAGCGTCAACCTATAAAAATTTATATATTATCAGATTTTTGTGATCTGGAAATGTAATATGATACTTCAATACTAATGTGAAACCTAAGAATCTCATGAGACCTCTTCTTGGAGCTTGGACATGACACTAGGCTCCTGCAGCCAATAAAAAAGAAGAAAAACCTTCTTGTATTAGCCATCACTGCGCTATAAATTAATTCTTGACTTTTGTATTTGACTTCAAAGAAATAAGTGTCGTAAGACAAGATAAAAGGTCCAAGTATAGTCCAAGATGGAATGGGATAAGCAGCACAGACAAGATCACAAGAACAAAAATCCACTTTTTATTTAACCTTAGCCACATATTACCTTTGACAGAAGATAAAAGGTCCAAGTTAAAACAGCAGCAGATGTTTCATGTCCAGCAATGAGCATTGTCATTAAGTCATCACGAAGTTGCTTACTTGACACCTACAAGAAGTAATTACTTTTATACTTTGCACTGACATCAAGTTTGTTCATTAACTAAAATAATTTGAGACACAACTAACATACATCATCTCCTGACGTCAACGAGAAGTGCAGAATACTTGGATCTTGTTCATTCATGTACTCCTCATGAAACTGTAACTCTTCTTCATCCACCATTCTCTGTAAATGATAATTGAAAAACATGTATAAACAACAACTTGAGTTTAGCAAACTGTACTATTAAAATCCACAATAGTTATAAGATGAATCAATGAACTGTGTTTTAACAATGATCAATCTAATGACAGCATAAAATTTATCTACAAAATTGGTATTTATTTAATTAACATACACATCAAAGTGTGTATCTTAAATTTCCGAAGTCTAAAATAACATACCGAAAAACTATTGCATGCCACATCAGAGAAGTAATCTTTCTTGTGCAAAAGTATGAATATTGCAAGACTAAGATATTATATAAGCATATCCATGTTCTGGTAACCTACCAAAGATTCAAATCTGTGCTTTAAGGATGAAATTATAAAAGTTCCCCTAATCTAACTCATCAACTTAAATGGAAGCAAGAATAATCAGACATCAAGTGTTCCAATTTCCATGAAACATTGTAGATGGAAAATAGAAGACCTAGATGTGATTCATCAATCATGAACTGCACAACACAATTAAGCTATCTCACCATTCCACAATATATCTGAAAAAATAAGCAATTTGCACAAGAAATTTAAATGGAAGCAAGAATAATCAGACATCAAGTGTTCCAATTTCCATGAAACATTGTAGATGGAAAATAGAAGACCTAGATGTGATTCATCAATCATGAACTGCACAACACAATTAAGCTATCTCACCATTCCACAATATATCTGAAAAAATAAGCAATTTGCACAAGAAATTTAAATGGAAGCAAGAATAATTAGACATCAAGTGTTCCAATTTCCATGAAACATTGTAGATGGAAAATAGAAGACCTAGATGTGAGTCATCAATCATGAACTGCACAACACAATTAAGCTATCTCTTGAACTGTAAATTCATCATTTAAATTAATAACCAAAATTCCTTTGAAATCTCAGCTAACAACAAAACAAGCGAACTAATTCAAGAGAGGAAGAGACAAAAGAATAATCGAACGAAAATAGAATAGAAATACCTGAAAAGTGAAGGTATAATCTGCAAATATAGAAAACAGATCGGTGCGTAACCTTGTTTTGTAAGAAACAATGCACTTGTAGGTATTAATATCAATAATAAAATAAAATAAAATAAAAAATAATTGAAAAATACCTGATAGATGTTGAAGTCGCACTACCAAAGATTTTCTGAAGAAATCTCTGAATTGACCGAAAGCGAAAAGTAAGCCCTAGCCGAAAAAGCTATGCAAGACTGTTGCTAGCGGAGGAGAGAGTGCCTGAACGCGACAGAGCAATGAAGAGGTGCGAGAGTGCTCACAGTAGTGGCTGGGTTTAGACGGTTGCTGGCGGAGGAGAGAGTGCTTGAACGCGATGGAGTGATGAAGAGGTTTGAGGTGCTCGCGATGGTGGTGGGTTTAGAGCGACAAAGGAAGAAGAGAGGAATACGAAGGAAGAAGAGAAACGGTGAGCAAGGCGTGATACTTGAGCGGCAATCGGCGAAGGGAGAGGCGAGTGAGCAGGAAGAACGACGAACGGCGAAACAGAGAACTCGGATGTATAAAGCTGAGAACGACGAACGACAAAGCGTAGAACGGCGAATCATAAGCAGAGTGAGCAGGAAGAAGCAGAGAACGGCAAACGGTGAGAGGAAGCGAAGAACAGTGAAGAGAGACGCGAGAGTGATGAACTAGGGTTGACGTATAAAGTTAAAGCACTTTCCATATCGGTTTTAAACTTAACCAATGTAAAAGGGGAGAAAATTCCCGCTCAGCTTTAACCCACGGTTGTGTGTAATATCATGTAGGCCACGGCTTAATAAGTGTGGCCTCAAGCGACAACATTTTCATAACCGTGGCCTATACATGCCCACATTTTTTAAAACGTTGCTAGATAAAAAAGAGGCAACGGTTGTAAGTTCAAAATCCAAAAAGACGGATGAAATTTGTACATTCTTACCAACGCCTATAAAACTGTTGTCTATTCAGTTTTAGGCCGCAGTTTTTTAGCCGTGGGCAAGTTTAGCGTGGGCTAAAGTCAAAAATGCTGTAGTGAAAAGAGAAAATCAAGAAACTGAAAAATGTAAGAAATGATTTCATTAATCTGAATGATTATCTGAATGACTAAATGAATACAATGTATACATCACTCCACTCTTACAAGCCACTGACTGCCATCAACTAACATAATTGATGCCAGCTGTCAGTAACAGAAAATAACCGTTTCTGTTATATTGAACTACCTAACTTCATACTCCAATATACAAGAATCATAACTTTACATTTTTGGTGTTAATTTAAAAGCTCGTTTCAATATACAGTACAAGAAAGTTGGAAGAGATCTTTATTTCATATGTGCATTGTTTTAAGCGTAGGCATCACAGTGAAAAAATTCTGTCTTTTGAAAACTTCTCCGTTAGTTATTGTTGAATTTGAATATGGTGCTAACTTCAATTACATGAATGATATGCATAGGAAAGCATGTAATCAAAAATAAAAATAAAAAATAGAGGGGTGGCATAAGTCCAAACAATCACGCCTGTGCCCCAGCCTCCAGCATAGTGATCGTCAACGTAAAGAATAATACTACTAACTTTCATGTTTTGTTTTAAATTAAAAAAAAAAATTCATTCTTCTGAAAATAACTCAATTTCATTAATGTTCTAATCATTTAGGTTTCATACGAAGATATTAACTTTATTTCTTTCTTTTATACTGTGAGGAATTTTTTTTTTTTGGGTCCCTCAAAGGCTTAAATATCACTTTCTATTCATTTCTTTTCATGAGATGTTGTTAGTCATATGTATGAATGAATTGGAGATACCTTAATTTCTTTATTTCAAAGGAATTTCTAGTTTTGAACTGATCTATGATCTCGAAATTTCTAATACAGTGCAACATATATTTTGTGTTGTGACAATTTTGCCTGTGCTGTTTAGGACTTTGTAATTGTGAAACACCTTTTCAAATATCATGATGAGGAACTATTGTGAATTAATTTTTTCGTTAAAGGATCCTTTTCCTGTTAGTTGATTAATGAAGGCACCAACTTCAGTTTGCTCCAGCTAACTGTCTTGGTTTTCAGCTTAATGATCATCTTGGACAATCGCATAACTTTTGCCTATTTTGGTAAGGGATTGGAATGTTTTAAAGGAATCGGTTAGAAAATGAAAGAATCGTGAAGTCTCACACAGAATAAAATGAAGATGATAAAAGTGTATATAAGTTGGGGAGTGCTTGAGTCCAAATAGTGAAGACCTTTTGGACAAAATGGTATCTCTCAAGCTTATGGACCACACATGTCACAACAACCCACACTCCAATTTGGGCCCGCTCTGAAATTCCAACAGAATCCGTCACAAAATGTGGCCAATTTTGTAGAACATCAGGATCTGGAAGTATAGGGTGTGCCAGATTAGGGCGTCAATGGAATCAGAAGAATAGGTGTGGCCAAATATATACTCACCACTTAACACCGGTTAAATTTGACATTTTACACCGGTTTTTGTATCGGTGTAGATAGTCTCGGTGTTGTATGTTGGAGCATTTTACACCGGTTATAAACAAAAACCAGTGTGAAAGACCCACTTGTCACACCTGTTTTGGTTGATAACGTGTGTAAAACGTATGTCTTTTACATCGGTTTTAAGAATAATCTATGTAAAACGTACAGTTTTTTTTAAATATCTGTTTATTTTTGTCCATTCCTGCCCAGATGCACTCTAAATGATCGACGATAAACAAGCACCAAATTTGCCAAGAATTGGCAGCAGAATTGACACCATATGTGCCCAAAATTCAAATTAAGCTATTCAATTTTTACATATAAAAAAGCAATGAAAAACATTACACATTAACTTTTTAAAAACTGAAAAATTATATAATCCAGAATTCTTGGCACCAAATTTATCAAGAATTGGGACCGAAAATTCATTTTTTTTTTTACAGATAACAAGCAATGACGACAAAACTTCAGCTTTGTCCTCATGTCAAATCTTTTCTTTCAAAACTTCATTATGTCTTCTATGATTATTGTTGCAGCTTCTCCCCAAAATAAATAGGCTAGCTTCATGATTCTTCTTCACATAATGCAGGAAATGAAGGGTTGGGGCATTAGAAGAAAAGATACAGTGAGGAGGAAGCTAAAGTTTGTCACCAAGATTATGATGGTGAAACCATGAGTTCTTCTTTAGATTCTATGATGGTGTCACCATCATAGAATCCAGAGAAGAATGGTTTCACCATTATCTTGGTGACAAACTTCAACAACACTATCATAGAATCCAAAGAAGAATGGTTTCACCATTATCTTGGTGACAAACTTCAACAGCTTCTTCCTCACGTATCTTTTCTTCTAAAACTTCAACCCTTCACTTCCTGCAATATTTGAAGAAGAATCCTGAAGCCTATTCTTCTTCACATAATGCAGGAAGTGAACGATGATAGCACATATCTCTTCAATGCCCTGCAACACATTAGTATTGCTAAGATTTTCAAGCAATTGGATCCTAAATTGATAAGTAAAATGGAAAGGGAAGATATATCTAGAAATATACAAACATGCGCTTACATTAATCAATTCGAGGAGTGGTTGCTGGACGACTCCCTAGGGGCTGTAGATACATCCGAGAAAGTCGAGGGAGAGTACTCTGGTGTAGAGGGAGAGTACTCTAGTGTCGAAGGAGTATAATCTGAGATCTCGTGGTCATTGCTCTGAACGACGTCCGGCTCTTGACGAAACCTCCCGGGCTGCTACGGGCCTCCTAGGAGAGGGTGGTCTCTTCGGAACCATTCGCATATAATCCTCGTCGCGATGCTGAAACATTGCGCGATACTCCCTTGCGGTCATCAACGGCCTCCTAATAGGGGGCACCGGGTGGCCTCTTCGATGCCATGCGAGTACGTCACCCCCCTCGGGACCTTGATTACCCTCTTCATTCATCGCCTGTTGTCAATAGTTGTAAATCATAACAAACCAAACTACAGTTCAAAATGAATGACAACAAGCACAATAGTGGCAACAAATTAAAAATGCATAACAACAAGAACAATATTTTTGACCATCAACAATCCTCCACAACACAACTCAAGTGTGTCAAATTATAAAGAAAATAGATCCAAAACAGAACCAAAGAAACAAAATGTAACACTACCAAACTGAAAATTACAATCACAGAACGACGAGACCACACACACTGAAAGAACAAAATTCCCAGAACAAAAATAAACACGGAAAGTCCTATGAACTCGAACAAGTTCGTTCCTTTGAGAACGATGATGGCGCGAACGAGCAGTTTTAAAATCTCACCTCAACTATGAACGAGCTTTGACAACGATGGTAATGGGCTACGACTCAGGGAACGATGATGGCGTGGCAAGCGGGAACGCTGGAACGAGAGATAGATAGAGAGAGAGCGAGCAACGATGAGACAAATCATGAACAAGTTGTTTACAACGAGAAAGAAAGAGAGCTTTACCTGTGATGGAGAATGTTGTGGCCGGAGGAAGCTTCAATGATGGTGGTTTGTCGAGAGAGAGAGACAGAGAGAGAGAGAATAAGAACGATAGAGATAGGGTTTGCTAAGAACAGAAGTGAATGAGTTATGTATGGACTTGCTTCTTTAAATCTGGATAATTACCATTTCATGCCGATTATTTGGGAAACCGGTGTGAAAGATGTGATTTAACACCGGTTGTGTACACGACCGGTGTAAAAGGTGACGTTTTAATTTAATTTCAAAAATGCCACGTGACACCGGTTAATGGAACACCGGTGTAAAATGTCTCCATTTTTCAAAAAACAAGCTTTTTACACCGGGTTTGCATATAATCGATGTGAAACGTGACGCATTAGTTTCGAAATTGCCACCGCGTCCCGTTTGACACTGGTTAGATTCAAAACCGATGTAAAAGACCCAATTGTTTTCCGTTTCGTGTACTAGTGACTTGTTCATAAACATTATTTAATTTTCCTAGTTCTTGTTTACTCCAACCAAACACAAAAAAATTTATAACCCAAGAAGCATGTTTTCAAGCCAAGCAAAGTTATTTGTATATTCATGGCATGCATCTGTTTCTTTGGCCCACTTTGTGGTATAGATGACAACAAGGTTTCAACTACAGGCTATGATGATGTCAAAATAATATTGTAGAAAGTCAGGAAATCGGCAAGCAATATGCTTTAAAAAACCACCTTGTTCCTTTCATTTTTGTTAGTCTTATTGATGGACAAGGACATCAATTTCATACTCTTCTTTTTGAGACAAGACAACGATTTCATTGAACTCAACGGAACCTTTACATCTGTACTAATAAGTCAGGTTCAACCTTTTATATAGCAGATATACTTCCATAGTTGGAGAAGAAATCAAACATGGAAATAAATCTTATCAAACATAGGACAAACGGAAGATTATGACAAGGTCCAAAACAAGAAGAAAAGGTACAAGCATAACATAGTCATGGAGAGTGCTCAACAATGCCTATACTGTATATAAATAGAAACTTGTAGGATATGACTCATACAATGTGTCTTTTCCATGGCTTTACAAGTCCTCTACTTGTCATGTCTTTTCACCTTTGTGCTCTTAACCCTTATAGTGCAAAAGATTGGAAAGAAGAAAACTTACTCAACTTATAACATACCACCAGGGCCTAGAAAGCTACCTATTATAGGAAATATACACAATCTGGTAAGCTCTCAACCACATCGAAAATTAAGAGACCTGGCCAGAAAATATGGACCCTTGATGCATCTTCAACTTGGAGAGGTTTCTACTATTGTCATTTCATCACCCGAGTGTGCTAGGGAGGTGATGAAAACCCATGATATTAACTTTGCAACAAGGCCTCAAATCCTAGCTACTGAAATAATGTCTTATAATTCTACAAATATAGCTTTTGCTCCTTATGGTAATTATTGGAGACAGCTACGAAAAATATGCACATCCGAGCTTTTAAGTCTAAAACGTGTCAACTCATACCAGCCAATTAGAGAAGAGGTGCTCTCCAATCTTGTCAAACGGATTGCTTCAGAGAATGGATCGCCCATAAACCTCACTCAAGCAGTACTTTCGTCAATATACACAATTGTTTCAAGGGCTGCCTTTGGCAATAACTGCAAAGACCAAGAAAAATTTATATCAGTAATAAAACAATTGATCAAAGTTGCTGCGGGTTTTGACTTAGGAGATCTGTTTCCTTCTTCTAAATGGCTTCAACATGTCACAGGTTTGAGGCCTAAGCTTGAGAGGTTTCATCGACAAACTGATCAGATATTGGAACACATTATCATTGAGCACAAAGAAGCAAAGTCAAATGCAAAGGATGGCCAAGGTGAAGCAGATGAAGATCTGGTAGATGTTCTCATCAAATATGAGGATGGTAGCAACCAGGATTTTTCCTTAACTAAAAACAATATCAAGGCCATAATCCTGGTAAGCATAATAATCTCTTCCAAATACTTTTACAAAGATAATCTTGTTCACTGCAGTAGAATTTAGATGATTTAGATGAATCTTTAAAACTTGCCCCGAATATGTCTTTGAAGCTATGCAATATTTGCCACATAATTTTTTCATGGGTTAAATATATATTTGGTCCCTATAAAATTGGTAAAATTTGATTTTGGTCCCTACAAAAATTTTATTGATTTTTAGTCCCTACATTTGACAAAAACAATATATTTTAGTCCCTCAACAGGGACTAAAAGCACACAAAAACAGTGTACTTATGTTCTTCAGCAGGGACTAAAAACGAATAAGGACCAAAATCAAATTTTACCAATTTTATAGGAGCCAAAAATATATTTAACCCTTCTTTCATATATCCTTTCATTAGCTTAACCTTATTGACAATTACTTTTCAGGACATCTTTGGTGCTGGAGGTGAGACATCGGCAATGACCATAGATTGGGCAATGGCAGAAATGGTAAGGCAACCAAGAGTAATGAAGAAAGCACAAGTTGAGGTGAGAGAGGTTTTCAAAATCAAAGGAGAAGTTGATGAAAATTGCATCAATGAACTCAAATATTTGAAATCAGTTGTCAAAGAAACCCTGAGGTTACACCCTCCAGCACCTCTTTTGCTTCCAAGAGAATGTGGTGAAGCATGTGAGATACATGGTTATCACATACCAGTAAAGAGTAAGGTCATAGTCAATGCTTGGGCAATTGCAAGAGATCCAAACAACTGGACTGAACCAGAGAGGTTTTATCCAGAGAGATTCGTTGACAGCACTATTGATTACAAAGGGAGTAATTTTGAGTACATTCCTTTTGGTGCTGGAAGAAGAATATGTCCAGGGAGCACATTTGGTTTGAGAAATGTTGAGGTGGCACTTGCAATGCTGTTGTATCATTTTGATTGGAAGCTTCCCAGTGGAATCAGAAGTGAGGAATTGGACATGACTGAGGAATTCGGAGTCACAATGAGAAGAAAAGAAGATCTTTTGTTGTTTCCTTTTGCTTACCGTCCTTTGCCTGTGACATGAGCTTGACAAGAAGAAACTGAAACCTTTGGCAATGTGCCTATAATATTTATAAGAGACTGCAGACAATATACCAACTATCAGTAGAAATAAGCACGCTATGTTTGGCTATAAGAGATAGCAGAAATGAAAATTGTGTCACCTAACTATGTTTTTTACGCTGAATATTAACTTTGATTCCACTTCCACGTCATATTCTCACATTTTCCTAACGAGGATTAGAAAGATTGTAATTCTGATACTTTCACATTTTCTAGGTTGAAAATGTAATTTAGTCTGTACTTTAATCTCAATATTAAAAAAATTCAAATTACTCCCAACAGTTTCGTTATAATGGAGCAAAATTCTCCTTTCCCTTTCCTTTCAATAAAAACTAGATGCTTACTCGCAAGTTGCACAGATGTTTTCAATTTTTTAATTGATGATGAATTAGCACATGTCACTTATATGCTCCTTGATGTAATGGGTTGGAGACGCCTTGGACTCCATTTTAATATATTTTTGTTTATCCAAAAAAAAACAAAAAAGCACATGTCATTTATAAATAATGTGACTCTTTTAGTCAGCTCTTTTTGTAAAAGTATCCACAGATGTCATGGCAAACTGAAAAACATAATTGAAACGGATCCAACTTTTATTCATTCCTTCACTATCTATGATTTAAGACAGCAAATTATAAATAGGATAATCCTGTAATATTTTTCTCCTTGGGAGTACCCTTAAAGCATTCTTGTAAAATTTGAACTAGAAACATGTTACCTTCAGTCCATAAGATGCTTCTCAAGCAATAAGTACGGGATTCAAACACCTAAAACTTGTGTGTTGACCGTGAAAGACAACATAATATAGTTTGTAAACTTCCATAAATCTAAACCAAGTTTATTTATTTTTTCCTCTTATCAAGCTTCAAGAGTTTATATACCACCTTATTGTTAAAATTACAATCATCCAATTTTTTGCAACTTGTGGGATGATAAACATTTTTTTGAAAAGAATATTAAAGTAAATTGTATTTGCAGATAGTCAAGTGTTTTGGATTGGGAATCACTTAATTTAACTTAATAAGGTAATTACCTACCAGTCCTCTATCTTACTTCTACTCCATTTTTTATAATTACCTTATCCATCTTTGTTATCTGTATACACACTTGTTTTTCATTTGAAAAGCAAATGGGTGTGGGGAAAAATAGACCAGTTATACAATCCTTCTGTTTGTATTATGCTTTCTCATATGATTTTTCAATGCAAGGTGTTGGACTCCTTAAATCTGTGCATTGAACCTTATTTATCATGTTTTGATCACATTCAGAAGGCTTTGATCATATCAATTAATTACTGGTTTCAAAAAACTATTCATAAGTTTAATTGAGTCGAAGTGTGATCTCAACACTAAGACTACTAGATAGATAAATTATAATTTTCTGCAATTTTTTGTACCTCTTTTATCAATTTCTTTTCACTGTTCACCGTTGCAAAAATCTCAAGATAAGAAAAGAAACTAGGACTTAAATGTGCACGTCTACAGCTTAAATCTGAAAGTGAAAACTTCTAGCTTAAACAACAATAGATGGCTGCAGAGTAATAGGAAGAACCCAGGATGAAATATAATTTTTTGCATGACTTATTATATTATAGAAAGAAATTAGGACTCACCAAGGCACCAGAGCATCTCTTGAATAATTGGTGTCTCACCTTTCTCGAAACCATCTTAATGTCCCTCTTCAATCTGACAATCTAGCTTCTCATTCTATGAAGAAACAGTTCTGGAACATGTGTATCAACGAGAAATGAGTAATTTTTTTTTTATCATACTTAGAGTCTTAGACATAAATACACATTGGGTAATAATTCAAATATCGTTTAGCAGGATTTCGAACACCCTTTTAAAAGACCACCCTTTATGGTGATTGCTGTTTCATAGGCCACAAATGTGATTTTAGCATGTCACGTAACTAACATATCTTACTGGATTGAAGTTATATAAACTAGATTTTGACCCGGGATCGCGCGGATGCCTTGAAACCTTTTCTAATGAAAAATAATTATTATTTATCTTTACACTTATGTTTGTGATATTTGAATTCTTGGCAAATGTCATAGTGTAACTATTAATTGATGTCAATTTAGAATCTTGCATAGATAAATTTAGAATACATAGTAACAACATTGTTAATAAGTAAATATTTGTTGAAGGAAAATTTATTTAAAAACATTAAGTTAGTTTAATCTAGTTTTATGGTATAAGAACAATAATTTTGACAAAAGGAAATAATGTATGGTTGTAGTGGGGAAATATATGTTGGATGTTAGACAGTGGATTTGAATGTGAACAATATCGCACCTCGAGAGAGAGAGAGAGAGAGAACAACATCTCAAATGTGAACAATATAGAATTATTTTTTAAAGAAGTTAAGTAAATATAAGGAAATAATGTATGGTTGTATAGTAGGGAAACATATATTGGATGTTTGATAGTGGATTTGAATGTGAATAATATAAAAATGTTTTTGAAAGAAGTTTAAGTATAACGATTATATACCTTTTCGTCTAGTAGAATCATTTTCAAAAACTGGTTCTTGCTTATTCTGTGTGGTGTAGACATTCCCCAAGTGAATCATTTGAACTTTGATAAAACTATTATCACGTTCAACAGTGACATTTTGTAGTAAATGGTATTCCATGTGGGTTTTTTTCTTCTTTTTAATGTAGGTATTTTTGAGCTGTGGGGTGGTTTTGGTGAGAAGGATTGACCATTGTGTATGTTTGTGTTGGGTTTTCTCATTGGTATTTATATAACCTTTGAGCATTCTTGTTGGTGATTTGTAGGTAAGAATTATTTTGTGATATGTTTTTTTGGTGTAAATATATTTTCCGTAGTGTTGCCAATAGTTTTTGTATTTTCGAATTGTTTTATTTTTTTCCAAAATGTATTGCATTTTGTCTTTTATTATAGTAATTGAGACTTTTTAAGAGAAGTAATTCAGATGTTACTAAGCCATTGATTTGCATATTAATGTATTTATTTCTAATGAAGATTTATGTAACTTAGAGGTTTAAATATGTAACGGAAAAGGAATCATGAAATTTGCATTTGTTTTTTGAATTACTAATTTTGGACATTGAGAATTAATTAATTGATTTTTCTGAATTTTTAAATTTTTTGAATTAGTTTTTTGCTAAATGAAAAACTAAACACATAAATAACTGTTTTAAATACAAAAAATATTAGCAAATTAAAATTAAAATGAAATTAAAATATGTAGGTAATAATAATTTTGTGATATTTTTTTTTGTTGTAAATATATTTTCAGTAGTATTGTCTATGGTTTTTGTTTTTTTCGAATTGTTTTATTTTTTCCAAAAGGTATTGCATTTTGTCTTTTATTATAGAAAAATTTAGTAATTGAGAATTTTTTAGAGAAGTAATTGAGATTTTTTGTTGTTGAAGAAATCATAGAGATGTTACTAAGCCATTGATTTGCATATTAATGTATTTATTTCTAATAAAAATTTATGTAAATTAGATATTTAAATATCTAACGGAAAAGGAATCTGAAAATTTGCATTTATTTTTTAAATTACTAATTGTGGACATTGATAATTAATTGAATTGAGTTTCTGTAAACGAACGGTTACAATTTGTATTTAAATGTTATTGTTATTTTGTTGTCAATGAGCTGTATCACGTATGAAAAAAAATAGAAAATTGTATGCATAAGAGAGGTTGAATTAGGAGTAGTCCACATCAGAATTTTATTGATGTGGCACATTTTTTTGGATGTGGCAAATTTGTCGCTGATATGTCAATGCGTTGTTTTGCGGGTCAGTTTTTATAGATTATAATAGATGATCGTAATTACAACACACAAAAAACACAATGAACAGGGCAAAAAGAGTTACAAAGTGTACTTACAAGAACTTGGGGTGTCACGATATACGAAACTTCTTTATACCAAAATCAACTTCCACAAAGGAGTGATTCAACTGCTGCATTTCATCGAACACCTAAAACACAGCTTTGCCAACCCCAAATTGGATGCCCAATGACAATGGTTTCTTGTTGCGTGGTTTCAGGGAGTGTGGTTTCACTACACATTACGAGAAACAGAAAATTGGTGCACAATTGCTGCCCCTTGTTGCGAACAGAGTCGTGGAGATGGACCACCGAATAGCTGTTAGGTGCCAAATTTCAGATTTGGAGTTTGTTCGAGAGAGCTCAGGGGTTCGATGAATGAAGAGGCAAGGAGCCAGAAATTGAAGTAAAGAATTGACTAAGTCTTAAAGACTAGGTGATGTGAAGATTGTTCGACGGAATGTTTTAAGCGTCGAAGATATCAGACGTGGTTGGTTGAGTAAGACTTAGGCATTAAGCAAACAAATGTACAACTCGACAGGAAGTGCTACTGTCGAAGTTTTATAGTTTTTAGCGAAATAAACTACTGCCCTTGTATCCGTACACGTGTCTGGTCGGATAATAGGTAGTTTTTCATATTTTTGTCTATAAATAGAAGTTCGCACAATGTAATCAAGGTTGGATACATGATTTAAGTTCCTAACATCTCGACAGCAGAGCAGATTAAAGGAAAACGATCTGTATGCCCACTACTAGAATGTTGCTTGTTAGCGTAGGTCAAAAGCCGACGCTAATTGTGAAAAGCCCACGCTAAATCACGATTAGCGTCGGCCTAGCGTCGGCGTCATGGCCGACATTAAAACGCTCGAAGCTAACTTTTAGCGTCCGCTATTTGGAGGCCGACGCTAACACCGACACTAATGGAGGGACCGACGCTAATTGTTGTCGACCAGTCCCAAGAAAATGTCCCACGCTAATTTTAGCGTCGGCCGGTAGCCCACGCTAATTAGCGTCGGTTTGGCCCACTCAAAACGTAGCATAGGTTTTTCGCGTGGGCTTAGCCGACGCTAGTAACCTGATTTTTTAAAAAAAAAATATATTCTCAACTTCCTGATCATCTACTGATTCCAAAATGTATTGTTCAATTTCTGCAACCATTATTCCTCTACTAATCCTATCCCTGCCACTAGTCACATAAATCAATTAAATACAGAATTTAGACATCAAAATCATCTCCACAATCATATTGCATGGTATCCTTAAACTGCATGGTCTACACAATCATATTGGATATAATTCTTAAACTGCACGGTATTCTTAGTTCCTATGGAGTCCAACAATCATATTGCATGGTCTACATACCAAAATTCAAAATGACAAGCCAAAATTCAAAATGACAAAGCACCTATCAGCAATTCAGGAATGCACTAATTTTGGGGGGGGGGTACTTGAATTGAATGTTTGAAATTATGTACAACTTTCATCAAATCTATGGACAGAAATTGACAACTTAATAAATAGATTTTTTTTTGAAAATAGCACATGGCTAGAAGTTTCCTCGTTAAAAGGTGATATTGCCACAATATTCTTGCTCCATTATTGCATTATAGAAAAAGTAATTGAATTATGCTTGCAGGGAAGGAGGACCACATTAATCTGCTCTTCGAAGCAAACTCTACATAAGATCTTCTCCTGATGGATTTAACAAAAAATTTGAAGTGTGTTAGATCCTGATATGGTTGACAGAAGATCTTCTCCTGATGGATTAAACAAAAAATTTGAAGTGTGTTAGATCCTGATATGGTTGACAGTCATTTAAGCACAAACGATGAACAAAAATAACCTCCTAACCAATGAAATTATATCTAATATGATTATGTAGACCGTGCAGTTTATGAAATTGGGATACAAATATAAAGATCGAATTTGGGATAATAGACACTACTCAACTATAAGTCCAAGCTCAAGTTAAACAAATGAAGCTTAATAAGGGTAGGAATGGCATTTGACTAAAAAAACAACCATGTTGGCCACACCCTAAAATCTTAGTTAACAAATTTGTTTGAGTAAATTATCCTTAAATTATATTGATTTGATCTTGCACATAAGTCGAGTTAAGTTAAATTCTTTTTGTACCAGTTTTCAGCTTAAATTTCAACTCATTTATTCATCAAGTAAAGCCGTGCCACCAAAAATTTGGCTTGGCCAGGCTCAAGTATAACCCACCATGAAGTAAAACACTAATATCGAAGAGTCCAGCATCAAATTGTCACCTCATAGCAAAGCCAATTATAAACCACAGCTTCAATTGAAATATGCAACGAATTATACCACATCAATCATTTTGCAAAGGGCTTAGATTGTCAGCCACACCCACAGAAAAACTTCAGAATAATTCAATTATGCATGATGTGTTAGTATGAAATAAAACTGAAAATGAGTTCGGTTAAGCAAACAGGAAAGCCACATTAACAATAACTAACCTTCTCAGCCTTGGCAGCAGCTTTTGCAGATTTCCCATATAATTCTTCTCTAGCAGCTAACTAACTCTTTAGCTTTTTATCCTTTAAAGCCTACAAATCATGGTTCACAAATTAAAATTAAAAGACAATGTTACCGAGTACCATCGTTTCAATTTCCGTAAGCTCAACACTTTATACCTCCAAATTAGCACCTTCTCCTCTGAGATACTTCTTTATTTTCAGGTCAAGCTCATCAGTAATGTCCTGCAAAGCAATGTAGGAAATAAGAAGCACACTCTATCTTATCCTTAATAAAGTGAAACAAAACTATGCTAGAACATTAAAACCCTTGCTTAAAAAAAACATTAAAATCCAATTATGACAATCACTGAAATTGATGGAAACAAAGGATAATCCCTAATTCTTAATCGGCAGAGTCCAGAAGCTTAGTAATTAGTTGATTCAGCCAGATTCAATCCAAGACATCCTCACTTTTTCTTCCGTTACAGTTAAAGGTTTCGTTTAGAAGTCATAACTATCAATTAATCATAGCACCATATAGGAACATAGAAACACAAGTTGAATGGACCACATAACTCGCTGAGTTTGTACCTGTTCTGTGGACGGCTTGTTATTTGGAAGAGCATCGTTCCCGTCGATCTCGTCCATCTTGCACCAACACACAGCTTCGAACTCTTTCTGACAAGATTAATCGTACCTTGACCGGACGACTGAGTGGTATGAGCGAGCGAGAATACAAAAAGTTAGAATTAAGCCGTATATACAAATGGATCAAGTATCAAGTAAATACCAGTCAAGTAACTTTGGAATTATTAACTTGTTTGTTTTTGTAAATAACCTCTCTTTGCTGCTTCTAACTCATTATCAATTTGTGATGTTGTGTACACCCTCACCTTCATAAAATAAAATCATATTTGTTCCATCAATTCAAGTTCAACAAACCGAGGAAAAACATAGATTTATGAATTTATTCACATTAAGAAAGAAAGTCCAGCATGAAACATTAATAATTTGCATTTGGGCAAGTCTGTCGCAGGAAGCAAAGATGATAATCAAGGGATGAATTGTAGTCTACAAAGCATGACAAGGAATATTAGAAAAACTATAATGCCTAAAAGCACGAGCAAGGAGTAAATTATGCACTTACAAAATTCAGGTGATAAGGAAGCCTCAAGATGAAGTGCTCTATTGTAATTGCCTTGAGCAAGTGACCCCCACTACTATTGTTGCGTGACACAAGCATTGCCAAGTTTTAGACAACTTGGTTGTTTGAATAAAAACAAAAACCAGTTGCTGTCATATACTTCATATAAAATTAACCTCTTAAATCACTTCAAACAAACATACAGTTCTTTACCTGCTTAGCCTTGTAACCCAAGCGGTGAGCCTTGACTGGGCGAGTAGGCCTCGTGACATGGACAATGGAAGGCTGCTGACGGTACTCCCAACACCTCACCCGCTGCAAGAATCTCATGGTTAAGCATTCCATCGTTGCATTATTTCAATGTATTTATCAAACTGAATTCAATGTATCCAGATATATACAAAAACAGAATTAGAAAATCCAGAAATTCCAAGGCATAAAAGATAGATCAACACGAACCCTAACAAAAAAATGCATCAATTTCACTCATCGAATAGAAAACGAAAACGATTGAATTGAGAGAAGGAAATTATGCAACTGAGAATCAAAAATCGAAAATTGAAAACGATTCAAACGATCAACAAAGATTGTGAAGAAGCAGATGCAAACCTTTCTAGGGCACACAACGAAAGGGAACGAGAACCATAGTGGTAGCAGCGTGAGAGCTCGAATAAAAAAAGGCTTAATCATATTTTAGTTCCATGGGTGAGGGAGGCGAGTGCGATAGTGAAGTGATGACGACGGAGGTGCAGCGAGTGGCGTGGCCGACAACTGAGAAGAGAGAAACCGATAACGAGCAAGAGAAAACAACAGTTGAGACAAAGATAGAAGAGATACCAAAGGTCTCCACGTGAAGGCCACGCAGTGGCTCAGCGCCGCTGCTCGCAGCAGGGAGAGGTGGCCGAGGGGGAAATTGAGATGGAGAAGATGAAGAGAGAGAAGAGAGAGAAATCGAGAAAATCAAGTGTTTTCCAATCACATGAGGAAGCGAGGCAAAGGGGTTGGGGTTTTGACAAAGATGTGAAGGAGACCCCAAGAGGGAGGACGAAGGGTCGGCGCAACGGAGACGGGGCACAAGCGGCGAAGAAAAGAAGAAAATAAGACAAAGGAAAGAAGGAACAAAGAGAACGAAATGAACGATGTTTAATTAAAGGGATTAGCATCGGAGTCTCCGACGCTATAATTTTAACAAAATTAAAAACAAATTAAAAATTTATAGAAAGGAGTTCAGCCTCTTAGCGTGGGCTTGGCCGACGCTACACCGACGCTATTAGCGTCGGAGTCGGGGCCTACGCTACGTTTTCGACTCTAAATCGCTGAATTCTAGTAGTGGCCTTCCAAAACTTTTACATTCAGCAATTCAATTTCAAGTCAATTTTATCAATTATTGTTTTTGCCTGTTCATTTAATTCATTTGCAAGTTTACATTTTTGTTTATATTTTTAAATTTAACTTTGGCTATTTTACTGTCTTTCGAAACTTACATTTCTCTTCATTACTTTCTGCATTGTTACCTGCTTTCAAAGTCATTTTGTATACATCATTCATTTCAAATGTTTTAACTTTACTTTCTGTTTAAAGTTACTTGATAATCAATTCATTGGTCAGTTACGGCCAAGCTTGGTTAAATTATTATAATTTGTGTCATTTCGACTACAATTCACTTGTTAGTTAAAAAAAATCATCATACTAAAAATTGGCAAAAACACAATGATTAATGGCTCAGTGGCCAAGAACATTGCAAAGTGATTCTCGGTCGAGAATTCGACCGTTTACTCAGAGATAAGACCATTTGTTGAAAACACGAGATTACCACATAACTCGTTCGATCACGCAATCACTTGAAAAAACTAATTATTTGTTTGTTTGATGAATTTGGTAGACACAATTCTACTGAACCAAATTTCCCGGTAAACAATAGCAGAACCATATTTGAACACCATGAATGCAGCTTCGACATTCCCAAATCGGTGACGCAGTGACCATAGTTTCTTGTTGTGCCCAAATGTCTATTCACGAAAAAAAAAAGACTTTGCAAGAGTGAAGAATAGTCTATGGAGTTTCCATTGCGCTACAGAAGGTAACGGAGGAAAGCATAGTCCTCTAGAAATATATTCGACAACACTTTGGTTATTTGTATGGAACACCCAAAATCGACAATATTGTGCTGGTTTACTTGGTTCACAACGAAAGTGTTAAACTTGCTTAATGATATTTAAAATTGTGGTTAATAAAATTTAGTTGATAGTTAATGAGTTGTAATATTTTGTATATTTATTAACCAAGTTCAACACTTTATTAACCACGTATGAACTGTATTAACCAGCAAAAGTGTTATCTATTTTGGGTGTCCTATTTGGTTGTACAAATATCATTTCTCATTTGACAATATACCATAGACGAGCACGAAAGAATTTATTGATCTGAAATGGCAAAACATAATAAAAGATATTTAAAATTACTCTGGATCCTTCGTCTTAATTTAAAAGTTTATATCGGTCTTTTATTGTTTTTTCTTCTCAAATTGGTCCTTTAAATTTCAAAACGTTAATATTGTTGGCCTTTTATTGAGTTCTCATCCAACCCCGTTAAAAAAAAGCCTATGTAGTTGTTACGGTGCCTACATCGGTTACACTGCTTATGTGGTCACTGAATCATAATCGGAGTCACTACTTTTATTTTTTTATTTATTAAAAACAAAAAAATGTTCAACTTCTTTCCCAATTTGATCTTTTTTCTCTTATCATGAACCCTAATTTCTTCTTCTTTCGGGTTTAGCTTCTTCCTTATTAATCGATTGAAATCCAAAAAATCCTACAAGGCCATTTAGATACCAAACCAACACTGTGAGGAAAAGAACACATTTGAGTGAATCCGTAAGAATAAAGGTAAGGTGTGTTTGCTATCACAGTTTGTAATAAAGTGGAATTATTTAAGTTCCGATTGTCGAACCCACATAGATTAATTAACATTACCAAACTAAGCGAGCTCTATGTTATTTAGACGAGCAAATTGAATAATGGGTTGATTGACATTAACTATAAAGAAAACAATAACACAAGTAGAGAAAGCAGTGGAGATAGAGCCTAGGATCACTATTTCATTTGTCCCTTCAATTCCCCCAAAGTCCAAATCTTATTCAATTCATTTATTATTATTCAATTGTCAATCCTTCCACTAATTCTACTAATTTGTTTAATCATACTAAATTAATATTCTTTTCTCCAAAAATAATCCTCATTTGGTCATACAAAGATTCAAATCAGGAAAAACATAAAGAACAAAGAAGTTGAATGATTGAAAGATTAAAACTAAAGCTAGTTATGCAATAGTTATTAATCCCAATTATCTTATAGGTCACCAATCAAATAGAGCATTATCACTACTAATTAATTGAACATTAACATGCAAGGCTTGGCAGATCCCAACACGAAATTAAAGCAATAGAATAATTCAATTGGAATAATAATAATTGGAATAGAATCTAGTAAAGAATCTAGCTAATTGAGAACATAATAGTCATGGAGTACAAAGTGTTAGAACAAAATGAACAATTACTTCTTACTATCCTAAGGTTTTGATGATAAAAATGAAATCATAAGAATGAACAATTAATCTTATAAGTATTTAACATGTTTGTTAAGTGTGTAGAAAAGCTACTAACAAACAACGAAAAAGAAAAAAGACTGCATCTATTTGCAAGAAACAAGTGTCTGCAAGAAATAAGAAGATGAAGAAAGTGTATACAAGAAACAAGTATATACAATGAAGAAAGAGTCGGCAAGTAGCAAGAGTTAGCAAGAAGCAAAGAGTTTGCATCAAGAAAACGTCTGCATGAAGTTGAGTCTACATAAAGCAAGTGTTTGCATAAAATTACGTCTACATAATCAACCAACCATACATAAAAAAGAATGAAGAAAAACGAGAAAGCTTAATGTTACAACCAAGGCAGAAGCGTGAAATCTCATAGATGAAACAAGATGAAGAAGCCTGCAACAGATGATGAAAGCTCAGAGCTAGAGCGCCAAAGAGAATGCTCAAAGTTGAAGCATGAAGCATAGAAGCTTAACGGTAAAGGAAGAAGCATCTAGATGAAAGCTTAAAAGTTAAATCAGTTAAAGCATCAAAGATGAAAAGCTCAATGTTGAATCATTAGAAGAATGATGAAGAATGGTCAACATTGGATCATGTGAAGCATAAGAAAACATAAACGATTTGAAGATCTATTTGCTGCATTTGATCAAGACAAACTTAAGGAGAAGCAGAAATGAGAGAGAGAAAACATTAAATGAAGAATATATTCTCAAGCGTCTAAAGGAGAATATACAAAGCACTTAACTGCAAAACATCCAAACCGAATGATAAAGATGAAGATCATATAAAAGTCTGAGCTATATATCTCCAAGACAGATGATAAATGCTTGTGTATCGAACATCATCTGAATGAGCTACAAGCAGATTGAAGAAGCTCAAAGATTATATCAGGCAACGTGTGCTCAATAGCAAATCAAGTGTTGCGTCTAGTATAAAGAAAGAAGTATTGTGTCTGACTAGGATAAGTCATGACACATACTTATGCGTCTTATGGCGTATTGATGGATACTCCAAGATCATCAAAGAGAAACATTTATCCACAAAGGGATTATGCAAGATAGAAAGAATCATTATCATTGGTATACTCTCATAAGCACATGAGAAGAATTACTGTCTGCATTCAGAAAGAGTACATCCAAGAAGAAAGCTTCCACACCACAAAAGATTGAACCTATGAAGAAACTTTTGTTGGTATATAATCTTGAACTTCATTTATATTAAGAGTTTGGCACACTCTTCAATATAATATCATTTGAAAGATTACAAAGAAGATAAGATGAATGAAACAAGGCGGAATCAACATAACATATTGCCACAAACAAGACTTCATGAGCGTCTGGTCACTTGTGATCAAGCTGTGTCTGATAGATCATCTCATACATCTCAAGAATGACATATCCAAGTGTATGGATGCATCAAAGCCACATTAGCGTTTAATCACACTAGAATCAAAGGATACAAAAGAGAGTCAACTGAAGAGAAGATCAATGACCTCTCTTTTTAAAGCGAGTATTCCTAAATAAAGTTTCCCTACTGTTGACAAGATACAAAACAATTTTATATTTATCTTTCTTGTCTTAAGTGCAAAAAGGAAAACTTTGAAAGCAAGTGGTTCACAGTACAGAACACTCATTCTGCAAAGGCTACCACTGCTGTGACAAATCTATGGAAATATTATTGTTTACCCCTAAGCTCTACAACGACTACTTTCAAGGGAATAAGACAAAGACAACAGATAAATCATCTTCACATTTGAAGATTTGAATATGTCTTTCTCAACGAATAGGAGTCAAGCTCCAATGGTCATAAATTTGGCTCTCTCTATATATTCCAGAAGATTGAAGAAGAAAAGAGAGAGTGTGTGCGTGGATGAGCCATTTCAAATGAGCAGAAACTATGCTAAAATCTTATCTCATCACCCCACCATAAGCTCATCAAATACATCCTCTTAGTGAGAGCTTAGTGTGTCTGGTTAAGATGCTCTTTCAATTTTGAAAGTAGTGATGTCAAACACCTTTTTGCAAAAGGATGTTGCCTTAGCAGCATCAGAGTCTGTTGTGTGCTTAGTAAGATACTTGTGTGTATAGCGAGGTCGGCAAAAGATACACATGAGGATGGCCAGGAAGGCCCTTTTTGAAAAAGCACAAGGATCTTGTGGCTATCTAAGATGTTTTCTTAGAGGCGCATGGACTTGTGTCATTGTAAGAAGTTGTGATGTATAACCATGTTGGCAGAAGATACAAACAAGGTTCTAATCGAGGACGGTTATAGTGAAAATCCTTCAAGGTTGAAGGGACTAGATGTAGCTGTCAAATCGATAGTGAACTAGTATAAAAATACTCTGTGTCATTTTATCTTCGCTACTCTTTTTAAATTGTCTTTACTTTATGTCTACTAATTTGGGGAAGAATCTTTAACAAAAAGCCATTTTAACATAACTTTAAGAAAAAAACCTAAAACCTCCAAATGACAAGTCATCTTGCATCTAGTCATAATTAGTATGTCATACTTACACTAATGACCTCTGAAATATACTAGTGCTTAAGTATGGTTCAAACTAAATTATGTGTTAAGGTTTTAATAACTTGTCTTATGTGTGAAATCTCTCTTTGTGTTTAGTGTAAAGTTTAAATAAAACCTTTAGACGCTAAGGTTATGTCTGCATTTGATTGCCTTAGTGTGTTTGCACTACTAAAACGCAGACCAAGCACTACAATACAATGTATGTCTTGATCAGTGTGTTTTGAAAAAGGCTTTGAGAAAGATTTTAAAAACACAATTAACCCCCTTCTTGTGCTTTCCTGGTACTTCACAAAGAGAAGAAAAACGAGGGAGGAACCTTTGCTCCTAGCCTCTAAATTCTAGCCTCGTCTCTAGAGCTCACAAAATAGGGTTAAAGTGTCTCCAAGCAGCTATAAATCGTGTTAAGAGGCGTTAAAATATGAGGTCAGCACGTTTATTTATAGATATTGCAAAGTATGCTCGCAGAAATACACATGCATGATTTATGCAGGGGCACGATGCGCAACCTTGCATAATTATGTGAAGCCGTGCATAACAATGCAAGGGCAAATATGTAGCGCTGACCAGTCCATGATGCATGATCGTGCATACTGATGCGAGGCCCTACATATATGTAGGACCAAGTACACATGCGAAGGAGTGAAAATGATGCATGGCCTTGCATGATTTCTGCACGACCGTGCATCGAGCCAAACTGTGCTTCTGCTTCTCGGGGGCATGCACGACCGTGCAAGCTCCCCTTCATTGATCTTGCGTCACTAAATGATGTCTAAATTACACATTTTTGCTCCAAAAGCTTCCCTTTTGCATCTTATCCTCCATTTTCGGCTTCGTCCTTCCTCCATATTATAGAGTAAATTAGGCAATAATTCACATGAAAGTTCATAATTGCTCTAAAAAATAACCAAAAATGCCCCTGAAAAGTGCACCAAATTGGGGTTTATGAGTGTCACACATAGTAAATTGGGGTCAAGTTAGCCATCACCACACCAGCATTTGGGCCAGTGGTAGAAGCATTCATTCTTGGATTGTTACTAACCCCAACTTTTGTACTGGTGGTCGATGCATTAGTATTAATCGTCGATGCATTCGTGTTTGTAACACTTGGAAACGTGGCGCTAGCACTTGCGTTGCCACTCATACTGCGTTCTCTAGACACGTTAGAAGCAGTGATTTTTCCACTTCTTAGACGCATAAAATCATTGTAAAACGAGTTACTCTAAACTCGTCCCACCGGGCGTGCCAATTTGTTTACTGGGAAATTTGGTTTGTAAAGCAATTCTACCAAATTCGTCAAACAAACAAATAATTAGATTAAAACGATTATGTGTTCGATGAGTTACGTGGTAATCTCGCTTGTAGCCAATGGTTTTTAAATGCTAACAGTCATATTTTCGACAAGTTATCAATTGAGAGTGTATTGACTTTTAAGTCTTTCCAATACAATTTGCCAATTTTTAACTAAGAGTTACCAAACTAACAAATGTATTGCTGTTGGAATGGCATTTAAAGTAAACAAATAGAATTGGCCGTCGAAGGCCAATACTTCACAAGAAAATAAGTAAACTATGCAGTTTACAGTAAATGCAGTTAAGCAGAAACTATGAACATGCATTCATATTTCGTATGGCTAAGAAAAACAGAGAAATAATATTTAACATAAATGCATTTGAATGACTTGAAATACCAAGGAACTTGTAAAGGACTGTGAAGGTAAAGATTGCTGTAAAAGACGTAAAGAACATAAGTAAAAAAAATAGAATGTAGGAAACTAAAAGAAATGCAGATGACAAAAACAATTAAGAAGAAATGAAATTGAATTACACTTTAATGAGACTACTTGGATTGAAAAAAGATTTGGTAATGAAAAAGAATAAACAAAAACAGTAAAAGTTGTTTAAGTTAAATGCAGTAAAACATGAATATTGGAAGAAAATAAAACGCACAAGAACAGGAATTTAAAGATTAAACATCAAATGAAATGATTTCAAAATAATGCGTAATATTAAAAGGAATGCAAAAATGTAAAAGTTAAGACAAACAACAAGATAAAAGGATTTTATTGTAAGATTGTCAATGAGAAAGGTGGAAGGCATACTTTGATTGTTTTTCCGTTAATCTGCTTCGACGGTGAGATATTGGGAAATTTAGACCAAGTATCTAACCTTTGTTACATGGTACGAACTGCTATTTATAGAGAAAAAGCATAAAAACTACCTATCATCCGACCTGACACGTGTACTGACATAGAGTCGGTAGTTATATTTACTAAACTTCTACTAAACTCGACAGTAGCACTTCCTGTCATGTTTTACATATAATCCTAAAAATTCTAAATCTAACTTGATTGAGTCTCTGCACTGACATCTTCGACACATCAGTTGTCTCGTCGAGTCATTGCATATTCTTCAAGCCTTTAGACTTAGCTTATTTTTCATCGTCTTCCTTGGAATCATGCTCCTTGCTCGTTGAATTCTTGGCACTTCGTCGAGAATCCAAATTTTAAATTTGACACCCAACAGATGCCCCCCAAATTCTAAGTTTTCAATCGTCAAATGGAAGAGATCCGGAATTTTTATCCACGTGTGGCCGTTACCTTTTGGATAACGTCCCATCAACGTCTGCAATGTGTGCGTATAAATACCCCTTGACTTCCAAACTTTACCACTTCTGCTTCTCTGAACTTCAAAAAGCTTACATTGTTCTTCAATGGCTTCCGCATCCAATCCCACTCCAAGCTCTAATCAACCTTAAAGAAGAGTAATGTGGAACCCGACCGTCAACGAATCAGTTCCCTAGCAGCAATCTAAGGTAATTTTGCCTTATTTTGTATGCTTCCTCTTTCTTTCTAGATCCCCCTGTGGCTTACTTAGGGCCTGTTATCTCTTTATCTAGTTTTCCAGGAAAGTTTAAAACTGTTTTTCCGAATACAAAAGGCACTACTGATATTTTAGTTTCTGCCTCTCACTTGCACATTCATTATTTTCTGAAAAGTGCTAGGCTTTTTCGAACTCTGCCAGTGAAAATAGATGGATATGCAACTTGGTTAGCTAGAATAGAAGCCAAAAAGGCAGATTTCTGGAAATAAATAGGTATTTATCATCTTATTCAACTTTCAAAGCACACCTTGAGATTAGAACCTTCCATGTTAGGTGCCTCTGTTTTCTTTTGGAATAAAACCACCAACAACTTTCATTTCCCTTGTGGAATGATAGGGCCAACTCTCTTTGATGTTGCAGCCCTTACTGGCCTTCCATCAAATAGCCATATGATTCATCCTTTCCTTGAACCAGAAACCCTCAGGGATGTTTTCACAGGTTATCCCCCATCCTTTTTGAAATTTATTCTTCACCACAAGTCGAATACTGAGGACGTTTCTGACAACGAGCATATAGCTTCCCTTTTTCTTTGGCTGTCTACTTTTGTTCTATGCAACAAAAATATACTGCTATCGAAATCACTACTCAGCTTGGCAAACCTTCTTTATGAAGGTACGAAATGGGCTCTTGGCCCTTTTCTCTTGTCAAACCTCTTTGCTAGCATGTCCAACTTGTATGCCATGGTCAAGGAAGGAGGAAAGAAAAGCGTGGCTGGAGGTCCAATATGGCTTTTGCAACTATGGCTAAATGCCACTTTTCTGGGTCACACTATCTCTAAGGCTCCTGCAGACCTTTTCATCGACACATGTGGCACTAGTGCCATGTATCGTGTTGCTAAGCCAATAGATAGTGACCTCGACACCTTCAAGTACTACTTCCAACTGTTCCATTCTCTTACCATTGAAACACAAGGAATTCGTTTCCAGCCTTTTATCAGGCGTAAATATGGACTTGAATTGTTCAAAACTCCTTTAGACCCAACCTCTAAAGGTTGTGATGTCATTTGGACTCACTTTCTGGCTCGTCAAGTATTTCCTGCTGGATTGCCTGGGTCCAATGACAATTCTGCATTTGTCTATTTGCCCAATTCGACTGCCAATCAATTTGGCCTCCTTCAATCCATTCCTGGTCCCTATCTCAACAAAAAAGAAGACATTCTCTTGGGTTGCATTGAACTCAAAGAAGATAGCATCACTGTCATCCAGAGAAAAAATGAGACTCGCAAAGCCATGGTCGATCTCGTCCCTTTTAATCCAACTCTAGGCATATCTCAAGAAATTTCATCTTTCCTTTGATGAATGCGTAAAAAGATTTGTCTATCCCACTGTGCAGGAATAGGATCCTTCAGCTAAAACCAAAGGTAAGCACTTGAAAGATATTCACAACTTTGAGAAATTTTATAAGGTGAAATGGGATCCCAGATTCCCTCAGTATATTGTTCAACAACTAAACGAAATGACTGCCAAATCAAAAGAAGCGCATGACAACAAATGGGGTATAAAGGTTTTAAAACATCAGAATTCAACAGGACAATCACTTGTGAAACCCCTTTATCCTGAACCAGTGCCTCTACCTAGTGCAAATTTTGGTTTGGTTGATCCGTTTCCTGGTAAACCGACAAGAGCTAGTAACTTCCTTGCATTAGAAAGGTTCCATTATCATTCTAATATTGATACCTTTGGTAGCAAAGGAGTTACTTTCACTAGTCGGTTTGCTTTACCTTTCGAACAGAATACTGAGGCTATCTGGTCCATTTCCCAATTTCCTCAAGGTAGTTCGACTGCTTTGCTTTTCAAAAAACTTTCTCGCCTCTTGCTTACAATTCATATTTTGCTCCAGCTTTGCCTTTAAAAGAACCGCTGAAGAGCAAGCAAGTGAGTGACCAAACTCCTAAGGCCAAAGAAGAAGAAGATGATGATGATGAAGATGATGAATCCCCTCTCCAGTCAAGGCCACCCAGCAAGAAGCCTTTAAAATCCTTGGTCCAGAGACTAAGTGTAGCAACCATACTTAAAATATTTCAAATGGAGCCGCCACCAATATTTTGATTTTAATAGGAAAACATTAGAAAACCTATTTTTGAATATATTTTTTTATCTAACGAAGAAAAATGTCTTTGAACCAGATTTAGAGCCCGGGAGTTGGTTACGTATAGGGAAGGTACTAGCACCCCTAAGACGCCCATAAAAAATGGTACCTTTAATCATTTGAAAACAGTTTGCCCTAAAGAATTAATTCCCTAAAATATATATTTTTTTAAAAAAGAGAAACCACAAAAAATATAAGCGTGCTGAGAATATTTTGATTACGTGCATGTATTAAGAAATATTGAATAACAACATTTTTTTTAGTTTAACAGAAATAATAACTATTTAATCCTAATTACGCCTTTTTTTATCTTGTTTTTAATTACATTTTACTCGAAGGTCTTCGTGCATTCGTTGTAAAAGGTAATTAAGGATAAATGACTCTAATTTTGTCTAGAACGAAATTGTTTGTGGATGCGAGATTGGCTCCCGACTTTGCTTTGGGGTTCTAGGTTTGATTCCTAGTGAATTCCCAATAAGGCATAGGTTTGGTTCCTAGCTCTTATAAAATTGGTGAGAGATTCTAGGTTTGATTCCTAGTGAATTCTCGGTAAGGCATAGGTCTGATTCCTAACCCTCACATCTTTGGTATTGATTACTTCCCTACTTAGGGTAAGCCTGGGGTGCGAGCTTCTTCGTCACTCGACACAAATTTTGGGTCAGATTCCCAACAAGGGTAAGTCAGATTCTTAATGCTTGTTAAAAGGTACGGATTGATTACTTTACTTTAAGGAATGTCCGTGGTATGAGTTTTTCTGTCACTCAATATAGGTTCGGGTCAGATTCCCGGCAAGATGTAGGTCAGAATCTAACTCTTGCTAAAGTATGGACTGGTTTTCCTATTGCAGGTGAACGTCTAGTGTACGAGCTTCTCCGTCACTCGAAACAGTTCGGGTCAGATTCCCGACAAGGTATAGGTCAGATTCCTAACTCTTGTTAAAAGGTGTGGATCGATCCCCATGATTGAGGAAGATTCGAGACACGGGTCAGGTTCCCGACTAAAAGCTTGGGTCAGATTCCCAAGGTGGTGGGTCAGATTCCCAGCAAGGTGTAGGACAGGTTCCTAACTCATGCTAATAAAGAAATTGGGTAGGCTGAGTACTAGTTCTTACTGAGTAACAGCAGACCAACTGTATGTAATTTTTGAGAGGGTGGGTCAATGGACTCAAAAACTTTGATAGTCATGTAGGAGGCAATGAACGGTATGCCATGCATGAAATGAAATTTTATTTTTATTTTTAGAGAGATGATTTTGAAGGTGGGTCTGAGGCCCGGAAGTATTGATGATTATGCCAGATGCAATGAATGATATGCTATGCATAAGTATTATTTGCTTTGAAAGATTTTTTTTTTTTTGAATTCCCTTTGAGGACTCTGCCCCTAAACTCGTGGGATGATAACTTTCTGTCGGATTGCTTGTCCGAATGGTTGACTTTGTACTGCACTAGGTTTGCATATTTGCCCCTTGATAAATCATTTTATGGATCCTCAAATTTTCAGCTTCGTGCTTTGAATGCCTTTGGGAGGATTAGATTGACGACTTTGATCCATAGAGACTTTTCAATGTCCCTTTGGCTTTCGTTTAGCCATGTGAGGAAGGACCTATGTAGGGGATGCGAATCACCTTGTGTAGTTCTGAAACTGGAATGAAATCTTGAATGCGAAGCTTGTAGATGATAGGCACAGCTTTTACCCCTAGCCTCTTGGTTTATGTTTAGATCTGTGAGGTACAGTCTGGGTTAACAAGTATGTCAATTTGACCCTAACTTCTGCCTAGGCCGCTCTTTGCGAGTTTTCAACCTAGCGGGTCGCTCTAATTTTTGCCTAGACCGCCCTTTCGGGTTTTCAGCCTAGCGAGCATTTTATTTTATATTCTTTTTTTCTCCTTTTTTTGGGTAAAGCAACTACACCGAGGAGTTTAATTGGTTTTTTCGTCCGAAAATCAAGTTTTGAGAAAATATGAGCAATTGGACTTTGATCAGAATGGACTTTATTAGGGTTGTAACGTGGCCAAGGGTTAAGGGCTATGAATGAAAGGATATTTTTAGGCCCAAAAAGTGTTTAATGGTTTATAAAAACAAGGATCTTTAGAGTAAAGATGCACTTCATTTTTCGCTAGCACATTTGTTTCACCTTTGCGGTTTCCTTTTTGACCTTCGCAGGTGTCTTTGACACGTTTTTGACATTTCTTTGAATTGCCTTTGATACTTTATTGCTTACTCTGCTCTTCTTCTTTCTGAGAAGACAAAGTTGATTGAGGACTTTGTGCTATTCTTCATTGTGTGAACGATCCTTATTCAGGGTATTTGAAAGAAAATTTCGTTTTAGGCTCAAAAGGTGTAGCAAGGGATAAGTATTTTTTATATTTTTTGGATAGAGAAAAACGGCCAAACTTCATCTCAAAATCTTATTGCTCAAATTTTCACAAAACTTAATTTTTGATAATTGCGCATTTGCTTTACCATTTTATTTTATATTTTCCTTAACTGTTTTTTTTTTATCCCGGATTGAACATGCACCAAGAAGGGGGAAAAAATTCAAATTGTATTTCCATTGATGTATTGGAAAGATGGAAATAAAGTGGGCCCTTCACAAGATATGCCCTAGGGCTTTGGACAAAGCGTAAAAACAAATGAAGGTTGCTTAAACAGGGCTATTCCTTGAAGTTTTATCACTTGGCGTTGATCAAAGCCCAACAATTCTTAATGGAGTGGCCCACTGCCTCAGTGCATGTCGTGATGAGCATCACTTGTTTCTTCTTCCATCTCTTGGCTTATACTGCGCAATGGCTGTTGAGCTTCGAGATTGCCAATCCTTCCGCTTATCATCCCTGCTTCCACTCTTTCCCCGACAATGATTAGGTCTGAAAAGCTTGAACAAATATTTCCCATCATCAGATCATAGAAGGGTTGTTGAAGTGTGTCAATGAACGTGGTAACCATCTCTTTTTCAGATAGCGGAGGTTCCACTTGGGCTGCAATCCCTCTCCATCTTTGGGCATACTCTTTGAAGCTTTCATTGCCCCCTTTTACCAGGGTTTACAACTGAGAGAGGCCAGGAGCCATGTCCATATTGTACTTATACTGATTGATGAAAGCTTTGGCCAAATCATTCCAGGAGTTGATTTTACCCTGTTCTAACTGCATATATCAGCGTAGAGATGCCCCGGTAAGACTCTCTTGAAAGAAGTGGATTAAGAGCTTATCATTACTGGAGCAGGGGGCATCTTCCGGCAGTACATGATGAGGTGGCTTTTTGGACAAGTTAAGCCTTCATACTTGACAAACTCAGGAACTTTGAATTTTGGAGGAATCACCACGTCCAAGACCAAGCATACTTCTGAAGCTTTGAACCCAATATGATTTGCCCCTTCAATGGCTTTCAGCCTATCTTCCATAATTTGGAGTCTCTTCTGATCTAGGGGGTCTCCTAATGGGTCATTGGAAGCCTCTCGATACTCATTAGTGCTAGTGGAATGGTTCTCATCAATGGTCAATTTTGGATCCAAGTTCAGCAGAAGGTCAAATAACTTGTCTATCTTACCATTGATTTGGTCGAGTTCTTCTCTCATCGCTTGTTGATTCTGTTCCAACAAATCCATGAGTCTAGATTGAGCTCGAGTCTGGTAGGGATGCAGGGAAAGCTTATTTGTATCTATTTTTCTGTTGGGGAAAAGAATGAGTTATGTTATGTAGGTGCCATGATTATGCATGTCATGAATGTTTTTTTTATGTACATTTTATGCAAAATAATATGATGGATGATGGAGAAATATTTTTCTACTTTTTGTTTTGTTTTTTTTTTTACAAAAAATAAAATGAATGCAATGATGTTGCTAAAAAAGAGAAAATGTTTTTTTTTTAAAGTTTATTTTTATTTAGAGGGAAGAAGGAATGAGAAGGGAAAGTATTTTTTGAAACTATGTTTTTTTTTGCAAAGAAGAATAGCAAATAATATTTTTTGGAAAAAAATATCATTTATTATTTTTCACAATTTTGAAATGTGAATAAAAAATAAATAGATGATGGAAAAACAGGTAGAGTGTGCCAAATATGATGTAGGCCGGTATTTCCTAAGATCTTAGGTCATACGACTTTTGTCACGTGGAAAATGGGATAAGGTATGCTCTTTTCATGATATTGGCCGGTAACTCCTTAAAAGGGTCTAGGGTTTGTATTAAGTGTCTTTCCATTGGGTGGATTTAAGATACTAATCTAAAAAAAGTCCCTATAGCCAAGGGTCCCATTTGAAAATATTACCACCAATAATAAGTATATTATTAAAGGATGGTTTTTTTTTTCAAATGAGCCAAACTCTAGGTGAGGCCTTCATAGGAACCCACTGGCCGTACGTCCAGCAGAGCACCCATTACACAGCCTCTCCTAACTTAAGATTCACTCGGGCCCGGGTATAGGGCACCCACTCAAAGTGTGTGTAAATAAAGTGTATAAAGTAAAGTGTGTGAAGGAGCAACCTTAAAACTACCCACTGCAAAATAAATAAAACAATATATACATGGTAACTATCCTAATGTTCCATATACATATAATCACAATAAAAATAAATAAACTAAACAAAGATAAAAACAAATAAGATAAGATAAAAATAAATAAATTGAAAAAATAAATAAAATAATAGTAATAAATAAATAAAAATAAAAGAAAAGGAAACAATTCACATTGTAAGGCAAACAAACAATTCAAACAATCAAAAGGCCTAACTCTCTAAAGTCCCCGGTGGAGTCGCCAGCTGTAGCAACCACACTTAAAATATTTCAAATGGAGCCGCCACCAATATTTTGATTTTAATAGGAAAACATTGGAAAACCTATTTTTGAATATATTTTTTTATTTAACGAAGAAAAAGGTCTTTGAACTAGATTTAGAGCCCGGGAGTTGGTTACGTATAGGAAAGGTACTAGCACCCCTAAGACGCCCATAAAAAATGGTACCTTTAATCATGTGAAAACAGTTTGCCCAAAAGAATTAATTCCCTAAAATATATATTTTTAAAAAAAAGAGAAACCACAAAAAATATAAGCGTGCTGAGAATATTTTGATTACGTGCATGTATTAAGAAATATTGAATAACAACGTTTTTTTTAGTTTAACAGAAATAATAACTATTTAATCCTAATTACGTTTTTTTTATCTTGTTTTTAATTTGTCTTTTACTTCAAAAATCAGAGAAGAGAAAAAAAAAATTTATTAACTATGATAATAATAATAATAATAATAACATGTTTCCCTCTAAACATATAATAATATTTTTTTGACATTTAGCAAGTAAGATCCTGGTCTTGGTCTTGGTTCCTTTAGTTACAAAAAAATCTGATTTTTATTTCATAAAAATTTTCTTTTTTGCAGGGACATATATTTATTCTTATACCCAGATTTGTGCCTTATTTACAATTATGACACTTAAGTTATCTGCAATTTAATCCTTTAACCTGGATTTGGTCCCTTTGGAAGGCCAAATCCCGTAACCCTAATTTGTATGATTTCGCAGAACGCAAGGGGGCAGTGGTGAGACAGAATCAGTAACAAACAACAATCATCAAAAAGGATGAAATCACGTTTAATATAATTCATAGTTTTGGATTGAAGTTTAGATTAAAATCAAGCCAAACAAATTGCATAAACAGAATACTAAGAATTTACAGAAAGAAGAGGAAGAAGAGAAGAACACCTGAATACACAACTTTGATCCAAAAAAGGGATAAAATTCAGAACCCTAAAAATTCTAATAGTGTTTAAAAAAAATTAAAACTCTCCCTCACGCCTTGCTTCAGCCTCCTTGTTGATCTCCAAATCTCTTGTTCTCACTCTCTCTGCCTCCTCCTTTGCTTTGAGAAAGATGGGTATTTATAGCCTTTACTCTTGACTCTGAACCCTTTCGAATTCAAATCCAACTTTCCTTATCCCTGCAAAACAGAATATCAAAATCAAAAACAGATAAAGATGTGATTTTGTAAATAAAAAAAAATACTCCCTTTTCTGAGGCTGATTCGGATCTTGAAGATGAGATGAGGTTGGGTGTGGCCGCGGCATGAGGATAGGGTTTGGTGTTTGAAAGGAGAAAGGATAAGAGATGGAATGGAAATCGTGATTTGGGGCGAGATAAAGGGGAGGCCGCGGCTTGGTGTTTGAAAAGAGAAGAAGATGAAGAGGAGGAATGGAGAGATTTGGCCGAGATAGGGGGAGAAGGACGAGGAGATAGAGAAGAAGATAGGGTTTGAAGGGATGAGGTTGAGAGGGAAAAGAGGATGGAGGCGCGGCTAGGGTATGGGAGAAAGGAGAGATGATGGAGGCGTGAGAGAGCGATGCTGCGTGTGAGAGGGAAGAATGAGGGTGAAGGTGTTTTAGGTTTAGGGTTTGGTTTTTAGGTTAAAAGGAGATGGGTTGTGCATGTAAGTGGTTGGGCCGAGTAGGGTAATGGGCTGCAAGATTTTGCTTGGTTGGGCTGGGGTGCGCGAGGGAGAGAAGCGGGGTGCAGGAAGCAGATGGCAAGGAAGGAGAAGGACGCAGGGGGGGCTGAAAAGAAATAAAAGGGAGGTGCAGCGAATAAATAGGACATGGGCTGGAATTGGGTTGGAATTGGGTTGGGGCGCAGTTTGCTAATTGCACCCCTCAAATGTGATATTTGCAACCCTTTTCTTCTTTTCTTTCTTTTTCATTTCACTTTTCTTTCTTTTTTTTTATTCATCTTATTACCTTCTCCCAAAAATATTATTTATTATTATTATTACTACTAATTAAAAAAAAGTTAAAATAAATAATAAAATAAAATAAAAAGGGCTGGACAAAATTAGGGTACTACACTAAGTGCTAGAAAGAAACCATCTTCGATAAAGCAACAACCTGCAAAACCGAAGCATTCGAATAGCACTTCCCAAAAAGGATCTACCAAGAGAAAACCAACGCCTCCCACTTCTGAAGCTCAAACCAAAAAACGCAAATTGGTCTTATCCGATTCTTCCTCAGTCTCTACACCACAAACGGTAATCGTATTCTTACATATGCGTAATGTAATTTTTATGACCATTCAAGTGCCTATTTTCTCACGTCATATTTTATCAGGATTCCCTTCTGGAGGAATCAACTTCCTTGAGTTCAGATACTAGTCCTACAATAGAGCATGTAAAGGTATCTTCCCTTTTAGACATAATTTGATGGTCAAATCACATTACACAGCTTGTCACTTATTTTACACTTGTATTTCAGGAGGTAAAGACTACCTCTTCAAAGAAAGGCATTTCTAAAAAGTGTACTTCCAATAGGCCTCCCTCTATCAAGGACGTTGCTTCGTCAAGCACTGGCAAGGTATTCTTTTACTGCGTAAATCATTTGCCCTTATACACCAACATTCCCTTATCATCACTGCTTAACAGGGTTCACCTGATCAACAGAATGTGGAAGTCTCTTATGAACCTTTGCAAACTAATGCCTCACCTATTGTCCCTCCACCCACTCAGGTATTATATCTTCTTTTGTATTTTACAAGTATGGGAACAATAATTTATAACTTGTCCTCTCTATAGGATGTACCAGAAACTCATCCTATGCAAACTGTCGAACGTTCCTCACCAATGGATATTGACATGGTCCAATGAGCCCACTAAACAGAAAGTCCACCTTTGACTTCCCCTCCAAGAGATGACACCATACCTGTCGAAGAACCAATTCCTGCCCTCAGGCCATTGAGATGGTATCTCCTGTGGTGATTACGGCAGAATGCTTTGATATGGATCAACTGTTTGACAATCTGACTCATCCTACTGCTCAGCCTACTTCAACGGCTAACCCTGTGTCGCAAGGCACCAACATTGAAAAGGGTGAGGTCGGAGTAGACGAGCTGATTGACTTGCTTTCAAGATCCAACAGCAAAACTTCTCCCTTATCATCTCGTTCTTCCACTTTGCACGGGGATGACTTCAACGAAAAAATCGCTGAATTGTTTGAAGAGTTAAAAAGTTTCTTCATGTGGTCAGATAAATTGACTCATGTGGTCAAAGAAATCCACAAGTATCATAAGCGTTTTCCTCCACTCTGTCGAGGGTTGTTCAACGTGGTATATGAGTTCCTTGAAGATTTAACCCCTAAATTGTCAGAGCTCGACAATAGCATTCTACCATATAAACAAGCTGACAAGGAAAAACAAGACCTCCTCAACAAGTTAATAACTCTCAGGCTCAACAAGGCTACATTTGTTAACAGAGATGCACCCAACCAAGCCAAGAAGCTTGAACTAGAGCAAACAATTGTGCGCTTGGAATCAGAGTTAGCATATGCTAAATCGCAATTGGACGAAGTTAGCAAAGCTTCCTCTTCCAATTCCGAAGAAATGAAGGCGCTCGACCAACAATTGCGCAGCAGTGCTGTTGAAGCCAAAGCCATCATGTCGAAGATTGAAGGCCTTAAAGTCAACTATGTGAATGCTGAAGCTACCAATGAAGGACTTGTCAAGGCTTGGGAGGATATCAAGAAAACTCCCCTTTAGTTTTCTTTCTGTTCATTTTATTTCCTTTGTTTATGTGGAACATTTGTATTTCGACTAACAATTTGTACTTAATTCATGAATAGCCTTTGATTTGACACTTAACAATCAATCAATCAATAACTTCACCGTCACACCTTGCATGTTTCATTTGGCGCTTTAACTTTCAGTTTCTGGCAATAAATTATAATTAAAGCTTTTGACTAGTCAAATTGACTAGAAAACTTAATTTTTAACGCCAAGTTGCACTATAAATAGGGGCATGTATTCTGCTTGCCATCTTCACAAAAAAGCTTTCGTCCCCTATTCTGCAACAAATTTCTTAGAACTCCTTTCTTTCAAACTCCAAGATCTCTGAGAAATTTCTGCTCAAACTTCCATAAAAGCCCTAACCCAGGTTTGCCTTTACCAAGCCAAACTTACTGCGAAAACAAGATGAAGACCATCTTTATTTCCTCTAACTTCCCTGTTCCTTCTTTTTCTTGTTTCATATGGGAACCAGGAGGCTTCATTTTCTGGACTTTCTTTAATGGTCTTTGTCTAAACAGTGAAACACCCACTGGGTTTTGGTAATTTGCCGAAGTTCTGCCAATGAGTTTTGGTAAGTTGCCTAATGTAACTTATCAAGCTCATTGAAATATGTGAGAAAGGGAAAAGCCTGAGTCAGTCCAGCTTTCTGCTGTTTTGCTCTCCTTCACATCTTGTGTTCAAAATTCAAAGTGAAGGTTAGCAAAATTTTAGAAACTAGAGAGACTATGGTACGTCTAGGCCTATTGTCAAGCGACATTTTGGCATTTACGATCACCATTCTTTTTACTTAAGCTCTTTTCATTCCTTACTTAGAACTCGACACCCCTCCTCGTCGTCTTCAAGGTCTATAACTTCAATCTTCCATTGATGAGGATGTCCCTGCTTTGAAACATCTCATTCAGTCTGACAGTCTTATCACCACGTTTTACCCACATGCTTTGTCAGGGAGAACGCTTCTGCTTCTTAATCTTCTTACTCAACAAATTTAGAACCTGATCATGGTGAAGCTTCTGATTACTTTATTCACTTGTAATAGCCTAGAACTAGGAATAACTTTATCCCTTTTTGTATTTCCAGGCTGACAGCCTATTCGACAATGTACTTGTAATTTGCCAAATGGCCTATGAATAAAGAATTCATTTTTATTTTTAAGTCTGGATTTTTACTTCACACATTGTCGGCCCATATGGCTTCAGATACTTGCCATTAATGGACTTAATTCTTAAACCATAATTCACATCGACAAGTGCATATGCATTACCAGAATAAACTTGTGTAACCTTAAATGGCCCTTCCCACTTGGGAGACCATTTCCCAAATTCTCGACACTTTTTTGGCAGAATAACTTTCCACACTAAGTCTCCAACCGTGAACTGTTTATACTTAACTCGACTATCATAGAATTTGGCTATTATTTCTTTTTGTCGAATCAAATGTTCTAAGGCAATAACTCTCTCATCGTGCACCTCATTCAATTCATCAAACATTAAGTCACAGTACTGATCCACTGGTAACTCTTCTTGTTTTTGAATTCTTAATGAACCAATGTTTATTTCGACAGGCAACACAACATCATGCCAATACACCAACTTATAAGGTGTTGTGTCTGTTGACTCTTTAGGAGAGTTTCTGCATGCCCAAAGGACTTGTTCTAAGGTTGTGTGCCAACTCCTTGGATATCTACCAATGTGCTTCTTTATCAAGCCAATGATTATTTTGTTCATAACCTCAACTTGACCATTTTCCTGAGCATAATATGGTGTTGAAGTAACCATTTTGATCTTTCTTAATTCAACATCATCGATAACCTTTTTCCCCACAAACACATTTCCTTGGTCTGTTGTTAATGTTTGGGGTATGCCAAATTGACAAACAATGTGATTTTCAATAAAATCGATAATGTCTTGTTGTGTTACTTCTTTTAAGGCTATTGCCTCTGCCCACTTGGTAAAGTAATCAACTCCTACGAAAATGTACTTATGTCCTTTAGAAGAAGTCAGGTGTATTTGGCCTATGAGATCCAATGCCCATCCTCTAAAAGGCCAAGGTTTGATGATGGAATGCAACTTATTAGCAGATACATTCTGTATATGGCCATGTTACTGAAATTCTTCGTAGGATTTTGCAAACATAATACAATCCCTAACCAATCTTAGCCATTATACTCCATGTCTTCTTAATGTCCACTTCATTTTTTCACCTGCCTGGTGAGCACCACAAATTCCTTCATGAACCTCTGCCAAAGCCAAATAAGCATCTTCTTCACTTAGGCAAGTTTCCAAATTTCCATCGATAGACTTTCTATACAAAGCTCCTACCAGCACAACAAACTTCGTTGCTTTATATTTAATCTTCCTATCGACGTTTGCATTTGGATTTTCCAAATACTCTATGATTGGTTTTCGCCAATCATCTCTGTTCGACATGTTGGCTACGAAAATATCCCTTTCATCTAGTGGATACAACAACTCACGAATTTCTATGAGTTCAGTCAACACTTTAGAAGGCAATTTGTATCTTGAGGCTATTTGAGCTAACTCGTTAGCCTCTTGATTTAGTTATCTGGGGATATGTTCCATCTCCACTCTGTCGAACCTCTTCATCAACTTGCTAGCTACTTGACAATACTTGACAAGATTATGGCTAACACATTTACATGTTTGAGTTAATTTCCTAATCACCAATTGAGAATCTCCAAAGATTTTGATAGTGCGTGCTTGCATTTCTATCAAAATTTCTAATCCCACAATCAAGGCTTCATATTCAGCCTCATTATTAGAACGAGCAAACTTTAACTCAAACGTTAACTTAGTTGGTACCCCTACGGATGATATCATTAAAATACCTACACCAACGCCATTTTTATGTCTTGAGCCATCAAAATACAAATGTCAGGGCTTTAATTCAACAAGCCTTGTCAATTCATTAATTTCCAAACATGGATGGTCCACTAAAAAGTCAGCAATTGTTTGACCTTTAACAGCCTTCATAGGTACATATTGCAATGAAAACTCCGACAATGCAAGTGTCCACTTTCCAATTCGACCATTCAGAATTGGCTGAGACAACATGTACTTGATTACATTTGTTTTCAACATAACTAAGACATTACAAGGCATCAAGTAATAATTAAGTTTTGTACAAGAAAAATACAGTGCTAGACATAACTTCTCTATGGCACTATATCTGGTTTCTGCATCATTGAGCACTCGACTAGGGTAGTAAACGACTCTTTCGACATTATTTTCATCATCTTGAGCCAGCAATCTGCCTATGGTTTCTTCTAATGCAGAAATATACAACTTCAACGGTCTATGTGGCTCTACAGGCATCATGACTGGTGGACTTATTAAATATTGCTTAATTTGGTCGAAGGCTTCTTGGTGTTGTGGACCCCATACAAAAGCCTCTTCTTCCTTAAGCTTTACTAAAGGAGCAAAAACTCTTGTCCTTCTTAGATATTTGATATAAACCTCCAAAGGAAATTAACTTTCCCCAAAAAGGATTGCAATTCCTTTTTGTTGGTTGGTGGTTTAGCTTCCAACACGACCTTAGCTTTATTCTTGTCAACTTCAATGCACTTTTTGTGCACCAAAAAACCCAAGAACTTAGCAGTAGAAACCCCAAAACCGCACTTCTTAGGATTCATCTTCAAACTGTGCTTTTTCATTTCTTGAAAGCCTTGTCTAAGATGAGACAAGTGCTCCTCTTTGCTCTTCGACTTGACAATAACGTCGTCGATATACACTTCCATGAACTTGCCTATCATTTCATGAAAAATAGTATTCATTGCCCTTTGATAAGTTGCACCAGCATTCTTCAAACCGAAGGACATAACTATCCATTCATAAGTTCCAATTGACATTGGGCACCTAAAACAGTTTTAGGCACATCTTCTTCAGCTATGAAGACCTGATTATAACCAGCATGTCCATCAATGAAACTTAGAAGCTTATGGCCAGATGTTGCATCCACTAGCATATCAGCTATGGGCATTGGGTATTCATCTTTAGGAGTAGCAGCATTGAGATTCCTAAAGTCGATACATACCCTTATCTTGCCATTCTTCTTTATGATAGACACTACATTCGACAACCATTCAACATATCTAGTTGTGCGAATGAACTTAGCCTTTAACAAGCGTTCAATTTCTTCCTTAATCTTCAGAACAACTTCAAGAGCAAATATCCTGTTGGCTTGTTTGACAGGCTTGCAATCTGGTTTTAAAGGTAACCTGTGTTCCACAAGTTCCCTGCTCAAATATGGCATCTCATGATAGTCTCAAGCAAAACAATCTTTGAACTCAGAGACCAACTCCCCAATTTGCCTTTTGAATTCCTCCGACAGCAAAGAGCTAACGTATATTGGCCTTTTGGCGTCCCCCAAATCAATCTCCTGTAATGGATCTTCCAGTTTGAAGCCACTTTTATCCTCAAGCCCCTTTTCAAATCCTCAAGGGCCATCGTTGAATATACAATCACCCAATACACCTTCCTCTGCATTTGGCTGCTTGTAGGCCACACATGCTGACAATTATTTTTGATGATTTTCAGGCTTTATCATTATTGTTCAGCCGAGCTTCGTCGGCCTCTTCTAGCAATTTGACTCCAAACTGATCCATCAAACAGGCATTCAAGGGTTCTTTGTCAATGACACCACCCAGCACAGATATAGGTTTCACCTTTGGATCATAAACTTTAAAGTCAACATGCATATGCTATAAATGGCATGAACTATCATCGGCTTCTATTATTTCAATTTCATCATGAGCATTCCAAAGGATCATCTTTTGGAGTACCGTCAATGGAACTGCTCCAACAGTATGGATCCGATCCCTTCCCAATAGAACATTATAACTGGATCTTGAGGGAATTACCACAAACAATGTTGATCTTTCCACTAATCCTACTTGCACGTCCAGCATCCAAAGGATCATCTGATTGTGAAGATCTTCCTCCAAAATCAGTTACAACTATGTTAGTTGGCAACAGATCTGTTTCATCCTTGCCCAATTTCTTAAACATAGCTCTTGGGATTAGGTTGACAGAGGCTCCCCCATCAACCAACACTCTGTTAGCAGGCTTACCTTCAATCATTGCTTTAATGTGCAATGGTCAAAGGTGATTCCTCTCCTCATGAGTTGGCTTCTCTAGTCGAGCAAAGTTGTCAAAGATAGTCACCATATCCTATTCGACAAATTGCCAACCATCAGGAAAATCCTCCAGATCCTCTTCATTTGGAACTTCTATTACAAACTCATAATGAGCTTCATATTCTGCTGGCAACACTGAAACTAAGTTTACATTAAGTATAGTAAACTCCTCTTCAGTAGCCTCTTCTTCATTTTCCAAACAGCTTCCAAGCCTGAAGCTTTCTTTATCGACAAAACAATCTTCAGACCCTAAATCCGACAGAGTTGTGCCCATTGCCATTACCAATTCATCTAAGTCACCTTCTAAACTGACGTCAAGGTCAAAATCTTCCTTTTCATTTAGACTAATTGGGTCTTCTGGGTCATTTAAAGCTTCAATAACCTCTTCCATTGACAAGTCAGTTTTGGCAACCTCTTCCATTGACAAGTCAGTTTTGACAGCATTACCTTCTACAGGCTGCACTAGATCATCTAACAGGTCCGAATCATTAACAATAATCTTCAATTCTTCCATTGATACATCACTGTTAGTATCCTCAGCTTGTGCCGCGCGAACACCCATTTTGGCTCGTTCTGTAGCCAATTTTTCAGCTTCAACCAAACCAATTAGCAAAGGCCTTCTTTCTTTTGTGGCCAAAGAGATTTTGGAAGTGTCAACTTTCAGCTCATAGTAACCTTGAGGCACTTGACCCCGTGCTTTGGAAGACTGACCTCTCTCATAGCTATCATAATTGTCAGCAACCACCACACTTTTCAACTTTGGACCTGCCCCTTAGGTAATGGCAACTTCGGTATCCCCATCATGAAACAGTTCTCATGTTGAGTTTTTTCCAGTTCAGCAGCCTTCATATTTTACCTTTGAGCTTGCCTAATACTCTGTCGACGGCGTTTATGACTTTTCGACAATGGCGCCTTCCTCACTTGCTCACCTCCATTGTGGTTCACTCTTCCATGCTTGTAATCCTCATTCCAAAAAGGCATTTCTTTATGAGGATTAACCCGTCTAGCCCTCACCCTATTTCGCATTTCAGGGCAACGAGCCTTAACAGAGTTCTCCACCCGTTGGTTCACTGCAACGTTGGCATCTGGCTTCCTAGTCCTGTTGGCAATTCGACCAGGAAAAACACCATGGTTACTTCCTATTGATTCCCTTGAAGACTATACCAACTGCTTGATTTGGCCTACTAACCTTAGGCCTTTGCACTTGGCCAGTTGTTACAGGCCTCACATTCTTGTTCACGTAACCAACTTGCACATGATGTTGGTGAACATTTGGTTTTCCATTCTTCTTTGCCTTTTGAGCAGCTTTATCATCGAAATACTTGTCACAATGTGGACACAGTTTCAACTGCCCACGATTTTTCTTCCTTCTCAGGAACTCTTCGACGGTCTCATAAGGCATAGGACAAATGTCAAAAGGGTCTTCGACATTCACCACATACTTTTGCTTGGCGCTGATATTCACCATGCTACAATTCCTTGTTGTTTGGCCTTCGATAGTAGCTATGCCTTGGCCAAACGGATCAATATCCACCTTCATGTTAGACTTCTGCTTGTCAGCAAACTTGAGCCTTCCTTCCTGAATAGCTTTCTAAATCAAATTCTTGAAATGAAAACATTCATTAGTAGGATGGCCTAGAGCCCCATGGTATTTGCAATAATTTTGACCATGGGAGTCTTCAGGCCCTTTTACTTTATGATCATCTGACAACTTAAGTTGTTTATTTTTCAATAAAATATCAAATATTTTATCAGTTTTAGTTATATCAAATGTGAAAGTTTTCTTATTCACATAGGTCATTTTCTCCTTCCCTTTGGAAAGTATTAGTGCTTGACAAGCATAAGGTGGTCCTTCTTTTAGTTCAACAAGGTTTATTTCCTGCTCAACCACAACATCATCTTCACTGTCAGATTGATCCTGTTCAACACAGTTGACTTTCTCATGCCTAATGAACTTCTTGTTAGCTTTCTGGTTCTTTTCAGCCTTGAGTTGTTCAATTTGTCGAACCTTCTCTCCTAATTGAGCAAGATCAACTATGTGTTAGTTTACCAATTTCTTCTTAATGTAGTAATCCAAACCACTAGCGGCCATTTTAACAATCTCTGCTTCAGGAACAGGTGTAAAACACCTGCTCTTCATTTGTTTGAACCTAGAGATGTAGTCATCTATAGATTTATTATAGATACGCTTGACGTTGAACAAATCTATCAAGTTAACACACAAATCACCCCTGAAGAATTGGTCATGGAACGATCCTTCTAATTGTGCCCAAGAATGGACTAAGTTAGCTCTCAATATCGAGAACCAAGAAAATCCGTTCTTTGTCAAAGAACTTGGAAAAAACCTCATTTTCAAGCCTTTCTTAGTGGCTAACTCTCACATCTCTATAGTGTATCTAGCAATATGTTCGACGGTGGATTCTCCGCTGTCACCAGAAAACTTGGACAATTTGGGGATCTTCATTCCTCTAGGCATTTCAGTTTGTTGTACTCATTCAGGAAACGCAGAAATAAAATATGGTCTATTGGTTTAACCAATATTGAAGCCAAGTCTATTTAGCATTTTCTCGACGGCTTAGTTCACATTCTGCTCTATCTGGTTTCCCATGATATTGTGCCTAAGGTTGGCTAAACCTAGATGCACTTGAGCCCCTTGGTCTTGGTTCCTTTGCAACAACTACACTTGGCCATAAGCCAAGTTGTTTACATTTTGACTAGGGTTCTGGTTTAGTTGATATGCTTCGTTTTGTACTACTCCAGGGTTATTCATTTCTTGTTGAATGCCCCCCATGTCCTGACCTTGAGGCAGTACTCTTGGAACTTGCTGGGCATGTTCATTCACAGGTGCTGCCAACCTAATGCTTGATTTAGCCTTTTCATTTGTAAAGCCAATGCATTGCATGCTTGGTTAGTTGTTTCCATAAGTGGCGTGATCACTGCTCCCATTTGTTGAGTGAACATATTCACCATCTCATGGTTACTATCATCAACTTGTTGTCGAATGCTCGCCAACGAGTTCTGTGTTAATCCTCCATTATTTTGAGGCATTTGTCTTGACATGTTCCCTGGTCCCAAACCTTGTCTATTTATTATAGTAGTAGTCACTCCTGCCATTCCTTGGACATTGGCAGCATTACCAAACAGTATAAAAGGATGATTGGCAAATTGATTGAGCATGGTCGAACCAATAGCGGGAACTTTCGATTGAGATAACCATAGGGCATCCCAAACATAGGTTGTGTTGAATGTCTCGCGCTACTAGGCGATGCTTGCACTTCCGACGCAATGTGAACCACTGGGGAGTCGGATGCTGAAATGCCTAGTATCACTTCGTCATTTTGTACGTTAGCCATCACCACACCAGCATTTGGGCTAGTGGTAGAAGCGTTCGTTCTTGGAAAGTTACTAACCCCAACATTTGTATTGGTGGTCGACGCATTAGTATTAATCGTCGATGCATTCGTGTTTGTAACACTTGGAATCATGGCGCTAGCACTTGCGCTGCCACTCATATTGCGTTCTCTAGACACGTTAGGAGCTGTGATTTTTCCACTTCTTAGATGCATAAAATCATTGTAAAATGAGTTACTCTAAATTCGTCCCACCAGGCGTGCCAATTTGTTTACTGCAAAATTTGGTTTGTAAGGCAATTCTACCAAATTCGTCAAACAAACAAATAATTAGATTCAAACGATTATGTGTTCGATGAGTTACATGGTGATCTCGCTTATAGCCAATGGTTTTTAAATGCTAACAGTCATATTTTCGACAAGTTATCAATTGAGAGTGTATTGGCTTACGTCTTTCCAATACAATTTGCCAATTTTTAACTAAGAGTCACCAACTAACAAATGTATTGTTGTTGGAATGACATTTAAAGTAAACAAATAGAATTGGCTGTCGAAGGCCAATACTTCACAAGAAAATAAGTAAACTATGCAGTTTACAGTAAGTGCAGATAAGCAGAAACTATGAACATGCATTCATATTTCATATGGCTAAGAAAAATAGAGAAATAATATTTAACATAGACGCATTTGAATGACTTGAAATAACAAGGAACTTGTAAAGGACTGTGAAAGTAAAGATTACTGTAAAAGACGCAAAGAACATAATTAAAAAACAGAATGTAGGAAACTAAAAGAAATGCAGATGACAAAAGCAATTAAGAAGAAATGAAATTGAATTACACTTTAATGAGACTACTTGGATTGAAAAAAGATTCGGTAATGTAAAAGAGTAAACAAAAACAGTAAAAGTTGTTTAAGTTAAAAGCAGTAAAACATGAATATTGGAAAAAAAATAAAACGCACAAGAACAGGAATTTAAAGATTAAACATCAAATGAAATGATTTCAAATTAATGCGTAATGTTAAAAGGAATGCAGAAATGTAAAAGTTAAGACAAACAAGAAGATAAAAGGATTTTATTGCAAGATCGTCAATGAGAAAGGTGGAAGACATACTTTGATTGTTTTTCCGTTAATCTGCTTCGACGGTGAGATGTTAGGAAATTTAGACCAAGTATCTAACCTTTGTTACATTGTACGAACTGTTATTTATAGAGAAAAAGCATAAAAACTTCCTATCATCCGACCTGATACGTGTACGGACATAGAGTCAGCAGTTATATTTACTAAACTTCTACTAAACTCGACAGTAGCACTTCCTGTCAAGTTTTACATATAATCCTAAAAAGTCTAAATCTAACTTGACTGAGTCTCTGCACTGACATCTTCGGCACATCAGTTGTCTTGTCGAATCATTGCATATTCTTCAAGCCTTTAGACTTAGCTTATTTTTCATCCTCTGCCTTGGAATCATGCTCCTTACTCGTCCAATTCTTGGTACTTCGTTGAGAATCCAAATTTAAAATTTGGCACCCAACAATTATGTATTTATATGATATTGCATTTGTATTTTATATTTGTTCTTCTCTTTGCTATAATTTCTGTTTTACCTCTAAGATCTCAAATTTATATTCTTCATCAAAACCTATTTTTTTGATATAGATTGGCTGCGGTCATGACAGCACGCACTCATGCAGTCAATGAATCTAGACCCTTAAATTTATCCATTGCTCCACATCATCTCTTCTTAAGTTATCAAAAAAATGAATAAGGCTTCAGATTTGTTGAACACGTGGATGCATGTTATCTAACCCGTTAACAATCAAAATCCTATTTTGTCTCGCCCAAAGAGGAAAATTTACTCTCATTTCATTCAATCTTTGGTGTTCTTTGATTTTTTTGATATCTTCTACAGAGATTGTTCCGGTTTGGTGAGGAAGATGGACTAGGAATGTAGCATCATGTTTGGCTCTATAACATTTAATGTTAATTATTAAAGTATTTGTTTGCAAATAAATTTTTAAAAAGGATCAAAATAATAGACATTAAAGTAGACAAATTCTTGTTTGGGACCATAATATAATATAATGACCCATCATCCACTGACCTCTAAGTCATTTTCTTGCATGAATTTTTGTCATTTTCATGCATGAATTTTTGTCTCTGTCCTCTAAGTAGATGCATTTCTGCATATTTAGCAGTATCACAGTTACTACTTTACAGGAGAAGTGATAATCTATTGTCAAAAAAAAAAAAAAAAAAAAAATATTGATAATCAATAAGGATATACCCTTCAATGCTCCACATTATGCATGCATAGGATTGCTATTCTGCACCAAATTCCAGTGTTAGTCCATTCTTACTGTTTCATCTCCATGGCTCCTCAGATCCTTAACTTGTTATTATCCCCTTTCACTTTTTTCCTGTGCATGATAATTGCACTAAAAATAAGGAATCATTTCAAAAAATCTGAGCCAACTACTACAAATCTACCACCAGGGCCATGGAAGCTACCTATTATAGGAAACATTCCCCATCTTGTGACATCAACCCCACATAGAAAATTAAGAGATCTAGCCAAAATCTATGGACCCTTGATGCATCTTCAACTTGGTGAGGTGTTGTTCATTGTTGTTTCATCAGCTGAGTATGCTAGTGAGGTACTGAAAACCCATGACATTATATTTGCATCAAGGCCTCATCTTTTAGCTACAGAGATAGCATCTTATAATTCCACAGACATAGCTTTTTCACCTTATGGAGATTACTGGAGACAGCTTAGAAAGATTTGTGCTATGGAGCTTTTGAGCACAAAAAGGGTCAAATCTCTTTGGCCAATCAGAGAGAAAGAGATCACTGCTCTCATCAAAAGGATTGCTTCTAAAGAAGGATCAGAATTCAATCTTACTCAAGCAGTTATTTCAATGATGTATACATTCACTTCAAAGGCTGCATTTGGCAAGAAATACGCAGAACAAGAAGAGTTCATATCAGTGGCAAAACAACTTATAAAGCTTGCTGGTGGTTTTTACATTGGAGACTTGTTTCCTTCAGCTAAATGGCTTCACAAACTCACTGGTATGAGGCCTAAGCTTGAGAAGTTAAGCCAACAAGTAGACAGGATACTGGAGAATATCATCAATGACCATAAAGAGGCAAGATCCAGAGCTAAAGAAGGTGTGGCTGAAGAAGAGGAAGATTTGATTGATGTTCTCTTAAGATTTGAGGATAGTAGCAGTGACATGGATTTTAGTTTAACTTCTAACAATATCAAGGCTATAATCTTGGTATGCACAGTTTCTGTCTTTCAAAATATCCCCCTCCCTAGAAAAATAACATGCATGCAAGTAGGTTTCAAATCCCATATCCCTGTTTCTGTCTCTTTTATTTCTTTTACTGTTCTTCAGATAAATGTTAGTTTTGGATACAAAAAGAAATTTGTTTGCTGATGGGGTTGGTATTTTTATTGGAGAGACAGGAACATGGAAATAGTAATTTCAATCCATGAATGTGATACTTTTCCTAGACTTGGAAGTTACACCTTAGTTTGACATCATAAGCTTCGATTTGGATTAGATGCCTTCAAAATACCCCGCAGTGAGTAGATCTCGGCCGTTGGATCAAAATGTGACGTTTTGTATTCCGAGTTTATATTTAAAATTTGATTCGGTGAAGTTGGAATACGAATCCGATCTTGATCCAATGATTGAGAACTCAGACTGCAGTGGCAACAGAGTATTTTGACCGCACACAACCCAGATCCCATATGTTTGGAGATTAGTTAAAGGGTATATGTTTTTACTCCCTATTAAATTCTTCTGATTTCAGTTTAGTCCATAAAAAAAAATTATCCATTTTTAGTCTTCGCCTTATTCAAAACTACATGCATGCTTTTAGTCCCTTAAAAGCATGTAGTTTTGTAAAAAATAGGAACTAAAAATTGATAAAATTTTTATAGGGACAAAACTTGAGATGTCATGATTTTACAGGGACTAAAATTATATTTAACCCATAATTAAATAGCTCTTTATTTTTTATATATGGTGTATGACTTTGAAGTTTCAAGTGAGTTAAATTGACAAGATTTGAACCTTTCAGGATGTGTTTAGTGCTGGAAGTGAGACTGCAGCAACTACCATTATTTGGGCAATGGCTGAGATGATAAAGGATCCAAGAGTATTGAAGAAAGCACATGCTGAAGTGAGAGATGGATTTGATAAGAGAGGAAGGGTTGATGAAGCTGCAATTGAGGAATTCAAATATTTGAAAGCAGTCATCAAAGAGTCCCTAAGATTACACCCTTCTGTTCCTCTCCTTCTTCCAAGGGAATGTGGACGAGCTTGTGAGATTAACAGCCATTACATACCATTCAAAAGTAGGGTCCTAGTTAATGCTTGGGCAATTGGAAGGGATCCAAAACATTGGACTGAGCCAAATAAGTTTTATCCTGAAAGGTTTATTGATAGCTCTATTGACTACAAAGGGACTAATTTTGAGTACATTCCATTTGGTGCTGGAAGGAGAATTTGTCCTGGCATGAACTATGGTATGGCAAATGTTGAACAGGTTCTTGCACTTTTATTGTATCATTTTGATTGGAGGCTTCCCAATGGAATGAAAAATGATGACTTGGACTTGACTGAGGAATTTGGAGTTGCTATGGCAAGAAAAGGTGACCTTTACTTGATTCCCATCACTTCTCATCCTTTGCTTGTAACATAAAAATTGTGGTGCCTTCTAAGATGCACACCACTTGAGAAGTGATCCGCTAATGTCACATTTTATGTTTGCTATCATTGGCTTCTTCATGCTTCTTGTTATTTAGACTTCTAAACGCTGTGTTATTCTCAGTTTAGTCCATCATAACAGTTTCCTCACCCATAATACTCCATGTTTTATCATTTCTAATTTAGTTTATTTTACCTTGATAGGTTTTTTTCGTAAAAATAATATAAGTTTTTCTTTGACAGGAAAAATAATGTTAGTTGAAAATTGAAAAGTTAACTTCTAACTAAAAACCAATAGTTGAATTGATAAGTCAGTTGATTAAATTAAAACTGTTTGGTAAAATTGATTGTTGACTAGCAAGAAAAAAATGACGTAAAAGAACATGTCTGTATGATTTTTGTATAAATTTTATTATACATATATCATTTATTTGAAAATAGTTACCACTTCTAATACTTTAATTTATTTTAAATTATTATTCATTTTCATTAAGTGGCACTGACTACATGGATTAATCGATGCCATAAAGTCATGTCATGTGTTTGGTCCAAAGATTTACCATTTACTAATAAATCACTTTTAATTATTTGAAATAATTAAACCAATTGGTGTAGTGTTAAAAAAATCGTAAAAAATAGTGTCCCACAATAAATAATTTAAGGCTTAAATATGTTTTTAGTCCCTACAAATAGTGTGTTTTTCTTTTAGACCCTATAAATTTTTTTATTTGTTTTTGGTCCCTACAAAATATTTTATTTTGATTTTGGTCCTTTTAACCAAAACTCATAGGAAAATTGTCAGGAAAATGAAGTTTTTTTTTTGTATATTTTTCTATGAATTTTGGTCAAAATAATATTTTTTAGTTCTTCTGATCAAAATCACATGAAATTTGACAGAAAAATAAAGTATTTTCTATGAATTTTATTATGAATTTTGGTCAGAAGGCCAAAATCAAAATAATTTTTTTGATAGGGACAAAAAACAAATAAAAAAAAATTCAGGGGCTAAAATAAAAACACTATATTTACAGGGATCAAAAACATATTTAAGCCATAAATTTCCTATAAGAATATTTGAGGTTCTGTAAATAGTAATTAATAGGTGCTTCTTCAATAATTTAGCGGCTTCTTAAGACGTCATCAAAGAAATGGAAAGCTCAGTCATCCGACAGGGATAGTAAACGAGATAAAACAGATATTTGGCCATTCAGCTGCTGAACTTCTTTGACACTTGTTGGGCTTCTCATATTAATAATAGTTTGGCATTTATTTGGGATTCTGGATTGTCCTCAACTCCAAAGGAGAATTTCTCCGGGTTAAGCCCCATGTTGTATTTTTTGACTGCTAAAAATCTCTTCCAAGTATCCATAATGTTTTCTCTCTTTTGCAGTCATTACCATCATATCATCTACATAAACCTCCAATATTTTTCCAATCCAATCCAATCCAATGAACAGCAACTCTATCCATGAGCCTCTGATATGTTGCACATCTGTCCTTCAGACCGAATGGCATGACTCGGTAGCAATAGTTATAGGACTCAACCATAAAGGTTGTTTTATCTTCATCCAGTGGATCTATTCGGATCTAATTGTAACTGGACTAGGCATCCATAAAGCTCAATAGTTTGTAACATGAAGTGTTATTAAAAAACATATCTATACTCGGTAGCAAATAAGAATTCTTCGAGCAGGTCTTACTTGGTGTAGGTGAAGCCGATGCACATCCTCCATTTTCCTTTAGAATTCTTGGCCATCACCATAGTAGCTAACTAAGTCGGGTAATGAATTTCACTGATAAAGGAGACTTCCAAATTTTTTTGTTGTTTCCTCTACTGTAACTCTTTGCCTTTCTTCACCTATTTTCCTCTTCCTCTGAGCTACTAGTTCGGATGTGGGATCGAGGCTTATCGATGAAATATAAATTCGGGAATAATTCCCAACATATCCGTAGGGGTCCAAGCAAATATATCAGCGATTTTTCTGAGCAACAACACCATATTAATTGTTTTCTTCTGTCCTAGATAGTGATGATCCAATCTTTGTTTTCTTCTCCAACATACTTCCTATTTATAATTCCTTGAGTTCCTCTATTGGTTCATGCGCATATCATGGTAATCTTCTCCCGAGTCGAGCTCTGTGAAGTTTACTTTGTAGTCGTTGGCCTGCGGACGGAGCATCCCAACCACTCTTCTTCGTCTTCAAGCTATCTTAGTAATATTTCCTTGTCGTCACTTGATCTGCCTTCAAGATCCCCACTTCACCATTATCCATAGGAAATTTCATAGTTAGGTACAAGGTTGACACCTAATGGCTCCCAAGGCGTTTCGGGTTGTTCTTCCAATGATTGCATTGTACAAGGACTGGGTGTGGTCTTTAAGTTAACATACCCTCAGACCACCACCTATAAACTTGAGAATCTGACCAAGCTTCCCCAAAAGGTTTGAAAAAAGTCATGGGAGAAATGTAATTGTCAAATCCGTCCAGGTATAAAATATCAGTTGGGCTTCCTTGGTCGATCAGTACTTGTTTCATGTTGAAGCTTACCATCCTCACAACAACCACCATTGGATCATCATGGTGTAGTTGGATGCCGTCAAACTTCTTGTCAGAGAGCGTTATGGAGGCGTTTGTGAAAATCCGGATCATCCTTTTACATGGTTCTGTTATAGAGGTACGATGTAAATGGTAAAGGAAAGGCTAGATAGAGCCCTAGTTTCATCTCAGTGGGGAGAATTTTATCTAGATGCTCGTCTTCACAATCTAGTAGCTTTTGTCTCGGATCATTCACCTATGCTTCTTTATACGGATGGCCAAGCCCCCTATGAGGCGTTGCTACTTTCTTTTCGAAAATACTTGGTTACCGGAAGATGGTGTTGAGGATATAGTAAAAGGGACTTGGTTGTGTTCGAATGAGGGAGCTATTATCCATAAAATTAAGGTGTTTGGAGAGGAATTAGATCGGTGGGGCATAAAGTTAAGAAACTGATATTTCGGTGGTATTGAAAGGTGCAAGAAGAGATTAGATTAGAGGAGTTACGGGATTTGAATGATGAGGCATCTATTGTGGATGAAAATGATCTTAATGTGTGATTAAATAGAAAGTTGGTGCAGGAGGAAAAATACTGGTGTCAACGGGTTAAAGCTCGTTGGCTCTGTGATGGTGATTCAAATACTCTCTTTTTTTCCTTCATGCATCAGCGTTGGAAAGGAGGCATAGAAACACCATTCAGAAGTTGTATGATTCGGATGGGGTGAAGATTGATTAGCAAACTAGCTTGGGAGAGCTAGCATGTGCTTATTTCCATAACTTATTTAGTGCTAACCAAACTAATGTGGAGGTTATAATCTCACCTAGGTTAAATGAAGCTGACAATTTGATGCTAGTTTCTCCTTTTTTGGATGAAGAATTTAGGCGGACACCTTTCGATATGCATCTGGGTAAGGCACCTGCCCTAATGGCCTTAATCCGGGATTTTATAGACATTTTTGGGAGACCTATGGAGGGGATGTGACAAATTCTTATCATGCTTGGCTCAGGGAGGATGCTATCCCAGGTGATATAAATAATACTCACATTTGTCTCATACAAAAGTGTGATCAACCGCAAACAATGAGGACCTTTGGCTGATCTCATTGTGCAATGTAGCATACAAGATCCTTGCTAAGGCTCTTGCAAACAGGTTAACTTGTGTCATTTCTAAGTGTGTTTCTAAAGAGCAATCTGCTTTTGTTGCAGGCAGGTCAATTTTGGATAATGCTCTAGTTGCATATGAAATTGTGCAATACATGAAATGCAAGAGGGGAGGTTCAGTAGGGGAAGCAGTTTTGAAGATTGATATCAACGATGTTTATGACAAGGTCATTTGGGAGTATCTTAGAAATGTGATGATTAAAATGGGCTTTACTCTGAGTGGGTGGATTGGAGTATCATGTGTGCGGTCTCTGTGCAGTATCGATACTGGTTAATAATGACAAGGTTGGCCTGGTGAATCCGGAATGGGTCTTCAGCAGGGTAACCCTCTCTCACCCTATCTCTTTATTCTGTGTGCGGTAGGGTTGAATGCTTTAATTAAACAGACAGAGGCTTCTAGAAATATTCATGGGGTTCGTATTTGTAGAGAAACACTTATTATCTCACATCTTTTATTTGCATATGACAGCTTTCTCTTTATGAGCTCCACTGAAGGAGAGTTCCAAGCTATGAAAGATATTCTTACTATTTATGAAGGTGCCTTGCAGAAATCTATTAACATTAAAAAACCAGAGGTTGTTTTTAGCACCAATGTCCTAATAGTGATAGGGAGCCCTCTCTAATATTCTTGGTGTTACACAAAGGCTAGGATCAGGCAAGTACATTGGCCTCCCGTCTATAGTTAAAAGGAATAGAAAGGTACTTTCAGCCTCATTAAAGCTATAGTTTGGAGGAAGATTAGTTCTTGGAAGATTAAGACATTATCCCTTCATCCCTTGGGATGAGATTCAACGCATGATGAACTCATTGTTTTGGGGCTCAAGTCAACAGAGTACAAGAGGTATTAATTGGTTGGATTGGGATAAGCTCACAATTCCAATTTTTTTTGGAGGAATGGGCTTTAGAAATATTTATGCTTTCGACTTGGCTACATTGGCTAAACAAGCATAGAAATTCATTTAGTGCCTGGATGCTCTAATGACCAAAGTTTTTAGGGTAAGATATTTCTCAAAGGGTGATTTTCTGGATGCCCCTATTGGAAACAGTCCCTCGTATACCTGGAGAAGTCTCAGGGCTTCATGAGTACTATTGAAGATGGGTAACCACTGGACTATTTGGTGGGGTGAGGCCACTAATGTGTGTGGTGCATCGTGGGTTCGCGGCATGAATGGCTTTATTATTCTTCAATCATCTGTCCTAGGGGTTAGTGATTTAAAGGTGAAAGATCTGAGGCTTCCCCATCAAAAGGTTTGGAACCTGGCATTTATAGAATTGGTGTTCCTAACTCATGAGGCGGCAACTATTTTAGAAACTCCACTTCTCACGGAATTCACGACTGACAAGAGAATATGGTCATTTACAAACACCGCTTTATACACAGTTAAGGGTGGATACACTACAGCCATGAAATTGTTGGTTGATAGCTCACACCTTAATTTTCATGGAGAGTGGATACAAATCTGGAATCTTAGAGTACCTTCCTATGTTAAGTTGATGGTTTGGATACAAATCAGGGATGATAAAGGTGATTTTATGCAGCAACAACTCTTTGGAGTTCCCCTTCTTTACAAGTTGCAGAAGGTGAAGCAATAGGACTACATCGAGCTCTGCAATGGGTCGTAGCCTTCGTTTTTAAATGTTATTTTGGAGTTCGATTGTAAAGCTATAGTTGATAGTATCCTATATCCTAGATTAGATGTGTACGAGAGGTTGTCTCAATTATTCAAGAGTGCTCTAGGCTTTTATCATTTTCTTCAAACTTTAGGGTGAAGTTTATTTGGAAGCAATTCAACGAGCTTGGCAAAGGTAGCTCCGTCCATGTCTAGCTCCCACTTTTACCATTACTGTCCACATTGTATTGTTTCCTTAATTTATAGTGAAATGAAGTAATTTGGTTTCTAAAAAAAAAAAAAAACTCCTACCATTCGCTAAAGGGATTTTATTTTCCCACCATTCGCTAAAGGGATTTTATTTTCCCACCTCCCTCACTTAATTTTCCCACCTCCCCTATTACATGAAAGGACAAAATTGCCCCTTCTCTTTTTCTCCACACTCCGTCTTTTTTTTCCCTCTTCCCCACCTCACCTCCCCTCCCTCCCACTCACAACCAGAACCCCTCCCACTCTCTCAAGCGATCCTTTCTCCCACTGCATCTCTCTCTCGTTGCATCTCTCTCCCAACGTCAACCTCACCGTCGCATTGTCCCTTCACAGCCGCCACGGGCATCACAGCCACCGCCGGCCGTCAATATAGGTTCGTCTATTGTCTTTTTTTCTGCGATTTCAAACTTTTCGGAATCTTGTTTCCGAATACCTCCGGTAACATGAATCCGGTAGTTAAAAACAACCGGATTCATGTTGCCGGATGTATCCATCAACAAGGTTTCGGGAAGTTATTTGTTTTTGAAATTCCAGATTCATATTTCCGGTGAGTTCCAGAATTTAGTTTCCGGTATTAAGTCAGTTTTAATTTTGACAAATTTTTTGTGTGTGTTGCAGATAGATTACCATAGAGGGCAATTTTCCCGACACCCCAATGCCTAGTGCAATGGATATTACAGAGGCCGTAGATTGTACTGATATGGATGTAGCTGAAGTCGTGGATTGTAGTGCGGTGGATGACACATTACAGGATGCGGATTGTACCGCAATGGAACTTACACAGGATTGTACTAGGGTATTCACTACTACAACAGTACTTATTATTTTGTTGATTAGTTTTGTAGGTTGTTACTATTGGATGAGTTGTTAAATCAATATTTTTTGCGTTATCAGGTATTTTCTACCCGAGATGACCTATTGGCATAGACACGAGCTGTTGGTAAATCTATTGGATGCGTACTTGTTATTTCAAGATCAGACAACGGACGATCAAGTGGCAAGACATTTGTGATGCTGACTTGTGAAAAAAGTGGCAAGTATAAACCTTACAAGACAGGATTGAAGGCAACTGGTACTAGAAAAAGTTAGTGCCCATTCAGACTGAAAGGAAGCCTGGTGAAAGGTGTTGGAGGGTGGGTTTTGAAGGTAATGTGCGGGGCTCACAATCATGAGCTGATCAAAAACTTCGAAGGCCATCCATATGTTAGTCGGTTTATTTCCGAAGAGAAGTCTTTTCTGGGTGACATGACAAAGAATATGATCAAGCCGAGAAGCGCCTTACTATTATTGCAACAGAACAACCCAGACGGCCACACTACAATTAGGCAGATTTACAATGCACATCAAAAGATTCAGTGAAATCTTAGAGAAGGCAGAGCTGAGCTGCAACACCTGATGAACCTAATGCATCGCGATCATTATGTCCACTGGCACAGAAAGGCGGATGGTGCTGATGTTGTGAGAGATATATGTTGGGCACATCCAGAAGCCATGACGCTTCTAAATTCGTTTAGCACTGTTTTGTTGATTGATTCCACTTACAAGACTAACAGATATAAGATGCCACTACTTGAGGTTGTCGGTGTTACCTCAACTGAGATGACATTCGCTGTTGCATTTGCTTTTGTGGAGTCTGAGAAAATGGATAACTTCATATGGGTGCTTAAGAAACTGAAGAGTATGTTATTGAAGGAGGATGCCTTACCAAAAGTGATAGTGACCGACCGGGATCTTGCATTGATGAATGCAGTGGCTAAAGTTTTTCCCACGTCATCTAACCTATTGTGCCAATTCCATATCCGCAAGAATGTGAGGGCCAAGTGCAAGACTTACATGTATCCACAGGAGAAAATTAAGTTGGTCATGACTGCATTTGATTCCGTCATTGACTCCCCTGACAAGGATGCATGCGCGCACCGATTGGCACATTTTGAGTATGTATCAGCACCGTTCAGTAACTTCATTGACTATGTCAAAACCACTTGGCTGGATCCTCACAAGGAAAAGTTCGTTCCAGCGTAGATAGACTGGGTAATGCACCTTGGAAACACAATAACCAACAGGTATGTAACTTTTGATTACTCGTATTTGTTGGTGTTTTGTAAAAGTTTGATTACTCATGTTTGTTGGTGTGTTTGATTTTTAACAGGGTTGAGTCTGCACACTGGAGGTTAAAGAGGTTGTTAGCTGATAATAGAGGAGACTTATGTGGCTGTTGGGATGCTATGAATAACATGATTAGGTTGCAACACACTGAGCTGAAGGCTTCATTTGAGCACAACATTGTTATAATACTCCAGTCTACAAGCGCTTAAATGGACTTATGGCAAGGAGTGCATTAGACCACATTGCAGATGAGCTTCATCGAGTTAACACGGTTGGTATTGATAGTTCTGCATGTGGATGTGTTCTACGGTACACTCATGGCCTACCTTGTGCATGTGAACTGGAAGATATACAATGCACTACATCCCAATCCCATTAGAGTCAGTCCATGTTCATTGGAGGAGATTGAGCTTCAACAACACCTGTGACTCCGATAGTGGCCATATGGTAGTTCAAAACTAAGCATACAGGTTGAGCTAGAAGCATTGGCACGTAGGTTCCGGGAGCTTGATGTTGCAGGCAGGGCCGGCCCAAGGGGCAGGCTGGTAAAGCCCTTGCTTTAGGCCTCAGATAAAAAACATTTTTTATTTGCAAAAATAGGCCTCCAAATAATACTTCTATTAGTAAAATAGATATCCAAAAGTTTCACACATGTTTGTTTAGCGCAGTTGGAATAGCCCCGTGTACAGGATGTTCGCAGTCGTGGGTTCAATTCTAGGGGAAGTCACTAAAAAACTGCAGTTATTTTTTTGCATGCCAAGCAAATGGTCCCAACGAAAAATATAAAAAAAATGCAAAACAAAATCCACCCAGCGGAGTTGAACTCAGATTCTCACACGTTTTAGGAAAAAGTCTTCCACTATACCATCGCATGGACTTTATTTAACTACGGCTAATGCGATTTATATACATTAATTTATTAATAAATTTATATATACCCTGCTTTCATTACGCCTCACTTAAAAATTTGCTTTAGGCCTCCAAAAGGGTTGGGCCGACCCTGGTTGCAGGCAAGGTAGCACTAAAAGCAAAATTATGCGAGTTAGCATTTCCTGACACCACTTCCATGTGTCCACCCTCTTGTAAGGTGAACCCATGGAGCACCAAAGAAAGGAAAGAGATTGTCAGTAGATAGTTCGACAAGACGTGATCCATCTTATTGGGAACGTGTTGATAACTTCTTTGCCTCCTAACATGACAGCACGTCAACTCCAACTTCCTCTAAACAGTCAGCTCCTCTTCAATCCAAGAAGTCAAGTACCCCGACACCTCCACCTAGAGTGTCAGCTTCACCTCCACCTCCACCTAAAGTGTCAGCTTCACCTCCACCTCCACCTAAAGTGTCAGCTCCACCTCCACTCCACCTCCACATCCATCTCCTCCTCCACCGAAGAAGTCAGCTCCACTTCCACCTCCACCTCCATCGAAGAAGTCAGCTCCACCGCCACCTCTGCCACCAGTTTTGCCATTGATACATCAATTCCCACATGAAATTCATAAATACATTGAGAACATTATTGATGTAGAGGCTAGTGGCAATTGTGGATATCGCAGCATTGCTGCTTTACTTGGTATGGGTGAGGATTCTTGGCCTTTAATCCGCCAGGATTTAATTACAGAGCTTCGAAAAAACCGTGATAACTATGTCGGTGTGCTTGGTGGCGATGAACACGTGGGCGAACTAACTCGATCCCTATATCTTGAGAACGTGGGCAGATGCAGGCCTGACAAGTGGATGTCGATGCCAGATGCAGGATAAGCCATTGCTAACAAGTATAAGGTGGTTGTTATATGTTTAGAATCAAGTGGAAGTTACACAATTTTCCCTCTTCGGCATGCACCACCAAGAGATCGTAATACCCACCACGTCATTTGCCTTGGGTATATACATAGTATGCGACATTTTGTACAGGTACGATATCTATGTGTCCTATTTATTTTTCTGACATTTAATTGTCTTTGATAGATGATAATACTAATTTTTTTTTAAAAACGACATGCATCTAGGTATATTTCAAGAATGAGGCTCCAATACCACCTTCAGATCGAGTTTGGGAAACTTTTAGAAGCAACAAAGCTAGGGAATGGGAGACTGTATATGCGCATCGCATGCAAGATTAGAAGTCGATATTTTTACCAACCAGAACAAAATCTTATGTAACTATTATTGATTGAGTCATATTCTTGTATAAAGGCATCATAATTTGTTGTGGAATTTTCTGAAGTAGGTTTTGCTCATGAATTCTATGTAAACTGATTTTGGTCACCTAATATGATTAGAAATGGGTTGGTGCTAATTATGAATTTTTTATGTTGAATATGTTGTTACCCAATTTATGCCTCTGCAACATTCTAGAATTTTTAGGTTGGTTTGATCTGGAATTTTTAATTTGGTTTGATCTGGACTTTTAATTTCGTTGAAATTTGGTTTGGAATGAAGAGGAATAGAGATTGGAAGAATTTGGAAAGAAGCAAAGTATGCCTCTGTAAGATTCAGCAAAAATATGCATTCCGAAAACAAGTTGCCGGAATAACCAGACAACATGTTGCCGGAAATTTTCAAATTTTATAGCAACCGGTTTCTTGTTGCCGGGTTATTCCGACAACGTATTTCTTGAATATATATTTTTTAAAAACCAAGATCTTAAAAGGACCGGAGGTTAGTTGCCGGTTGATTCCGGCAATGTGTTGCCGGGTTTTGTATCTTTTTAAAACTAGGATTTTAAAACCACCAGATATTTGTTGTCGGATAATTCTGACAACATATTTCCGGGCTGTACGTTGTTTAGAAACTATTATTTGAACGTTCGGATTCTTATTATCGGATGTTTCCGGCAATAAGGAGCCGAAAAATCTAAATTTGCAAGAAAAAATTACGCAGTCTGGTGCGTAAAGTGGACGAAGAAATAGCGACTAGGAGCGATGATGGACGAAGGGATTTGGCCGATATCACGAGGGAAGATGGACGGAGGGAACGACGACGGAGGTGGCGACGCCAACGAGGTGGGAGGTGGGGGAAGTTTCGAACGAAGAACCGAGAAAAAAGGATAGGGAAGGTTAGGAAAAACTGAGAGGTATTTTTGTCATTTTGGGGGTTGGGGAGGTGGGAAAATTAAAATAGGGAGGTGGGAAAATCATGACACTTCGCTAAATCTTCCCAGAAGCCCAAAACAAGAATAAAAACAAAATGAATTTTTATTTTGGGCTTAGACCATCAGCTTAGCTCTATGGGGTTCTAAAGTAGCTGCTGCTATATAACCCCTTTTGCTGCCCTCCCGTGTTCTTTTTGCCCTTTTTCCTTTTTGGAACAACTTGTTTTGGATTTGGTATATTCAGACGAATTCTGATTTTTGTACATCTCATAATTTTCAACACTTTTCTTTCTCTCTACTCTTTCTTCCTATCACATCACTGATCACTCACCTATTACCAGGGGCGGAGCTAGCCCCTTTTTTACGAGGGGGCCAAATATAAAGAGTAATTTTTTTTATAGACAAAATGACTATTAATTTTTTTTTAGTAATAAACTACTACTTCGGTCTGAAATATAAGCAAAAAAAAGTGTCTAAAATATAAATAATCTGAGTATTTTTTTAGTATAATATTTTTTTAGTATAAGTACTTTATTTAATAAACGTGTTCTATTACTACACTGGGGTAGCGACTTGAGTATTTTTTGGGGTAGCGAAATTCCATATTACTATACTGGTCTTTAGTAAAAAAAATATTTTGGGGTAGCAATGGCTACCCCATTAATACAAAATCACTTCTCTCTCTCTATTTCTTTCTCTCTCCGGGTGTTAGAGGGGTGGATAGGTGTCCGCGTATCATTTTTCTTTTCAGACTCTTAGTGATTAACAAAGATTTATATCCTTATCCTTGTAAAATTTGAATATTATACTTAAAGCATCGGAATTACTTGTTATTGTAGGTCATTTTCTATCTACATGGGTGAGGGATTTGTTTGCACCCTCACCCTATAAGGCACTATCTGTAATTGTAAATACCTATAACTTATAAAGTTTTTTTTTTTTTTTTATAAATTAGAAACTAAATATTCTTAGTTAAAATGCTTACTCATCAAAAAAAAAATCTTAGTTAAAAAGCTCCTTTTAATTTAAATTAGAAAATAATCCAAATTGAACAAATATTTGCTTGCTTTTATGGGTGGTCTTTAACATGATAGGCAAATTCAAGCTGTTTATAACAGACTAAAAAGAAAATAACATAACGTTTAAGTCTGAATAACAAGCAGCATAAAGAGCAATAAAAAAAAGGTAGCATAAAGAAGGTAGCAATAGCAAATATAAAATGTGAAAGTAGTGGACCACTTTTCAAGTCTGCATCTTAGATGGCACCACATATTTATATTACAAGCAAAGAATGAGAAGTGGTACTGGTGGGAATCAAGTAGAGGTCACCTTTTCTTGACATAGCAACTCCAAATTCCTCTGTCAAGTCTAAGTCCTCATTTTTCATTCCATTGGGAAGGCTCCAATCAAAATGATACAACAAAAGTGCAAGGACCTGCTCAACATTTGCCATACCATAGTTCATGCCAGGGCAAATTCTCCTTCCAGCACCAAATGGAATGCACTCAAAATTAGTGCCTTTGTAGTCAATAGAGCTATCAGTAAACCTTTCAGGATAAAACTTTTCTGGCTCAGTCCAATATTTTGGATCCCTTCCAATTGCCCAAGCATTAACTAGGACCCTACTTTTGAATGGTATGTGATGACCATCAATCTCACAAGCTTGTCTACATTCCCTTGGTAGGAGGAGAGGAATAGAAGGGTGTAATCTCAGGGACTCTTTGATGACTGATTTCAAATATTTGAACTCATCTATTGCAGCTTCATCAACCCTTCCTCTCCTATTAAACCCCTCTCTCACTTCAGCTTGTGCTTTCTTCAATACTCTTGGATTCTTCATCATCTCAGCCATTGCCCAATTAATTGTAGTTGCTGCAGTCTCACTTCCAGCACTAAAAACATCCTGAAAAATGGTTAAAATCTTGTCAATTTAACAAACTTGAAACTTCAATGACATACATCATATATCAAAATTAAAGAGCTATTCAATTAATCTCCAAACTTTTGGGACGTGGGTTGTCCGCAGTCAAAATACCCCATTGCCACAGTACTCAGAGTTCTTAGTCGTTGGATCAAGATCGCACGGTTCACGTTCCAACTTCACCAAATCAAATTTCAAATACATACTCAGAAAATGAACCGTTAAATCCAGTTCCAATGGTCGAGATCTACTAACTGTAGTGATTGCAGGGTATTTTGCTGCATCTAATCCAAATCTAAACTTATGATGTCCAACTAAGGTCTAAATTCCATGTCTAGGAAACATTATTTTCATGGTTTGAACTTTGAAGTTACTAGTCCCATTTTCCTGTCTATCCAATAAAATTTGAGCCCCATCAGCAAAATATTTTTCTTTCTGTCTTCAATACTAACATTTATTGGAGGAACAATAAAAGAGAGAAAAAGGGATATGTGATTTCAAACCTACTTTCATGCATGTTATTTTGAAAGACAGAAAGTGTGCATACCAAGATTATAGCCTTGATATTATTAGAAGTCAAACGAAAATCCAGGTCACTGCTACTATCTTCAAATTTTAAGAGAACATCGATCAGATCCTCCTCTACATCAGCCACACCTTCTTTAGCTCTTGACCTTGCTTCTTTATGGCCATTGATGATATTCTCCAGTATCCTGTCTACTTGGTCTCTTAACTTCTCAAGTTTAGGCCTCATTCCAGTGAGTTTTTGAAGCCATTTAGCTGAAGGAAACAAGTCTCCAATGTAGAAACCCCCAGCAAGCTTTATAAGTTGTTTTACCACAGTTATGAACTCTTCTTGTTCCACATATTTCTTGCCAAATGCAGCCTTTGAAGTGAATGTATACATCATTGAAATAACTTCTTGAGTAAGATTGAATTCTGATCCTTCTTTACAAGCAATCAATTTGATGAGTGCACTGATCTCTTTCTCTCTGATTGGCCAAAGAGATTTGACCCTTTTTATGCTCAAAAGCTCGATAGCACAAATCTTTCTAAGCTGTCTCCAGTAATCACCATAAGGTGAAAAAGCTATATCTGTGGAATTATAAGATGCTATCTCTGTAGCTAAAAGATGAGGCCTTGATGCAAAGTTAATGTCATGTGTTTTCATTACCTCTCTAGCACACTCTGCTGAGGAAACAATAATGAATAAGACCTCACCAAGTTGAAGATGCATCAAGGGTCCATATATTTTGGCTAGGTCTCCTAATTTTCTATGTGGCGAGGATGTAACAAGATGGGGAATATTTCCTATAATTGGTAGCTTCCATGGTCCTGGGGGTAGATTTTTAGTAGCTGAATCAGAAGATTTTTTGAAATGGTTCCTAATTTTTAGTGCAATTATCATGCAGAGGAAAAAAGCGAAAAGGGATAATGGGTTAAGGAGCTGAGGAGCCATGAGAGATAAAACAGTTCTGTAAAATGGACTAATACTGGATTTTGGTGCAGAATAGCAATCCATGTATGCATTTTTTTATAGACATTGAAGGGTGTCGTTTGACTGCCTCGCTGCTTTTGTCATTTTCTTGCCAAGTTGCCATGAATTCTTGTCGCTGTTGTCTAAGTTGATGCTTTCATGCGAGTAAAGATCCTTTTATGCATGTTTAAAAAGATTAACTTGTATAGATCTATTATCATCTTACCATCATCATCATCATCATCATCATCATCATTATTATTATTATTATTATTATACTGGTTAATTATTGGGTTAGTATGAGACTCTGGGCTCATTATATATAGGGATTTTCTAAGGGCACCCCCATTTTTGCTTGGGGCACCCCCCCAAAAATGTTGTTTTGACCAAACTACCCCATGTAAAAATATCAATTTTTTTTTTCATTCGTCTCACTCGCAAATATGCTATTTGCGAGTGTGCAATTTTTTGTACACTCGCAAATATCATATTTGCGAGCATTTTTTTTAACTCGCAAATATGATATTTGCGAGTGTGCAATTTTTTTAAAAAAATCACACTCGTTAAAACCTTCTGATGCAAAACCCTCCTTAGGAAAACAAATATCTAGAAGGAAAAAGAGTACGCATGCCTTAATTTAGTAGAAATAATGGAAAAAAGAACAATGAGTTCAATACCAAAATAATTTGTTAATACGCGGATCCCTTTTTTGATAAATAAATGTATCAAGTTCTAGAAACTGTTCCATCACTTTACCTTATAAAGCTAAAGTTTTTTTACAACTACTCACAGTTTTCCCCACAATTTTCGTGACGCTCGTAAATTAGGTATTTGTGAAATAAGGTAAATTTTCGCAAATTAGGTATTTGCGAGTGTACAAATTTTTGTACACTCACAAATACCTAATTTACGAGTGGTTTTTATTTTTTAACCCTCGCAAATTAGGTATTTGCGAGAGTACAAAAATTTGTACATTCGCAAATATCCAATTTGCGAGTGGTTTTTATTTTTTAACCCTCGCAAATTAGGTATTTGCGAGAGTACAAATTTTTGTACACTCGCAAATTAGGTATTTGCGAGTGTTATTTTTTTCTTCTTTTTTTTCACGTTTTGCATCTATTATTAGGTATTTATTTTATTTTGTTTGTATGATTCTAGTGTTATTGGAGATGGAAGACAGCAATATGTTTGATTCTAATGAAGTTGACCAAACGACAGAGGTCGATTGTACAGGAGCGTTCACTACTATGAAGATATTTCCTACACGAGATGATATATTGTGTTGAACTCGGGATGTTGGGAAGCAAAATTGTTGTCATTGCGAGGTCAGTGACAGGGCAAAAAGGAAGACGTACAAAATTAATTATGGGTTGTGAATGGAGTAGGAAGTATAAGCCTAAAAAGCATGCATCTTCTAAATCAACTGATACTCGAAAGTGTGAGTGTCCGTTCAGAATTAAAGGAATACCTTTATCGACGACTGAAGGAACGATTGAAGGATGGATGCTGAAAGTAAAATGTGGATTACACAACCATCGGTCGGCTGAAACATTGGTGGGTCATTCTTATGTTGGTCGTTTAAGCGAAGAGGAGATGGAACTTGTTCATGAAATGACCAGGAACAATGTAAAGCCAAGAAATATTCTGTTGACGGTTAAAGGCAGCGATAAGGAAAAAAATGTCTACAATTAAACACATTTACAACGAGCGTCATAAGTATCGATCATCTCAGAGAGGCCCTAAAACAGAGATGCAACATTTGCTGAACTTAATACATCGAGATAGGTATGTTTCTTGGTATAGAAGACATGACGGTTTGGACGTTGCTAAAGATATATTTTGGGCACATGCAGATTCCGTCCATTTGTTGAATGCATTTAACATTGTCCTCATCCTTGACAGTACCTACAAAACCAATAAATATATGATGCCACTGCTTGAAATTGTTGGTGTTACTTCAACAGGGCTGACATTTGCTGTGGGATTTGCCTATATGGATTCTGAAGGGGCTGAAAACTATGTCTGGGCACTAGAGAAGTTAAGAGAATTGTTTGTGCTAGATGAATCAATTCCCCAAGTTATTATGACAGACAGAGATCTTGCTTTGATGAATGCAGTTGCAGTTGTGTTCCCAACAACTCGCAATCTTTTGTGCCAATTTCACATAGGAAAAAATGTCTATGCAAAATGCAAAAAATTGGTATCTGATAGCAAAAAACTGGAGGTAGTCAAGGATGTATGGAACAGTGTTGTTTATTCTGCTGACGAGGTTGAGTATGAGCAACGCCTGATGAGTTTTCATGAAGTATGTGCAGAATGACCTATATTCGTTGATTATGTGCAAAAGATTTGGGTTGATCCACACAAGGAAAAATTTGTTACGGTATGGACTTTTATATTTACCTTTACTTTTATATTGTTTGTTTGATATGGGTTATGGCCTAGTCCCCAATGTTTGTTCTTTTTTCCATTTTTTCTAATAAATTAAGGCAGAAGTACTCTTTTTCCTTCTAGATGTTTTTTTTCCCTAAGTAGGGTTTTGCATCAGAAGGTTTTAACGATACTGCTTTTCTTCTTTGCCTTTAAACAAAATAAAAAGTTTAACTGTTAAATTTTGCGCGTTTTCTGCACTCGTAAATATGATATTTGCGAGTTAAAAAAATGCTCGTAAATATGATATTTGCGAGTGTGCAAAAAAATTGCACACTGGCAAATAACATATTTGTGAGTGAGACGAATGAAATTTTTTTTTGTTGATATTTTTACATTGGGGTATTTTAGTCAAAACAACATTTTTGGGGGGGTGCCCCAAGCAAAAATGGGGGTGCCCTTAGAAAATCCCTATATATATTGAGGGTTACCCCTTTACTGGTCGCGTAGGAAAGGCACCAAGAGAGAGGTTGAGGAGAGACTCGATTGAGCTTTTTCCACAAGTGAGTGGTCAAACTTATACTCTCAAGCAAGGCTCTGCAATTTGATAACACCTATATCTGACTATAACCGGCCAATTCTTCTAACTAGAGAGCCTACTACCCAAAGACACTTCCATAAGCATTTCAAGTTTGAAAATACATGGCTTCGAGAGCCCAATCTAAATGAAGTGGTCAAGGGGTGTTGGAGGAGAATGAAGCAAGAAGCGATGTCATGACAAAACTCAGTCATTATTGGGAAAAACTCAAGTCCCACATATACTAGAGGTAAGGCCTAAAAAGAGTTTATAAGTAAATGACACCCCTCACCTTACAAGCCGGTTTTGTATGGATGAGTTAGGCCGGAAAAAAAAAATCATAATAGTCATTACGTAGATGACTGTCATATATGGGGACGGAAACTGAGAGGCAAATTTAGAGAGGACATAGAGAGTTGTAAGAAACAATTGGAGAGACAAGAATGTGCAGGGATGATGAAGGTATATCTCGCTTCAATATGCCAAAAGGGAGGCTTATGGATTTGCTCATCAAGGTGGAGTATTTTCGGAAGCAAAGGGCGAAGACTTACTAGCTCTGTGATGGGGGTTTAAATACAAAATTCTTTCATGCTACGACTACAGGGAGGAGAAAGGCTAATAATATTATTAAGCTCCAGGGTAGTGATGAAGTTATAGCACAAACTCAAGAGGAGATCAAAGCCACGACACGACTAAGAAGTGCTTTGTGGACTTGTTTCAGGAAAATGAAGGCATCTATGATATCATTTTGGAAGCTGTCAATCAACACAATTTTGAAGATGAAAATGAGGCTCTAGTAGCACTTTCTCATGTGAAGAATTCAGAGATGCTTTTACCCATATGAACTAGATAAATCACCGGGGCCATATGAGCTTAATCCTGCTATGTTTAAGCAGTTTTGGGATCTTTGTGGAAAAAATATTTATAGAGCTTGTATTCATTGGCTAGAGATGAGGTATTTCCCTAGTATTACCTTTACTGAGACAAACATTGTCTTGATCCCTAAATAATTTAACCTCATTTCTACGAAGGATTGGCGCTCTATCTAGCACCCCACATTTTTTCGTATATATTTTTTTTTAAAATGTGTATTTCATAAATTATTATGATTTGTAAATTTAGTGATTCTGATTTCCCAATGTGTATTTGAATTGTTGAAAAATGTTGAATTGATATTGATTTGTATTTTTAGAAAATATTAGCATTTATTTATATTTAAGAAAATAGTGGTAATATATTGTTTTATTCCTTTATTTAGCATTCACTCGTCAGTGGGCTTGTCACGATAGAGATAGGCATATGGTTGATAGGCATATGGCATTCACGATAGAGATAGGCATATGGTTGATCCAATGTGGAGGATCAGTCCATTTTACGAGAAGACGACTGCGGTGGGCGGAAAGTAGCAACTCTGTGACAAGCCCACCGTAAGTGGCAACTCTGTGACAAGTCCACCGTAAGTGGCAATCACTCTATGACAAGTCCACCATAAGTGGCAACTACTCTGTAACAAGTCCACTCGCGTGTAGCCATGACAAGTCCACTGACGAGTGGCAAATTGCTTGAAATTGACTCCTGCGCAGGATGTTAAGAAAATGAATAGTCATTATAAGATTTAGTTTCTGATGATGAAATTGCATAATCTTTGTGTTTGTACATCGTGATGTGTGATTGATGTTGTTGTGAATTCATAAGTGACCAAGATATTGTGATGTTTATGTGATGTTGTTTTTCCAACAAGGATATATGAATTTAAGAGTTTGATATATGTATATATATATAAATAAATATTGATTGTTGAGTGTGTTTGTTTTCATCTATCTTCCCTTTTATCCATACACTCAATCACAACGGATTCACCCCTTTTTTCTTTGTTTGCTTCCTTGTACTTGATTTATGTGCAGATGAAAATGATTTTGAGGTAAGTGGTTAAAGAGCTTTACTTGGATGTTTCACTACTATTTTCCAGAACTATGTTTTATTCCCATTTTAATTGAATTGTTCGAGCTGTTGACTCGAGTTTATTTTTTTGGGATTTTATAGCTCTGAACAGATGTGACAGTGCTGGGATTTTCTTTTGTAATTATTCGAAAATTCAGATATTATTTCCACGAGCCATTTTGAACTATCAACTAGATTTATGTATTCCGTATTTGATTTTTGTTATTTATGAGAGTTAAAGTTTAAAGAGAATGACAATGTGACGTTCTTAACTCAAGAGTTGGAAAGGTTTTGAAATCTGTTTGTTCTTCCGCAATAGTTACCTTTAGTTTTCATTATAAAATTCCTATTTATTTATTTTAATTAAATAAAGCATGTTTGGGGTTAAGGATGTCACACTCTATATCTTTATGCAATGTGCTCTACAAATTTCTCTCGAAGTTCTTGCAAACAGGCTAAAAAAGTGATACCTAAATGCATTTTCGAAGCTCAGTCCACATTTATAGCAGGAAGGTCGATCCTAGATAATGATTTGGTAGCAATAGATTCATAAAGTCATGAAGAGTAAAACGCAAGGCGAGAAAGTATATGTGGCTTTGAAAATAGACATTCACAAAGCCTATGTGAACGTGAGCACAAGAAGGGGGGTTGAATTGTGTTAAAAACTTTTCGCAAACTTTAAGTTAGAAACACTTAGAACACAAGTTTTTCAAAACTGTTTGATTATCGGACGGTGGAAATAAACCGGACGCTGGAAAAGCAGTTTGTGAAAACTTGTTTTTAACACCGCAAGATAGAAATGAATAGAAAGCAGTAAAGCAAGAGACACAGAGATTTATACTAGTTCACTACCAAACTGGTAGCTACGTCTAGTCCCTTCGTTCCTGAAGGATTTTCCATTATAATCAACCTGATTACAATTTCCTCAAGAGTATTCTTTTGTCACAACTTGACAATACTCTCAACTTCTCAAAACGACTCAGTACAGTCGAGCCTTTGAGGATATAGCCTTAACTAGGCCAAAACAACTTTTACAAGTGAGTTGAAATACAGTAAAAAATAACTCTCACAGAGAGGATAAAAGATTAAGCTCAACTATAGAAAAACTTTCTAAAAGAAAGGGTCGGACGCTGAGTTCAGTTCTTGTAGTCCAGAGACTTAGCACGAGACTTGATTGCTCGCAGAAGCAGTGCTTCAGATGTTGACTCTTTGTAATGTATGGCAACAGTGCTTACTTTCAGTAAATGAGGTAATATTTCAGTAGTATTTCAGCAAGCTTCTCCACAGTATGTCGTCACCCTCTTCAATAGATACCATGAGGTATATATAGGAGTTCCAAGGATATTACCGTTACGGTAAAAATGGCTCCTTTCCATTGAGTGAGGTAAATTCAAAAAGCTGTCTCTTTCTTCCTTTCCAGAGAATATGCCAGTAGTACATATTACCGTTTTCATACTATCTTGCTTTTCACAATTGCTTGTACGATTTTTGTCTTTTAGCTAAAGGTGTCACCTTTGATACCTCGTACAACAATTTTAGCGCTCAGAATCAATTTCGAAATTTGTTCCAGAAACTTCTGAGAGGAAGAGCAGCAACGTGACTAACACGTGATTTGAAATGAAGTTCAGACGCTCGCTCAGAATCGGAAGTTCGGACGCTTGTAGCAATTGGATAAGCCTAGTGTCATAAAGACAAAATTCCAGACGCTCACAAGGATGAGCCGGATGCTGACACAAGGAATGTATCCTTCTCTTGAGAATTACTTTCTTCTTGCTTGAGTGGCTTAGAATATATGTATAATTAGTATCTGCACACTTCAAGAAATGTTAGAACATAAATTATTCTCTTGTGAATACTTTGTTATCATCAAAATTAATGAGGGTCTAAACATCTCAATCGTTTAGGTTCCAACAATCTCCCCCTTTTTGATGATGACAAACATCTAAGGTAGATGAACAATTTAGTTTAAAAAAGACATCAAGGGTCTCCCCCTGAATTTAACAGTTTAGATATATATGCACAATTCAGGTATTAAGGCAATTGTTGGTAAACAAATTCATTTAAGTGATTGCGAAAAATCCGTATGTATCAGAGCATATATTTAATAAAGTGAGATCGGATGCTGATTATATACCAAATAGATTGATTTAATCAAATATATTTCAGTGTACCAAAATTTATTAAACATTATATGAGTACTAGATCAATGACTATTAGCGCACACAAATGCTATGTATGAAATGCTATGCATGATACTTTAGTTCCAGTGTATCCATCGGACAGTGAACATCGGATGGTGAATTATCAGATTTTCACGTGTTCAATATACCTTTCTTTCGTGTTCATCATACCTTTCTTTTATTCCCCCTTTTGTCATCAGACAAAAAGAGTGTAAAAACACATCATAGTCAAAATAAGACGTAGAAAAATTTGAATAGAAGTTAGATCAAAAATAATTATATATATAAGTGTATCGACCAAATAGAACAGATTTTATATAACAAACAAGAAGAAAAAAAATTTCAAGGGTTTGGAAGAGGTGGAGGTGGGATATTGAGACGTTCATAGAGTAACTTCAGTGCAGTCTCCAGCTGAGTGACCTTCAAGTTTATAGCCTTCATTTCTTCAAATTCTGCTTTGGGAATGGTGACCATCTCAACTGCAGAAGTAGAAGTAGAAGGTCCAGTTTCTGGTACAAGTGCAGACTTCATCTTCTGATGCTCTGCTAGCACCCAGTTGGATATCTTCAGTCTCAAATCCTTCTTCCTTTGAGCTCTTAAAAAGAATGCATCATTTGGTATAAACCATTTGATGAAATTTCCAAGTCTTCTGAGCTCTGATTCTGTCTGAATCTTCCATTGATGCTTCACATCTTCTGGATACAGCAAATGCATGAAGATGGTTTCTCTGTGAAGAGCAACATCAGCAGTGTAAGAGTCAAACCTATTCCCAGCGTCTTCTCCCCATAAACTTCTGATAAAGACACTCAAAGCTTCACAGGTGAAGGAGAGTGCTTCATTTTCTGCCAGGTAAATTCTTCTCAGATTTTCCCTGTCATCTTCTTCTAGCACTAGGGGGTCGATGCATGGTAATATGGCTTTGTCTTTCCAAGACTCAGACCATTGACTCCAAGTAAATCCAATGTCGAAGTGCTTGGTCACAGCAACCCATTAGTCATATATCTTCATGCAGTCAAGAGGTGCGACATCGAGCATCCGAACATATCATCAAAGTACACTGTTCTAAGATTGATGTCAGTAACTCTGCTGATTGTCCCAACAGCTTGGAATCATAGCCTTCTCAAAGATTGCAGCAGCTGAGGAGCCGCTTCTCCATTCATCTTTCTTGAGAGAAGTCGTAATACCTTCCGGCATGATCCTTAGAGATCTTGGCAATCTAAGTCGGGAGAATTCCTTAAGATTGTACTTTGTAGGTGCCTTCTCATATTCCTTTAGCCCGATCTTGTCGAAAGGTCGCTTGCTTGAGCGAGTTCCTTCCGCTTTCAGGGGATAGACCAAGGTAGCCACCTTTGTCTATCTGGTACTATCTTAATAGAAACAGATGATGGGTCTCGATATTGTCCTATGACTTCAAGCCTTTTCTGCTCAAGACAGTGTGCCATGAAGGCAGCTTCTTCATCTGTGATCCACCTTCCACATTCTTCCAACGTGAGCGGTTCAGACTGTGGTAGGGATCTAGGAAGATCAACAGAGAAGGGAATTGCTCTGCTTCCGGATGCTGGTCTCAACCTTCCTTTAAATGACATTTGGAAGTGGTCTTCTCCGTCCTTGAAGGTTGCACTTATTGGAGCGGCAATTTCCAATCTGGCAGCTCCAGAGGTGAAGGTTTTTAAATGCCATGTGGATGGACGATCGTAGATGCTATGATATATCTCATACTTAACAAACTGTGGTTTGTATGAGATATTCTTCTTTCCACCAGCGTCTGTAGGTCTAAGGGTAAGGGTAAGTAAGGTGGGAGTGGCTTTGGTGATTTTGTAAGTTTTTGGTGAGTAGGGTTTGAAGGGATTAATGGGAGGTATTTTGAAAAGGAGGTTAAAAGGATGAGAATGAAGCTTGGAAATGTATGAAGTGAGGGAGTTATATGTGGAGGTTTGAGGTGATGAGATGGTGAGTGAATTGGTCTGTGTTTGGGTAAGGTGTTTGGGAGTTATGGAGGTTTTCTGTACACGGGTTTGAGTGTTTGGTGGTTGTGCAACAGATATTGGTGGAGCAGGAATGGTATCATCAGATGCAAAAACAGATACAGGCTCATCAGAAGAAATCAGTACCTTGTATTCAGGTTCAGATTGCCTGACCAATCTTTTGAGCTTAATGCAGGGAGCGATTCGGAGGCGGACGCTGAATTTTCTTCTGTAAACCGGATACTGGGACTTGCTTCTCAGCTTCTGGTTTGCTCCTTTTTCTCAGAACCTGACTTATGGGAACTCGGTCCTCATCTTCTGGTTCTTCAACAGTAGGTGCAGGAGCCATCTTTTGTTTTGTTCTTCTGGTCTCTCGTGAAGGAGACTCACCAGTTCTTTTCACACCAGTCATCGAAGCACGGTGGTTTTCTTTTGACTTCCTCTTCCTGTTGCTCTGTTTTCACCTTCTTGATCATGGACCCGATGTCAGTTTCATTCGACTGCATCGTTGACTCCAAAGGTGTCCTAATCACAATACTATCAAAGACCAAAATACTTCACCTTTTCTTGATCCGTAAAGCGATCACTTGTTTATAACTGCACTTGACCATCATTCTAGTGAGCAGAACACCATAAGGAATGCACTTGTAGGTGTTTTTCTTGTCAGCAACACCTTTCCTCGAATTTACTAGTGCATTAATCAGGTTCTTGTAGATCAACCTTGGCAGGTTTACCTTGTTACCAACCATGAAGTGTCTCATGATGAACTTCTGTTCATAGTTGACTATGTCACTAGAGCCAGCTTTCAACAAGACGCTCTTGGTGATTATTTTGTGAAGAACTCTGAAATGACTCTTCAGATTCTTTGCAGTAAGAGTTTCACCAGATTCTTTCAACTGCTTGTAGTTCTCAAACAGATCATCATTGACCTTCTCAATCCCATGAAATGCGTCAGCCCAATCTGTATAGAAGACGATACCTTCACAAGGACAACCAGTGACTTCAGAGATATTGTTGACGGTAAAAACAAACTTGTAACCTCTCACGGTTCCTTCAAAAATACCACCTTTATGTAAACGAGCATTGCCCCAAAATTCTTTGATAGCCGTCACTAGAACCTCAACCTGGTTCCAGAAGAAATAGTGTTCCCACCATTGCCTTGAAACCACTTTGTAGAAGTCATTTGTAGAGTTTGAAGTTTTCCAAATCAACTCGATTTTCCAACAAGACTTTTCCTTCACCATGGTGTCGTAGATAGTCAGATACTCAGAGGATTTTACACCAGCCATGATTGCGGTTGAGAAATGGAGGCGATGGAGGTTTTAGGGTTTAATCACACACACAGGAGATAGAGAGAAAACTTAAAGAGAGAACGAGTACGGTTTTGCAGAAAACACAGAGTGGAGCGAAAAATGTGGAGTAGTGGGAAAGTTAATAGAGAATGGTACAGTTCTTTTTCAAAACAACGCTTCGTATTTTCTTATAAAAATAAATCAAAAAGAAAGGAAAATAAAGATTCGTTTTTTCATTAAATGCAGACGCCAAAATAAAAGTAAAAGATTTTATTGAAAACGTAAATAATCATGACTCAGTAGATATGATGAGACGCTTGAATCCTTAACACGTGTGACACGTGTGGGTGTGCTCGGACGCACGCAACCGACTTACCGGATGATGAGTTATGATGCATATGACAAATAAGATGCTTATGCACATACATGCTTATGTCATGTCAGATGCTGAGATTTAGTTTATTATCAGACGCTGAGATTAATCATTCTTCTATAAGATGAAAGTTTAAATTTCTTCTTATAAAATTGAATCTATCTTCAGCAAGGGGTTTTGTAAATATGTCAGCCCACTGATGATCAGTGTCTACAAATTTTATTTCTAAAATACCCTTCTGAACATAGTCTCTTATAAAATGATGCTTAATCTCAATGTGCTTTGCTCTAGAATGCAATATAGGATTTTTAGTAAGACATATGGCAGATGTATTATCACAGAAGATAGGAATGTTACTCTCTTTTATCAGGTAGTCTTCAAGTTGATACTTCATCCACAGAAGTTGAGAAGCGCAACTTATCACGAGATGTATTCAGCTCCTGCTGTTGAGAGTGCAATTGTGCTTTGCCTTTTGCTTGGCCAAGATACAAGATTAGCTCCAAGGAATTGGCAGCCTCCACTTGTGCTCTTTCTTTCAATTCGATCTCCAAAGAAAGTCAAGATCACGTAAACCTACTAATTTGTAATCTTTTGATTTCTTATAAAGCAAACCAAGATTAGTAGTTCCTTGCAAATATCTAAATATTCTTTTAACAAAGACTTAGGTGTGATTCTCTAGGATCCGATTGAAACCAAGCACACAGGCAAATCTTGAACATAATATCAGTCTTGAAGCCATAAGATAAAGTAGATATCCAATCATACCTGCATGCAGTTTCGATCTACCTTCTTACCAATTTCATCTTTACTAAGAGTGCGGGTAGGATGCATAGGTGTACACATAGGCTTGCAATCCAAAGCATCTTGAATTTCTTCAATAATTCTTTGATATATTTGCTTTGATGAATATAAATACCATCAATGCATTGCTTGATTTGTATTCCAAGGAAGAACTTTAATTCTCCCATCATGCTCATCTCAAATTCAGCCTGCATAAGCTTAGAAAATTCTTTGCAAAGGCTTTCATTAGTGGCTCCAAAAATGATATCATCAACATAGATTTGAACAAGTATGAAATGCTTGTTTGAGGTTTTTCTGAAAAGAGTAGTGTCAACTAAACCTCTTTTAAATCCATTTTCCATTAAAAAGGAACTTAGTCTATCATACCATGCTCTGGGAGCTTGTTTAAGACCATATAGTGCCTTTTTAAGTTTAAAAACATGTTCTGGAAATTCAATATCTTCAAAACCAGGAGGTTGTTTAACATAAACTTCCTCAGTTATAAAACCATTTAGAAAAGCACTTTTCACATCCATTTGATATAGTGTTATCTCATGATGTACTGCAAATGAAAGTAAAATGCGAATGGCTTCTAGTCTTGCAACAGGTGCAAAAGTTTCAGTGAAATCAATACCTTCTTCTTGTGAGTAGCCTTGAGCAACTAACCTTGCTTTATTTCTCACAACTTTACCATCTTCATCAAGCTTATTTCTAAATACCCATTTAGTACCAATAGCTTGCTTATCTTCTGGTAGAGTGACTAGCTTCCATACATCATTCCTTTGGAACTAATTTAGCTCATCTTGCATTGCTAGAGTCCACCCTTCATCTTCCAAAGATCAATCGTCTTAGGTTCCATCTCAGAGAGAAGTGCAAAATCAGCATGCTCCTTGAAAGAGGATCAGGTTCGTACTTTGTCACCAGGTTCTCCTTTGATTTGATCTTTTGGATGATTGGTTTTGTACTTCCAGCTTTTTCTTGCTTCAGCTTCCGCTTGAGTAGAATTCTTCGTCTTGTCATCACCAGATGATGAAGATGTATGTTCACCGTCTGACTTGTCGCCGAGGTTTAATTCTGAAAATAACTCATCTAGCTCTGACATAGCAGTGTCAGGCTTCTTATCATCAAACTTGACATGAATGGACTATTCAATCACAAAGTTTCTTTGTTGTATATTCTAAAAGCTTTAGATCTTTCAAAATATCCCAAAAGATTCTTTTGTCGACCTTGGAATCAAACTTACCAAGTCGATCTTTAGTATTCAAGATATAACAAATACAACCAAAAGGATGAAAGTAAGAAATGTTTGGTTTTCTTCCTTTCCACAATTCATAAGAGTCTTATTCAAAATAGGTCTTATATAAATTCTATTTTGAATATAACAAGTCGTGTTTATCGCTTCGCCCAAAAATGTTTCACAATATCAGCTTCATTGATCATGGTCCTGGCCATTTCCTGGAGGGACCTATTTTTCCTTTCTACAACACCATTTTGTTGAGGTGTTCTAGGAGAGGAGAAATTGTGGGAGATGTCATTTTCTTCACAAAATTTTTGAAAGTTCTGATTTTCAAATTCTCCCCCATGATCACTTCTAATAGAAGAAATACAGATGCCTTTTTCATTTTGAACTGATTTGCAGAAAACAGTAAATACCTTAAAAGACTCATCCTTGTGGGCAAGGAATTTAACCCATGTCCATCTAGTAAAATCATCAACAATGACTAATCCATATTTCTTTCCAATTAAAGAGGCAGTCCTTGTGGGACCAAAAAGATCAAGATGTAAAAGTTCAAGTGGTCTGGAAGTTGAAACAACATTTTTTAAATGAAAGGAAGTTTTAACTTGTTTTCCTTTTTGACAAGCCTCACAAAGGGCATCAGATTGGTACTTAAGATTTGGTAAGCCTTTAACAAGATTGTGCTTGTTTAATTTTGAGATTAACCTCAAGTTGGCATGACCTAATCTTTTGTGCCAAATCCATTTCTCATCTTCAACAGACATAAGACACTTGACATCTTGTTTTTCAAGTTCAGAAAGATCAACTTTATAAACATTTTTTTCCTCTTTGCTGTAAAGAATATAGATCCATCGTTTTTGCTTTTTACTAAACATCCAGTTTCTGTAAAGATGACTTCATAACCATTGTCACATAATTGACTTATGCTCAATAGATTATGTTTCAGTCCTTCAACATATAAAACATTATCAATAGAAGGAAGAGAGCCTTTACCTATGCGACCAATTCCAACTATTTTACCTTTCTGGTTTCCTCCGAAGCCAACGAATCCAGCTTCTCTAGGTCTTAGTTCTTGGAACATATGCCTTTCTCCCATCAAGTGACGCGAGCATCCACTGTCTAAGTACCAAGATTGGTGTGTTGACTTTGTTGCTAAGCATATCTGCAACATAGACTATTTTATCTTTAGGTACCCATATCTTTTTGGGTCCTTTCTTGTTAGTTCTTGAAGGAGGCTTATCCTTCGCAGTTTTAAAAACATTACATGCACTTTTCAAATGACCAGATTTATTGCAGTAAGTACAATGTAAGCATTTACTATGACTATGGGATTTATCAGATGCTGAATCATTTTCCAAAAGGGTTTCATCTGATATATAACCAAGACCATGAGTTGTCGTTTTACTGACACCCCAGATCATTGAAGCTTGCTTGCTACGAGTTACACTCTCTGCAAGAAACTTTTGAAATGCTTGTTCATAGTCATTTGATTTGCGGTTAGGATTGCTGTAACTACGTAACTCTTAGCTTGAGAGCTCTCGACCTGGATGCTTGTAAGCTTCCAGACGCTGGTTATCAACCAGACGCTGATTTGCACTTTTCAGCTTCTGGTTCTCTTCATTGAGTACAGAGTTTTCATTACGTAAAGAATGAAAATCTTGTGATAGTTTAAAAATTTCTTTTTCAAATTCTTGTACTCAGTAGAGAGAGTGGCAGAGTCCTTAAAAAGATCATCAAAAGCAAGTTGAAGTTCAGAGTAGGAATCATATACTATTACCTGTTCAACTTCTTCTTCTGAGTCAATGTCAGTGTCTGCCATGAGGGCAATGTGAGCTTCTTCTTCTTTATCTTCCTCGGAGGAGGATAAGTCAAGATCTTCCTATGTTGCCGTGAGACCTTTCTTCTTTTTCTTGAATGAGCTTCTTGTGGGCTTTTCTTTAAGATTAGGACACTCGGATTTGAAATGTCCAGGCTTCTTACATTCATAGCAAATGACTTGGGCTTTGTCCTTGTCTTTGCTCTCCTTCTTGTCCTTTGAATCTTTCTTCTGAAACTTCGTTCTAATGTTTCTTTTCTTCCACATTCTCTGGATCTTCTTAGATATGAATGCTAGCTCATCATCTGATCCATCATAATCTCCTTCTGAAGCTTCATCATCTGATTCTTCTTCTTCAGCCTGAAAAGCTTTAGAAGTACTAGGTTTATGTTGATTAACTTTTAAAGCAATAGACTTACTCTTCTTGGTAGGTTCTTCTTCATTTAGCTCAAGTTCATGAGCTTTCAAAGAACTCATAAGATCTTCAAGCCGAAGAACATTTAGATCTTTTGCTTCTTGAATAGCAGTGACTTTGGGTCTCCACTGCTTAGTCAAGCTTCTCAAGATCTTTCTCACATGATCAGGTGTAGTATAACTTTTTCCAAGGGCCTGCAACCCATGAACAAGTGTTTGGAACCTTCCAAACATAGTTTCAATGTTCTCTCCGTCTTCCATTACGAATAGCTCATCTTGGCGTACCATCATACTAGCTTTTGTTTCTCTTACTTGGCGTAACCCTCATAAGACAACACAAGAGAATCCTGCATTTCTTTGGCAAGATCAAACTTACCACATTTATCATACTCTATTTCGTCATATACGGATGAGAATAACCGGCCCTCTCGATTGGTTTGATATCTCTTTTACGATCATCGGACCAGTTTTCCTAGGTATTGCAACGCCAAGGGCATTAGCGGAAAATGTATCCGCTTTCAACTATATCCCACAAAGCAAGATTTTGTGCCTCAAGGAATGCTTTCATCTTATCTTTCCAGTAATCAAATTTTTCTCCATTGAATAGGGGAGGACGGTTCATATGACCACCTTCAGTAGACATGGTCACAATATAAGATCTTTTCTCTTGACCTTTATTAAGTGCTTTCGGCCAAGAGCCAGAGCTCTGATACCAACTGAACGTGAACACAAGAAGGGGGGTTGAATTATGTTGAAAACTTTTCGCAAACTTTAAGTTAGAAACACTTAGAACACAAGTTTTTCAAAACTGTTTGATTATCGGACGGTGGAAACAAACCGGACGCTGAAAATGCAGTTTGTGAAAACTTGTTTTTAACACAGCAAGATAGAAATGAATAGAAAGCAGTAAAGCAAGAGACACAGAGATTTATACTAGTTCACTACCAAACTGGTAGCTACGTCTAGTCCCTTCGTTCCTGAAGGATTTTCCACTATAATCAACCTGATTACAATTTCCTCAAGAGTATTCTTCTGTCACAACTTGACAATACTCTCAACTTCTCAAAACGACTCAGTACAGTCGAGCCTTTGAGGATACAGCCTTAACTAGGCCAAAACAACTTTTACAAGTGAGTTGAAATACAGTAAAAAATAACTCTCACAGAGAGGATAAAAGATTAAGCTCAACTATAGAAAAACTTTCTAAAAGAAAGGGTCGGACGCTGAGTTCAGTTCTTGTAGTCCAGAGACTTAGCACGAGACTTGATTGCTCACAGAAGCAGTGCTTCAGATGTTGACTCTTTGTAATGTATGGCAACAGTGCTTGCTTTCAGTAAATGAGGTAATATTTCAGCAGTATTTCAGCAAGCTTTTTCACAGTATATCGTCACCCTCTTCAATAGATACCATGAGGTATATATAGGAGTTCCAAGGATATTACCGTTACGATAAAAATGGCTCCTTTCCATTGAGTGAGGTAAATTCAAAAAGCTGTCTCTTTCTTCCTTTCCAGAGAATATGCCAGTAGTACATATTACCGTTTTCGTACTACCTTGCTTTTCACAATTGCTTGTACGATTTTTGTCTTTTAGCTAAAGGTGTCACCTTTGATACCTCGTACAACAATTTTAGCGCTCAGAATCAATTTCAAAATTCGTTCCAGAAACTTCTGAGAGGAAGAGCAGCAACGTGACTAACACGTGATTTGAAATGAAGTTCAGACGCTCGCTCAGAATCGGAAGTTCGGACACTTGTAGCAATTGGATAAGCCTAGTGTCATAAAGACAAAATTTCAAACGCTCACAAGGATGAGCCGGATGCTGACACAAGGAATGTATCCTTCTCTTGAGAATTACTTTCTTCTTGCTTGAGTGGCTTAGAATATATGTATAATTAGTATCTGCACACTTGAAGAAATGTTAGAACATAAATTGTTCTCTTGTGAATACTTTGTTATCATCAAAATTAATGAGGGTCTAAACATCTCAATCGTTTAGGTTCCAACACTATGATCAGTGGACTGGGATACTTGTACACAAATATGAGGATGACGAGGTTTTCGCAAAAATGGCTAAATTGGGTGATGATATGTGTAAGATATGTGAATTACTCTATTTTGGTAAGCCATAACGAGTTAAGCTGATTCAACCGAGCCGAAGGCTCAAGCAAGGAGACCCTCATTCCCTTATCTCTTCATCCATTGCACGAAGGGCCTAATAGCGCTTATTACTTAGGTAGAAGGATGATGGGACCGATATGGTACCATAATATGTAGAGAAGCACAAACTGTATCTCACCTTTGACTTGTTGATGATTGCTTTTTGTTTTTCATGGCCAATGACAAAGAAGCGGAGATGATGAAGCTTCTCCTTGTCACCTATCAGGAAGCATTGGGACAAGCCATAAATCTCTGGAAATCAAAAGTCTCTTATAGTAGAAATATGTGAGCCAAGATATGAGCGCAATGATTGCCTCGGACCTAGGACTAGGAATGTAGGTCTTTTTTGGGACGGGTAAGTATTTGGGGCTACCATCCATTATAGGGAGAAGTGTGAAAGCCATTTTCCAGTTCTTCAAGGAAATAGTGTGGAGGAAAATAAACTCTTATAGTGGCAAATATCTTTCTAAGGTCGGGTGCAAAATTTCACTAAGTCACTTCTTCAAACCATACCCTCCAATGTCGTGAGCATCTTCATGATTTCTCCCTCTTTAGGAGATGATATCTAGAAAATATTAAACTCCCTCTGGTGAGGTTTAGGAGGAGGTGGATTGAGAGGAATTAGATGGATCTCATGGGACAAATTGTCTCTAAGGAAGGCGCAAGGTGGTATGGGTTTCCGGAACTTGTATGCTTTCAATATTTCTCTACTAGGAAAGTGAAGATGGTACTTAATGTCCAACTTGAACCTCCTAGTAGTGAGAATATTCAAAGCAAAATACTATCTCAGGAGTAACTTCAATGAGGCACAACCAGGATACAATTTGAGTTATTAGTGGAGAAGTATTTGGAATTCTAAAGTGCTTCTTATAAAATGTATGCACTGGTGCATTGAGGAAGGGAATGTTAAGGTTTGGAAAGATCTAGAGTTGTGTCGAGACGAGGCCCTTGTTCCACTAGTTGTAAACAACTTTAATCACATTGACACGAGTGTTGAGGATCTTATGGTATCAGGGCTGCGAAGCTGGAACACAAATCTCATCCGCTCCATAATGATTCCATAGGAAGTTGAGACTGCTTTACAGGTTCCTCTATTGAGCTCAGTTCAAAGGGATAGAATAGGTTGGTGGTCTGATAAGAAAAGGATGTATACTGTTAAATCAACTTACCATCTTCGCCTTAACAAACTAGTGAAATTCGATTATCCTTTGGTGTACTTGTAGGGATTGTCATCCCACCGGCTACACACTAAAGGAGTACAATTCCCTATAGAATGTCTTGAGTGCAACACAAAAATTAAGAGCACATAGCATGTATTCCCTCCGTTCTTTTTTACTTGTCCACTTTTTAGAGAAATTTTGTTACTATTTATCTGTCGTTTTCAAAATTCAAAGTTACATTAATTACTTTTTTATCAATTATGCCCTTAACTTCTATTGTAGATAAAGAAATAAGTGTGATGTGGTAATAAACAGTCAAGTGTATCACAGGGAAAAAATTAATAATTTCATCAAGAACAACAAAATTTATTGGTTTTTTTAGTTTGTGTAAAACAACATTAAACGACATCTAAAAAAAACGGAGGTAGTATGTGCGTATATGTATGTATTTATATATGCATGTATAAATTTTGTAGGATTTATTATATGTGACACAATCCCACAATTTTCACTCCCCTCCCGTTCTAAAATAAGTTCTCGATTTTGACTATCTTGATTATATTTTATGTCAATCCAACTCAAAAATAGGATAAGATAAAATAATTCAAAAATAGGATAAGATAAAATAATTCGATTTAGTGATTATTTTTCTGGTGGTGCACATCAAACCAATCAATAGGATACGATCTTATAATGTTTTTATTCTATTCAATTTTTTTTTATTCTATGTCCAATTTTAAACACCTAAATATCTCTTAAAAGTTTATCGCATAAATAAGAATTTCCTACTAAACAAAACTTTAGTCAGGTATTAAACTAGTAACGTAAAAAAAAAAAAAAGTAACATGCTGACTCCATCGTTGGGGAAAAAAAAAAATCAGCGACAGACTAGTAGCGGCCTTTGATAATTTTGGCGAGATTCCGCGCAGGAAATGACAAAAGCAGCCTTGGGCACAGTTATGTTGGAAAATAATTAAGGTTTAATTACTCAAAAAGTCATTTGGGAATTTTGAAATAGGTATTTGAACTATTTTTTTTAATTGGGTTCTTAAACTATTTTTTTATTTTTAATTAGATCATTCCGTTAAACTACTATTAGTGGGACGTTAATTTATTTTTACTTAGGTATCTGAACTATTGGTTTTTTTTAAAATAGGTCATTGAGAGTTGAGACACAAAAAAAGAAAAAGAAAAAGAAATGAATATAAACATAGTTAGTAGAAGAGCCTTAAAATACGTTTCTGAACTGTTATTATTTTTTTTAAAATAATAGGTCTCTGAACTATTTTTTTAAAAGATGTATGCAATCCAAATATCATGCAAGAACAAATTTAAGAGGGCCTTTATGCTGTGGTTTTATATTCATTTTGACATTTCTTAGCTACAGCCTATATTGAATTTCTTTAACGGATTGTATAACAAGTATCATTTTTGCTTATATCTTGGATTTTTATATTAATGCAATGGTTCTGTAGTGTATCAGTCCCATTTCACATATGCTCTTCTACCAACTATGTTTATATTTCTTTTTCTTTTTTTTTTATCTCAGGAGCCTATTTAAAAACTAATAGTTCAGGAACCTAATTAAAAATAAATTAACGTCTCACTAACAGTAGCTTAACAGAAGGACCTAACTACAAATGAAAAAATAATAATTGAGGGACCCAATAAAAAGAAATAGCTCAGGGACATATTTCAAAATCTCCAAATAGTTTAGGGACTTCCAGAATACTTAAACCAATAATTAATTTACAGAAAAGTTCTGACAAAATAATTTTAATAAAAATGCAAAGACCAAGAGCAAGCAATGACTGAAAAAATATAAAGGAAAGCATGAGAGAAATGTCAAGAACTGTAGATTATTTTTTGCAAATAATTTATTTATTAGAATTTATAATAGTAATAAAAATTGAATAAATTTGATTTAATAAATACTAATAAGTTTTAGTGATAGACAAGAACTGTAGATAAAAGTCAAATATTTTTACCTCTTACATGGTTTTTACAGACAGGTGAAACCGTAGGTAGAAGCCTAAAACTTATAGTGACGACGTGACAAACAAACAAAAATTCGTTGCAAGTCGACATGTATAATTGACGGCGACTTCGTCCATCAGTCAAAGCCAAAAAGACATTTACTTACGGACAATTAACCTTTAGTGACGATTTTGTCTGTCAGTGAAAGTCAAATTTTTTGTAGTGAAAGGCTAACTCTAGGTCAGACATTCATCATTGACGGAAGTAGTTTCATCAGAAAATTATGATATAGGAATAATGTAACTACTGACGATGTAATCAGGGTTGGATACTTGATTGTCCATCCTAATATCTCATCTGTAGCAAATTAAAGGATCAAACATCAAATATACCTTCCACATTGCAAATTTTCTTTCAAGTTGTTTACATTTCTACACTTCTTTATTCTTCCGCACTTTAATCTCAAGTCATTTACTCCTGAGTTCTTTACATTCCTTCACTTTAAATAAAACACTTTAATTTCATATTCTTTATATTCTTACTTCACTGCATTTACATACTTGCATTCATTAAACATTTTCTGTAATTATACCATCGGTGAGGATTTGACCTAGGATGCATGGTGAGGATTGTAGAGGCATTATACCACTGTCGTACGCATATGCTAGCAGACGAGATCTGGTACCCTAGTGCTGGTACGAGGTTTAGACATTACATGATAACGCTGGTCCTTGAGGATTTGGTTCAAGTTCGACATGGTTCCATAGGGAGTCGATGGCTCACGACCATCGTGTCGTGGCGCTCAGAATGCTTGATTATCCTGACGGAGTACTGTTGTCTCACTGTCCATAGTGATGATCCCGAGTGTATCCCCAACACATGTTTCTAGCATTGAAATTGGAGAGCAGGGATACACTCTTAGGGATAAGATGAGTGAGATATGTGGATGGAAAACTGACTTACCCGCCCAACAGAGCTTGTTGGGGGTCGCTATAGTCGGCTTATATGGGATCGGTTAGATTGTGGGCCACGATAGAGATAGGCATATAGAGTCATAGGTGCATGAGTGTGAGTGTGGGATTACTTAGGATTTTCTAGATAGGTATGATGATCATTATGTATCTTGGAGATGGTTGTGATTGTCCTTATGATGGATTGTTGTTTATATATGAATTCTATTCTTACTTCCCCACATTTACGGTACATATAGTGTGTTCTTATCTCCCATGTATTTTCTTTATTTTGCATGTACTCATCTGCTTGAGCCAGCAGCATTGAGAGGTTCTTCGTTGGAGTAACTTGGGAGTCCTACAGCCAGTGAGTCAGAGTTAGTATACACCACAAGAAAAGGGTGAATTACCGACGAAAAATTACCGACGGCCTCGACTCCGTCGGTAAATTTTTAATTACCGACGGCTAAACCGTCGATGGCCGTCGAAAAAAAAAGCTGAAGCGAAATGTTTTTGCCAAATTAAACGGCTTAGCCGTCGGTAATTCTGACGAGTTATCGGTAGTGCGTAATTAAACGCTAAGCCGTCGATATAATGTCGAGTTAGGCGCCAAATTTTTTTTTTTATTTATGTTTATCCTTACTGCGTCTTCTTTCGCCGCGATAATAGAACAGAAATTGCACCTCTCCCTCTTTCCCCATCGCTGCGTCTTCTTCCTCGCCTAGGCTTCTTCTTCCTTCTCTGCGGACCAAATCAAGATCTCGCCCAACTTCTCTACGGACCAAAATTGCACGAATCTAAGGAGCGATCCTTGCCCACCACAGATCTGAGAAACCCACCACAGATCTGACCCGCCGCGCCACGCTCAGCAAGGCCGCCTCGCTACCTCCTGTTCTGCCGTCGCGCACATCAAGGCTGTCGCACCGGTACTCACGGAGGTTACAAGGTACACTCTCTGCTTCTTTGCTTATTTCTGCTGCTTCTCAGTTTTTTGGGTTTTTTTGAAAATCCTTTTTAGACAAAATTTGGGTGAAAATTTTGAAATTTCTGCAGCTTGGAGCATTTGGGTTGCAATCTATTGTGTTGGGTTTGTCTGTGGCAAAAACGTCTTCAACTGATTGTTGCTTATCTGTGTACTTCTTCTGTCATGTGCGGATTTTGGGTCCTTCATTTGTTTGGATGTGAAGTTTAAACTTTGTCGTCCAGCTTTCCGCCTTCCAGTTCCCATATTTTTCTATGCTGTTTAACTATTTCAGTAGTTCCTTTCGTGTCCAGATGCTAACATAATTTCACACACATGCAAACTTAATTTTTCTCCTTGTAATGGAACTTAATTTTTCTCCTTGTAATGGGAAAGTTTAGAAGAACAACAGATGGAAATTTATCAAAACTCAAACCCAAAACAAAATTGAGGAAAACCCAAATAACTTAACAGTATATATTTCCTATCATTTAACATAAATATGATAATGAGATTATTTTTAATTCATAGATATAAATCAGCTAAGAACTATTTGAATTTGGGAAAAAGACATTTACATGAATATCGAAATTTATAGGATTGCCAAATTTGGGCATTCTTGGCAATCCTAACATTGGTGATTGGTCTTGTAATTGAAATTACTTTAAACTTAATAAATAGGTCTTTAAATGATACTTAATGGATTAAATTTAATGCATTTGCGCTCTGAGTCTCTCAGAGAACCGCATAATTTGAACTAGCCGTGTGTTTCTGCTGCATATGGTTATGGTTTAGAAAACAGAAAGCAGATACTTGTTAATGATAATTGTGGTGGATATTTGTTGATCGGTCTTTCTTTGTTATTTTGTAGTATTGACCGATCCTGCTAAGCGTTTTGACTATGATTTAACTGGGGCATGTGAGATTGAAAAGTATAGCTTGCAGGTATTCTATTTAACTATTATTAAATGTTAGTATTATTTACTTAGATTTGTTTGTGATTGTTTTGGTGTAACCCCTTGATTGGTCTGAAGGAAAAATGGCATCCTAGATCAAACCCATAACACATAAATTTATGAAGATAAGGGTAAAAATTTAACAAAATTAACCTAGTGAAGCCCAACTGCTCGAGCAATCAATTTCAACAACATCATCTTGATCTAAAATTCTGACATGATAATTGTACAAACCAGTAAATATGTTATCTTGAATAACCATGAGAAGACATGAAAAGGAGCTACAAATCTTCATTTACAACAATATAGGCATGCTGCTTTGATTTTAATTAGAGTATCCACCTCAAATCGTTCATTACAATTCTGTAGACGTGAGAACAGCTTCTCAGCAAAACCTGCAGATCATATGCAATCAAGATGTTCATTTTATAAAACAAAATTCAAACCTGAAATGTATCTATGATGATGATGATGATGATGATACAAAAACTTACGAACCTGAGCATCTTATGGTAATACTTTAATATTCCCCCTTTAAATTGCTCAACTTTTGCATTCCAACTCCATCAGAGCCATTTTCATTTTTGTCTAGATTTGTTGATGACTTTGCCTTGACATTAAGGCTGGGCTTATCTTGGTGATAATTTGATATCTTCTATTGTAATAAGGTAAAAAAAATATTTATAATTGAAACAATATTCGGAGTGTAACAACTCAAAGATAAAGAATAAAGCAGACGCGTAGCTTCTTGCCTTTTTTTTCATTTGATCCAAATATTTTGATTTTGCTCTGTCTAGCTTTTTATAGGATTGTAGGTATATTATAGCTTAATTTTAATTGTTATACTATAAAGTTAAAAGGACAATAATGTAATTTTATGTTTCCCATGCCATGTGTATTCTGTCGTTGCACCGTTTTGGTTTCCCTGTACTCGTTTGCGCTCAGTGCTCAAATTTGCTTTAAGAGTGCTTAATGTTCCAGTTTTTTTTTTTAACTGAACACATTTCTCTCTGCTCTCTGGTTCTCGCCTTTCTCTCTGGTATTTTTTTTTTTTTTTGCAAAAAACCTTTCTCTCTGGTATTAGTTCAAAGTTCATTTTTTGTGTGTGTTTATTTTCAGGGTCTCTTCATCTCTCTCTCGCTCTCTTTGTTCCTTTGGGTTTTCAGCTGTCAAAGGTATCATTTTTATTCTGTTTCCATTATTGATCTGTTTTTTTTTGTGTTTCCATTATTACATTAGCTCTAAGTTGGAGTGAGTGAAATTGTGGGTGGTAATGGTGGTGGTGGTGCAGCTCATGAGACACCGCTAAGTAGAAGTAGAAGAGCGAGGCCCAACGCAAAAATGGAGCTTATTATATAGTAGTTATTACCCATTGATCTGAAGGACCCACAATGGTTCTCGAACTGGAAATGTAAGCTCACAGAAATGAGAAAGAGGAAAACCCAAAGTGGTCAATAATCCCCTCAAGAAGTGGGACACACATACACACATTCCCTCCTTTTTCCCTATATCTACGCATTTATGTTAATATTCCCTATACTAGCAGATTGATACAAATGTAATGCCACCCCATCCCTTACGAACCTCCCCAACTAACTCGACACGAGCCCCATATTAAAGCATGCTAAATATCTTTGCACTACTTTGTCTCATATATGTGCTTGCATGAAGTTAAATATGAAAGTTGAAAAGTATAGTCTGCATTTGATCTAAATTATCTTCTTGTCGGGCATTTTTAATAATGAATTATCATTTTTATTTTTATTTAAATTGTAAGTTTTGGTCTTTGTTAAGTTATTTATGAACTCATAATGGTTACTTTACAAGGGTTGTATTGGCAGTTAAACTTGTAATCCACTTCACTATTAATCGCCATTATCGCTATCGAACAAAGAAGGGCTCAACTCTGAAACTTACAAATAATAGGGTGGTAATGTTTTATGAATCAATCAATTCTCTTCAAAACTCCATCAGTATATTAATTACCTTTCCACTCCATCACATTCCATACCGCTCCACTCCACCCTCTTCAAAACTCTTAGATATATCCTCGATAATCAATGCCAATATCCTTCATGTTAACTTATATATGTACCATTCTGTTTTAGAGTTCGGAAACACACACACACATATATATACATATATATGTGTGTATATATACATATATACACACACACACACACACACATATATATACATATATATGTGTGTGTGTGTGTGTGTGTGTATGAAACCTATTGATTAAAAGAATAACAATGTTAATTCAATGTTTATCATCCGATCTCACCTTATAAATTGTCTCCCTACTAATACTCCAAGGAGTGCAATGCAGTTATGCAAGTACTAATTGTTGTAGCAACCAACCTCTCCTTTGCTTTGAACCAGGCAAAGGCTTCTGTGTGGCAAACCACTGAGTGTCCAATTTCTCAATGCCTTTTTTTAAGTCTATAAATTTGAAATGAATATATTTATTTAAACTCTTAATTAAACGATGAAAAAAAACAATTGCCAGAAGAATTTGACTTTTTTTTGGTACATTGCTAGAAGAATTTTCTAATAGTAATAAAAGAAATTGAAGTGGTTCTGACTATTTTTTTGTTTCTCTTTCTTATTCTTTTTTTATACTTTTTAATTTGCAAAGCCTGCTGAGCTGATTGCGCCATTGTTAAGTGGGAATCCTGCAAAAATACAACAGAAGTTGCCTTGTCTCACATTAACTTGCAGCACCTCTCACATTGACTCACGTAGTTACGGTGCAACACCTCTCACACGGTGAGATCCCCTTCTCTTTGCTTATACTATATCACATCCAGAAAAGTATGCTCCCCTGCACTGTTATTGTAATTGTTAGTTAGTTTTCGTATTGATTTGTTGAAGTTTCTTCCCCTTTAATATCATTTGTTATGCATGCGCTTATACATGCAAAAAATCGATTTAAATTTGGTTGTACCTTATAATATCTTTGAAGGTGCCACCTTATAATATCAAAGATAATATCACGAGCTGTAGTGGAGGTGAGTCTCCCTAGCCGCATTAGCTGGTGCCAGAGACAGACATCTTCCTGCAAGCAAAGATTGAAAAGTAGTTACAAACACAAGTATATATATATATATATATATATATATATATATATATATATATATATATATATATATATAAGACTCGGTTACAAACAGTGACATACATAGCTGTTAATTAAGGCAATTTTACTTGCTTCCTTTTTGAATGATCTCTTATTCTTTTCCAGAAAGTTAGTGAAGCTGTTTTTCTAAGTGGCATTGGTCAATCTATTCTTCTATACTTTTGAAAATGCAGGAACTAGATTATGTAATGTTCTCCAATCATTTTCACCATTTTATAAATATATATTCATCAAGCATGATGAAAAATGAAAACTTAATGTGCAGAACTGTGTGATCCATGAAAATGATTCTTTAACCTATCTTGTACTCTATCTGGCCTTCTTAGAGTTTAATTATGTTTAGAGTTTTCCTGGAATGTAGATAGACTTTAGAATTTAAATTCAAAGCAGGAGTTAGCAAATCCTTACTGGAGTTAGTATATGTTATTTAGCATCTTTATTTACTAGTCTTCTTTCTCATTTTGATCCAGATCTTTAATTGTGAGTGCTGGTTTTTCTCAGCTTTAGCAAATCTTTTGATAAATTGCTTTGCTGTTTATATATTATAAATAGATAGCTTACTGACTTGAAAGGGACTTCTGTTGCTGTGAAAGTGGAAAGTAAAATATATTCTTTGGTTTTCACTTGGCGTATATAACATCCTAACATCTTAACATGCATTCTAACATCCTAATAGTGACACATTTCAGAAATGGATTACTAAAAGTGACACATTTCAGAAATGGATGGTTACCCTCCAGATCGAAGTTGGGTATATGATAGGCTTTATCCTGGTAGAGGAGGGGTGAAACCAGGCTTTGCAAAAGGTGTTGAAGAGTTTATACTGAAAGCTAGAGTACAACCTGAAGTTGCAAGTAATGGTGGAATCAGATGTCCTTGTGACATTTGCAAGTTTAGGAGCATATTGTCTGAAAGAGAAGTCAAGGTCCATCTGTATCGTGTTGGGTTCAAACCAAATTATTGGTATTGGACTGAGCACGGTGAAGAAGCGCCACATGTTCACCCAGTAAATGTGCCTAGTAGTAGTGGACAAATGGATAATGATGATCCATTCACGCTAATGTAACATATGGTCGACGATGCGTTTAGGCCTACGTATGACTTCCAAAGTATAGGTGATGTGGGTAATGAGGAAGACGGGGAAGATATTCATGAAGACGAGGAAGATATTCATGAAGAGCCCCCAAATGCTGATGCTCAAGACTTTTATGATTTGCTAACTGCTGCAAATGAGCCCATATATGAGGGTTCTTCTGAGTCAAAGCTTTCAATATGCGTGAAATTGTTGGCATGCAAGACAAATTGGAACATTCCTCAAAAGTGTCTTGATTTCATTGCAAGTATGTTGGGAGACGTGTGTCCTTCAAAGGAGAAATTGCCAAAAAAAATTTACCAAGCAAAAAGATTGGTGTCGATGCTTGGTTTGGAATCTCAAAAAATTGATTGTTGTGTTAATGGGTGTATGTTGTACTACAAGGATTACAGTGCAGAACAACAATGTAAGTTTTGTCAAGAACCACGGTATGTTCCCCGTAAGACTGGGATGGGTAAGTACAACGATGTTCCAGCAAAGAGGATGTTCTATTTACCAATCACTCCTAGGTTGAAAAGACTGTATGCATCAACGGAGACTGCAGCTGAAATGAGATGGCATTCTCACAATAGATCTGGGTCAGACATTTTACGTCATCCATCTGATGGTGAAGCTTGGAAGCATTTTGATGCGGTGTATCCAGACTTCGCAAATGAACCAAGAAATGTAAGGCTCGATTTATGTTCCGATGGGTTCACACCTTACATTCAGGCATCTACAACCCCATATTCATGTTGGCCGGTTGTTGTGACCCCATATAATCTCCCCCCTGAAATGTGTATGACTAAACCATTTATGTTTTTGACTTGCCTCGTACCCGGACCATCAAATCCGAAAGAAAAAATAGATGTGTTCTTACAACCTTTAATAGACGAGCTACAACAGTTGTGGAGTGAGGGTGTTTTGACTTATGATATCTCTAAAAAGCAAAACTTTCAAATGAGAGCATCCTTGATGTGGACAATTAATGATTTTCCCGCATATGGTATGTTGTCTGGGTGGGGTACACAAGGTAAATTGGCTTGTCCCGTATGTATGGATGATACAAAGTCGTTTAGACTAAAATATGGGGGAAAAAACTCTTGGTTCGATTGCCACCGTCGATTTTTACCACGTGAACACAAATTCAGAAGAAGTAAAAAGAGGTTTACAAAAAACAGGGTTGAGAAACATGGGCCTCCTGTAATACTGACAGGTGATATCATATGGAATTGGGTCAGTGGGGTTCCAAGTGTGGTAGAAGATGGAAAAGTTGATAAGTTACCTGAGTATGGACGTAGTCACAATTGGACAAAGCGAAGCATATTCTGGGATCTTCCATACTGGAAAGACAATTTACTAAGGCACAATCTAGATGTCATGCACATAGAGAAAAATGTATTTGATAATGTGTTTAATATAGTCATGAATGTTAAGGGCAGAACAAAGGACAATGAAAAAGCAAGAATGGACTTGGGCCTCATATGCCAACGTAGTGACTTGGAGTTGATTCCAAAAGCCAATGGAAAAATGACAAAACCAAAGGCAAATTATTGTCTTTCTTCAAATGAGGCAAAGAATGTGATGAAGTGGGTGAAGGAGGTTAAGATGCCAGATGGGTATGCTTCAAATTTGGCAAGATGTGCAGATGTTAATAGAGGGCAAATGTACGGGATGAAGAGTCATGGTATCAGGTATTTATGGAGTGTTTGCTCCCATTTGCATTTAGTTCATTGCCTGACCTTGTGTGGAGACCACTTACAGAGTTAAGTCAATTCTTTAAGGGATTGTGCAGTAATAATTTGAGCCAAAATGATTTGATCAAATTGAATGAAAACATTCCATTAATCTTATGCAAACTTGAAAGAATCTTCCCACCAGGATTCTTTGATTCAATGGAGCATCTTCCAATTCACCTCCCACAGAGGCAATGCTTGGTGGTCGATTCAATACCGATGGATGTATCCATTTGAAAAGTATTCGTTGATATCTGCAATTATCTCCGTCTATATTGTCATATCTTTATTATAAGCCATTTTATTCTCATTTCTTTGTAGAATGATGGGTGATTTTAAGCGGACGGTGAAAAACAAGGCTAGAGTAGAAGGCTCAATATGTATGTCTTACTTACAACGGGAGACAACATATTTTTGTTCACATTATTTCAAAACGATTGACTTGTATGCTAAAAGTCAACGTAATGAAGCAGCAAGATTGAATGACGATGTCACATCAACACTGTCAATTAGCAATGGACTAGGACGTCCTAGTGGGCAATCCAAAGCTCACTGGTTGACTGATGCTGAATGGAGGTCTACACATGTACACATCCTCATCAATTGCATCGAGGTTAAGCCATATATTGAGTAAGTAATACACCATGAAACCCACACTCAATGTATTTACTAGTATATACTTACAACAATTCTGTCTTTCTTGGCAAGAACTTTTTTCAATATAACTCCATCAAAGAAGGTGATCCTTCTACCAAACTCGTATTTTTGCTGAATTCCCAGAATGGTTTCGGTCCTATGTAAGCATTTGACCAAAAGCCTATTGCAAATAAATTGTCTTCCTATCCTCATTGTGGATGTCTTGTTTGTATAGGTTACTAATGAAGCAAATGGTGTGACTGACACAAACTTGATATCATTAGCTTGGGGTCCAGAGTCAAAGGCCATAAGTTGGCACAAATACTTCATTAATGGGTACAAATACCACACACAAGCATGGGCTCAGGGTAAAAAGACCATAAACAGTGGGGTTTATGTCAAAGGGGTTACAGAAGGAGGAGAAGATGATTTCTATGGTATCATACAACATATCTACGAGTTAACATATCACATGTTGTCTCACAGGGTTGCCATGTTTTATTGTCAATGGTTTGATCCAAGACGGAATAGAGGAACCAAAGTTCATCCGCAATATGGCATTGTAGATATCAAGATGAACAGGCATTATGATCGTTACGATCCATTCATAATTGCACAAAAGGCTAGACAAGTGTATTATGTACCTTACCCAGATATGAGGAGAGACAAACGCGGTTGGTGTGCAGTGATAAAAACAAAGCCCAGAGGCCGTATAGAGGTGAATGAAATTGACGATGACATTCCTTATCAAGATGAAGAGATGACACACATAGAGCAGATAACTGAAATTGAAGAAATGGATTGCTTGCGTGATTAAACACATAGTGATGAAGAGGTTGATGTTACGTCAATTCCAAACATTGATATTGATAATGAAGTTGACATGGATGTCGACGATGATGATAATTGTGAGTCTGAGCTTGACTCTAATGAGGGAGATGCTGATATGGATGTGGATGATCAAGATGATGACATTGACTAAAGTTAGTGTACTTGTTTATTTTAAAAGTTAGTGAAGTCATTGTGTTTCAGTTTTCGGTGGTACTTATTTGTAGCCACTAGTTTACTATATCTATTGTATCTATTTAATTTCACACTAGTCTACTGCATTTGCTATGTAAATGGCACTACTTATAAGATTGTTAGATTGCTAGTCATACATGTACACTATCATTACATGACATCAGATCCAGGAATGAGAGAATCACATTGAATATTAATCTAGTCGGTGAAATTTAGACCTCCAATGAGAAGTTAAAAATTGCAAGCTTGGCATTGGTAAGAAGTAAAAATCACCAACATTGATGTATAAAATAACCATAGGTATTAGCATAAATGTGGAAAGTTTTAGCCCCATCTGAGCAAAACCAACAATTGTGTAGGTAACATCGTTCTTAAGAAAATAAGACATAAGGTTTAAGACATGTTAATGAAGTGTCAAAAGACAAGGCAATTTCTTACAGATATTTTAGATGCATGACATACGAACGTAAACTTCGGTTGGGAACTAGCAAGAGTGGGTAGAGATTAAATTAAGTTGTTGTTAGTGTCATTGGTGTTCCAAGAATACTTTTGAAAACAATGAATTAAGATTCTATATGATGGTCTAGGTAATTTGTACCACCCATGTTGATCTCTTCCATTCTTTGAAGACCTACACACCATACCAAAAAAAAAAACCATTTTTAATTAAAAAAATATAATTATAAGAAACAGGGAAGGTATGCTCAAATATAGCAAATACCATTTCGTTGGAAGGAGATCTTCAAAAGCATAACTTTCCATTTTGTAGGCCTCACTTTTTAATAATTCAGGAGATTCACGACCCATTTGAAAAGTCTTCTTGCATGAGGTATCATATCCCATCTCTTTGTCGAATTTTGCATCGTGGAAGATAGAACATGCTATATTACATGAAAAATGGAGGTTAAATATTTTTCAAATATCCTTAAATATTTGCATGTCATTTATCGGAAAGACTAAATATGTGACCATGACACGGCCAACTCTGGTCTTTTAACGGATTAAGCATGGTCAAGAGCTAGACATGTGGATGACTTGGTGTTTTAGTTAAATCATTAATCCAGGAAATTAAATTAATACAATTATATAGGAATGCCGCATTTCAATAGGATCCGGTCTCTCAAATGAGGTCATTCTTGACAATTAGAAATCATTAAGAATACGTTTAATTAGGGATCCTTGTCGATATTGTAATTATTAGGATTCATTACATTTCCTTATTTGTACATCTCACTTAATTATAAATATACACTTTGTGTGGTCACATTAGACACACACATTCCAATTTTTTTCTTTCTACATGGTATCAAAGGTTTAGGTTTCAGATCGTTTGTTTTACTATTTTTCTCGCCTCGGTTGCCCTATTTATTTCTCAAATTTCGCTTGTTTATTGTTACTACACAACTCACGATCACGTTGTATAGTGCAAATTGGCCTCCTAAATTTTTGCTTGTTTTTGAATATCAGAATTTTATGGTTTTTATTCCTTCAAATGTTCCAGTATAGAAATTATTATGGTAACATATATGTGAACATATATGTGAATAAATTTTTTTTTTGACAGATGCATCCTAAAGAGAAAGAGCATCGTAGGTCTAAGCTGCCTACGAAGAAGGCTAAAACGATTTTGCCACAGCGATTGGCACAGTCACCACTAGAGGACGACGCTAGCACACCACTCCGTGAGGCTATTCATACACCCATTGCTCAGCAGACTATTGGACTGATACCACCTCCCCTGCCCCCTATAGTGATGATCCCTAATCCGGGATTTGTATCTCCTCCTATACAGGTATGTATTTAACTAGTTGTTGGATTTTTTTTTTATTGCTTTCCCTTTGTTGTAACAAATTGATTTGTATTGTAGGACCATGATGCAGGTGCAGGACCTTCGCAAGACCATGATGCAGTGCAGACCTTCGCAAACCGCACGTAGTGGTCCGACAAAGGCAGGGTCACAACACTCCCATGTGGTGGGATCGAGGTGACCCATGATGGGAAACCCATCATTAGGGTTGTTGGCACCAGACGTCACTTTATAGTCTCATTTTTGGATTTGAAACTTCTGTATACTTAAAAATATGTAATCTGGTTTGATATTGTGTTTATAACTTATTTACAGGTTCATCCCAGGTAAAGTAGGCTCTAAGGCCATCACCGCGATCATTCAATCACGATTCAGGGAACCATATCATACTTGGGGAGAGATTCGAAAAGACGCTGGAGAAATGGCTTAAGAAATTTCAAGTTAGATTATGTTACTTTTCTTATTTAAGAGTTTTCGTTATTGTGTGTTGATATTAATAATGGATGTTTGGAATTGTACGTTACATAATATTGCAGGAGCATGTTTCGTGGGATCCTAAAGACCATTATCTGGTTGAGAAACTCTTCAAAAGCAAAGGCTCAAAGCGTCTTTCTGAGATGCTTATGGAGGTGAGGAAGAACGGTAAATGCCCAACCTGGATAGGCGAGGCGGCTTATGCAGAACTTACTGCCAAGTGGAAGGCTCCAGGACTATAAGGAGAAATGCACCAAGGCCAAGAGAATCGCGCTTCTTCTAAGGGTGGTTCTATGCATACTGGTGGATCTATATCCATCACTGAGCATGCCTTGCGCCTGGTATGTTTTTTAAACACTTTATACAAAGCTATTAATATATAACAAATGTATAGAAGTGGTTATTATGATTTACTAATGATGTTAAATGGTGTGCTAAATGAAGTGGTTATTTATACATGACTTCCCACATCATAGGAAAAATTAAACATATCTGCCTGCTTTAAATATATATATATATATATATATATATATATATATATATATATATATATATATATATATATATATATATATATATATATATAAACTGACTTTCCAAATATATTGAGCAGTGCTATGCTGTCATCTTTGAAATTTATTCTCTTCAGGTCTTGCTTAGAAAATTATGATTAATTTTGTGCTAAATGGTAGAATTTTTGCTTTTATTAGATGCTTATTTTGTTAATTTAATGTTGTTAACTTCATGCTTGTTGATTGATGAGTTTATTTTATATGTTTATTTACACACTGATGTTTTTCTTTCAAATTAGTCCAATGTCCAGGTAATGCTGATGATGTCATTAGATTATATCATTAGTTCTTTTTTTATCTTGTGATATACCTACACAGGAGAAGAATTACAAATCTGTTATTTTGTATTGGAGACAAATGAAATTTATTATCCATTGTTCTCTTTGGTTAGTTGTCAAAATTGGTGACCATTTCATATTGATAATCCGAGTCAAGAGTTTAAAGACTGTTTAGTCAATGTTCTTATATGTATTCTTTCTTGGAGACTTTGGTCAGTGACGTTAATCCTATTAAATTTCCATTTAGTCTCACATACTTAAGTCTCCACTCGCAGCTGCAATTATATGATTAGCTAATTACATAGCATTATTTCAACCAATTGACTTTTTGGTCACTTTTTACAATTTTTTGTAAATATGCATACGCCTGTAAAAATGTAGTGGGACTGTCAATGATTCCAACAGGAATAACTGAAACTCAATAATGCCCTTCATGATTTCTAAATGCAATTTTTGAGTATCTTATTCTCTCATCCTAATTTGGTGGAAGTTGGATCCAAGATCCAATTTTCAAAATATTGAAGCTCTTCCTAATTCATCAAGCAAATCATTAATTACAAGAATTGGAAATTTATCCATATAATCTACCCAAAATCTCCAACCTTTATTTTTTTTATACCAAGATGTTGGGGCTAGAATAAGGACTAACACTGGTATCGGGGTATTTATATGGTTGTAAATTGAATGATTGCTCCTCTTTCAACACAATGACATGATCTTATCGTCATTGTGGTAGTAATCCTTATCTTGTCCTGTTGTCCCATCATAGAACCCTTCAAGGAAGCACACTTTATGATGACTTACTCGATTGCTTCTCATTTTGTGGTGCCTTAACCATTGACTGAGGGATGCTGCAGATTTGGACAATGTGGGTTGTGATATGCCTAACTTTCCCTTACATAGACCCTCCTAATAGATGGTTTGCTAACAGAGATTATGTTTTTGGCTTTCTCTGTAATATTTTGCCTATGAATGCCCCAAGAATACTCCTATCTTGGATTTCAATAATGATTGTGAAGCCTTGTCGCACACTTTGTTTTATTATGTTTTTCTTGGCTTTTTGTTGTGCTTAGTCGTTGTTTGAGATTTTTAATCCTTCCGATAGTTGTTATTCTCTTGTCTTTTTGTTGTGCATGCCACCTTGTTCTCTCATGAAGATTGTGGTATTAGAACTATTGGTGATTAGGAATTGTGAGTTCTTCTTTGTTGTTAAAGCATCTTGTCTGCATTTGTTTGTATTGTTTGGTTCAAGAAAGCTCGCCTATCTCGATGAGCTAGGCAAGAGGACTCTCACTCTCTGTGTGATTACCTTCTTTGTTGCCTACTATTTTTATTAAAAATTTTATGTTCAGTAATTTTGTTTATGAAAGAAACAGTTTAGTTTAGTGAGGTAGGTCATTTTACAAGACTTGAATATTTGTATTTTATGAAGACAAAAGTTGCTTCCCAATTAGTTGGAGGACACATTTCTTATCAAATATGCATTCTGGTAAACATGGTGTTACTATGTGCTGCATAGCTTTGTAGGGATTTATCACTTGTGTTTTATTTTTCTCCACTCATCTTAGATCTGCTTGGAAACTATAGAGTTATCGAACCTTTATTCTTATAGTTAATGATATATTCTCTTGTTGATTATGGTATTTTATGCTGAATGCCAGGTGGTAAGTAGGTTTTATTTATCAATGAAAGTTAAATATTATGAAGTTTAATATCAAGCTCTTTCAATGCTAACATTACACATCTGTCTGTTGATACTGCTAAGGTGCAACTGAGTTTCACCATACTTACATATATATATTCTTAACGTTTTTAATTATGTTTCAGTCTGATGAGTTGGGTAGAGAGCCCATGGTGGATGAGATCTTCTTGAAGACTCACACAAAAAAAAAGGACAAGTCTTGGGTGGACAACAGATCCAGAGAGACATATGTAAGTCAGATCATTGCATTTTTTATTTAACTAATTTTATTTTGTTTCATAAACAATACTGTAATGAGTGTCTTTTACTCTGTTTTGTTTTGAGCAGGAAGCCTATCAAGAGAAGGTGCAGCAACCCGCCTCCTCTCAGCCTTCTGATGGAGGGGAGGCAACTGGCAGTGTTGACCCCTCGACTCAGTTGCAGTTATGGGCCCAATCTGCTGGGGGTAGGACTCGGGGACGGCTGTACGGTGTCGGAGGCTTGTCTGGACGTTTTAGGCCTGGTGTCTCCTCTTTGACCCAGGAGTCTCATGCATCTGGCACCAGTACCCAGTCCCCGACTCAGTACTCTGCTGAGGTGGCTGCACAGATTGCGGCTTTTGAGGAGCGCACAAGAAAAGCAGAGGAAGAGGCTCGGGAGGCACGAGAGGAAGCACGGGAGGCAAGGAGAAAGGCAGAGGAGGAGGCTCAGGAGGCTCAGGAGGCACGAGAGCAATTTCAGCAGCAGTTGAGGGAGTTGTCTGCCAGTGTTGCTGCCATTCAGGCCCAGAAGTCCGCTCGTCGCCATCCGGACTATGACGAGTCAGAGGAGGATGATTAGTGTTGTCGTTAGGCTAGGGATTTGACTTTTTTTTATTGACTTGTTTTGATGGATTTCTGGGTTATGACATTATGGATTTGTGGTCTTTTACAGTATTGTTATTGATTTGCTTATAACTTGATTTGGATTTGTTGTAACTTGATTATGGACTTTTACATTATGGACTTGTTGTAACTTGATTTGGATTTGTTGTTGTGATTATTAAAAATGTATGTTGATTGTTTTTTTTGTTAATGTATCCGCTGCATTACAGGAACTGTACAATTTTGGGGCTGTTTAAAAACAAAATTTACGCTGAGAAAATTTTTGACATTACCGACGGCTTAGCCGTCGGTAATATTCACGCGAAATACCGACGGCTTAGCCATCGGTATTTCGCGTGAACATTACCGACGGCTAAGCCGTCGGTAAGTTACCGACGGCTAAGCCGTCGGTATTTCGCGTGAATTACCGATGTAAATTACCGACGGCTTAGCCGTCGGTAATGTTCACGCGAATTACCGACGGCTAAGCCGTCGGTAATTTACCGACGGCGTAGTCGTCGATGGTCAACGTGAACATTACCGGCGGCTAAGCCGTCATTTCGCGTGAATTACCGATGTAAATTACCGACGGCTAAGCCGTCTGTAAATTACCGACGGCTTAGCCGTCGGTAATTCACGTGAATATTACCGACGGCTAAGCCGTCGGTAAAATCTCGCTGATTAATAAAACTCCCGACGGATTACCGACGGTAATACATTTCCAACGAGGCATTGTCCAACGGCCCCGAGGCCGTCGGTAATCCGTCGGTAATCATTATTTACCGACGGCCTTATTGTATTACCGACGGAAAATGGCCGTCGGTAATGGCGATTTTTCTTGTAGTGATACTAGAGTCGTGTTTATTGTCAGATGACTGTATGTTAGAGTACTATATATGCCACTTCACACGCACACCATATAGTTTGTGGGCCCTACGAATGGGTCTATTTACATGCACTTAATGACTTCCGCGAGTGATTACTCTATTTTGATTTATTTGTATTTTCAATACTTCTACTAATGCTTAATTGTACTTTAAGATATAATTAGACACTTGGGTTTCAGGATAAATGGGACGGGGTCGTCTCACTAAACTTGTAATAAGAACTCGAAAATTTCTCCCAAACTTAGATAAAGATAACAATAGCAATAGTCCCAAAAGCTCATCATAAAACTTGATACCCATTCGTGACATCTAATCAAGGAGCCCTTGAAATTGATTTAATTAAGTGATTTGAAATAATAGTCCCCTCCTTCTCGCTTATAAAGCTCTTCAAGAAGAATAATTTATTGTTCCCTGGTTTAGAGGCAAAGACTTTATATTCTCTCACAAAGTTCTCGCATGCATCTCGGTAACAACATGATTATAAACATTGTCTTTTACAACTTGCAAAATAAAACTACACACTTGTTTGTGTTCAAACTCCCATTCTTCATCAGACTTCAAATTCGACTTTTGAGTAGCGAAGATAAGAATGTGAATATTCTTCACAAATAGAAAGTGCTTCAGCTTATTCATTTGGAATTAAGTCAAGTTAAATGTAAAGTAAGCAGGAAAAAAAAATGACGGCTACTACAAACCCTCTGTTAGGGTTTCATCAACAGCAGGTTGAACCATCGAAAGAGGAGGATGATTTGAAGACTAGGAGTTCGAAAAAGGTGAAGGAAATAGACCATGCATACACGGGCATGTCCTCTGTGCCCCTGGTATACGATGGAAGAGTAGATATGCATGTGAAAAGTTACAAAGCTTCTGTGGTGGGGGAGGGAAATGAGGACTCGGAAGAGGAGGAAGTTTCGGAGGAGGAGATTGGAGGAGAAGAGGATGATGAGTTTGAAGGGTTGCAAGTGATAGAACAAATGTTAGGAAAATATGAGTGTCCTAAATTTGTGCTATAAGAGAAGGAAAAGAAACGTATCCATAGGCCATGGAGAAATGGGTTATCGTGAAGCTCTTGAGGCGAAAGATTGGGTTCAAGGCTCTGGAAACCAAATTGAAACAAATGCGGGTTAAAAGTGGTATCATCAATTTAATTGATCTAGGGAACGACTACTTCCTTGTGAGATTCTCCAACAAGGAAGACCAACAACATGCCTTATTGGAGGGTCCTTGGTTGATATATGATCATTATCTCATTGTTAGAGAATGGAGTCCGAACTTTAAACCTGCAAGTAGTGTCATTGAGAGGGCTACGGTTTGGGTGAGAATTTCAGGTATTCTGGTTGAATATTATGATCCCAAGATACTTCATTTTATTGGTAACAGGATAGGGAAGACGGTGAAGGTGGACAAGAACACGGTGCATCAGGAGAGAGGGAAGTATGCTAGGAACTGTGTGGAGGTCGACCTATCGAAGCCATTACTGGCCATATGTGAGGTGGAAGAAAGCTATTATAAATTAGAGTATGAAGGACTTCATCTCCTATGTCTCACTTGTGGCAAGTTTGAGCATTATAGGGAAGGTTGCCCGGAGAAAGCTGCTATTACAGAGGGTGAGAAGGACGGTGACAGCCGTTTAGGAGGAGAGGTGGGGGCTCATGACCCTAGCATGTGGACAGTGGTACAAAAGCAACCGAGACCTCGGAGGAATAAGGAACTGGTGGCACTGCAGAACGGAGGTCACAGAGGCACTGGAAACCCTAGTGCCAGTGGAGCTCCGGCAGCAACTAATGAGAACGCAACAGTTTCAGGATCAAGATATGAGGTATTAATTGAGGACATAATGGAAAAGGAAGGAGGTAATGATGATAATCAATCAGGAGGTATTCACGTTACACATGATGTGGAAGAAGAGATTCAGTTGAAGAAGGATTTAAGGGAGAAATTAGTGGTCAATAAGACAGATTTGGCGATTTCAAAAAAGGCAAAGGGTGCACCTGTGGTTACTAAAAAAGGCAAAGCAGTGGTTGGTCTTCGCAAATCTAGTCTACCTACTACTAAAAAGGCAGCTAATTATGTGAGGAAACCTATGGGAGCTGGCAAGTCCGCACGTGGTCATAGAAGTGATATTATTGGTGCTTTCACGAGGAATGCTAGCGGAACAATCGCGAAAATATTATCTCCAAATCATATGGAGGATTATTTCACAAATGCTTTTAATAGGAGAGATAAGGAGGTGGTCAAAAATAGTGAGCACGTGGTTATTGCAGGAGCATGTGAGCAAGGAAACATCAACGGTGTCACAAATCAAGTGAATGGGGCGCATAAGTTGCAAAATGGGCCAATCAATGTTAGCAATGGTTTGGGCCCAAGTGGACCAGATATAGCACAGCATAATCGGCCTCCTGACCCTCAAGTGGGCTATCAATTGCAGTAACCTGATATTCCTCTTGAGGTGAGTACACAACCTAGAATCTCTTTGAATGAAGAACAACTTCACGGAGACAGTGAAGAAGTAACCGCTGTAACTGGTAAAGATGATATGGAAGTTGTGGTGGAGACACCTAGTCTCAATCAAGCTTAATCACTTGTATTTTTTGGAGTCCTTTTCTTCTATAATTTGTTTTTAATGTTAAACAAAATTATGGTGTGGAATTGTCGTGGTGCAGCTAGTAAGGAGTTCTATAGGAATTGCAAACAATTCTTGGATGTTCATCACCCATAAGTGTTAGTCATTATGGAGACTAGAATTAATCCCTTTAAGCTTAAGAGGACATTTGAGCTCTTGGGCTTTGATGGTTTTGCTTGTTCTATTGGTCGTGGTTTTACAGGTGGAATTATTACAGCATGGAAGACGAACCTTGTAGAGTTGGTTGAGGTTAATACAACATTCCAATTTATTCATGCGCAGGTTATCATGAAGCATGGCTAGAAGTGGTTTTTTACTTCAGTTTATGTAAGCCCTGATGATGACCTTAGGGGTACTATATGGAATGATTTAGCTCACTATGCGCATAATATGCATGATCAGTGGATGCTAGCTGGAAACTTTAATGACATTCTTGGCCCTAATGAGAAGAAAGGAGGCGCTCCAGTTAATTTTAGGAGGTGCTCTCTTTTTCAAGACCAGATTAATGCCTGCAACTTGTTGGATGTGGGATCGGTGGGTTCTAAGTTCACTTGGAAGGGCCCCAAATATCAAGGTTACGATAGAGGCTTTGAGAGGCTGGATCGAGCTCTTTGCAATGATAGGTGGAGGGTAGCCTTTCCCAATGTTATTGTCAAGGTTCTCCCTCGGATTAAGTTCTCTGATCATCATCCCTTGCTCATTTGTCTTCATGGTTCTAATTTTATGGGGGGTGACAAGCCTTTTCGGTTTGAGAGTGCCTGGTTGACCCATGATTCTTTCACTGATGTCCTGAGTAACTGGTGGGTCAGAGGTAATGACTTAACTGATAATTTGAGAAGAGTAGAAGATGGCATCAAAAATTGGAAAGTTAATACTTTTAGTAGTGTGAGTGGTAGAAAGAAAAATCTTCTAGCTCGGTTAGGAGGCATTCAGAGGAAACAGGAAGAGGGGCAAATGAATAGATACCTAATAAAGCTAGAGAAAGACCTGCAGAATGAGTTGGTCGATGTTTTGTATCAAGAGGAGCTTGTCTGGTTTCAAAGATCTCGCACCAAGTGGCTTCAGGATGGTGACCGTAATACACGGTACTATCATATTAAAGCTACAAACCGCAAGCGAAAAAATAGGATCACCATGCTGAGAAGTGAGGCTGGTGATTGGACTGAAGAGGAGGAGGAGTTAAAGATGCTAGTCAATGTTTTCTTTAAGGACCTTTTTAAGGAAACCGGCCCTCCACACTTGAAGCTTATCACTAATTTCTCTTTTGTTCCATTGACTAGTGAGGTGGCTGCATCTCTTAGTCAAGAGGTGAGCAAGGAGGAAATTAGGCAAGCTTTGTTTAATATGGAGCCTTGGAAGTCTCCTGGGCCAGATGGTTTTCCTGCTCGGTTTTACCAGGCAAATTGGAAAATTATTGAGCACACCTTTTATCAGTTTGTCTCTCAGCTTTGGAAGCATCCGCAGGAGCTTAGTAAAGTTAATAGCACTGATATCTGCCTCATCCCTAAAATTGACAAACCTGAGTTTGTGAGTCAATTTAGGCCCATTTCTTTGTGTAACATGAGTTACAAGGTTATGACCAAAATCATTGTCAACCGCTTGAACCCCCTTATACCAGAAATTGTGTCTCCTTACCAGATAGGTTTTGTGCCAACTAGAAGTATCCATGAGAATAATGTGGTCGCCCAAGAATTGGTGTATAGTATGAACAAGATGCGAGGTAAATCTGGTTTTTTTGCTATTAAGGTTGATTTGGCTAAGGCTTATGATAGACTCCGTTGTTCTTTTACTCTTGAGGTTTTGGTAGAGGTGGGGCTACCAACAGATTTAATTCACTGCATCATGCATTGTATTACTAGTGTTCGGACTAATGTGCTTTGGAATGGTAGCCGATCTGAGTTTTTCTCTCCGGAGAGGGGCATCAGGCAAGGCGATCCCATTTCCCCTTATATTTTTGTTTTATGTATGGATAAGCTCACTCATCTCATTGCTGAAGAGGTGAATAAGGGTGAGTGGATCCCTCTGAGAGCAGGTAGATCTGGACCTGCTGTTTCTCACTTGATGTTTGCAGATGATCTTCTTCTGTTTGGTAAAGCTACGGAGCGTCAAATGAGATGTGTTATGGCTACTCTCAATCAGTTTTGCTCTGTGTTGGGGTAAGTGGTTAGTATGGAGAAGACCTCCATTTTATTTTCAAAAAATGTTGACAAGGCCAGTAGAAATGCTTTGGTGAGGTGCTCTGGCTTTAAAGAGACCTATAGTCTGGGTAAATATTTGGGAGTGTCTCTCATTGGCAGGGCTCCGAAAAGGCAAGATTTTCAGTATTTGGTGGATAAAGTTTAGAGTAAATTGACAGGGTGAAAGGCTTCTCACCTCTCCTTTGCAGGGAGAGTGACTTTAGCAAAAGCTATAGTGCAAGCTATTCCCATCTATTCTATGATGACTACTTCGATTCCCAAAAGTTGCCTAGCTGAAATCCAAAAACTTCAGCGAGGTTTCATTTGGGGGGAGGAGGAGAATCAACGTCGGCTGCATCTTGTGAATTGGAACACTTTGACGTTGCCTAAAGATCTTGGAGGCCTGGCTATAAGGAATCTTCATCACATGAATAAAGCTTGTCTTATGAAGATGGGTTGGAACCTTAGGGAAGGAGAGGACAAATTATGGTGCAATATACTGAAAGGAAAATATGGCAGGAGTACTATTGAGCTTGGGCTTGTAGTAGCTAAGAATACATAATTGTTTATTTGGAAGGGCATAGTGAATGCATGGGACGACCTCTCGCAGCACCAGATGTGGGTTGTTCGAGATGGTAATATGATCAACATTTGGAGGGATTGCTGGTTAGGAGAGGGCGTGCGGCTTATCGAGGAGGTGTCTCATGTTCCTCAGCATATGGAAGATCTTTGTGTTAAAGATTTGGCCGATCATCAAATGGGGAAATGGAATGTGGAAATGATTGAGGACATTATTCCAGATTCGCTGCTGAACAAATTGCATGCGATCCCTGTGCCGAATGATGAGTGGGGATCGGACAAGAGAGTGTGGCCTGGGAATAGGTTGGGGCAGTATTCTATTGCTAGTGCCTATCAGTGTGAGTGGGTTTGACAACCTTGCAAATAAGGGAATGTGGAGGATGGTTTGGAAGCTTCAAGTTCCGGAGCGTGTCAAGTGCTTGCGTGGAAAATCATGCATGGTAGATTATCTACTAATCTTGTGTGCAGCAAGTGGGGCTATGGGAACTTATATTGTCACCATTGTCAAAATGTTGAGGAGTCCATTCTTCATGTTTTGAGAGATTGTCCATTAGCTTCTCATCTCTGGTGTCACCTTGTCCCTGCAGAGAAGCGTGGAAATTTTTTCATAAGTGATTTCACTGATTGGGTCACTTTAAACATGCAGGCGGTGTGGCAAATTGATGGGTTATTGGATTGGAGAAATATATGGGCTACATCATGTCACTTTTTGTGGCATTGGAGAAACAAGATGGTGCATGACTCTATGTTTGTGCGGCCTATTCATCCTTCTGGTCATGTGTTGCGCTATGTGCATAACTATAGCAAGTGTTTCTTGACAAATGTTACTGGCAGGTCCATTATGTATGAAACAGTCATGGTTCGGTGGACTCCTACTATGAGGAGTTTGGTTGCTCTTAATTGTGATGGTGCCGCGAGGATTTCTTTGAGGGCGGCTGGTTGTGGCCGAGTCATCCGGGATGCTGATGGGCGTTGGCTTTGTGGGTTTGCGAGATTTTTAGGTGACACTAATGCCTATATTGCGGAGCTTTAGGGTGTTTTGGAAGGATTACAGTTAGCTAAAGATCAAGGTTATGCCCATATAGAGCTTAATATCGATTCTCAGGTGGTTACTAATTGCTTGAATGGTACCTTCTTGGGTAGTGCTCATGGTTGGTCTCTCGTTCAGCGGATTCGAGCTTTGCTTCGGTTGGATTGGCAAGTCCGCATCAGGCATATATATCGAGAAGCAAATAGAGTTGCAGATGGATTAGCTAACTTGGGTTGTGAGTTAGCTTCTGGTACCATGGTGTTCGATTGTCTTCCCTTCCAAGTGGAGTCGTTGATTGTTGCTGATGTTTTGGGAGTCTCTACTCCTCGTGTTATCTAGGTGTAATTTTCTTTTGGGCTTTTAGCCCCGTCTAATGTCAAAAAAAAAAAAAAAAGTGCTTCAGCTTTCCCTTCCATAAATGATAATTAGTGCCATTTAAAGAAACTATCTTTGTATTTGCCTTCATCAATCAAACAAGTTAAATAGGCCCAAACCAAAGAGCCTTGATGCCACTCCGATGGGGGGATAACAACACAACAACAAAAGAACAACAATATACAACAGAAATAAATTCTCCCAACTTACAAGAATTTGCGAGGAGCAACAACAAATATATGACAGTAAACATAACAACTCAAATACACAAGAGACAAGATTTTTTAACGTGAAAAACCCCTCAATACAATAGTAAAAACCATAAGTCGTCCAAACCAAAGAAATAATTCCATTATAATCAAATAGAGGTACACAAGAGTCTCAATCTGGTGCATATACCATGCTTATATACAAACGACCAATACAACCAAGCATCGATGCTTACAAATGAGAAACAATTAAGAAAATGAAAAATACCAAAAAATGTAGCTAATGTGCGAGTTGAATAACTCGCACTCTATACTTCATATCACCAATCGAATTATTGGAAATGAAGAACCACACGTCCTAAACCAGCTGCACAAATTTCAACCCATTCTAATTGTGAACGAATCTCTAGTCACAATTTTATGGTAACAGCTATATGAGTAAACAAGTGACTTTCCCTCTTCTCTTCTCTCTAGTTGGCTGTTGTTCTCACTCCGAAATGACTCTCACTCATGCCCTAATCTGACCCTCTCCACTTAGATAAGCGAGACACAAGTGGCACGTAGGGAGCCCAAAATCCAACAAGAATACCCCATGGATGAAGATTCATTTGTTGATGCAACCAAAGTTGTGCACCTTGACAAACTGTCAGACTCTGCTCCAAAATAAGAGGTCTGAAATTATCTATATATAATTTCTTATTGTAGTTATTCTGCTGGATGTAATATTTGTTTGTTGTTCATCACTGTGTCGCCATCCTATGCTTCTAAAAGTATATGACAAGCTGCCGTTATTTGTGAGGTTTTGAAAGAAAATTAAAAAAAAAAAAACTGACAAACAGAAATGAAAAAGATTCACTTGGAGTCTTGGAGATGCAACCAACGTGATGCTTCTTTTGACACACTGTGTGACAACTGCTCTCCTCCAAAATAATAGCATTAAAACTATCTGAATATTACCCACTCTGTCTTTTATTATTATAAGTAGCAAAAAAAAGTGCATGTATTTAGACTAAATATATGTATTTTTTTTAATAATAAAAGTCGGAGGGAGTATTTCTTGTCCTATTTCTTATTGCTATTACTCTTCTTCGGGATGCAGTTTTTTTTTTTAGTCCGTGACCTATATACTGCTGCTTAAAAAATATAGGTCAGGCCGGCCTCATTTTTTATGTCTTTGAGTTTAGTTATATAATAATAATATGTAATTATAACATATAATTATTACCCAACTCCAGGTTGTTTTAGCAATTTCAGCGACATGGGGACGCAAGGACCGGGGTTCGAACCCGGGTGTTGCTGTTCAGACATGTGTGTGTGTTTGTTGTTTACCATTTCTACTAACTGACTAAAAAATACTATGTAATTATTAGAGCCTACACAAACTATTTCCTCAGGAATTTCATCCGATTACATAGGAAAGAATGTCGCACATACATCAACAAATTTTTATCTTCTTTGCTGTTTGTTACGTTATATTATGTGTGATTTTTATATAAAAAACTTTTCTCTTTTTTTTTTGATGAGAAAATAATAATAAAAACTTGTCAAAATAATGATTTTCGTGACTCATAAAAAAACTTTTCTTTGTAAAAAGTGTTTCTCTATGTACAAAAGTTGAACATACATATGTTGAACATATAGAAGAACCTGTCAGAATAATGATTTTGGACTTATACTAACTGATGTATATTATTGATAAATATGATATGTGTTTGTGCTTTTAACTTGCAAAAAATTATGTGTCAAAAAAAAAAAAACTTGCAAAAAATTAATCACTGATCATTTGCCAAAATATCATCACAGACACTACAAACAAGAAGTCTAGTATAAACATGTAAGCTTGATTGCTTCATTGCCAAAAAATAAAAACTGAAAAACATCCATGACTTTGAAAATCTAAGGAGAAATATGTCCTTTCAGAGTAACATTCTCAATGATATGAATGTTAGTTAAAGTTTATTATGTAATATTATAAATTTAAGCTAACAGATAGCATCTATTCATTTTGTGTGCCACATTTTATATTTTGACTGTATTTTTTATAAACTATTCTACAACAACAACAATAACAATAAAGATTTATCCCACTAGGTGGGGTCGGCTACATAAATCACTCAGCGCCACATCGGTCTGTAATATATCATGTCTATAGTGAAATCATTGATAAACAACTCTACAACAAAAACAATAAAGCCTTATCCCATTAGGTGAAATCGACTACAAGAATCACTCGACGCCACAGTGGTTTGTCATATATCATGTCTATTGTAAAATCATTGCTAAACTACTCTCATAGCAGAAATAAAATTACATGAGATTCCAATAAAAAATTACAAGCTGCCAAGGACACAATTGCTTAATGCTCCATAATGTCTATATATAAACATGCATAGCATTGCTTTTCTTCACCAAACTATTGAAAACTTGTTCCACCTTACTCATCTGTTGCTTTTTTTTTTTTTTTTATCTAAATGGGTTTTCAAGCAATTTACCTTTTGGCCCTTTTTTCCATTTTCCTCTTCATTGTGACACTAAAACTAAGGAGGAAACCCAAGAAAAATGACTCAATTCCAAATACACTACCAGGGCCATGGAAGCTACCTATCATAGGAAATATACCTCATCTAGTTGGCTCTCCACCACATAGAAAATTAAGAGAATTGGCAAAAAAATATGGACCCTTGATGCATCTACAACTTGGAGAGGTCTTCTTCATTATTGTTTCCTCAGCAGAATATGCTAGGGAGGTAATGAAAACACATGATGTGATATTTGCATCAAGGCCTTATTCTCTAACCTCAGAGATAATGTTTTATGATTCTACAGATATAGCTTTTTCACCTTATGGTGACTATTGGAGAGAGCTTAGAAAAATTTGTACTATAGAGCTTTTAAGCATAAAACGTGTCCAATCTCTTTGGCCAATCAGAGAAGAGGAAATGAATAATCTCATCAAAAGGATTGCTTCAGAAGAAGGATCAGTCATCAATCTTTCTCAAGCAGTTATATCAATGATGTACTCAATCACTTCAAGAGCTGCCTTTGGCAAAAAATACAAGGAGCAAGAAGAGTTCATATCAGTGGTAAGAGAAGTCTTGAAGCTTTCTGGTGGCTTCTACATTGGAGACTTGTTTCCTTCGGCTAAATGGCTTCAAAACATCACTGGAATGAGGCCTAAGCTTGAGAAGTTACACCAAAAAGTAGACAGAATACTGGAGAAGATCATCATTGACCATAAAGAGTCAAAGTCAAGAACCAAAGAAGGTCTTGTTGAAGGAGTGGAAGATCTGATTGATGTTCTCTTGAAATTTGAGGATAGTAGCAGCAGCAACCTGGATTTTTGCTTAACTAACAGAAATATCAGGGCTATAATCTTTGTAAGCATGTTGACTTTCTTGCAAAATCACATGCATGTGAATAATTTTGTTTCATGGTGTGAAACGCGACCGCAATTGAGTCCGCATCACCCCTATTTGACAGCAATTCTCCATAATATCAAAGACCGCGATCACAATTGAGGCCACATTAATTCCATTTGACCGCAATTCTCCACAATATCAAGGACTGTGACGCGACTGTGACTGAGATTTAAAACCTTGATATTTATTTAGTCCTAATTAAGTGTCTATGTCATGAGGGTTGCAGGAAATTGAGCAGCAGTTTGATGTACTAGATATATTTGAAGTTTGCATCAATTTGACTTGATATGCTTTCAATATTTCAGGATATCTTTACTGGTGGAAGTGACACTGCAGCAACTACAATTAACTGGGCAATGGCTTTGATGATGAAGGATCCAAGAGTATTGAAGAAAGCACAAGCTGATGTGAGAGTGATATTCAAAAAGAGAGGAAAGGTTGATGAAACTTGCATTGCTGAGCTCAAATACATGAAAGCAATCATCAAAGAGGTGCTGAGAATGCACCCTCCTGGTCCTCTTTTAATTCCAAGGGAGTGTAAACAAGCTTGTGAGATTGATGGTTATCACATACCTATCCAAAGTAAGGTCATAGTCAATGCTTGGGCAATTGGAATGGATCCAAAGCATTGGACTGATCCAGAGAGGTTTTATCCTGAAAGGTTTATTGATAGCTCTATTGACTACAAAGGGACTAATTTTGAGTACATTCCATTTGATGCTGGAAGGAGAATTTGCCCTGGCATGAACTATGGTATGGCCAATGTTGAGTTGGTCCTAGCTTTGTTATTGTATCACTTTGATTGGAGGCTTCCCAGTGGAATGAAAACTGAGGATTTGGACATGACTGAGCTGTTTGGAGCTTCTGTTATAAGAAAAGATGACTTGTACTTGGTTCCAATAGCTGTTCCATTGCAGTGGAGTTGAAATGTTTCTATTGCATGCAACCACTGAAGATTAACTTCATGTTATAATATGGTGAATTAGAAATCTAAACTTTGTATTACTTTACATACAAGATTTTTTTTTTTTTTTAGATTTTTTTTTTTTTGTGATTAGCATATATACAAGAACTTTTGTTACTTAGAGGCCATGTGTGATTATTGCCTTTTTCGTGACATACAACAATTCGAAGGCACGCGTGGAGATCTTTATCATAAAAAGATTTATCGGAGAAGAAGAACGAACAAGAATTAAAACAAATGAGAGAATAGCAAACAAAGAGAACTCTGTCTTTGAATATCTGAATCATGGTTAGAATGAATCGAATGAATGAACCAGAGGCTGCATACAAGCTGCCCTATACAGAGGCCAACTCTGATTATTATAATAATGAGAGTTAGTTATTAATCATAACTAACTCTAACCACCTGTAACAACATTTGCTATATACCGTGATGGACCTGCCTTACTGGGCGCATAAAATTTTAAAATGATCAAAATTATAACAAGAGCATCAACACAATTTTTTTTTAAATAACAACAAATGTTTACTTTTCTTCTTGCAAAATAACAAGGATTTTTTATAACACAAAATAGGTTTTCGAACTTAAAAAAAATAAAAAAGGTTTTGGAATTAAAAAAAATTACAATAGAAAATAACAAAACAACATAGTTCCAATTAACACAGACCTAATTACAAAAAAAAAAAAAATTAGAAGAGTAAATTAATAGAGAGATTTAATCTAAATTAGGAAAAATCTGAACCTAGTAAAAGGGAAAACAAAGATCGAAAATGACATTCACCAACAAAAGGGAGAGTGAATCGAGGTGTGAGACAGTGAGAGGGGGTTGTGTTTTGAGTTTTGAAAGAGAGATAACTGAGTCTGACTGAATGAGATGAAAGAGGTGACTAAGTAAGAGCTCTGGGTACAAATTATTATACTGAGATGAGTCAAAATATAAATTTTATAAGGGGTAAGTAGTATTTTTATTTTTTCAGAGGGTACAGGTGCACACCCTAGACAACAAATACGTCCGCATCGGGTTGAAATGAAAGTGATATGGGCGCAAGTGCAAAATTTTAAATTAAGAGAAGTCAAAATAAAAATTATATAAGAAATATGTGAAATTTTTTAAATTTCAGATGTGCACTTATTAACCTAGGTCCGCCTCTGGCTATACAGAAGTTTATTACCGCGCAAGCTGAGGATGGTGAATGTCTATCATCGGAAGCTTTGCCACCATCTTCTGAAACACAGCAACAAGCAAGGCCTTGGTAAAGATGTCTTCCATTTGATCACCTGAGGACAGAGTAGGGAAACCTCTGTCGCCATTCAAAGGTGACCATTGCATCTCTATTTCTTGTTTTTTTTATTTATTCTACTTTGTTCTGTGGTTGCTGCTGAGTACTCTATCATGCATGGCATTTCTACCTCTTAAAACTCCGAATTTTAATTCTAAGATCATATTTCCTTTATTGAAGACCAAAATGTTAGTAATTGATAGAGTTGTCTACAAATGGATTTGAGATAAAAAGGTTGCTATGTTTGCAACTTTTTTACTCTAATATCTTTATTAGTAAGCTAATTAATTAGGAATTTTCTAACGTGTACAACATTGCACAGGTTAAGACTCATTAATTATCCACTTTATTTCTTTATTTTTTTTGACTGAATCACTTTATTTCCCTATTAACTACCTAGTTTCTTATTTATTTTATAGATTTAATCTCTCTCTTCCTACCAAATAGGAAAGTGGGTAATTAATAAAGAAAAAAACTAAGTAATTAATGAGCTTTAACTTGTGCAAGGTTGTATACGTTAGAAAAATCAAATTAATTATTTAAGTTTTATGTTAATGGTGAATTTAGATGGATTACCAGTGCACCACTTTTAAAGTGGTGCATGGTATAACAACCCTTATTATCAGTTTCTAAATGACAGAATATTTTCATTGAGAAAGAAATGGATACAATCGGGTCTCATTATAATAGAAGGAGACCAAAACTACATAGGCCCAAGAGACTATAAACCTAAGGCCCAATGAAACTGTAAGTTGGACCTAAAGAAAACTAAACTCTAAATGGCTTATCCTAATATACAAACAGAATGGGCTGGACCATAGCAAAGTAATACAAACATATACAAGCAAACAAACAGAATGGGCTAATTCTCTAATAGTCTCCCTTAAGCTGGGCAGTGAATGTTTTGAATTCCCAACTTAGAGAGAATTGTCTTGAATGGAGAAGAATCCAAAACCTTAGTGAATAGATCAGCAAGTTGATACAGAGAAGAAATAGGAAGCAGATGAAATAATTTGCCCTGCAGCTTTTCCCTTACAAGATGACAATCCACTTCTATATGCTTTGTTTTTTCATATGAAATGATGGATTGTTGGCTATATGAATGGCTGACTGACTGCCACAATAAAGCAGTGTAGGAGAAATATAAGGAATCTTGAAATCATTGTGCAGAAAGTTAATCCATTGAATTTCTGAGACAAGATATGCAAGGGCCCTATATTCGACTTCTGATGATGATCTTGATACATGGGCTGCTTCTTTGATTTCCAAGAGATAAGTGCTTCACCCAGAAAAATACAAAAACCAGAAATTGATTTGTGGCTATCTGGACCGTTTACCTAGTTAGAATCACTAAAAGCTTTGAGCTGAAGAGTTGTGTTGCTTGGAAACAAAAGTCCTTGTGCTGGTGAGCTCTTCAAGTATCTTAATACTCGAATGGCAGCTTCATGATGAAGAGTTGTGGGTGCTCCCATAAATTGGCTTAACTGTTGCGTAGAAAAACAAATGTCATGTCTAGTAGTGGTTAAGTAAATCAACTTACCAATAAGTCTCTTGTATGCTGTTGTATCAGTCAAGGGTATGCCTCCTTGAAGAGATAAATGACTCCCTTTGACCATTGGTGTAGAAGCCAGTTTTGAAGCCAATAGACCACAATCAAATAGGATGTCCAAGGTGTATTTTCTTTGGCATACATGTATGCCATCCTTGGACCTAGCTATTTCAAGGGCAAGAAAATACTTTAAGTGGCCCAAATCCTTAATTTTAAATCCGTCATGTAGAGCAGGTTTGATAGCAAAAATTTGACTTAAGTCATTGCCATCAACAATTAGATCATCAACATATACAAGTATAATAGTAAACGAAGGAAAAGAATGTTTAGTGAATAAAGAGAAATCAGAGTTAGATTGGAAGAAACCTTGATAAATAAGGAAAGTAGCTAAGCTAGAAAACCATTGTTTGCTGGACTGTTTCAATCCATAAATGGATTTGAGAAGTCTGCAAACCTGATTTGGTTTGGGGAAAATAAGACTAGGTGGTAATTCCATATAAACCGCTTCATCTAAATGACCATGTAGAAAAGCGTTATGAACATCAAGTTGATGTAAAAACCAGTTTTGAGAAGAGGCAAGAGCAAGAAGAAGCCTAATAGTGGTGTGTTTAGCAACCGGGGAAAAGGTGTCAAAGAAATCAATTCCTTCAATTTGGTGAAAACCTTTAGCAACAAATCTAGCCTTGTGCCTTTCAATAGTACCATCAGCTTGGTACTTAATTTTATACACCCATTTACAACCAATAGGTGTTTTACCTTTGGGTAGATCTGTTAAAATCCAAGTGGAATTTTTATTCAAGGTATCTAATTCAGAATCCATGGCTTGTATCCATTCAGGATGTTGACTGGCTTGTTTATAAGTTTTGGGCTCATCATGAGTAAAAATGGCTAAAGTATATTGCAAATGGGCAGGTGACAATTTAGAGCAAGACACTACAAGAATTTCCGCTGTTACCGACGGCCATTTTCCGTCGGTAAAGCCCGAAATCCGTCGGTAAATCAGGATTACCGTCGGCCTACTGACGGCCTCGCGGCCGTCGGCTAATGGTTCGGGGGAAATATTTTACCAATGGCTATTTATGGCCGTCGATATTACCGAAGGTTAAGCCATTGGTAAATTATACAAGGCCGTCACAAAATTGGTGGATTTTTTTTCAATTGTTTGTGAGTTTCACAAAAGATTGAAAAAAAATCCACCAATTTTGCGACGGCTTAGTCGTCGGTAATCTACTGACGGCCAAGCCGTCTGTCAACAGACGGCTAAGCCGTCGGTAACTTTCACAAAAAAATCAATAAATTCCATCAAATTACCGATGGCTAAGCCGTCTGTGATTTACAAGCGGCTTAGCCGTCTGTAAATTACAGACGGCTAAGCCGTTGGTAACGCTAACAAAAAATTCAAAAGTTCCATCACATTTACAGACGGCCGTCGGTAAGCTAACAAAAATTTGAAAAATTCCATCACATTTACAGACGGCTAAGCCGTTGGTAACATCAAATATTTTTTTGAGGAACTTTTTGTTTTTAAACAGCCTCAAAATTTTACAATACAGGCCATATGAATGCAATAACAACAAAGGCCATCAATATACATTTTTAATCATTAAAACAACAAATCCATAGCAAACAAACCAAGTCACAACAAGTCATAAGCAAGTTAATAACAATTCATAATGTCAAAATAAGTCAATAACAATTCATAGTGTCAAAACAAGTCAATAAAAAAAAAAGTCAAGTCCCTAGCCTAATGGCAAAACTAATCCTCCTCAGACTCCTCATGGTCCGAATGGCGATGACGGGATTTGTGGGCTTGGATGGCAGCAACGCTCACAGACAATTACCTCAATTGCTAATCCTACTCCGAGGCAATTTTCCTTGCCTCTCGTGCTTCCTCCCGTGCCTCCCGAGCCTCCTCCTCTGCTTTTCTTGTGCGCTCCTCAAAAGCCGTAATCTGTGCAGCCACCTCAGTAGAGTATTGAGTCAGGGACTGGGTACTGGTGCTAGATGCACGAGACTCTTGAGTTAGAGAGGAGACACTAGGCCTAAAACGTTCGGATAAGCCTCCGACACTGTACAGCCGTTCCCGAGTCCTATCCCAGAAGTTTAGGCCCAAAACTACAACTGAGTTATGGGGTCAACACTGCCAGTTGCCTTCCCTCCATCAGAGGCCTGAGTGGCGGCCTGTTGCAACTTCTCTTGATAGGCTTCCTGCTCAAAACAAAATAGAGTAAAGATCGGTTACAATATTATTTATGAAACAAAATAAAATTAATTAAAAAATACAATGATCTGACTTACATATGTCTCCCTGGATCTGTCGTCCACCCAAGACTTGTCCTTTTTTTTGTGTGAGTCTTCAAGAAGATCTCATCCACCGTGGGCTCTATACCCAACTCATCAGGCTGAAACATAATTAAAAACGTTAGGAACATATATATAACAACAAATTTATGTGATGAATTTTAAGCAATAAAGTGTTTAAAAAATATACCAAACGCATGGCATGCTCAGTGATGGATATAGATCCACCAGGATGTACAGAACCACCCTTAGAAGAAGCGCGGTTCTGCTTGGCCTTGGTGCATTTTTCCTTATATTTCGGAGCCTTCCACTTGGCATTAAGTTCTGCATAAGCCCTCTCGCTTATCCAGGTTGGGCATTGACCCTTCTTCCTCACCTCGATAAGCATCTCAGAAAGACACTTTGAGCCTTTGGTGTTGAAGACCTTCTCAACCATATAATGGTCTTTACGATCCCACGAAACATGCTTCTACAATATTGTATTACAAATAAGATCAATATTCATTATTAATATCAACATACAATAACGAAAACTCTAAAATAAGAAAAGTAACATAATCTTACTTCAAATTTCTTAAGCCATTTCTCCAACTTCTTTTATGGAATCTCTTCCCAAGTATGATATGATTCCCAATACTATGATTGAATGACTGCGGTGATGGCCTTAGAGGCTAATTTACCCGGGATGAACCTATAAATAAGTTATAAACACAATATCAGATACAACCATAAAGGCATGCAAAAACAAAATATCAAATGGGTAGACTATAAAGTGACGTAGATTTGCCATGAACCCTAATGATGGGTCTCCTATCAGGTGTCACCTCAGTCCCGACCGGATGGGAGTATTGTGACCCCTGCACTGTCAGACCACTATGTGTAGTGTGCGAAGGTCCTTCACCTGCATCATCCTGACTCGGAGAAATGGATGTTGCCTGTGGTGAAGGGGAAACATGCTCCTATAATAAAAATCAATTTGTTACAACAAAGGGAAAGCAATAAAAAAACAAATCCAACAACTAGTTAAATACATACCTGTACAATACGAGGTATGAATCCCGGATTCGGGATCATTATTATAGGGAACACGGGAGGTGGTATCACTCCGGCAGTCTGCTGAGCGGGAGGCTGCTGAATAGCCTCACGGAGTGGTGTGCTAGCGTCATCCTCCAGTGGTGACTCTGCCAATCGATTTGCCAATCGTTGTGGCAAAATCATCTTAGCCTTCTTCGTAGGCAGCTTAGACCTACGATGCTCTTTCTCTTTAGGAGGCATCTGTGAAAAAAAAAACAAGCAGTCACATATATGTTCACACATATTGTCAGTCAACATGTACAATAATTAAATAAACAAGTACAATGACTTCACTAACTTTTTAAATAAACAAATACAATGACTTCACTAACTTTTAAAATAAAGTCAACATGTACAATAATTAAATAAACAAGTACAATGACTTCACTAACTTTTTAAATAAACAAATACAATGACTTCACTAACTTTTTAAATAAACAAGTACAATGACTTCACTAACTTTTAAAATAAACAAGTACCATGACTTCACTAACTTTTAAAATAAACAAGTACAATAACTTCAGTCAATGTCATCATCTTGATCATCCACAACCATATCATCATCTCCCTCATTAGAGTCAAACTCAGACTCACAATTATCATCATCGTCGACATCCATGTCAACTTCATTATCAATATCAATGTTTGGAATTGACGTAACATCGATCTCTTCATCACTATGTGTTTGATCACACAAGCAATCCATTTCTTCAATTTTAGATATCTGCTCTATGCATGTCATCTCTTCATCTTGATAGGGAATGTCATCGTCAATTTCATTCACCTCTATACGGCCTCTGGGCTTTGTTTTTATCACTGCACACCAATCACGTTTGTCTGTCCTCATATCTGGGTAAGGTACATAATATACTTGTCTAGCCTTTTGTGCAATTATGAATGGATCGTAACGATCATAATGCCTGTTCATCTTGATATCTACAATGCCATATTGCGAATGAACTTTGGTTCCTCTATTCCATCTTGGATCAAACCATTGACAATAAAACAAGGCAACCCTGTGAGGCAAATTGTGATACTTTAACTCGTAGATATGTTGTATGATACCATAAAAATCATCTTCTCCTCCTTCTGTAACCCCTTTGACATAAACCCCACTGTCTATGGTCTTTTTACCCTGAGTCCATGCTTGTGTGTGGTATTTTTTCCCATTAATGAAGTATTTGTGCCAACTTATGGACTTTGACTCTGGACCCCAAGCTAATGATATCAAGTTTATATCAGTCACGCCATTTGCTGGATTAGTAGCCTATACAAACAAGACATTCACAATGAGGATAAGGAGATAATTTATTTGCAATAGGCTTTTGGTCAAATACTTACATAGGACCGAAACCATTCTGGGAATTCAGCATGAATACGAGTTTGAGCTGAAGGATCTGCTTCATTGATGGAGTTATATTGGAAAAAGTAATTGCCAAGAAAGACAGAATTGCTGTGAGTATATACTAGTAAATACACCGAGTGTGGGTTTAATGGTGTATTACTTACTCAATATATGGCTTAACCTCGATGCAATTGATGAGGATGTGTACATGAGCAGACCTCCATTCAGCATCACTCAACCAGTGAGCTTTGGATTGCCCACTAGGACGTCCTAGTCCATTGCTAATTGCCAGTGTTGATGTGACATTGTCATTCAATCTTGCAGCTTCATTACGTTGACTTTTAGCATACAAGTCAATCGTTTTGAAATAATATGAACAAAAATATGTTGTCTCCCGTTGTAAGTAGGACATACATATTGAGCCTTCTACGCTAGCTTTGTTTTTCACTGACCGCTTAAAATAACCCATCATTCTACAAATAAATGAGAATAGAATGGCCTATAATAAAGATATGACAATATAGAGAGAGATAATTGCAGATATCAACGAATACCTTTCAAATGGATACATCCATCGGTATTGAACTGGACCACCAAGCGTTGCCTCGTACGGGAGGTGAATTGGAAGATGCTCCATTGAATCAAAGAATCCTAGTGGGAAGATTCTTTCAAGTTTGCATAAGATTAATGGAATATTTTCATTCAATTTGATCAAATCATCCTGGCTCAAACTATTACTGCACAAGCCCTTAAAGAATTGACTTAACTCTGTAAGTGGTCTCCACATAAGGTCAGGCAATGAACTAAATGCAAATGGGAGCAAACACTCCATAAATACATGACAGTCATGACTCTTCATCCCGTACATTTTTCCTCTATTAACATCTGCATATCTTGCCAAATTTGAAACATACCCATCTGGCATCTTAATCTCCTTAATCCACTTCATCACATTATTTGCCTCATCTGAAGAAAGGCAATAATTTGCCTTTGGTTTTGCCATTTTTCCATTGGCTTTTGGAATCAACTCCAAGTCACTACGCTGGCATATGAGGGCCATGTCCATTCTTGCTTTTTCATTGTCCTTTGTTCTGCCCTTAACATTCATGACTGTAATAAACACATTATCAAATACATTTTTCTCTATGTGCATCACATCTAGATTGTGCCTTAATAAATTGTTTTTCCAGTATGGAAGATCCCAGAATATGCTTCGCTTTATCCAATTGCGACTACGTCCATACCCAGGTAAATTATCAACTTTTCCATCTTCTACCACACTTGGAACCCCACTAACCCAATTCCATATGATATCACGCGTCAGTATTGCAGGAGGCCAATGTTTCTCAACCCTATTTTTTGTAAACCTCTTTTTACTTCTTCTGAATTTGTGATCACGCGGTAAAAATCGACGGTGGCAATCGAACCAAGAGTTTTTCCCTCCATATTTTAGTCTAAACGACTTTGTATCGTCTATACATATGGGACATGCCTATTTACCTTGTGTACCCCACCCAGACAACATACCGTATGCGGGAAAGTTATTAATTGTCCACATCAAGGATGCCCTCATTTGAAAGTTTTGATTTTTAGAGATATCATGAGTCAAAACACCCTCACTCCACAACTGTTGCAGCTCATCTATTAAAGGTTGTAAGAACACATCTATTTTTTCTTTCAGATTAGATGGTCCGAGTATGAGGCAAGTCAGAAACATAAATGGTTTAGTCATACATATTTCAGGGGGAGATTATATGAGATCACAACAACCGGCCAACATGAATATGGGGTTGTAGATGCCTGAATGTATGGTGTGAACCCATCAGAACATAAACCAAGCCTTACATTTCTTGGTTCATTTGCAAAGTATGGATTCACCACATCAAAATGCTTCCAAACTTCACCATCAGATGGATGACATAAAATGCCTGACCCAGATCTATTGTGAGAATGCCATCTCATTTCAGCTGCAGTCTCCATTGATGCATATAGTCTTTTCAACCCAGGAGTGATTGGCAAATAGAACATCCTATTTGCTGGAACATCATTGTACTTACCCATCCCAGTCTTACGGGGAACATACTATGGTTCTTGACAAAACTTACATTGTCGTTCTGCACTATCATCCTTGTAATATAACATACACCCATTAACACAACAATCAATTTTTGGAGATTCCAAACCTAGCATAGACACCAATCTTTTTGCTCGGTAAATTTTTTTTTGGCAATTTCTCCTTTGAAGGACACATATCTCCCAACATACTTGTAATGAAATCAAGACACTTTTGTGGAATGTTCCAATTTGTCTTGCATGCCAACAATTTCACACATATTGAAAGTTTTGACTCAGAAGCACCCTCATATATGGGCTCGTTTGCAGTAGTTAGTAAATCATAAAAGTCTTCAGCGTCAGCATTTGGGGGCTCTTCATGAATATCTTCCTCGTCTTTGTGAATATCTTCCTCATTACCCACATCACCTATACTTTGGAAGTCATACCTAGGCCTAAACGCATCGTCGACCATATGTTGCATTAGCGTGAATAGATCATCATTATCCATTTGTCCACTACTACTAGGCACATTTATTGGGTGAACACGTGGCGCTTCTTGTAACACCCCAATTTCCCAAGCTTGGTTTGTTGTGTGTGTATAAGCTTAGTATGGGTTGATGATGAACCTTAAGTGATTTCCTTCGTTGATTGTCAAAAAATTGAATATGTGAATAGTGTGTTTGATGATTTTTGCCCAGTGTGAATCGATTCCCAGGCCCTGTGAATCGATTCAGGGCTGCGGGTTTACTGGGACTCGATTAGGCTTGCAGTGAATCGAAGAGTGAATCGATTCACAAAAGTTGACTCTCTGTGAATCGAAGCGTGAATCGATTCACAAAAGTCAGTTCCCTGTGAATCAAATCTGGGAGCTGCAGGAATCGATTCATTCACTTAAAGCTGCGATTCCTGTCATTTTTACACTGAGTGAATCGATTCACCTAGGCTGTGCATCGATTCACAGCTGCAGTATAACAGAAAAACTCAGCAGAAAAAGAACAGAACACGATTTTGAGAGAGGGTTAGAGAGAGGATGCGATAGAGAGAAGGAGGAGAGGGGATTAAACACTAGGGTTCATATTTTTAAGGGGAAAGCATGGATTCATGCTAGATTCATCATCAATCTTAGCTTGAATCCAAGTTGGGGAGTATTTATTCTTGGTTTGGAAAGTTGGAAGAAATCCCTAGAAGGCAAGCTTGAAGGAGAAGGAAGAGAACGTGAAGGAGGAAGAAGAAGGAGCTGAACATCAACCTTGGAGCTTGAATCTTAGGAGTTGTGGTGAGTTCTTCCTTTTCCTAGGTGATGGGCACCCATAAGTCCCACATTAGGGTTCCCTTGAAGAAAACCCTTGAAAGGTTAGGATTTCCCAAATCCCTCTTATTTCTACTGTTTTTAGTGTTAAATAGCTATGCATGTATTATTGGGGACGGATTAAGGGGGTTAATGTTGTACCCAAAACCCCCCATAAATTGTGAAATTGATGTTTTGACCATTGGGAGCTCCATGGAGCTCTAATGGAAGTGAGTCTTGTCTTAATATATTTTTCCTTGATTGAGCATGATATATGTTTCCTGTTGAATATGAAATGTATCTTTGACATGAATATGTTCAGTTGCATGTGAAGTTAGAGTAGCACCTAATTGTATTCCTACTTTTGAATAAGGCATGCATTTAAGGATATAGTTGGTGAATTGAATTCCCTAAAAGACACTAAGATGCCCCCAAAGGGGGTGATCGATAAGGTTAGCCGTGTGGGACGCCTTCGGACGGTTAAGACGTCTAACCACCATATCGAAAGCGTATTTATGGGGTTGTATGGATGTAAGCATACAATACTACCCATGAATACGAGCCAAAGATGAATTAGAAATTCATAGTAAGAATATGCATTGCATAAATGTGTGATATCAAATCTTGACTGATAGTAAATTGTATGAGTTGATGGTGAGGAGTCGAAGGGAGGATTCACTGAGATTATTATCTCACCCCGCTCCTTTATTTAATTGTTTTTACAGATGCACAGGTTACAAAGGAAGGCTGACAGCTGCTAGCTCTTGGAATATTATTCATTTTGTAGTAATCTTAAGTAACACCTTGAATATGTAATTTCTAGAATTATGTATTGGGTTGCACTGGCAGGAAACTTATGTATTTGAAGTTTTAGTCTTTTGTGATTTCTGGACTTAACGTTGGACTTAAGTTTGAATTAATGTTGGGATTAATGTACCTAATGATAATTATCCTATTTTCAAGTTAATGAAAGTAAGGTGTTACATTATGGTATCAGAGCAGTTCGATTCTAATCGGACTGTAGGGGTTGCTAAGAATAGTTTCATGAATTTCTTGAGTCTGCTGTTGTTTTTCTACTTAGTATGCTATGAGATATTGAGCTTGATCAACTCAATGCTTGGTGCATTCTATGCAGAATTATGGCTTCAGGTTCTGGAAGGCGCGGGAGACCCAGGAGGAATGCTACAATGCCTCAGAATCCACCAGGATCAGAGCATGCTGCGATACCTCCGAATCCACCAGGACAAGAGAATGCTTGGCTACAAGGGATATTGCAGGCTATTCAGAATCAGAGTATTGCAACCAACAATCTTGCGGCTCAGTTAGCCCAACAACAACAGTACCAAGCTCAACCTCCCCCGCAAGAGGAGGAGTTAGACCGGAAATTCCTTAAGTTCCTCAAGACGAAGCCACCAACCTTCAATGGAAAAACAGAAGCCATGGCATCCCAACACTGGCTGGAAGCCGTGGAGAAGAGTTTTAAGGTCGTTCATTGTACCGAGGAGCAAAAGGTCGAACTAGCTACTCATGTGCTCATAGAGGATGCTGAAAACTGGTGGAAGGGGGCCCGAGCCTATATGGTGGCTCAGGGGACACCACTAACTTCGGTGAACTTTCAGAGGGTCCTCTTGGAGAAGTACTTTCCACAGACTGTGAAAGATATGATGGATAGAGAGTTAGTCTAACTTCAGCAGGGAAAATCTACGGTTTCAGAGTATGTGAACAAGTTTGAGGAATTGGTAAGGTACTCATCTGTCGCTCAATTTGCTCCGAATGATAATTGGAAAATCAAGCAGTTCAAGTGGGGACTGAGACCAGACATTCAGAACAACATTTCACAAACTGAATTCACCGAATTCGCCAAGGTCGTCCATCAGAGCTACGTGGCCGAAGCAAGCTTGAAGAGGATGTATGAGGATAGGCAAATGAGGTGGCAAGACAAGAACACAAAGAAGGATGAGGATAAGAACGCTCAACGCATGAGACCGAAAGGAAATCTTTTCAAGGGAAAGCAGGCTCAAACCTCCGAGTCTGCTTATCATGCATGCTCGAACTGTGGAAAGGTGCATCAGGGAGAGTGTATGAAGGGCAAGAATGTTTGTTTTGTTTGTCACCAACCAGGGCACATGGCTAGGGAGTGCCCCCAATACACTAAGGGAAAAGGAGCCAAGTCTGGTGATCCTAACCAAGGGAGAGTCTTTACTCTTGACGCCCAGAAAGCAAAGGGAGCGAAAAATCTGATGAAATGTACTTGTTTCCTTCAGGATGAACCTCTAGTTGTTTTGTTTGATTCGGGAGCAACACATTCCTTTATCTCTTGTACCTGTGTTCAAATGCTAGGGTTGTGTCTTACCTCTTTACAATTCCCGTTGCATGTGTATACACCCACCGAAGATAGCATTTCTACTTCCTTGATATGTGAGAATTGCCCTCTCCTAATTCAAGGGAGAATGTTTTTAGTAAGCCTTGTGTGTCTACCTCTCAAGGGAATGGACATTATCCTGGGTATGGATTGGCTTTCCGCCAATCAAGTTGTTTTGAACTGTTTCTGTAAAACGATTGAGTTTCCAAATGTGCATTCTATTATTGAAGAGTCAAGTTATGTTACACCGAGTAATGATCTTTTATTGAGTCGCTGTCTAGTGGAAGGTCTTGCAGGATATATGATCTTACTTTCTTCAACTGTAGAGGTTAGCCTAGATCTGGCCACTATCCCTATAGTGAACGAATTCTTAGATGTGTTTCCTAACGAGGTAGCGACCTTACCCCCTGAGAGAGAAGTGGAGTTCTCAATAGAACTGGTTCCCGGAACGGGACCAATCTCCATAGCACCTTATAGGATGTCACCCTTGGAGTTGAGGGAACTAAAAGCACAGTTGGAAGATTTGATTGCTAAGCAGTTTATTAGACCTAGTGTGTCACCTGGGGCGCACTGCCCTTTGGTAAAGAAGAAAGATGGGAGTATGAGGTTATGTATTGATTACCAAAAATCAATAAGATCACAAATGAAGAATAGATACCCTTGCCCAGGATAGATGACTTGTTAGATCAACTTAGGGAGCTTCTTTTTCTAAGATTGATCTAAGATCTGGTTATCACCAGATTAGAGTTAAGGTAGAGGATGTTCCAAAGACGGCATTTAGGACTAGATACGGGCACTATGAATATTTGGTTATGCCTTTTGGTCTGACCAATGCTCCAGCCGTATTTATGGACTACATGAACCGAATTTTCAGGCCTTTCCTTGACAAGTTTGTAGTAGTCTTCATAGATGATATCCTAGTTTATTCTAAGAATCCTCGAGAGCATGAGGAACACCTTAGGATTGTTCTAAGTACCCTCAGGGAAAAGAGCCTTTTCGCTAAACCTGAGAAATGTGAGTTTTGGCTCAATGAAGTTAAGTTTCTTGGTCATGTGATTTCTAAAGCGGGAGTGTCGGTTGATCCTAGTAAAGTAGAAGCAGTCCTTAGTTGGGAACGACCAACCACAGTCACAGAAGTTAGGAGCTTTCTAGGATTAGCCGGTTACTACCGAAGGTTCATTAAGGGATTTTCGCAGATGGTACTTCCCCTAACAAGGTTAACCCGAAAGGGGGAGCCTTTTGTGTGGACTAAGAGCTGTGAGAGTAGTTTCCTAGAGCTTAAGATCAGGTTGACTTCCACCCCGGTCTTGATTATCCCTGACCCAGCATTGGGATTTGAAGTTTATAGTGATGCCTCTAAGAAAGGGTTAGGATGTGTTCTCATGCAGAATCGACAAGTTGTAGCCTACGCATCTAGGCAGTTAAGGCCCCATGAGGAGAACTACCCTACTCATGACTTAGAGCTCGCAGCCATTGTCTTTGCTTTAAAGATTTGGCGACATTATCTGTATGGTGCTCAGTTTGAAGTGTTTAGTGATCATAAGAGCTTGAAATACCTTTTTGATCCGAAGGAACTTAACATGAGACAAAGAAGATGGGTTGAGTTCCTAAAAGATTATGACTTTGAGTTGAAGTACCATCCGGGCCAAGCGAATGTGGTCGCTGATGCCTTGAGTAAGAAATCCTTGCATGTGTCTTCACTGATGATAAAAGAAATGGAGTTGTTGGAGTCCTTTAGGGACCTTAATTTTGGAATTTTCCCATCAGTGAACAGTCTCATGCTTTACCATCTAGAAATTTCCTGCAATTTTAGGGAACAAATTAGACTTGCCCAGAGTTTAGATGTAGAGTTGCAATCTAGCAAACACCGCCCCAGTTTTTCTGAAGCTGAGGATGGTACTTTATTGTTCCATCAGAGAATTTGCATACCAAAGTATAATTCCATTAAGCAGCAGGTTCTAGGAGAAGCCCACAAGAGTGGATTCTCGATACACCCTGGCTCCACCAAGATGTATCAGGACCTTAGACAGAGGTATTGGTGGCCAGGCATGAGCAATGATGTGGCAGAATTTGTAGCTCAATGCTTGGTTTGTCAGAAAACCAAGATAGAACACCAAAAGCCTTCAGGTTTTCTCCAACCCTTAGAAATTCCCGAGTGGAAGTGGGATAGTATAGCAATGGACTTCGTGGGAGGATTACCCTACACTCAGTTAGGATATGACTCTATATGGGTCATAGTGGATAGATTAACCAAATCTGCTCACTTTCTTCCCATAAAGTCCACTTACAAAACTGCCCGGTTAGCTGAGATCTACATCAGAGAGATTGTTAGACTCCACGGAGTTCCAACTAACATTGTCTCTGACAGGGATCCAAAGTTTACCTCTCGGTTTTGGAAGGCACTTCATCAAGCCTTAGGGACGAGGTTGAGTCTTAGCACAGCCTACCATCCCCAGACAGACGGCCAGTCGGAGAGAACCATTCAAACTTTAGAGGATATGCTCAGAGCCTGTGTTTTAGAGGATGGCGGTAGTTGGAGCAAGTACTTGTCATTAATTGAATTTTCATACAACAACAGCTATCACTCTAGCATTGGAATGGCACCGTACGAGGCTCTCTACGGTCGCAAGTGTAGGACTCCTCTATGTTGGTTTGAAGTGGGGGAGAAACAATTGTTAGGCCCCGACCTTGTTCAGGAAACCACTGATAAGATTCGTATGATTAGGGAGAAGATAAAGACTGCTCAGAGTAGGCAGAAAAGTTATGCAGATCGTAGGCTCAAACCCCTTGAATTTGATGAAGGAGAACATGTATTCCTGAAAGTCACTCCCACTGTAGGTGTTGGTAGAGCCCTTAGGGCCAAAAAGTTGACCCCTCGGTATGTGGGTCCTTTCCAAATCCTCAGTCGAGTTGGTCCGGTCGCATACCAAATTGCCTTACCTCCTTCTTTGTCAAATCTCCACAATGTTTTTCATGTGTCTCAGCTTAAGAAATACATTCCAGATCCATTCCACTCTATAGACCATGAGTCTATACAACTGAGATCAGATTGCACGTACCAGCCCGAACCGGCCCAAATAGTGGACCGAGCTTCCAAGGCACTCAGGAATAAGACTATCCCTTTGGTCAAGGTGATCTGGGAAGGATCCACTCCCGAAGAAGCCACTTGGGAACTTGAAGATGAGATGCGAAGCCAATATCCGCAACTTTTTCAATAGGTATGTAAGTTTATCCAATTTTGAGGACAAAATTTTTTAAAGGTGGGTAGTAGTGTAACACCCCAATTTCCCAAGCTTGGTTTGTTGTGTGTGTATAAGCTTAGTATGGCTTGATGATGAACCTTAAGTGATTTCCTTCGTTGATTGTCAAAAAATTGAATATGTGAATAGTGTGTTTGATGATTTTTGCCCAGTGTGAATCGATTCCCAGGCCTTGTGAATCGATTCAGGGCTGCGGGTTTGCTGGGACTCGATTAGGCTTGCAGTGAATCGAAGAGTGAATCGATTCACGAAAGTTGACTCTCTGTGAATCGAAGCGTGAATCGATTCACAAAAGTCAGTTCCCTGTGAATCGAATCTGGGAGCTGCAGGAATCGATTCATTCACTTAAAGCTGCGATTCCTGTCATTTTTACATCGAGTGAATCGATTCACCTAGGCCGTGAATCGATTCACACCGCAAAGATAACAGTAAAAACTCAGAAAAAAGAACAGAACGCGATTTTGAGAGAGGGTTAGAGAGAGGATGCGATAGAGAGAAGGAGGAGAGGGGATTAAACACTAGGGTTCATATTTTTAAGGGGAAAGCATGGATTCATGCTAGATTCATCATCAATCTTAGCTTGAATCCAAGTTGGGGAGTATTTATTCTTGGTTTGGAAAGTTGGAAGAAATCCCTAGAAGGCAAGCTTGAAGGAGAAGGAGGAGAACGTGAAGGAGGAAGAAGAAGGAGCTGAACATCAACCTTGGAGCTTGAATCTTAGGAGTTGTGGTGAGTTCTTCCTTCTCCTAGGTGATGGGCACCCATAAGTCCCACATTAGGGTTCCCTTGAAGAAAACCCTTGAACCCTAAAGGTTACGATTTCCCAAATCCCTCTTATTTCTACCATTTTTAGTGTTAAATAGCTATGCATGTATTATTGGGGACTGATTAAGGGGGTTAATGTTGTACCCAAAACACCCCATAAATTGTGAAATTGATGTTTTGACCATTGGGAGCTCCATGGAGCTCTAATGGAAGTGAGTCTTGTCTTAATATATTTTTCCTTGATTGAGCATGATATATGTTTCCTGTTGAATATGAAATGTATCTTTGACATGAATATGTTCAGTTGCATGTGAAGTTAGAGTAGCACCTAATTGTATTCCTACTTTTGAATAAGGCATGCATTTAAGGATATAGTTGGTGAATTGAATTCCCTAAAAGACACTAAGATGCCCCCAAAGGGGGTGATCGATATGGTTAGCCGTGTGGGACGCCCTCGGACGGTTAAGACGTCTAACCACCATATCGAAAGCGTATTTATGGGGTTGTATGGACGTAACATACAACACTACCCATGAATACAAGCCAAAGATGAATTAGAAATTCATAGTAAGAATATGCATTGCATAAATGTGTGATATCAAATCTTGACTGATAGTAAATTGTATGAGTTGATGGTGAGGAGTCGAAGGGAGGATTCACTGAGATTATTATCTCACCCCGCTCCTTTATTTAATTGTTTTTACAGATGCACATGTTACAAAGGAAGGCTGACAGCTGTTAGCTCTTGGAATATTATTCATTTTGTAGTAATCTTAAGTAATACCTTGAATATGTAATTTCTAGAATTATGTATTGGGTTGCACTGGCAGGAAACTTATGTATTTGAAGTTTTAGTCTTTTGTGGTTTCTGGACTTAACGTTGGACTTAAGTTTGAATTAATGTTGGGATTAATGTACCTAATGATAATTATCCTATTTTCAAGTTAATGAAATTAAGGTGTTACACTTCTTCACCGTGCTCAGTCCAATACCAATAATTTGGTTGGAGCCCAACACGATACAGATGAACCTTGACTTCTCCTTCAGACAATTTGCTCCTAAACTTGCAAATGTCACAAGGACATCTGATTCCACCATTACTTACAACTCCAGGTTGTGCTCTAGCCTTCAGTATAAACTCTTCAACCCCTTTTACAAAGCTTGGTTTCACCGCTCCTCTACCAGGATAAAGCCTATCATATACCCAACTCCGATCTGGAGGGTAACCATCCATTTCTGAAATGTGTCACTATTCTACATCAATTCAAATTAAATAAATGAACAGCAGACCTCTCCTAGTACTCATCTTCTAAGGGAGGTAATTCAAATCTATACTACATCAATTCAAATTAAATAAATGAACAACAGACCTCTCCTTGTACTCATCTTCCAAGGGAGGTAATTCAACACTATACTACATCAATTCAAATTAAATAAATAAACAGCAGATCTCTCCTTATACAGACTACATGGTCTTTAGAAATAATTTCACATAATATTTTCCTATGTTCAACCCCTTTATCAGTGAAAACACTGTCGAAATCCACGGCCCATACTGGCATTACTTTGGTTGGAATTAATACAAAACATTTAACAAGACAAGCAACCAAGCTATATAAAAGCAAAAACTAACAAATTCAAGAGCACCATGAAGAAAACCCAACCCCACAGAAAGTTGATATCATTGAAATCTAAACTAGCATATACTACAGCTCAAGAACAATCCAATTCAATCCATTACGCAGGAGCATTTGAAGGAAAAACTAAACTAACATGATAGACAAAACAAAACAGGAAAATCATACCTTGCAAATGTTGGCGGATCAAAACAACCAACAACAATAGGGAGAAAGGGAGAATATGTTCAACCCACTGCAATAGGAGATACAACAAGCTGATGTTAAACTAGATACAAAATTATTGCTATTAAATGCCATCAGAGTACATGCATAGGTTTAGTAATATCTGATTAATGGGTGTTTGTTACACCTTCCCTTGATTTTTTTTTTGCCATTATTTTTGAAGGGCATACCAAACTGATCCTAAAATAAAAGTAACCAAATAAATATATAAATAAGAACATTAAAATGATTAACTTCATCAAAGTAGAGCTTGTGAATCTCTCTGCTTATCACCAAATTGAAAGTCAACTAAAGAAGAGTATATTGTCGGCAGAAATTAAGTTAGAGAGTAATAGTGTGTGGATCCAACAGTGATACAGCTAGCATGAAGGATGTTATATTGTGTGTCCAAAAATGTAAAGATGTGGTCCAAGAAGATAATTGAATTGAATACATTAACAAGACCTAAAAAGAAATGCAATCCATTGACAACGACAATAACACTTTTGAAAAAAAAAAAAAAACAATGACATTTACAAACAATGTGTGTACATACAACTGCAAAGTTGACATATTCCATCACACTGTTACTAAATCTAATATTATGAGGGGAAAAAACTATGACATGAATACTCCAATGCCAATTGTATAATTACTTTATGCTTTTTCTAAATTAAGGCAACTTGACACCATTGAATCAACCAAAAAGCCAAATGATCAGGTTATATTTTGGCTATTACTTTCTAAAAGAAATGAACTCAGAATATATTTTCCTATTCTATACAAGTAAAAACCGATTAAAACTAGTCATTTGATATTTCTAACACATACAGCTGGCATAATTTAACTCAAGTTTAACACATAAATTTCAACAAGCACAAATCATGTAACTGCTGTGCTTAATTATCAATTATTAGCGATGAGTTTTTTCACATACATGCATCTTCCCTGTTAGTAATAATGCATAAACATTTAGTATGTACATATTGTTTTGTCGATGGGTCCATTGAATCAACTACAACAATAATTGTATTATCATACACCCGATCGAGTACAATATTCTAATTAAGTTCTTATCACGGTTGACCCTTTAAAGATTTTCAAGAATCTTCAGTGCAAATTACCCTTCCCTTCTCGATTATATTGTTTATTATTATTATTATTATAGTGAACCTATTTGTGATAGTCTCAATCTTGCAAATTCCATATACCGCTAAAGTTAGATTGCATCAAGAGATACAAAATGAGACAGATCATATTTTACCTATCTCAATTAAAATTGAAAAGTTAATTAAAAAGATTCAAAGAAGCATGTAAAAATGTGCATAATTTTTATAATGAAAATAGCTTATCCTCAATTTTATTTTAATAAACAAACTACAATTAAGCAACAAGGAGTCATTATGTAGAATTAGTAAGGAATCTTGCACCTGCTACCACAGCGTGTTGTTCACCCACTCAAAAGCACAAAAGCTGAAGCAAAGGGTTACAGGTTTGTAAAATATTTGGCTAAACATTTGTTCAAATACCCATCAGACAGAAGGAACAAATGAGTGGTTAAACATTTAAAAGAAATAACAAATAAATGAATAAAAGAAAAATTAGAAACAGAGGCATACCAAATCAGACTAAATATCAGATCTAGAGGGAACGAAAATTAGAAACAGAGGCATACAAAATCAGACTAAATATCAGATCTAGAGGGAACGAAACGCAGGGGAGTGAACGCCTAGAAGGAGGAACGGCGAGCTGGAAGGAGGACCTACGAGGGAACAAAACACAGGGGAGTGAAATCCTGGAAGGAGGAACGACGAGGGCCCAACAGAATACTCACGAGGATGAAGCAGCGGTACGTAGAGAGAATGTGGAGGAGATGGTGAGTGGCTGCAGCACCGGCTTCTCGGTGAGTGGTGGCAGCGGGGTGGGGCTGTGCGGCGCAGTGGGTGGGGTCAGCCGGGTAGGGGGGAGTGAAAGGGAAGGGAAGATGAAAATGAAAAGAGAAAATGATGCCCAATTAACCCTATATATCAATATCAATTTTACCGACGGCTTAGCCGTCGGTAACACCTTCACTAACAAAACACCGTCCAGGAAATTAAATACGGGAAAATGGAACTGTCCAATTTAAGTCGTCGATAAATTGATAGGCCATTACCGACGGATTAGCCGTTGGTAATGACCAAATAGAACGGTTAAAATTTTTCAATTACCGACGACTTTTTCGTCAGTAATTTTAAAAATTAAAGTATAAATAAAAAATTCTTTACCGACGGCTTAGCCTTCGGTAAAGTAGAAAAAAAAAAATTTGTGCGCAACTTTTTTCTGGTGCATTACCGACGGTGTCGGGGCCGTCGATAAAATTTCGTCGGTTATATGCAGTTTTCTTGTAATGAGATAAAACATTGGAAATAGAATGACGAGGGACTGTTTCTTTGTTTAGTTCAGTAGAAGAATAGTTGCACTGAAAATCCTTGAGATATGAAGGAGGTTTCTTTATTCTATCAGATTTCCTTAAGTTAAGGGGCTGAGTTTCATGTTGTATAGGTTCATGGTCATTTGAGGTGGATATAGTCGGTGTAGGTGATGCTATTTGGGTGATAGGAGGAGAGTTGGTGTTGTTGTCTTGTGTGTGGTGGGTAGGAGGGTCGGGTTTAAAGAGGAACATAGATTCAGGTGTGGAATCAGATTTAGAAGTAATATCTAGATAGTAAAGTGTTGCTAGTTCTTTGGAACCAAAATTGATGTTGGAATTCTGATAAGGGATGATAGATTCATAAAAAATAGCATTTTTTGAGAGAAAAGTGGTTCTATTTTTCAAGTCAAATAGGAGATATCCCTTTGTTCCAAGTTTGTATCCTAGAAAAATACACTTTTTGGCACATGGGTCATAAGAAAGACAGCAATATGGTAGTGTAGGTAGAAGCATAAGAAAGACAACAAAAAAACTTTAAGGTTTAGAAAGGTTGGCTGGGAATTGTAAAGGAGCTCATATGGGGATTTATTGTTGAGAACAATAGAAGGCAATTTATTTATCAAATGGACATTATGACAAATAGCAAATGACCAGAAGCATTTAGGTAAATTGGACTGAAATAATAAAACCCTAGTGACATTTAATAAGTGTCAATGTTTTCTTTCAACAGTGGAGTTATGTTAAGGTGTTTCAACACAAGAAGTTTGATGTAAAATACCAAGAGAAGCATAAAAGGATGGCATGTTAAATTCAACTCCATTATCGGTCCTAATTTGTTTTAATTTTGCAGAAAATTGTGTAGAAACAATTAACAAAATAATAAATGCAAATACGAGTTTCAGATTTATGTTTCATGAGGAAAACCCATGTATATCTAATAAAATCATCAACTATGGTCAAGAAAAATTGATGTCCTTGAAAGGAACATGTACTAATGGGTCTCCATATATCCATGTGGACTAATTCAATGGTATGACTCTTAGGGAAAGGAAGTCTGGACTGTTTGACAAAGTGGCAACACTCACAAATCAATTCTTTATTAAAATCTATGTAAGGAAAATGTGTACAAATGTGTTGTAAAACATTAGATGAAGGGTAGCCTAGCAGTAATATGTCACCATTAGGTAATTTAACAGGAATGGGACTAATTTTCTTATATGTGGAAAAACATTGAATATTAAGACATATATGATCACTAGCACCAGAATCAAGAATCCAAATAAAATTAGGTAAAGAAGATGTACCTGGTTTGGTAACACTTGATACTATATGAATGTTCCGAATTGTTGGAATTTTGACTTGAATTCCCTTTGTCACTCTTGGAGGCATGTAAGAGTGACACCAAGTACTGATAATCCTCACGTGTCAGATTGGGTTCATTGTGGGCTGAGGCTTGTTTGGCCGGTTGAGGATGCTCTTGATTGACAAAATTAGATTGAATGGAATTGGCCTGGGCCTGTAATTTTGCTTTAGTTCTATACCCAGGAGGAAAGTCGCGTTTGAAAAAGCAATTTTCAATGGTGCGGCTGGTTCGGTTGCAGTGGGAACAAAGCATGGGTTGTCGATTATTGTATCTTCCCCTGCCTCTCCCTTGGGAAGATTGATTGTTCCCTTTCCTTGTGTATATGAGGTAGGGTTATTAGAGGCAATTGTAGTAGATTCCATAATGGCAATGTTATTAGGGTTTCTTTCTTGTTGTAAAACCATAGAGTAGCCTTGACTAACAGGGGGTAGCATATTCATTAGTAGAATTTGGCTACGCACAGGTTGAAAATTGTCATTTAGGACTTTTAGAAAGCAAAGAACATGTTTTTTTTTCTTTGTAAGATGAAACAGATTGACTTAGGTCGCAAGAATAGGGGTGTAGGCAAGAACAAGATGGGGTAGGGCGCAAGAACTCGAGTTCATCCCAAAGTAATGGATAGTCTATATTAAATAATAAATAAATAATGGATAGTCTAAATTAAAAATTGACCCATACAATGCACAGGTATATATAATGCATGTAGTGTTTTTTTTATATTAAAAATTTTTGTGGTAATAAATAAATATGTTTTCTTGTACAATTTTCATCCCCTTTTTTACAATATATCTATAGTACGATGATTTTGGAGGAAGATCCTCTTTTTTTTTTCTTATTATTTGTGGATGTGGGTGCTATTGTTAATGTTGATAATATTGAGAGTGTTGATGTTCTGCTTCTGTTAGTGTCTTAGCACCGCGAGTTCTTGGAGGAGCTCTAGGTGAGTATTTTAATTCTTGTTTTCAATTCCTTGATTGTTTGTTAATGATCTTGTTGAAAATGGTCCTAAGTTTTTAGATGATTTTGTTAAATCATGATTTAGTAGTAAAGGTTTGAAAATGGTTTTGTTCTCTTTTGTTGTAAAAGATAATTTCGAGATTTTCTAGTCAATCTTGGGTTCAAGAATGTTTTTATTTTATCTTGTCTTGTTGGGAAATGTTCTTGACCTTATTTTCTTTTAGAGGAACCAAGTTCTTATGTTTGTGTATTGTTGGAGAAAAATTTTGCAAGTTGTTGTTAAATTGAAGCTGAACCCGTGACCACATATTTTTAGTGTGAGGTTTGATTTCAAATTTTTATAACTTAAGTTCTTGAAGATTTTGTGTCTTGAACTTGAATTATGTATAATTAATTGTTGTTTTATGTCTTGATCAAGAAAAATATTTAGTTTTGTTCTCCTTGAGCTTAATGTCAATGACCTGCTGATTTATCGGTGTTGAAGTATGTGGGTTCCATATTATGTAATGTCTATGTGATATGATTTGCTGTTGAATATGTTGTTGTATTTGTATCTATCTCTTTTATTATAAAAAGTTGACCCTTGTCAGTGGTTCTTTCAATTAATGAATGTAACCCAGATGACGAAGCAAGCGGAGTGTTCGGGACTGCGGAGAAGCGTAGCTGAGGATAGCCGATCCGGCTTCCTACCCGTGATTTTGTTGCAACTTACTAGAGGACTAGTAAGCGTTGTAGTGCTCCGACCAGCTATAGGGTGTCAAATGTTTAAATTACAAAGATGTAATAACTGTATTATGTTTCAAGACTTGAATTGTCGTATGTCTATGTTTTAAATAAATTTCCTCGTATGGTTTTGTGAGTTCAACATGGTATTTTATTTATTCACCGCCTTTCAAAAATGCTGCAATACTCTGATTGCTACTTCAAAAGAAGTTTGAAGAAAAAGAAAAAAAAAAGTAGTCTCACGTTTTTGAAAAACCATGCAAGCAGAGCATTCCATTCACGAAAATATTTGAACTGGCGAGAGTAATATTAGTTTAGTAGCGCTCCCGGCATGAGGTGTTACAATAGTGGTATTAGAGCGGTTCGGTTCTAACCGGACTGTGAGTTGAGAAAAGATAGCTGGTCAAGTGTCAGGTTTTGTAGAGAGCAGATTTTTAGGAGCCAAACTGTGTCTTATTGTGAGTCAAACTGTCCTTGTGTGTTAGTTGTCCCTCAAGTTGAGTAGCTCTACTTGTAATTGTTTGAAATTGTTTCTTAATTGAAACAATGTGTCTTGACACACAAAATTGTTGTGGGGTTCTAACTAGGTTATAAGACCTTGTGAGAATCCACTACGTCAGAAATGAGTGATTCTTTCTATTAGAGCAGATAAGTCATAGATAGAGCAGAGGATTCGGGTGACCTAGAGTTCAGGCGGAGGAAATCAGAACAGAGGAGAGCAAGTTGCTTTCGTTGTGAAAAACCGGGGCATATTGCCAGCAATTGTCCTGCAAGAGACGGAGTGTGTTTCAACTGCAACAAACCTGGGCATTATGCCAGAGATTGTCAAGCATCAAAGGTGGAAGCAACTGCAAATATTGTGGCGGTTACACGTTCAACTATGGAGGGACGTGTCTATCCATTAAGCGGAGGAGAGAGCTTAGCAGCTAAAGAATTCATCTCAGGGAGTGCAACAATAAGGAGCTACGCATGGACAGAAATTTGGAAAAGAGATTGCCTTTAGTTAACGTTGCTATATTTAATATTTAGTATGGTCTCTGGAGTACTAGTGGTCCTAGGTATAGATCACATAATTGTTTGATGATTGGGGTATTATGGTATGTACTATATTTGAAAACCAAAATGTAATTCTAGTTTTTGAGAATGTGACATGTTTGACACTAACATCTATGTTTTCGCAGTAGTCTACCTTGGTACTGCTGTGAATATATGTGATTGATTGTGTGGTTGTTATTATTGTGAGCGTATTCATATTTTCCAAGGAAAATATTATGCGTGATTATTTCTAACAAGCGTTAATTAAATGTTTGGTGACAATTTAATTCATGTGAGATCCATTTGGCTCAATTGAATGGAATCTAGAGGTTTAGTGGGGTAAGATAGTAGTTTTAATGTGTGACGAGTTGTCTAGCTAGCATTGGGTAGCACCCAAAATTCTTTTACCAAACCTTGTCCTGATTTTCAGATCTTAGGAGATTTCCCTTAGATAAGAACCAAGTATGTTGGATGGCACATTCTCCACTTTTTCTTTCTCTACTTGATAGGTCAGTTGCTCACAATAGGGTAGAGTAGAGAATATTACATTCTAGTCATAGTAGTAGTAAGTGATGAGAGCGTGGACCAAGATCTTGTGAGTCTTTCCCTTCCTCCTTGGGACCCGTTACCGGTTACCTTTTAAAAAAAGATTTTGATTGATTCTCTTATTATGTTGTCGGCCACATTTCAAAAGGAAAAGTGGAAGAATTTGTTCTGTGGGTATTGGTGTGGGTGGAGAACAAATTAGGTTCCTTTCCTCTTTCTTCTTCGGTGTACCGCAAGCGAACTTCTACTCCAGAGAGAACTTCATTTTTTTTCCTTCCATTCTTCTTCTAGCTAAACCGTGTAGTAGTGGGGTGTGTGAGAGAGTTGCATTTCCTTCTACTTCTTTCTTGAGAAACCGCGAATCTTAGGATGATTTTGGAGGAAGATCCTCTTTTTTTTTCTTGTTATTTGTGGATGTGGGTGGTGTTGTTAATGTTGATAATATTGAGAGTGTTGATGTTCTGCTTCTGTTAGTGTCTTAGCACCACGAGTTCTTGGAGGAGCTCTAGGTGAGTATTTTAATTCTTGTTTTCAATTCCTTGATTGTTTGTTAATGATCTTGTTGAAAATGGTCCTAAGTTTTTAGATGATTTTGTTAAATCATGATTTAGTAGTAAAGGTTTGAAAATGGTTTTGTTTTCTTTTGTTGTAAAAGATAATTTCGAGATTTTCTAGTCAATCTTGGGTTCAAGAATGTTTTTATTTTATCTTGTCTTGTTGGGAAATGTTCTTGACCTTATTTTCTTCTAGAGGAACCAAGTTCTTATGTGTGTGTATTGTTGGAGAAAAATTTTGCAAGTTGTTGTTAAATTGAAGCTGAACCCCTGACCACATATTTTTAGTGTGAGGTTTGATTTCAAATTTTTATAACTTAAGTTCTTGAAGATTTTGTGTCTTGAACAAGATTTTTTATAACTTAAGTTCTGGTGGTAACCCTGGCACGTCTTCGGGAAAAACGTCCTCAAAGTCACACACCACTGGAACATTCTTCACGTCGATCTGCTGGAAAACTTCCGAACTAGCCAGATACATGTATTCCCTAGTTCCTTCTTTCAAAGAAACTCCAACACGCTCGGCGTAAAAGATAATTGGAGACTCCAAGGTCCGGAAAATTACAGCTTTACGCACAAATTAAAAAGGACATGGTGGTGTGACAACCAATCCATCCCGAGAATGACATCTAAGCCCTTAAGAGGCAAACAAACCAAATTGACCACAAACTTTCTACTCAATAACCACTACACAATTAAGACATGCAAAGGTGTTTGTGACTAAGGTTTTAGTTTGGGTTGTAACTACTAATTTAAACGGTAAAGCACGCCAAGTTCAAATGGTTCACACAATCAAGAAATAAAGGAATGTGTTGCACAATCAAAAAGAACGGATAAGGATTTACCCTCGATTTCACATTCACCTTGATAAGATCTTCACCGACCGCTTCCTCGCCACTCATGCGTAAAAACTCGCCTTTAGCCACTTGACGCTCCCTTTGGCCTTTCACAAGCATCGCTTCTGCTCAGCCTTTAAGTGTAGGACAATCCTGGCAAAATGCCTCTGCTTTACAACAGAGCACACCCCTCCTTTCCCGAGTACGCTTATTGGCGCGAATGTCCCGCTCTTTCCACAACCCGGAAACAAGTCACCTCGACATCGGTCCTGCCCGCTTTCTGCAGACTGGGTCATCGGACGACATCGCCCCTCGTTGTCGCTCCCCGAGGTCTGGCCGTAAGGCTTCTTCTCGCTGCGAGCTTCCTTTCAGGTACCGCTCGCAGACTGGGTCTCACCGCCCCCACTTGGTCGCTTCTTCTTTAGTGGCTTTACTCCTTCTACTCACACATCGATCAATCACTGGAGATTTCTAATCCTCAACGACACCATCGACTTCAATGTCGACCAATCCTCGCTTGGAATCTCTCACTCAACCATCTTTGGTCAACTCGATCACGAATGGATCGAAATACCTCGCCAACGACTGAACTTGGTCCGCATACTCGGACATCGCCGAAGCGCTTTGCCGCAATTGAAGAAACTCTTGCTCCTTCTCTGGCCGCAAAGATCCGGGAAGTACTTGTCCAAGAACCTTTCACAAAAAGCTCCTGTGTCATCTCGCTGACGCCCGCTTATAAATGTTTGCTTCACTCCTCTCCACCAATACTCAAGGCTCCTAGCAAAAGAAATAGGTGGCATAGTCGACCTTCACGCTTGTCCCGCAATGAAGTGCCTCAAAGATCTTCTCGATCCTCTTGCATCCAAAGATCGCCTTTATCCTGGATTTGGCTCACCATAGAACTGTGGATCATGCTTCCTAAAGTCGGCAATCCTTCTCGCCAAAGATTTCGCTCGCCGCTTGTCGCTGTTGTAAGTTCGTTGAGTTAACGCCGCCGTCTGGCTGAGCCATCGCGTTAGCCTGCTGAGTTGCAGCACTGATTGTTGAGCCATGGCCGCCGCCATCTCTGGCCATAGCTTGAATTGCTCTGCTCCATGTCGACGTTTTGGCTGCAAATTGCCGATCCTCGATTTAGGTGGTGGCATTAGATTCCACAAAGTTCAAAACCCCGCTGATCTCACAACAAGGATGTGTTAAAACACACCGCTTCGCCAAGAAATACGCTCAGTGCACATACTGAGTAATTACGCCTTTCAAACATGGTGCAACCAAGACACAAGACTTAAATTTAATAAAACATACATGCATAACATACATATATATATATATATCACTCTAAATAATCATGTATACAAAATACGAGTAGCAAATGTATAAAGAAAATACACCTAAGGTATGACGACTTTCAAAAGAGCAATCATACCCTGTGGGTACTTCCAAGCAACTCACGCAGGGCATTCCAAAAGTAAGACCACCACCTACCCCTCAGAAGAACAAAACATAACGCCCAAACTGGTCACGACCTCCAACACAAAAGAAAACAAGTACACTATCAAAAGAAATACGTCCGAACAAACATAATCAATCACGATAAGTACAGTCGCCACCAGGTCCTCGCCGAGCTCTTCTTCAGATCATTCATTGCCGAAGTTCCCCGCCTCGACATCGCCTGTAACCGCCATGGATCAAGGCACCACGAAAGGGTCAACTTCTCAACAATTCAAGATAAGCTCGACATAAAGAAATAAGCAACACAATAATGTATCTCAATCACCACACGTGACTCGACCATCTCACTCTAGACTCGACTGACTCTTATTCCTAATATCGTCAAGCAGTGTCCATCCCCAAACCGACGTAATAGGTCAGGTCCAACCCCAAACCGATACCATGCATTAATCGCCAGGTCCAACCCCAAACCGAGCAATGACGCCTAGCCAATCACCATAAACAAAAAGGGGACCTCAGCACCCCCGCTTATCCTGGTCCTGGCCAAAACGCCATACGACTCCCTAGCTCTCTCACTGATGATTACCGGCCGCATGTCAAAGAGTAACACAACTTACTCGATCACATATCAAATAAAGAGAGCATGCTTAACATGAAGAAACGCACTGACATTTAAGCAATAAAACATTCCGCATGAAGAAACGCAATTCAACAAAGAATTCACAATTCACAACATTTCAAGCTCGACACCAATCAAGGAATCCATACATAAATATAACAATAAAAATAAAGTCTTAATAATGTCTAAGAGTCGCTCTTACGCTAGCATACTATGAAAGTATTAATGTGAAGCGCCTCATCAACTCCGTTAATGCCGCCGACAACGACCGACACATGCCGGTTCTTCAAATGAGCTCGACAACGACTTCACACGCATCGCCCTCAATCGACCTCGACACGCACACTTCGATCCGATTCCGCTGCTTCCACGCCCTGATTCGCTCGCACCTCGATTCGAAATCACACGATCTCGAATCGACTTCCTAAAACAAGCACAACTCGCCTCGATCTATGGGTTCTAATACACTTAGCTCTCATCCCAAACTTAACCACAACCTTAAAAATATAAAAACTCAAGAACTTAAATATATTTTTCCTCTAACACAAAGTTAGGGTTTTCGATCAAAAGTTCATGAAAAGGTTATCCGATGCTTCAAATGATAGATCGACAACAACAACAAACCGTAAGCAACAAACTAAAAACAAGAAATCAAACAAACCAAAAATGAAGGGTTTCGGCACCGCTGATCGGTAAAAATAGAGGAAGAAAATTTGTTTTACAAGCCCAATTAATCGGTTAGAAAGATAGGTAATATCGTGAAGAAGAAAACCCATCAATTTGACATGATTTGGAAGCATAAAAACTAGCTAAAATGGAAGGAAGAAATAGCGCTAAACAAGAGTAACGAAGGAAGAGAAAATCTGTTTTTCCTTACCTCAGATGATGGTCGAGATGGTGAGATATAGGTCGAGAAGATGATGATGAACAAGATTGATGAAGAAAATTTGTGCATAATCTCGATGGAACTCAAGGTTTCGTCGATGGAAGTTCTGGAGAAAACAAGGAACTCAGAGCAGAAGGAAGGAAGAAGAAAGAAGAAAAGAGAAATGAGTATCCGAGGGAAAACCGATCGTGAATACAGCTGGTGAAAAAAGGGGTATAATCGTAACTTCAGCTTTAAGATGCCAATCCCATCAATCATTCTACCCGTCTAATCGTTCCTCTCTCATAATTACCTCTACTCGTCCGATCAACGATCTAGACACGCTGACGAGCAAGCCGACAATATAATTATTACAAACAATATAATAATAACGCTGAATAACGTTCGAAAGAATACAAATTATCATCATCTCGACACGATGTCGACTAGGGTGCTCGTGCAAGCGCACAAGGCTCTAACACGAGTTCGTGAACGCGGCCTCCTCAGTTCGACACCCGGCCTCCTCAGCTCAGCAGCTAGTGCACGCAGCCTCTCACCGGCAAATGACCTCGACAAACGATCTTGGCACGGGATCTCGACACAAGGTCTTGGTCGAGGTCTCGAGCCGTCGTCCTAATACGATGTCGATCTCGCCCTCAGGTGTTACAATCTCTCCTCTAAAAAATTTCGTCCTCGAAATTGCAAATAAGATTCTTTCCTCGGAAAAGTTCAGTGGTACCGAGTCTTCATCTTCTCCTCCAGCTCCCAAGTCGCACCTCCCGTCTTCTCATCCCACACAACTTTGACAAGTTGAATCTCTTTATTCCGCAACTGCTTGGCTTTCCGATCAACGATCCTTGCTGGTGATGCTTCAAAAGATAGGTCGTCCTTCAGTTGAATCACATCCGGTCGATGACATGAGAGGGGTCGGAAACATACTTCCGCAATTGTGAGACGTGGAAGACGCCGTCGTGGATGTTCGACAAGAAAGGTGGCAAGGCACCGATATGCCACCGACCAATACGACGAAGAATCTGGTAAGGTCCAATAAATTTAGGGTAAGTTTCTTGGATTTGATCGCTCGACCAACTCCAGAGTGGGGTGACTCTAAGAAATACATGTTCTCCTTCCTCGAACTCGAGTGGTCGACGCCGTTGGTCCGCATAACTCTTCGCCGACTTTGAGACGCTCGCATCCGATCTCGATCAAACGGATCTTCTCGAGAGTCCGCTGGATCATATCCGGTCCTACGACGTAACGCCACCGTCCTGGTACCAACAACAAAGAGGCGTCGACATTTTCGTCCCATACGTGCTTCAAAGGTGCCATTCCAATACTCGCATGGAAATCAAGTATTGTAGGTGAACTCCACCAATGGTAAGACGTCGTCCCAACTTCCTCGGTGATCTAAGGTACACGCCGCAACAAATCTTCAAGTGATTGGATCGTTCTCTCGACCGGCCAGCTGCGTGGATGATATGCCGAGCTAAGCCTGAGTTCGGTTCCCATTGCTCCTAGCAATTCCCTCCAAAAGTGAGACGTGAACTTCGGATCTCGGTCCGACACGATCGAGGAGGGTATACCATGAAGTCGTACTATCTCCGCGATGTAGATCTCGGTCAGCTTTTCCACGTTGTATGTCGACCTCACTGGTAAGAAATGAGCAGATTTGGTCAATCGGTCGACGATCACCTAAATCGAATCATTCTTCTTCTGCGTCTTCGGCAAACCTACAACAAAATCCATGGAAATACTATCCCATTTCCAAACTGGCACGTCAAGCGATTGTAGCATTCCCGCAGGTCGTTGGTGCTCCACCTTCGCTTCGACACGTTAAACACGGCTCGTGCTCGACGCCACTTGCTTCTTCATTCGGACCACCAAAAATGCTTCTTCAAGTCTTGATACATCTTCGTAACTCCCGGATGAATACTAAAGTTGCTCTTATGCGCTTGCCGAGAATCAACTTCTCGGATACGTTAGGTACGCATACCGGCCATTGCACCTCAAGATGTCGTCCGCTCCGACGTGAAATTGCCGCTTCCCTCGCGCTATCAATCAATCTTCTCTTGCGAAGCTCGTCATGAACTTGCCGGTCTCGGATCTCGCCCAACAATCTGTTAGAAATGGTAAGCATACCAAATCTCGCCTTCCCGGTGAAACTTCGACACTAACTTCAAGTCTCGAACTTCTCGAGCATCTCCAACTCCTTGATCATCAATACCGAGGTTAAAACGCTCTTCCTGCTCAACGCATCTGCTACCACGTTAGCCTTACCGGGATGGTATTCCAACGTAAAGTCGTAGTCCTTGAGAAATTATGTCCATCTTCGATGACGCATGTTGAGTTCTTTTCCGCCTAATGGGTACTTCAAGCTCTTGTGATCACTGAAAGCAAGAAGAGTGCTCCCATAAAGGTAGTGTTCCATATCTTCAGAAAAACCATCACGCCACTCAAGTCGTGAGTAGGGTAGTTCCTCTCGTGAATCTTAAGTCGTCTTGAAGCATACGCGACCACCTTCCGATGTTGCATCAGCACGCATCCCAATCCCTGGTGTGACGCGATCACAATACACCTCGAAAGCGCTCTTGGGTCGAGGCAAAATCAGCACAGCGCTCGCCGCCAAAAGCTCTTCGCCAGTCTTTTGAAACGGCTTCACACTCCTCGGTCCAGGCAAAGGTTGATCCTTCCTCGTCACCGTGGTAAGAGGCGCGATAATCTTTCGAGAACCTTCAATGAATCTTTCAGAATATCCTCGCTTAAGCCGACAAACTCCCCGATCTCGTGAATCGCTTTCATTGCTCCCACGCTAACACAGCCTTCAATCTTAGTTGGATCCACGACTATCCCTTCTTTGAAATCACGGACTAAGAAAATTCACCTCTTCAAGCCAAAATTCACACTTCGACAAAGGTTGGCATGTAGTTGCTTATCTCAGTAATATCTGCAGACTCGACATAAGTGTCTCAAGTGCGGTTCTTCCTTTCCTCGAGTAGATCAAGATGTCGTCGATGAACACTACAACAAACCGATCCAAGAACGAATGGAAAATCCTATTCATGTAGTCCATAAACAACGCGATTGCCACTCCAAACGGCATCACCAAGTACTCAGAAGTGACCGATCTAGTCCCGAAAGCTGCTTTGGGAACATCTTCCTCCTTCACGAACTGGTGGTACTTCGACTTCAAGTCTATCTTGGAAAAGATCGCCGCCCACTAAGTTGATCCATCAAGTCGCCAATACGTGGTAACGGATAATCTGCTTCTTCACGGTAACCTAGTTGAGCTCGCGATAGTCCACGCACGCCTGATCGCCCATCCTTCTTCTTAACCAACAACACCGAGCTCCCACTGCGACACGGGTCAGATGAATCGCTTCGACTCCGCGGTGTTCGATCCGGGACTTCACTCTTTTCATCTCAGAGACATCCTCGTATGGCGCTTTGGAAATCGGCCCTGTTCTCGAATCAGTCGATGGAGAACTCGACCTCTGCATCTTTGGTGGTAACCCTGGCACGCCTTCTGAAAACGCCCTCAAAGTCACACACCACCGAACATTCTTCACGCCGACCGCTGGAAAACTTCCGAACTAGCCGATACATGTATTCCTAGTTCCTTCTTTTCAAAGAAACTCCAATACGCTCGCGAACGATAATTGAGACTCCAAGGTCTGGAAAAATTACGATTTTGGGTACACAATTCAAAAGGACATGGTGGTGTAGACAACTAATCCATCCCGAGAATGACATCTAAGCCCTTAAGAGGCAAACAAACCAAATTGACCACAAACTTTTCTAATTGCGAATAACCACTACACAATTAAGACATGCAAGGTTTGTGACTAAGGTTTTAGTTTGGGTTGTAACTACTAATTTAAACGGTAAAGCAAATACACGGTAAGTTCAAATGGTTCACACAATCAGAAGAAATAAAGGAATGTGTTGCACGAATCAAAAAGAACGGATAAGGATTTACCCTCGATTTCACATTCACCTTGGATAAAGATCTTCACCGACCGCTTCTCGCCACTCATGCGTAAAAACTCGCTTTAGCCACTTGACGCTTCCTTTGGCTCGCCGCAAGCATCGCGGCTCAGCTTAAGTGTACGGACAATCCTTGGCAAAATGCCCTGGCTTTACAGTTGTAGCACCCCCCTCCTTCCGAGTACGCTTATTGGTGAATGTCCCGCCTTTCCACAACAGCGAAACAAGTCACCTCGACACCGGTCCGCCCTCCGCTTTGTGACTGGTCATCGGACGATATCGCCCTGTTGTCGCTCCTGAGGTCGGGTCGTGAAGGCTTCTTCCGCGTTGTTTCTTCCAGGTAAATCTCCGCCCCGCACTGGGGTCTCACCTCGCCCACAGCTTTTTCTTCAGGGTTTACTCCTCTTCTACTCGACACATCGATCAATCGCCTTCGAGATTTCAATCCTCAACGACATACCATCGACTTCAACGCCGAATCTCAATCCCCGCTGGAATCTCTCACTCAACCATCTTTGGTCAACTCGATCACGAAATGGACTGAAATACTCGGCTAACGACTCGAACTTGGCGCATACTGACAACGCCGAGTTGCTCTGCCGCAATTGAAGAAACTCTTGCTCCTTCTCATTGCAAGATCTGGGAAGTACTTGTCCAAGAACCTTTCACGAAAAAGCTCCAGGAGTCATCTCACGACGCTCCGCTTATAAATGTTTGCTTACCTCTCCACCAATACTGCCTCCTAGCAGAATAGGTGGCATAGTCGACCTTCACGCTTGTCCAGCAATGAAGTGCTCAAAGATCTTCTCGATCTCTTGCATCCAAAGATCGCCTTTATCTCTGGATTTGCTCACCATAGAACTTCGGTGGATCATGCTTCCTAAAGTCGGCCAATCCTCTCGTCAAAGATTTCGTCGCCGTTGTCATTTGTTGTAAGTTCGTTGAGTTAACGCCGGCTGGCTGAGCCATCGCGTTAGCTGTTGAGTAAAGAATGATTGTTGAGCCATAGGCTGCCGCCATCTCGGTCATAGCTTGAATTGCTCGCTCCATGTCGACGTTCTCGGTTGCATAAATTGTCAGATCCCGACGTAGGTGGCATTAGATTCCACAAAGTTCAAACCCCGCCGATCTCACAACAAGGATGTGTTAAAACACACTGCCTACCAAGAAACAGCTCAAACAATTTCTCAAGCAATAAGTGCTTCACTTTAATCAAACAAAGAATCAACATAATACAACTAGGTACCCAACACACATAACCCGGACACGTTGACTACCCAAATCTCTATACGCGGCCAAATTTCGAGCCGCCTCGATCTCAACAATGTAACGACCCGCTTCGGACCGCTACCGAGCTCAATATATCGAGCTCGAGTTACCGAGCTCAACACACCGAGCTCAACTAAACCTCAGTATGAGATATGTTTTAAAACGAAACCCTTGTGCCTTTTAAAAAGTACTACTTATTTTTTTATTTAAAAATCAGTTCGTGCACATCGTGAGTAATTACAAATTTTTCAAAACATGGTGCAACTAAGACACAAGACTTAAATTCTAATAAAACATACATGCATAACATACATATATATATATCACTCTAAATAATCATGTATACAAAATCTGAGTAGCAAATGTATAAAGAAAATACACCTAAGGTATGACGACTTCAAAAGAGCAATCATACCCTGGGGTACTTAAGCGGACTCTCACGCAGGGGTGCTCCAAAAGTAAGACCACCAGTCTACCCTGTATAACAAAACATAACCGCCCAAACTGGTCACGACCTAACACAAAAGAAAACAAGTACTTCATCAAAAAGAAATACGCCGAACAAACATAATCAATCACGCAAGTACATGTCGCCACTCGGTCCTCGCCGAGCTCCTTCTAAGCATCATCCGCCGAAGTTCCCCGCGCTTCGACATCGCTGGGTAAATCATGGATTGAAGGCACCACGGGAAAGGGTCAACTTTCTCAACAATTCAAGATAAGCTCGACATAAAGAAATAAGCAAATACAATAATGTATCTCAATCACCACACGCGACTTTCGACCATCTCACTCTTAGACTCGACTGACTCTTATTCCTAATATCGTCGGCAAGGTCCATCCCCAACCGACGTAATAGGTAAGCGGCAGTCCAACCCCAAATCGATACCATGCATTAATCGGCGGTGTCCAACCCCAAATCGATAATGCGACGCCCAGCCAATCCACCATAAACAAAGGGGACCTAGCACCCCGCTTATCCGGGTCCTAGAGGCCAAAAACGCCATACGACTCTAGCTTCTCTCACTGATGATTAGCTCGCATGTCAAAGAGTAACACAACTTACTTGATCACATATCAAATAAAGAGAGCATGCTTAACATGAAGAAACGACTGACATTTAAGCAATAAAACATTCTCGCATGAAGAAACGCAATTCCAACAAAGAATTCACACCACAACATTTCAAGCTCGACACCAATCAAGGAATCCATACATAAATATAACAATAAAATAAAGTCTTAATAATGTCTAAGAGCGTCTCTTACGCCTTTAGCATACTATGAAAGTATTAATGTGAAGCGCCTACCGAACTCCTGCTAATGCCGCCGACAACGACCTCGACGCCATTTGTCCTTCAAATGAGCTCGACAACGACTTCGACATCGCATCGCCCTCAATCGACCTCGACACGCATTAATTCTCGATCTGGATTCGCCGCTTCCACGCCCTTGATTCGCTACTGCACACCTCGATTCGAAATCACACGATCTCGAATCGACTTCCTAAAACAAGCACAACTCGCCTGATCCATGGGTTCTAATACACTTAGCTCTCATCCCAAACTTAACCACAACCCAGAAAAATATAAAAACTCAAGAACTTAAATATATTTTTCCTCTAACACAAAGTTTGGTTTTCCGATCAAAAGTTCATGAAAAAGGTTATCTGATGCTTCAACAGATAGATCGACAACAACAACAACCACAAGCAACAAACGAAAACAAGAAAACGAAACAAACCAAAAATGAAGGGTTTCGGCACCGCCGATCAAAGTAAAAACAGAGGGAAGAAAAATTTGTTTTACAAGCCCAATTAATCGGTTAGAAAGATAGGTAATATCGTGAAGAAGAAAACCCATCAATTTGACATGATTTGGAAGCATAAAAACTAGCTAAAATGGAAGGAAGAAATAGCGCTAAACAGTAGCACGAAGGAAGAGAAAAATCTGTTTTTCCTTACCTCAGATGATGGTCGAGATGGTGAGATATAGGTCGAGAAGATGAAGATGAACAAGATTGATGAAGAAAATTTGTGCAGAATCTCGATGGAACTCAAGGTTTCGTCGATTGAAGTTCTGGAGAAAAAAAAAACTCAGAGCAGAAGGAAGAAGAAAGAAAGAAGAAAAGAGAAATGAGTATCTGAGGGAAAACCGATCGTGAATACAGCTGGTGAGAGAAGGGGTATTATCGTAACTCCAGTTATAAGATGCCAATCCCATCAATCATTCTACCCGTCTAATCGTTCCTCTCTCATAATTACCCTCTACTCTGTCGGTCAACGATCTAGACACGCGACGAGAACGGCAAGCCGACAATATAATTATTACAAACAATATAATAATAACGCTGAATAACGTTCGAAAGAATATAAATTATCATCATCTCGACACGATGTCGACTAGGGTGCTCGTGCAAGCGCACAAGGCTCTAACACGAGTTCGTGAACGCGGCCTCCTCAGTTCGACACCCGACCTCCTCAGCTCAGCAGCTAGTGCACGCAGTCTCCTCAGCTCGGCAAATGACCTCGACAAACGATCTTGGCACGGGATCTCGACACAAGGTCTTGGTCGAGGTCTCGATACGTCGTCCTAATACGATGTCGATCTCGTCCTCAGGTGTTACAGTTTTGTTCTCCTTGAGCTTGATCCAGGCTATGATTTGGAGAAGAGTTTTAGAAAACTTTATTTTTAAAATTCTTGCTCGATTTTTTTTAGTGTTATAAGTGAGTTTTAGTATTTTGCTATTTAAGTTTGTTGGAAGAAAATTAAACATTCTCCCTAACATCTTTTTATGAAGCTGTGAGCTTCAAGAGGGTGAAAGAAGAAAATTTTTGTGTTTTAAACTTCGATCCTTTCATATTTTGATTGTTGTTCAAGTTTAGTAGTTCTAGAAAAAAAATTATTAGATTTGAGTTAAAATTGTTTTAAGTGTTGCCAAGCTTTGGAAGATTTTTGGAAAAAGAGTTGTATTAAGTTTTAGTAGTTGATTAAACCTTTGAAGACAATGAAACACTAAGGTTGAAGGGAATCCTTGTATTCCTAAAACCAAAGTAGAGTCTTGACTAGTTGGTATCGATAAGTATTTGATTTAATATTGTTGTCTTGTCCTTGATTAAGAAAAGGGTTGATTTTGTAATCCTTGAACTTGAATCAAGTTATGATAGGAAAATAATCTGAGGAACTTGAAGTTTTGGGTTGATTTATTTAAATTTGTAAGAAGAGGCTTTAGCACATTGTTGTTAAGTTGATTTTGTGTTTTAAGGCCATGAAAAACCCAATATTTAAAAGAATCCTTGCGATTCTTGGACAAGATGGAGCCTTGGAAAATATTTTAGTGTGAGTGTTGTTGCTAAGAAAAGAATTCTAAAGAAAGTGAGTTGTTGACTTAAAATTTGAAAGTTGCTTTTAGTCTTTAATTGAAGTGTGTTTAATGATTTTGGGACAATGATGACCTAATCTCAAAGGAACTTTAGTGTCCATGAGAATGGTTGAGTCTTGAAAAAGAAAATGAATGAAGTTGTGTTTTAGTAATTCTTTGTATTGGTATTATGTCAAAAAAATTGATATTTTTTTTAGAAAAATGTTTGATTGAAGAAAAGAATTTTTATCTTTTTGACGTTGTGGGATTTGTGTTCTTGATATGTGAATAGAATAGTATTTTCTTAGTAATGACGCGCAACTGTAGTCGAATTCGTGTTCGTATCTGTGTTCGTGTTTGTGATCATAATCGTGAATAAGCGGAACTGTGGCTCTGTATTAAAGCGACGGTCAATCGTAAGGAACTCTTTATTCACTAACTACGATTACCTTACCGTGTGCTATATGTATATGCTTAGTGTCATCAAGTGTGATTGTTATTATTGCATGCTATACTATGTAGCTATAAATATTATAGTACTATGTATAATAATATGTAATGCGAATGCTTATATGTGCAAATTATTTTATGGATTTGAATAAAATAATTTTTCCGTATTTTATTAACCACGTAGTTTCGAGGACGAAATTATTTTAAGGGGTGGTATTGTAACATCCCAATTTTTAAGAAAAATTACTTTAGCAATAAAATTTCAGTTACTTGGAAGTAAGTCATAAGGACTGATCACCTTAATGATTTACTAAAAGTATGAGGAACTATTTTGGCTTATTTTGAATAATTTATTTACTATAAATAATTATTATTCATGATGTCAATTCAAATTAATAGACAGCGTAGACGTATGCTGTTTTTAAGGTGAATTCATCAATTGAACTTATTATAAGTTTTCTGTTTGACACGGCAACGCGTATTTTTGTTGACTAAGAAATTGATTGAATTAAATCAAGATGAAATTAAATTTGAGAATTAATATTTTATATTAATTCATGGTTCAAAAATCGTCGAAATATTCTAACGAAGTTTTGCCGTATTTTTGAGTCGCCAGGTAGTTTTTATCCGCGAATAAAATTTTAAACGAACTCCGATTTCGATGAAAATTGAATCGTAACTTGTCGTGATTATGTTTGAGTGTTTTAATTATTTTTACTATTTATAGATAAATTATTACCACGCGGTGAATTAATTTCTAAGTAAATTAATTTTCGCGATTTAATCGACGAAAGAATTAATTGGTAACACGATTACTCAATGCCGTATTTTTTTTAGTACACTTAAGACTCTAGGATTAGAGGGTAATCATGTGAGAAGAGAGATTAGTTGTTTGGACTAGTTGATGGGATTAACATCTTAATTTAGAGGCTAGGTGTCACTTATGTGATGGTTAAAATTTATGCTTAGCTTTAACTTACCCTTAACCAAGTATTTGTCTAATAATATTTTTTTTAACCCCTCCCATTTAGGGGCAGCAGCTGCGCCCTCTTCTCCCCACTCTCTACCCTTCATTTGTTCTTCTTCTTCTTCATGGTTTAGAGAGAGAAGCTCAAGCTCCTTCCATGGCTCCATGCTTCATCACTTCTTTTGGTTTGATTTCACTTCCATCTTCCAATCTTTCTTGTTTCTAGCTTCATCCTCTACTCAATCACCTCCTTCCAACCTTATAGGTGAGCATAAAAATCAAGTTTTCCTCCCCCTTTGTACAGCCCAAAACCGTGGCCCCTTTTCTAGTTGTAGGAGATGATTTCTTGCTTCATTTCCTTCTTTATTGCTTTATATGTTGGTTGACTATAATCATGAATGAGATGAGCACATTTTCCCTAATTTGATTGAACCCTAGGTGCATAACCTAAGGATTTGGGATTATGTGATCTTCATGTGAATCACTCAAATTGGTTTACGATTCTTGCTTCTTAGGAATTGCTAGTGTTGTTGTTGTTGTCAATTTTGTTTAAATCAAAGGATTTATATATTTTTATGAAACCCTTGCATTTTGAAAGAGGCTTGATTTGGTATTTGATTTGGATTTTGTTTTGGTTTTGAAATTAATTGTTGTTTTGTGAAAGAAATGGGATATGGAATGATGTTGTTTAATTGGGTAGGAAATTTGCAAATCTTTTTGGGAAAAGGGGCTGTTGGCCGCGAGCTCTTAAGGGGTTTGGGAGGAAAATTATTTTGTGTTCCTAGCCTTAAATTAGTTGTATAGTATTGTTGTGTAAGTTTGGAAAATTATGGGAATGATTTGATTGAAATTGAATTGGATTCTTTGAGATCACAAAAACCAAGTGGAGCCTTGATTAAGCCTTTTGATAAAATGAATTTGATTGTGGTATTGTCCCATGTTTTAAGTTTGAAAAGAAATTGAGTCTTAGTTTTTAAAACCTTATTCTTTTAATGGTTTGATTAATTTTTCAAGTGTATGTGATTCTTTAAAAATATGTGTTTCAAATTGGTATCCAAGTGTAGGTGATTTGGTTAGTTAAGAGGTTTTTGGGTTTTAAGAGCCTAAGGAGTTAGAACTAGTCCCTAGAATTGTACTAAGTTTGTTCCATGGTGTTAGGATTTGAGTAATCCGAGTTCGTGCGGCGTGAGATCGAGATGTTCTTGGACACGCGACTTGGCAACTTCGGTAAGGGCACTTCACATTATAGGTGTTTATGTTTGTATAGTATGTGTAAGGGCTACTTCTAGACACGTTTAGGCGATGGCCACTTAGGATTTTATTTGTTTTCCGATCAAAGAAGTCTGAGAATCTCAGGGTTCAAAGTGAGGGTTTTGTTACCCCTTTGATCTTTAAAGCTTTATATATGATTATTTAGTGGGTTTGTCTGCAAGAGGTTGGTGACTGCCCCCAACCCCCCACACTTGTTTGTTACTTATTTGTTAGTTCCACGGAACTTCAAAGGGACGAATTGTGCTATCGATGTCGATGATTGATTGTGATTTGGTAGTGTTTGTTTGTATGAGTTATCATGGAAGCATGACTTGTATAAAATGTATTGCCGATGATATTGGCTAGTTGAATATTTATTTGATGTGGATGGTTAAATAATTATTTGATTATGCTTGATTGAATTGTCATATGTGTTGATATATTCATCGAAGTTGTGGAAGCATTGTCGTGTCGTTGGAACTTTGACCTGAACAACCTAGGGTGGTGGAAGAGCCTAAGGCTACGGCTGGTGTTCAGCTACTTAGTTTCATTGTCGTGTCGTTAAGGAACTCGACCTGAATATCCTAGGGTGGTGGAAGAGCCCAAGGCAACGGCTGGTGTTCAGCTGCGATGTTCGTCATTTCGGAATCATAAACAGTGGCATATAGTTGCGTCAATAGGGGAATTAGTGCATTCTTATTGAATTATTCTTTAATATCAATGACCTGCTGGTTTATCAGTGTTGAAGTATGTGGGTTCCATATTATGTAATGTCTATGTGATATGCTTTGTTGTTGAATATGTTGTTGTATTTGTATCTATCTCTTTTATTTTAAGAAGTTGACCCTTGTCAGTGGTTCTTTCAATTAATGAATGTAACCCAGATGATGAAGCAAGCGGAATGTTCGGGACTGCGGAGAAGCGTAGCTGAGGATAGCCGATCCGGCTTCCTACCCATGATTTTGTTGCAACTTACGAGAGGACTAGTAAGCGTTGTAGTGCTCCAACCAGCTATAGGGTGTCAGATGTTTTAATTTCAAAGATGTAATAACTGTATTATGTTTCAAGACTTGAGTTGTCGTATGTGTATGTTTTAAATAAATTTCCTCGTATGGTTTTGTGAGTTAAACATGGTATTTTATTTATTCACTGTCTTTCGAAAATGTTGCAATACTCTGATTGCTACTTCAAAAGAAGTTTGATGAAAAAGAAAAAAAATTAGTCTCACATTTTTTAAAACCATGCAAGCAGAGCATTCCATTCAAGAAAATATTTGAACTGGCGAGAGTAATATTAGTTTAGTAGCGCTCCCGGAATGAGGTGTTACAATTTTCATGGAAAATGTTGTATTGAATGTAATTTTCTCTGTGTTTTCTTGTAAAATGTTCATCCTAGTGTATATAACTCGTGTCTTGCACGAGTATAGATTGACTTTTTAAAAGATTTCAAAATTGTTAATATATTTGATCTAACATATGTTTCTTATTTAAAAGATTTCAAAATTGTTAATATATTTGATCTAACATATGTTTCTTATCATTTATATGAAATCATATAAATTACATATTAGTATTTCGACAGACTAGTCTCTGCATTTACATGCAGAATATACCTTGGCTTCTCCTAATGTACAGAACCATGAGAAATATAGGAGATCTTAAAAATTCTTGTTGCATATAAAGCTAAAACTAAAACCCTCTGCCTTCAAGACTTATCTGAAACACATTACAATTTACATGTACCATAAAATAAGTCTAATTATAGCAATTTATGATAAAGTTTATAAAACATACCCTAAGTTTCTACTTTTTACAAATACGTATGAATACAATATTTTTTGGCATTTCAATTCTACGCATCTAATGTATTTGTAAAGAATTAAAATTTATAAGCTTGTATAATGCCGTTAGCATTTGAGTGAAAGAATACCATAATACCAAATTCATTTATCTATACGTATGGTAAAATAAATGAGTTAGATAAATGTGATTTATGTTTTTCTAATCAAATAGTGTTAACAGTAATATTTTAAAGAGTTTATACTTTTAAGTTTATAATTTTAAAATTTTTGAGGATCAAGGGTGTTATGGAGTTGAGATGTACAGAGGGATACCACCACCTACAGATGTTGAAGCCAGAGGTTTATTGGAAGCTTTATCTTGGTTACGCACACTAGGAGATCTTAAGGTGACCATTGAAATGGATTGTTTGCCAGTTGTAGATGGACTTGTTGAAGATCGCCAACGTGACACGGAACTAGGAGCTATGCTAGCACTTTGTAAAGCTAATTTGAATTATTGTAATAACTTGAAGGTGAGTTTCGTTAGGAGACAAACAAATTTTGTAGCTCATACATTAGCTAGGGCGGCAAAATTGTTTGCTAGTCACCACACTTTTGATGTAGTACCTACATATATTTCTGGACTTATTTTTAATGAAATGCAATAAATTTGTTCCGGTCAAAAAAAATGTTCATGATTTTAAGATAGACGAATTGAATAACATAATTTTCCTTAGATACCCTAAAAACAAACCCAATCTAGTGGAACTACTATTTTCATAACGTCACGTCATTTTTGTATTTACTAAGAAAGCCACACTATTTGTCAACAAAAAAAAAAGAAAACTACACTAAATAACAACTAAATTAAATGTAATGTAAATTATTATAAAACTGACATTGCGTCGTGAGAGAGCTACACAATTGAACCGTGTCATTCTGGGCATCAAAAAGTACCTATGATGGCATTGCTTCTGCACAAATAATCCATTTCTTGTGAGCACAATCAAATATTTAATTCGAATATATTAAATGCCTCACGCATTAATTTCCATTATGTTACTTTTTTTTTAAATACTGATTGGTGTCGATATATTTATGCGTAAAAAATAGTGTCGATATATATATTTCAAAAATAATTTAAATTTGTAATCTCTAGTCACAAATATTTTAGCTACTGATCTACAACAAAGGCGTCCTTAATATTTGATTATGCAATAATACACACCGCAATGATTATTTGATTGTATGATTAATATTTAAATTTTAAATTTTGAAATATGCATGCTAACAATTTAGAGCACCCCAACATTTACATTCGTAGATATATTGTTGACCACATAATTCCTCTACGGACCTCATCTTTAGCTTGTGAAGTTTTTATATTTTTATAATATCTATATCTATATCTATATAATATACAATTCAAAATGTTTTATAACAGGAAAGTTCCAAATGACATCTAATAAGAATATTTACTAATACAACTAGGATCCAAATGTCATTCTTAAATAATTTCCCTCCAAATATCTGCACATGTGGCTTGACAAATCACCTCATACTGTTGGGTGCCAAATTTCAGATTTGGGTTTCTCGACGGAACTTCAAGAATTCGACAAGTGAAGGTGCAAGGAGCTAGAATATATGGTAAAAAATAAACTAAGTTTGAAAGGCCGAATTACTTGACGTTTGTTTGACGAAGTCAATGAAGCGTCGAAGATGTCAGCATGGACGAGGTCGAGTTAGACTTAGGCTTTAGGCAATACATGTACAACTCAACAGGAAGTGTTACTGTCGAGATTAAGTAGTTTTAGTAAAATCAATTACCGACCTTATATCCGGACACGTGTCTAGTCAGATGATAGGTAGTTTTTTACATTTCTTGTCTATAAATAGCAGTTCTGACGATGTAAAAAAGGTTGGATACATGATCTAAGTTCCTAACATCTCGACGGCGAAGCAGATTAAAGGAAAACGATCACTGTATGCCTTCCACCCTTTTCTTTCAAACATTTACAATAAAATTCAATTTTATTTAACATTATTGTCTTGTTCCTCATTTGATTTATCTGGAAATTTATCTTCAGTATTGTGCATTTCATTCAAACTTTACTGTTGAACTTTACTTTCGAACTTCTATTTGTTCCACACTTCCTGCATCATTTCTTTTAAAGTCAATTTTCTTATTGCATTTCTTTCAAATTCCAGTAATATATTTCATGCTCTTTACTTTTCTGTCATTTACATTTCGTGTTGTCAATTCATGTTCTTTGAATTCATGCTCTTTTAAAGCTTTCTTTGATTTCCAGTCATTTAAATGCTTTTCATTACATTTCTGCATTCATTTTATCTTGCACGTTTAAATTTGTAAATGCCTATTCATAGCACTGTATTGTACATTTTCTAGTTAACTTTGCGTTTGATTATCTGTTGATCAAGTTATTGGCTTCTGACGGCCAATCTTGCTTACTTTAAGTGTTAGTGCCATTTCAACAATAATTAACTTGTCAGTTGGAATTATTCTTATAAAAAATTGTCACAAGATTACAATGATTAATGGCTTAACAGCCAAGAAAGTTGAAAACTAAAAACGTGTCAAGTATTTGACCATTAAACAATTAAAACCGTTGTTTTCAAAATGAGATTACCACGTAACTCGTCGATCACATAATCGCTTGAAAACTAATTATTTGTTTATTTGACAAATTTGGTAGAAATACTCTATAAAACCAAATTTCCCAGTAAACAATTTGGCACGCCCGGTGGGACAAGTTTGGAGTAACTCATTTTAAACGATGGTTTTATGCATCTAAGAAGTGGAAAAATTACTGCTTCTAACATGTCAAGACAATGAAATATGAGTGGCAGTGCAAGTAACAGTGCCACAATTCCAAGTGTTACTAATGCAAATGCGTCGACAAGCAATATGAATGCTTTGACCACCAGTACGTACGCTGAGGTAGTTAATATCCCAAGGATGAATAATGCTACCATTGGTGCGGATACTGGGGTGATAATGGCTAACGCACAAGAAGAAACGATTCCAGGCGCTATAGTATATGAGCCCCCAGATCAAAATGCTTTAGAAGTTCAAGTATCGCCTGGAAGCTCGAGAAATTCAAGTGTTAGGCCAACAGCGCATGTAACACAACCTTTGTTTGGGATGCCTTATGGTTATTTACATAACTCGACATTTCCTGCTATTAGTTCGACTATATTTAACTACTAATACAACCAATCGACAAGGGTCAGGACCAGGGGACATGTCGAGGCAAATACTCCAAAATAATTGAGGTTTGACACAGAACTCGTCGGCGAGTATTCGACAACAAGTTGATGATAGTAATCATGAGATAGTGAACATGTTCACTCAGCAGATGGGTGCAGTGATTACACCTCTTATGCAAACTACTAACCAGGCATGTAATGCATTGGCTTTACAAATGGAAAGGCTAAATCAAGCATTAGGTTTGGCAGCACCAGTGAACGAGAATGTTCAATAGGGCCCAGGGGTTATACCTCAAGGTCAAGGCATGGGTGACATTCAACAAAATGCAGGTAACCCCATAATGGTGCAGAATGAAGTAAATCAACCAAACCAGAACCTCGGTCAGAACGTGAATAATTTGGCTTATGGCCAAGTGCAAATATTGCAAAGGAATCAAGATCAAGGGCCCCCAGTGCATCAAGGTTTAGCCAACCTCAGGCACAATATCATGGGAAACCAGATAGAACAAAACGTGAATCAAGGTGTCGAGCAAATGCTGAACAGACTTGGCTTTAACATTGCTCAAGCTATTAGACCATATTTCATATATGCATTTCCTGAATGGGTACAGCAAGCTGAAGTACCAAGAGGAATGAAGATCCCCAAATTGTCCAAGTTTTCTGGAGATAGTGGAGAATCTACTATCGAGCATGTTGCCAGATACACAATAGAAATGGGTGAATTGGCCACTATGGAAGGTCTAAAAATGAGGTTCTTTCCAAGTTCATTGATAAAGAATGCGTTTTCTTGGTTCTCGATGTTAAGGGCTAATTCAGTCCATTCTTGGGCGTAACTAGAAGGATTGTTTCATGATCAATTCTTCAGGAGCAATTTGAGGGTTAACTTGACTGATTTATTCAATGTCAAGCGTATGTACAATGAGTCTAAAGATGATTACATCTCCAGGTTCAAATAGATGAAAAGTATGTGTTTTACACCTGTTCCTGAAGCGGAGATTGTTAAAATGGTAGCTAGTGGGTTGGATTACCACATTAGAAAGAAATTGGTAAACCAGCACATTGTTGATCTTGCCCAATTAGGGGAGAAGGTTCGACAAGTTGAACAACTCATGTTTGAGAAGAATCAGAAAAATAACAAAAAATTTATTAGACGTGAGAAGATCAATTGTGTCGAACAAGATCAAACAGATAGTGAAGATGAGGCTATAGTTGAACAAGAAATAAACCTTGCTGAATTAAAAGATGGACCACCTTACACTTGTCAAGCATTAGTACCTTCCAAGGGAAAGGAAAAGATGAGCTATGTGAATAAGAAAACATATACATTTGATATAACTAAAGCTAATAAAATATTTGATATTTTGTTAAAAGATAAGCAACTTAAGTTGTCAGATATAAAGTGAAGGGGCCTGAGGACTCCAATGGTCAAAATTATTGTAAATACCATGGAGCTCTAGGCCATCCTAGTAATGAATGTTTTCATTTTAGGTATTTGATTCAAAAAGCTCTCAAAGAAGGTAGGCTCAGGTTTGCTGATAAGCAAAAGCCTAGCATGAAGTTGGATACTGATCCATTTGGCCAGGGCATATCAAATGTCGACAACCAAAATGCGAGAAGCTGCAACATTGTGAATATTAGCGCCAACCAGAAGTATGCGGTGAATGTGAAAACCCTTTTGACATTTACACCAGGCCTCATGAAACTGTCGAAGAGTTTCTGAGGAGAAAGAACAATAGAGGGCAGTTAAAACTATGCCCACATTGTGACAAGTATTTCGACGAGAAAGCTACTCAGAAAAAGAAGAGAAATGAAAAGGCAAGAGTTCACCAGCATATATAGACTGGTTACGTGAATAGGAATGTTAAGCCTATTCCAGTGAACCAAGTGCAAAGGCCTGTTGCTAATAGGCCTAATAGAGCAATTGGTGGTTGGTTGGTTGAGTCCTCAAGGGAATCAATAGGAAGCAACCATGGAACGTTTCCTGGTCAAGTTACAAACAGGACTAGGAAACCTGATGCTAATGTGATAGTGAACAAATGGGTTGAGAATTTTGCTAAGGCCCGTGGCCCTGAATTGAGGAACAGGGTGAGGGCTAGAAGGAGTAATCCTCGACAAGTGCCATTTTGGGATGAAGATTACCAATATGGGAGAGTACCTTATCCTGGTGGTGACCAAGTGAAGAAAACTCCATTGTCGAAGAGCCAGAAGTGTCGTCGACAGAGGATAAGGAAAGCGCAGAAACAGAAAATGAAAGCTGTTGAGTTTGGGAAGCCTCAACATGAGAACTGTTTCATGGTTGGGACATAAAAGGTGCCATTTCCCAAGGAGCCTGGTCCGAAGCTGAAAAGTGTGGTAGTTGATGTCAAATGCAGCAATTATGGGAAGGGTCAGACTTCCAAAGCACGAGGACAAGCACCTCAGGCATGTTTCAAACATAATAGCAAGGCTGTCAAGGTTCTTTCTGCTAGAGAGGAAAGAAAGCCTTGGCCAATGGGTTTGATTGAAGTCGAGAAATTAGCCTTAGAACGAGACAAATTTGGTGTTCGAGCAGCTCTAGTTAAGGACACTGATGGTGATGTGTCAATGGAGGAATTGAGAATCATAGTTAATGATTCTGATTTGCTAGATGAACCAATGGAGCTTGTGGAACAAAATGTTGTCAAAACAGATTTGTCCATGGAAGAGGTCATTGAAGCATTGAATGATCCAGATGACCCCAATTGGTTTTAATGAGAACGAAGAGTTCGACCCCAACACTAGTTTGGACAAAGACTTTGATGAACTGGTAATGACAATGGGTACAACTCTGCCAGATTTGGAGTCTGAGGATTGCTTTTTTGATAAGGAAAACATAAGGTTGGGAAGTCATATGGAAAATGAAGAGACAACTACTGAAGAAGAGTTTACCAAGCTCAATGTAAACTTGATTTCAGTGTTGCCAGCAGAATATGAAGCTCATTATGAGTTAGTCATTGAAGTTCCTAATGAAGAGGATTTTGAGGATTTTCCCATTAGTTGGCAATTTGTTGAGCAAGACATGGTGACCATTTTTTATAACTTTGCTAGGCTTGACAAGCCAACTAATGAGGAAAGAAACCATCTTCGACCATTGCACATTAAGGCAATGATTAAAGGCAGGCCTGCTAACAGGGTATTAGTGGATGGAGGAGCATCTGTGAATTTGATTCCAAGAGCTATGTTCAAAAAGCTGGGGAAAGATGAAACAGATTTATTGCCAACCAATAGAGTAGTCACTGATTTTGGAGGAAGATCTGCACCAATAGATGGGGTAGTGATGCTTAATGTGCAAGTAGGATCAGTGGAAAGATTCACTTTATTTGTGGTGATTCCTTCAAGGTCTAGCTACAATGTCCTGTTGGGTAGAGATTGGATCCATTCTGTTGGAGTAGTTCCTTCGACAGTACACCAAAAAATGATCCTTTGGAATGCTCATGATGAGATTGAAATCATTGAAGCTGATGATAGCCCATGCTATTTGCAACAAATACATGTGGATTTCATGGAGTATGATTCAAAGGTGAAACCCATTTCTATGCAAGGTGGTGTGATTGACAAAAAGGCTCTGAATGCTTGCTTGATGGAGCAGTTTGGTGTCAAGTTGCTGGATGAGGCCGACGAAGAGTCGGCCAGTCAACAATGATGGATCTTGAACCTCACCAAACACAACTGTCGGCATGGGAGGCCGACCAATAGCCAAACACAGAAAGAGATGGATTGGCTGATTGTATATTCGACGATGGCCCTTTAGGATTTGAAAAGGGGCTTGAGGATAAAAGTAGTTTTGAGTTAGAAGATCCTTTAGAGGAGTTAGATTTGGGCGATGCTGATAGGAAAAGTCCAATATATGTTAGTGTTTTACTGACAGGTCAGTTCAAGAGGCAGATCGTGGAGTTAGTTTCTGAGTACAAGGATAGCTTTGCTTGGGATTACCATGAGATGCCAGGTTTGAGTAGAGATCTTATGGAACATAGGTTGCCTTTAAAACCTGATTATAAGCCTGTCACACAAGCTAATAAAAGATTTGCTCCTGAAGTAGTGTTGAAAATCAAGGAGGAAGTTGAACGCTCGTTGAAAGCTAAATTCATTTGCACAACTAGATATGTTGAATGGTTGTCGAATGTGGTGCCTATCATAAAGAAGAATGGCAAGACGGGGGTATGCATCGAGTTTAGGAATCTTAATGCTGCTACTCCTAAGGATGAATACCCTATGCCCATAGCAGATATGCTAGTGGATGCAGCATCTGGTCATGAGCTTCTAAGTTTCATGGATGGACTTGCTGGTTACAACCAGATCTTCATTGCTGAGGAAGATGTACCTAAAACTGCTTTTAGGTGTCCAGGTTCAATTGGAACTTATAAGTGGATAGTGATGCCCTTTGGTTTGAAGAATGCTGGTGCAACTTATCAAAGGGCAATGAATACTATTTTTCATGAAATGATAGGTAAGTTTATAGAAGTCTACATCGACGATGTTATTGTCAAGTCAAAAACTCAAGAGGAGCATTTGAGTCATCTGAGAAGAGCTTTTCAAGAAATGAGAAAGCACTGTTTGAAAATGAATCCTGAGAAGTGTGGTTTTGGGGTTTCTGCTGCCAAGTTCTTGGTTTTTTTAGTGCATAAAAAAGGCATTGAAGAGGACAAGAACAAGGCTAAGGCCGTGTTGGAAGCTAAACTACCAACTACCAAAAAGGAACTTTGATCCCTTTTAGGAAAGGTAAATTTTCCCAGGAGGTTTATATCAAATCTCTCAGGAAGAACAAGAGTCTTTGTTCCTTTGGTAAAACTCAAGGCAGAGGAAGCTTTTATATGGACTCAACAGCACCAGGAGGCTTTTGACCAAATCAAGCAATATTTGACAAGCCCACCAGTCATGATGCCTGTAGAGCCACATCGACCAGTGAAGTTGTACATTTCTGCATCAGAAGAAACCAAAGGTTGTTTACTGGCTCAAGATGATGAGAACAATGTTGAGAAAGCTGTTTATTACCTTAGTCGAGTACTAAATGATGCAGAAGTAAGATATAGTGCTATAGAAAAGTTGTGTCTAGCATTATATTTTTCTTGTACAAAACTTAAGTATTACTTGATGCCTTGTAATGTCTTAGTGATGTCAAAGACAAATGTAATTAAGTACATGTTGTCCCAGCCAATTCTGAATGGTCGAATTGGAAAATTGACACTTGCATTGTCTGAATTTTTTTTGCAATATGTACCTATGAAGGCTGTTAAAGATCAAGCAATTGCTGACTTTTTAACGGACTATCCATGTTTAGAAATAAAGGAACTGACAGGGCTAGTTGATTTGAAGCCCTGGCATTTGTATTTTGATGGCTCAAGACATAAGAATGGTATTGGTGTTGGTATTCTGATAATGTCACCCTTAGGGGTACTAATTAAATTAATGTTTGAATTGAAATATGCTTGTTCTAACAATGAGGCTGGGTTGAAGCCTTGGTTGTGGGTTAGGAAATTTTGATAGAAATGCAGGCACGCACTATCAAAGTTTTTGGGGATTCACAATTAGTGATTAGGCAGCTAACTCAAGCATATAAATGTGTTAGCCATAATATTGTCAAATACTGTTAGGTGGCTAGCAAGTTGATGAAGCAGTTCGACAGTGTCGAAATGAAGCATATTCCTAGAGAGCTAAATCAAGAAGCTAATGAATTGGTCTAATTGGCTTCATGATACAAATTATTTTCAAAGGTGATGACATAACTCATTGAAATTCGTGAGTTACTGTATCCTTTAGATGAAAGGGATATTCTTGTCTCTAATGTGTCGAACACAAATGATTGGCGTAAGTCAATTATAGAGTATTTGGAAAATCCAAGTGCTGACGTCGACAGGAAGATTAAGTACAAAGCAACTAAGTTTGTTGTACTTGCAGAAGCTTTATATAGAAAATCTGTCGATGGCAATTTGGAAACTTGCCTGAGTGAAGAAGATGCTTATTTGGCTTTAGCGGAGGTTCATGAGGGAATATGTGGTGCCCACCAAGCAGGTGAAAAAATGAAATAAAATGGGTATATTGGCCTACATTGGTAAATGATTGCATTATGTTTGCAAAATCCTGTGAAGAATGTCAAAAATATGGCCATATACAAAGTGTGCCTGCTAATGAGTTACATTCCATCATTAAGCCATGACCTTTCAGAGGTTGGGCATTTGGATCTCATAGGCCAAATTTATCCTACTTCTTCTAAAGGTCACAAATACATTTTAGTTGGGGTTGATTATTTTACCAAATGGGTGGAGGCAGTAGCCCTGAAAGAAGTAACACAGCAAGACATTATGGATTTTATTGAAAATCACATTGTTTGTCGATTTGGTATACCACAAACAATAACAACGGACCAAGGATCAGTGTTTATTGGGAAGAAGGTTGTTGAGTATGCTGAATTAAGTAAGATTAAGATGGTAACCTCGACGCCATATTATGCACAAGCAAATGGCCAGGTCGAAACCATGAATAAAATTATTATTGGTTTGATAAAGAAACACATTGGCAGATATCCAAAGAGTTGGCATTCAACTTTGGATCAAGTTCTTTAGGCATGCAGAAATTCTCCTAAGGAATCGACAGGTACCACTCCTTACAAATTAGATTATGGACATGATGTTGTTTTTCCTGTTGAAATAAACCTTGGTTCAATGAGAACTCAAAAACAAGATGAGTTACCAGTAGACCAATATTGGGACTTAATGTTTGATGAATTAAATGAAGTCCATGATGAGAGGGTAACACTTGATGCGACAAAAGGAGAGAATAACTAAATTCTATGATAGTCGAGTTAAGTATAAACGTTTTAAAGTTGGTGACTTAGTATATAAAGTCATTTTGCCAATGGATAAGAAGTGTCGAGAATTTGGAAAGTGGTCCCCAAAGTGGAAGGACCATTTAAGATTGTTCAAGTATTCTCAGGAAATGCCTATGCACTTGTCGAAGTTAATTCTGGTTTTAGAATTAAGTCTATTAATGGCAAATATTTAAAGTCATATAAACCAACAATGTACGAGGTAAAAATACAACCTTGAAATATAAATGGGATTGCATTCTTAATGGGCCATTTGGCAGTATATAATACATTGTCGAATAGGCTTGTAGCCTGGGAATACAAATAAATTAAAGTCATTTAAAACTTAGGCTATTACAAAATGAGTCCAGTAGTAGAAGCTTCGCCATGTTCAGGTTCAACCCACGCTGAGGAAGAGTTTAGGAAGTTGAGGGAAACATGGGAAGCAGAAGCAGTCTCTGTGACAAGACAATTAAGTCTGCAAGAGTCGCTTCAAAGGTAAGACACCCAAATCGACGGTAATGTGATGTTGAGATTTGGAAGCGTCGGTGAGGGGTGTCGAGCTCTATGAGAGCAAAGGAAAAGCTAGAGTCAGGAGAGATGCAGTCATCAGGTGCCACAATACCTTGACAATGGGCCTAGACGTGCCATACTCTCTCTTGTCTTTTGTAGTTTGGCAAACCTTCACGTTGGAATAAGTTGTGAAGGAGCGAAAAACTACAGAAAGAAAGAATGGCCCAGGCCATTCCCTTACTCACATAGTTCAATGGGTTTGGTAAGCCACCTTAGGCAACTTACCAAAACTCATTGCTAGATATTAGGCAAATTACCAAAACCCGGTGGTTGTTTTACCGTTGAAAGAAAGAGCTTCAAAGAAACTCCAAAAAGTGGGGTCTCCTGGTTCCCAAATGAAACGAACAGAACCAAGCAAGAAAGGGTAAAAGGAGGTGAAGGTGACTTCCATTTTAACTGGTTTCCCTAAGTTGATTTGGCTTAAGGTGAAGGAGAGTTTGATTTGGGTTTGGAATTTGTGGAAAGAAGTAGAAGTTTCTCAAGAATTCTGGAAACAGAAGTGGGCAGAGTTATAAGAATGGTCGCGCATAAGGGAAAGCAAATGTTTTGTTATGAGGATGGAAACCAAGATTGCAAGTCCCTATTTATAGCGCAAATTTATGTTAATTTTTAAGTTTCACAGTCAAATTGACTGGTCAATGGCTTTAATTTTGATTTATGGCCAGAAACTGAAATTAAAACGTTAAAAGAAAACGTGTAGGCTGGACGGTGAAGTGATTGATGGATAAAGTGTCAAATCAAGTTCAGTTTGGTTACAAGGTACAAGTTATGGTCGAACAAATGTTCTCGACATACACTAATCAAAGAAACAAAAAGAAATTACAGAGGAGTCTGTTTGATGTCCTCCCAAGTTGCAGCAAATTCAAGTTTAGCAGCTTTAGCATTCTCATAATTGACTTCAAGGTCTGCAACCTTCGACAAGATGGCTTGTGCTTCGACAGTGCTGTTGGACATTTGTTGGTCGAGTGCCTTAATCTCTTCTAAACAAGATGGTTTGGTTACTTCTTGCAATCGAGCCTTGGCAGTGGCCAACTCTGTTTCCAATCGAGCAACGGTCTGTTCCAGTTTAGGTATTTTGGCTTGATAGGCAGCACCATTTTCAACCAATGTAGCTTTGTCTTGGAGAAGAGCCATTAGTTTATCTCGAAGCTCATATTTTTCCTTGAGAGCTTGTTGGTATGGTAGAATGTTGTTATCGAGTTTAGGCAGTTTGGGAGTCAAATCTTCAATAAATTCATATATTGCATTGAAGTGGCCTCAACGAATCGAAGGCAGCCATTTGCGAAAATTGTGAATTTCTTTGATGGTGAGAATCAAATTGTTTCTGATTTCCTGGTTAAGGTAGAGCTCATCAAAGGAGTATTTGAAGAAACTTCTCAGTTCTTCGACCAGTCCATCAAGTTTCTCAGCAAAATTGTCTCCGGGAAGTGTGGAAAAACGAGCTGATAAAGGAGAAGTTCTGCTAGTAGATCCTGAAAGCAAGTTAATCCACTCATCTACCCCGATATTGCCCTTTTCAGTATTGGTGCCTTGTGGCGCAAGGCTGGTCGATGAAGCAGGCTGAGTAGATGGAAAAGTCAGTTCATCAAAAAAGAGGTCCATGTCGACAATCTCTGCCCTAATTACTATGGGAGGTACATTCTCAGTGACTTGGGGGCAGAAGTTGTTTCCTCAGAAGGTATGGGATCAACTTGATGAGGGGAAGTCTGAATTGGATTTTCTGTCGAGAGGGTTGGCCCAACCACATCGACGTCTATGGAAGAAGGTTCTTCAATCTCTTTTTCAGGTTGAGTTTTTGTGACCTCCTATGGAAAAGATAATCAAAGTAACACGTTATAAACTATTGTTCTAACACCAACAAAGTGACAAAGGAGTGTCATACCTTAGTGGTTGGATGAACAATGTTTAGGAAGATCATTTGCAAGGGCTGAGAAGTATCCACGTATGGTTGCTTAGGTGAGCCCTGTTGAGTTAACATGATGAGGCAATGTTCACATATCACAAAGTACAAATGCTTTATGAAATAAGAACATACCTTATCAGTGCTCGACGAATCAACCTCTTCGACAGAAAAGGGTTCTTTGAATTGCATTCTTCAGAAATGCCTTTCTTTGAAGATACAGCCCTTGTTTCCTGCAATATGGAAATATGAAGATAACAAAATTGTGTAATGCGAAGTTGACCATCAATTAAACAATGGTGAAGTTTGGCATACCATTACAAACTCTGCTGTTGGAGTGCCATCAAAACTTTCAGAAACGGACTTCTCTGCAAGAGATTCCTGAGAAATGAGAGTTTTGAGAATTAATGTTTAATGGGTCATGTGAAAAAATGCATTATATGAATCAAAGATAGGAAATACCGTTTGAGGTGTAGAACGTGAAGGAGAATTAGCCAGAATCATTTTGTGCCTTTTTGATTGAGCTTCAGGGGCAGCTGTTTTCACTTTTTTCTTGGTTGACTCTTGTTGAGAAGAGCTGTATGAACGCTTCGACCTTGCAGGTTGTTTATTCGATGCCACTGGTTTCTTGCCAGTATCCGTTTTCTTGACAGAAGACCTGGCAGATTTCTTTTTGGTTGCTTTCGATTGAAGAGGGGATTTATCATCTTCATCATCCTCTACTTCCTTATCAGCCTCTTGAGCTTTACCATTTGCTTGCTTGTATTTTAGAGACTCTTTGAGTGGCAACGCTAAAAAAAAAGAAGAAATAAGCATAAAGCAGGTAGGCTTCTAGAGAATAAAGCAAATTGAACTAATTACCTTGGGGAAACTGGGAGATGACCTCGACAGCCTCATCATATTGTTCAAAAGGAAAAGCAAACCGACCAGTGAAAGTAACTTCTTCGTTTTCATGCTTGTCGATATTAGAATGATATTGAAATCGTTTTAACGCAAGGAAGTTATTTGCTCTTGTCAGTTTACCCAGAAATGGATCAGTCAAACCAAAATTTGCACAAGGTAAAGACACTGGTTTAGGACAAGGGGGTTTCACAAGTGATTGCCTTGTTGTTTGCTGATGTTTTAGAGCCATAATGCCCCAATTATTCTCGTGCTTTTCTTTTGATTTGGCAGTCATTTTATTTACCTGTCGAACAATATAAAAAAGATATCTAGGATCCCATTTCACCTTATAAAATTTTTCAAAGCTACGTATATCCTTCAAGTGCTCACCTTTGGTCTTGGTTGAATGGTCCTGTTCCTGCAGAGTGGGATCAACAAATCTTTTCACACAATCTTCAAAATATGGGTGGAAATTTTTGTAATATTCATCCCACCAAGCCACAAAATCTTGAGATACACCTAGGGTGGTGGTAAAAGGGACAAGATTGACAATTGCCATGCGAAAGTCATTCTTTTTCTTTATACTGTCGATGGTCTCTTGCTTGTGGTCAATGGAATCCAAGAGAATGTCTTCTTTCTTGTGAGGGAATGGATTGCATAAAGCCAATGTTGTTGGCAGAAGCATTGGGTAGACAAGCAAAGGCAGAATTATCCGTCGAGCCAGGTAATCCAGCAGGAAACACTTAACGAGCAAGGAAATGAATCCAAATCATTTTGCATCTCCTGTCATTTGGGTTGAAGGGGGATGTGAACCATTTAGGTCCATATTTTTTGCAAATAAAGGGTTGAAAGCGAATGCCTTGGGTGTTGGGGGAAAGAGAATAGAAGAGGTTGAGATAGTACTTGAAACTATCAAACTCATTATCGAATGGCTTGGGAGCACGATACATGGCCAGGGTGCCATAGGTATCAATTTCAAGTTTTGTTGGAGCTTTGTCGACAGTGTGACCTGGAAGTGTGGCATTCAACCACAATTGTAATAGCCATATTGGGCCTCCAACTCTAATTTTTCTTCCTCCTCTTTTCACTATAGTGTACAGGCTCGACATACTCAAATAGAGGTTTGACAAAAGAAAAGAGCCAAGGGCCCACCTTTTACCTTCATGAAGAAGGTTTGCCAAGTCGAGTAACGGTTTCGACATTTGGACGTTTTTGTTACAAAAAACAAAAGCAGAAAGCCAATGGAACAGGAAAGCTACATGTTCTTCGTCGAAAACCTCTTCAGTGTTTCTCATTTGGCTAGAAATGTATTTCGAAAATGACAGAGGTTCCTCGCTAAAAACATCAATGATGTTTTCTGGTGTGCTTAAAGGGTGAATCATATGGCCATCCGGTGGGAGGCCAGTGAGAGCAACAATGTCGAAGAAGGTTGGACCCATCATTCCATAGGGGAAATGAAAATTGTTGGTGGTTTTGTTCCAAAAGAAAATGGCAGCTCCTAACATAGAAGGGTCTAACCTAAACGTATGCTGGGATAGTTTAATGAGGTGATAAATGCCTAATTTTTCCCAAGTCTCAACTTTCTTAGCTTCAACCCTAGTAAACCAAACCGAGTATCCATTGACACTAAGCGGAAGAGTTCTAAAGAGCCTAAATCTCTTAGAAAAGTAATGGATATGCAAATTGGGGGCAGAAGCTAAAATATCAGTTTGACCTTCTTTATTTGGGAAAGAATCCCTAAAATGCTCAGGAAAACCAGATAAGGTCATCACTGGTCCCAAGTAAGCAGCAGGAGGGTCCAAAAGGTAAGAAGGATCATTCAAATAAGGTATCATTACCTTGGATTTTTGCCATGGAATGGACGCATCGATGTCAGGATTACACTATGTTCTCCTTAGAGACGCTTTGGTACCTTGAGCTGGATTCGATGTAGACGTCGTTGAAGACTTGCGAAGTTTTTTCAGAAGTTCAGAGAGAGCAAAAGTGTTTCAAGTTGGGTCTTTTGGGTTATTTATAAACAAGCTTGGGAAGCAAAGGTGCGAACGGCATGTAACCGCCTACTACCAAAGTAATGATGGCCCTATTTTTTAGGGAAGTGGGAAATGCAGACCTGTGATAGGACAATGTGAAAAGTAACTGTCGCGCGTAGAGAACTAAAAATTCTGGTTCTCTTCACATGTGGTGTCGAAAACTCAGAATTTGGGGGGCATCTGTTGGGTGCCAAATTTCAGATTTGGGTTTCTCGACAGAACTTCAAGAATTCGACAGGTGAAGGTGCAAGGAGCTAGAATAAACGGTAAAAAATAAACTAAGTTTGAAAGGCCGAGTAACTTGGCGGTTGTTCGACGAAGTCAACGAAGCGTCGAAGATGTCAGCATGGACGAGGTCAAGTTAGACTTAGGCTTTAGGCAATATATGTACAACTCGACATGAAGTGTTACTGTCGAGATTAAGTAGTTTTAGTAAAATCAACTACCGACCTTGTATTCGTACACGTGTCTGGTCGGATGATAGGTAGTTTTTACATTTCTTGTCTATAAATAGCAGTTATGACGATGTAAAAAAGATTGGATACATGATCTAAGTTCCTAACATCTCGACGGCGAAGCAGATTAAAGGAAAACGATCACTGCATGCCTTCCACCCTTTTCTTTCAAGCATTTACAATAAAATTCAATTTTACTTAACATTATTGTCTTGTTCCTCATTTGATTTATCTGCAAATTTATCTTCAGTATTGTGCATTTCATTCAAACTTTATTGCATTCAAACTTTACTGTTGAACTTTACTTTCAAAATTCTATTTGTTCCACACTTCCTGCATCATTTCTTTCAAAGTCAATTTTCTTATTGCATTTCTTTCAAATTCCAGTAATCTATTTCATGCTCTTTATTTTTCTGTCATTTACATTTCGTGTTGTCAATTCATGTTCTTTGAATTCATGTTCTTTTAAAGCTTTTTTTGATTTCCAGTCATTTAAATGTTTTTCATTACATTTCTGCATTCATTTTATCTTGCACGTTTAAATTTGTAAGTGCCTATTCATAGCACTGTATTGTACATTTCCAAGTTAACTTTGCGTTTGATTACCTGTTGATCAAGTTATTGGCTTTCGACGGCCAATCTTGCTTACTTTAAGTGTTAGTGTCATTTCAACAATAATTCACTTGTTAGCCGGAATTATTCTTATAAAAATTTGGCACAAGATTACAATGATTAATGGCTTAATAGCCAAGAAATTTGAAAACTAAAAACGTGTCGAGTATTTGATCGTTAAACAATTAAAACCGTTGTTTTCAAAACGAGATTACCACGTAACTCGTCGATCACATAATCTCTTGAAAACTAATTATTTGTTTGTTTGACAAATTTGGTAGAAATACTCTACAAAACCAAATTTCTCAGTAAACACATACACATGACCACGATCTGCAATTTATTACCAAATCAAATCGGACCACAATTTAAAAAAAAAATAAACGTATAATAAATATTCATGATTCGGTCAAAAAAAAATCAATACAAAAAGGAATGTATTAATTGGTCCAAACCAGCCTAATATATTCCAATGGGACCTGATATAGGATTCATGAAAAAGGAAGATAAATAAATATGAATCATGGTTGAGATACTAATTATTATATCAGGTTTTCTAAATACAAATGAATTTAGCCACAATATGAAACATATACAACACGTTAGTAAATTCGAATAGCTATTATCGGTCAAACTTGATCAAAATTGTAATCAACAATTGCTCATACCAAATCAATTAAATATGCACCTCATTTTCGTCAAAAAAAATATATATGCATCTCCCTTCTCCTCCGTGACCAACTCTGCTGCCGAAGCTTTCGTTGTGAACGCATTGCCTCCGTCTCCCATAGTACCATGAACGTCACTATGTCCAACCCTGCGCATGCCGCCACCACGCCACTGTTCGCGGTGTCCTCCCTCACGGTATGTCTCTCTTTCACTGTCTCATCCCTCTCTCTTTTTTATCTGATTCACGTAAACCCCTCCCCTTGCGGCCTCCAGTTTCAGTACGCGTTTGGATTTAGTACTAATATGCTCACTTGAGGATTCAAAAATTGAGCCTTTCCTGTGAAAAAGAGATACTTTTCAACTAACATGCTCAACCGAGGACTTCAGTTGTTTTTGTTATTTTGATTGTTCACTTTTCTGGTTTTGATTTTTTCTTTTGTCAGGACCATTGAGAATAAATGACTTTCATTTATGCAAACAGGTTTCAATTTTTGTGCATTCTCATGTTGTGCGCATGTAATTGGTGTGTTTGCTAAGTACTACAACACCAATAGGGTGGCTCGACAAAATGATACATGTCAAAGAGAAATCTCACAAGGCAGTGCGTTTATAGCTGTATGCATTTCAAATTTTTATTTCAAATTTCTTTCTTATTTTCCCTCTTTTATGAATCTAATTTGATTTGGTTTTTCCCTCTTTTATGAATCTAATTTCTTTCTTATTTTCCCTCTTTTATGAATCTAATTTGATTTGGTTTTTCCCTCTTTTATGAATCTAATTTGATTTGGTTGAGTTTTATTTTTATTATTTCTTACTGCAATATAATACATTTCATTCTGTAGACAATGGAGCTTATTCGGCAAGAGAGAGTTAGGTTATGTTGCAAACTTGATGCTTATCTTATATATTTGATGCTTATCCATCTAAATTGATTTTTATTTTCAGACCCTACTATAGCAAGGTTGCAGAAGGCGTGAGTGCCAAATTACAGAAGCAACATGTTTGCTTTTATTGTTCTTCTTTATTAGGTCTAATTTATCTGTATATAGATAACAACAAATCACATTATTGAGAAAGGAGAATCCATGGCATTAGAATGGTTCCATTCTTTAGAAGGAGCAATTTTTTATTATGGTTATGGGAGTGAAGATAGAAGTATTTTGGGACCTAAAAAGTCTTTTACAATTTAAAACAAGATCTGATTTCTAATTAGTATTTAACCTTCTATTTTTGTTTTCTCTTTTTGTTTGTGAAATGCAGTGAGGTTCTATATGATTTATATTGTTTGGTGGTGGTAAAAGGTACAGAAGAATTAGTATTAGTAAATGTAAATTGGAACATGAACCAGAGGATCGCATAAAGCTTTATAGGGATGATTGCCTGGTTGTAGAAAGTGCACAGCAACAACAGTGCACTTAACTGGAGGCAAGAATACCAGAGCACTCTTTGCTATACGAGTTCACGTGTCTATTATTTGAAGTAAAACAATCTTTTAGGCATTAATTTTAAATTCCATTAATTTGATTCTTTGAACGATTTTCCTTTATTTTTTTACTCAACAGTTTCTGTGTAATTTCTTGTGGTTGTATTCTTGTAGGGGATATATGTCCTCCACATGGAGTATAAGAGCAGATATGGAGGTGCAAGCAAATGCAGAACAGAAAAAGACGACTCAAATACTTTTTTTTTTTTTTAGCAAAAGAAAGGAAGAGGGCCTCGTTAAAACCTTCTGATGCAAAACCCTCCTTAGGGAAAAAACACCAAGAAGGAAAAAGAGTACCCTCCCTTAAATTTTATTAATAAAAAATAAAAATGAAAACAAGTAAACATGGGGGACAAAACCAAAACCCATGAGGAAAGACAGTACAACAAAGAATGACTAAAATCCAGCTGGCGTACAAAAGCATCACAATAATATCTCTCATCCCAACTATGTTGGCACCAAAGATACTAACAATCATCTGCAGCACACCAGTCAAAGAACAAAAACAGCCAATAAAAACCACCATAGAGCATAAACTATTTAAATCTAAAGTTGGGGAGCCCAAATTTATTCCTGAAGAAATCCGTCCTGATAAAAGAAGGGATAGAATTCCACCAAGAGAAGCATCTAGAAGTGACACCAAAAGAGGCCAACTTGTCGCACAATGGTTTCCTTCCCTGAATATATGAGAAATTTTAAAAGACATGGAAGAAGTAGTGAAGATGCGGTTCCTCCATCGGGTGCGAAGATGCCAAGGCGAGAACAGAGGATGAGAAAGCTTGGACCACTAAAGAAGAGTCACACTCGGCCAAAGCCGATTCCACCCTTTACGCCGCCTCTTCAATGGCGAAAATTGCACCTAAAAGCTCGGCCTCAAAAGAGGAAGTGGTGCCAAAAATCAGCAAAGCAACCCAAAGACAAAGACCACTGCGGTCCTGAAAATGCCTCCACCCTCAAAGAAGACCAGGAGCACCCCGGGCAGCCCCGTCAGTGTTCGCTTTAACCCAACCACAAGGCGGAGGAAGCCAATCAACTTGGATGATAACAGGTGCCTTAGGAGCATGGATCCGAATGCCAAACTTTATAAGAATCAAGAACTCTTGTAGAGAGGAAGACATACAAGCAGTGGTCAAATTGCCAGATAAAGAAGTAGAGCCCACAACCATGTTCTTAGCAGCCCAGAGAGCGACCTTTTTGCCATCGAACTTAAGCTTATTCCGACAGAACGGATGACCCACACAATATTTATGAGCGGCGAAACAACAACCTTAGTTTGCGGACTCCAATGTAAATTACACACCTTCAACAAATCCCGCATGGAAGAGGAGCCCAAATTAATGCAGAGGATCAAGCAAGCCAATCCTGCAGAGCTTTAGCAAAGCGCGAAAAAAAGATGATTGGAAGTTTCCTCAGTTGCATAACAGAAACTGCAAATAGAGATACACACGCAACCCCTAGCTCTAAGGTTGTCTTCTGTGGGCATACGATTGTGCAGCAACCTCCAAGTGACAAAAGACTTGGAAGGAGGGATAGAGGCATGCCAAATCAACTTGTGCCACGAGACTATCGGATTGGTAAGTTTCAGGTGCTGATAGGCATCCTTAGCAGAAAGTAAGCCAGAGTTGGAATCTCTCCAAAGCAACCGATCTGCCTCAAAAAACCGAGGCATACAAACCTGCTCAATCTCCACAACGACCTGAGGGACAGTGGTCAGGATACGCCTCGGAATGTGCCAAGTATTATCATGGAAGAAGTCCGCAACTGAGGCAATAAACTGACTGTGAAGATGACCCGGAATTTGCAACAACTGCACAAGACGTGAGGAAAGCCAATTGTCAACCCAGAAATTAACAGTCGACCCATCTCCCAATTGCCAAATAGAGTGAGCAATGACAGTGTTGATGTGAGATTTAATCCCTGGCCAAATGGAAGACTTGATGTATCTGGGAATGGGAAGCTTGTTTTTAAGGAATCTGGCACGGTAAAAAAGAGCCCACTCCGCATCCGAAGAAAGCATGTCCCAGCTGAGCTTGAGAAGAGAGGCTTCGTTGAGAGTTCTCAAAGATTTTATACCAAGACCTCCTTCCTGCGCAGGAGAGCACAACGTGTCCCAAGCCACCATCACCACTTTCCTAACTTTGGTATCACCTGCCCAAATGAAATTCCTGATAGCTTGATCCAGCGAATTAAGAAGATAAACCGGCCAGGCGTAGATGCGGAGTCAGATAAGAGCATGCTCTGGATGACCGATTTAACAAGCTCGACTCGCCCATAATAGAAAGCATGGAACCTTTCCAAGTGGCAAGCTTAGAGACAATTCTATCCGCAATGGGTTTGGAGATGATTTTTACGAGGCTTACCTTTGAAAAGAGGGACTCCCAAGTAGGAAAAAGGGAGATGACCACCCAAATCCCAAAGAAATTGGTGAGAGTAGTGATCTTAGAAGAGGAGGCATTACTAGCATAGAACTTGCATTTATTCAAAGCTAAGGATTTGACCAGAGGCTTGACCATAGGAGTGCACCAAGTTCATTAAATTCTCCAAGTTCCTCTTGGTGCCCTTGCAAAAAACCATCACATCATCTGCATAAAGAACATGACTGGGATCGAAAAGTTGTTAGGACTGTAAAGGGCTTGAGAGAGCCAGAGAAATCAGGTTGGAAATACCCCTACTCGTAACATCCTCAAGAAGGCAAAAGAGGAGAGGAGATAGGGTCTCCTGCCGCACTCCCTTTTACAAGAGAAGAAACCAACCGGACGCCCATTAACAAAGAAAGGAAAGCTTAGCTGAGTGGAGAATGACCTCAACCCACTTACAAAGCGTATCATGAAAACCAAAAGCACGCAAAGATGCATAATAAAAAATCCCGATCCAAGAGTGTCAAAAGCCTTTTTGATATCAAGCTTAAGAGCAATATTACCTCCATACGTCTTGTAATCCAAAGAAATTAACCGCCTCAAGCAATACAAATGCAATCCTGGATGTGCCTATCCCTTAAGAAACCCCTCATGCGGAGAGATAATCTTAGGAGATATAAAAGCCACTTATCGCCAAGGACCTTGGTAATAATTTTGAATCGAAAGTTGGCCAAAACTATGGGCTGAAATCTTCAATACGATCCGCCCAATCAGTATTTGGGAATTAAAACAACAAGATTGGAGTTCATATTAGGTAAAAGCCACCCTGCGAGAAGAATTGCTTAACCGAATTATACACATCGGCCCAACAATATCCCAAAAAGCCTTGTAGAAACAAATTTCAAACCCATCAAAGCCCAGGAGCGCCATCCTCATTGAGGGAGAAGACAGCATTCTTAACTTCCTCAGTAGATGGAATTGCAACCAAAGCAGCATTATCAAGAGGAGAGACAGTAGAGGGAACGACTTGGTTAACTAAATTATTAGGAGAACAAGCATTGTGGCCGGCATAAAGAGAGGAGTAATAATCAATAACATGGGCTGCAATATCATCACCATATACGTGGATGTTCCTAAAGGTATTATATGTTCCTCGTGATTTATTATGCGTCCTTTCTTATGTGTTTTTTTTCATTTCCTTTCTTTTTGTTTGTTTGTATTTTAAAAAAAAATGGTCAGATTTAAAGTGCATGACCCACTCTCTGAAGTCCAACAATTTTCATCCAGAACTTATTGCCCATCCTCCTTTCTGTGCCTGTTTGCAGTTTTGACTCGAGCCAAAATATTGGTATAGCATTCAGGCAGCGAATAACTCCTGTTTACTTTGTTTCCAAATTTTTATTTTCTGTTTTCAATAAGATACACATACTACAACACACATTGCTAAGGAGATGACATCCAAAATGAGATGATATACATAGGCAAGGAGTAACATATTTGGAAACGGTGAAAATGCTACAAAGTTGCTATACATGTTTGAAAGCGCGCTATGCCAACAGTTTTTTGTTTTTAGAAAAACGTTGCGTATGTGTCAGCTATATGTCGAGTTAGATAATGATTTTCTATAGGGCTATATATATTGTGAGCCCTATCTTTGTAATCACAATTATCAGAAATCAATAACATGTGGTATTTCAGTAAAATACTTGAGCTTACTCTGATATTGCCGCAGTATCTATTCGTTAGCAGCAATATTGTCTCTAAGAGCTTGAATCCATTGAGGACTAAACAGGGGAATTGTCCCCCTTGTCATTTGCTTTGGAAAAAACCTTATTCACCCAGTGTGATCTCTGAATGGTCTCATTTGGGTGTCAATTGCGAAAAGATCGTACGTGGGGGCAAATGCCCTCATAGGTCCATCCTTGGCACGGAGAAACGTGCTCCTGTGCTAAGCACGGGTCCCATAGATTTAAACTATTGAAATATATTTTTTATTTTAAAATATATTTTAATTAACTTTAGAGGATCCTTAGAGAAAGAATTCGATAGTTATTATTTATTAGCTAATTAATGTAAGATATAAATTATGGATCTAAAGTTGATATGTAATAGTTTATGATATATTATGATAAACTCATCTTTGGTCACGATAGCCGAATAGGCTGGTTCTCAATGAGCCTGCAAATAGTCAGAAAGTTGTAAATGAAAGCACTAAGAAAGAGATTGCAAGTTGTATACAAGAAAAAGTAAAGTAAAATATCAATGTCAATATGACACACTTATGAAATCTATGCAAAAATGCTTATTATATTCGGTTCTAAATTTGTTACTGAAGCACATGCTTAAGTTTAACAATTTGGTGGCGTTTAACATGGTCAGGTGGATAGATTTTCCCACCATGGGAAGATTCTATTTTTATCTCCAATAGTCTACTATTGCCAGTAAATTGGTATTTGTGATTTTTTCTCTTAAGAGTTTGTAATTCTAAATTTTGCCTCACAAAAATTATAATATTATAATTATGAACCTTTTACCATTTGCTCAAATTTGTTGGTACACAAAAGCTCCCTCTGACTCCTTAGCACCCTGGGTAGTATCCTCGTGTTCTCCTTTGACTCTGCTAAAGCCTCAACACTTGCATCATCAAGTTCTAAAAATCTAAAGCAATGCTCAAAGAGTCTAATTAGATTTGTAACTGGTGATAAAAAAAGATAAAATACTAAAACCCGTCTACGAGTTTAATGATTTAATAGGAATATTTATGAAAAGACCAAAGGAAAAATAGGAAAGGGCAACTGAAGCATATTATCAAATATGCGTAAGCGTATTGAATGCTTGCTTAACATTGAGCATAATCTTGATGCGGATTATTAGAATAGATTGACAAGTGACAGAGCAAAAAATTTAACTGCAAGATTCAAGCATAATCTTGCTTAACATTTTTAAGTCCCCTAGGGATTTGCTAGGGCGTGGTCGGCGCTCATGATGCTGTAGTTTTTGGCACATCTGGTGTCGTTGGGTCGGTGCAAAAGGCGTTTAACATGGTGGCATTTAATTTCCCCACCATTTAAAGATTCTATTTTTATCTCCAATAGTCCATTTTTACCAGTAAGGTGGTATTTGTGATTTTTTCTCTTAAGAGTTTGTAATTCAAAATTTTGCCCCACAAAAATTATAATATTATAATTATGAACTTTTTACATTTGCTCTAATTTGTTGGTACACAAAAGCTCTCCCTGACTCCTTAGCACCCTGGGTAGTATCCTCGTGTTCTCCTTTGACTCTGCTAAAGCCTTAACACTTGCATCATCATGTTCTAAAAATCTAAAGCAATGCTCAAAGAGTCTAATTAGATTTGTAACAGGTGATAAAAAAAGATAAAATACTAAAACCCCTCTACGAGTTTAATGATTTAATAGGAGTACTTATGAAAAGACCAGAGGAAAAATAGGAAAGGGAAAATGAAGCATATTATCATATATGCGTAAGCATATTGAATGCTTGCTTACCATTGAGCATAATCTTGATGCGGTTTATTAGAAAAGATTGACAAATGACAGAGCAGAGAATGTAACTGCAAGATTCAAGCATAATCTTGCTTAACATTTTTAAGTTCCCTAGGGTTTTGTTAGGGCGTGATCAACGCTCATGACGCTGCATTTTTCGGCACATCTGGTGTCAACCGGTCGGTGCAAAAGGCGTTGTTTTTCTCTCATCCCTGCAAGTCACCTCCTTTTACTTTCACCGGACCATGAGAAGGTTGCGAAGACAGCTCGATTTCTCTGCTGTTAGGTATGTGTCCACCACCATGACTCTTCCTTTCCCTCATGGTGGTGGTGAGCCACCACCTACACCATCTCCGATGGCCACCCGCCCTCCACCAGAGCCACCTCCAGAATCACCGGGTCGAATTTTCAGACTCCAGATCTGCGCCACTAGAACCACTACTCATCCTTCGTCCACCACCACTAGGTCTTCGTCCTCCACCCTCTCTGCTCTCCACTTCGCAGACTCCCTCACTTCCCCTCCATTTGCTATACGCCACCAAAGTCACCCTTTCCTTCTGGGTCCGTGTTTCCCCTATTCCCCCAACATCAAGGTTTAAGATCTGAGCTTCTTAACCTTTTCTTTCACTCCCGCTTTAGCAACCCGCCCTCCACCATAAATGATTGTGGAGTTGGCGAGAACAAGCACGACCTATGGGCTGGTAAATGTGATGTTAGGGCTCCCACTCTTTTAATTCGACCCAAAAAGGTGCTAGCCGAGGGTGATGTGCAGATTAATCCCATATGTAGAGCTTTGTCTGTGATTAAATTGAGCTTGATAGGGTTGTTGCTGCCGAGCTAAAGGATGAGAGGTTTTTCTATAATATGTTCAATTCATTCAGAGGTCTACCTTATGCTTTGATGCTTAGGTGTTCGAAGTGGAAGCTTTCTCCTGCAAAGGATGTTTCAGAGCAATCTATGAAATGGGGGACTCATCTAAGGTATCATTGTTTTGAAAATATTCTGGAAGTGTTTGATGTAAAACCCCTTTTAGACTGGTCCCTGGGAACACTATTGTTTGAGCTAAAATGTACTGGGTTGTATAGATTCCAAGAATTATCTCCATCACGGTAATCAAATTCACAACAACATATTTTTAATTGTGAGCCCCATACCTTCTTCCCCTTCCCTCCCTGATACCCAAAGATGCATTGCTAAAATATGCTGCATATGGAACAATTTGGCAAAGGTATCAAGGAGAGGACTATTTGAACATGAAGGTAGTGATAATACTTCGGGTGTGGGCTCTTTTCCACTAATGACTGTGAGAAAGAATAATACTCAACAGGAAGGACCTGGCACAATTGCTCTTGTAGCGAGGCACGAGTTTCCTAGGGGTGGACTGATTCTGCACCCACCATCAAAACCACCTGACCTTATTTGTTTGGGTTACTGGTTTTGTAATACCTAGCTGGTGGATTGGTAATTGTTATGCTTAGGTTAACCTAAGGTTAATGTTTTGGGTTTTAACCTTGTAGTCAGGAGCAGCTCCTGTGTTTTAAGGAATGATCATAGAGTTTGCATTGAGTCATGTACTTTGCCCCAATAGTGGGCTGATAATTGTACTAGTGTAATGTTTTGGTGGCATTTGTCATGTATAAATGAAATGTTGTATCCTTGACAAAAAAAAAAAGCATACTATCATATCCTATTTTTTTGTCCTTAGTACAGATGGTCGAGGGGTGGGGGATGGGGAGGGGGAAGTGGAGCGTTGCGGGTTTGATCCCACACTCCCAATGTCCGTAACTTTTTACCACTAGGTTGTCTTCTCTGGGATATATTATCATATCCTATAGCAATGTTAAAGAAAATATTTTTAACCAAAAAGCTGCGCTAATTCTCTTTAAAAAAAAAACACTCAACTAATATAAAAAATGATTCGTGAACAATTGACAACAGGTTCCTAAATTGTATCCACTGAGGTGGTTTCTCCATTTTCTCTCATGCTTATTCTATCTATAATGATCCACACAATTAAATAGTTGTGTTATTTGTACATCTGAAATTCGCGACACCTAGTTAACACAGTTTAAAATTGTGGTTAATGCAATTTAGTGGGTGGTTAATAAATATATAATTCATTAATCATCAAGTGAACCGAATTAACCATGAATTTACACATCATTAATCACGTTTGTAATGGTTTGGATGTGGTTAATGAGTACAACTTGTATATGGATAATTCATTAACCACTTACTAAACCGCATTAACTACGATTTTGAACTGCGCTAACCAGGTGTCGCAAGTGTCGGAAATTTCTGGCGTACAAATAACATTTTTTGCAGTTAAAAGGGAAAAAAGAATTGTGGAACAATAGAGATGGAACTAATGAACACAGTGAAAAGTAACAAATATAACCTTCAATATAGCAGAGGAGTTAAGGAAGGAGGCTTGAAAATCAATAATTAATTAACATCAGCAGTGCATGTATGTATGAGTAGAGCTGTCAAAAGGGGCCCGGCCCGGTGAGCTAGGCTGACAAAATATGAGCCCGAACATATTTTGGCCCGACCCAAAAACTTATTGGCCTGTCATGGGCTGGGCCAACCTGCTGTACCGAATAATTTTTTAAATAATTAAATTCATACTATTAAATTGAATATAAAAATAAAAAAAGCTGAATACAGATCAAATACTGACTTCAGAGAATGGCAACCCGTAGCAGGTTCTTTTTTTTAGCTTCAGGTTTCTCCTTTTTTTTTTAAAGGGTGGGGAAAGATGATATATTATTATTTCAGTGACACTAATGGTCATGTTATAACTGTTCCCGAGGGGATTTGAACCATGTCGCTTGGGGTTACAAGACCAAACTCCTACCATTAAGCTGACACCCCAGGTTTCTCGTTTCTGATCACAAAGCAAAACATAAAATATATGCAAAGTTAATAAAACACCAGGCATGCAAAGTAAACCAATTAAAAAGGTTTAATACTCATATCAAATAAGGCATGAAACGCAAGGCTTATATAATTCGTGCACGCACTCCCCTAATCTACATTTTTTTTAGATGTAACTAGACCAAAAACGATACATAAATTAAGGCCCTTGCATAAAAGTCCAAAAGCAAATAAAAGAAGAATAACGAAATGAAACAGTACTAATTTTGGGAGGTGGGAGTTCTGTAGCATAAGCATGCAAGAAAAGGGAAAAAAACGAGTTTAGTTTGCTCACAGCGAGAGCATCAATAAGAAATAGTTCACAAATATTATATTTATTATATGTAAAGTTTGTATTATTAAAAAGTATTTTTTGAAAAAAGAGCCCATGGTCCAGCCCGTTTGGCCTGCAGCCCACATTGGGCTGGGCTGGGCTAGCAAATCAGCAACCCGTCATAAATTTGGGCCAACCCAGCCCGACCCGAAATTTCGTTGGCCCGATGCGGGCCAGCCCGAATTGACAGCTCTATGTATGAGTATGATATGGGTCAAGTTACAAACGTTGATCCACAGAAGGATATTGGGCCTCCAAATGTTACTACATGGCCCAAAAGAGAGAAGAAAAGACCAGCTCGTTATGACTGAGTGAAGAGAAAACCTGAGAACAAATAAAATCATATGTTAGTATATTTACAAAAGGGAATATTCCATAGTTAGTTAGAGAATTTTCTTGAGCATGTGAAAGAAAGGATGTATTGACAAGTGTCTCATGATCCTATAGGTTGTTATATATTCCTCCCCATTAGTAATGAAAAGCAAGCATAATTTGATCCAATTTATCTCTCTCTCTCTCTCTCTTTCTCGTTAGGCGTTCCCATTTCCTTGGGAGTTCAATTTGTATTCTCTAATCTCTCCTCTTCTCTCTATCATTTTGGTGCTTTTGTTCTGGTACTATGACTACTAGATCTCAGTCCAAAAAAAATGAATCGGCTCACATCCATGAGTCCATCACCCGGATTTCTAAGCAACTCTCTGATTTCATTGTTGCTCAAACCCAGCGCAATGACCATTATGCACAGACTTGTCAACCCAGTTGCATGATATGCATGATCAGATCCCTAACCCAAATTGCACCTCCCCCTCTCAGCCCACAAACACCATGAAACCCCCAAAGCTCCTTTTACCAGCTTTTGATGGCTCAAATCCTCTGGAGTGGATCTTTCAGGCTGATCAATTTTTTACCCATTATGCCATTCAACCACCATTTCGTCTCTCTCATATTTCTGGGTATATGAGTCGTGATGCACTTGGGTGGTACTAGTGGATGCATTCTAATGGATTACTCTCCATATGGGAAGTTTTCACTCACGCCTTGGAGGTCCGTTTTGGTCCTTCTTTCGAGAACCACCAACAGGCCCTATTTAAGCTTCAATAGACCGATTCAGTTTCGGGGTATCAGAAGGAGTTTGAAAAATTGTGCAATCGAGTAACTGGTTTTTCCCCTCGCGCTATCCTTGATTGTTTTATCTCTGGATTAAAGGCTGAAATACAAAATGAGATGTCTATTTTGAAACCCACAACTATTTCTGAGGCAATTGGACTTGCTAAATTACTGGAAGCTAAGTTTTCTACTACCCACACCAATTCGCACCATGTTCCCAAACCGACACTTCTTAGACAAATTTCCCTTTCCACCACGGCATCCCAGCCCCCTTTACTCCCTACCCCTGCAACACGTTTAGCCCTACCTGCCCTACCTACTTCCAAACCTTCCTTCCCTATTCACCGGTTGTCTCCGACTGAGATGCAGGCTCGCCGTGCAAAAGGGCTCTGTTTCAATTGTGATGAGCGCTTTCACACGGGCACACATGCAAGACCCGACAATTTTTGCTATTGTTGACTGATGAGGATCCAAACCCTACTGCAGAATCCTCTCCCTCTATAGAGGACCTGTTGTTCTTTGTTGTATCTACCCCAGTTTCCCTCACTCCCATTAACCCTCCATCCGACACAAACCCTGCACCCAAACCCCCACCACCACCTCCTGACAATTTCCATCTATCCTTGCATGCTATCACCGGCCATGCCTCACCTAGGACCCAACGGTTTCCAGCCTCTATTCAAGGCCATACGGTGGCTGCCTTAATTGATACGGGTAGCTCTGACAATATTTTACAACCCCGCATTGCTTCCTTTTAGGGTCTTTCAGTTCAGGCTCATGAATCATTTTCCGTCATGGTGGGTGATGGGGAGTATGTACATTGTTATGGTTTTTGTTCAGATGTGCCCCTTTTGGTTGATAACAACACTTTCCATGTGTCCTTCTATTTCTTGCCCAAACAAGGGGCTGATGTGGTTCTTGGGGTACAATGGTTGCGCACAATAGGCCCTTTCCTATTCGATTTTACCATTCCTTCTATGAAGTTTGTTCATAATGGATCCCTCATTACTTTAATTGGGTCTACTACTCCTATGCTTGCCTCTGCATCTTTCCATCAACTTACCCGGATGTTTCACATAGATTCCATTACCACTTGTCATACCATCTCCATGCTTCCCTCAGATTTCCCTCACCTCAATCCGACACCTGCTACTTCTTATTTGGCTCTTTTAACACCAGAAGACATGGACCTAATTGATGTTGTCCACCCTGATTTGGCAGCTATTTTACACCAGTACTCGCCCATTTTTACCCTTCCACATGGCCTACCTCCTAACCGTCCTCATGACCATCATATTCATCTTGTTCCTAATTCCACACCTGTAAACACTAAGCCTTACCGCTATCCCCATTTTCAAAAGGAAGCCATGGCTAAAATGATTGTGAGTATGTTAGAGGAGGGGATTATAAGGCCAAGCACCAGCCCATATTCTTCCCCAGTTTTATTGGTTAAAAAGAAGGACGGGACATGGCATTTTTGTGTGGACTATCGAGCTTTAAATGCCATTACTATTCGGGACAGATTTCCTATCCCCACTATTGATGAACTTTTGGATGAACTCAAGGGTGCTTCTTATTTCTCCAAGATTGACCTGCATTTCGGGTATCACCAAATCCGGTTGGCGGCGGAGGACATTCCCAAGACTAGTTTTAGGACGTAGGATGGGCACTATGAGTTCCTTGTTATGCCTTTTGGGCTAACCAATGCTCCCCCCACCTTCCAGGCAACCCATGAACGACCTCCTTTGACCCTTCTTGCGCAAATTTGCCTTTTTTTTTATGATATCCTAATTTATAGCCCTACTTAAACTGATCATTTGTTTCATGTTGAGCAGGTTTTATTGTTTTTATTGACTCACCAATTCTATGCTAAGCTCTCTAAATGCCAGTTTGGGGTCCAATCAGTGGACTATTTGGGCCATGTCATTTCGGCCCAGGGTGTTCAGGCAGATCCTAACAAGCTCACAGCCATTAAAGAGTGGCCTACCCCTACCTTTCTCACTGGGCTTCATTCCTTTCTTGGCCTCACGGGGTTTTATTGATGCTTTGTGTGTAATTATGCTTATATAGCTAGCCCTTTAACAAATCTCCTCAAGTCAGAAAAATTCACTTAGCCCCCTTTAGTAGCTACAACATTTGACAAATTGAAAACAGCTTTAATGGAGATTCCAACATTGGCCTTACCTGATTTTGCGGTGCCATTTGAAGTCACCACTGATGCTTCTAATGTCCCTATTTGTGCACTTGTCCCAGAATCACCGTCCCATTGCCTTTTTCAGTAAAAAAAAAACTTACCCCGAGGCTGGCTTCATCCTCTATATACATCCGGGAATTGTATGCCTTGATTGAATCTATAAAAAAAAATGGCACCAGTATTTGTTAGGTCATACTTTCGAAATTTTTATTGATCATAGGAGTCTCAAAAAGCTTTATGACTCAGGCTATTTAGACCCCGGAACAGTAGAAGTGGCTCACAAAATTAATGGGGTACAATTACGAGATTCATTACAAACCGGGTAGAGAAAATGTAGTGGTTGACGCTCTGTCTCGTGTTACAAACTCTGATGCTGTTGCTACTTTTGCTGCCATTAGTTCCTTATCCTTTCCATTCCTGACTCAGTTGCAGCATTTTTATTGCTCCAATCCTGCAGGGCAACAATTGATTTCTAAGTTTTAACAAAATCCAGCGATGCAACAGAAATTCACTTACAAATCCGGCCTGTTATTTTATCAGGACCACATTTTTGTGCCTAAAGATGCTGATTTAGTGGACTTTCTTCTCACTGAGTTTCATTCCTCTCCAGTGGGAGGCCACTCAGGGATTAAGGCTACTCTGACTCGACTTTCTGCTAATTTCTATTGGTCGGGCATGCATACTGATGTAAAATTGTTTGTTCAGCAGTGTCCTACTTGCCAATATAGCAAATATGACACTCACTGTCCCTACGGCCTCCTACAGCTACTACCGGTACCATCCCAGATTTTGGAGGACATTTCAATGGACTTTATCACGCACCTACCCATGTCTGCCAACAAGACCGTCATCTGGGTGGCAGTTGATCACTTGACAACGTTTGCGCACTTCATTGCCTTGCCTACAAGCTTCTCTGCAGCATCCTTAGCGGTCATTTTCCTCGCTGAGGTTTACTGCCTGCACGGTACACCAAAGACAATCGTCAGTGACCGAGATTGTGTCTTTATCAGCAAATTTTGGAAAGCCTTGTTCAAGGAACTAGGCACAACTCTGGCATTCAGTAGCTCTTATCACCCACAAACTGATGGGCAAACAGAGGTCTTAAACCGATTTCTCGAGACTTACCTTTGATGCTTCATTAGTGAGGAACCATACCTTTGGACTCGGTTTCTCCCATTAGCCGAGTTTTGGTAAAATTCCTCCTTCCATTTTGCGATCGGAATGTCGCCATTTGAGGCTCTATACGGCGGTACTCCTCCATCCATCGCACACTATGTTCCAGGGAGCACCAAAGTCACCGCCTTGGACGAGCTGTTAACACAAAAAAGTCTGATCTTGAAAACCCTAAAGGAAAACGTCACGCGCACGAAATCGGATGACACAGCAAGCTAATAAGCACATCAAAGACAAAATTTTTGAGGAAGGTCAGTGGGTTTACCTGAAACTTCAACCTTATCGGCAGATCTATGTTCGTAATAACGTATCGTAGAAACTTGCTAAGCGGTTTTATGGTCCTTTTCGCATCCTCCGTTGTAACAGCCTAGTTTTCACCATTTGTCTATTTTTGTGTTGTGTGCAATTTGTGGCACAGGGATATTTTAGTAATTTTATAAGTGCGTAATTTGAGAAAATGGATTTTATATTTGAACTCCACTATATCATATTAGCTTATGATAAAATTTGGACAGAAACCGGACGTCGTTTTGACTATCTGGGTAACGTTTTTGCAGCCGAAAAATCCTAATTCGACCTCAAAGTATTTTTATTTTGTGATTTTTATTGTCTTTCAATAAATTAAGAATTTTGAAAAGGAAATAATTCTATTACTATTTTATTGCTTTGCAGACGTCAGTTTAGTTGCGTAACGATTTAATCGCGCAACGAGAATTTAAGCGATATAATTAGGATAATTTCTAATTATTGATTTGGATAATTATGGAAAATTATAAATAAATTATATTGTATACAATTTTAGTTACAAAATTATATTGGATATTTTTGAGTTACATAAACTATATTTGATAATTTTTGAATTACAAAGCTTTATTTGATGATTTTTGAATTACATAAATTGTATTGAATTAATTTTTGGATTACATGTTATTAAAATTGATCCCTCCTCTCTTCTCTCTCATTTTTCTTACACTATTCTCTCTCCCCCTTCGTCTTTTCCATTTTTCTTTTAAGTTTCCATAAGCTTTCTAGAGTGAGAAAATGAAGGATTTAATTCTCATCCAATTTCAATTCCATGACGATATTCTTGATCCTCAAGGTATTATCTTCCTCTTCTATTTCACAAATTTTTCCATTTGGATGATGTTTAGAAAGTGGGTTTTCTTGAGGTTTTTGGAGAAATTTGAATAACTTAGTATTGGTTTTGATGTTGGATTTGAATCTCAATATTTCATATCCTTTTGTTATCTATATCAAATGGTGGAAAGGGTTTGTAAAACAAAATAGTCCTTATCCTCCATCTTACCTTGGCTGAATTTTTGAGTGAGTTTGGCCTTGGATCTTCACTTGATTTAACTTATTAAAAAATATTGCAGAGCATGTGGTGGAGTAGTCTAAGGATGATAAGTAATGGGAATCATGTATAAATCATCTTTTCCGAGGAACTGCTGCTCTAAACCTTCCTTTTTCATTCCATTGTGAAGTTTCCAATCAAAGTGAAACATCAACAATGCAAGTGTAAACTCAACATTGATCAAACCAAAAGTGAGGCCAGGGCACATCCTTCTCCTAGAACTAAATGGAATGAACTCAAAATTATTGCCCTTGAAGTCCACAGAACTTTCAGTGAACCTCGCAGGATAAAACCTCTCAGCCTCAGTCCAATGATTTGGATTTCTTCCAATTGCCCAAGCATTGATAATGACCTTGCTTTTATAAGGTATATGATAACCATTGATGTAACATGCTTGTCCACACTCTCTTGGAAGTAATAATACAGCAGGAGGGTGTAATCTCAATGTCTCTTTCACAACACATTTTAAATACTTTTATTTCTCTATGCCACTCTCATTGGATTTTCCTTCTTGATGAAATACCTCTCTTACCTAAGCTTGTACCTTCTCCATTATTCTTGGATTTTTAATCATTTATGCCATTGCCCATGTTACGGTAGTCGATGATGTCTCATGTTCTTGTAACTTCCCGAACAAGGTTGCCAAACTCATGGTGGATAGGTTTCTAGATTTCGCAATTGTCGTCACCTTTGGTTGCCAATTCCTACTCAAACATCTTAAAACTTTGTTGATTAAATCTTCATTAGGAAAAGTCTTACCTAGAGCGGCTAAATGGTTCATAATGTGAGTGAATCATTTTTGCATGTCTTGTATGGTTTCACCGTTCATCATGCGAAACAATTCATACTCATATGTGAGAGTATTTACTCTTGCCCTTTTCACCTCACTAGTACTCTCATGGGTAACTTGTAGGGTGTCCCACGTAGATTGGGATGTTAGGCAATTAGAGACTCTAAAAAATTTATCTTGGCCTAGGGCGACAATGATGATATTTTTAGCTCTCTAATCAAGTTGAAACTTTTTCTTTTCCTCATTGGTCCATTCATTTCTAGGTTTCTCAATTTTCACAACACTTTTTTCAAAAGTTGGGATAAAATGACCATTCTCAATGGCATCCCAAACATCGATATCATGAGAGATGATGAAAACATGGGCCTTGTTATAGGACCCAATAAGTTCACAAAAGGGAGTTCGAAGATATGATTTTGTTTGAAAAATTAAGCTAAATCCAAGATACCTGCTATGGTACCACTTGTTACCTAGGTGGCCAGAGTACTCATGAGGGGGTGAATTGAGTACTAAATTTTTTTGAAAAACTTTTTGAAAACTTGTTGTGAAGGTTTATCAATATTGAATAGAAGAGAATTTAACACCAATAAATTAAATTGACTAATGGAAAAGTACTTATTATCAAGATTGTCGCAAAACTGAATTAAACTAAGCCCTAAAACTGAAATTAAAAGTTTAAGGGAAGAAGGTCAAACTAGAGATTTATACTAGTTCAGCCACTAACCACTTAAGGCCTACATCAAGTCCCCAAACCAAGCTTGAGATTTTCTTCCACTAGATCAATACGAAGATTACAATGTCTTGAATACAACTCAGAGATTCCCCACTCTGAAAACCAACTTCCTGAGAAGTCTCACCCAAGAATCAACAAGGGATCCCTCACCTTTAATCATAGCAGTGAAATTAGAAAGAATAGAAATACACTCTTTTTAGTGATGATTTTTACAACTTGAAAGCCTTTGAATCTCAAAGTAATGGAGAAGATGAAAGCTAGAGAGAATGCCCAAAATTGTTTCAGAAAAATGTGTATGAACGATGATGAAAACCCTTAGAAAAAGCTTTTATATGGTGCCCAAAGTAACTGCACAAAACTGAATAGTATGCAGAAAAAACTGTGTGAATCGATTTGAGCATGAATTAATTCATCCCATTATTACAGACTTTGATTCACCATTCTGTGAATCGATTCACCACTTTGATTCACAGAATCAAATTCAAGTTCTGGGCACGCATGTGAATCGATTCATATATAGTGTGAATCGATTCATGCTTATAAAAATGCACAGAAAATTGATTTGACCATATGAAGTGATTTAACACTTTGGGAAACAATTTATTGGGTTTAAAAATGATAATCATTTTATAAACATGCCCAATCGGTCAAAAATCATTTTAAACAATTAAAGCCTACTATGCATGCATGATTCAATTTCTTTTAAAATTGGCATTATCTAAATTTTATCTATTTCCATCTTTGAGACCCTTACAAATGACTCTAAACTAAAAAAAAAGATAAAACCTTAGAAAATATTAATGAATAGAATCATCTTCATTCTTAGAGCCGTCATTATGTGTGTTTGACATCTTCAAAACCAATAAGCGCATATAGGGGAAAGCAAGCGTTCATCCATATATTATTTTGATATCTTTTCCCCTATGGCTAAACTAAGCACTGTGAGAACTCTCCCTGCATTGGCTGCCAGCAAAGGTTAGTTTTGGAGCAACTAGATGTGAATAATGCATTTTTGAATGGAGATCTTAATGAAGAAGTGCACATGACATTGCCTCCTAATGTGGTTGTTTCTGATTCTACCTCCAACTCCCCTAAGGTTTGTAAATTGCATAAGTGCCTCTGTGAACTTAAGCAAGCCAATAAGCAATGGTACTTAAAATGGTCTTCGGTCTTGCTTTCCCTGGGTTATCACCAATCTGTTGATGACCCTTTCTTGTTTACTTAATTTGATACCCGATTTACAAACCTTTTGGTATATGTTGATGACATTAGGTTGGCAGGCAATGATCATTCAAAAATTTATCTAGTCAAAGCTTATTTGGACCAATCTTTCAAGATATAAGATTTGAGCAATCTTAAGTTCTTTTTAGCACTGGAAATTGCTGGGTCTAAAATAGATATTGTTCTTAATCAAAGGAAATATGCCCTTCAGTTACTTGAGGAGGATGGCCACTTAGCTGTTCATCCATCTTCCATGCGATTCCTCACTGAAATTATACAATTCATAGACTCAAATAGGGCAAACTGCCCATCAACCAAAAAACTTTTCACGGGCTATTGTGTTTTCCTAGGATCATTTTTTATTTTCTTGAAATCAAAGAAGCAATTTCTCGATCCAGTTCAGAAGCAGAGTACTGAGCCTAGGCTAGTGAACTTCAATGGTTGCAATTCTTGTTGTCCGCAATTTCAAAGATCTTAACGTAACCGCAATATAAAATCTTCGATACACATGAATACATATTTTTCTTCATATAAACATAAGTAAAATAAAAATCTTGACAAAACTTATTACTACAGTGTTGACAACAAGTTTCTTTCTACTCAGATCTAGTTTTATTTTAAAAAAAAAAAAATATTGCATAGCATCTGATGGAGTAGTCTAAGGATGATAAGTAATGGGAATCATGTATAAATCATCTTTCCGAGGAACTGCTGCTCCAAACCTCTCAGTCATGTCCAAATCTTCATTTTTCATTCCATTGGGAAGTTTCCAATCAAAGTGAAACATCAACAATGCAAGTGGAAACTCAACATTGATCAAGCCAAAAGTGAGGCCCGGGCACATTCTTCTCCCGGCACCAAATGGAATGAACTCAAAATTATTGCCCTTGAAGTCCACAGAACTTTCGATGAACCTCTCAGGATAAAACCTCTCAGCCTCAGTCCAATGATTTGGATCTCTTCCAATTGCCCAAGCATTGATTATGACCTTGCTTTTATAAGGTATATGATAACCATTGATCTCACAAGCTTGTCCACACTCTCTTGGAAGTAATAATACAGCAGGAGGGTGCAATCTCAATGTCTCTTTCACAACACATTTTAAATACTTTAGTTTCTCTATGCCACTCTCATTGGGTTTTCCTTCTTGATGGAATACCTCTCTTACCTCAGCTTGTACCTTCTCCATTATTCTTGGATTTTTAATCATTTCTGCCATTGCCCATGTTATGGTAGTAGATGATGTCCCAGTTCCACCTCCAAATATATCCTTCAAAATCATGACATCAAGTTAAGTTGATTATAAAAAAAAATCCAAATAGTTTGAAAGGTATATGATAACCAATAACATGTTTTATGCAATATAAGGGAAACACTTGCTACAAAAACTATTATAAGAAGCTGCATTATATGTGGATGCTGCTGAAGACAACTCAGAAATTAACTATTTGGAAGAATAGGCAAGAAAATCAAATCCAAATAATAGCATAATACACCAGTAACTTAAATGAATTGATCCAACACCGAAATTATAGGAAGCATAGTAAAGTAGAAGTTTAAATCATATATACCACAAAATTGTACAAAACTTTTTGCTTTGTAATTTAAAAGACATTTCTGCTATAGTTGTTCTGTGCCAAGTGTAAATAGATGCAAACTGTACATGGCTACTTATTAGTACCAGCAAGTAAATAACCCATTCTTGTGCCAACATTTTTTTTGGAATTGCTAAGAATAATATCAAGCAGAGAAAAACAATTTTTTTCTTTTTTGACACATCAATAAATTCGATAAGAATGAAGGAATTGAGTCCATAAATTAGTACAGGTAATATTTGCTTAAGTGGTATTGATTTTACACTTTTTCAATGCCAAATAGTAATTTATGCTCTGCTTCTTAATAACATACTTTTCTGTTGACAAAATTTCTTAGTTATGTAAAAGTCACCTAACATATTTCAAAAGTTATCATAGCATAATAGCAGTTTGATGAAAAAAAAAAAAAAAGGAAATCAGGAAGTATTGGTTTATCACAAGGAAGACGTAAATTCAGTTGTACACCATTTTTAATTGTCCAAATAACATTGGTGGAAGATGTAAATATGCTTACCGAGATCACAGCTTTGACACTATTATCACTTAAGAAATCCTGCTTCAAGAGCACATCTACAAGATCTTCCCCCACTTCTTCACCCTTCTCTATGCTTGACTTAGCCTCTCTATGCTCATTGATGATGTTTTGCATTATCCAATCAGCTTGTTGGTGCAACTTTTCAAGTTTAGGCTTCATTCCAGATATGTGTTGTAGCCATTTAACAGAAGGATACAAATCTCCCAAATCAAAACCTCCAGCAACCTCTGTGCCTTCCTTTATCAATGATATGATTTTTTGTTGGTCCTTACACTTCTTCCCAAAGGCAGTCCTTGAAGTGATTGTAGATATTGTTGAAAACACTTCTTCGGTGAGATTAATAGGTGACCCTTCTTTTGAACCAATCAATTTCATGAGATTAGTGAGCTCTTCCTCTCTAACTGGTTGGAAAGATTGGACACGTTTTGAACTTAATAGCTCCAATGTACAAATCTTCCTAAGTTGTCTCCAATAATCACCATAAGGTGCAAAAGACATACTCAAATTATCATAACTCGTTATCTTTGAAGCTCGGATTTGAGGCCTTGTTGCAAAGTTAATATCATGAGTTTTCAGTACCTCTCTAGCATAATCTGGGGATGAAACCACAACGGTAGAAACCTCTCCAAGCTTTAGATGCATTAAGGGTCCATATTTTGATGATAAATCTCTTAGACAATGATGGGGAAGTGAACCAACAAGGTTGTGTACGTTCCCTATGATAGGTAACTTCCATGGCCCTGGTGGTAATTTTGGAGTTGAGTCTGATTTCTTGGTAAGTATTTTGTGCGCCATAAACACAAAAATGAAAAGGGTGAAAATTGATGTAAAAAAGAGGATTTGAAGATCCATGGTGGAAGCTGGAAAGTGGAAACAGAACCAAGGATCTCTACTCTCTAGTTTTATGATGAAATGAAACTCTGTTTGCAACTCTAATGTTTAGATTGTAGAACTTTCACAGTTTGAAAAAAAAATGGTTCAAAATGTACTAGATGTGAACATAGACAAAAGCTTAAAAAACCAAATGCATTATTTCTAAAAAGGCAACTGTTATTGGGTGTTGGTAATGTATTTTATAGAGAAAAATGTAGTTCAAAATTGACTAGCTGTCAATCAACATATAGACTAAAGCTAAAAAACCAAATGTTTTATTTTAAGAATTAATTTATTAACACTTAAATTTATTTATTTTAAATATATCAATAATATGAACTTTGTGTTTAATTTCATAGATTTTATATGTTCGAATTTAGTGTTTATTTTTGGTTTAAAGTGGACATTTGAGTTTTGTTTTTTGTGCTTTTATCCTATGCAAAAATAAGTTGATTTTAAAGTTAAAATAAATCTTTAAAAGATAAAGAAAATGGGAAATCTATTTAGTGCACAACCTCCCTTTAGATGTGTCGGATTAATAAAATACCAACAAATTTAAAATGATTATATTTTTAATTCAACTCATTTAATCTGCAAGTTTAAAGGACTAGGTTAAAAATATCATTTGTCCAATTTAACACGTAATAAATACATATCTCTAATTTATTGCTTTTTTTCATGTATCTAATTTATTGATATAATACAAAAAAGTTGGATCCACCAGATTTACACCAAGATTTTATTGTTATACAATTGTCTTAAGTCTTTTTTTTTTGGACAAAAGCAGGGCTAAGCCATTTCATTTATAATACTTGAAAATATATATGTTGGATGTCAATAAAAATATGGGGGCTAGTTAACGATGTGGCCACCCTGGCTAACGCATGAACAACCTCATTTGCTTGCCTCCTAGTAAACTCAACATGAGAGTTTGATAAACAAGAAAACAAGATATGTCTACAATCTAAGATATCTACAACTCTTTTGGAGACATCATCTTGCGATCCATTGAAGCTATCCACAACTCTTTTGGAGTCCAACTCGAAGTCTACACGGTCCAATTTAAGATCACAAACCAATTGAATGGCTTGTAGGAGGCCAAGAGTTTCCCCCTCATCCACTGAGCACAGAGGCGATAGCCACATAGTTTTAGCCAAGGACCACTTGTTAATAGCCACATAGTTTTAGCCATGGTCCTTGATAGCCACATATTTTTAATTATTGATTGATGCTTTAAGTAGTCCGTGATTACGATTTTTTGTATGTATTTATTTGTGATATTGTTCTATTGACCACATACGTCATCATAATTGAAGTATACCAAACCAACACACATTAGTCCAAGTGGTGCGAGCCCGGGTCTTTTAAGTAAGGTCTAAGATTCGAGTTTTGTAGATAGAAAAAAAAGTTTTTAGCCTGATTGCACACTTTGTCACCATTTTTTTGTAAAAAAAATAATTGAAGCACAACAATGAACAAATTTAAGATCCCTACCTCTATTTTGCTTAAAAAAAAAATCTTCAAATAAGAATATCAAATGACAAACCATATGGTGTATATAGTCAATATTGTAAAAAATATCGTGTGTAACATATATATACATATGCACAAGATGAAACCCTGTGCGTTGCACGGGTTTTCTTATATTTTATATAAGATATATTTAAAAAAATGTGTGAAAGATATATAATTTAAATATTTAAAAATATTTTATATAAATCTCTCAACAAATTGGTGTTCACTTGATGCATAGTCATATTTTACCATGTTTTAGTTTTTGTTAACAGACTTAGTAGGTATATTATGTAACAATTTAGTATCCCATCAAAAAATGTAATAATTAGGTATAGTCATATTGAAATATTGTATTAACTTACTCATTTATTTATAAATTATTTTTTTATATATTATTTGTTACCATATTTAATAATTAGAATTATTAATTTTTTAGTAAGATTATAATTGAAACATTAATATGTCAAAAGATAACTCTATCAAATAAAATCTCTATCAAAAAAGTTTATTAATCATATTATGGTATAATTATGCTTTTTTCATATGTATATTTCTTATCTTGGTTATCAACAAATAATTTCAATCCCTATTGTTATATTGTTTTTTTGGCACAATTGTTATGTTATCGTTGACAATGAGATATATAATTGTCCATGATAAATAATTTATCAATTAATATTGGCTTTTGGTTATCATCGCTATGTATAATCTAATTTTTGGATGTCATTTTGTTCTACAATTGGATGTTATTTTTTTCTACAAATAAAATGTCATTTGGAGTCATTTATCATCGAAAGTATTTATAAAATAAGTATTTTTACATCAATGTCATTTTTTGTAATAATCTTTATTATAATTATTTAATATCTTACAATAAGGAGTTTTATTCCATTACAAATTTCTTATCTAATATTAATGTTTCTAAGTAGCATAATTGGTATTTTTTTAGAAAATATAGTAAAATTTAAGTTTTGTAGCATAATTGGTATTTCTATTTTTTTTTTGGGTAGGCTAATTGGAATTTCTAATGTGATATCAATTTTTCTAATTTTTATAGTCAATATAATATTTTAATTCACCTTCAATTGATTTAACCTCCTTTGACAATAAAGATTATTTTGAACATATTAATCACATTAAAAATTTGAATTGAAAACCTTTCACTTATTCTTTAAAATTCATGTTGAGTCATTTTAATACGTGATACATTATAGATATTATTAACTTAATTTTAAGATATTTTTTAAATAGAAAATAGCACTTAGTATTGCCATTAACTAATTTTAATAAATAACACTATATTTTATATTTTATATTTGATAATTATATTTAATAATTTATAGTGTAACTTTTTTGCATTTTTAATTTTTTTTTAGATTTATAATTAATAATTAACATTGCAGTTAAGGAATTTTAATATTTAATAGAATGTCTAAGAAATCTCATATTTAATAGTTTTTTTTTACTAAAAAAGATATTCATGAATTTAAATTGGTAAAATACATCGAAAATAACACAAATTCAACATCGCTAAAACCGAAAAAGATGAATCTACGAACAAACTCACAGCACCCAGGTTAATAGCATAAAACGGCAAAATACCTACAAATATGAAAAAATCAAAGTGACCGGAATACCCATGCCTCTGGATCTGTAACGTTGACGTCCAAGTCTTGATTGAATCTATAATGGATCGAAGCTGATCTGCCAATCATAACTAAACAGACACCGTAACAAGACAGAAAACTAAACAATGCTACACCAAGACGATGAACAAAATAACGCCGCACTTAGACGACGAAATCAAGGAAAACACAAAAGAAAAAACCAGATCTATTTGGAAAGACCACTTATTTAGATAAAAGGAGGAAAAAAAATGATGTAGAGAGATGATTCCAGGCCAAAAAATGGCCAAAACCACCCCCTCCGGTGGATGAGGAAGAAGGAAGAGAGGAGTAGAGGGAAGGTTTTCATATGTAATAGTTGATACAACTAATATTTAATAAATTAATAAAATGTTAAAATTAATTAATAAGAGCAATTGAAATGTTGTAACTCATGGTGTAAACTAAATTTATTTATTCTTAAAGCTCATTTTTTTTTTACTTTTATATATGTGTGTGAGTGTGTGTGTGTAGAGATAGATAGATAGATAGATATAAATGAGATAATATACAATATCATATAAATTTTTTCAATAGTAAATAGCATGCACTTATTTTTTACAGTAACTAATTTTATTAAATATAATTAATTTTTATATTTAATAACAATTTTTAATAAATTATATTATATTTATATTCAATACTAAAAATAGTAAATAGCATGCACTGATTTTTTACAGTAACTAATTTTATTAAATATAATTATTTTTTATATATAATAACAATTTTTAATAAATTATATTATATTTATATTCAATACTGAAGCTCAAGTCTCCTTAAATTAAATTAATAAATTAATCAATATTTAAAAATAATATTTAATTAGAGTAATAAAATGATAAAATTGATTAATAGGAATAATTGAAAGGTTGTAACTCATAGATTAAAATGTACTTGTATTCAATGTTATCTCTCAATTTTATCAAGTTGTAAATAATATTTAACATTATCATTAAGCAATTTTAATATTTTATTATTATTATTATTAGTAGTAGTAGTAGTAGCAGTATTATTATTAAAATAAGTAAGGAACCCATAAAAACTAAATAGCAAAACAACAATAATAGTTAATTTTAAGCATCAAAGAAAGTAAGAAATAAATAACAACAATAAAAGTAACACAAATAAAAAAGTGTTGTGCTGGACCGTTAGTTCCCATTTGAAACAAAAAAGACAAACAAACAAGCAAACATAATATAATATTAAGTAATAAAATTGCAGCCCTAGCACGAAAAAACATAAAAGGGATGCCTAAATGGTTGTGTTAATGAACGGAACATGTATCAAACATATTATGCAATTATAAAAATTGTACATGTAATGGTGAATATTCAAGGAACATAAACAATTCTTCCAATACATCATACAACTTCATCAAAGCTATTAAAATTAAACATTTTTTTGAAGAGCAATATTAAAATTAAACATGATTCTTGGGCTAGCTTTACAAAAAAATTGTTGTATCAATTGCTTGATTCACTAGTTGATCCAAATTTATCCTTCTATCACTTTGACTACTAATATGGAATGGTAGTTCTTTGTGAAGATGTTGTTTTCCTTTGCAAAATTTTGTAGAACCTGAACCCCTTTGCTATGCTTTTTTTTTCCTATCAATGTAAACTCCAATTTTCCTCTCTGACTACTCTTGTATCTCTCTCTGTGCACTATGCTACTTCTCCTACGACCCATTCATTTCTTCAACTCACATGTGTATCTGGTTTTTCTTTGTGAAATTTTTCGTCAATATTCGTCCCCCACCATAACAATTTGTCTCCTTTAAATAGTTATTTCTTATTATAACTGACTAAAACTCTATCTCTGCCACCCATGGTCCACAAACCCAGGAGTTTATTGGTAATTAGAGGAATAATTCATATTAATGTGAAATCATTTCCCTTGCAATGCATAATTGTTACACCAAAAAGAATTTCAAAGGCTCACTAATTATTTACTATTTTAAAGACAATTTAGATTAAATGTGAAACAATAGGGATGGATTATAGAAATTGAGTAGGGATGGTAAAAATTAATAAAAGAATAAAATTGTTCAATTTAGATTAAATTTTACACTAATATAATTGGTCAAGTTTAATTTAGACAAGTGTAATAAATACAACATTTTACACTTAAACTTATGAAATATACATTAAAAAAACAAATACATACTTTATAAAAAAATAAAAAATACATGATTTAAATATCAAAATAATTTGTAATACTTGTATGGAAGATTTATTTATTTTAAATATATCAATAATATGAACCTCGAGTTTAATTTCATAGATTTTATATGTTCGAATTTAGTGTTTATTTTTTATTTAAAGTGGACATTTTTGTTTTTTGTGCTTTTAATTCCATGCAAAAATAAATTGATTTTAAAGTTAAAATAAATCTTTAAATGATAAAGAAAATGGGAAATCTATTTAGTGCACAACCGCCGTTTAGATGTGTCGGACTAAAAAAATACCAACAAATTTAAAATGAATATATTTTTAATTCAACTCATTTAATCAGCAAGTTTAAAGGACTAGGTTAAAAATGTCATTTGGCCAATTTAACACGTAATAAAAATGTATCTCTTATTTATTGCTTTTTTTCATGGATCTAATTTATTGATATAATACAAAAAAGTTGGATCCACCAGATTTACACCAACATTTTATTGTTATACAATTGTCTTAAGTCTTTTTTTTTCTTTTATACTCAACAATTGTCTTAAGTCTAAATTTCATACAATCGTCTTAAGTCTTTTTTTGTTGTTGACAAAAGCAGAACTAAGCCATTTCTTTTATAATGCTTGACAAAATATATGTTGGGATGTCAATAAAAAGATGGGGGCTAGTTAACGATGTGGCCACCCTAGCTAACGCAAGAACAACCTCATTTGCTTGCCTCCTAGTAAACTCAACATGAGAGTTTGATAAACAAGAAAACAAGATTATGTCTACAATCTAAGATATCCACAACTCTTTTGGAGACATCATCTTGCGGTCGATTGAAGCTATGCACAACCCTTTTGGAGTCCAACTCGAAGTCTGCACGGTCCAATTTAAGATCACAAACCCACTGAATGGCATGTAGGAGGCCAAGTGTTTCCCCCTCATCCACTGAGCACAGAGGTGATAGCCACATAGTTTTAGCCAAGGACCACTTGTTGATAGCCACATAGTTTTAGCCACGGTCCGTGATAGCCACATATTTTTTAATTATTGATTGATGCTTTAAGTGGTCCCTGATTACGATGTTTTGCACGTATATATTTGTGATATTGTTCTGTTGACCAAATACATCATCATAATTGAAGTATACCAAACCAACACACATTAGTCCAAGTGGTGTGAGCTCGGGTCTTTTAAGTAAGCTCTCAGATTCGAGTTTTGTAGATGAAAAAAAAAACGTTTTTGGAAAAGGTTAGCCTGGTTGCACACTTTGTCACCATTTTTTTTTATAAAAAAAAGAACTGAAGCACAACAATGAACTAATTTAAGATGGAATAAATTGGAATTTTCCCTTCAAAATGAATAATTATCTTCAAATAAGAATCTCGAATGACAGACCATATGATGTATATAGTCAATAATGTAAATTTTGATTAAATATCGTGTAACGTATATATACATATGCACTAGATGAAACACCGTACGTTGCACGGGTTTTCTTATATTTTATATAAGATATATTTTAAAAAAAATGTATGAAAGATATATAATTTAAATATATAGAAATATTTTATATAAATCTCTCTACAAATTGGTGTTCACTTGATGCATAGTCATATTTTACCATGTTTTTAGTTTTTGTTGACAGACTTAGTAGGTAAATTATGTAACAATTTAGTATCCCATCAAAAAATATAATAATTAGGTATAGTCGTATTGAAAAATTGTATTAACTTACTCATTTATTTACAAAATAATATTTTTTATATATTATTTGTTAGCATATTTAATAATTAGAATTATTAATTTTTTAGTAAGATTATAATTGAAACATTAATATGTCAAAAGATAACTCTATCAAATAAAAACTCTATCAAAAAAGCTTATTAATCATATTATGGTATAATTATACTTTTTTCATATGTATATTTCTTATCTTGGTTATCAAAAAATAATTTCAATCCTTATTGTTATATTATTTATTTTGGCACAATTGTTATGTTATTATTGACAATGAGATATATAATAGTCCATGATAAAATATAGATTTTATCAAATGTAATCTCACATAATTTAGCAACTATTATAGGCTTTTGGTTATCATCGCTATGTATAATCTAATTTTTGGATGTCATTTTGTTATACAATTGGATGTTAATTTTTTCTACAAACAAAATGTCATTTGGAGTCATTTATCATCAAAAGTATTTTTAAAATAAGTATTTTACATTAAGGAGTTTTATTCCATTGCAAATTTCTTATCTAATATTAATGTTTCTAAGTAGCATAATTGGTAAAAAAAAATTAGAAAATATAGTAAATTTGAAGTTTTGTAGCATAATTGGTATTTCTAATTTTTTTTTGGAAAGCTAATTGGTATTTCTAATTTAATATTAATATTTCAATTTTTTTATAGTCAATATAATACTGTAATTCACCATCAATTGATTTAACCTTCTCTGACAATAAAGATTATTTTGAACATATTAATCACATTAAAAATTTGAATTGAAAACCATTCACTTATTCTTTAAAATTCAAGTTGAGTCATTTTAATATGTGATACATTATAAATATCATTAACTTAATTTTGAGATATTTTTAAATAGAGAATAGCACTTAGTATTGCCATTAGCTAATTTTAATAAATAACACTATATTTTATATTTTATACTTGATAATTATATTTAATAATTTATAGTGTAACTTTTTTGTATTTTTAGTTGTTTGTTATATTTATAATTAACAATTAACATTACAGTTAAGGAATTTTAATATTTAATAGAATGTCTATGAAATTTCATATTTAATAGTTTTTATTTGACTAAAAAAGATATTCATTCATTCAGATTGGTAAAATACATCGAAAACAACACAAATTCAACATCGCTAAAATCGAAAATGATGAATCTTCGAACAACTCACAACACCCAGGTTAATAGCATAAAATGGCAAAATGCCTACTAATGTGACAAAACCAAAGTGACCGAAATACTCATGCCTCCAGATTTATAACGTTGACGCCTAAGTCTGGATTGAATCTATAATGGATCGATACTGATCTGCCAATCTGAACTAAATGAACACTGTAAAAAGATAGAAAACCGAACAACGCCGTACCAAGATGACGAATAAAATAACGACGCACTCAGAAGACGAAATCACGGAAAAGACGAAAGAAAAACTTGATCTATTTGGAAAGACCACTTATTTAGATAAAAGGAGAGAAAAAATGATATAGAGGGGTGATTCCAGGCCAAAAAATGGCCAAAATCGCCCCCTCCGGTGGATGAGGAAGAAGGAAGAGAGGAGTAGAGGGAAGGTTTTCATATATAATAGTTGATACAACTAATATTTAACAAAGTAATAAAATGTTGAAATTAATTAACAAGAGCAATTGAAATGTTGTAACTCATTGAGTAAAATAAATTTATTTAATCCTAAAGCTCATGATTTTTTTACTTTTACATATGTGCGTGTGTGTGTGTAGTGATAGATAGATAGATAGATAGATAGATATAAATGAGATAATATACAATATCATATAAATTTTTTCAATAGTAAATAGCATGCACTTATTTTTTACAGTAACTAATTTTATTAAATATAATTATTTTTTATATTTAATAAAATGATAAAATTGAATAATAGGAATAATTGAAAGGTTGTAACTCATAGATTAAAATGTACTTGTATTCAATGTTATCTCTTAATTTTATCAAGTTGTAAATAATATTTAACATTATCATTAAGCAATTTTAATATTTTTTTTATTATTATTAGTAGTAGTAGTATTATTAAAATACGTAAGGAACCCGTAAAAACTAAATAGCAAAACAACAATAATAGTTAATTTTGAGCATCAAAGAAAGTAAGAAATAAATAACAACAATAAAAATAACACAAATAAAAAAGTGTTGTGCTGGACTGTTAGTTCCCATTTGAAACAAAAAAGACAAACAAACAAACAAACATAATATAATATTAAGTAATAAAATGGCAGCCCTAGCACGAAAAAACGTAAAAGGGATGCCTAAATGGTAGTGTTCATGAACGGAACTTGTATCAAGCATATTATGCAATAATAAAAATTGTACATGTAATGTTGAATATTCAAGGAACATAAACAATTCTTCCAATACATCATACAACTTCATCAAAGCTATTAAAATTAAACATTTTTTTGAAGAGCTATATTAAAATTAAACATGATTCTTGAGCTAGCTTTACAAAAAAATTGTTGTATCAATTGCTTGATTCACCAGTTGATTCAAATTTATCCTTCTGTCACTTTGACTACTAATATGAAATGGTAGTTCTTTGTGAAGATGTTGTTTTCCTTTTCAGAATTTTGAAGAACCTAAATCCCTTTGCAATGCTTTTTTTCTATCAATGTAAACTCCAATTTTCCTCTCCGACTACTCTTGTATCTCTCTTTGTGCACTATGCTTCTTCTCCTGCGACCCACTCATTCCTTCAGCTCAGATGTGTATCTTGTTTTGCTTTGTGAAATTTTTCGTCAATATTCGTCCCCCACCATAGCAATTTGTTTCCTTTAAATAGTTATTTCTTATTATAACTGACTAAAACTCTATCTCTTCCCCTCATAGTCCACAAACCCATGAGTTTATTGGCAATTAAAGGAATAATTCATATTAAAGTGAAACTGTTTCCCTTTCAATACATAATTGTTACACCAAAAAGAATTTCAAAGGCTCACTAATTATTTACTATTTTAAAGACAATTTAGATTAAATGTGAAACAATAGGGATGGATTATAGAAATTGAGTAGGGATGGTAATAATTAATAAAAGTATAAAATTGTTCAATTTAGATTAAATTTTACACTAATATAATTGGTCAAGTTTAATTTAGACAATTGTAATAAATACAACATTATACACTTAAACTTATGAAATATACATTAAAGAAACAAATACATACTTTATAAAAAATAAAAAATACATGATTTAAATATCAAAATAATTTGTAATACTTGTATGGAAGATTTATTTATTTTAAATATATCAATAATATGAACCTCGAGTTTAATTTCATAGATTTTATATGTTCGAATTTAGTGTTTATTTTTGGTTTAAAGTGGACGTTTTTGTTTTTTGTGCTTTTAATTCTATGCAAAAATAAATTGATTTTAAAGTTAAAATAAATCTTTAAAAGATAAAGAAAATGGGAAATCGATTTAGTGCACAACCTCCGTTTAGATGTGTCGGATTAATAAAATACCAACAAATTTAAAATGAATATATTTTTAATTCAACTCATTTAATCAACAAGTTTAAAGGACTAGGTTAAAAATGTCATTTGGCCAATTTAACACGTTAGAAATACGCATCTCTAATTTATTGCTTTTTTTCATGGATCTAATTTATTGATATAATACAAAAAAGTTGGATCCACCAGATTTACACCAACATTTTATTGTTATACAATTGTCTTAAGTCTTTATTTTTTAATCAACAATTGTCTTAAGTCTGAATTTCATACAATTGTCTTAAGTCTTTTTTTTTTTTTGTTGACAAAAGCAGGGCTAAGCCATTTCACTTATAATACTTGAAAAAATATATGTTGGGACGTCAATAAAAAGATGGGAGCTAGTTAACGATGTGGCCACCCTAGCTAACGCATGAGCAACCTCATTTGCTTACCTCTTAGTAAACTCAACATGAGAGTTTCACAAACAAGAAAACAAGATATGTCTACAATCTAAGATATCCACAACTCTTTTGGAGACATCATCTTGCGGTCGATTGAAGCTATCCACAACCCTTTTGGAGTCCAACTCGAAGTCTGCACGGTCCAATTTAAGATCACAAACCCGCTGAATGGCATGTATGAGGCCATGTGTTCCCCCCTCATCCACTGAGCACAGAGGTGATAGCCACATAGTTTTAGCCAAGGACCACTTGTTGATAGCCACATAGTTTTAGCCATGGTCCTTGATAGCCACATATTTTTAAATTATTGATTGATGCTTTAAGTGGTCCCTGATTATGAGGTTTTGCACGTATGTATTTGTGATATTGTTCTATTGACCAAATACATCATCATAATTGAAGTATACCAAACCAACACACATTAGTCCAAGTGGTGTGAGCTCGGGTCTTTTAAGTAAGCTCTCGGATTCGAGTTTTGTAGATGAAAAAAAAATGTGTTTGGAAAAGGTTAGCCTGATTGCACACTTTGTCACCATTTTTTTTTATAAAAAAAAGAACTGAAGCACAACAATGAACTAATTTAAGATGGAATAAATTGGAATTTTCCCTTCAAAATGAATAATTATCTTCAAATAAGAATCTCGAATGACAGACCATATGGTGTATATGTGACACCCTCTACCCCGCATGTTATCGTTACGAAAATAAATTAAGAAAAAATATAACTGCTGAAAAATACAGTCAAATAAAATTTTCATAAATAAAGGTAGAGTCGTCACACTCTCATAAACTTGTGGAAATAATCATTTGATGGTTACGAATAAAATTCACATGATACAAACACCCCGATGTCAAAACGTCTCAGAGCTGACCCTAAACATTTACTTCGAAAATAACAACATCGATAATAACCAAAACATCGAAAATCCTAATCTACGATGATCGCGCCCATAGATCACTCCTCAGCCACGTCGTCATCGTCACCTGCAGTCTCATCGTCTAAACATACACAATGGTGTATGAGTAGCCACAAAGAAAAAGGGGTTAGACATCATATACAATCATAGCACAAAACGGCAAATGACATAGCTTAAGCAATGCGCATACAACACGTTAACTTAATCAACACATAACATGAATGCTTGACTCAACGAGTACTTATGCAATCCTAGACAACGTCTACTTCACCGAACATGTGGATCCAAACCAACTCAGATGAGCGAGTGAGAAAACATCATCACTCTTGAGTACTAATGGTGTCTAGTCAGGTAACCGGTATATTTATTGGTCACGCCCAAATGTGGTAGCTATCCACCACCTTTATATAAGACGCTCCTACCCAATTGACCCCCAAGGCCAGGTACCTTGCCCATCATGGCCGATACTATATCGCATCATCGTTGCTCACCCCCAATAACGTTAACTTAACAAGACACATATGATGCATGAACACAAACCAAACAAGTGTCTAACAATAACAACAACAACAACTCACCAACCATCTCATCAAGCTACGGCTATATAACAACGATAACAAGTATTACTCACAAGAAATCGACAAATTTCCCACAATCTTGGAACAAGTCCAAGTTATCAACCTACCTCACCACACTAAGTCTAGGCTAACTTAACTAAATTTCCAACTCTTAACTCAAGTGTTTCAACTTACTTATTTGACCTGGACGCACTGCATTACTCCCCTAAAATTATAGGACACTATCCAAGAGAGTTTGGGTCAATACTTATTATATCCTGAATTTAAAAATTCAATTAGTGAGACTTTGCTAAAATAATTCTAGACTTAGTCATCTTTCTCGCATAATTTTTCTCAGATAACTATTACTCTAAGTTGTCAACTAGGTCAAATACTCATAACACCAAATCTTGCTTCTAAAGCACTTAAACCACCGACACCACAATATGACCATCATATCCTAGTCCTAAGACTTGCTTGTACCATAACTTAAACGCTAAAAATATCATTATACCTTAGTTAACTCCTAACAATTACACCCATCATCCATACTTTATCCTTTCACATAACCATGATATACCACCTAGAGAATCTAAGTGTAACAAACCACACACTATGATAAACTAGCTCTCACTCAACACAACAAATCCAGAACATCAAATAGCATCAAGCAATCTCATTTAAACACATTTACATGCATTTATCAATAACAAGCCAAGACAACCAAATCATCATATGATCCATACATGACATTTCATCGTAACACATCAATTCAAACAACACCTTATAAGACAATTTCAATTAACATTAACATCATGACATAATCTAATATCAAATTTTCCCATCACAGTGGCAATGGTACTTATTTTGCACAACCGCGCCAAGTCTAGGGACCATGGGACGTCCCTATTGCCTAATTATATCCATAAGCCCACTAATCTTGTATCCATCTACCCCCTTACCTCAATAAAAAGTTTAAAGTATTCCAAGGCGAAGAAAACTGGCTACAACGACAATTTGAGCACCAACTGCGCACATGATAAAATTTACGGAAGAGCGAAACACGGCTGAAAAAAATAACAATTAGTATAATATATTATTTTAGAATTTTTAAGGCTGAAACGAAATTAAAAGGAAACAAAAAGAGTGACCGGAAAACGCTATACCGAGACAAAAAGGGTTACAATGGGTCCGACATCAACTTCACCGAATCGAGCAAAGGAGTAGTGCTTCTTGAAGGTTTCGACACGAGGAATCCGAAAATGGCGTCCGTTTTTCGAACCGAAAACTGTGGTGTCCGAAAAAGTGAAATTACTGTCCGCCCCAGGGGAAAATACGGTGCGGTTTTCTGTTTCGGATGACCGAGATAATGCCAAAATTGAATCCAGAAGATTATTTTGTATAAGAATATGAAGTTTTGTAATTTTTCGTGGCTTAGTGGGAGAGAAATGAAGAGAGAGAAAATGAAAAATGGGTGTGGTTCGCGGCGCTGCACTTCTTGCATTTCATCTCGTAACTGTTCACGGTGCAGGGAAGTTACGAGAAGGTCATGTGATTGGGAGTGTATACGTGAAAAGAAGGGGTGCAACAAGTAAAAGTTTTTTTTTAAAAAGAAGGGCCTCAGCGTGAAGGCTGAGCCCTCTAATACATACATAAATTGTTTTTAAAAAAACGAAATGAATCAGCGCTGCTATTGAAACATATACATATAATACAATACATATCTAAATATATATTTTAAAACAATTTTCACTTCAAAAGAAAAAAAACATCATTTCTATACTAATATTTAAAATAAAACAATTAACCTAAAATATGTATAATAAATTCAAGACTAGTATTTAATAAAAATTAAAATAAAATAATATCATTAAAATATATTAATCATTAAGTCAAACACAGACAATTTGTTATCAAAATCACCAATATAAACACACAACTTATAAGATCCCAAGAATTCAATTTTTGAGGGTGTTACAATATATATGTGATACATTATAAATGTCATTAACTTAATTTTAAAATATTTTTTAAATAGAAAATAGCACTTAGTATTGCCATTAACTAATTTTAATAAATAACACTAAATTTTATATTTTATATTTGATAATTATATTTAATAATTTATAGTGTACCTTTTTTGTATTTTTAGTTTTTTGTTATATTTATAATTAATAATTAACAGTTCTGTTAAGGAATTTTAATATTTAATAGAATGTCTAAGAAATTTCATATTTAATAGTTTTTTTTTTACTAAAAAAGATATTCATTCATTCAAATTGGTAAAATACATCGAAAACAATACAAATTGAACATCGCTAAAATCGAAAAGGGATGCCTAAATGGTTGTGTTAATGAACGGAACATGTATCAAGCATATTATGCAATAATAAAAATTGTACATGTAATGGTGAATATTCAAGGAACATAAACAATTCTTCCAATACATCATACAACTTCATCAAAGCTATTAAAATTAAACATGATTCTTGGGCTAGCTGTACAAAAAAATTGTTGTATCAATTGCTTGATTCACTAGTTGATCCAAATTTATCCTTCTATCGCTTTGACTACTAATATGGAATGGTAGATCTTTGTGAAGATGTTGTTTTCCTTTGCAAAATTTTGTAGAACCTTAACCCTTTCGCTATGCTTTTTTTCTATCAATGTAAACTCCAATTTTCCTCTCTGACTACTCTTGTATCTCTCTCTGTTCACTATGCTACTTCTCCTATGACCCATTTATTTCTTCAACTCACATGTGTATCTTGTTTTTCTTTGTGAAATTTTTCGTCAATATTCGTCCCCCACCATAACAATTTGTCTCCTTTAAATAGTTATTTCTTATAACTGACTAAAACTCTATCTCTGCTACCCATGGTCCACAAACCCAGGAGTTTATTGGTAATTAAAGGAATAATTCATATTAATGTGAAATCGTTTCCCTTTCAATGCATAACTGTTACACCAAAAAGAATTTCAAAGGCTCACTAATTATTTACTATTTTAAAGACAATTTAGATTAAATGTGAAACAATAGGGATGGATTATAGAAATTGAGTAGGGATGGTAACAATTAATAAAAGTATAAAATTGTTCAATTTAGATTATATTTTACACTAATATAATTGGTCAAGTTTAATTTAGACAAGTCTAATAAATACAACATTTTACACCTAAACTTATGAAATATACATTACAGAAACAAATACATACTTTATAAAAAATAAAAAATACATGATTTAAATATCAAAATAATTTGTAATACTCTTATGGAAGATTTATTTATTTTAAATATATCAATAATATGAACCTCGAGTTTAATTTCATAGATTTTATATGTTCAAATTTAGTGTTTATTTTTTGTTTAAAGTGGACATTTTTGTTTTTTGTGCTTTTAATTCTATGCAAAAATAAATTGATTTTAAAGTTAAAATAAATCTTTAAATGATAAACAAAATGGGAAATCTATTTAGTGCACAACCTCCGTTTAGATGTGTCGGATTAAAAAAATACCAACAAATTTAAAATGAATATATTTTTAATTCAACTCATTTAATCAGTAAGTTTAAAAGACTAGGCTAAAAATGTCATTTGGCCAATTTAACACGTAATAAAAATGTATCTCTTATTTATTGCTTTTTTTCATGGATCTAATTTATTGATATAATACAAAAAAGTTGGATCCACCAGATTTACACCAACAATTTATTGTTATACAATTGTCTTAAGTCTTTTTTTTTTATACTCAACAATTGTCTTAAGTCTGAATTTCATACAATTTTCTTAAGTCTTTTTTTGTTGTTGACAAAAGCAGAACTTAGCCATTTCTTTTATAATACTTGAAAAAATATATGTTGGGATGTCAATAAAAAGATGGGGGCTAGTTAACGATGTGGCCACCCTAGCTAACGCAATAGCAACCTCATTTGCTTGCCTCCTAGTAAACTCTATATGAGAGTTTGATAAACAAGAAAACAAGATTATGTCTACAATCTAAGATATCCACAACTCTTTTGGAGACATCATCTTGCGGTCGATTGAAGCTATCCACAATCCTTTTGGAGTCCAACTCGAAGTCTACACGGTCCAATTTAAGATCACAAACCCACTGAATGGCATGTAGGAGGCCAAGTGTTCCCCCCTCATCCACTGAGCACAGAGGTGATAGCCACATAGTTTTAGCCAAGGACCACTTGTTGATAGCCACATAGTTTTAGCCATGGTCCTTGATAGCCACATATTTTTAAATTATTGATTGATGCTTTAAGTGGTCCCTGATTATGATGTTTTGCACGTATATATTTGTGATATTGTTCTATTGACCAAATACGTCATCATAATTGAAGTATACCAAACCAACACACATTAGTCCAAGTGGTGTGAGCTCGGGTCTTTTAAGTAAGCTCTCGGATTCGAGTTTTGTAGATGAAAAAACAAAACGTGTTTGGAAAAGGTTAGCCTGATTGCACACTTTGTCACCATTTTTTTTATAAAAAAAAAGAACTGAAGCACAACAATGAACTAATTTAAGATGGAATAAATTGGAATTTTCCCTTCAAAATGAATAATTATCTTCAAATAAGAATCTCGAATGACAGACCATGTGGTGTATATAGTCAATAATGAAAATTTTGATTAAATATCGTGTAACGTATATATACATATGCACTAGATGAAATCCCGTGCGTCTCACGGGTTTTCTTATATTTTATATAAGATATATTTTAAAAAAATGTATAAAGATATATAATTTAAATATATAGAAATATTTTATATAAATCTCTCTACAAATTGGTGTTCACTTGATGCATAGTCATATTTTACCATGTTTTTAGTTTTTGTTGACAGACTTAGTAGGTATTTTATGTAACAATTTAGTATCCCATCAAACATGTAATAATTAGGTATAGTCATATTGAAATATTGTATTAACTTACTCATTTATTTACAAAATAATATTTTTTATATATTATTTGTTAGCATATTTAATAATTAGAATTATTAATTTTTTAGTAAGATTATAATTGAAACATTAATATGTCAAAAGATAACTCTATCAAATAAAAACTCTATCAAAAAAGCTTATTAATCATATTATGGTATAATTATACTTTTTTCATATGTATATTTCTTATCTTGGTTATCAACAAATAATTTTAATCCTTATTGTTATTTTATTTTTTTGGGCACAACGGTTATATTATTGTTGACAATGAGATATATAATTGTCCATGATAAAATATAGATTTTATCAAATGTTATCTCACATAATTTAGCAATTATTTTTGGCTTTTGGTTATCATCGCTACATAAAATCGAATTTTTGGATGTCATTTTGTTATACAATTGGATGTTTGGAGTCATTTATCATCGAAAGTATTTTAAAAATAAATATTTTTACATCTGTGTCACCTTTGTTGGAACCTAAACGATTGAGAAGTTTAGACCCTCATTAATTTTGATGATAACAAAATATTTCTCAAAGAGAATAATTTATCTTCTAACATATCTTTGAGTGTACAGGTATCAAAAGCTTCATTTATATATATATACAAAAGAATTGAATACAATCCACTAGTGTCAAGATCCTAACTCCACTTCAGTGCTCATAACAAAGAAGCGCCCATGGTGTGACTTCTTGACACGTGGAACATTCAATTGCTACGAGCGTCCGTCCTCTATTCTGAGCGAGCGTCTGATCTCTTTCATGTAGCTCGTGGTGATCACGTTTTTGCTCTTAGCCTCGGTGTTGCAGAACTAATTGAATTTGATTTTGTGCGCTCATTTTGATGTGCGAGGAAGCAAAGGTGACACCTTTAGCATAAGACAAAAATCATACAAGGCAATTGCAAATTGCGATAGTTAAAACGGTAATGTGTACTATTCTGATATTCTCTGGAAAGGATGAAAAGGACTACATTTCAAATTACCTCACTCAATAGCAAGGAGATATTTTTACTGCAACGGTAATACCCTTGAAGACTCCTATAAATACCCCAAGGTATTCATTGAAGAAGCGTTAGAGAAACTGTGAAGAAAACTTCATTCTGAAAGCAATATTACTCAAGTGTGCAATCAAGCTTCGTGCCAAGTTTCTGGTCTACATTGAAATGAACTCAGCGTCTTATACTTTCTTTTAGAAAGCTATTCTGTTTTGAGCTTAATCTTTTCATCCTCTCTGTGAGAGTTATTTTGATTGTTATCAAAATCATAATCTCTTTTGTAAAACTGTATTTGGCCTAGTTAAGGCTCTGTTCCTCAAAGGCTCGACTGTACTGAGTCGTTTTGAGAAGTTGAGAGTATTGTCAAGGTTGTGACAGAATAATACTCTTGAGGAAATTGTAATCAGATTGATTATAGTGGAAAATCCTTCAGGAACAAAGGGACTAGACGTAGCTAATAGTTTGGTAGTGAACTAGTATAAACCTCTGTGTCTCTTGACTTTACTGCTTTCTATTTATCTTTATCCTGCTGTGTTAAAAACAAGTTTCCACAAACTGCTTTTCAGTCATCGGCTTTATTTCCAAAGATCCGCTTAACAAACTGTCTTAAAAACTCGTGTTCTAAGTGTTTTTAACTTAGTTTGCGAAAAGTTTTCAACACAATTCAACCCTTCTTGTGTTCACGCTCAGCTGGTACGAGCTCGGCCTCTTGGTTGAGCACTTAACAAAGCAGCAAGAGTAAAGATCCATACTGTGAACATGTCTCTGAAGGTGGTCATATGAACCGGCCCTCCTCTATTCAATGGAGAAAATTTTGTTTGTTGAAAAGATAAGATGAAAGCATTCCTTGAGGCACAAAATCTTGATTTGTGGGATATAGTTGAAAGTGGTTACATTTCTCCCGCAAATGCCCTTGGTGTTGCTATACCTAGGGAAAGCGGGTGATGATCGAGAAAAAGAGATATCAAACAAATCAAAGGTTAGATTTATTCTCATCCTGCTATGACAGAAAGAGAATATGATAAATGTGGTAAGTTTGATATCGCCAAAGAAATCTGGGATTCTCTTGTTTTGTCTTATGAGGGTTCCGCCAAGTAAGAGAAACAAAGGCCAACATGATGGTTCGCCAAAGATGAGCTATTCAAAATGGAAGATGGAGAAAACATTGAAACTATGTTTGGAAGGTTCCAAACACTTGTTCATGGGTCAGTGCCCTTGGAAAAAGTTACACTACACACGACCATATTAGAAAGATCTTAAGAAGCTTGACTAGCGGTGGAGACCCAAGGTCACTGCTATTCAGAAGCAAAGATCTAAATGTCTTACGACTTGAAGATCTTATGAGTTCGTTGAAAGCTCATGAACTTGAGCTAAATGAAGAAGAACCGGTCAAAAAGGGCAAGTCTATTGCCTTAAAAGTCTCTCAACATAAAGTCAGTTCTTCCAAAGCCCTTCAGGCTGAAGAAGAAGAATCAGAAGATGAAGCTTCAGAAGGAGATGCTGACACATCAGAAGATGAGCTCGCGTTTATATCCAGAAAGATACAAAGAATGTGGAAGAAAAGAAACTTCAGAAGGAAGTTTCAGAAGAAAGATACTAAGGACAAGAAAGAGAGCAAGGACAAGGCTCAAGTCATTTGCTATGAATGTAAAAAGCCTGGATATTTCAAGTCCGAATTTCCTAATCTTAAGGAGAAGTCCACAAGAAGTTCTTTCAAGAAAAAGAAGAAGAACCTTATGGCTACATGGGAAGATCTAGATTCATCCTCATCTGAGGAAGATAATGAAGTAGAAGCAAATCTCACTCTCATGGCAGACACTGACCTTGATTCAGAAGAAGAAGTTGAAGAGGTAATAGTATATGATGTTGGAACCCAAACGATTGAGAAGTTTAGACCCTCATTAATTTTGATGATAACAAAGTATTCACAAGAGAACAATTTATGTTCTAACAATTCTTGAAGTGTGCAGATACTAATATTACATATAAAGCCACTCAAGCAAGAAGGAAGAAATTCTCAAGAGAAGGATACACTCCATGTGTCAGCATCCGGATCATCCTAGTGAGCATCTGGAATTATCTCTTTATGACACTAGGCTTATCCATTTGCTTCGAGCGTCCGATCTTCCGATTCTGAGCGAGCGTCTGAACTTCATTTCAAATCACGTGTTGGTCACGTAGTTGCTCTTCCTCTCAGAAGTTTCTGGAACGGATTTCAAAATTGATCTTGAGCGCTAAAATTGTTGTACGAGGTATCAAAGGTGACACCTTTAGCTAAAAGACAATAATCGTACAAGCAATTGTGAAAAGCAAGGTAGCATTTAAAACGGTAATATGTACTCATCGGATATTCTCCGGAAAGGAAGAAAGAGATGACTTTTTGAATTTACCTCACCAATGGAAAGGAGCCATTTTTATCAGAATTCGGTAATATCCTTTAGAACTCCTATAAATACCCCAAGGTATCCATTGAAGAATAAGTCGAGATCACTGAAATTGAAAGCGCCAAAATGCATACAAGAGTATATTGCTTCATTTATCAAAACAAGCACCGCTATATACACTACAAAGAGTCAATACTCAAAGCACCGCTTCGTGAGCAATCAAGTTTCAAGCCAAGTCTACGGACTACAAGAATCAACTTCGGCGTCCGACACTTTCTTTTAGAAAGCATTTCTATATTGAGCTTAATTTTTATCCTCTCTGTGAGAGTTATTTATACTTGTATTCAAATTATTTGTAAAAGTTGTTTTGGCCTAGTTAAGGCTGTATCCTCAAAGGCTCGACTGTACTGAGTCGTTTTGAGAAGTTGAGAGTATTGTCAAGGTTGTGACAGAATAATACTCTTGAGGAAATTGTAATCAGATTGATTATAGTGGAAAATCCTTCAGGAACGAAGGGACTAGACGTAGCTAATAGTTTGGTAGTGAACTAGTATAAACCTCTGTGTCTCTTGACTTTACTGCTTTCTATTTATCTTTATCCTGCTGTGTTAAAAACAAGTTTTCACAAACTGTTTTCCAGCGTCCGGCTTTATTTCCAGCATCCGTTTAACAAACTGTCTTAAAAAAACCTGTGTTCTAAGTGTTTTTAACTTACAGTTTGCGAAAAGTTTTCAACACAATTCAACCCCCCTTCTTGTGTTCACGTTCAGTTGGTACCAGAGCTCGGCCTCTTGGTTGAGCACTTAACAGTGTTAAGAGTAAAGATCCTACTGTGAACATGTCTGCTGAAGGTGGTCATATGAACCGTCCTCCTCTATTCAATGGAGAAAAATTTGATTACTGGAAAGATAAGATGAAAGCATTCCTTGAGGCACAAAATCTTGATTTGTGGGATATAGTTGAAAGTGGTTACATTTCTCCCACAAATGCCCTTGGTGTTGCTATACCTAGGGAAAACTAGACTGATGATCAGAAAAAGAGATATCAAACAAATCAAAAGGCTAGATTTATTCTCATCTGTGCTATGACAGAAAGAGAATATGATAAATGTGGTAAGTTTGATACTGCCAAAGAAATCTGGGATTCTCTTGTTTTGTCTTATGAGGTTACGCCAAGTAAGAGAAACAAAGGCCAGCATGATGGTTCGCCAGTATGAGCTATTCAAAATGGAAGATGGAGAAAACATTGAAACTATGTTTGGAAGGTTCCAAACACTTGTTCATGGGTTGCAGGCCCTTGGAAAAAGTTACACTACACCTGACCATGTGAGAAAGATCTTGAGAAGTTTGACTAAGCAGTGGAGACCCAAAGTCACTGCTATCCAAGAAGCAAAAGATCTAAATGTCCTTCGGCTTGAAGATCTTATGAGTTCTTTGAAAGCTCATGAACTTGAGCTAAATGAAGAAGAACCTACCAAGAAGAGTAAGTCTATTGCTTTAAAAGTTAATCAACATAAACCTAGTACTTCTAAAGCTTTTCAGGCTGAAGAAGAAGAATCAGATGATGAAGCTTCAGAAGGAGATTATGATGGATCAGAAGATGAGCTAGCATTCATATCTAAGAAGATCCAGAGAATGTGGAAGAAGAGAAACTTCAGAAGGAGGTTTCAGAAGAAAGATACAAAGGACAAGAAGGAAAGCAAAGACAAGGACAAAGCCCAAGTCATTTGCTATGAATGTAAGAAGCCTGGACATTTCAAGTCCGAGTGTCCTAATCTCAAGGAAAAGTCCACAAGAAGCTCCTTCAAGAAAAAGAAGAAAGGTCTCATGGCAACATGGGAAGACCTTGACTTATCCTCCTCCGAGGAAGATAAAGAAGAAGAAGCTCACATTGCCCTCATGGCAAACACTGATCTTGATTCAGAAGAAGAAGTTGAAGAGGTAATAATATATGACTCTTATTCTGAACTTCAACTTGCATTTGATGATCTGTTAAAGGATTCTGCCACTCTCTCTATTGAGTATAAGAATTTGAAAAAGAAATTTTCAAAACTATCACAAGATTTTCATTCCTTACACAATGAAAACTCTGTACTCAATGAAGAGAACCAGAAGCTGAAAACTGAAAATCAGCGTCTGGAAGCCAACAAGCAACCAGAAGCTGAGAGCTCTCAAGTTAAAAGCTCTGTAGTTACAGGCAATCCTAACTGCAAATCAAATGACTATGAACATGCATTTCAAAAGTTTCTTGCAGAGAGTGTAACTCGAAGCAAGCAAGCTTCTATGATTTGGGGTGTCAGTAAAACGACAACTCATGGTCTTGGTTACATATCAGATGAACCTCTTTTAGAAAATAATTCAGCATCTGATAAATCCAACAATCATAGTAAATGCTTGCATTGTACTTACTGCAATAAATCTGGTCATTTGAAAAGTGCGTGTACTGTGTTTACAACTAAGAAGGACAAGTATCCTTCAAGAACTAACAAGAAAGGACCCAAAAAGATATGGGTACCTAAAGATAAAATAGTCTATGTTGCAGACTTGCTTAGCAACAAAGTCAACACACCAATCTTGGTACTTAGACAGTGGATGCTCGCGTCACATGACGGGAGAAAAGCATATGTTCCAAGAACTAAGACCTAGAGAAGCTGGATTCGTTGGTTTCGGAGGAAACCAGAAAGGTAAAATAGTTGGAATTGGTCGCATAGGTAAAGGCTCTCTTCCTTCTATTGATAATGTTTTATATGTTGAAGGACTGAAACATAATCTACTGAGCATAAGTCAATTATGTGACAGTGGTTATAGTGTTGTCTTTACAGAAAATGGATGTTCGGTAAAAAGTAAAAATGATGGATCTATATTCTTTACAGCAAAGAGGAAACAAAACATTTATAAAGTTGATCTTTCTGAACTTGCAAAACAAGATGTCAAGTGTCTTATGTCTGTTGAAGATGAGCAATGGATTTGGCACAAAAGATTGGGTCATGCCAATTTGAGGTTAATCTCAAAGTTAAACAAGCACAATCTTGTTAGAGGCTTACCAAATCTTAAGTTTCAATCTGATGCCCTGTGTGATGCTTGTCAAAGAGGAAAACAAGTCAAAACTTCCTTTCATTTAAAAAATGTTGTTTCAACCTCGAGACCACTTGAACTCTTACATCTTGATCTTTTTGGTCCCATAAGGACAGCCTCTTTAACTGAAAAGAAATATGGATTAGTCATTGTTGATGATTTTACTAGATGGACATGAGTTAAATTCCTTGCCCACAAGGATGAGTCTTTTAAGGTATTTACTGTTTTCTGCAAATCAATTCAAAATGAAAAAGGCATCTGTATTTCTTCTATTAGAAGTGATCATGGGGTAGAATTTGAAAATGAGAACTTTCAAAAATTTTGTGAAGAAAATGGCATCTCCCACAATTTCTCCTCTCCTAGAACACCTCAACAAAATGGTGTTGTAGAAAGGAAAAATAGGTCCCTTCAGGAAATGGCCAGGACCATGATCAATGAAGCTGATATTGCGAAACATTTTTGGGCAGAAGCAGTAAACACAGCTTGTTATATTCAAAATAGAATTTTTATATGACCTATTTTGAATAAGACTCCTTATGAATTGTGGAAAGGTAGAAAACCAAACATTTCTTACTTTCATCCTTTTGGTTGTATTTGTTATATTTTGAATACTAAAGATCAGCTTGGTAAGTTTGATTCCAAGGCTGACAAAGGAATCTTTTTGAGATATTCTGAAAGATCTAAAGCTTTTAGAATATACAACAAAGAAACTTTGTGATTGAAGAGTCCATTCATGTCAAGTTTGATGATAAGAAGCCTGACACTGCTATGTCAGAGCTAGATGAGTTATTTTCAGAATTAAACCTCGGTGACAAGTCAGACGGTGAACATACATCTTCATCATCCGGTGGTGACAAGAAGAAGAATTCTACTCGCTTTAAGTCAAGCAAGAAAAAGCTGGAAGTACAAAACCAATCATCCAAAAGATCAAATCATAGGAGAACCTGGTGATAAAGTACGAACCAGATCCTCTTTCAAGGAGCATGTTGATTTTGCACTTCTTTCTGAAATGGAACCTAAGACGATTGATCAAGCTTTGGAAGATAAAGGGTGGATTCTAGCAATGCAAGATGAGCTAAATCAGTTCCAAAGAAATGATGTATGGAAGCTAGTAACTCTACCAGAAGATAAGCAAGCTATTGGTACTAAATGGGTATTCAGAAATAAGCTTGATGAAGATGGTAAAGTTGTGAGAAATAAAGCAAGGTTAGTTGCTCAAGGTTACTCACAAGAAGAAGGTATTGATTTCACTGAAACTTTTGCACCTGTTGCAAGACTTGAAGCTATTCGCATTTTACTTTCATTTGCAGCACATCATGGGATAACTTTATATCAAATGGATGTGAAAAGTGCTTTTCTAAATGGTTTTATAACTGGGGAAGTTTATGTTAAACAACCTCCTGGTTTTGAAGATATTGAATTTCCAGAACATGTTTTTAAACTTAAAAAGGCTCTATATGGTCTTAAGCAAGCTCCCAGAGCATGGTATGACAGACTAAGTTCCTTTTTAATGAAAAATGGATTTACAAGAGGTTTAGTTGACACTACTCTTTTCAGAAAATCCTCAAACAAGCATTTCATACTTGTTCAAATCTATGTTGATGATATCATCTTTGGAGCCACTAATGAAAGCCTTTGCAAAGAATTTTCTAAGCTTATGCAGGCTGAATTTGAGATGAGCATGATGGGAGAATTAAAGTTTTTCCTTTGTATACAAATCAAGCAATGCAGTGATGGTATTTATATACATCAAAGCAAATATATCAAAGAATTATTAAAGAAATTCAAGATGCTGGATTGCAAGCCTATGTGTACACTTATGCATCCTACTTGCGCTCTTAGTAAAGATGAAATTGGTAAGAAGGTAGATCAGAAAATGTACAGAGGTATGATTGGATCTCTACTTTATCTTACAGCTTCAAGACCTGATATTATGTTCGGCCCACTGTGTGTGCTAGATTTCAATCAGATCCTAGAGAATCACACCTAAGTCAAGTTAAAAGAATATTCAGATATTTGCAAGGAACAACTAACATTGGTTTGCTTTATAAGAAATCAAAAGATTACAAATTAGTAGGTTTCGTGATCTTGACTTTCTTTGGAGATCGAATTGAAAGAAAAAGCACAAGTGGAGGCTGCCAGTTCCTTGGAGCTAATCTTGTGTCTTGGTCAAGCAAAAGACAAAGCACAATTGCACTCTTAACAGCAGAAGCTGAATACATCTCAGCAGCAAGTTGCAGTTTTCAACTTCTGTGGATGAAGTATCAACTTGAAGACTACTTGATAAAAGAGAGTAACATTCCTATTTTCTGTGATAATACATCTGCCATATGTCTTACTAAAAATCCCATAATGCATTCTAGAGGAAAGCACATTGAGATTAAGCATCATTTTATAAGAGACTATGTTCAGAAGGGTATTCTAGAAATAAAATTTGTAGACACTGATCATCAATGGGCTGACATATTTACAAAACCCCTTGCTGAAGATAGATTCAATTTTATAAGAAGAAATTTAAACTTTCATCTTATAGAAGAATGATTAATCTCAGCGTCTGAAGATAAACAAAATCTCAGCATCTGATATGACATAAGCATGTATGTACATAAGCATCTTTTTTTGTCATATGCATCATAACTCATCATCCGGTGAATCGGTTGCGTGCGTCCGAGCACACCCACACGTGTCACACGTGTTAAGGACTCAAGCGTCTCATCATATCTACTGAGTCATGATTATTTACGTTTTCAATAAAATCTTTTACTTTTAATTTGGCGTCTGCATTTAATGAAAAGGCGAATCTTTATTTTCTTTTCTTTTTGATTTAATTTTTATGTGGAAATACGAAGCGATATTTTGAAAAAGAACTGTACCATTCTCTATTAACTTTCCCACTACTCCACATTCTTCGCTCCACTCTGCATTTTCTGCAAAACCGTACTCGTTCTCTCTTTCTCTCTATCTCTCTCTGTGTGTGTTTTCGAACCCTAAAACCTCCATCATCTTCTCTTCACTTGTTACAATGGCCGACAGAAAGGTTGGACAATACACTGCTGCCTTCGATGTTCTCTCTGAGGCAAAACTTCTGAATGAGAACCGGGTTGATTTCGAAAACTTCAAGCTTTATGGTTTTGACTTTGAGGAAGGTCTTGAAAAACTGGGATGGAAGAACTACTTCATTTGGGAACCAGTGGACGTACTGCACTACGCCATTAAGGAATTCTGGGGAAGTGCATACTTACTTCCGGGGGAAATAATAGAAGGTCACATTAGAGGATTCAAACTACGCCTCACCATCAACTCTATTGCTCAGACAATCAAGTGTCCGTGTGAAGGAATCAGTTACCACTCAAACTGGGCTGATGCTTACAGAGGACTTGAGAGGGTCAATGAAGCTCTGTTTGAAAACTACCGTGAACTGAAGAAGAGGAACATCTCTCCCACAGCAAAAGACTTGAAAAGCCACTACCGTGTACTGCACAAAATCATCGCCAAGAGCGTGATTCTGAAGGCTGGGTCAAGTGACATAGTGAACTATAAGCAGAAGTTCATTATGAGGAACTACATGGATGGAAAGAAAATCAATCTGCCAAGGTTGATTATCAACAATCTGATAAATGCCCTTGTCTTCTCAAGGAAGAATGTTGATAAGAAGAACATCGTCAAGACAATCCCTTATGGAGTTCTTCTCTCCATTATGATGGTCAAAGATGGCATTGTAAGGAAGCTGACTGACTCCATCAACACAGAGGAAAAAGAAAAATACTTTGGTGTTGGTGCTGTTGTTCGTCCAGAAGTTTTTGGAGTCAACAGCCTGGTCAGGATGCAGCTTATTACAGGCTCCATGATCAAGAAGGTGAAAATAGAGCAACAAGAAGGAGAAGCTGAGAAGAAAACCACCAGAAGCTCAATGACTGGTGTGAAAAGACCTGCTGAGTCCCCTTCGAGGGAGACCAGAAGAACAAAGCAGAAGGTGGCACCTGCACCTACTGTTGAAGAACCAGAAGATGAGGATAGAATTCCTATCATAAAGGTCTTGGAGAAACAATTTAGACCAGCAGCTGAAAAGGATGTTTCAGCGTCCGGTCAAGGGAAGCAAATCCCTCCTCCTCCTCCTGTTGTTGTTGTCACCAGGGGGTCCAAAAGAAGGTTGGTCAAGCCATCAGAAGTTGACCCAAAGGTACTTGATTTTACTGCTGATGAATCAGTATCTGTATTTGATGCTCATGATGTTATTCCTGCAGCACCTTTGTCTGTTTCACAACCACAAACACAAACACAAACCAGGAAAACCAAAATGAGCCTCCAACAAACCTCAACTCTCTCTAAACCTACCCAACCATCATCCACTACACTCAACCTTAACCTACCACAAATTTCCTCAAATACTTCATTCACTTCATATATTTCCAAACTTCACTCTCATCCCTTCAATCTGTTATTCAAAATACCTCCCATTAATCCCTTTAAAACTTTCAAAATCACCAAAACCACACCCAACTTACTCACCATTACCCTTAAACCTACAGACGCTGGTGGAAGGAAAAATGTCTCATACAAACCACAGTTTGTTAAGTATGAGATATATCACAGCATCTACAATCGTCCCTCCACATGGCATTTGAAGACCTTCAGCTCTGGGTGCCCAGATTGGAGATTGTCTCTCCAATAAGTGCAACCTTCAAGGATGGAGAAGACCACTTCCAAATGTCATTTAAAGGAAGATTGAGACCAGAATCCGGAAGCAGAGCAATTCCCTTCTCTGTTGATCTTCCTAGATCCCTACCACAATCTGAACCACTCACTTTGGAAGAATGCAGAAGATGGATCACAGATGAAGAAGCTGCCTTCATGGCACATTGTCTTGAAATGAAGAAGATGGAAGTAATCGACAAAGACAGGATCCTTCTTACATTCGCTTAAGATAGTACCAGATAGACAAAGGTGGCTACCTTGGTCTATCCCCTGGAAAAAGGAAAGAACTCGCCTCGCAAGCGACCATTCAAAGAAGATCGGGCTAAAGGAGTATGAGAAGGCACCTAAAAAGTACAATCTTAAGGAATTCTCCCAGCTTCCGATTGCCAAGATCTCTGAGGATCATGCCAGAAGGTATTACCTGACTTCTCTGAAGGAAGATGAATGGAGAACTGGCTCCTCAAACTGCTGCAATGCTGAGAAGGCCACTATTCCAACAGTTGGCACAATCAGCAGAATTACTGACATCAATCTTAGAACAGTTTACTTCGATGATATGTTCAGATGCTCAGTAATCAGACCTTTTGACTGCATGAAGATATATGACCAATGGGCTGCTGTGACCAAGCACTTCGACATTGGATTTACTTGGAGTCAATGGTCTGAGTCTTGGAAAGCCAAAGCTATGCTACCATACCTCGTCCCCCTTGTGCTAGAAGAAGATGACAGGGAAAATCTGCGAAGAATTTACCTGGCAGAAAATGAAGCACTCTCCTTCACCTGTGAAGCCTTGAGTGTCTTTATCAGAAGTTTATGGGGAAGAGAAGCTGGAAATAGGTTTGACTCTTTCACTGCTGATGTTGTTCTTCACAGAGAAATCATCTTCATGAATATGCTGTATCCAGAAGATGTGAAATTTCAATGGGAAATTCAAACAGCATATGAGCTCAGAAGACTTGGAAATTTCTTCAAATGGTCGATACCAAATGACGCATTCTTTCTAAGAGCTCAAAGGAAGAAGGAATTGAGACTTCCGATATCTAACTGGGTGCTAGCAGAGCATCAGAAGATGAAACCTACACCTGTACCAGAAGTTGGATCTTCTACCTCTGTAGTTGAGATGGTCACCATTCCCAAAGCAGAATTTGAAGAGATGAAGGCCACCAACATGAAAGTCACTCAGCTGGAGACTGCTATGAAATTATTATATGAACGTCTCAACATCCCTCCACCACCTCTTCCAAACCCTTAAACTTTGTTTTGCTTTAAATTTTTTTTCTTTGGTACTAAGTGTTATTTCTTATTTTTGGTTGATACACTTATATATATAACTATTTTTGCTCTAATTATCTGCCTTATATTCAAATTTTTCTAAGTCTTATTTTTACTATGATGTGTTTTTACACTCTTTTTGTCTGATGACAAAAGGGGGAGTAAAAGAAAGGTATGATGAACACGTGAAAATCTGACTAACCCACCGTCCGATTTTCACCGTCCGATGAATACGCTGGAACTAAAGTATCATCCGATGAATACGCTGGAACTAAAGTATCATGCATAGCATTTCATACATAGCATTTGTGTAGTTTTTTATTAATGCGCTAATATTCATTGTTCTAGTGCTCTTATAATGTTAAATAAATATTTTTGGTACTAATGCTCTTACAATGATAAACAAAGTTGGTACAAGTTGATTAAATCAATCTTTTTAATCAGCATCCGATCTTACTCTGATACTTCTACGTATTTTGTTTTGCGATCACTTAATTGAATTTATTTATCAACTATCGCCTTAATACTAGAATTATCTTATATATCAAAATTGTTAAATTCAGGGGGAGACCCTTGATGTCATTTTGAAACTAAATTGTTCATCAACCTTAGATATTTGTCATCATCAAAAAGGGGGAGATTGTTGGAACCTAAACGATTGAGAAGTTTAGACCCTCATTAATTTTGATGATAACAAAGTATTCACAAGAGAACAATTTATGTTCTAACAATTCTTGAAGTGTGCAGATACTAATATTACATATAAAGCCACTCAAGCAAGAAGGAAGAAATTCTCAAGAGAAGGATACACTCCATGTGTCAAAGATCAGGATCATCCTAGTGAGCATCCGGAATTATCTCTTTATGACACTAGGCTTATCCATTTGCTTCGAGCGTCCGATCTTCCGATTCTCGAGCGGCGTCAACTTCATTTCAAATCACGTGTTGGTCACGTAGTTGCTCTTCCTCTCGGAAGTTTCGAACGGATTTCAAAATTGATCTTGGCGCTAAAATTGTTGTACGAGGTATCAAAGGTGACACCTTTAGCTAAAAGACAATAATCGTACAAGGAATTGTGAAAAGCAAGGTAGTACGAAAACGGTAATATGTACTACTGGGATATTCTCTGGAAAGGAAGAAAGAGACAGCTTTTTGAATTTACCTCACTCAATGAAAAGGAGCCATTTTTACTGTAACGGTAATATCCTTTAGAACTCCTATAAATACCCCAAGGTATCCATTGAAGAATAAGTCGAGACTGCTGAAATTGAAACTGCCAAAAACTGTACAAGAGTATATTGCTTCATTTACTGAAAACAAGCACTGTTGCTATACACTATAAAGAGTCAATACTCTGAAAGCACTGCTTCTGTGAGCAATCAAGTTTCAAGCCAAGTCTCTGGACTACAAGAACTGAACTCAGCGTCCGACACTTTCTTTTAGAAAGCATTTCTATATTGAGCTTAATTTTTATCCTCTCTGTGAGAGTTATTTATACTTGTATTCAAATTATTTGTAAAAGTTGTTTTGGCCCAGTTAAGGCTGTATCCTCAAAGGCTCGACTGTACTGAGTCATTTTGAGAAGTTGAGAGTATTGTCAAGGTTGTGACAGAATAATACTCTTGAGGAAATTGTAATCAGATTGATTATAGTGGAAAATCCTTCAGGAACGAAGGGACTAGACGTAGCTACCAGTTTGGTAGTGAACTAGTATAAACCTCTGTGTCTCTTGACTTTACTGCTTTCTATTTATCTTTATCCTGTTGTGTTAAAAACAAGTTTTCACAAACTGTTTTCCAGCGTCCGGCTTTATTTCCAGCATCTGTTTAACAAACTGTCTTAAAAAAACCTGTGTTCTAAGTGTTTTTAACTTACAGTTTGCAAAAAGTTTTCAACACAATTCAACCCCCCTTCTTGTGTTCACGTTCATATGATTCCTACTCTGAACTTCAACTTGCATTTGATGATCTTCTTAAGGACTCTGCTACTCTCTCTGTTGAGTATAAGAATTTGAAAAAGAAATTTTCAAAATTATCACAAGATTTTCAAGCTTTAAACAAAGAAAAATTTGTACTCAACAAAGAAAATCGTAAAATCGAAAATCAAGATCTCGATGGATAACCAACGCCTGATCGCTAATAAGCAACTGAAGTCGAGAGCTCTGCCGAAAGCTCTAAAGTTACTGAGCAATCCTAAATGCAAATCAAATGATTATGAATATGCTTTTCAAAAGTTTCTTGCAGAGTGTAACTCGTGAGCAAGCAAGCTTCAATGATTTGGGGTGTCGAAGAAATGACAACTCATGGTCTTGGTTATATATCGATGAACCTCTTTAGAAAATGATTCAAAGATCCTGGAGCAATCCAATAATCATAGTAAATGCTTGCGCTGTACTTACTGCAATAAACCTGGTCACTTGAAAAGTGCATATACTGTTTTTAAAACTGTGAAGGATAAGCCTCCTTCAAGAACTAACAAGAAAGGACCCAAAAAGCTATGGGTACCTAAAGATAAAATAGTCTATGTTGCAGACATGCTTAGCAACAAAGTCAACACACCTATCTTGGTACTTAGACAGTGGATGCTCGCGTCACATTACGGGAGAAAAGCATATGTTCCAAGAACTAAGGCCTAAAGAAGCTGGATTCGTTGGTTTCGGAGGAAACCAGAAAGGTAAAATAGTTAGAATTGGTCGCATCGGTAAAGGCTCTCTTCCCTCTATTGATAATGTACTATATGTTGAAAGACTTAAACATAACTTATTGAGCATAAGTCAATTATGTGACAATGGTTATGAAGTCATCTTTACAGAAACTGGATGTCTAGTAAAAAGCAAGAAAGACGGCTCTACTTTCTTTACTGCTAAGAGGAAACAAAATATTTACAAAATTGATCTCTCTGAACTTGCAAAACAAGATGTCAAGTGTCTCATGTCTATTGACGAAGAACAATGGATTTGGCACAAGAGATTGGGTCATGCCAATTTGAGATTAATCTCAAAATTAAACAAGCACAGTCTTGTCAGAGGCTTACCAAATCTCAAGTATCAATCTGATGCTCTCTGTGAGGCATGTCAAAGAGGAAAACAAGTTAAAACTTCTTTTCATTCAAAAAATGTTGTTTCAACCTCTAGACCACTTGAGCTTTTGCATCTTGATCTTTTTGGTCCAACAAGGATAGCCTCTTTAACTGGAAAGAAATATGGGTTAGTCATTGTTGATGATTTCACTAGATGGACATGGGTTAGATTCCTTGCTCACAAAGATGAGTCATACAGGTATTTCTTGTGATTGCAAAGCAGTTCAAAATGAAAAAGGAATTTGCATATCTTCTATTAGAAGTGATCATGGGGGAGAATTTGAAAATGAAAGCTTTCAAAAATTTTGCGATGATAACGGCATCTCCCACAATTTCTCTCTCCTAGAACACCTCAACAAAATGGTGTTGTAGAAAGGAAAAATAGGTCCCTCCAAGAAATGGCCAGACCATGATCAATGCGCTAATATTGCAAAACATTTTTGGGCGAAGCGGTAAACACAAATTGTTACATTCAAAATAGAATTTCTATTAGACCTATTTTGAAGAAGACTCCATATGAACTGTGGAAAGGAAGGAAACCAAACATATCATATTTTCATTCATTTGGTTGCACGTGTTACATTTTAAATACTAAGGATCGGCTTGGTAAGTTTGATTCAAAAGTCGACAAAGGAATCTTTTGGGATATTACGAAAGATCTAAAGCTTTTAGAATATACAATAAAGAAACTATGATGATGGAAGAATCCATTCATGTCAAATTTGATGACAAGAAGCCTGACACCCATGTCGTAGCTAGATGAATTATTTTCAGAATTAAATATAGGTAATACTACTAATAGTGAACCTACATCTTCATCGTCCGGTGGTGACGGACACAAGAATCTTCGAAGTGAATTCAGAAAGAGTTTGGAAGTACAAAGCCAATCATCCTAAAGATCAAATCATAGGAAAACCTGGAGATAAAGTAAGAACCAGATCCTCTTTTAAAGAGCATGCAAATATGGCACTACTCTCAGAAATGGAACCTAAAACGATTGATCAAGCATTAAAAGATGAAGGCTGGATTCTGGCCATGCAAGAAGACTTGAATCAGTTCCAAAAAAACGATGTATGGAAGTCGGTTACCTTACGGAAGATAAGCAAGCTATTGGCACTAAATGGGTATTTAGAAACAAGCTTGATGAAGATGGAAAGGTTGTGAGAAACAAGGCAAGATTAGTTGCTCAAGGGTACTCACAGGAAGAAGGTATTGATTTTACAGAAACATTTGCACCTATTGCAAGGCTGAATTCGAGATGAGCATGATGGGTGAACTGAAGTTTTTCCTTGGAATTCAAATCAAACAATGCAATGATGGTATATATATACATCAAAGCAAATATATCAAGGAATTGCTAAAGAAATTCAAAATGGTGGACTGCAAACCTATGTGTACTCCTATGCATCCCACATGTATTCTTGGTAAAGATGAAATTGGTAAAAAGGTAGATCAGAAGATGTACAGAGGTATGATTGGATCTCTACTTTATCTTATAGCTTCAGGACCTGATATTATGTTCAGCGTCTGTCTGTGTGCTAGGTTTCAATCAGATCCTAGAGAATCACACTTGAGTGCTGTCAAAAGAATCTTTAGATATTTGCAAGGATCTACTAAACTTGGTTTGCTTTATAAGAAATCAAAAGATTACAAGTTAGTAGGTTTCTGTGATGCTGACTTTGCTGGAGACCGAATTGAAAGAAAAAGCACAAGTGGAAGCTACCAATTCCTTGGAGCAAATCTTGTATCTTGGTCAAGCAAAAGGAAAAGCACGATTGCACTCTCAACAGCAGAAGCTGAGTATATTTCAGCAGCAAGTTGCAGCTCTCAACTTCTGTGGATGAAATATCAACTTGAAGACTATCTGATAAAAGAGAGTAACATTCCTATCTTTTGTGACAATACTTCTGCAATCTGTCTTACTAAAAATCCCATATTGCATTCACGAGCCAAGCACATTGAGATTAAGCATCACTTCATAAGAGACTATGTTCAGAAGGGTATTCTAGAAATAAAATTTGTAGACACTGATCATCAGTGGGCTGACATATTTACAAAACCCCTTGCTGAAGATAGATTCAATTTTATAAGAAGAAATTTAAATTTTCATCTTATAGAAGAATGATTAATCTCAACTTCAGATAATATACAAAATCTCAACATCTGGTATGACATAAGCATGTATATGAATAAGCATCTTATTTGTCATATGCATCATAACTCATCGTCTGGTGAATCGGTTGCGTGCGTCCGAGCACACCCACACGTGTCACATGTGTTAAGGACTTAAGCGTCTCATCACATCTACTGAGTCATAATTATTTATGTCTTTCGATAAAATCTTTTTCTTGATCTTACTTTTCTTTTGACGTCTGCATTTAATGAAAAGACGAATCTTTATTTTCTTTTCTTTTTTGATTTAATTTTTATGTGGAAATACGAAGCGATTTTTTGAAAAAGGACTGTACCATTTTCTATCAACTTTCCCACTACTCCACATTTTTCGCTCCATCACTTCACTCTGTGTTTTCTGCAAAACCGTTCTCTTTCTCTCTGTCTCTCTCTCTCTATGTGTGTTTTCGAACCCTAAAACCTCCATCACCTTCTCTTCAACTGCTACAATGGCCGACAGAAAGGTTGGACAATACATTGCTGCCTTCGACGTCTTCTCTGAGGCAAAACTTCTGAATGAGAACCGGGTTGATTTTGAGAACTTCAAGTCGCATGCTTTGATTTTGAAGAAGGTCTTGAGAAACTGGGCTGGAAAAACTACTTCATCTGGGAACCAGTTGACGTACTGAGCTACACTATTAAGGATTTCTGGGGGAATGCGTACTTACTTCCGGGGGAAGTCATAGAAGGACACATCAGAGGCTTCAAACTACGCTTCACCATCAACTCTATTGCTCAGACGATCAAGTGTCCGTGTGAAGGAATCAGTTACCATGCAAACTGGGCTGATGCTTACAGAGGACTTGAAAACGTCAACGAAGCCCTGTTTGAGAACTACCGTGAACTGAAGAAGAAGAAGAACATCACTCCCACGGCCAAAGACTTGAAAAGCCACTACCGAGTACTGCACAAAATCATCGCCAAGAGCGTGATTCTGAAGGCTGGCTCAAGCGACATAGTGAACTACGAGCAAAAGTTCATTATGAGGAACTACATGGATGGGAAGAAAATCAATCTGCCAAGGTTGATTATCAACAATCTGATAAATGCCCTTGTCTTCTCAAGGAAGAGCGTCAATAAGAAGAATATCGTCAAGATAATCCCTTATAGAGTTCTTCTCTCCATTATGATGATCAAAGACGGCGTTGTGAGAAAGCTGACTGACTCCATCAACACAGAGGAAAAAGAAAAATACTTTGGTGTTGGCCGTTGTTCGCCCGTAAGTTTTGGAGTCAGCGGTTTGGTCGGATGCGACTAATTACTGGCTCTATGATCAAGAAAGTGAAAATAGAGCAACAGGAAGGAGAAGCTGAAAAGAAAACCACCAGAAGCTCAATGACTTGTGTGAAAAGACCTGCTGAGTCTCCTTCAAGGGAGACAAGAAGAACAAAACAGAAGGTGGCTCCGGCACCTACTGTTGAAGAACCAGAAGATGAGGATAGAACCAGAAGACAAGAAGAACTGAAGCACAACAATGAACTAATTTAAGATGGAATAAATTGGAATTTTCCCTTCAAAATGAATAATTATCTTCAAATAAGAATCTCGAATAACAGACCATATGGTGTATATAGTCAATAATGTAAATTTTGATTAAATATCATGTAACGTATATATACATATGCACTAGATGAAACCACGTGCGTTGCAGGGGTTTTCTTATATTTTATATAAGATATATTTTAAAAAAAATGTATGAAAGTTATATAATTTAAATATATAGAAATATTTTATATAAATCTGTCTACAAATTGGTGTTCACTTGATGCATAGTCATATTTTACCATGTTTTTAGTTTTTGTTGACAGACTTAGTAGGTAAATTATGTAACAATTTAGTATCCCATCAAAAAATGTAATAATTAAGTATAGTCGTATTGAAATATTCTATTAACTTACTCGTTTATTTATAAATATCTTTGTATATCTTTTTTGTTAGCATATTTAATAATTAGAATTATTAATTTTTTAATAAGATTATAATTGAAACATTAATATGTCAAAAGATAACTCTATCAAATAAAAACTCTATTAAGAAGCTTATTAATCATATTATGGTATAATTATACTTTTTTCATATGTATATTTCTTATCTTGTTTATCAAAAAATAATTTCAATCCTTATTGTTATATTATTTTTTTTGGCACAATTGTTATATTATTGTTGACAATGAGATATATAATTGTCCATGATAAAATATAGATTTTATCAAATGTAATCTCACATATTTTAGAAATTATTATAGGCTTTTAGTTATCATCGCTACGTATAATCTAATTTTTGGATGTCATTTTGTTATACAATTGGATGTTAATTTTTTCTACAAACAAAATGTCATTTGGAGTCATTTATTATCGAAAGTATTTTTAAAATAAGTATTTTTACATCAGTGTCACTTTTTATAAAAATCTTTATTATAACTATTTAATATCTTACAATAAGGAGTTTTATTTCATTGCAAATTTCTTATCTAATATTAATGTTTCTAAGTAGCATAATTGGTAAACAAAAATTTAGAAAATATAGTAAATTTGAAGTTTTGTAGCATAATTGGTATTTCTAATTTTTTTTTGGAAAGCTAATTGGTATTTCTAATTTAATATTAATATTTCAATTTTTTTATAGTCAATATAATACTGTAATTCACCATCAATTGATTTAACATCCTTTGACAATAAAGATTATTTTGAACATATTAATCACATTAAAAATTTGAATTGAAAACCATTCACTTATTCTTTAAAATTCAAGTTGAGTCATTTAAATATGTGATACATTATAAATATCATTAACTTAATTTTGAGATATTTTTAAATAGAGAATAGCACTTGGTATTGCCATTAGCTAATTTTAATAAATGACACTATATTTTATATTTTATACTTGATAATTATATTTATTAATTTATAGTGTAACTTTTTTGTATTTTTAGTTGTTTGTTAAATTTATAATTAACAATTAACATTACAGTTAAGGAATTTTAATATTTAATAGAATGTCCATGAAATTTCATATTTAATAGTTTTTATTTGACTGAAAAAGATATTCATTCATTCAGATTGGTAAAATACATCGAAAACAACACAAATTCAACATCGCTAAAATCGAAAATGATGAATCTTCGAACAAACTCACAGCACCCATGTTAATAGCATATAGCAACAAAATGGCAACAAATGTAACAAAATCAAAGTGACCAAAATACCCATGCCTCCGGATCTGTAACGTTGACGATCAAGTCTGGATTGAATCTGTAATGGATCGATGCTGATCTGCCAATTTAAACCAAACGAACACTGTAAAAAGATAGAAAACCACACAACGCCGCACTAAGACGACGAATAAAATAACGGTGCACTCAGACGACGAAATCACGGAAAAGACGAAAGAAAAACTTGATCTATTTGGAAAGACCACTTATTTATATAAAAAGAGAGAAAAAACGATATAGAGGGGTGATTCCAGGCCAAAAAATGGCCAAAACACCCCCTCCGATAAATGAGGAAGAAGGAAGAGAGCAGTAGAGGGAAGGTTTTCGTATGTAATAGTTGATACAACTAATATTTAATAAAGTTATAAAATGTTGAAATTAATTAATAAAAACAATTGAAATGTTGTAACTCATGGAGTAAAATAAATTTATTTATTCCTAAAGCTCATGATTTTTTTACTTTTACATATGTGTGTGTGTGTGTAGAGATAGAGAGGTAGATAGATATATATAATGAGATAATATACAATATCATATAAATTTTTTCAATAGTAAATAGCATGCTCTTATTTTTTATAGTAACTAATTTTATTAAATATTATTATTTTTTATATTTAATAAAATGATAAAATTGAATAATAGGAATAATTGAAAGGTTGTAACTCATAGATTAAAATGTACTTGTATTCAAAGTTATCTCTTAATTTTATCAAGTTGTAAATAATATTTAACATTATCATTAAGCAATTTTAATATTTTTTATTATTATTAGTAGTAGTAGTAGTATTATTAAAATACATAAGGAACCCGTAAAAACTAAATAGCAAAACAACAATAATAGTTAATTTTAAGCATCAACGAAAGTAAGAAATAAATAACAACAATAAAAATGACACAAATAAAAAAGTGTTGCACTGGACCATTAGTTCCCATTTAAAACAAAAAAGACAAAACAAACAAGCAAACATAATATAATATTAAGTAATAAAATGGCAGCCCTAGCACGAAAAAACGTAAAAGGGATGCCTAAATGGTAGTGTTAATGAACGGAACATGTATCAAGCATATTATGGAATAATAAAAATTGTACATGTAATGGTGAATATTCAAGGAACAAAAACAATTCTTCCAATACATCATACAACTTCATCAAAGCTATTAAAATTAAACATTTTTTTGAAGAGCAATATTAAAATTAAACATGATTCTTGGGCTAGCTTTACAAAAAAATTGTTGTATCAATTGTTTGATTCACCAGTAGATCCAAATTTATCCTTCTGTCACTTTGACTACTAATATGGAATGGTAGTTCTTGGTGAAGAAGTTGTTTTCCTTTTCAGAATTTTGAAGAACCCGAACCCCTTTGCTATGTTTTTTTTCTATCAATGTAAACTCCAATTTTCCTCTCTGGCCACTCTTGTATCTCTCTTTGTGCACTATGCTTCTTCTCCGGTGACCCACTCATTCCTTCAGCTCACATGTGAATCTTGTTTTTCTTTGTGAAATTTTTCGTCAATATTCGTCCCCCACCATAACAATTTGTCTCCTTTAAATAGTTATTTCTTATTATAATCGACTAAAACTCTATCTCTTCCACTCATAGTCCACAAACCCATGAGTTTATTGCCAATTAAAGCAATAATTCATATTAACGTGAAACCGATTCTCTTTCAATGCATAACTGTTACACAAAAAAGAATTTCAAAGGCTCACTAATTATTTACTATTTTAAAGACAATTTAGATTAAATGTGAAACAATAGGGATGGATTATAGAAATTAAGTAGGGATGGTAACAATTAATAAAAGTATAAAATTGTTCAATTTAGATTAAATTTTACACTAATATAATTGGTCAAGTTTAATTTAGACAATTGTAATAAATACAACATTATACACTTAAACTCATGAAATATACATTAAAGAAACAAATACATACTTTATAAAAAATAAAAAAGACATGATTTAAATATCAAAATAATTTGTAATACTGGTATGGATGATTTATTTATTTTAAATATATCAATAATATGAACCTCGAGTTTAATTTCATAGATTTTATATGTTCGAATTTAGTGTTTATTTTTTGTTTAAAGTGGACATTTTTTTTTGTTCTTTTGATTCTATGCTAAAATAAATTGATTTTAAAGTTAAAATAAATCTTTAAAAGGTAAAGAAAATGGGAAATCTATTTAGTGCACAACCTCTGTTTAAATGTGTCGGATTAATAAAATACCAACAAATTGAAAATGAATATATTTTTAATTCAACTCATTTAATCAGTAAGTTTAAATGACTAGGTTAAAAATATCATTTGGCCAATTTAACACGTAATAAATACGTATCTCTAATTTATTGCTCTTTTTCATGGATCTAATTTATTGATATAATACAAAAAAGTTGGATCCACCTGATTTACACCAACATTTTATTGTTATACAATTGTCTTAAAACTTTTTTTTTTTTACTCATCAATTGTCTTAAGTCTGAATTTCATACAATTGTCTTAAGTCTTTTTTTGTTGTTGACAAAAGCTGGGCTAAGCCATTTCATTTATAATACTTGAAAAAATATATGTTGGGGTGTCAATAAAAAGACGGGGGCTAGTTAACGATGTGGCCATCCTAGCTAACGCATGAGCAACCTCATTTGCTTGCCTCCTAGTAAACTCAACATGAGAGTTTGATAAACAAGAAAACAAGATATGTCTACATTCTAAGACATCCACAACTCTTTTGGAGACTGATCTTGCGGTCGATTGAAGCTATCCACAACTCTTTTGGAGTCCAACTCGAAGTCTACACGGTCTAATTTAAGATCACAAACCCACAGAATGGCATGTAGGAGGCCAAGTGTTTCCCCCTCATCCACATAGCACAAAGGTGATAGCCACATAGTTTTAGCCAAGGACCACTTGTTGATAGCCACACAGTTTTAGCCATGGTCCTTGATAGCCACATATTTTTTAATTATTAGTGGATGCTTTAAGTGGTCCCTGATTATAATGTTTTGTACGTATATATTTGTGATATTGTTCTACTGACCACATACATCATCATAATTGAAGTATACCAAACCAACACACATTAGTCCAAGTGGTGTGACCTCGGGTCTTTTAAGTAAGGTCTCGGATTCGAGTTTTGTAGATGAAAAAAAAACGTGTTTGGAAAAGGTTAGCCAGATTGCACATTTAGTCACCATTTTTTTATAACAAAAGAACTGAAGCAAAACAATGAACTAATTTAAGATGGAATAAATTGGAATTTTCCCTTCAAAATGAATAATTATCTTCAAATAAGAATATCGAATGACAGACCATATGGCGTATATAGTCAATATTGTAAATTTTGGGTAAATATCGTGTAACATATATATACATATCCACTAGATGAAACCCCGTGCGTTGCACAGGTTTTCTTAAATTTTATATAAGAAATATTTTAAAAAAATGTATGAAAGATATATAATTTAAATATATAAAAATATTTTATTTTAATCTCTCAACAAATTGATGCTCACTTGATGCATAGTCATATTTTACCATGTTTTTAGTTTTTATTGACAGACTTAGTAGGTATTTTATGTAACAATTTAGTATCCCATCAAAAAAATGTAATATTTAGGTATAGTCATATTGAAATATTGTATTAAATTAATCATTTATTTACAAAATAATCTTTTATATATATATAGATAGATATATTATTTGTTAGCATATTTAATAATTAGAGTTATTAATTTTTAATAAGATTATAATTGAAACATTAATATGTCAAAAGATAACTCTATCAAATAAAAACTCTATCAAAAAAGCTTATTACTCATATTATGGTATAATTATACTTTTTTCATATGTATATTTCTTAACTTGGTTATCAACAAATAATTTCAATCCTTATTGTTATATTATCTTTTTTCATATTATGGTATAATTATACTTTTTTCATATGTATATTTCTTAACTTGGTTATCAACAAATAATTTCAATCCTTATTGTTTTATTAACTTTTTTGGGCACAACTGTTATATTATTGTTGACAATGAGATATATAATTGTCCATGATAAAATATAGATTTTATCAAATGTTATCTGACATAATTTAGCAATTATTATTAGCTTTTGGTTATCATCGCTACGTATAATCTAAATTTTGGATGTCATTTTGTTATACAATTTGATGTTATTTTTTTTCTACAAACAAAATGTCATTTGGAGTCATTTATCATCGAAAGTATTTTTAAAATATGTATTTTTACATCAGTGTCACTTTTTGTAATAATCTTTATTATAACTATTTAATATCTTACAATAAGGAGTTTTATTCCATTACAAATTTCTTATCTAATATTAATGTTTCTAAGTAGCATAATTGGTAAAAAAAAAATTAGAAAATATAGTAAATTTGAAGTTTTGTAGTAAAATTGGTATTTCTAATATTTTTTTTGGAAAGCTAATTGGTATTTCTAATGTAATATTAATATTTCTATTTTTTTATAGTCAATAAAATACTGTAATTCACCTTCAATTGATTTCACCTCCTCTGACAATAAAGATTATTTTGAACATATTAATCACATTAAAAATTTGAATTGAAAACCATTCACTTATTCTTTAAAATTCAAGTTGAGTCATTTTATTATGTGATACATTATAAATATCATTAACTTAATTTTAAGTTATTTTTTAAATAGAAAATAGCACTCAGTATTGCCATTAACTAATTTTAATAAATAACACTATATTTTATATTTTATACGTGATAATTATATTTAATAATTTATAGTGTAACTTTTTTGTATTTTTAGTTGTTTGTTATATTTATAATTAATAATTAACATTGTAGTTAAGGAATTTTAATATTTAATAGAATGTCTAAAAAATTTCATATTTAATAGTTTTTATTTGGCTAAAAAAGATATTTATTCATTCAAATTGGTAAAATACATCGAAAATAACACAAATTCAACATCGCTAAAGTCGAAAAGGATGAATCTGTGAATAAACTCACAGCACCCAGGTTAATAGCATAAAACGGCAAAATGCCTACTAATGTGACAAAATCAAAGTGACCGGAATACTCATGCCTCCGGATCTGTAACATTGACGCCCAAGTCTTGATTGAATCAATAATGGATCGAAGCTGATCTACCAATCTGAACTAAACAAACACTGTAAAAAGACAAAAAACTAAACAACGCCGCACCAAGACGACGAACAAAATAACGCCGCACTCAGACGACGAAATCACAGAAAAGACGAAAGAAAAACCAGATCTATTTGGAAAGACCACTTATTTAGATAAAAGGAGAGAAAAAACGATGTAGATGGGTGATTCCAGGCCAAAAAATGGCCAAAACCACCCCCTTCGGTGGATGAGGAAGAAGGAGGAGTGGAGTAGAGGGAAGGTTTTCATATATAATAGTTGATACAACTAATATTTAATAAAGTAATAAAATGTTGAAATTAATTAATAAGAGCAATTGAAATGTTGTAACTCATGGAGTAAAATAAATTTATTTATTCCCAAAGCTCATGATTTTTTTTACTTTTACATATGTGTGTGCGTGTGTAGAGATAGATAGATAGATATAATGAGATAATATATAATATCATATAAATTTTTTCAATAGTAAATAGCATGCACTTATTTTTTACAGTAACTAATTTTATTAAATATAATTATTTTTATATTTAATAACAATTTTTGATAAATTATATTATATTTATATTCAATACTAAAGATCAAGTCTCCTTAAATTAAATTAATAAATTAATTAATATTTAAAAATAATAATTAAATAGAGTAATAAAATGATGAAATTGAATAATAGGAATAATTGAAAGGTTGTAACTCATAGATTAAAATGTACTTGTATTCAATGTTATCTCTCAATTTTATTAAGTTGTAAATAATATGTAACATTATCATTAAGCAATTTTAATATTTTATTATTATTATTATTATTAGTAGTAGTAGTAGTATTATTAAAATAAGTAAGGAACCCGTAAAAACTAAATAGCAAAACAACAATAATAGTTAATTTTAAGCATCAAAGAAAGTAAGAAATAAATAACAATAAAAGTAACACAAATAAAAAAGTGTTGTGCTAGACCGTTAGTTCCCATTTGAAACAAAAAAGACAAACAAACAAGCAAACATAATATAATATTAAGTAATAAAATGGCATCCCTAGCACGAAAAAACGTAAAAGGGATGCCTAAATGGTAGTGCTAATGAACAGAACATGTATCAAGCATATTATGGAATAATAAAAATTGTGCATGTAATGGGGAATATTCAAGGAACATAAACAATTCTTCCAATACATCATACAACTTCATCAAAGCTATTAAAATTAAACATTTTTTTAAAGAGCAATATTAAAATTAAACATGATTCTTGGGCTAGCTTTACAAAAAAATTGTTGTATCAATTGCTTGATTCACCAGTTGATCCAAATTTATCCTTTCGTCACTTTGACTACTAATATGGAATGGTAGTTCTTCGTGAAGACGTTGTTTTCCTTTTCAGAATTTTGAAGAACTCTATCAATGTAAACTCTAATTTTCCTCTCTGGCTACTCTTCTATCTCTCTCTGTGCATTATGCTTCTTCTCCTACGACCCACTCATTCCTTCAGCTCACATGTGTATCTTGTTTTTCTTTGGGAAATTTTTCGTCAATATTCGTCCCCCACCATAACAATTTGTCTCCTTTAAATAGTTATTTCTTATTATACCTGACTAAAACTCTATCTCTTCCACTCGTAGTCCACAAACCCACGAGTTTATTGCCAATTAAAGTAATAATTCATATTAATGTGAAACCGTTTCCCTTTCAATGAATAACTGTTACACCAAAGAGAATTTCAAAGGCTCACTAATTATTTACTATTTTAAAGACAATTTAGATTAAATGTGAAACAATAGGGATGTATTATAGAAATTGAGTAGGGATGATAACAATTTATAAATGTATAAAATTGTACAATTTAGATTAAATTTTACACTAATATAATTGGTCAAGTTGAATTTAGACAATTGTAATAAATACAACATTATACACTTAAACTTATGAAATATACATTAAAGAAACAAATGCATACTTTATAAAAAATAAAAAATACATGATTTAAATATCAAAATAATTTGTAATACTTGTATGAAAGATTTATTTATTTTAAATATATCAATAATATGAACCTCGAGTTTAATTTCATAGATTTTATATGTTCGAATTTAGTGTTTATTTTTGGTTTAAAGTGGACATTTTTGTTTTTTGTGCTTTTAATTCAATGCAAAAATAAGTTGATTTTCAAGTTAAAATAAATCTTTAAAAGATAAAGAAAATGAGAAATCTATTTAGTGCACAACTTCCGTTTAGATGTGTCGGATTAATAAAATACCAACAAATTTAAAATGAATATATTTTTAATTCAACTCATTTAATCAAAGAACTTTATAGGATTAGGTTAAAAATTTACTTTGGCCAATTTACCACGTAATAAATCCGTATCTCTAATTCATTGCTTTTTTTCATGGATCTAATTTCTTGATATAATACTAAAAGTTGGATCCACCAGATTTACACCAACATTTAATTGTTATACAATTGTCTTAAGTCTTTTTTTTTTTTACTCAACAATTGTCTTAAGTCTGAATTTCATACAATTGTCTTAGGTCATTTTTTTTGTTGACAAAAGAAGGGCTACGCCATTTCATTTATAATACTTGAAAAAATATATGTTGGGATGTCAATAAAAAGATGGGGGCTAGTTAACGATGTGGCCACCCGAGCTAACGCATGAGCAACCTCATTTACTTGCCTCCTAGTAAACTCAACATGAGAGTTTGATAAACAAGAAAACAAGATATGTCTACAATCTAAGATATCCACAACTCTTTTGGAGACATCATCTTGCGGTCGATTGAAGCTATCCACAACTCTTTTGGAGTCCAACTCGAAGTCTACACGGTCCAATTTAAGATCACAAACCCACTGAATGGCATGTAGGAGGCCAAGAGTTTCCCCCTCATCCACTGAGCACAGAGGTGATAACCACATAGTTTTATCCAAGGACCACTTGTTGATAGCCACATAGTTTTAGCCATGGTCCTTGATAGCCACATATTTTTTAATTATTAGTGGATGCTTTAAGTGGTCCCTGATTATAATGTTTTGTACGTATATATTTGTGATATTGTTCTATTGACCACATACATCATCATAATTGAAGTATACTAAACCAACACACATTAGCCCAAGTGGTGTGAGCTCGGGTCTTTTAAGTAAGGTCTCAGATTCGAGTTTTGTAGATGGAAAAAAAAAGTGTTTGGAAAAGGTTAGCCTGATTGCCCACCTTGTCACCATTTTTTTAATAAAAAAAGAATTGAAGCACAACAATGAATGAATTTAAGATGGAATAAATTGGAATTTTCCCTTCAAAATGAATAATTATCTTCAAATAAGAATATCGAATGACAGACCATATGGTGTATATAGTCAACATTGTAAATTTTGAGTAAATATCGTGTAACATATATATACATATGCACTAGATGAAACCCCGTGCGTTGCACGGGTTTTCTTATATTTTATATAAGATATACTTTAGAAAAATGTATGAAAGATATATAATTTAAATATATAAAAATATTTTATATAAATCTCTCAACAAATTGATGTTCACTTGATGCATAGTCGTATTTTACTTTTTAGTTTTTGTTGACAGACTTAGTAGGTATTTTATGTAACAATTTAGTATCCCATCAAAAAATGTAATAATTAAGTATAGTCATATTGAAATATTGTATTAACTTACTAATTTATTTACAAAATAATCTATTGTATATATTATTTTTTAGCATATTTAATAATTAGAATTATTAATTTTTTAGTAAGATTATAATTGAAATATTAATATGTAAAAAGATAACTCTATCAAAGAAAAACTCTATCAAAAAAGCTTATTAATCATATTATGGTATAATTATACTGTTTCCATATGTATATTTCTTTTCTTGGTTATCAACAAATAATTTCAATCCTTATTGTTATATTATTTTTTATGGGCACAACTGTTATATTATTGTTGCCAATGAGATATATAATTGTCTATGATAAAATATGTTATCTCACAAAATTTAGCAATTATTATTGGCTTTTGGTTATCATCGTTATGTATAATCTAATTTTTGGATGTCATTTTGTTATACAATTGGATGTTATTTTTTTCTACAAATAAAATGTCATTTGGAGTCATTTATCATCGAAAGTATTTTTAAAATAAGTATTTTTTACATCAGTGTCACTTTTTGTAATAATCTTTATTATAATTATTTAATATCTTACAATAAGGAGTTTTATTCCATTACAAATTTCTTATCAAATATTAATGTTTCTAAGTAGCATAATTGGTATTTTTTTGTAAAAAATATAGGAAAATTTAAGTTTTGTAGCTTAATTGATATTTCTATTTTTTTTTTTGGTAAGCTATTTGGTATTTCTAATGTAATATCAATATTTTTAAATTTTATAGTCAATATAATACTGTAATTAACCTTCAATTGATTTAACCTCCTTTGACAATAAAGATTATTTTGAACATATTAATCACATTAAAAATTTGAATTGAAAACCATTCACTTATTCTTTAAAATTCATGTTGAGTCATTTTAATATGTGATACATTATAAATATCATTGACTTAATTTTAAAATATTTTTTAAATAGAAAATAGCACTTAGTATTGCCATTAACTAATTTTAATAAATAACACTATATTTTATATTTAATAATTATATTTAATAATTTAAAGTGTAACTTTTTTGTTATATTTATAATTAATAATTAACAGTGTTGTTAAGGAATTTTAATTTTTAATAGAATGTCTAAGAAATTTCATATTTAATAGTTTTTTTTTTACTAAAAAAGATATTCATTCATTCAAATTGGTAAAATACATCAAAAACAACACAAATTAAACATCGCTAAAATCGAAAAAGATGAATCTGCGAACAAGCTCACAGCACCCAGGTTAATAGCATAAAACAGCAAAATGCCTACAAATGTGACAAACTCAAAGTGACCAGAATACCCATGCCTCCGGATCTGTAACGTTGATGTCCAAGTCTTAATTGAGCTGATCTGTCAATCTGAACCAAACGAATACCGTAACAAGACAGAAGACTAAACAACGCCGCACTAAGACGACAAACAAAATAACGCCGCATTCAGACGATGAAATCACGAAAAACGCGAAAAAAATCTAGATCTAATTGAAGAACCACTTATTTAGATAAAAGGAGAGAGAAAAAACGATGTAGAGGGGTGATTCTAGGCTTAAAATGGCTAAAACACCCCCTCCGGTGGATGAGGAAGAAGGAAGAGAGGAGTAGAGAGAAGGTTTTCATACGTAATAGTTGATACAACTAATATTTAATAAAGTAATAAAATGTTGAAATTAATTAATAAGAGCAATTGAAAGGTTGTAACTCATGGAGTTAAATAAATTTATTTATTCCTAAAGCTCATTTTTTTTTTTACTTTTATATATGTGTGTGTGTAGAGATAGATAGATAGATATAAATGAGAAAATATACAATATCATATAAATTTTTTCAATAGTAAATAGCATGCACTTATTTTTTTACAGTAACTAATTTTATTAAATATAATTATTTATTATATTTAATAACAATTTTTAATAAATTATATTATAATTATATTCAATACTAAAAATAGTAAATAGCTTGCACTTATTTTTTACAGTAACTAATTTTATTAAATATAATTATTTTTTATATTTAATAACAATTTTTAATAAATTACATTATATTTATATTCAATACTAAAGATCAAGTCTCCTTAAATTAAATTAATAAATTAATTAATATTTAAAAATAATAATTAAATAGAGTAATAAAATGATAAAATTGAATAATAGGAATAACTGAAAGGTTGTAACTCATAGATTAAAATATACTTGTATTCAATGTTATCTCTCAATTTTATCAAGTTGTAAATAATATTTAACATTATCATTAAGCAATTTTAATATTTAATAGAACTTCTAAGAATTTTTTTACAATAATATCTAAATAGAGTAATAAACAAAACTAAAAATCTAAATAGAGTAATAAAATGATAAAATTGGTGAAAGGTAAATGAAAGATTGTAACTCATGAACAGAAATAATTTTTTATTTAATGCTAAAACTCAAGCTTTCTTGTAAATATAGTAATTGTAACATCCCAAATTTGCTAAGCCTAATTATTAGAGACTTTATGTGAAAAAGGGATTTAATCCCTAAGGGTTAAATAGAGTTTAAAGCCTTTAACTTAGTAAATTAAATCTAAGTTGGAAAATAGGGGTAAAATGATAATTTTACCCAAAGATTTTGGAAATGTGAGACTAATTATTCCTGTGTAATTTTATGGATTAAATTACCCAAAGTTTTATTAGGAACCAATGGATAGATTAAGAAATTAAGATTGGATTTTGTAAGTCAAAATTTTTATTAAACCTTTGACCATTACTCCACCATACACCCTATTTCATTTTATCCCACACTAGCACCCCTCATCCTCTCCATCCTTCCTTTTAGTTCGAATGTACAAAGCAAAAAGAAAGGAAAACAAAAAAACAAGAAAAGAAGGAAAAGAGGAAGAAGAAGGAGAAGGGTGTGCGAGGAGGAAGAGGAGAGGGAGGAGGCTGCTTTGCTCGTGTGCAAGAAGCGGAGGAGGTGGCAGCGGCCACCGTGAGCAAAGAGAGAAGGGAGAAGCCGAGAGAGAGAAGGGGAAATCGAGGGAGAGAAAGAGTTCTCCATGGAGAAGAAGAGAAGGGAAAAATGGAATAGGAAGAAGGAGGTTCTACCTCCATTGGAACCTAAGGAAGAAGAATCAAGGACCCTCAACTAATCTCTTCATCTCCATCAACCTTCAAACCTAGGGTTTTCTCTCTAACAATCAATGTGAGTTTTCCTTAGGGGTTATTCTCATTTAGAGGTTGGGAACCTTGAAAAACCCATTATTAGGTTGATTTCCCTTATTGCATGTCTTGATTGTGTTGCTCTTGTTATGTATGCATGTGTGTTTTGTGGAATTCTTGAACACTAGTATGTTGTTGAGACCTTTGGTGGTTTATTTGATTGATTTTTGTAATGACTTGTGAGTTTGTGGGATTGTTGAAAGAATCCCATTTATTTTATTGTGGGTTGCTTTATGTGCCCTTAAGGTGTTTGTGATAATTCCTCAAAGAGTATTCTTGTCAATTTTACTTTGGTTTTGCTTGGTTGTGAAGTTCCAAGAATGTTTAGATTTGAGTATGTTGTGGTCATTGATAGTGCCTTAAATTGACTAGTAAGTATATCATTTTTTATCCATGATAAAAGTGAGGATTAGTGTTGATGTGTTATTTGATAAGCTTAAGTTTGGAATGAATCTCCTTTAAGTAATGTGTTAAAACTAGAAAGATTATGCATTTGACATTCTCACGTTAGTTATTTAATGCGATTCGTTTCGATTGATAATTGTCATTCATGAACGGTATATGAGGGGATGGGATCAAGGGAACTCACTGAGATTTTTATATCTCACCCTTTTCCTTTATTCGTTTCAGATGACAGGTACACCAATAACGGGAAATGTCCGTCAGTGGTTTATACTAGATCACGCGTCCTAGTTTTGTATTGATCAAAGTAAATTTCGCATTTCGAAACTCTAGTTTATGTCTGACATGTTAGAATTTAAAAAAAAAAAGAGATTGTCCAGGCTTATAAATGCCAAATAGTCATGATTCTTTATGTATTTTAAGTTTTAATTAGTCAAAGTTATGTAATTACCTTTAAAGGTTCATTATTTTAGCACGTAATCCCCTGATTAGAGTCGAGGCATTACATTATGGTATCAGAGCAGTTCGACCCTCTCGGACTGTGAGTCAAGTGTGTCTAGAAGTGATCCGGTTTAGGAAAGTGTCAATAGTGTCTGTAAATCTGAGTTTTCCAAATTCTTTTGATAAATTATTGAGGTAGGCTACCTCAAGGATTTGTCTAAAGAATGAGGAGGATGAAGATGAACAGGAATTTGTGTAGTGTTTCCTCATTTTTCGAGATTTCTAAATATATGTATATACTTACACGTGAGGGTGTATACATATATGCAATGATTTGGATGAAGGATTAATTGAATTGCGTGATTTATGTTGAATGATGTATACGTTAGGGTTTTTGCCTTTTTCTACTTGGCTTAAGCTATGTGAGTGATTGATTCATGTGTGATATTCTATTAATTCGCTAATGCGTTGAATTCATTTTTGTTTATTGAATAATGGATTAGAGGAATATATTCATGATTGAACATTCTATTATCCTGTCTTGAAGTTGAAATGTCGGTTCTTTTTGGGTGGAAAAGGGTTGGCTGTTGACCCCCGCACTGACACACGCTTCAGGTTTCCTTCATTATTCTCTCCACGAAGGGGATTTTGAAGTTATGTTTGTGTTGAACAGCGAATATACGAAAGTGAGCTCTTCTCACTTAGAGGATGGGCAAACATAAGACCCTCCTTTAGAGCTTTTGCTTCCTTCCCATTTTGTGTGTGTTTTGAGTGCAAACATGATTGTTGAGGAACTATGATATGGGTTTGGTTTATTTGATTTGTCCAAAGTTTAATGTTTTGGGTAACCTGTGAGTTTTGTATGTGATTGTAATTTTGATGCCAAATGCTTTGATTCAACACTTAAACATGTTTGATCATGGATGTTGAGTCTTATTCTTTTGGTTTTGGTATTGAATTCATGAGCAACATAGAATGTGTTTAGGTTTTCATGCAATTCACTCATTTAGGGAGTGTCCTTTGGGTACTCAATTGGAATCATTGATTGTGGATTGTATTGGATGAGTTTAAGTTAGGTTGTTCATAAGTACTTTTTGGCATGTGATTCATGAAATTATTTGTGATTAGCATGTTAAATGAATTATCCCTCTAATTACTAAGTTTGAATCCCTGATTTGAGCCTTAAATTCTTTGGAATTGGTTTGGATTGAGTTGAATTAAATATTGGAATGGGACTAATCAAGAAAATCTATTTTCTGCGCAATTCTGCAGCAAAGCGCGTGATGCGCCACTTAGACGCGCGCAACGCTCAAGGAAACAGAAAGGTAGTGCAGTAATACACATGACGCGCGCTTGAGCGCGCGCGACGCGGGCGAGAACAGTATAAGGCACACAGAACGCGCATGAAGCGTGCATAGGCAGAATCAAAATTCTGCCATGTGCTTGACGCGCACCAGAACGTGCTGGAGCGCGCTCAGTTGTGCAGCTTTGTGTTAATTCACATTTTAAAGGCCTCTAAGGCTGTAGATACTTATTTTTAGTGTTCTAATCCAAGGGATATCATGGGAATCCCTTAGAAGAGTTGTTTCAATTTAAGCTCTCTTTGAAATGCTCTATGATTAAGATATGAATGCAATGCCCATAAGTTGGAATTTCTTTAGGTCTGTCTAAATAGAATGGCTATATGTTTATGTGTGAATGCTTAGAAGTATGAGCTAGGTGTTCCAAACATTTGAAAGTTGAAGTTTGATTTATGATCTAGGACTTGGGTCTTTGAGTAATAGGGTTTCAACCCTAGTTATGTTATAGTGACAAATTATGTGAATTGCTTAAGAGTTAAGACGATTGAATGGACGATACAAGTAAGGCGTGGATTGTGTGAAATTGGAGATTTCATGTAGGATAGAGTAGAAAATTTTGCACTATTAATTTATGAAATTGAATTTGGAGATTGAATGGACGACGATTGAATGGGCGTATTAATTTATGAAATTGAATTTGAATCAGTAATTTTTTAAAACTAACAGTCAAATTATAATTACAATTATTACTAACAAAAATAAATACTAAATATAGAACAAACTTTGTGAATTATAACTTAAATAAATAAATGCATTATTTTAATATAAAAATTAGAATAAAGCAATCAATAATATGATTAGAATTCACAAATATGTTTAAATGGTAATTATCCTAACTTCAAATATTATAAACAATACTATCAAAGTATTTCTATTCAGTTTGTTTTCTTTTATTATTATTATTATTAAAATAAGTAAGGAACCCGTAAAAACTAAATAGCAAAACAACAATAATAGTTAATTTTAAGCATCAAAGAAAGTAAGAAATAAATAACAATAAAAGTAACACAAATAAAAAAGTGTTGTGCTAGACCGTTAGTTCCCATTTGAAACAAAAAAGACAAACAAACAAGCAAACATAATATAATATTAAGTAATAAAATGGCATCCCTAGCACGAAAAAACGTAAAAGGGATGCCTAAATGGTAGTGCTAATGAACATAACATGTATCAAGCATATTATGGAATAATAAAAATTGTGCATGTAATGGGGAATATTCAAGGAACATAAACAATTCTTCCAATACATCATACAACTTCATCAAAGCTATTAAAATTAAACATTTTTTTAAAGAGCAATATTAAAATTAAACATGATTCTTGGGCTAGCTTTACAAAAAAATTGTTGTATCAATTGCTTGATTCACCAGTTGATCCAAATTTATCCTTTCGTCACTTTGACTACTAATATGGAATGGTAGTTCTTCGTGAAGACGTTGTTTTCCTTTTCAGAATTTTGAAGAACTCTATCAATGTAAACTCTAATTTTCCTCTCTGGCTACTCTTCTATCTCTCTCTGTGCATTATGCTTCTTCTCCTACGACCCACTCATTCCTTCAGCTCACATGTGTATCTTGTTTTTCTTTGGGAAATTTTTCGTCAATATTCGTCCCCCACCATAACAATTTGTCTCCTTTAAATAGTTATTTCTTATTATACCTGACTAAAACTCTATCTCTTCCACTCGTAGTCCACAAACCCACGAGTTTATTGCCAATTAAAGTAATAATTCATAATAAAGTGGAACCGTTTCCTTTCAATGAATATTGTTACACCAAAAAGAATTTCAAAGGCTCACTAATTATTTACTATTTTAAAGACAATTTAGATTAAATGTGAAACAATAGGGATGTATTATAGAAATTGAGTAGGGATGATAACAATTAATAAAAGTATAAAATTGTACAATTTAGATTAAAATTTACACTAATATAGTTGGTCAAGTTTAATTTAGACAATTGTAATAAATACAACATTATGCACTTAAACTTATGAAATATACATTAAAGAAACAAATGCATACTTTATAAAAAATAAAAAATACATGATTTAAATATCAAAATAATTTGTAATACTTACATGAAAGATTTATTTATTTTCAATATATCAATAATACGAACCTCGAGTTTAATTTCATAGATTTTATATGTTCAAATTTAGTGTTTATTTTTGGTTTAAAGTGGACATTTTTGTTTTTTGTGCTTTTAATTCAATGCAAAAATAAGTTGATTTTCAAGTTAAAATAAATCTTTAAAAGATAAAGAAAATGAGAAATCTATTTAGTGCACAACTTCCGTTTAGATGTGTCGGATTAATAAAATACCAACAAATTTAAAATGAATATATTTTTAATTCAACTCATTTAATCAGCAACTTTAAAGGACTAGGTTAAAAATTTCATTTGGCCAATTTAACACGTAATAAATCCGTATCTCTAATTCATTGCTTTTTTTCATGGATCTAATTTCTTGATATAATACTAAAAGTTGGATCCACCAGATTTACACCAACATTTAATTGTTATACAATTGTCTTAAGTCTTTTTTTTTTTTTTTACTCAACAATTGTCTTAAGTCTGAATTTCATACAATTGTCTTAGGTCATTTTTTTTGTTGACAAAAGAAGGGCTACGCCATTTCATTTATAATACTTGAAAAAATATATGTTGGGATGTCAATAAAAAGATGGGGGCTAGTTAACGATGTGGCCACCCGAGCTAACGCATGAGCAACCTCATTTACTTGCCTCCTAGTAAACTCAACATGAGAGTTTGATAAACAAGAAAACAAGATATGTCTACAATCTAAGATATCCACAACTCTTTTGGAGACATCATCTTGCGGTCGATTGAAGCTATCCACAACTCTTTTGGAGTCCAACTCAAGTCTACGGCCCAATTTAAGATCACAAACCCTTGAATGGCATGTAGGAGGCCAAGAGTTTCCCCCTCATCCACTGAGCACAGAGGTGATAACCACATAGTTTTATCCAAGGACCACTTGTTGATAGCCACATAGTTTTAGCCATGGTCCTTGATAGCCACATATTTTTTAATTATTAGTAGATGCTTTAAGTGGTCCCTGATTATAATGTTTTGTACGTATATATTTGTGATATTGTTCTATTGACCACATACATCATCATAATTGAAGTATACTAAACCAACACACATTAGCCCAAGTGGTGTGAGCTCGGGTCTTTTAAGTAAGGTCTCAGATTCGAGTTTTGTAGATGGAAAAAAAAAGTGTTTGGAAAAGGTTAGCCTGATTGCCCACCTTGTCACCATTTTTTTAATAAAAAAAGAATTGAAGCACAACAATGAATGAATTTAAGATGGAATAAATTGGAATTTTCCTTCAAAATGAATAATTATCTTCAAATAAGAATATCGAATAATGAGACCATATGGTGTATATAGTCAACATTGTAAATTTTGAGTAAATATCGTGTAACATATATATACATATGCACTAGATGAAACTCTCGTATGCTGTACGGGTTTTCTTATATTTTATATAAGATATACTTTAGAAAAATGTATGAAAGATATATAATTTAAATATATAAAAATATTTTATATAAATCTCTCAACAAATTGATGTTCACTTGATGCATAGTCGTATTTTACTTTTTAGTTTTTGTTGACAGAGACTTAGTAGGTATTTTATGTAACAATTTAGTATCCCATCAAAAATGTAATAATTAGGTATAGTCATATTGAAATATTGTATTAACTTACTAATTTATTTACAAAATAATCTATTGTATATATTATTTTTTAGCATATTTAATAATTAGAATTATTAATTTTTAGTAAGATTATAATTGAAATATTAATATGTAAAAGATAACTCTATCAAAGAAAAACTCTATCAAAAAAGTTTATTAATCATATTATGGTATAATTATACTGTTTCCATATGTATATTTCTTATCTTGGTTATCAACAAATAATTTCAATCCTTATTGTTATATTATTTTTTTTGGGCACAACTGTTATATTATTGTTGCCAATGAGATATATAATTGTCCATGATAAAATATAGATTTTATCAAATGTTATCTCACAAAATTTAGCAATTATTATTGGCTTTTAGTTATCATCGCTATGTATAATCTAATTTTTGGATGTCATTTTGTTATACAATTGGATGTTAGTTTTTTCTACAAATAAAATGTCATTTGGAGTCATTTATCATCGAAAGTATTTTTAAAATAAGTATTTTTACATCAGTGTCACTTTTTGTAATAATCTTTATTATAATTATTTAATATCTTACAATAAGGAGTTTTAATCCATTACAAATTTCTTATCTAATATTAATGTTTCTAAGTAGCATAATTGGTATTTTTTGTAAACAAATATAGGAAAATTTAAGTTTTGTAGCATAATTTGTATTTCTAATTTTTTTTTTGGTAAGCTATTTGGTATTTCTAATGTAATATCAATATTTTTAAATTTTATAGTCGATATAATACTATAATTCACCTTCAATTGATTTAACCTCCTCTGACAATAAAGATTATTTTGAACATATTAATCACATTAAAAATTTGAATTGAAAACCATTCAATTATTCTTTAAAATTCATGTTGAGTCATTTTAATATGTGATACATTTTAAATATCATTAACTTAATTTTAAGATTTTTTTTAAATAGAAAATAGCACTTAGTATTGCCATTAACGAATTTTAATAAATAACACTATATTTTATATTTGATAATTATATTTAATAATTTAAAGTGTAACTTTTTTTTTATATTTATAATTAATAAATAACATTTTTGTTAAGGAATTTTAATATTTAATATAATGTGTAAGAAATTTTTTATTTAATATTTATTTTTTTTACTAAAAAAGATATTCATTCATTCAAATTGCTAAAATACATCGAAAACGACACAAATTCAACATTGCTAAAATCAAAAAGGATGAATCTGCGAATAAACTCACAGCACCCAGGTTAATAGCATAAAACAACAAAATGCCAACAATTGTGACAAAATCAAAGTGACCGGAATACCCATGCTTCTGGATCTATAAAGTTGATGTCTAAGTCTTGATTGAATCCGTAATGGATCGAAGCTGATCTGCCAATTTGAACCAAACGAACACTGTAAAAAGACAGAAAACCAAACAACGTCACACCAAGACGACAAACAAAATAACGCCGCACTCAGATGATGAAATCACGGAAAAGGCGAAAAAAATCTAGATCTAATTGAAGAACCACTTATTTAGATAAAAGGAGAGAAAAAAAAGATGTAGAGGGGTGATTCTAGGCTTAAAAATGGCTAAAACACCCCCTCCGGTGGATGAGGAAGAAGGAAGAGAGGAGTAGAGGGAAGGTTTTCATACGTAATAGTTGATACAACTAACATTTAATAAAGTAATAAAATGTTGAAATTAATTAATAAGAGTAATTGAAAGGTTGTAACTCATGGAGTTAAATAAATTTATTTATTCCTAAAGCTCATTTTTTTTTACTTTTATATATGTGTGTGTGTAGAGATAGATAGATAGATAGATAGATAGATATAAATGAGAAAATATACAATATCATATAAATTTTTTCAATAGTAAATAGCATGCACTTATTTTTTATAGTAACTAATTTTATTAAATATAATTATTATTATATTTAATAACAATTTTATAAATTATATTATAATTATATTCAATACTAAAAATAGTAAATAGCATGTACTTATTTTTTACAGTAACTAATTTTATTAAATATAATTATTATTTATATTAAAGAATAATTTTTAGTAAATTATATTATATTTACATTCAATACTAAATGTCAAGTCTCCTTAAATTAAATTAATAAATTAAATAATATTTAAATAAAGTAATAAAATGATAAAATTGAATAACAGGAATAATTGAAAGGTTGTAACTCGTAGATCAAAATGTACTTGTAGTCAATGTTATCTCTCAATTTTATCAAGTTGTAAATAATATTTAACATTATCATTAAGCAATTTTAATATTTAATAGAACTTCTAAGAATTTTTTTACAATAATATCTAAATAGAGTAATAAACAAAACTAAAAATCTAAATAGAGTAATAAAATGATAAAATTGGTGAAAGGTAAATGAAAGATTGTAACTCATGAACAGAAATAATTTTTTATTTAATGCTAAAACTCAAGCTTTCTTGTAAATATAGTAATTGTAACATCCCAAATTTGCTAAGCCTAATTATTAGAGACTTTATGTGAAAAAGGGATTTAATCCCTAAGGGTTAAATAGAGTTTAAAGCCTTTAACTTAGTAAATTAAATCTAAGTTGGAAAATAGGGTAAAATGATAATTTTACCCAAAGATTTTGGAAATGTGAGACTAATTATTCTGTGTAATTTTATGGATTAAATTACCCAAAGTTTTATTAGGAACCAATGGATAGATTAAGAAATTAAGATTGGATTTTGTAAGTCAAAATTTTTATTAAACCTTTGACCATTACTCCACCATACACCCTATTTCATTTTATCCCACACTAGCACCCTCATCCTCTCCATCCTTCCTTTTAGTTCGAGCAGAAGCAAAAAGAAAGGAAAACAAAAAACAAGAAAAGAAGGAAAAGAGGAAGAAGAAGGAGAAGGGTGTGCGAGGAGGAAGAGAGGAGAGGAGGAGGCTGCTTTGCTCACGTGCAAGGCGGAGGAGGTGGCGGCCACCGTGAGCAAAGAGAGAAGGGAGAAGCCGAGAGAGAAGGGGAAATCGAGGGAGAGAAAGAGTTCTCCATGGAGAAGAAGAGAAGGAAAAATGGAATAGGAAGAAGGAGGTTCTACCTCCATTGGAACCTAAGGAAGAAGAATCAAGGACCCTCAACTAATCTCTTCATCTCCATCAACCTTCAAACCTAGGGTTTTCTCTCTAACAATCAATGTGAGTTTTCCTTAGGGGTTATTCTCATTTAGAGGTTGGGAACCTTGAAAAACCCATTATTAGGTTGATTTCCCTTATTGCATGTCTTGATTGTGTTGCTCTTGTTATGTATGCATGTGTGTTTTGTGGAATTCTTGAACACTAGTATGTTGTTGAGACCTTTGGTGGTTTATTTGATTGATTTTTGTAATGACTTGTGAGTTTGTGGGATTGTTGAAAGAATCCCATTTATTTTATTGTGGGTTGCTTTATGTGCCCTTAAGGTGTTTGTGATAATTCCTCAAAGAGTATTCTTGTCAATTTTACTTTGGTTTTGCTTGGTTGTGAAGTTCCAAGAATGTTTAGATTTGAGTATGTTGTGGTCATTGATAGTGCCTTAAATTGACTAGTAAGTATATCATTTTTATCCATGATAAAAGTGAGGATTAGTGTTGATGTGTTATTTGATAAGCTTAAGTTTGGAATGAATCTCCTTTAAGTAATGTGTTAAAACTAGAAAGATTATGCATTTGACATTCTCACGTTAGTTATTTAATGCGATTCGTTTCGATTGATAATTGTCATTCATGAACGGTATATGAGGGGATGGGATCAAGGGAACTCACTGAGATTTTTATATCTCACCCTTTTCCTTTATTCGTTTCAGATGACAGGTACACCAATAACGGGAAATGTCCGTCAGTGGTTTATACTAGATCACGCGTCCTAGTTTTGTATTGATCAAAGTAAATTTCGCATTTCGAAACTCTAGTTTATGTCTGACATGTTAGAATTTAAAAAAAAAAGAGATTGTCCAGGCTTATAAATGCCAAATAGTCATGATTCTTTATGTATTTTAAGTTTTAATTAGTCAAAGTTATGTAATTACCTTTAAAGGTTCATTATTTTAGCACGTAATCCCCTGATTAGAGTCGAGGCATTACATTATGGTATCAGAGCGATTCGACCTCTCGGACTGTGAGTCAAGTGTGTCTAGAAGTGATCCGGTTTAGGAAAGTGTCAATAGTGTCTGTAAATCTGAGTTTTCCAAATTCTTTTGATAAATTATTGAGGTAGGCTACCTCAAGGATTTGTCTAAAGAATGAGGAGGATGAAGATGAACAGGAATTTGTGTAGTGTTTCCTCATTTTTCGAGATTTCTAAATATATGTATATACTTACACGTGAGGGTGTATACATATATGCAATGATTTGGATGAAGGATTAATTGAATTGCGTGATTTATGTTGAATGATGTATACGTTAGGGTTTTTGCCTTTTTCTACTTGGCTTAAGCTATGTGAGTGATTGATTCATGTGTGATATTCTATTAATTCGCTAATGCGTTGAATTCATTTTTGTTTATTCTGAATAATGGATTAGAGGAATATATTCATGATTGAACATTCTATTATCCTGTCTTGAAGTTGAAATGTCGGTTCTTTTTGGGTGGAAAAGGGTTGGCTGTTGACCCCCGCACTGACACACGCTTCAGGTTTCCTTCATTATTCTCTCCACGAAGGGGATTTTGAAGTTATGTTTGTGTTGAACAGCGAATATACGAAAGTGAGCTCTTCTCACTTAGAGGATGGGCAAACATAAGACCCTCCTTTAGAGCTTTTGCTTCCTTCCCATTTTGTGTGTGTTTTGAGTGCAAACATGATTGTTGAGGAACTATGATATGGGTTTGGTTTATTTGATTTGTCCAAAGTTTAATGTTTTGGGTAACCTGTGAGTTTTGTATGTGATTGTAATTTTGATGCCAAATGCTTTGATTTAACACTTAAACATGTTTGATCATGGATGTTGAGTCTTATTCTTTTGGTTTTGGTATTGAATTCATGAGCAACATAGAATGTGTTTAGGTTTTCATGCAATTCACTCATTTAGGGAGTGTCCTTTGGGTACTCAATTGGAATCATTGATTGTGGATTGTATTGGATGAGTTTAAGTTAGGTTGTTCATAAGTACTTTTTGGCATGTGATTCATGAAATTATTTGTGATTAGCATGTTAAATGAATTATCCTCTAATTACTAAGTTTGAATCCCTGATTTGAGCCTTAAATTCTTTGGAATTGGTTTGGATTGAGTTGAATTAAATATTGGAATGGGACTAATCAAGAAAATCTATTTTCTGCAATTCTATGACAAAGCGCGTGATGCGCCACTTAGGCAGCATAGCGCTCAAGGAAGCAGAAAGGTAGTGTAGTAATACACATGGCGCGCTTGGCAGCGCGTATGGCGAGAACAGTATAAGGCACACAGCGCATGGGCGTGCATAAGCGAGAATCAAAATTACGCCATGTGTAGCAGCGCACGAGCGTCTTTGGAGCGCTCGGTTGTGCTTGACTTTGTGTTAATTCACATTTTAAAGGCCTCTAAGGCTGTAGATACTTATTTTTAGTGTTCTAATCCAAGGGATATCATGGGAATCCCTTAGAAGAGTTGTTTCAATTTAAGCTCTCTTTGAAATGCTCTATGATTAAGATATGAATGCAATGCCCATAAGTTGGAATTTCTTTAGAGTCCTGTCTAAATAGAATGGCTATATGTTTATGTGTGAATGCTTAGAAGTATGAGCTAGGTGTTCCAAACATTTGAAAGTTGAAGTTTGATTTATGATCTAGGACTTGGGTCTTTGAGTAATAGGGTTTCAACCCTAGTTATGTTATAGTGACAAATTATGTGAATTGCTTAAGAGTTAAATGACGATTGAATGGACGATACAAGTAAGGCGTGGATTGTATGAAATTGGAGATTTCATGTAGGATAGAGTAGAAAATTTTGCACTATTAATTTATGAAATTGAATTTGGAGATTGAATGGACGTACGATTGAATGGACGTATTAATTTATGAAATTGAATTTGAATCAGTAATTTTTTAAAACTAACAGTCAAATTATAATTACAATTATTACTAACAAAAATAAATACTAAATATAGAACAAACTTTGTGAATTATAACTTAAATAAATAAATGCATTATTTTAATATAAAAAAATTAGAATAAAGCAATCAATAATATGATTAGAATTCACAAATATGTTTAAATGGTAATTATCCTAACTTCAAATATTATAAACAATACTATCAAAGTATTTCTATTCAGTTTGTTTTCTTTTATTATTATTATTATTAAAATAAGTAAGGAACCCGTAAAAACTAAATAGCAAAACAACAATAATAGTTAATTTTAAGCATCAAAGAAAGTAAGAAATAAATAACAATAAAAGTAACACAAATAAAAAAGTGTTGTGCTAGACCGTTAGTTCCCATTTGAAACAAAAAAGACAAACAAACAAGCAAACATAATATAATATTAAGTAATAAAAAGGCATCCCTAGCACGAAAAAACGTAAAAAGGGTGCCTAAATGGTAGTGCTAATGAGCAGAACATCTATCAAGCATATTATGGAATAATAAAAATTGTGCATGTAATGGGGAATATTCAAGGAACATAAACAATTCTTCCAATACATCATACAACTTCATCAAAGCTATTAAAATTAAACATTTTTTTAAAGAGCAATATTAAAATTAAACATGATTCTTGGGCTAGCTTTACAAAAAATTGTTGTATCAATTGCTTGATTCACGATTGATCCAAATTTATCCTTTCGTCACTTTGACTACTAATATGGAATGGTAGTTCTTTGTGAAGACGTTGTTTTCCTTTTCAGAATTTTGAAGAACTCTATCAATGTAAACTCTAATTTTCCTCTCTCGCTACTCTTCTATCTCTCTCTGTGCATTATGCTTCTTCTCCTACGACCCACTCATTCCTTGACTCACATGTGTATCTTGTTTTTCTTTGGGAAATTTTTCGTCAATATTCGTCCCCACCATAACAATTTGTCTCCTTTAAATAGTTATTTCTTATTATACTGACTAAAACTCTATCTCTTCCACTCGTAGTCCACAAACCCACGAGTTTATTGCCAATTAAAGTAATAATTCATATTAATGTGAAACCGTTTCCCTTTCAATGAATAAGCTGTTACACCAAAGAGAATTTCAAAGGCTCACTAATTATTTACTATTTTAAAGACAATTTAGATTAAATGTGAAACAATAGGGATGTATTATAGAAATTGAGTAGGGATGATAACAATTTATAAATGTATAAAATTGTACAATTTAGATTAAATTTTACACTAATATAATTGGTCAAGTTGAATTTAGACAATTGTAATAAATACAACATTATACACTTAAACTTATCAAATATACATTAAAGAAACAAAAGCATACTTTATAAAAATAAAAAATACATGATTTAAATATCAAAATAATTTGTAATACTTACATGAAAGATTTATTTATTTTCAATATATCAATAATACGAACCTCGAGTTTAATTTCATAGATTTTATATGTTCAAATTTAGTGTTTATTTTTGGTTTAAAGTGGACATTTTTGTTTTGTGTGCTTTTAATTCAATGCAAAAATAAGTTGATTTTAAAGTTAAAATAAATCTTTAAAAGATAAAGAAAATGAGAAATCTATTTAGTGCACAACCTCCGTTTAGATGTGTCAGATTAATAAAATACCAACAAATTTAAAATGAATATATTTTTAATTCAACTCATTTAATCAGCAAGTTTAAAGGACAAGGTTAAAAATTTCATTTGGCCAATTTAACACGTAATAAATCCGTATCTCTAATTTATTGCTTTTTTTCATGGATCTAATTTCTTGATATAATACTAAAAGTTGGATCCACTAGATTTACACCAACATTTAATTGTTATACAATTGTCTTAAGTCTTTTTTTTTTTAGCCAACAATTGTCTTAAGTCTGAATTTCATACAATTGTCTTAGGTCGTTTTTTTGTTGACAAAAGAAGGGCTACGCCATTTCATTTATAATACTTGAAAAAATATATGTTGGGATGTCAATAAAAAGATGGGGGCTAGTTAACGATGTGGCCACCCTAGCTAACGCATGAGCAACCTCATTTACTTGCCTTCTAGTAAACTCAACATGAGAGTTTGATAAACAAGAAAACAAGATATGTCTACAATCTAAGATATCCACAACTCTTTTGGAGTCCAACTCGAAGTCTACACGGTCCAATTTAAGATCACAAACCCACTGAATGGCATGAAGGAGGCCAAGAGTGTCCCCCTCATCCACTGAGCACAGAGGTGATAACCACATAGTTTTATCCAAGGACCACTTGTTGATAGCCACATAGTTTTAGCCATGGTCCTTGATAGCCACATATTTTTTAATTATTAGTGGATGCTTTAAGTGGTCCCTGATTATAATGTTTTGTACATATATATTTGTGATATTGTTCTATTGACCACATACATCATCATAATTGAAGTATACTAAACCAACACACATTATCCCAAGTGGTGTGAGCTCGGGTCTTTTAAGTAAGGTCTCGGATTCGAGTTTTGTAGATGGAAAAAAAAAGGTGTTTGGAAAAGGTTAGCCTGATTGCCCACCTTGTCACCATTTTTTTTATAAAAAAAGAATTGAAGCACAACAATGAATGAATTTAAGATGGAATAAATTGGAATTTTCCCTTCAAAATGAATAATTATCTTCAAATAAGAATATCGAATGACAGACCATATGGTGTATATAGTCAACATTGTAAATTTTGAGTAAATATCGTGTAACATATATATACATATGCACTAGATGAAACCCGTATGCTGTACGGGTTTTCTTATATTTTATATAAGATATTCTTTAGAAAAATGTATGAAAGATATATAATTTAAATATATAAAAATATTTTATATAAATCTCTCAACAAATTGATGTTCACTTGATGCATAGTCGTATTTTACTTTTTAGTTTTTGTTGACAGACTTAGTAGGTATTTTATGTAACAATTTAGTATCCCATCAAAAAATGTAATAATTAAGTATAGTCATATTGAAATATTGTATTAACTTACTAATTTATTTACAAAATAATCTATTGTATATATTATTTTTTAGCATATTTAATAATTAGAATTATTAATTTTTTAGTAAGATTATAATTGAAATATTAATATGTAAAAAGATAACTCTATCAAAGAAAAACTCTATCAAAAAAGTTTATTAATCATATTATGGTATAATTATACTGTTTCCATATGTATATTTCTTATCTTGGTTATCAACAAATAATTTCAATCCTTATTGTTATATTATTTTTTTTGGCTCAACTGTTATATTATTGTTGACAATGAGATATATAATTGTCCATGATAAAATATAGATTTTATCAAATGTAATCTCACATAATTTAGCATTAATTATTGGCTTTTGGTTATCATTGCTACATATAATCTAATTTTTGGATGTCATTTTGTTATACAACTGGATGTTATTTTTTTCTACAAATAAAATGTCATTTGGAGTCATTTATCATCGAAAGTATTTTTAAAATAAATATTTTTACATCAGTGTCACGTTTTGCAATAATCTTTATTATAATTATTTAATATCTTACAATAAGGAGTTTTAATCCATTACAAATTTCTTATCTAATATTAATGTTTTTAAGTAGCATAATAGGAATTTTTGGTAAAAAAAATATAGTAAAATTTAAGTTTTGTTGCAAAATTGGTATTTCTATTTTTTTTTGGTAAGCTAGTTGGTATTTCTAATGTAATATCAATATTTTTAAATTTTATAGTCGATATAATACTATAATTCACCTTCAATTGATTTAACCTCCTCTGACAATAAAGATTATTTTGAACATATTAATCACATTAAAAATTTGAATTGAAAACCATTCACTTATTCTTTAAAATTCATGTTGAGTCATTTTAATATGTGATACATTATAAATATCATTAACTTAATTTTAAAATATTTTTTAAATAGAAAATAACACTTAGTATTGCCATTAACTAATTTTAATAAATAACACTATATTTTATATTTGATAATTATATTTAATAATTTAAAGTGTAACTTTTTTGTTATATTTATAATTAATAATTAACATTGCTGTTAAGGAATTTTAATATTTAATAGAATGTCTAAGAAATTTCATATTTAATATTTATTTTTTTTACTAAAAAAGATATTCATTCATTCAAATTGGTAAAATACATCGAAAACAATACAAATTCAACATTGCTAAAACCGAAAAGGATGAATCTGCGAACAAACTTACAGCACCAAGGTTAATAGCATAAAACGGCAAAATACCTACAAATGTGACAAAATCAAAGTGACCAGAAAACCCATGCCTCCGGATCTGTAACGTTGATGTCCAAGTCTTAATTGAATCTGTAATAGATCGAAGCTGATCTGTCAATCTGAACCAAACGAATACCGTAACAAGACAGAAGACCAAACAACGCCGCACTAAGACGACAAACAAAATAACGCCGCACTCAGACGATGAACTCACGAAAAACGCGAAAAAAATCTAGATCTAATTGAAGAACCACTTATTTAGATAAAAGGAGAGAAAAAAAAGATGTAGAGGGGTGATTCTAGGCTTAAAAATGGCTAAAACACCCCCTCCGGTGGATGAGGAAGAAGGAAGAGAGGAGTAGAGGGAAGGTTTTCATACGTAATAGTTGATACAACTAACATTTAATAAAGTAATAAAATGTTGAAATTAATTAATAAGAGTAATTGAAAGGTTGTAACTCATGGAGTTAAATAAATTTATTTATTCCTAAAGCTCATTTTTTTTTACTTTTATATATGTGTGTGTGTAGAGATAGATAGATAGATAGATAGATAGATAGATATAAATGAGAAAATATACAATATCATATAAATTTTTTCAATAGTAAATAGCATGCACTTATTTTTTATAGTAACTAATTTTATTAAATATAATTATTTATTATATTTAATAACAATTTTTTATAAATTATATTATAATTATATTCAATACTAAAAATAGTAAATAGCTTGTACTTATTTTTTACAGTAACTAATTTTATTAAATATAATTATTTTTTATATTTAATAACAATTTTTAATAAATTATAATATATTTATATTCAATACTAAAGCTCAAGTCTCCTTAAATTAAATTAATAAATTAATTAATATTTAAAATAATATTTAAATAGAGTAATAAAATGATAAAATTGAATAATAGGAATAACTGAAAGGTTGTAACTCATAGATTAAAATATACTTGTATTCAATGTTATCTCTCAATTTTATCAAGTTGTAAATAATATTTAACATTATCATTAAGCAATTTTAATATTTAATAGAACTTCTAAGAAGTTTTTTACAATAATATCTAAATAGAATAATAAACAAAACTAAAAATCTAAATAGAGTAATAAAATGATAAAATTGGTGAAAGGTAAATGAAAGATTGTAACTCATGAACAGAAATAATTTTTTATTTAATGCTAAAACTCAAGCTTTCTTGTAAATATAGTAATTGTAACATCCCAAATTTGCTAAGCCTAATTATTAGAGACTTTATGTGAAAAAGGGATTTAATCCCTAAGGGTTAAATAGAGTTTAAAGCCTTTAACTTAGTAAATTAAATCTAAGTTGGAAAATAGGGGTAAAATGATAATTTTACCCAAAGATTTTGGAAATGTGAGACTAATTATTCCTGTGTAATTTTATGGATTAAATTACCCAAAGTTTTATTAGGAACCAATGGATAGATTAAGAAATTAAGATTGGATTTTGTAAGTCAAAATTTTTATTAAACCTTTGACCATTACTCCACCATACACCCTATTTCATTTTATCCCACACTAGCACCCCTCATCCTCTCCATCCTTCCTTTTAGTTCGAACAGAAGCAGCAAAAAGAAAGGAAAACAAAAAAACAAGAAAAGAAGGAAAAGAGGAAGAAGAAGGAGAAGGGTGTGCGAGGAGGAAGAGGAGAGGGGAGGAGCTGCTGCTCCGGCGCGGCGGCAAGGCGGAGGAGGTGGCAGCGGCCACCGTGAGCAAAGAGAGAAGGGAGAAGCCGAGAGAGAGAAGGGGAAATCGAGGGAGAGAAAGAGTTCTCCATGGAGAAGAAGAGAAGGGAAAAATGGAATAGGAAGAAGGAGGTTCTACCTCCATTGGAACCTAAGGAAGAAGAATCAAGGACCCTCAACTAATCTCTTCATCTCCATCAACCTTCAAACCTAGGGTTTTCTCTCTAACAATCAATGTGAGTTTTCCTTAGGGGTTATTCTCATTTAGAGGTTGGGAACCTTGAAAAACCCATTATTAGGTTGATTTCCCTTATTGCATGTCTTGATTGTGTTGCTCTTGTTATGTATGCATGTGTGTTTTGTGGAATTCTTGAACACTAGTATGTTGTTGAGACCTTTGGTGGTTTATTTGATTGATTTTTGTAATGACTTGTGAGTTTGTGGGATTGTTGAAAGAATCCCATTTATTTTATTGTGGGTTGCTTTATGTGCCCTTAAGGTGTTTGTGATAATTCCTCAAAGAGTATTCTTGTCAATTTTACTTTGGTTTTGCTTGGTTGTGAAGTTCCAAGAATGTTTAGATTTGAGTATGTTGTGGTCATTGATAGTGCCTTAAATTGACTAGTAAGTATATCATTTTTATCCATGATAAAAGTGAGGATTAGTGTTGATGTGTTATTTGATAAGCTTAAGTTTGGAATGAATCTCCTTTAAGTAATGTGTTAAAACTAGAAAGATTATGCATTTGACATTCTCACGTTAGTTATTTAATGCGATTCGTTTCGATTGATAATTGTCATTCATGAACGGTATATGAGGGGATGGGATCAAGGGAACTCACTGAGATTTTTATATCTCACCCTTTTCCTTTATTCGTTTCAGATGACAGGTACACCAATAACGGGAAATGTCCGTCAGTGGTTTATACTAGATCACGCGTCCTAGTTTTGTATTGATCAAAGTAAATTTCGCATTTCGAAACTCTAGTTTATGTCTGACATGTTAGAATTTAAAAAAAAAAGAGATTGTCCAGGCTTATAAATGCCAAATAGTCATGATTCTTTATGTATTTTAAGTTTTAATTAGTCAAAGTTATGTAATTACCTTTAAAGGTTCATTATTTTAGCACGTAATCCCCTGATTAGAGTCGAGGCATTACATTATGGTATCAGAGCAGTTCGACCCTCTCGGACTGTGAGTCAAGTGTGTCTAGAAGTGATCCGGTTTAGGAAAGTGTCAATAGTGTCTGTAAATCTGAGTTTTCCAAATTCTTTTGATAAATTATTGAGGTAGGCTACCTCAAGGATTTGTCTAAAGAATGAGGAGGATGAAGATGAACAGGAATTTGTGTAGTGTTTCCTCATTTTTCGAGATTTCTAAATATATGTATATACTTACACGTGAGGGTGTATACATATATGCAATGATTTGGATGAAGGATTAATTGAATTGCGTGATTTATGTTGAATGATGTATACGTTAGGGTTTTTGCCTTTTTCTACTTGGCTTAAGCTATGTGAGTGATTGATTCATGTGTGATATTCTATTAATTCGCTAATGCGTTGAATTCATTTTTGTTTATTCTGAATAATGGATTAGAGGAATATATTCATGATTGAACATTCTATTATCCTGTCTTGAAGTTGAAATGTCGGTTCTTTTTGGGTGGAAAAGGGTTGGCTGTTGACCCCCGCACTGACACACGCTTCAGGTTTCCTTCATTATTCTCTCCACGAAGGGGATGTTGAAGTTATGATTGTGTTGAACAGCGAATATACGAAAGTGAGCTCTTCTCACTTAGAGGATGGGCAAACATAAGACCCTCCTTTAGAGCTTTTGCTTCCTTCCCATTTTGTGTGTGTTTTGAGTGCAAACATGATTGTTGAGGAACTATGATATGGGTTTGGTTTATTTGATTTGTCCAAAGTTTAATGTTTTGGGTAACCTGTGAGTTTTGTATGTGATTGTAATTTTGATGCCAAATGCTTTGATTCAACACTTAAACATGTTTGATCATGGATGTTGAGTCTTATTCTTTTGGTTTTGGTATTGAATTCATGAGCAACATAGAATGTGTTTAGGTTTTCATGCAATTCACTCATTTAGGGAGTGTCCTTTGGGTACTCAATTGGAATCATTGATTGTGGATTGTATTGGATGAGTTTAAGTTAGGTTGTTCATAAGTACTTTTTGGCATGTGATTCATGAAATTATTTGTGATTAGCATGTTAAATGAATTATCCCTCTAATTACTAAGTTTGAATCCCTGATTTGAGCCTTAAATTCTTTGGAATTGGTTTGGATTGAGTTGAATTAAATATTGGAATGGGACTAATCAAGAAAATCTATTTTCTGCGCAATTCTGCAGCAAAGCGCGTGATGCGCCACTTAGACGCGCGCAACGCTCAAGGAAACAGAAAGGTAGTGCAGTAATACACATGACGCGCGCTTGAGCGCGCGCGACGCGGGCGAGAACAGTATAAGGCATACAGAACGCGCATGAAGCGTGCATAGGCAGAATCAAAATTCTGCCATGTGCTTGACGCGCACTGTAACGTCTTTGGGCCGAGCGCTTTGGGCCAGCGACTTTGTGTTAATTCACATTTTAAAGGCCTCTAAGGCTGTAGATACTTATTTTTAGTGTTCTAATCCAAGGGATATCATGGGAATCCCTTAGAAGAGTTGTTTCAATTTAAGCTCTCTTTGAAATGCTCTATGATTAAGATATGAATGCAATGCCCATAAGTTGGAATTTCTTTAGGTCTGTCTAAATAGAATGGCTATATGTTTATGTGTGAATGCTTAGAAGTATGAGCTAGGTGTTCCAAACATTTGAAAGTTGAAGTTTGATTTATGATCTAGGACTTGGGTCTTTGAGTAATAGGGTTTCAACCCTAGTTATGTTATAGTGACAAATTATGTGAATTGCTTAAGAGTTCGTACGATTGAATGGACGTACAAGTAAGGCGTGGATTGTGTGAAATTGGAGATTTCATGTAGGATAGAGTAGAAAATTTTGCACTATTAATTTATGAAATTGAATTTGGAGATTGAATGGACGTACGATTGAATGGACGTATTAATTTATGAAATTGAATTTGAATCAGTAATTTTTTAAAACTAACAGTCAAATTATAATTACAATTATTACTAACAAAAATAAATACTAAATATAGAACAAACTTTGTGAATTATAACTTAAATAAATAAATGCATTATTTTAATATAAAAAAATTAGAATAAAGCAATCAATAATATGATTAGAATTCACAAATATGTTTAAATGGTAATTATCCTAACTTCAAATATTATAAACAATACTATCAAAGTATTTCTATTCAGTTTGTTTTCTTTTATTATTATTATTATTAAAATAAGTAAGGAACCCGTAAAAACTAAATAGCAAAACAACAATAATAGTTAATTTTAAGCATCAAAGAAAGTAAGAAATAAATAACAACAATAAAAATAACACAAATAAAAAAGTACTGTGCTAGACCGTTAGTTCCCATTTGAAACAAAAAAGACAAATAAACAAACATAATAGAATATTAAGATATAAAATGGCAACCCTAGCACGAAAAAAGGTAAAAGGGATGTCTAAATGGTAGTGTTAATAAACGGAACATGTATCAAGTATATTATGCAATAATAAAAATTGTACATGTAATGATGAACATTCAAGGAACATAAACAATTCTTCCAATACATCATACAACATCATCAAAGCTATTAAAAATGTTTTGAAGAGCAATATTAAAATTAAACATGATTCCTGGGCTAGCTTTACAAAAAAATTGTTGTATCAATTGCTTGATTCACCAATTGATCCAAATTTATCCTTCTGTCACTTTGACTACTAATATGGAATGTAGTTCTTTATGAAGATGTTGTTTTCCTTTTCAGAATTTTGAAGAACCTGAACCCCTTTGCTATACTTTTTTTCTATCAATGTAAACTCTAATTTTTCTCTCTGACTACTCTTGTATCTCTCTCTGTGCACTAGGCTTCCTCTCCTGCGACCCACTCATTTCTTCTGCTCATATGTGTATCTTGTTTTTCTTTGTGAAATTTTTCGTCAAAATCCGTCTCCCACCATAAAAATTTGTCTCCTTTAAATAGTTATTTCTTATTATAGCTGACTAAAACTCTATCTCTGCCACCCATGGTCCACAAACCCATGAGTTTATTGGTAATTAAAGGAATAATTCTTATTAATGTGAAATTGTTTCCCTTTCAATGCACAACTGTTACACCAAAAAGAATTTCAAAGGCTCACTAATTATTTACTATTTTAAAGACAATTTAGATTAAATTGAAACAATAGGGATGGATTATAGAAATTGAGTAGGGATGGTAACAATAAATAAAAGTATAAAATTGTTCAATTTAGATTAAATTTTACACTAATATAATTGGTCAAGTTTAATTTAGACAATTGTAATAAATACAACATTATACACTTAAACTCATGAAATATACATTAAAGAAACAAATGCATACTTTATAAAAAAATAAAAAATACATGATTTAAATATCAAAAGAAATTGCATCACTTGTATGGAAGATTTATTTATTTTAAATATATCAATAATATGAACTTTGAGTTTAATTTCATAGATTTTATATGTTCGAATTTAGTGTTTATTTTTGGTTTAAAGTGGACATTTGAGTTTTGTTTTTTGTGCTTTTAATTCTTTGCAAAAATAAGTTGATTTTAAATTTAAAATAAATCTTTAAAAGATTAAGAAAATGGGAAATCTATTTAGTGCACATCCTCCCTTTAGATGTGTCGGATTAATAAAATACCAACAAATTTAAAATGAATATATTTTTAATTCAACTCATTTAATCTGCAAGTTTAAGGACTGGGTTCAAAATGTCATTTGGCCAATTTAACACATAACTCTAATTTTTTGCTTTTTTTCATGGATCTAATTTCTTGATATAATACAAAAAAGTTGGATCCACCAGATTTACACCAAGATTTTATTGTTATACATTTGTCTTAAGTCTTTTTTTTTTACTCAATAATTGTCTTAAGTCTGAATTTCATACAATTGTCTTAAGTCTTTTTTTCTTTTTTTTTTTACAAAAGCAAGGCTAAGCTATTTCATTTATAATACTTGAAAAAATATATGTTCGGATGTCAATAAAAAGATGAGGCTAGTTAACGATGTAGCCACCCTAGCTAATGCATGAGCAACCTCATTTACTTGCCTCCTAGTAAACTCAACATGAGAATTTGATAAACAAGAAAACAAGATATGTCTACAATCTAAGATATCCACAACTCTTTTGGAGACGTCATCTTGCGGTCAATTGAAGCTATCCACAGTTCTTTCGGAGTCCAACTCGAAGTCTACACAGTCCTATTTAAGATCACAAACACTCTGAAGGGCATGTAGTCCCCCATGATTTTTATTTTCTTGTTTTTTATTAACAAAATTTTGATGCAAGTGATTGATAAGGTCTGGGGTGCCAACATAGTTGGGATGCCTTACCTTATTGTGATGCCTCTGCATGCAATTTTTGCCTTAAAAAAAGATTATATACAATGAGATGTAAAATTTAAATTATGAATAATCGGTGTGTCTATTTTTATTTTTAGACTTAATCTTTATTGATATTAATTATAAAGTTTCTTCAAGATAATTGAGATTAATTTAGTAAACGTTTTAGTTATTTATTTATTCCTAAACTTTCACTCATATGTAATTATATTTTACTTTTTAAATATTATTTTATGACTTAACTGAATCAAATTAATGATCCATTTTTACTTTTATATTTATTTAGTTAATATGAGATAATTTTCAAAAGTCACAACCTATAAATAATAAACTAAATTTATAGTAGAAATATAACACCAATTGATTAATTTAATCTAAAAATAATATAATTACATAAGAATATTTCATATTGTAACATCCCAATTCTCCTAAGCCGAATTATTAGAGACCCTATGTGAAAAGGGGAATTAATCCCTAAGGGTTAAATAGAGTTATAGCCCTTAACTTAGCCAATTAAATCTAAGATGGAACCTAGGGGTAAAATGGTAAATTTTACCCAAGGATCTAGGAAATGTGAGACTAATTATTCCTGTGTAATTTTAATTGATTAAAATTAACTAAGGTTTAATTAGGGACCAAAGGATCAATTAAGGAATTTAGAAAGAGACCTATTAGTTCAACTTTAGTAAAATACACTCAAGTGACCCACCATAGACCACAGTTATGCCCTCTCCACCTTAGCACCCTCTCACTCCCTCTTATCCTCTCCCCATCGTGACCTGAGAAAGGAAAAAGAAAGAGGAACAAAATAAAAAAAAGAAGAGAAAAAAAAGGAAAGAAGAGAAAGCGAAAAGAGGGAGGAGATGCGATCAGAGAAGAAGGAGGGAGGAGGAACCACGGCAGCTGGCCACGAACCACCGCGGCCTGGAGGTGCGACGGCGTGCCACCGCTCCGGAGAAGCAGAGGGAGGCCGAGAGAGAGAGATAGACGAGAGAGAGGAAGAGAACGAGGAAGGAAGGAGAAACTCAAGCTACTATGAGAGAAAGCAAGAGTAGAGACCATCATCATCTTCATTTCCATCAATTTCTCATGTTAGGGTTTGGCTCTCCAAACACACAATGTGAGTTCTCTTTAGGGATTATTCTCATTTAGAGGTTGGGAACCTTAAAAAACCCATTATTAGGTTGATTATGTTTATTGCATGTTTGATTGTGTAGCTCATGGTGTTAATGCACTTTATTGTTGATTTTGTGGGATTGTGCATGAAAGTCTCTTTGATAAGAAGTGTGGGTGGTTTAAGTTTTGTGATAGGATTCATGAGCAATCTTATGTTATTGGATCCTTTGTTGGTTTGAATGTGATATCTTTGATGTATTTTAATGTTTTGGGATGATTGAAATACTTCCCATGTATTTGCATTGAATTTGATTTGTGTGCCTATAAGATGTTTGATATATGTTCTCAAAGAGTATTTTTACAAAATTGGTAATAAGAACCATGAACCAACCCAAGGGATCTTGGACATGGATTTTGAATCTCAAGAATGGTTGTGAGTAGTGTTGGTTCCCTTGTTTGATTGAAGGGTTGTGATTGGTGTTAATGCTCATGTTTGATTTATGATGATCAATTGACTAGTAAAATGTTATATTTTGGTATAATTGCCTTATAGATTTGGCTCATTACTTAGAGGGTTTTAATCCTCATTGTCAAGTATTGCAAAGTATTGGTGCTCATAATATGATGATTAATAATAATAAATGAATGGTTAAATGTTTACGCTTGAAGTTCCCTTGTGCAGTTTTGTTTCTTCATTTTATTTCTATGCTTGGATGGTTAACGACCAGTGTTTTGAGTCCTTAATTGAAGGGGTTTTAACCCCATATGAGGGAAAATGCTAAATTATAGACTTGCTTTATGATTGATGTTTCTTTTGGTTGAAACTTGTTTGTGTGTGAATGTTTGCATTTTGATTGCAAACCTGTCAATTGTGTATTTTGGACACTTCCATTGACGGGACCCCTTGATAGGACCACAAATAGCTTCTTGCTCATTTCGGCTATTGAGCTTTGCCAAGTTGGGTACATTCATGAATGCTTTATGATATATGTTTGTATTGTAATAGACGTTTGAAGGTTAAAACTTGTTTGTGTATCGAATGTTTGCATTTTGACTGCAAACCCGTCAATTGTATATTTTGGACACTTTCATTGACGGGGACCCCTTGGTAGGACCACAGATCGTTTCTTGCTCATTTCGGCTATTGAGCTTTGCCAAGTTGGGTACATTCATAAATTCTTTGTGTCATGTGGTTGCGAGTAATTGATGTTTTATATTTCAATTATAACACTATGACTTAAGCTCTATTCTGTGATGTTAAATACTTGATTGTGTGAATGTGAATAGAAATAAATTCTTTAATGAATTATGAAACTTCGGTTAGCATTACAAGTCTTGTGCGTGGCTTTGGTCCTTTGGGCCAGTCCCCTGTTAGGCCAATGTGCTTAGGGGCTGTGCTTGCACTGTGAAGCAGTGTTGGGCCGGATGTCACAATAAAAGGCTCACACATTAGGAGTATTTTTTATGTTTAGCTAAAAGCATTGCCGCTACTAGTACTAAAAGGCCAGTAGTTTGAACGTTTGGTCCTACCCTGTTGACACGCGTTATTGTGTGGGATTAGATCGTAGTCATTGAATTATAAAAGTCTTAGTCATAACTAAATTAGCATGAATTCAAAGTTATTACTGCCTATGCTAGATTTATTAACCAGTGTATGAAGTTATCTTGTTTGACCAATTACAAACTATATCTTGACTTGATAACAATCTTATCGGGAATAAGATCTAGTTCGTAACCAGTTAACAAAATCACCGAATTCTCTGGATAATCTATCTAGTATTGCAATTAATTCCTTTTCGAATTTCCAATAATTTAGAACAATTAAGAAAAGGATGCATTACGTTATTCAGATTAACTTAGATGCCAATCCTGTTTAGATTAGCCTAGTGTCATTCATGTTCAACCCTATTTATTGATATGATATCGTTATGGTTTAACCTAAGTTATGGGAATGATGAGATGGTTTTCCGGTTCGATTATAATTGAACCATAAGGGAACACGTTCATACTAGTTAGAACCCTATTGCATAGGTTACTAATCCTCAGAAATAAGGGAAGTAATCTTAGATACGTTTAAGTCGAAGAAAAGAGTTTACTCTTTCGAAGTGGAGTAGGACTATAGTTCGCAGTAGAAGCGGGGAAACGGATCCTACAGAAGGCTAAGATCAGATGATAGGTCAAATTTTGGGGACAAAATTCCTAAAAAGATGGGGAGTAATGTAACATCCCAATTCTCCTAAGCTGAATTATTAGAGACCCTATGTGAAAAGGGGAATTAATCTCTAAGGGTTAAATAGAGTTATAGCCCTTAATTTAGCCAATTAAAGCTAACATGGAACCTAGGGGTAAAATGGTAAATTTTACCCAAGGATCTAGGAAATGTGGGACTAATTATTCCTGTGTAATTTTAATTGATTAAAATTAACCAAGGTTTAGTTAGGGACCAAAGGATCAATTAAGGAATTTAGAAAGAGTCCTATTAGTTCAACTTTAGTAAAATACACTCAAGTGACCCACCTAGACCACACTTACGCCCTCTCCACCTTAGCACTCTCTCATTCCCTTTTATCCTCTCCCCATTGTGACCTGAGAAAGGAAAAATAAAGAGGAACAAAATAGAAAAAGAAGAGAAAGAAAAGGAAAGAAGAGAAAAGGAAAAGAGGGAGGAAATGCGATCAGAGAAGAAGGAGGGAGGAGGAACCACGATGATTGGCCACGAACCGCCACGGCCTGGAGGTATGATGGCGCTCCACTGCGCTGGAGAAGTAGACGGAGGCCAAGAGAGAGAGAGAGAGAGACCGAGAGAGAGGAAGAGAACGAGGAGGAAGAGGAAGGAAGGAGAAATTCAAGCTACTATGAGAGAAAGCAAGAGTGGAGACCATCATCATCTTCATCTTTATTTCCATCAATTTCTCATGTTAGGGTTTGGCTCTCCAAACACACAATGTGAGTTCTCTTTAGGGATTATTCTCATTTAGAGGTTGAGAACCTTAAAAAACCCATTATTAGGTTGATTATGTTTATTGCATGTTTGATTGTGTAGCTCATGGTTTTGATGCACTTTATTGTTGATTTTGTGGGATTGTGCATGAGAGTCTGTTTGATAAGAAGTGTGGGTGGTTTAAGTTTTGTGATAGGATTCATGAGCAATCTTATGTTATTGGATCCTTTGTTGGTTTGAATGTGATATCTTTAATGTATTTTGATGTTTTGGGATGATTGAAATACTTCCCATGTATGCTGCATTGAATTTGATTTGTGTGCCTACAAGATGTTTGATATATGTTCTCAAAGAGTATTTTTACAAAATTGGTAATAAGAACCATGAACCAACCCAAGGGCTCTTGGACATGGATTTTGAATCTCAAGAATGGTTGTGAGTAGTGTTGGTGCCTTTGTTTGATTGAAGGGTTGTGATTGGTGTTAGTGCTCATGCTTGATTTACGATGATCTATTGACTAGTAAAATGTTATATTTTGGTATAACTGCCTTATAGATTTGACTCATTACTTAGAGGGTTGCAATCCTCATTGTCAAGTATTTCAAAGTGAGTTGATTATATTTTAAGTAATGATTTGAAATTAAAAGGGTGATGGATTCTCGTACAATTAAATGCTAATTTTTGATATAGTTGGTTATGTTTTTATAATTGACATCCATTAACAGTATGTAAGGAGATGGGGTTAAGGGAACTCAATGAGATTTTTATATCTCACTCCTTTCCTTTATTTATTTCAGATTGACAGGTATTTTAATGGAGACTGAAAAGTAAATTCTGGATTTGCTTAATAGTTCACCAATAATGGAAGATGTCCATCATTTGGATATACCGGATCATGAGTCCTTATATTTGTGTACGAGTCATTGTATAACATGTCTTTTATGTCAAGTAATGTTAGTTAATAAATTATAACTTTGAATAGCTCTGATTCGTTTTCATTATCAAAAGGGTTGTATTTATAATTAAAATAATTTTTGCTTTCTAACTCTGTTTCATATTGCCAATCTTAGTTCATTAGGATGTTGTTCTTAATAATGTCTTTTAGCAGCAATATCATTTATGTCTCTTATGAATTCAAAAGATAAATCTTTACGTATTATCTTTAATCCTTGATTGGTTAAGTGAGTAACTCCCTGATTAGAGTCGGGGCGTTACACATATAATGTAATATTCTCTATTGGCATAATTATAGAGAGATTTGTAAAAATATTATCAATTATGTATGTGTTATTCTATATAATATTTCATACATCACTATAGTAAAATTATTAATAGGGAACATAATAGAGAAACATCTCTTTCAATTACCCTTTTTAATATTATCTATTATATAATATTATTAAATAGTGATATTAATATCAGCATTTATTATATAGTAGAGAATATTACATTAATAATGTTTCAATATTAATAGTTAACATTATCATTAAGTAATTTTAATATTTAATATAATGTTTAAGAATTTTTATATCCAATAGTGAATATACAATCAATAATAAAATAAATTTATCAATACAATAAAATTTAATAATAATATTTAAATAGAGTAATAAAGTGATAAAATTGATGAAAGGTAAATGAAAGGTTGTAACTCATGAATAAAAATAATTTTGTATTTAATGTTAAAACTCAAGCTTCCTTTATATATAGAATTTAGATAGATAGATGCGTGTGACTTAATTAGTATGTTCAAATTCCTCCAAATATAGTCGCGGATAAAATCCACCTAAAATGGGTGATGTTTGATTAATTATGCCATGAGGTTAGTGACTGGATGATAAGGTGTACATGACATTAGAGGTTAACACCGCAACACCATACGAACTCACGACCCTCTCTTCCATCAATTCAGCAGGTCAAGCCGCCACTATACCCACCAACCCCACATCACACTACGAGCTAAGACCGTCTAATACAAACGGTGGCAGACCTAGGACACTGGCTCAACGGGTGTACAAAATTTTATAATTATCAAAATTATAACAAATACATCTACACATATTTTTTCAAAAAAATAACACGAGCAAATGTTTACTCTTCTTACAAAATAGCAAAAGCATGGTTTTTGATAACATAAAATAGGTTTTCGGACTTAAAAAATAGAAAAGTTTTGGAATTAAAAAAATTACAAGAGAAAATTAAAAGAGGGATCAGATTAGGGTTTTAGTCTAAATTAGAAAACAGAGACAAAAAATGACACCAATAAGAGGGAAAGTGGGTTGAGGTGTGAGACAATGAGAGGAGTTGTATTTCGAGCTTTAAGAGAGAGATAAAAGAGTCTGACTGAATAAGATGAAAGAAATGACTAGGTGAGGGCACTGGGTGCAAATTATTATACTAAGAGGGATCAAAATATAAATTTTACAGGGGTAAGTAGTATTATTAATTTTTCAGAGGGTGCAAGTGCATACCCTAGATAACAAGTAGGTCTGCCTCTGGTTGAGATGAAAGGGTATGAGTCTATAGGTGCAAAATTTTAAATTAAGAGGGGTCAAAATAAAAATTATATAAGGAAGTAAGTAAAAAATTTTAAATTTCAGGGTGTGCACTTGCACACCCTGAATGTAACATAGGTCCGTCTATGATAACAAGGGGCTTGGTGTGGGATTGACCTCGGATCCTGGAAAGTTGACTTCAATATCATGTTTTTAGAAGTCATCCCAACAACAATCAAAATACTTAACCCTAGAGCTTTCAAGAGTATATGAAAAGCAAAAAAAAACTTAAATGTCATTTAATAGATATTGCTGGTGTTGTTCACCAATTGTATTACGCTACATGGATTAAATTATTTACTTAAATTTAAATTAAAAATGATCCTATTTTTACTATTGGATATATAATACATGCGTTGAATTGTGATTGGAGAACAATAAACTGCACACAAGAAGTCTACCTACATTTTGTTCATATGAGAATCGTGGACAGTTGAGATCAGACCTCAAGCTTCATATAAGATAAAGACATGATCTTATCAAGGAGCTCATAACTAACTGAGAGACCTCATTGAGGAGCCAAAATTGAACATGAATGGACTATATAAGGGGGCTCAGCCCACCAGGTTTGATCATCTTATTCCCATTCATTCACTCATAAACCCTCCAAAAACCCTGTCTCACTTAAGCATCAGAGTGTCTTTGCAGGTACATTCTCTTTCAGAGCATGGAGGATATCTCAACTTGCTGGAGGAAGGCCTATTTGTTCCATACCGGAACATTGGCACCCACCACGGGCCCTAGTAAATTGTCCCAGGCCTCAAGCCTAGTCACTCATTTCATCATGGTATGCACCAGAAGTAGAGCGAATCAGGATCATTCTCACAAGGAACTCAGTCATCACCAGAACCCTTGTCCAAGAAAATAACTAGAGACAGACTAGTCATTTCTAGCAACCATTGAGCAACTTAAAGAGGATAAGGCTGAAATGGAGAAAAGAATCAGTGAAATGCAGGATTGTGAAGATAGATGGGAAACTTGAGATCAACGACACGTGGTACGTGTCTTTCAAGATCTCCAACATTGAAAACATCAGTTGAATAAATGGAACAACAATTGTCCTTTTATTACAATATAAAATCTTTTTTTGTCCTCAAGAAATGGAAGTGATGTTTCATTCAATAGTTGGAACTTAATAACACTTATTTAGTTCCAAGGCAAGCCCCTTGTCCTCTATGACAAAATACCCGAAGTGCAAGCCCAGCTTCCTTTCTCCAACTTATACTCTTTTCTGACAGTTCTTCCAGTGTATGATCTGATCGTAATGGAAGCAAACGCCTTCCTTTGCAACCTTTGTATGTCAGCTTCAAGGCAGAAGTACTGAGCTTGAACTTATTCTTGCCCATGTTACTCCTTGATAACAAACATCTGGTATTTCCCTTCCATGACCGTTAACATGGTCTATCCCTTTTTAACTGTAACTATCCGACAATACTTGCAGGATTAAGTTAGTTGCCAACTCTTGGCCCACATGAGATCCCAACTTTCTAGGTTCTCAATGTACCCAATACTATGAAGTACATGAGGATCCACTGGTTTTCCTTCTTCCAACTTGTAGCTAAAACGGGTCGGGAAGCCTCGAACCTTTCATGACTTGCATGCTCTTGGTAGAACATCCTGAGGTGAATGATCATATCATATGCCTCCATGGCTGCAAGCATGAATTATCCTACATCTTAGGCATCGGCTTGGTGCTTCTCCTAAGCATCCCTTTCGATCCTAGTAGGAGTAGGTTTCTTAGGAATTGATTGCTTGAGAATATACAACTTTTCTCGTGTTTGAGGATCATCCTCAAATTTCTGTACCATTCCAGAAATTCATTTCTGGATACCTTGTCCTTCTCAAGGACAATTCGCAGTTAATCAATGTGTTTAATGTCATGGTAATATCAATTACAGAAATATGCAGAATCAAAGTATCATGAAGAAAAATATATTTAATAGGACTTTATTAAACATGCTCCCACTATTTTATTCAAATCAATGACCCTCACCATTGACTCGGAAAATCCCGTTGGAAGATTTTCTAGTGAGACCAAGATCCATATTTCACTTCGTCCTGAGTCAGCTTTGGTTGATCGCCCATAACTCAGTTATTTAAGTAGGAAACTCCTTTCCAATTGCATCCCCATGCAGCTCTTGGATCAGTTGGGTGGATAACTCTTTATCATAATTTATCATATAAATTGATGCCCAACTCTTGCCTCTGTGACATTTCAATCCTATTGAATCCACTCAGTTAAGTCAAACTCAATGGTTGGCAGACAGCTATTTCACGTATCGCGCCTCACTGAGATAAAACGAGGTGCTCAGCTTTGGCATGACCCACACTTATTCGATCAAGGCCTTGACGAGTGCCACGCATTGGAAGGCATTTACGACTTAATATATTTAAATTGAGGGATTTTTAATTTGGTGATCTCACCGGCATTGTATCACATACAAGACGTCTCTCAGCTACATGGCATACATGCTTACATATATTCAACTAATACATTAAATATACAAGGCATACATGGTAGCACAGGTTTAAATAAACTATTTAAATCACATCACACGTCATATATTTCATACATCTCATACATAAACATATAACACGCTAAACATACATCTCATACATTTCGTGTATCACATACACAAACATACAAGATTTGGTTTATGATTATGGCCTCCTAATATAAAAGAAAATAAATAGCTAAACTATTACAATTATTTGACACACGAAAACTTTCCAAGTTCCCACTGGCGTCTGCATATGATGTTCCCCTTCTACAACTCTTGAAGAAAAATATATTTTTTAAATAAATAAAAAAAATGGCACAACACACAGACCGTATTTAAATTTACATTTAAACAACTTACGACGCGTAGGTCGTATTTACCAAAATAAATTAACACCATAATCTAAGGCTATAATCATAAACTTAAAATATTTAACAACAAACAATAATAATAAACTCTTTATTATTATTATTATTATTATTATTATTATTATTATTATTATTATTATTATTATTTATATTAAAATATTTCAACTATCTCGGCTACGCATTCAGCATGTTCAATAATAAAACTGAATTAAAATCCATTACTGATCCCTTTGAAAACAAATTGCAAAATCACAGCCGATAAGCTTTAACGCACCGTAACCGTATGGAAATAAAACCATATCGAGTAATAACCAATCAATTGGTTTTCATGCAAATGAAAGAATCACGCATCAATTCAATTTCATTTGACCAATAAAACAACGCTTCGTAAACGCACAAACTGACACGCTATGGGAAAAACATTTCACCGTTTCCAGCTTTGAAGCACTAACCAAATCACAAATTTTTTTTTTTTAAAAAAAAAAATTCAAATCCATGGAACGGACATCAAATGCCTGTATGTTCCTTTTGCTGTACCAAGAAATTAACTAGAACACAAAAGTTTAATGAAATCCCTTTTATGCCTTTTTAAAGACAATGGATCAGTAAAAAAGTTTGCTTTTCAATTATGCACACCGAATGAAAATGTGAACACGCTTATGAAAAGCCAAAAAATATTTCACAGCGCATTTTTGAAACAAGGTACCAATCAGAAAGAGCATGACACAGCCGAAAGCAAACCAGGGACTGCGCTTTTAGAAAGCCCAGACCAATCAATTTCACCGAAATCGATTTCACCGAATACAGAGACTGCGGTTTAGAAATCTGGGTTTACAATTACCATTTACAAATCGCATATATATTCATATACCGCACAATCGATCAACACAAAACAACAATAGGATTCAACAATCAAACATCCAAGGCTCTGATACCACTGTTGGGTTTTCAAGAGGAACAATTTTAATTTTTATGATTGAAAAATTCTCTTGAGCGGAAAAATCTCCTTCTCATGGATCATGTCATTGTCAAGGATCACAAAGAAAGTTATTGTGTTTACCTCTTGAAGTGTACTTTGATCACCAACACTGCAAAAACGCATCACCTTTACTCAATCCACGTGAGCAAAATCAGAGCGGGGTGTCAGTGCTAGCTGACTGCTGCAGGGAGTGGCTAACATCACCGGTCTCTTAAGGAGTAAGGCAAGCATGTCTATTTACAGACATCGTAACCTCAACGTAAATTTGACCCTTATTGGGCTTGTACATTACCGGCCTAACCCCCGTTAATTTAATTAAATCATATTTAATTAATTAATTTTAGGATTAAATTAAATCATATCTAATTTAATCTAACGCTCTGCAGGTTGCTCTATGCGTGTGACCCTGTAGGTTGCCACTAGACTGGCAATAATAATAAATATTATATTAATATCAAATATTCAATATAATATCAAATATTATAAACAGTGATTGGCATCTAGCAATGCATCACTGCTACCCAGTCCATGAGAATATCGGTGATTTGATATTAACCTTATTGCAACCATAATTACTGTGAACCTAATGTCCCTTCGTCTATATGTCTTGATTAAACACAAGGCATAAATGTCTCATCCTCGTTAAGTCCAATCATATGTTCCTCGATCTCTGAGTAGACGTGTAATCACGAAATGAGCCCAATATCCCATATTGGCCCATCTCGGCGTGGCCACACATATTTTCACGTCCTACTCCAACGAGAGGCCCGAGACATTACTCTTGTTATGTAGGAGGAACAAATCATGTCTACATCACTCAGACTCCTCAACATGATTTATTGTAGGCCCAAGTACCACCTTTATGATCATCTTGTTACGGATGACGTTTGATGCATTAAAACCTACAACTCCTCATGTAGGAATCGTAGTGACTTCAAGTCGAAGGACTACTTCACTATGGTCGCCATGAGGAGTGCCTATGACACTTACATAACTATTATGAAGCGTCCTCATAGTGGGTCAATCCGGTATAAATATTACTCCTAATATTTATACTTGTGTGCCGACTTGATATCGCATAATCATGACCCGTGAGATGTGGTCATCAGTCTACTCACACAATAGTCTCTATGTATTATTGTCGTCCTAGTTAACAATAATACTTCGACTACGTATACTTTAAGAATAGTGTTCTATAGCTCAATGGGGTCTCACGATCAAATCATATTTAATGTTCCATTGAACGAACCGTCTATTCTAAGGACTTTATTATGCTATACACTAATAATATAATAAATGACGCCTTTACATATATTAAATTAAATATATGACTAAAGTCATTATACAAATAATAATCTATATAAAATAGATTGGCCACTAGGGCTTACACCAACACTGGCAAACTTCCAAGTACCCAATATTGACCCCTATGATGGGATTAAAGATAGGCCCAGAAGATTACTTGACTTCTATCAATGCTCGTATGTTGATGATGGGAGCATTAGAAGCCTTAAAGAGTCAAGCTGCCACATGCATGCACTTAAGAAGGAAGTTTTGCTATGATTCTCGAATATACCTCAGGAATCAATACATTCATTTACAACTGTAACACCTCGTTTCGGAGTGCTACTGATCTAATCTCAACCTCTAAATGTGGAATGATTTTGGAATTATAATACTCGTCTTGTCTTATGAAAACACGAATAATTTTTTTTCCTTTAAAACTCTTTTGCAAAACCACAAGTCAGAGTATCACAACGTTTTTGAAACATGATGTATGACTACAATACAAGAGAAAACACAACTGATATACACACACACACACACAATAACCCAAAGGCGATACAACTTTTCAAAGTTAAGTACAAGAAATCAAAATACAACAACAAAATAAGAATACACATGGAATATGAATAACCTAACCTAGGAACCCTCATACCCCTGAGGTACTCCCGGCAGACACCTACGCAAAGGGTTGCTCCAAAAGAAAAGCATCAGGACAGACTCCAAACAGAAACAACGACAAAAGACAATAAGTTGGCCCGAAACACCTAAACCCAATCGGTTGGAGCAGTCAATCCCGCCCTACGCCTAGCCTCAGAGTAGGCAAGTGCGGTAGAGCAAGACATCAACGCATGCAGAGTATCGCACACTCGGCACCTCCGCGACTCACTGTCAAACTCCTCTGAAGGGTCCTCTTCCTCCTCCTCATCCATCACCACAACCTCCTCATCGTCCCTAGGCACAAGTGTGCATTGGACATCCTCCATCACATCGTCTGTCGGCTCCTCCACTGGCATAACATTTCCCCAATGACATACATAAAACAAGGTTGGTTGGAAAGGGATATACTCAAATGGAGGGAGTATATTATTTTGGTATCTTTTCCCCTATGGCTAAACTAACCACTATCAGAACTATCCTTGCATTGGCTGCTATTAAAGGTTGGTTTTCAGAGCAACTAGATGTGAATAATGCATTTTTTAATGGAGATCTTAATGAAGAAGTGTACATGACATTTCCTCCTGGTGTGGCTGTTTCTAATTCTACCTCCAGCTCCTTTAAGGCTTGTAAATTGCATAAGTACCTCTATGGACTAAGCAAGCCAATAGGCAATGGTACTAAAAATGGTCTTCAACCTTGCTTTCCCTGGGTTTCCACCAATCTACTACCGATCCTTCCTTGTTTACTAAATCATTGGACACCCGATTCATAGCCCTTTTGGTGTATGTTAATGACATTGTGTTGGCAGGAAATGATCATTCGGAAATTTCTCAAGTCAAGGCTTATTTGGATCAATTTTACAAGATAAAATATTTAGGCAATCTCAGGTTCTTTTTAGGAATGGAAATTGTTGGTTCTAAAAGACGCATTTTTCTTAATCAAAGGAAATACACCCTTGAGTTACTTGAGGACATTGGCCACTTAGCTGTCAAGCCATCTTCCACTCTATGTGACTCTTTACTAAAATTACACAGTTCAGAATCTCCTCCATATGTCGATGCATATGAATACCGAAGGTTGATAGGTAGGTTGCACTATCTCACCGCCACAAGGCCAGATATAGCCTTAGTGGTCCAACAGCTGAGTTAGTTTATGTCTCAACCCAAAGAAGTGCACTATCAAGCTGCCACAAAAGTGTTGCATTATCTTAAAGTTCTCCAGCCAAAGATTTGTTTTTCTCATCATCTTATCCTCTCAAACTCTCCAGGTTTGAAGACTCAGATTGGGCAAGCTGGCCATCAACCAGAAAATCTGTGACGAGCTATTGTGTTTTCGTAGGATCTTCTTTGATTTCCTGGAAACAAAGAAGCTATCTACAGTTTCTCGGTCCAGTTCAGAAGCAGAGTACCGAGCCTTGGCTAGCCTTGCTTGTGAACTTCAATAGTTACAATTCTTGTTGTCCGCAATTTCAAAGATCTTAATTAACGTAACCGCAATACAAAATCTTGCATACACATAAATACATATTACATATTTTTCTTCCTATAAACGTAAGTAAAATAAAAATCTTGACAAAACTTAATACTATAGTATTGACAACAAGTTTCTTTCTACTCGGATCCAGTTTTTTTTTTTTAAAGAATATTGCATAGCATATGATGGAGTAGGCAAAGGATGATAAGTAATGGGAATCATGTATAAATCATGTTTCCGAGGAACTGCAGCTCCTAACCTCTCAGTCATGTCCAAATCTTCATTTTTCATTCCATTGGGTAGTTTCCAATCAAAGTGAAACATCAACAGTGCAAGTGGAAACTCAACATTGATCAAACCAAAAGTGAGGCCAGGGCACATTCTTCTCCCAGCACCAAATGGAATGAACTCAAAATCATTGCCTTTGAAGTCTACAGAACTTTCAATGAACCTCTCAGGGTAAAACCCCTCAGCCTCAGTCCAATGATTTGGATCTCTTCCAATTGCCCAAGCATTGATAATGACCTTGCTTTTATAAGGTATATGATAACCATTGATGTAACATGCTTGTCCACACTCTCTTGGAAGTAATAATACAGCAGGAGGGTGTAATCTCAATGTCTCTTTCACAACACATTTTAAATACTTTTGTGACAACCACCCTAAAATTTAAATGGAGCCGCCACCGATGTTTTTATTTCTAGGAAAACATTGGAAAACCTAATTTTGGATTTACTTTGTAAGAAAGGTCTCTTAAACCAGATTTCTGGATTCGGGAGTTGATTACGCCTAGGGAAGGTACTAGCACCCCTAAAACGCCCATTAAAATGGTACCTTAATTTATTCAAAAAGTTCGTTTGCCATTAATTTAAATTATTCCCATAATAAAATAAATAAAATTCATAACTTTTTATTTTTGCACTTGTGCGCCTAAAAATAAAACTATTTTGCAAATTGGTCCTTAATTTGGATTTTGACCCCTTTGAAAGGCCAAACTCATAATAAAGGTTTGTAGCTTTTATTTTTTCATATTTATGACCCTTAAAATAAATTATTTTCAAGTTGGTCCTTGATAGGGTTTGGCCCCATTGGAAGGCCAAACCCTATTTTTTTGAAAAATTACTAAAATATCCCTACTTTATTTACAGTTACGCCCTCTTCTTAAAAGAATATTGCAAATCGGTCCCTATTAGGGTTTGGCCCCATTGGGAGGCCAAACCCTAATACTACGTGCGGCAAATTTCCAGAAGCGGGATTCGAACAATCAAAATTTCAGAATGGAAGAAGGAAGGGCAAAAAAAATAACAAGCAACAGATGAACAGCAACAACAATAATAACCACAATATCAACAGAGTCTAGGGGATGAAGAACGAATCAAATAGAATATGAAAATCATTCGTAACTACAGTCCAGATACAGACCCAAGAATGAAGAATGAAAGGAAAAATGTTAACCTGGGTCGTAGTGACTCCCAAAAAAATAGAACAGAAACAAGAGATGGGGCTTCAAAGAGAACCTAAATCTAAAATGGTGTTTGTTTTTGGACAGGAGCCTCACAGGTTTACTTCTGCCTCTTCACGTGCTTCTTCTTCTTTCTCTGATTTCGTCTTTCTCGGGTTCGTTATCTCCGTTCGCTCAATGCCTCTAGGGTTCGCTCTCAGGTTCGGTCCCTTGTCTTCTGCGTCTTTCCTCCCCTTTTATAGCCTCTTCGTTCCTCTTTAAGACCTGCAAATCAAAGGGGAAAGAGAATCAGTGTTGATTTTTAAAAAAAATAATAAAAGAAAAAAAAAGCAGAAACTTCCCTTTTTGGAGATATGGATCTTTGATTTAGAGATTTGAGGATAGGTTGAGGCCGCGGCCTAGGGTTAGGGTTAGGGAGATGAGGATGAAGAAGGTAAGGATGAGGGGGGAAGCTGCGGCGTGAGGGAACTAGGGTTAAGGAGAAGGGGATGAAGAAAAGAGGTTTAGGTTTAGGGTTTGGATGGAGGAGGAAGGACGAATGTGCGGGACGATGGAAGGTTCGAGAGAGAGGACGCCAATGTGAGAGCTAGGGTTAGAGGGATGGTGACTGGCGCCGTGGAAGGAGGATGGAAGATTCGAGAGGGAGGAACGAGAGAGAAAGGGAATTCTGATTGTGAGGGAATTGGTTTTTAGGTTTAAAGAAAGGATGGGCTGGGCGTGAGTGGTTGGGCTGGTGCAGGTGATGGGCCGCGCGAGTTGGCTTGTGAGGCTGGGGCTGCGTAGGGGTGCGTAGGTGAAAGAAGCTGGGTGCAGGAAGCAGCAAGGGAGCAAGGAGCGCAGGGGGGCTGGAAAGAAAAAGGATGGGGGTGCACGCGTGTGGGCTGGCGTACTGGGCTTGGGTGTCCACTAGCAGATTGCTAGTGGCACCCCCATTTATTATTTGCAACCCACTTTCTTTTTCATTCATTTTTCCTTTTTTATTCTTTTTCTCATTTTCTCTTTTCTTTTTATTCTTTATTTATTGAGACCAAAAGTATTATTAATATTACTAATTTAATGATTAAATAAAATAAAATAAAATAAAAAGGCCGGACAAAATTAGGGTGCTACAGCTGCCCCTCCTTAATTATATTTTACTCGAAGGTCTTCGTGCATTCGTTGTAAAGATAATTAGGGACAAAGGACACCAATTTTGTCCAAAACAAAAAGATTTGAGAACGCGGGATTGGCTCCCGACTTTGATTGGAGATTCCGTGCCTGCTGGTGAATTTCCGGGAAGGCGTAGGCTTGGTTCCTAACTCTTACAAAATTGGTGAGAGATTCTAGGTTCGATTCCTAGTGAATTCTCGGTAAGGCCTAGTTATGACTAGCTCTTACAAAATTGGTTGGAGATTCCAGGTTTGGTTTCCTGGTGAACTCCTAGTAAGGCATAGTTATGACTAGCTCTTACTAAATTGGTTGGAGATTCCAGGTTCGGTTTCCTGGTGAATTTCCGGTAAGGCGTAGGCATGACTAGCTCTTACAAAATTGGTGGGAGATTCCAGGTTCGGTTTCCTGGTGAATTTTCGGTAAGGCGTAGGCTTGGTTCCTAGCTCTTACAAAATTGGTTTTGACTACTTCTCTACTTAGGGAAGGTCTGGGGTGTGAGCTTCTACGTCACTCAACACGAGTTCGGGTCGGACCCCCAGCAAAAGCGAAATGAGTTTCTGACTCGTGGTTGATTTTAGTAATACAAGTAATGACTCTTTGAATAATGCAAGCGCTATTTTCTTGATAAAATCCCAAGTTGAGTTCAGGAGAGATAGGAATAAGCATCCTATTGTGCCAATAGCATTTAATAGGCGATGTGGATAAGAATGAATTTCCATTATCATGGGGAAATATTACAAGTAGGACAAATTTGTTTTTGCTAGATAGGAACTGGTAAGCAAAGTTAAATCCGCTAATAATCCTTTTGAAAACAAATTGTGCTGCTCTTCCGCGATCTAGACCCTGACGGCCTTCTTGATCACCCCCATAAAATTGCATTTGTTCGCTCTTTTTGTTTTGCTCCCCGTGGGTCAGTTCTAGCTCGACTACCCTTGATGTATTTGGCTTGGATTTTGCTTAGGCCGCTCTTTGCGAAGTTTTCGACTCCAGCGTTACCCTAAATCGCCTTTGCAGGTTTTCAATTTAGCATTTTTATTGGACCCTACCTTTGCCTAGGTCGCTCTTTCGGTTTTCGACCTACCGAGTCGCTTCTAATTTTTGCCTAGGCCGCCTCTTTCGGTTTTCAACCTAGCGAGCTCTTTTTGTTTTGTTTTTTTGTTTTTTTCGCTTTGTTTTTTTTTTGTTTTTGTTTTTGTTTTTGATGTGGGGCGCCATCCTAGACATAGTACTTTTTGACCGCATCCGAATTCACCCAGCTGTAGATCATGTCCCTCCATATCTGCGAGGATGAGGCTTCCTCCCGAGAATGCCTTTTTCACCACATATGGACCTTCGTAATTTGGGGTCCATTTTCCGCGTTGGTCTTTCCGAATAGGTAGAATCTTTTTCAAAACCAATTCTCCTTCGTAAATTCTCGATGATGCACCTTCTTTTCATATGCTATTTTGAGCCTCTTTTTGATATAATTGTCCGTGACATATTGCCTCCAACCTTTTCCCTTCGATGAGATTCAGTTGGTCATAACGAGTCCGGACCCATTCGGCTTCTTCGAGCTTGGTTTCCATGACTACCCTTAGAAGGGATCTCTACTTCTATGGGTAATACCGCTTCCATTCCGTATACTAGGGAGAACGGTTGCCCTGTGGAAGTGCGTATGAAGTTCGGTATCCGTGTAAAGCAAAAGGGAGCATCTCATGCCAATCCTTGTAAGTTAACACCATTTTTGGATAATCTTTGATATTCTTGTTAGTCGCTTCATCGCCCCATTCATCTTAGGGCGATAAGGGGAAGAATTGTGGTGCTGGATTTTGAAGTCATCACACAATTCTTTCATCATTTTATTGTTCAGTTGGTCCCATTGTCCGTGATGATCTTCCTTGGCAAGCCATACCGACAAATTATTTCCTTCGATGAATTTGACGACTACATTGCGAGTCACATTGGCATAAGAGATTGCTTCGACCCATTTCATGAAGTAATCAATGGCCACGAGGATGAAGCGGTGTCCATTAGAGGCTTTCGCTCAATCATTCCTATGACATCCAAACCCCACATGGAAAATGGCCAGGGTGCACCGAGGACGCGAAGGAAGTTGGAGGCACATGAATATTATCGACGCAGTCCGACACTTATGACATTTCCTCACATGTTTGATGCAATCACCTTCCATTGAAAGCCAATAATATCCTCGCTTCGAGAATCCTTTTTAGCCATTGCGCATCTATTGGTACGGGTCCCGGCGAACCTTCGTGGACGCCATCGATAATTCATCTTGCTTCGCGAATCTACGCACCGGAGGAGTACCATGTCGTGATTTCTTTTGTAGAGTACGCCACCATTCGAAAAGAAACTCATAGCGAGCCTCCTCAAAGTTCTTTTGTCATTTTCTCGAGGCGCCAAAGGATATTCTTTGTTCTTGAGGTAGCATTTAATGTCGTGGGTACCATGGCTTTCCATCCGGTTCGCCCTCTATCAACCGGCAATAAGCGGGCTTATACGCTCTCCATCATGATGAGAGGCATTTCTTTATCATCGCTTATCCGAACATGGATGACAATGTGGCTAGTGCATCGGCTAATCGATTACTCTCTCGCGGAATATGTTGGAAGGTGATTCGTCAAATGATTCGACGAGTCCCCTGGATGTACTGTAGTAAGGGATTAATTTGGAATCCCGAGTTTCCCATTCTCTATTTAATGGTTGATAACCAGACGAATCCTCGTAGACCTTCGTGAGCCTTGACTTTAGTTTCTACGGCAACCCTGATTCCCATGACACAAGCCTCATACTGCGTGATATTATTGGTGCAATTGAAACATAGGCGCAAGAATGTGGATGTGCAGGTTTTCCGAGAAATCAAGATTGCCCCGATTCCGCGCCCCAACGCTGCTAGAGGCTCCATCAAACATCATTGTCCACTCGCCTCTTGATTCTTCTTTTTCAGCAGACATTATATTCTCATCGGAAATTCATAGGGACCGTGAATGGTTGTCCATGGGTTGGTGGGCTAAGTATTCAATGAGCGCACTACCTTTGACAAATTTTGAGAGACATACCGAATATCATATTCAGATAATAGCATCCGCCACCGAGCAATTCTTTCGGTGAGAGCAGGCTTCTCAAATACATACTTGATCGGATCCATTTTTGACACCAACCAAGTCGTATGAGAAAGCATGCATCGCCTTAGACGGCATGCCCAAGCAAGGGCGCAACAAGCACGCTCCAACACCGAGTAATTAGCTTCATAACTTGCAAACTTCTTACTTAAGTAGTAAATGGCATGCTCTTTACCGCCTCGCCGTGGTCGACCGAGCACACATCCCATAGACCCGTAATAATCGCTGGCAAGTAGAGGATCGTGGGTCCGCTCGAACCGGAGGTACTAACACGGAGGCTCTCGCAAGTATCGCTTGATTTTATCGAAAGCCTCTTGGCACTTCTCATTCCATTCCATTCCACGCTTGGTCTTTGCGTAACAACTTGAAAATCTGGCTCACAAGTGTCGGTGAGTTGTGATACAAACCAAGAGATATAATTCACCTTCCTAGGAAACCGCGAACTTCCTTTTCTCAGACGAGGAGCTGGCATTTCTAAAATGGCTTTTACTTTTTCTCGGGTCCACTTCGATTCCTTTCTCGACTTACGATGAATCCCAACAATCTTCCCGACTTGACACCGGGTTACATTTGGCGGGGTTGAGCCTTAAACTAACTTTCAATCGCCAAAGAGTTTCCGCAGATTGGTTATATGACCCTCTTCGCCAGTGACTTAGCGATCATGTCGTCCACGTAGACTTCTATCTCCTTGTGTATCATATCACGGAACAAAGTCACCATTGCCCTTTGATAGGTTGCCCCGGCATTTTTTAACCCGAAAGGCATCACTTTGTAGCAAAAGGTGCCCTAAGCTGTGATGAACGTGGTCTTTTCCATGTCCTCCCTGGCCATTTTTATCTGATTATACCCGGAGAAACCATCCATGAAAGAGAAAAAGGCGTGATGAGCCATGTTATCTACTAGGACATCGATATGTGGCAAGGGAAAATCGTCTTTGGGACTCGCTCTATTAAGGTCCCGGTAGTCAATACACATTCGAACTTTTCCACCTTTCTTCGGAACAGGGACGATATTAGCAACCCATTGGGGATACTTGGCCACGGCTAGAAACCCAGCGTCAAATTGTTTCTTAACTTCTTCCCTAATCTTCAAGGACATATCTGGTCTCATGCCTCAACTTCGCTTGACGGAGGGCAATCGTGCTTAAGCGGCAATTTGTGTTTGACGATATCGGTATCCAACCCTGGCATATCCTGATAGGACCAAGCAAAAACATCTTTATAATCCCGGAGGAGTTGGATTAATTCCGCCTTTATTCCTGGTGACATGGTGATGCCAATCTTGTCTTCTTTTCTGTTTTCATCTGTTCCCAGATTGATTAGCTCAGTGGGTTCTTCATGAGGCTCAATCTTCCTGGATTCCCCTTCTATAAGTCTCATCAATTCTGGTGAGAAGTCTTCGTCGGGGTAATCCTCTTCACAATCTCCGTTGGTATGATTAATCGAACCATCAAAGTCCAGTGATGAAACTTCAGCACAATTGTTTTCAGAAGTATTTTCGGTGAACCTGCATTATCAAGGTTAGCAATAAGGGGAGAATAAAGGAAAGAAGAGGAAAAAGAGCGAGTGAAAATACTTGGGATAAAATCAAAATATGTTTCATTAATATTCGAAATATGCTAAAAGAAAACATGCGGGTCTTTAACATTTCCTCTACCGCTTCTGGCCGAGCTGAGAGGTAAGCATTTTAGATGAATTACATTGAAAATGCATTAAGGATCCTAGAGTTCTCCACCACTTCCCAATTGCAAGGCATCAAGAGCATGGGCGACCCAACTTTCATCGAAACAACAGGATCGCCCCCACAAAGCAGATACTTGATCCTGATAGATCCATCCCGCGCTTCTAAGCTTTGGCGGAGATCACAAATGGAGATTTTCCCGGCTCGGGTTCCCGATTCTCAAGACGGCCTTTCTTTTCTTTCTTTTCTTCGATCATCCTTTCCTTGTCTCTTTTAGTGGGTACGCACTTCAGCCGCGGCCGATCCTTGTTCTCTGAATTCCTAGGATCGAGGTCATACCTTCTTGATTCTTCCCCACCCTTTTCCCTGGTTGGTATCCCCTTTAGCATGACACCGCCCACCATTAGTGCGGCATTGGATAGACAGTGGTTTCTTAGTGGTGATCCCTACATAAGCGCTTATCGACAATTTCCAACGCTCAAACGGTTCCTGTGGCTTCCTCTCGTAGCTTCAATGTAGCGTGTTGACGCCGGCTTACTCACCAAAGAAATCTTGTTCTCCTGGCACGATGACCGCTTTATCATCCACTACAAACTTCAATTTTGGTGCAAGGTGGACTCGCATTACTCCCGCCGAGTGAATCCAAGGTCTTCCCAAAGAAGCAACTATAGCCGGGCCTCGATGTCCATTACCTGGAAGTTAATAGTGAAGGTGAATGGCTCGATCTGGATCGGCAGCTCAATCTCTCCCATTACTTCACTCTTGATCCATCAAGGCCCTTACAAGCACGTAGCTAGGCTTCATATGAGTTTTGTCAATGGGTAACTTATCCAAGGTAGATTTAGGCATCACATTTAGGAGGACCCATTATCTATGAGGACCTTGGCCACGAGATGCTCCTTACACTGAACCGAAATATGCAAAGTGCTTTGTTGTGTTCTCTTCCTTCCGCAGTATCTCCTCATCATTGAAGTACAAATAATTGCATGCAAAGTGATGTTGCCAACCAGGTCACCAAACTGATTCAACGTAATATTCTCGAGATACATGGGCCTCATTCGTAACTTTCATTAGCATTTTCCTATGGCTCTCGTGAGTGCGCCAATAAGGCGAGTAGGACACTTCCGGGCCAAGGCGATTCAACTGGTCTATTACCTCAGACTCGCTTTGTTGAATGAGCTTGAGAAATTCAACAACTTCCTCATGGGGATTTCTTTCTTATCCTCCTTCCCCGTGTTGCTTTCCTCGATCACAACCTCTTTTTCCTTTGTTTTTAACTTCAATCGCTTTTTTGCGCTTTCTTCCACCAATTCCTTTCTCGGTTCTTCTACTGCCTTCCTTACGGCTCTTTATCCTGGGCATAGACTCGCCCACTCCGTGTCATCCCTCCTATTCCCACAATATTGGTGACCGCCGAGGACATTGCCGCTATCATTCCCTTCAACTCCTGACTTTTGCATCATATATCCAAGTGGATCGCTTTGTCTTCCTTGTACGGAAAAGGAGATGGTATTTGAATAGTGATGGCCTTAGGGGCATTAGTCAGAGGAGATGCACTCTTAGTGAATTGAATCACCAAAGGTTTTGGGATCATGGTTCCTGAATCTTGGACCATGGATACTTCCTTTTCCTTTTGAGAGATAATTCAGACCATGTTCACATCGAGTAATTTTTGGAGGATGACCTTAAACTCTTCACACTCCTTGGTGGACAGGATGTCTTCATTGTAAGGAGTTTCCTTGTTGACTTTTACCTTTTCAATCAGACCGGCTCTACGGAGTTTGCTGAATACTTCACTCATCGGGATTTCTACTTCAACAACATCCCTTATTATCCTTCTCCCATATTCGGCCCCTATCATATTCACCGAAGTGCTTCCGTGGTTAGGTAACGGATTACTCCCCACGTTAGGGCTATATTTTGCATTTATCAGGCTTTGGACTTTAACTTTCAGAGCTCGGCAATCTTCTATGGAGTGGCCTGCTGCCCCGGCGTGGTATTCGCAGGTGGCATCTGGATTATACCATTTTGGGAATGGCGGTTCCATGGGTTTCTGCGGACAAGGAACCACCAATGAGTTTTTGAGCAGGTGCTGGTAAACATCTTTGTAACTCATAGGGATCTTATCAAACTGGATCGGGTTCCTTCCTCGGGAGTTCTGAGCTCTTGGCCGATTAAAATTCGACTTCCTTGATTATCTGAAATGGGAAACGCCGACGTGGTAGTTGCCGCGAACGATAGAGGGGCACTACTCACCGCATTTGTCTCTCCTTCTTTCTTCTTCTTGACGGCGACTTCGCTTTGGATGATGAAGTGTCGTTATGGATCTTTCCACTGTGCATCCCGATTTCCACGCTGCTCCCTATGACAATCAAATCGTAAAAGCTTGAGAACATGCTTCCAATCATTTTATCATAGAATGGAGGTTCAAGCGTGTCGATGAATGTATCAATCATCTCTTTATCCAATAGGGGCTCCACTTGAGCAAAGAATGCTCCTCCATCTCTCGGGCGATTCTTTATAGCTCTCGTCTTTCTTCTTCATATTTTGCAACCGGTTACTATTGGGGCCATATCCATATTGTACTTGTACCGCTGACGAACGATTTGCCAAGTCTTTCCATGAGCGAATTTTAGTACGCTCTAATCGCATATACCACCGTGAGGGTGCCCTACCAAGCTTTCTTGGAAGAAATGAATTAGAGCTTGTCATCGTGGGAATGGGAAGCCATCTTTCGGCAATACATGACCAGGTGGCTCTTGGGACATGTCTCCCTTTGTACTTGTTCTAACTCGGTACCTTGAACTTTGGAGGTATAACTACATCGAGACCAAGCACATGTCCGAAGCTTCAAGCCAATGTGATCTCGCCTCTCAATGGCCTTTAACCTTTCCTCCATCATCTCAAACCTTTCCTTGGCTTCGAGCATCCTCCCGAGGTGTGAAGATAGGTATGCACTCGAGCACTTGTGTTCAACCCGGTTCCATCATTCAGAGGTGTCCGCTCTTGTGAACTACTGATAGGTATTTCGCTCTCTTCCTACTGATTCTCCTCCTACCATTATGCATGTGGTGTTCGACGATTCGCTCGCTTCGGGTCAACTTGGCATTTAGGGCCATCAACAGATCGAACATCCGCCCATTCGCACTCATCCGGTCAAGTTCTCCCCGCATAGCCTCTTGACTCGCTGCATGGCCTGGCCGATTTTGTTCTAACGCTGGCCCACGAGCCTGGCTTGCGACCTTGTTCTATAAGGATGCAGATTCTTCGTGTTTATTTCTGGGTTCAGAAGGACAATATGAGTATGGAGGAGTTGTTTATGTTATGCTCATATTATGTATGCCATGCACGTTTATTTATTTACTTAATTTGTTTTATCGGCTTATCAGAGAATCGCAAAAACTTTGTAAATGTCTCATCGGGTTGCTGCGTATTGCAAGGATAAATATTCCCATCAAAAGAAAATACCATAATTCAAGTTGCCCTGAGGGCTTACAAAATTGAGACGGAAATTGAAATTGCGAGAATTCAAATAAACGACAAAAGACTAAGGGGATAGGTTTTTAACTGGCCACGCTCTGACCGCTTCTCCAACTCTCCCACTAAGCTCTTGCAAAGATTTCATGAAGTTCATCACTTTCCTCGGCAAAGGTCGAAAACCCATCAAGGATTCTCGCTTCTTCCAAGAGTTTTGGCATATCTTGGATACCTCTATTTGCGAGCCGCACTAATTTAGAGCAACGATCCATCCAAGACGGTTTCTCGATCCAACCAAGTAATGACTTCCCACGATCATCAATTTTCCCTTGATACCGAGGACTTTCTCATGTTCCTCCTCGAGATCTATATGGTAGCCTATGAACTTTTCTTCCGCAATTTCTTTTCTTCTTCGAAGTGGGCCTCGTGGTAACCGCATGGTATTTTTCAACTGCTGTATCAAGCTTTCAATCCGCTCTTGTAAAGCCTTACTAGCCTTTGAGAATCACCCACATTTTCCTCAAATCCCTTTTTCGCAGAGAACCAAACTTAATTCCTTTTTCACTAAGTCCAATTGTTGATTTGTCGCTGCATAGCCAAATTTCGAGTCCGAGACCGCTTGCTTTTTCATCCTTGGCTCTCTTTGGGTCTCCTCTAGAAATCCAAATTTTTCACACAATCATCTCGTAGGACTTCTATATCTTGATATACCCTTTTCAAATTCTCCCGAAGAAGTTTCTTATCCTCTTTCACCTTCTCTAAGGCCAGCTTCAATTCTTCCACTTCTTCATTCTCGGCAGGTGGAGGCGGCATTTCGGGACTAAAAACAAGTTTCGGAAAGGTAACTTGACTTGTCAACTCTTGCCGCAACCCATTGACGTACTTTTCATCCGTATGAGTGCTCTTGCGCCTAGTGGTTTCCTCGACATTTTCCTCCAAGCTCGGCACACTTTTGTGAACAATGCCAAATCCGAGGAGCCCCGATCATGTATAATGAAAGCGGCTAGCTCTTCTTCGACAGGTTCTCCCAGCATGGGTGCACCGAGTTGTCTTAGGGCCAGAGTAGGATTATAGTTGATGCAGCCTATAGTTCCAATGAGGGGTACGTTGGGGAATTCTCCGCACCGATAGATCACCTCTTTGATCTCTTGTTCTCTGGAATACCATATCACATATTCTTCACTAAAACTCATGAAGTAAGCAGCCCATTCCGCATTACTCCTAGGACCGAAGGGATGTCCCCTTTTTACCAAGTGACCTTTCAACCATAGGTACAAGATGGGGACACAACAACGAATTCGTCCTCCTCCTTTCTCATGGCGTGTGTGGAGCTCATAGTATAAGTCTGCAAGAACGGCGGTAGTGGGATCCATACCTTGGGTTTTAAATGTTAGGAAGGCGTCAATGGCGGTTTTGTCCACAAAATGGTCCACATGAGGAAACAAGACCACTCCATAAATAATCAGGGCTACTACATCCATGGATTCCCTCAATTTTCCTTCGGCATGAAGGTCCTTAGCTTTTTCTTCTAGAAAGCTCCTGGAGTAACCTTCGAGATCTTCTTCTACCCTTAATGCAAAGATTCAAATCTGATTCAGAGATACCCAAAGCAAGTGGAAATGGTACCTATAGTTGGAGTATGTTTTGCGTGACAGACGCGCCTTTAGTCCTTCCTCGGGATCCCCAAGATTTTCTGATATTCTTCTAAAGTCGGTGCCATTTGGAAGTTCCTAACGTGAAACATCTCGCAGGAGGGTCATAAACCGGGCTAGTGCCGTTAGTGGCTCCCACTTGTACGCCCACATTTATCGATCCAATATATTCCCAAATTTCCCCACGGCTAATCCGATCCAATCAGATCCACTTTTCAGCTATGAAATCAACCAAGGTTTTTAGATGCATCAAACGAGGCTGTTCGATCTTGAATTTCAAAGTGTTTCTCCTCTCTAACCTCAGAATCAAGGCCACCGAAGACATTTGTTCCAAAGGTTTTTGAAATTTCCGATAAGCCTGAACGAATGGGAAATTAGTGTTATGGCATATGCATGAATGAATGAGTATGACTTTGTTTTCCAAAAGTGAAAGAAAAATAAAATTGCAAATTTACTTCATTTTCGAAAACACAGTCATTTTAATAAATATACCTTTTAGCACAAATTAAGTTTATTTTTAGAAAATTTGTTACCGTTATTACTATTATTATTACACCCCCCTTTTTTAAAAGGCCTAAGTATCTATTTTTCAAAATAGTTGATTGGGGCTCTAAAAGAGAAGTTTATATCATAAAAAAAAATTTATTCTTGTGATTTTTTTTGAAATAAATAAGTTTAAAAAGATAATAAGTGGAGAGTATGCTCCTTTGTGACCAAGGTTGGTATTTCTTAAGGGATCTATGGTTCACATTAAGTTCCTTTCTTTGGGTGGATTAAAGTACTAAACTAAAAGTCCCTAGAGCCAAGGGTCCCATTTGAAAATGTTACCACCAATAATAGGTATACTATTAAAGGATGGTTTTTTCTCAAATGGAGCCAAACTCTAGGTGAGGCTTTCAGAGGAACCCATCGGTCAGACGCCCAAAGACAAAGACCCACTACGCAGCCTCTCCTAACTTAATGTTCACTCGGGCCCGGGTATAGGGCTCCCACTCATAGTGTGTGCAAATAAGTGTGCAAAGTGAAGTGTGTGAAAGGACAAATGACCTAAAATTCTACCCGCTGCAAAATAAATAAACATATAATATTTACAAATGTCTTCTACCCTAGGGTTCAAATATACAAGCATATGAGCAAAATATGCAACGACCAAATAGGAGTAGAAAAATAAAATACAAGGGAAATAAATCATGTAAGGCAAACAAACAAATTCAAACGATTATAAGGCCTAACTCTCTAGTATTCCCAGTGGAGTCGCCAGTTGTGACAACCACCCTAAAATTTAAATGGAGCCGCCACCGATGTTTTTATTTCTAGGAAAACATTGGAAAACCTAATTTTGGATTTACTTTGTAAGAAAGGTCTCGTAAACCAGATTTCTGGATTCGGGAGTTGATTACGCCTAGGGAAGGTACTAGCACCCCTAAAACGCCCATTAAAATGGTACCTTAATTTATTCAAAAAGTTCATTTGCCATTAATTTAAATTATTCTCGTAATAAAATAAAATAAAATTCATAACTTTTTATTTTTGCACTTGTGCCCCTAAAAATAAAACTATTTTGCAAATTGGTCCTTAATTTGGATTTTGACCCCTTTGAAAGGCCAAACTCATAATAAAGATTTGTAGCTTTTATTTTTTCATATTTATGACCCTTAAAATAAATTATTTTCAAGTTGGTCCTTGATAGGGTTTGGCCCCATTGGAAGGCCAAACCCTATTTTTTTGAAAAATTACTAAAATATCCCTACTTTATTTACAGTTATGCCCTCTTCTTAAAAGAATATTACAAATCGGTCCCTGTTAGGGTTTGGCCCCATTGGGAGGCCAAACCCTAATACTACGTATGCAAATATCCGTGCGGGATTCGAACAATCAAAATTTCAGAATGGAAGAAGGAAGGGCAAAAAAATAAATAACAAGCAAATGTATGAACAACAACAACAATAATAACCACAATATCAACAGAGTCTAGGGATGAAGAACTAATCAAATAGAATATGAAAATCATTCAGAACTACAAACCAGATACGCACTCCAAGAATGAAGAATGAAAGGAAAAATGTTAACCTGGGTCGTAGTGACTCCCAAAAAATAGAATGTAAACAAGAGATGGGGCTTCAAAGAGAACCTAAATCTAAAATGGTGTTTGTTTTTGGACAGGAGCCTCACTGTGTTTACTTCGCTTCTTCACGTGCTTCTTCTTCTTTATCCGATTTCGCCTTTCTCGTTCAAGTATCTCCGCTCGCTCAATGCCTCTAGTGGTTCACTCAGGTTCTGGCCCCTTGTCTTCTGGCTCTTTCCTCCCTTTTATAGCCTCTTCTGCTCCTCTTTAAGACCTGCAAATCAAAGGGAAAGAGAATCTGTTGATTTTTAAAAATAATAAAAAGAAAAAAGGTAAACTTCCCTTTTTGGAGATATGGATCTCGATTGAGAGATTTGAGGATAGCCGAGGCCGCCTAGGGTTAGGGTTGGGAGATGAGGATGAAGAAGGTAAGGATGAGGGGGAAGTCAAGCGTGAGGGAACTAGGGTTAAGGAGAAGGGATGAAGAAAAGAGGTTTAGGTTTAGGGTCTGATGGAGGAGGAAGGATGGAGAAGGAAAGATGAACGCCACGGACGATGGAAGGTTCGAGAGAGAGGGACGTGCAGGCGAGAGCTAGGGTTAGAGGGACGAGCCGCGCGCCGTGGAAGGAGGATGGAAGATTCGAGAGGAGGAACGAGAGAGAAAGGGAATTCGATTGTGAGGGAATTGTTTTTAGGTTTAAAGAAAGGACGGGCCGGGCGTGAGTGGTCACCGGGTGCAGTGATGGGCCGCGCGAGTTTGCTTGTGAGGTCAGTCGCTGTAGGGGTGCGAGGTGAAAGAAGTCAGGTGAAGCAAAGAAGGAGCAAGGAGCGCAGGGGGCTGGAAAGAAAAAGGATGGGGGTGCACGCGTGTGGGCTGACATACTGGGCTTGGGTGTCCACTAGCAGATTGCTAGTGGCACCCCCATTTATTATTTGCAACCCACTTTCTTTTTCATTCATTTTTCCTTTTTTATTCTTTTTCTCATTTTCTCTTTTCTTTTTATTCTTTATTTATTGAGACCAAAAGTATTATTAATATTACTAATTTAATGATTAAATAAAATAAAATAAAATAAAAAGGCGGACAAAATTAGGGTGCTACAACTTTAGTTTCTCTATGCCACTCTCATTGGGTTTTCCTTCTTGATGGAATACCTCTCTTACCTCAAGCTTGTACCTTCTCCATTATTCTTGGATTTTTAATCATCTCTGCCATTGCCCATGTTACGGTAGTAGATGATGTCTCAGTTCCACCTCCAAAGATATCCTTCAAAATCGTGAGATCAAGTGATGTTGATTATAAAAAAATCCAAGTAGTTTGAAAGGTATATGGTAACCAATAACATGTTTTCTGCAATATAAGGGAAACACTTGCCACAAAAACTATTATAAGAAGCTGCATATATGCAGATGCTGCAGAAGACAACTCAGAAATTAACTATTTGGAAGAATAGGCAAGAAAATCAAACCCAAATACACCAGTAACTTAAATGAATTGATCCAACACCGAAAATAGAGGAAGCATAGTAAAGTAGAGGTTTAAATCCTATTGTTTATGGGGAAATTTGGTTTATGGTATGGTTCTACCAATTTTGATGATCTTGAATGATCTACCAAATTTATCAAACAAACAAATAAATTTTGATGATCAAGCAATTATGAATCCGAACGAGTTACGTGGTAATCTCGTTTTGAAAACAACAGTTTCTTTTAAATATAACGGTCAAATACTCAACACGTTAATCGTTCTTTAACATTCTTGGCTTTTAAGCCATTAATTGTCAAGTCTTATGCCAAATTTGATTACGATAAACTCAAACAACAATTGAACTGTTGTCGAAATGGCACTAAGCCTAAGGTCAACAAGATTGGCCGTCGAGAGCCAATAATTTAATTAACAAGTAACTAAATACAAACAGACACTAAAAAAAACGCAAAGTTATAAATATGCACTTTATGAACTTAAACAAACAAACTGAAATGAATGCAGAAATGTAAATAAAGAATTGGAAATGAAAGAACAATGAAGTTAAATGATAATAAATGTAAAGAACAAAAAAAATAAAACTGCTAAGTGTAAATAACTAGAATTGAAAGGCAGTAATAAATTGGTTATGAACTAACAGAAATGCGGGAAACTGAAAACAGATAAAAGTTCAGAAATAACTTAAAATACAGTAAAGATAAATGAAAAATGCAAGGTAAGAAATATGTAAATAAGTCGCAGTAACTTAAAATAAAGAACAATACAAGAAATTGGAAATAAAACTTAATTGATTTGCAAATTGCTGAAAGAAAAGAGTGGAAGGCATACTGTGATCGTGTTTCCTTTAATCTGTTTCACTGTTGAGATGTTAGGAATTTTAGATCAAGTATCCAACCTTTATTACATCGTATGAACTACTATTTATAGGCAAAAAATGCAAAAACTACCTATCATCCGACCTGACACGTGTACGGATACAGGGTCGGTAGTTAATTTATCTAAACTACTAAACTTCGACAAAGATCACTTCCGCCGAGTTATCTACATTTTGCTTAAAGCCTAAGTCTAATTTGACCGTTTCCATGTTGACATCTTCGACGCTTCATACACCTCGTCGAACAACCGCCAAGTCACCCGGTCCTTTTAAACTTAGTTTATTTTCTGTTCTATTATTCTGTTTTCTCGTACTTTCACTTGTCGATTTCAGATCCTGTCGAAAAATCCCAAATTTGAAATTTGGCACCCAACAGATGCCCCCCAAATTCTGAGTTCTCGACACCAACACACAGAGAGACCCATAATTTTGTTTAACTTCACGCGCGGCTGTTCCTTTTCCGTAATGTCCCATCACAGGTCTGCGCTTCCCACTTCCCTAAAAAATAGGACCATCATCACTTCAAATTTAGGCGGTTACTCTTCCCGTTCGCACACTTACGTCACAAGTTTTTTGCTATAAGCAACCTGCACAACCCTTTCAAAACACTTTTCTCCCCTTTTGAGTCTTTTCTGAAAACTTGAGCAACTTCGTAATGGCGTCTTCTTCTACCCCAGCTCAAGACACCTCAAACGGTATACATTTTTTCGTATAACACATCTCTTTGCATAACTTGCCAAATACTAAGCCCCAAAACCTTCAAATCTCAGGAAACACCAACAGAAAAATCTGTTTTCGAAGGCTTAGAAAATACTCCCACGGCGGAGCATGCAAAGGTACATTGCTTTACGAAACTTGTTTGGCAATTGTTCCACACATTACACCTTGTTGCTCACACCGTTCTCACATTAGGGGGTCAAATTTGCTCCTGCAAAGAAAGGTGTATCTGAGGAATGTACCTCAAAGAATCAACCTACGGTCGAAGAGGTTGCCTCCTCAAGCACTGACAAGGTTCGTGCCTTCTTTCAAAACACGTTTACCTCTAAATCTATGACTATGACCTCATCGTGCTTATTTCGACAGGACTCTTCTGAGCAGCCTTTCATCGACACTTCCTTGCCTCTGCAAGTAATTCTTCCACCTACAGCTTCTCCAACTGCTGAGTAAAAATATTCACGGATTATTCTGTTTTCAGTTTAATAGCACCAACTTCTAATCTGTGGTATTGATTTCTATAGGAACCCCCACAAGTGCAACCTGAAAAAGTGCTTGAAGTCTCTTCTCCCATGAATGTCGACGTGGTCACCCAGAACCCCTCGACAGAGGATCCGACTCACACCACTCCCGAAGGTGATCCCATTCCAACTGAAGAAATAATTCCTGCCCCCCAAGCCATTGAGAAGGTAACTCCCATGGTGATTTGGGCAGAAAGCATTGACATGGATCTCCTTTTTGATAATCTAAACACTACATCCGCTCAGCCTGCTCCATTGACCAACCCTCGCTCAAGCACCAATACCGAAAAGCGGTGATGTCGGCGTGGATGAGTTGATTGAATTGCTTTCAGGATCAAGCAAAGAAGACTTCACCAATGTCACCGCTTCGTCGACACTTCCTGAAGGTAACCTTGCTGCCAAGCTTGAAGAAATGGTAGAAGAACTAAAGGGTTTCCTCAAGCTCTCATTTGATGTCCTTTATGTCAACCATGAACTTAGACGCAACCTTGTGCGACAAATAATGAAATTAACAGACTTTGCAAACATCTTCCCTCTATTCGTCGAATGTACTTCACTGCAATACACGACTTTATCGAAGATCTGACTCCCAAGCTTCCTCAACTTGACAACAACATATTGCCTTATCAACAAGCAACCAAGGCCAAACAAAAGCTTCGAGATGAAATGGTCAGCTTTCGACTCGACAAAACCAAGTTGGTCGAACAGGACACTCCCAATCAAGCCAAGATACTTGAATTAGAAAAAACTGCCGCGCGCTTGGAGGCCGAGCTAGCAAAGGTCAAGGCTCAACTACAAGAAGCGAGGCTAGCTTCCCATTCGTCAGAAATCGAAGCACTCGACCAACACCTGCGCTCTAGCGCTATCGAGGCAAAAGCTATTCTTTCTAAGATTGAAAGCTCGAGGTCGACTATGCCAATGCTGAGATCATCAAGACTGATCTTGCTGTAGCCTGGGAGGATCTCAAAAAACTCCCTTTTAATTAGCATAGTTTTTTTTTTTTCCATTTGTACTCTTTTAACTTATGTGTATGTCGAACACATTTGCTCGACCATAAGTTGTACTTAACTGACCATCTGAATTTGATTTGACGCTTTACACATCGATCGTTTCACCGTCCAGCTAGCACGCTTTCTTTTCGTTTTAATTTCAGTTTCAGGCTAATAAATTACGCTCAAAGTCGCTGACTACCAATTTGACTGTTAAAACTTGAAAATCAACGCCATTTTGCGCTATAAATAGGCATTTGCCATGCATCATTTCTCGCTCAAAACACAAACACTTTCTGAACTCCCTGAAATTTCTTTTCAAAAAGAAAAGAAAACAAACCCTTAAGAAACTCTTGCTAGCATCACAAACAACATTCCCAGATCCAACTTGTCCTCGCCCCTAAATTAGCTAACTCTGAGTGCAACAAGTTGCTATGGAAACCCTTTTTATACACTTCAAGCCTTCATTCTCTGGCTCTGCCTATTTCATTTGGAAGCCAGGGGCTCCACCTCCCATAATCTTTTTCAAAGTCTTTGTCTCAACGGTGAAAGACTCTCTGGGTTTTGGTAATTTGCCCCTAACTCGGCGACTGCTTCTCAATCTGCCCGCTTTACCTTTCTCGCATGGCATTTGACACTTCTCATCGACGTGCCCATGCTTGTAGCTTCACTTTCCCGTCGATTTGGGTGTCTACCATCTGAAGCAGCTCTTGCAGACTTGATTGACCGGATGGTATGCCACGAGAGCCGCTCTTGCTTCCCATGTTCCTCTCTCTTCCTAAATTCTTCCTCAAAGATGATCAATCCTGAACACGAAGCTTCCACAAGTGGATTTATTCCGTAATAGCCTAGACTTATAGACTTTCCAAAGATTTGTATTACCAGGCCGTAAGCCTATTCGACAATGTATATTGTATACTGCCAAATGGCTCTTGAATAGAACAATCCAGTTTACTTTTCAAGGTTGTATTCTTACTTCGCACATTGTTGGTCTATATAACTTCAAATATTTGCCATTAATTGACTTAATCCTCAAACCGTAATTAACTTCAACAAGTGCATAAGCATTTCCGAGAATGTTTGGACAATCTCATATGGCCCTTCCCACTTTGGGGACCATTTCCCAAATTCTCGACATTTCTTATCCATTGGTAAAATGACTTTCCAAACTAAGTCACCAACCTTGAAACGCTTGTACTTAACTCGACTGTCATAGAATTTAGCTATTCTTTCTTTTTGTCGAACTAAATGTTCTAAGGCCACAACTCTCTCATCATGGACTTCATTCAATTCGTCAAACATCGAGTCCCAGTATTGGTCTACTGGCATCTCATTTTGCTTTTGAATTCTTAATGAACCAAGATTTATCTCAATAGGCAACACAGCATCATGGCCATAAACCAATTTATAAGGAGTAGTACTTGTCGATTCTCTAGGTGAGTTTCTGCATGCCTAAAGAACTTGTTCTAAAGTCGAATGCCAATTTCTCGGATACCTGCCAATATGCTTCTTTATCAAACCAATGATAATTTTATTCATGGCTTCTACTTGACCATTTGCCTGAGCATAATATGGTGTCAAGGTAATCATCTTGATCTTCCTCGACTCAGCATACTCCACAACTCTCTTTCCAACAAACACAGATCCTTGATCAGTTGTTATAGTTTGTGGTATGCCATATCGACACACAATATGGTTTTCAATAAAATCCACAATATCTTGTTGTGTCACTTCTTTCAAGGCTATTGCTTCTACCCATTTGGTGAAGTAATCAACCCCTACTAAAATGTATTTATGACCTTTAGAAGAGGCAGAAAAATTTGACCTATGAGGTCTAATGCCCAACCTCTAAAAGGCCAAGGCTTAACAATGGAATGTAACTCACTAGCAGTACATTCTCAGAGTTGACCATGCCTTTGACATTCTTCACAGGATTTTGCAAACATAATGCAATCCTTCACCAAAGTGGGCCAATATACTCTTTGTCTTCTCAAAACCCATTTCATCTTCTCACCGCTCGATGAGCACCACAAATTCCTTCATGAACCTCTGCTAAAGCCAAATAAGCATCTTCTCCCTAAGCAAGTTTCCAAATTACCATCAACAGATTTTCTATATAAAGCCCTCGCAAATACAACAAACTTAGTTGCTTTATACTTGATCTTTCCGTCGACGCTGGTATATGGATTTTCTAAATACTCAATAATGGGCTTACGCCAATCACCAGATTCGACGCATTTGCAAAGAAAAATATCTCTTTCGCTCAAAGGGTACAATAACTCACAGACTTCTATGAGTTCTGTCAGCACCTTTGAAGATAACTTATATCCTGAAGCCAATTGGGCCAATTCATTAGCCTCTTAATTTAGCTCTCTAGGAATATGCTCCAACTCAACATTGTTGAACTGTTTCATCAACTTGTTAGCCACTTGACAATATTTGACAAGGTTATGACTAACACATTTGTATGCTTGAGTTAACTGTCTAATTACTAATTGTGAATCACCAAAAACTTTGACAGTGCGCGCTTGCATTTCTATCAAAATTTCCAAACCCACAATTAAGGCTTCATACTCAACCTCGTTATTAGAACAAGCATATTTTAGTTCAAACATCAATTTAGTTGGTACCCCCAAGGGTGAAATTATTAAAACTCCAATACCAACCCCATTTCTATGTCTTGAGCCATCAAAATACAAATGCCAAGGCTTCAACTCGACTAGCCCTGTCAGCTCTTTTATTTCCAAACATGGATGGTACGTTAAGAAGTCAGCAATTGCTTGACCTTTAACAGCCTTCATAGGTACATATTGCAAAGAAAATTCAGACAATGCAAGTGTCCACTTTCCAATTCGACCATTCAGAATTGGCTGGGACAACATGTACTTAACTACATTTATCTTTGACATAACTAAAACATTACAAGGCATCAAGTAGTACTTGAGTTTTGTACAAGAGAAATATAATGCTAAACATAGTTTTTCTATAGCACTATATCTAGTTTCTGCATCATTGAGCACTGATCGAGGTAATACACGCCTCTCTCGACATTGTTTCCATCTTCCTGAGCCAATAAACAACCAATGGTCTCTTTTGATGTTGATATGTACAATTTCACTGGTCGATGTGGCTCTGCAGGCATCACGACCGGTGGATTTGTCAACATCGCTGATTTGGTCAAAAGCTTCTTGGTGTTGTTGAGTCCACACAAAAGCTTCTTACGCCTCGAAGTTTCACCAACTGAGCAAAAATTCTTGTTCTTCCCGAGAGATTTAATATGAGCCTTCGAGAAAATTGAATTTTCCCAAAAAGGATCAAGTTCTTTTTGTTAGTTGGAGGTCTCGCTTCCAAAGACAGCCTTTAGCTTTATTCTTATCCACTTCAATGCCTTTTTGTGCACCAAAAACCTAAGAACTTAGCGCAGAAAACCCCAAAACCACACTTCTCAGGGTTCATTTTCAAACTATGCCTTCTCATTTCCTGGAAGGCTCTTCTCAAATGGTTCAAATGCTCCTCTTGGTATCCGATTTAACAATGACATCGTCGATGTATACTTCCATGAACTTGCCTATCATTTCATGAAAAATAGTATTCATTGCTCCTCTCGATATGTTGCACCAAAGATTCTTCAAACCAAAAGGCATCACTATCCATTCATAAGTTCCAATTGAACCTGGACACCAAAGCGCTTTAGGTACATCCTCTTCACTATGAAAATCGATTATAACCAACATGCCCATCCATGAAACTCGAAGCTCATGACCAGATGTCGCATCCACTAGCATATCCGCATGGGCATAGGGTATTCATCTTTAGGAGTGGCTGCATTAAGGTTCCTAAAATCAACACACACCCTCATCTTGCCATTCTTCTTTATGACAGGCACTACATTAGACAACCGTTCCACATACCTAGTTGTGCGAATGAATTTAGCCTTCAGCAAACGTTCGACTTCCTCCTTGATTTTTAACACAACTTCAGGAGCGAACCTTCTGTTGGCTTGTTTGACAGACTTGCAATCTAGCTTTAGAGGCAATCTATGCTCCACGAGTTCTCTATTCAGTCCTGGCATCTCGTGGTAATCCCAAGCAAAGTAATCCTTATACTCAGAAACTAGCTCCACAATCTGCCTTTTAAACTGGTCTGACAACATTGCATTCACATATATTGGCCTCTTTCTATCTGCATCACCCAAGTCTATCTCTTCTAAAGGATCTTCCAACTCAAAGCCACTTCTATCTTCAAGCCCCTTTTCAAAACCCAAAGGGCCATCATCAAATATACAATCTGCCAATACACCTTCTTCTGAGTTTAGCCGTCGGTCGGCCTCATAGGCCGACAATTGTATTTGAGGATGTTCATAAGTCATTACTGTCGATTGGTCGATTTTCGTCGGCCTCATCCAGCAACTTAACCCCAAACTGCTCCATTAAGCACGCATTCAGAGCTTCTTTATCAATAACACCACCCTGCACGGAGATGGGTTTCACCTTTGGATCATATACTTTGAAGTCTACATGCATTTGTTGCAAATAACATGGACTATCATCAGCTTCAATAATCTCAACTTCGTCACGGGCATTCCAAAGAATCATGTTTTGGTGTACTGTCGAAGGAACTGCTCCAACAGAATGGATCCAATCCTGACCCAACAAGACATTATAACTAGACCTCGAAGGAATCACAACAAACAGAGTAGATCTTTCTACTGATCCTACTTGCACATCAAGCATCACTACGCCATCTGTTGGTGCGCTTCTTCCTCAAGTCAAGAACCACTATATTAGTTGGCAACAAGTCAGACTCATCATTTCCCAATTTCTTGAACATGGCTCTTGGAATCAAATTCACTGATGCACCACCATCAACCAGTACTCTGTTAGATGGCTTACCTTCAATCATTGCTCTAATGTGCAATGGTCGAAGGTGATTTCTCTCCTCATGAGTTGGTTTGTCGAGCCTAGCGAAGTTATCAAATATAGTGACCATGTCTTGCTCAACAAATCGCCAACCAATAGGAAAGTTCTCTAAGTCTTCCTCGTCAGGCACTTCAACTATAAACTCGTAAGGAGCCTCATATTCACTGGGCAACACCGAGACCAAGTTTCCTTTCAATTTAGTAAACTTCTGTTCAGTAGCGGTATTTTCATTCTCCAAATGACTTCCTAATCTCATGCTTAGTTCGTAGAATAAACAATCTTCCGATCCCAGATCTGACAAGGTAGTACACATTGTCATCACCAACTCGTCCAAGTCTTTGTCTAAACCGGTGTCGATCAAACCGTTTCTTCATCTTCAAAACCTATCGGGTCATCCGGATCATCTAGTGCAAAGAATCACCTCTTCCATGGACAAACTGCTTTTGACAATGTTCTCGCTCCATGGACTCCAAGGGTTCATCTAACAAATCGTAATCATTAGCTATGATCCTTAATTCCTCCATTGACACATCACCGCCAGGCCCTCCTCCTGGCCTAGCTGAACACCAACTTCGACGCGTTCCAAAGCTAACCTTTCCGCTTCAATTAGACCTATCGGCCAAGGAGTCACCTCTTCCTTAGCCAAAGGTATTTCAGCATTCTTGGAACTTTGCTTGAAAGAGGCCTGCTGTGAATGTACTCGCATCTTGGAAGTCTGGCCCTTGTCGTAATTGCTGTCTCTAACATCAACCACTACACTCTTCAACTTTGGACCAATCTCCTTGAGCAACGGCACTTTATGTATCCCAACCATGAAACAATTTTCATGTTGAGATCCTTCCAAGTCACTAGCCTTCGTTTTCTGTCTCTGAGCTTGCCTTATCCTCTGTCGACGACGCTTTTGGCTTTTCGACAGTGGGGTCTTCTTCACTTGATCACCCCTAGGGTAAGGTATTCTACCATGTTGGTATTCTTCATCCCAAAACGGTGTTTGTCGAGGGTTACTCTTTATCGCTCTCACCCTGTTTCTCAGTTCAGGACAACGAGCCTTGGGAGAATTCTCGACCCATTTGTTTACCGTAACATTAGTATCAGGTTTTCTAGTCCTGTTCACCTTTCGACCAAGAGATCCTCCATGATTACTCCCTGTGGATTCCCTTGGAGATTCGACCAACCATTCACCGATTGCTCGATTAGGCCTATTAACCACAGGCCTTTGCACCTGGTTCACGGCATGTCTCACGACCTATTCCCATAATGACTACGAACTTGTTGATGAACGCTTGCACCATCAACTTTTTGCTCTCTCGGGCTGCTTTCTCATCAAAGTACTTGTCACAATGTGGGCATAATTTCAATCGCCTCTATTGTTTTTTCTTCTCGTAAAAGCTTCAACAGCCTCTACGAGGCCTTGGATAGATGTCGAAAGGATCCTCGACATTCACCACGCACTTCGCTGGGCGCTAATGTTCACCATGCTACAGCCTTCTCACATTTTGACCTTCGACATTGGCAATGCCTTGACCAAATGGATCAAGATTCACCTTCATGCTAGGCTTCGCTTGTCAAAGAAACTTGAGCCTACCTTCTTTGAGAGCCTTTTGAATCAAATCCTCAAACGAAAAACATTCATTAGTAGGGTGGCCTAAAGCTCCATGGTACTTGCAATAATTTCACCATTAGAGTCCTCAGGCCCTTTCACTCTATGATCATCCGATAACTTAAGTCGTTTATCTTTTAAAAGAATATCAAATATTTTATCGCCTTTGGTTATATCAAATGTATAGGTTCTCTTATTCACATAGCTCATCTTTTCCTTCCCCTTGGAAGGTACTAACGCTTGACAAGCATAAGGTGGTCCTTCTTTTAATTCAGCAAGGTTTATTTCTTGCTCTGTCATAGCCTCATCCTCACTGTCTGTTAGATCTTGTTCGACACAATTGACTTTCTCACGCCTAATAAACTTCTTATTGTTCTTCTGATTCTTCTCAGAGCGGAGTTGTTCCACTTGTCGAACCTTCTCCCCCAATTGGGCGAGGTCAACTATGTGTTAGTTTACCAATTTCTTTCTAATATGGTAATCCAAACCACTAGCGGCCATTTTCACAATTTTCGCCGAACAAAGCGTAAAACACCGCTTCTTCACTTGCTTGAACGTAGAGATGTAATCATCTATAGATTCATTATAGATGCGTTTGACGTTGAATAAATCGATCAGATTAACCCTCAAATCGCCTCAAGAATTGATCATGAAACAATCCTTCCAGTTGTGTCCACGAATGGACTGAATTAGCTCTCAACGTCGAGAACCAAGAAAATGCGTTCTTTGTCAAAGAACTTGGAAAGAACCTCATTTTCAAACCTTCCACAGTGGCCAACTCTCCCATTTCTATCATGTATCTAGCCACATGCTCGACAGTCGATTCACCACTGTCACCAGAAAATTTGGACAATTTGGGGATTTTCATCCCTCTTGGCACTTCAGCTTGTTGAACCCACTCAGGAAATGCAGATATGAAATATGGTCTAGTGCCTTGACCAATATTAAAGCCAAGCCTATTCAGCATTTGCTCGACAGCCTGATTCACGTTTTGTTCTATCTGATTTCCCATGATATTGTGCCTGAGGTTGGCTAAACCTTGATGACTTGGTGGGCCCTGGTCTTGATTTCTTTGTAGAATCTGCACCTGGCCATAGGCTAAGTTATTCAAATTCTGACCAAGGTTCTGGTTTGGCTGAACTACTTCGTTCTGCACCACCATAGGGTTATTCGCATTATGCGGAATGCCCCCCATACCCTGACCATGAGGTATAACCCCTGGGCCTTGTTGAACATTCTCGCTCACCGTGTCGCCAAACCCAATGCTTGATTTAGCCTTTCCATTTGTAAAGCGGTGTATTACATGCTTGATTAGTAGTCTCCATAAGAGGCGTAATCATCGCACTCCATCCGCCGAGTGAACATGTTCACCATCTCATGGTTACTATCATCCACTTGTTGTCGAATACTCGCCAACGAGTTTTGTGTTAATCCCCCATTATTCTGAGGCATTTGTCTCGACATTTCCCCCAGTCCTAACCCTTGTCGATTGGTCGTCGTAGTGGTAGCCATTCCTCGAGTATCGGAAGAATTTTCGAATGGCATAAAAGGTGGTTAGCATATTGGTTGAACATAGTTGAACCAATAGCGTGGATCGCCGAAGTTCGCAAATAACCATACGACATTCCAAACGGAGGTTGCGTTACTTTGCAAGATGTGCCTAATACTTGAGTTCCTTGCACTTCCAGGCGATGCCTGAATTTCTGGAGCACTCTGAACCACTGGTTCAAGTACTGCAGCGCTTGGAAAAACTTCTCCTTGCGTATTGGCCATTGTCATCCCAGTACCCGCCCCAACGGTAGTATTACTCACCCGCGGGATCATAACTACCCTCGCTCGCATCGGGTGGTCGAAGCATTTGTATCGGCAACACTTGGCATTGTGGCAATCGCTATTCATGCCGCCACTCATGTTTCTATATTGCTACGTTAGAAGTAGTAATCTTTCCACTTCTTAGATGCATAAAACCATCGCTTAAACGAGTTACTCTAAACTCGCCCCTTTGGCGTGCCAATTTGTTTATGGGGAAATTTGGTTTATGGTATGGTTCTACCAATTTTGATGATCTTGAATGATCTACCAAATTCATCAAACAAACAAATAAATTTTGATGATCAAGCAATTATGAATCCGAACGAGTTACGTGGTAATCTCGTTTTGAAAACAACGGTTTCTTTTAAATATAACGGTCAAATACTCGACACGTTAATCGTTCTTTAACATTCTTGGCTTTTAAGCCATTAATTGTCAAGTCTTATGCCAAATTTGATTACGATAAACTCAAACAACAATTGAATTGTTGTCGAAATGGCACTAAGCCTAAGGTCAACAAGATTGGCCGTTGAGAGCCAATAATTTAATTAACAAGTAACTAAATGCAAACAGAAACTAAAAAAAACGCAAAGTTATAAATATGCACTTTATGAACTTAAACAAACAAACTGAAATGAATGCAGAAATGTAAATGAAAAATATTTAAAGAACTGGAAATGAAAGAACAATAAAGTTAAATGATAACAAATGTAAAGAACAAAAAAAATAAAACTGCTAAGTGTAAATAACTGGAATTGAAAGGCAGTAATAAATTGGTTATGAACTAATGTAAATGCGGAAATCGAAAGCAGATAAAAGTTCAGAAATAACTTAAAATGCAGTAAAGAAAAATGAAAAATGCAAGGTAAGAAACATGTAAATAAGTCGCAGTAACTTAAAATAAAGAACAATACAAGAAATTGGAAATAAAACTTAATTGATTTGCAAATTGCTGAGAGGAAAGAGTGGAAGGCATACTGTGATCGTGTTTCCTTTAATCTGTTTCGCTGTTGAGATGTTAGGAATCTTAGATCAAGTATCCAACCTTTATTACATCGTATGAACTACTATTTATAGGCAAAAAATGCAAAAACTACCTATCATCCGACCTGACACGTGTACGGATACAGGGTCGGTAGTTAATTTATCTAAACTACTAAACTTCGACAGTATCACTTCCTGTCGAGTTATCTACATTTTGCTTAAAGCCTAAGTCTAATTTGACCGTTTTCATGTTGACATCTTCGACGCTTCATACACCTCGTCGAACAACCGCCAAGTCACCCGGTCCTTTTAAACTTAGTTTATTTTCTGTTCTATTATTCTGTTTTCTCGTACTTTCACTTATCGATTTCAGATCCTGTCGAAAAATCCCAAATTTGAAATTTGGCACCCAACACCTTTATACCACAAAATTGTACAGAACTTTGTGCTTTGGAAGTTGAAAATATATTTCTGCTATAGTTGTTCTGTGTCAAGTGTAAATAGATGCTTACTTGAACATGGTTACTTATTAGTACCACAATGTAAATAACCTATTCCTGCGCCAGAATTTTTTGGAATTGCTAAGAATAATATCAAGTAGAGAAAAATATTTTTTTTTCTTTTTTGACACATGTCCATAAATTAGTACAGGTAATATTTGCTTAAGTGGTTTAAATTTTACACTTTTTCTATGCCAAATAGTAACTTATGCTTTGCTTCTCAATAACATGCTTTTTTCTGTCAATAAAATTTCTTATCATTATGTTAAAGTCACCAAACACATTTCAGAAATTATCAGAACATAATAGCAAGTTGATAAAAAATAAAAAAAAAGGAAATCAGGAAGTACTTGTTTACCATTTTTTACTATCCAAATAACATTGGTGGAAGATGTAAATATGCTTACCAAGATCACAGCTTTGACACTATTATCACTTAAGCAATCCTGCTTCAAGAGCACATCTACAAGATCTTCCCCCACTTCTTCACCCTTCTCTATGCTTGACTTAGCCTCTCTATGCTCATTGATGATGTTTTGCATTATCCAATCAGCTTGTTGGTGCAGCTTTTCAAGCTTAGGCTTCATTCCAGATATGTGTTGAAGCCATTTAACAGAAGGATACAAATCTCCCAAATCAAAACCTCCAGCAACCTCTGTGGATTCCTTTATCACTGATATGAATTTCTGTTGGTCCTTACACTTCTTCCCAAAGGCTGTTCTTGAAGTGACTGTAGATATTGTTGAAAACACTTCTTTTGTGACATTAATAGGTGACCCTTCTTTTGAACCAATCAATTTGATGAGATTAGTGAGCTCTTCCTCTCTCACTGGTTCGAATGATTGGACACGTTCTGAACTTAATAGCTCCAATGTGCAAATCTTCCTAGGTTGTCTCCAATAATCACCCTAAGGTGCAAAGGACATACCCAAATTATCATAACTCAATATCTTTGAAGCTAAGATAGGAGGCTTTGTTGCAAAGTTAGTATCATGGTTTTTCATCACTTCCCTAGCATAATCTGCTGATGAAACCACAATGGTTGAAACCTCTCCAAGCTTTAGATGTATTAAGGGTCCATATTTTGATGATAAATCTCTTAGACGATGATGGGGAAGTGAACCAACAAGGTTCTGTATGTTCCCTATGATAGGTAGCTTCCATGGCCCTGGTGGTAAATTTGCAGTTGAGTCTGATTTCTTGGTCACTATTTTGTATGCCATAAACGCAAAAAGGGAAAGGGAGAAAATTGATATGAAAAAGAGGATTTTGAAGATCCATGGTGGAAGCTGGAAACAGGAATTAGGCTATCTAGTTTTATGATGAAATGAAACTCTGTTTGCAACTCTAATGTTTAGATTGTAGAACTTTCATAGTCGGTTATTGTTTGTATTATTTGTAATGTAATGTATTTTTTGTAGGAAAAAATAGTACAAAATGGACTAGATGTGAACACAGACGAAAGCTAAAAAACCAATTGCATTATTTCTAAAAAGGCCAGTTGCTCAAAATGGACTGGATGTCAACGTATAGACAAAAGCTAAAAAACCAAATGTGTTTTATTTCCAAGTAGTGGTTATTGGGTATTGGCAATGTATTTTATAGAGAAAATATAGTTCAAAATTGACTAGATGTCAATCAACATATATAGACTAAAGCTAAAAAATCAAATGCATTATTTTAAGAATAAATTCGTGAAGCCTTTATTTATTTATTTTTAATTGATCAATAATATGAACTTTGAGTTTAATTTTATAGATTTTATATGCTTGAATTTAGTTTTTTTTTTAAAGTTGACATTTGAGTTTTGTTTTTTGTGCTTTTAATTCTATGCAAAAATAAGTTAAATTTAAAGTTAAAATAATTCTTTAAAAGATAAAGAAAATGGGAAACCTATTTAGCTCACAGCCTAATAACCAACAAATTTAAAATGAATATATTTTTAATACAACTCATTTAATCTGCAAGTTTAATGGTGCGACGTTGTTTAGTTTTTTGTCTTGTTACAGTGTTCGTTTGGTTCAGATTGGCAGATCAGTTTCGATCCATTACAGATTCAATCAAGACTTGGGGGGTCAACGTTACAGATTCGGAGGTATGGGTATTCCGGTCACTTTGATTTTGTCACATTTGTAGGTATTTTGCCGTTTTACGCTATTAATCTGGGTGCTGTAAGTTTGTTCGCAGCTTCATCTTTTTCGGTTTTTAGCGATGTTGAATTTGTGTTGGTCTCGATGTATTTTACCAATTTGAATGAATAAATATTTTTTTTAGTAAAAAAAAAGGACTAGGTTAAAAATGTCATTTGGCCAATTTAACACGTAATTAATATGTATTTCTAATTTATTGCTTTTTTTTAATGGATCTAATTCATTGATATAATACAAAAAAAGTTGCATCCACCATATTTACACCAAGATTTTCTTGTTATAGAATTGTTTTAAGTCTATACAGTTGTCTTATCTTGAATATTGGCTTTTGAAATATAATTAATTATTGATTGATACTTTAAGTGGTGCTTGATTATGATGATTTGGACGTATATCTTTGTGATATTGTCCTATTGAGTATTGACCACATACATCAATATCAATCAATCAATAATATAACTATAAACTTACATGCCAAGAAAAAAGTATTAGTGGCATCATATATAACATAATTGAAGTACATCAAACCAACACAAGTACACGTTGGTCCGAGTGCTTGTGAATTCGGGTCACTTAAGTAAGGTCTCGGATTCGAATCTTGTAGATGAAAAAAACGTGTTTAAATACCGTACTTTGGAGTGGTTGCACACTTTGTCATCATTTTTTTGTAAAAATTAACAAATAATTGAAGTACACAAATGAACAAATTTAAGATGGAATAAATTGGAATTTTCCCTTCAAAATGAGTAATTTTCTTCAAATAAGAATATCAAGTGACAGACCATATGGTGTACTTAGTCAATATTGCAAAATTTGAATACATATGCATGCGTGTGACTTAAGTATATTCCTCCAAATATAGAGTAGACCTAAAATGGGTCATGTCTAGATTAATTATGCCATGAGGTTAGTGACTGGATGATAAGGTGTACATGACATTAGATGTTTTACATTTACATCTATCTATAATAAACTATAAAAAAATTAAAATCATTGCTACTAAGAGACATGTGATATAGGGGTAAAAATAGATAAGACGAGATGAGTTTTATAAGGCATGATTTTAATTTATCCGTATAATATAAATCTTTGTAAATGTCTAACCTGACCTTTTAGAGAATTTGGCCTTATATGATATTCTATTTAAATTCTATTTTACATTAAAGTCTTTAAATATATCAAAAATTTATGTAAGACAATATACTTAAATTATTGAAAAGGTCAGCAAATATATGATTTAACACCATCTACAAAATCTAATATAATAATAACACTAACAATAAAAAACTATTATTTATAGTTACTTAAATAGGTTGTTTGTTAGGCCTAAAAGGCTTTATGGACACCCTGATGTCTGGCCTTTTAGCTAAACAGGCTTCTTAAAATGTCTTGAGCTTGTCAATTTAAAAAAAAGTCCAATCTGGCGTGAGCCTAACGTAAACTAGGCCATAGGCCACTTCGGTCAGTCTGGCCTATTCCCACCCCTACTTTCTACTCAGATCTAGTTTTATTTTTTGAAAAAACAATACTGCATAGCATGTGGTGGGGTAGTCTAAGGATGATAAGTAATGGGAATCATGTATAAATCATCTTTCCGAGGAACTACTGCTCCAAACCTCTCAGTCATGTCCAAATCTTCATTTTTCATTCCACTGGGGAGTTTCCAATCAAAGTGAAACATCAACAATGCAAGTGGAAACTCAACATTGATCAACCCAAAAGTGAGGCCTGGGCACATTCTTCTCCCAGCACCAAATGGAATGAACCCAAAATTATTGCCTTTGAAGTCTACAGAACTTTCAATGAACCTCTCAGGATAAAACCTCTCAGCCTCAGTCCAATGATTTGGATCTCTTCCAATTGCCCAAGCATTGATAATGACCTTGCTTTTATAAGGTATATGATAACCATTGATGTAACATGCTTGTCCACACTCTCTTGGAAGTAATAATACAGCAGGAGGGTGCAATCTCAATGTCTCTTTCACAACACATTTTAAATACTTTAGTTTCTCTATGCCACTCTCATTGGGTTTTCCTTCTTGATGGAATACCTCTCTTACCTCAGCTTGTACCTTCTCCATTATTCTTGGATTTTTAATCATCTCTGCCATTGCCCATGTTATGGTAGTAGATGATGTCTCAGTTCCACCTCCAAATATATCCTTCAAAATCATGACAATAAGAAAAATCCAAATAGTTTGAAAGGTATATGGTAACCAATAACATGTTTTCTGCAATATAAGGGAAACACTTGCTACAAACTATTATAAGAAGCTGCATGATATGTGAATGCTGCTGATGACAACTCAGAAATTAACTATTTGGAAGAATAGGCAAGAAAATCAAACCCAAATAATAGCAGAATACACCAGTAACTTAAATGAATTGATCCAACACCGAAAATAGAGGAAGCATAGTAAAGTAGAGGTTTAAATCCTATATACCACAAAATTGTACAGAACTTTGTGCTTTGGAAGTTGAAAATATGTTTCTGCTATAGTTGTTCTGTGTCAAGTGTAAATAGATACTTACATGTACATGGTTACTTATTAGTACCACAATGTAAATAACCTATTCCTGCGCCAGAATTTTTTGGAATTGCTAAGAATAATATCAAGTCGAAATTTTTTTTTTTTTCCTTTTTTGACACATAAAGAAATTCAATGAGAATGAAGGAATTGAGTCCATAAATTAGTACAGGTAATATTTGCTTAAGTGGTTTAAATTTTACACTTTTTCTATGCTAAATAGTAACTTATGCTTTTCTTCTCAATAACATACTTTTTTCTGTCAACAAAATTTCTTATCATTATGTTAAAGTCACCAAACACATTTCAGAAATTATCAGAACATAATAGCAACTTGATAAAAAATAAAAACAAGAAATCAGGAAGTACTTGTTTACCACACAGGGAAGATGTAATTATGCTTACCAAGATCACAGCTTTGACACTATTATCACTTAAGCAATCCTGCTTCAAGAGCACATCTACAAGATCTTCCCCTACTTCTTCACCCTTCTCTTCAGCACTCCTTGACTTGGCCTCCCTATGCTCATTGATGATGTTTTGCATTATCCAATCAGCTTGTTGGTGCAACTTTTCAAGCTTAGGCTTCAATCCAGAAATGTGTTGAAGCCATTTAACAGAAGGGTACAAATCTCCCAAATCAAAACCTCCAGCAACCTCTGCGGATTCGTTTATCACTGATATGAATTTCTGTTGGTCCTTACACTTCTTCCCAAAGGCTGTTCTTGAAGTGATTGTAGATATTGTTGAAAACACTTCTTTTGTGAGATTAATAGGTGACCCTTCTTTTGAACCAATCAATTTCATGAGATTAGCGAGCTCTTCCTCTCTCACAGGTTGGAAAGATTGGACACGTTTTGAACTTAATAGCTCCAATGTACAAATCTTCCTAAGTTGTCTCCAATAATCACCATAAGGTGCAAAGGACATACCCAAATTATCATAACTCAATATTTTTGAAGCTAGGATTTCAGGCCTTGTTGCAAAGTTAATATCATGAGTTTTCATGACCTCTCTAGCATACTCTGGGGTTGAAACCACAATTGTAGAAACCTCTCCAAGCTTTAGATGTATTAAGGGTCCATATTTTGATGATAAATCTCTTAGACGATAATGGGGAAGTGAACCAACAAGGTTGTGTATGTTACCTATGATAGGTAGCTTCCATGGCCCTGGTGGTAATTTTGGAGTTGAGTCTGATTTCTTGGTAACTATTTTTTGTGCCATAAACACAAAAATGAAAAGGGAGAAAATTGATGTGAAAAAGAGAATTTGAAGATCCATGGTGGAAGCTGGAAACAGAATTAAGGCTCTCTAGTTTTGTGAAGAAATGAAACTCTGTTTGCAACTCTAATGTTTAGATTGTAGAACTTTCATAGTCGGTTATCGGGTGTATTGGTAATGTATTTTTTATTGGAAAATAGAAGTACAAAATAGACAAGATGTGAACATAGACAAAAGCTAAAAATCCAAATGCATATTTCTTCCGTCAAAGAACCAAATGCATTATTTCTAAAAAGGCGGCGGTTATTGGGTGTTGGTAATGTAATTTTTTATAGAAAAAAATTGTTTAAAATGGGTTAGATGTCAATATATAGACAAAAGCTAAACAGCCAAATGTATTATTTCTAAAAAAGGTAGTAGTCATTGGGTATTGGTAATGTATTTTATAGAGAAAAAAATTGTTCAAAATTGACTAGATTTCAATCAACATATATAGACTAAAGCTAAAAAACCAAATGTTTTATTTTAAGAATTAATTTATTAACACTTTATTTATTTATTTTAAATATATCAATAATATGAACTTTGATTTTAATTTTATAGATTTGATATGCTTGAATTTAGTGTTTATTTTTGGTTTAAAGTGGACATTTGAGTTTTGTTTTTTGTGCTTTTAATTCTATGCAAAAATAAGTTGATTTTAAAGTTAAAATAAATCTTTAAAAAATAAAGAAAACGGGAAATCTATTTACTTCACAGCCTCCTTTTAGATGTGTCGGATTAATGAAATACCAACAAATTTAAAATGAATATATTTATAATTCAACTTATTTAATCTACAAGTTTAAAAGACTAGGTTAAAAATGTCACTTGCGCAAATTTAACACGTAATTAATATGTATCTCTAATTTATTTTTGTTTTTTTTCATGGAACTAATTTATTGATATAATACAAAAAAGTTGGATCCACAATGTTTACACCAAGATTTTCTTGTTATACAATTGTCTGAAGTCTATTTTTTTTTTTACTCAATAATTGTCTATTTGTTAGATTAGCTTTTTCTCCTTCACTGCTCAACTAACCTGACTCCTTCACATCTTCATATCCTGGGCTCAAAACCAACAGCCTACTATCACGATAATTGTCTAAGTCTGAATTTCATACAATTGTCTTAAGTCTTAACTAATGGCTTTTGAAATATAATTAATTATTGATGATGCTTCAAGTGGTCCTTAATTGATTATGATGTTTCTAGTCAAAAAAAAAAATTGATTATGATGTTTAATTTGTACGTATATATTTGTGATATTGTCCTATTGACCACATACATCATCATAATTGAAGTACATCAAACCAACACCGGTTAGTCCGAGTGGTTGCAAGCTCGGGTCGTAAACAATGTCTCGGATTTAAGTCTTGTAGATGGGAAAAAAAAGAATTTGACAAAGGTCAGCCTGATTGCACGCTTTGTCACTATTTTTTTATAAAAAAAATAATTAAAGTACAACAATGAACAAATTTAAGATGGAGTAAATTGGAATTTTCCCTTCAAAACGAATAATTTTCTTCAAATAAGAATATCAAGTGACAGACCATATTGTGTATTTAGTCAATATTGTAAAATTTAGTCAATATTGTAAAATTTGAGTAATATCGTGTAACATATATACATATGCATGCGTGTGACTTAAGATGTTCAAATTCCTCCAAATATAGTCACGGATAAAATCCACCTAAAAAGGGTCATGTTTGATTAATTATGCCATGAGTTTTTTTTTTTTTTTTGACTGGAGTTATGCCATGAGGTTAGTGACTGGATGATAAGGTGTACACGACACTAGAGGTTAACAATGCAACTCCACACGAACTTGCATGACCCTTTCCTCCATCACTTCACCAAGTCAAGCCGCCACTATACCCACCAACCCCACGTCACACTACCGGCTAAGACAGTCTATAACAAGTGATGGCGGACCTAGGACCTTGACTGAAGTGTATAAAATTTTAAAATCATTAAATTATAATAAGCATTAACACATGTTTTTTTTTTAAAAAAATAACAAGAGCAAATATTTACTCTTTTTACAAAATAACAAAAATGGTTTCTGATAACACAAAACAGATTTTCGGACTTTAAAAATAGAAAAGTTTTGGAATTAAAAAAATTACAGGAGAAAAAATTACAAGAGAAAATTAACAAAGAGATCAGATTACGGTTTTAATCTAAATTAGGAAACAGAGACCGAAAATGACACCAATAATAGGGAGAGTGGGTTGAGGCGTGAGACAATGAGAACAGTTGTGTTTTGAGCTTTAAGACAGAGATAACTGAGTCGACTGAGTGAGATGAAAGAAATAACTATGTGAGTGCACTGGTGTATATTATTATACTAAGAGGGGTCAAAATATAAATTTTATAGGGGAAGTAGTATTATTAATCTTTCAGATGGTGCAAGTGCATACCCTAGACAACAAGTAGGTCCGCCTCTGGTTGAGATGAAAGGGTATGAGTCTATAGGTGCAAAATTTAAAATTAAGAGGGGTCAAAATAAAAATTATATAAGGAAGCAAGTTAAAATTTTTAAATTTTAGGGTGTGCACTTGCTCACCGTGAATGTAACGTAGGTCCGTTTATAATAACAAGGGGCTTGGTCTGGCATTGACCGAAAAGTTGACTTCAAGGACATGCTTTTAGAAGTCATCCTAACAAAAATTCAAAATACTTAACCCTAGAGCTTTCAAGAGTATATGAGAAGCAAAAGAACTTAAATGTCGTTCGATAGATATTGTTGATGTTTTTCACCAATTATATTACACTACATGGATTAAATTGTTTACTTAAATTTAAATTTAAAATGATCTTATTTTTACTATTGGATATATACTACATGTGTTGAATTGTAATTGGAGAACAATAAATTGCACACAAGGAACTCTACCTACATAAATTTGTTCATCTGATCTGAGAATCGTGAACAGTTGAGATCAGACCTCAATCTTCATATAAGATAAAGACACGATCTTATCAAGGAGCACATAACTAACTGAAAGACCTCATTGAGAAGCCAAAATGGAACATGAATGGACTATATAAGGGGGCTCAACCCACCAGGTTTGATCATCTCATTCTCATTCATTCACTCATAAACCCTCCAAAAACCATGTCTCACTTAAGCATCAGAGTGTCTTTACAGGTACATCTTCTTTCAAAGCTTAGAGGATATCTCAACTTGCTGGAGGAAGGCCTATTTGTTCCATACCGGAACACTGGTGTCCACCATGGGCCCCAGTAATTGTCCTAGGCCTCAAACCTAGTCACTCGTTTCATCATGGTATAATCACTCATTTCATCGATCTTGGTATACACCAGAAGCACATCGAATCAGGATCATTCTCACCGGAAACTCATTCATCACCCGAACCCTCATCCAAGAAAATAACTAGAGACAGACTAGCCATTTCTAGCAACCATTGAGCAACTTAAAGAGGATAAGGCCGAAATGAAGAAAAGAATCAGTGAAATGCAGGATCGTGAAAGAAAGCGGGAAGATGACCATGTTTCCCTAACAAATCCAGAAAGGAAGAAAAGAGGACTATATATCTCAGATCGAGCAAGAAAAGCAGTGGGAAATCGATCATGTCTCTCACAGAAACCATACTGATAGAATAAGGCCAAAAGGAATACGAGAAGATATGCAAGAGAAAGGACCATCAAAGGTAGAAACCACATTGCTCTCATTTGTTAGAAAGACAATGTCAGTACATGTTCCCGCAAACTTCTAAGTACCCCTGTGAACACCCAATTTTGACCGGGTATTTTATTTTATTTTTAAGAAAAATCACCAAAAATAAATAAATAAATATTTTTCAGCCTTTATTTGAATGTATTATCTCACTTTTGTTCAATTTTATTTTGTTAAAAATGAGAAACTCGAAAATCTGAATTTATGCTTTATTATTGGATCATTGGTCCACATCTAAACTCATTGTTGGCCTTGGCCTAAGTTGAAAAAAAAATGTCACAAACCACAAGCCCAAAATACTAACAATGTCCATTACATGTCCAAAAAAAAAATTGCAAAAATACAATACAGTCCATTACAGTACAAACAAAGTCCATTGTAGTCCAAATTTACAAAATCAGAAATAAAAAAAAATTAAAAACAAAAACAGAGCAGGGATGCGCATGGCATCCTGCTAAAACAATACCAACAGCAACAATGCATTTTAAGGTTGAGTCCAGAGGCCCTTTCTTCTTGTTCCTTGATTTCTTTCCATTTTTTTCCCAACCCAGCAGCTTTGCAGGCACCTCCCTGCATCCTTTGCAACCACCAACTATCCCTGCAACAAATTGCCAATACAAGGGTCTGCAACTATTGTCCTATTAGAGCCCTCTTTACTCTATAAATACCACAACAGTTCACAGACAGAGGGGGGAATTAGAGGAGGAATTCTGAGACTTTGATCACTAAGCAGAGAATTAGGGACTCCACATTGAGGTCATAATTCAATCGAGTTTTAAACACAGAGAACAAAAGAGAACCAACATTGTTACCTCCTACTCGGAATCCAGGTAGGATCCTCTGAACATTTTGTGCCTTGATTCAGTTAGGGTTGTTGTATGAATGGAGTGTCAATGGAGATAACCTGTTGAGATGTAGAAGAGAGAACAGAGAATCAGAAATAAAAGAAGAAATAACATAGAAGAAGAAGCAAAGGAAAAGATCCACTACACCCACGAACCACCACTCTCCACCGCACCCCCTCCCTGCGTCACCTCCTCGCCGGCACCACCATCTGCGTCACCTCCTTCCCCCTCTCACGATCTCCCTCTCCCTCTCGTCCTCCCTCTCAGTCGCGCCTCTCTCTCCCCCCTCTTCCTTCACGCCATGGCCACAAGGCCCAGGGTCTGGCGCGTGATTGGCAGTGACCCCACTCTCTCTCTTCTCCCTCCTCGCCGCCACACCTCTTCCCCTCTCCCTTTGTGCGCCATGGCCTCCCCCTTTCTCTCTATCTCTCTCTCTCTCGTACCCTTCCCTTTCTCTTCCTCCCTACGTCTTCTCCCTCACGCCCTGTTCTTCCCTCGTGGCTCTACCGCGGACTACTCCCGGTAGCGGCCGTGCGCCGGCCACCTTCTTCCCCAACCTCTTCCCCTTGCCGCGACCGTCCCCCTCTCTCACTTTTTTTTTCTCTTTCTCAGCAAAGTCACGACTGCTACTTGCAGCGCTTCAATTTTAGGGTTCCCAAACTCCCCCTCCTTTTTTTATTTCATTCTATTTCTTTTTTCAGTTTTTTTTATATATTGGGTTGTTGCCCATCGTGAACACCCCCTCCCTTTTCTTTTTATTTTCATTTATTTGCTTTGTTTTATTTATTTTATAGAGACTGTTAATAGACAAAACTAAATTAATTTCATTGCCTAATTATAATCATACATCTTGTTTTACTTACTTTTCAGTTTAATCTTATTTCAAATAAAAAAATAGTTTTTTTTAAAACGAATGGGATCAGCTGAGAAGTGACATCTTGTTAATCCCCGGTTTAGGACGCCTGAGTTGCGACAACTTGGTGATCTTAAACCCTTAAAAATTAAAAACAAATCAACACACAAAATATTTTCTAGAATAACTACGTGACTTTTGAGTTCCACATTGCACCGGAGGATACGTAGGAGCGAGTCAATCCCGTCAAGTCAAATTTAAATTTTTCTAATTTAGTTTCTTTTTTTAATATTCATTTCTACACTTAGTATTAATTTTATTTTATTTTGGGGTGAAACAAATATTTATATTAGTTTGCACAATTAATTTTGGGTAACTGTCATAGGACAGGCGTGTTGCAGGTGTTGTGGGGTTTAGTCTCCGCCCTTCTCCACGCGCAATCGATTCTCGAACTCAGTATGGTTTTCAAAAATCACTATTTTTGAGGTTTTTCCAATTTTTTCTAAATATAATAAAATTGGTGGCGGCTCCCAAACCTTTGGATCATTACAGATGGCGACTCCAATGGGGAGGTTTGAGAATCAAGCCCATTTTGATTGGTTGTGCATATCTAGTTTGTTTCACTCTTTTATTTTTTAATTTTTTAATTTTTCTTTTCTTCATATTTTTAGGTGATTCTTTTATTTGATTGATTAGTTTTTTTATTATTTAATTAATTTGCTTATACATTTAAATGCTAAATTAATATGCTTCTTTTATTTATAAATATTTATTGTTTCCTTTTATTAGTATTATTATGTTTCCTTATTTGTTATATTTCACATGTTTGTATATATGTTTATTTTTACTTAATTATTTTTGTGAATATTGAACCCTAGGTTAGAAGACACTTTATATTTTTCTGCTTTTGTTTCATGGATTACATTGCAGGTTCGGGCTGATTTTTATTTTTGTTTTTAGGGTTCGAGGTTTGTATGCTCCCTTCACACACCACACTTACACTTTGAACACACACTTTGAGTGGGGCCCTATACCCGGGCCTGAATGAAGCCTAAGTTAGTAAGAGGTTGTGTAGTGGAAGCCATTTCGGATGCACTTCTTGTGTGGCTACCATGAATTCCTCATCTAGAGTGCGACTCTTTTGTGGGTGCCCACATTTTGGATATACATTCTGGTGTGGTCAACGTCTTGAAAGGGTACTTGGCTCTAGAGACCTAAATGCCTGTAGGTTACAACAACCACCTATTGTGAGTATACACTGTAGAAAAAGCTTAAATCCATTAGACTCAAGCCCGTTAGTATGGGTGAACCGATGTAGGTCACAAAGGGAACTACTCTACCTCTTACCCCCATTTCATTTTCTACGTGTGTCATTTTTATGTTCTCACCTCCCTACGATTATCCCTTCTTTTTTTAGGGATTTAGCAGCCATTGCGCGTTCCAGGAAAGTAAAGATCAATCAAACTCGAGTGTACTTCACTAGGAGCCGAGCAAGAATGTCGGGTGATGAAGAGTTGTAGGGAAGGAACTTGACTCAAGAAGTGGACACAGTGAAAGAGAGAATGGATGAGATGGCCGCTGCTCAAACTCGTATTGAAGAAGCGTTGTTGGCCATGAAAGAAGCGTTCACTATGTTGGCAGCGAATAGGACCACCATGGGAACCCAGAATGTCAATACCTCTGGAGTACCCACGTTCATGGGAGTAGGGACCCATAACCATGTCAACGCAGAAAACGTGCACAACCAAGCATTAGGGTCGTTCACCATCCCAATAGGAATGGGGTATGAAGCTATGGGCCACCATGGGGTTGAAAACCAGTATAACGGAGGTGGAGGTGGTGGAGTGCCACATGTAGAGTACGACACAGAGGAGGGGCACGCATCAGTGCGGAAAGACAAGGCTAGGGAGTAATGGATGGAAAAGATGGAGGAAAAGATTAAGGCAATGCAGGGGCCTAGTAATTTTGGATCTTTGGGATTAGAGGAACTTTGTCCAACCTCAGAGGTAATAATTCCTCGTGATTTCAAAGTCCCAGACTTCACAAAATACGATGGAAGCACTAACCCCCTGCTGCACCTAAGGACCTATTGCACCAAAATGTCGATATGGTCCAAAGATGAAAAATTCCTCGTCAACTTTTTTCATGAAAGCTTGACCGGACCGACTTTAGAATGGTACATCCAGTTAGACCATTCGAAAATTGATGATTGGAAAGATCTTGCTGATTCCTTCATGAGCCAATACAGGTTCAACCTGGATACGATTCCGACTCGTGAGCAGTAGGAAATACTGCAAAAGAAGAGCGAAGAGACCTTTAAGCAGTACGCTCAGAGGTGGAAAGCCCTTGCTACGCAAGTTCAGCCGCCGCTCACCATGACTAAAACATGCTCTTATTTCTTGGGGACCTTGGGGACTCCTTATGTTGTAGCAATGGCTGGAGCTACATACAGAGACTTTGCTGACCTTATAGTTGCTGGAGAGAGAATTGAGATGTTGGCAAGAGCTGGAAAGTTGCCAGTAGAACATACAGAGACCGGACAGTCAAAGAAGAATTTCCCACAAAAGAAAAAAGATCCAGAAGTGAGCCTCGTTCGAGCCACACCAAATTACTCCCACCAACATCCATAATATAACCATCCTCGTCCCAGAATGCCTTATCCATCATACCAAATCACCCCAAACACAAACCCATCACCCACATTATCATTTCCCGTGAACAACATTCTTGCTGCCGATCCTCAGCCACGTCCAAACTACCAATACAATCGCCCAACCTATCACCAAACCCGACCCCTATACCAAAACTCATGCCAAAATAGAACATCCAACCTACCCCCATTTCCCAAGATATCCATCACCAATGCAGAACTATTCCAACGTTTGTATGACGCCCATCTGATTGCGGGAATTCCGGTGAAGCCGATAGAACCCCCATTTTCGGCTTGGTGTAACCCAAATTCGACTTGTGAATTTCATATGGGAGCCGCAAGTCACTCTATCGAGGATTGTGAGGCTTTCAAGACCACCATTAGAAGGCTGATTGCTCATGGGAAATTGGATATCCAAGAAGGAAAAAGGGTCAAATGTTGTCAACAACCTGCTCCTAAATCACAACAGGGGCAACTCAGTGAGTGTAGTAGGAGAAGACGAAAGGCCTGTCAAGAGTGTTTTGAAACTTCGAACACCCATGATAGAGATATGGGAGGGGTTACGAAAGACCGGGTATGAGACACTAGCACCGGTGAAAGGAATGGTGAGATATGAAAAATATGATGAAGAGGACAAATGTGTATACCACCATGGTTGTGTAGGTCACGACATCGAAGATTGTTGGGATTTCAAGGCTCGAGTTCAAAGTTTAATGTCACTAGGGATAGTGCAAGCCAAAAGGTCAATGCCTCATGAGGAGATCGATGTTATAGAACCCTTTGTGCTTAGACTTCCACCACTCAGCCAGCCACTTGCGCCAGAAAAGGTTGTGGTGACTGTAATAAAAACCCACACCCCTTGCTTGCAAAGATACTCATGCAGTTCCCTGGAATTATGAGGCAAGACTTGAAGTGGTGGAAGGTCCTTCAACATGCGAGACAAGCAAGCAAAGCAAGATTGACGAGACAATCACCAATATGGTGAGTGTCGGGGGAATAACCCGAAGTGGCCGATACTTTGGCCCAGGAGAGGTTGAAAAGAAAAAGAAAGAGAAAGGGAATGAGGTGGAAGAAAAAGAGTAGCCTGAAGAAGAATTCTTGAAGATAATGAAGCAAAGTGAGTATGATGCGATGGAACAACTGAGGAGAACTCCAGCCCAAATATCTTATTTTCCCTCATTCTAACTTCTGAGGCACATAGAAAAGCTTTGTTGAAGACATTAGAGGAAGCTTTTGTCAAGCCTGATGTTACTCCTGAAAACATGATAAACATGGTCGATCCTGTGCAGCGAGTTCACCTCATCATGTTCCCCGACGCTGAAATGGTATCTCGAGCAAAAAGGGACAATCGAGCCCTACATATCACCTTGACATGCCGGGGATTTGTAGTGGCCAAAGTGCTAATCGATGGTGGTTCAGCTTTGAATATCATGCCAGCGTCCACGTTGACTGCTCTAGCAATGGTAGAACAAGATTTAACGCCTCAGTCGATGACAGTTCGGGCTTTTGATGGGTCTAAGAGAGGCATTCTCGGTGAAATAGTACTACCATTGGAAATTGGCCCAAGTGTGTTCCGCGTATTGTTCCAAGTCATGGCAATTGAGTCAACATATACTATGCTATTAGGACGACCATGGATCCACGAAGCGGGGGCAGTACCTTCCACTTTACACCGGAGGGTTAAATATGTAGAAAACGGGTCTGTTATCACGATTCGCGGTGAAGAAGAGATTATGGTCTCAAAACCTATGTCCCTTCCATATGTGGATAACACTGATGAAGAAGGAACGAATATGTGCCACAGTTTCGAGGCAGATAAGCTGGGAGGTGAGGAAAAAGGTTTGCCAGTTGGTAATGTGAATCAGGTGGCAACACGAATCATGGCAAAAAGTGGCTACGAAGAAGGGAAAGGCTTGGGTCGTCATCTACAAGGAATTCGTGATCCTATATTCTGTTGGAACCTAAACGATTGAGAAGTTTAGACCCTCATTAATTTTGATGATAACAAAGTAATTCTCAAGAGAACAATTTATCTTCTAACATATCTTTGAGTGTACAGGTATCAAAAGCTTCATATATATGTACAAATCACTCAAGGAAGAAGAAGAAATTTACAAAAGAATTGAATACAATCCACTAGTGTCAACATCCAAACTCACTTCAGCATCTTGTTAATAGCAAGCATCCAGCAGTGTTACTTCTTGACACGTGGAACACTCAATTGCTACGAGCGTCCGTCCTCAGAGCGAGCGTCTGATCTCTTTAATGAAGCACGTGTTGATCACATTTTTGCTCTTAGCCTCGCTACTGCAGGCAGAATTGAATTTGATTTTATGCGCTCATTTTGATGTACGAGGAAGCAAAGGTGACACCTTTAGCATAAGACAAAAATCGTGACAAGGCAATTGCAAATAGCGAGATAGTTTAAAGCGGTAATGTATACTATTCGATATTCTGCGGAAAGGAAGAAAAGGACTACATTTCAAATTACCTCACTCAATGGAAAGGAGACATTTTTACTGCAACGGTAATACCCTTGAAGACTCCTATAAATACCTCAAGGTATTCATTGAAGAGAAGTTGGAAAAACTGTGAAGAAACTTCATTCTGAAAGTAATATTACTCAAGTGAGCAATCAAGTTTCGTGCCAAGTTTCTGGTCTACATAGAATTGAACTAAGCGTCTCATACTTTCTTTTAGAAAGCTATTCTGTTTTGAGCTTAATCTTTTCATCCTCTCTGTGAGAGTTATTTTGATTGTATTCAAAAGTAAATCTCTTTTGTAAACTGGTTTTGGCCTTGTAATGGCTCTGTTCCTCAAAGGCTCGATTGTACTGAGTCGTTTGGAGAAGTTGAGAGTATTGTCAAGTTTGTGACAGAAGAATACTCTTGAGGAAAATTGTAATCAGTTGATTATAGTGAAAAATCCTTCAGGAACGAAGGGACTAGACGTAGCTACCAGTTGGTGGTGAACTAGTATAAATCTCTGCGTCTCATCCTTTACTGCTTTACATTTATCTTTACCTTGCTCAGTAAAACAAGTTTTTCATAAACTATTTAATTTCTACATCCGGTTTAATCTGCATCTGATATATACAAACAGTTTTGAAATACCTATGTTGAAGTTTTTACGTATAGTTTGCGAAAAGTTTTTAACACAATTCAACCCCCCTTCTTGTGTTCATGTTCAAATTCTTGCAAAAGAAGTCAGACATGTCTGGGATTTGCTATAAAGACAACCTTGAAGCAAAGTTCAAAGCTCTGACAATTGGTAAAAGGGAGACACAACTAATCCCTCACTTGAAGGATACATGTCTGAGAATGCTGCTTGTGCACCAAACCGGCCAGCAATCAACATGTTGGATGATGAAAGCTCAAGGGCATATGGCATCATCCACCCCACCACCAATCAAGAACCGCTGAGCAATTGGCAGGCTGAACCAGTTGTTGATGTTGTTGCTTTCATGTAATCGTTTTCTTGTACTGTATTAGCCGACTGAGGCCATAAGACTTATGTTATTTTGCTTGAGACATGAATTTAATGAATCTGTATGCATTCCTATCCATTTGTTCTGTTTTATCTTATTCCTTCAAAATCCTTACTCTTCAATTATGCTTTTGTTTCCCATTTTCTTTCTATTATTCTCTTTCCGATTTCCATGAATTGTTCTCCAGGGACTCACATTTCACTAAAACTTTGCCTCATTATGGGAATATCAAGAACCTGTTGTTTGATTCCTTAGCAACCTCCGATGGAAATTGTTCAGAGTCGGATGAAGATGACGAAGTTGTCAAAGAGTTCACTGACCTTTTGGACTCAACTGAAAAAGAGTTTGGTTTGAACGACGAGACAGAGGAAATGATCAATCTGGGGACTAAGGAGGATAAGAAAGAGTTAAAATTGGTAGACAATCCAGAACGTGAAGAAATGATTACTTTGTTCAGAGAATATCTTGATGTCTTTCCATGGTCTTATAAAGATATGCCCGGCTTGGACCCAGAAATAGCAGCACATAATATTCCACTTTATCCAGATGCAAAACCCAAGAAGCAGACGTTGAGAAGGATGTGCCCGGATATGTCAATGAAAATCAAAGAGGAGGTGGTCAAGATGTGGGAGGCCAGATTTTTGGAGGTTTCAGTACACCCGGAATGGGTAGCTAATATCGTCCCGGTACCCAAGAAGAATGGAAAACTTAGAGTGTGCGTGGATTACCGAGACCTGAGTTAGGCTAGTCCAAAGGATGATTTTCCTCTCCCACATATCGACGTGCTTGTTGACAATACTGCTAAGAACCACAGGTTTTCGTTTATGGATGGATACTCTGGATATAACCAAATCCTTATGGATGTTGAAGATAAGGCAAAGACCACGTTCATCACCCCATGGGGGACATTCTGCTATAAAGTAATGCCTTTTGGGTTAAAGAATGCTGGGGCTACTTACCAACGTGCCATGGTTACCCTTTTTCATGACATGATGCATAAAGAGATTGAAGTATATGTGGATGATATGGTTGCAAAATCAAAGGAAGATGAAAGTCATGTAGAAGTATTGCGAAAGCTATTTGAAAGGCTCAGAAAACATAAGTTGCGGCTGAATCCTAACAAGTGCGTTTTTGGGGGATCGTCAGGAAGGTTACTCGGTTTTATCGTGAGTAGAGAAGGGATAAGGGTGGATCCTGACAAAATAAAGGCTATCCAAGAAATGCCAACTCCCAAGACTGAACGAGAAGTAAGGAGTTTTCTGGGGAGACTCAATTACATTGCTAGATTCATTGCCAACTTGACTAGCACGTGTGAGCCTATATTCAAGTTACTAAGGAAGAACCAACCAGGGGAATGGGATGAAGAATGTCAAGAAGCATTCGACAAGATAAGAGCTTATCTGTCGAGTCCTCCTATTTTAGTACCCTCAACACCAGGGCGCCTTTTGATTACGTATTTGTGATCTGTCGCCATCATCCCTAGGGGCAATGCTTGGACAACACGATGCATCAGGAAAGAAAGAGCAAGCAGTCTATTATTTGAGCAAGAAGTTCAACGATTGTGAGACTCGCTGTGCGACAATTGAGAAAACGTGTTGTGCTCTAGTCTGGACTTCAAGAAGACTTCGCCAGTACATGTTGTACTACACTACATGGTTGATTTCACGATTTGACCCACTAAAGTACATATTTGAAAGCCCTCATGATTCTCTAAGGGTGTCGAAATGGCAAGTGATCTTGTCAGAGTTTGATATCAAGTATGTGACGCAAAAATCGATTAAAGGGAGTACTATTGCTGATCATTTGGCCGAAAATCCTCTGGAAGAAGGGCAATCGTCAAACCAGGAAAAGGTAGATGAAGAAATCATGGATGTTGAAAAGGAAGACGAAGGATGGAAGATGTACTTCGATGGGGCAGTAAATATGTATGGAAATGGCATAGGGGCAGTCGTGGTATCACCAAGTGGAAAGCAATATCCGGTGGCTATCAAGTTGAATTTCGAATGCACAAACAATATCGCAGAATACGAGGCATGTGCAAGTGGGCTATTGGTTGCAATTGACCTCGGTGTGAAACGATTGGAGGTTTTTGGAGATTCGGCCCTTATTATTTATCAAGTGAAGGGTAAGTGGCAAACTAAGGACTCAAAATTGATGCCTTATCAAAAGTATCTAACTCAGCTAATAACAAGGTTTGAAGAGATAACATTCTCCCATTTGACTCGGGATAAGAATCAGTTTGCTGATGCCTTGGCTACTTTGGCAGCGATGTTTAAATTGAACATCAATGACGACGTTCAACCCATCCACATAAAGGTGAAATATGAGCCGGCCTACTGTGCTAATGTAGAAGGGGAGCCAGACGATGAACCATGGTATTATGATATAAAACGGTATATTCAACACGAAGAATACCCAGATGGTACAAGTGAAGTGAACAAGAAAACCATCAGAAAATTGGCAATAACATTTTTCTTGGGTGGAGAAATCCTCTATAAACAAAGTCAAGATGGAACACTACTGAGATGTGTAGATGCTCGGGAAGCCAGGAAAATCATGATTAATGTTCATGAAGGGATCTGTCGGACACATGTGAATGGTCACATGATGGCCCATAAGATAATGAGAAATGGATTCTATTGGTCCACTATGGAGACAGACTGCATAGCGTATGTGCGAAAATGCCTCAAATGCCAGTTGTACACAGATCCGGTCAATACACCTCCTTTTCCTCTGCACAATCTAACAAGTCCTTGGCCATTCTCAATGTGGGGAATAGATGTCATTGGGCCAATTAATCCGAAAGTTTCAAATGGGCATCGATTTATATTGGTGGCAATCGATTATTTCACTAAATGGATAGAGGCGTCTTCCTATGCCAGCATTTCCTATAAGGTGTTTGTCAAGTTCTCAAAAGGGATATTATATGCCGCTATGGGATTCTTGAAAGGATCATTACAGATAATGCACCCAATCTTAATGGCGGAGAAGTACAAAGATTGTGTGAAAACTTCAAGATCAAACATCACAATTCAACTCCCTATAGACCACAAATGAATGGTGCAGTGGAAGCAGCTAATAAGAACATCAAAAAAATCATTGCCAAGATGGTGGTTAATTACAAAGATTGGCATGAAATGTTACCTTATGCTCTACACGCTTATCGTACTAACATACGATCAAGCACTGGGGCAACACCATTTTCTTTGGTGTATGGGATGGAAGCAGTATCTCCCATTGAAGTAGAAATCTCGTCCCTAAGGGTATTGATGGAGGCAGAATTAGAGGAGTCAGAATGGGTAAAAGCCCGATATGAGCAGTTAAACATGATTGAAGAAAAGAGACTTGCAGCTATTTGTCATAGGCAGTTGTACCAGAGTAGAATGGCCAGAGCCTTCAACAAGAAAGTTCACCCAAGAGAATTTCAGTTAGGAGATTTGGTTTTGAAGAAAGTACTACCTCATCAGGAGGATGCGCGGGGAAAATGGGCACCTAGCTATGATGGTCCTTATATGGTCAAACATGCATTTTCTGGAGGAGCCCTGATTCTCCTGGACATGGAATGACATGAACTGTCAAAGCCGATAAATTCAGACGCTGTTGAGAAGTTTTATGCCTAAAAAAAAGTGATAATAAACGCCCGCTAGATTGAAAACCCGAAAGGGCGGTCTAGGAAAAAGTTAGGGTAAGTGAAAGCCTGCTAGATTGAAAACCCAAAAAGACGGTCTAGGCAAAAGTTAAGGCAAAGAAAGAAAAGAAATGGCATAGTGGTTAAATCGGCCTGAGAATCTCGGGGCAAGCTTACAATGGGGCAATATGATGATTGTAACGATCCAAAGGTTTGGGAGCCACCACCAATTTTATTATATTTAGGAAAAATTGGAAAAACCTCAAAAATAATGATCTTTGAAAACCATACTGAGTTCGGGAATCGATTGTGCGTGGAGAAGGGTGGAGACTAAACCCCACAACACCTCCATCATGCCTGTCCTATGACAGTTACCCAAATTGATTGTGCAAACTAATAAGTTTTTAAAATATTTGTTTCACCCCAAAATTAAATAAAATTAATACTAAGTGTAAAAATGAATATTAAAAAAAAGAAACTAAATTAGAAAAATTTAAATCTGACTTGACGGGGTTGACCCGCTCCTACGTATCCTCCGGTGCAATGAGGAACTCAAAAGTCACGTAGTTCTTCTAGAAAATATTTTTGTGTTGGTTTGATTTTAATTTTTTAAGGGTTTAAGATCACCAAGTCGTCACGACTCAGGTGTCATAAACTGGGGATTAACAAGATGTCACATCTCAGCTAATCCCATTTTGTTCTAAAAAAAATAACTTTTTTTTTATTTAATGGCATTAAACAGAATAGTAAATTATGTCTGATAAATTAAAATTTAGTTGAGTAAAGTTGTCCTAATTTGACTACTAATAATAACAATATAACTAATTATTATGAAAATAAAATAGATCAAATAAAATAAAAAAACTAAATAGAATAAATGAAAAAAATAAAAATAAATAAATACTAAACACACACCCACACACACGTATCACACACACACACTATTTCACTAAACCTAAAAACTCACACACACAAGTTTAGATAGAAGAAAGGCAACAGCTACAAAAATGAAGGGAAGTAAGGAAAGGGGGGCGATTGAAGAGGTGGAGAGAAAAAAAATGGAGAGCGTCGAGAGAGAAAGGGAGGCAGTCGCGGCGAGGAGGGGAAAAGGGGGAAGAGGTGTGGCGGTGAGGAGGGGAAAGGGGATGCGGCCGTCGCGCGCCAGTCCCTAGCCACGCACGGCCGCGAGCACTAGGGAGGAAGAGAGAGAGAGAGACGGGGAGGAAAGGGAGGTGCGCCGCAAGCAAGGAAGAGGGGGGACGGTGCTTATGGGGGAGATCGTGAATTGGAGGGGAAAAAGAAAAGAGAAATGAGAGAAAAGGTTGGGGGAGAGGTGCGGGTGTACAGCCATAAGGGAGAGGGGAGACGCGGTCGTCGTGGGCCATCCTTGGCCGCGCGCGGCAGCAAACGAGAGGGAGGTGGAGAGGGCGCAAGAAATAAAAAAAAGGAAAAAAGGGGGTGTCACGCCAAGGAGGGGAGGAAGGAGATCGCGAACGAGAGAGAGGAGAGGGGGAGAGGGAGACGCGAGAGGGAGAGAGGCCAAACCTTCTTCTCTTCTCCTCTTTTCTTCTTCTTCTCTGTTTCTTCCTCTGTTCCTTGTTTTTATTTTGTTTCAATTTGGTTAATTAGGGCTTCAATGTGGAGGCTCTAATTCTTTGGTTGGTGATAGAAAATGCCCAGAAATTTTTTTCTGTTCTCCTCTTTGTGATTCTGTTGTTGTTGTTGTATTTATGGAGTTGAGGGGTCCTAATGAGACAATGGTTGCTGACCCTTATATTAGCCATTTGTTGCACGGATGGTTGCTGGTTGCAGAGGATGCAGGATAGTGCCTGCAAAGCTGTTTGGTCTTGACCAAAATGGGAAACAGGCTAAGAACATGGAAAAGGAGACCTTGGTTTCACCCTCAACATGTCTCTGTTGGTTGTTGTTGATGTGGCAGGGCAGTGACATGCGCTGCCCTCTCCCTGTTTTTTTTTTCTCTCTTTTTTGTTTGTTTCTGTTTTGTTTTGTTATTTTGTAAATTTAGACCTATAATGGACTATTATGGACTGTAGGACTTATTGTATTTTTGTAATTTTTTTTTGGACATGTAATGGACATTGTTAGCATTTTGGGCTTGTGGTTTGTAACATTTTTTTTTAACTTAGGCCAAGGCCAACAATGAGTTTAGATGTGGACCAATGATCCAATAATAAAGCATAAATTCAGATTTTCGGATTTCTCATTTTTAACAAAATAAAATTGAACAAAAGTGAGATAACACACTCAAATAAAGGCTGAATTTTATTTTTATTTTTGTGATTTTTCTTAAAAAAAATAAAATACCCGGTCAAAATTGGGTGTTCACAGTTGCCACTCTGTACTTACTTTTTCACTATGTGATATGATAAACCATGGTTGGCATCATAGTGAGAAATAAGTATAGATATATGAACCACAATTTTGGCCGGTAATGCATGAAAGCGACACACTATGAGACTGTCGAGAGAAATAAAATAGGCAGGGGACTGAACCGCCTTGCCTAGAAGAGAATAAGATATGCAACTGCCGGAACCTCCTCGGTACACAATAAATAAAATTGGGTAGTGGACTGAACCGTCTCACCCAAGCAAACAGGCAAATAAACGGGTAGTGGACTGAACCAACTCCCTCGGCAAGCAAGAAATTAACGGGTAGTGGACTGAACCAACTCCCTCAGCAAGCAAGAAATAAACGGGTAGTGGACTGAACCGACTCCCTCAGCAAGCAAGAAATAAACGGGTAGTGGACTGAACCGACTCCCTCAGCAAGCAAGAAATAAACGGGTAGTGTACTGAACTGACTCCCTCAAAAGAAATAGGATAGGCAGGGGACGGAACCGTCTTGCCTAAAAGGAAATTAAACGTCCAAATGCCGGAACCTCCTCGGCATACCAGAAATAAAATGGGAAGGGGACTGAACCACCTCCCTCAGCAGACAAGAAATAAATTGGGTAGTCACGTTTTGACTTACCTGGGTGTTTTTTTACAGGATCTGAGCCATTGTGACGAACCAGGAAGCTTCGATCAACAAACTCTCGTCATCTTGTTTTCACTAATTCCCCGCAGGAACATCGGTTGTATACTTTTCTTATCCCCTTATCGATCTCTGTAACTTCACTCTTTGTTTATAGCCACCTGGCACATCTTTATTCGAAACGGCCAGGGATTTTTTTATTTATTTATCCATTGAGGAGTTGTTAACGTAATCGTCCAAAGTATTGTTACACTTGAGTTATTTTACTTGAGACATAATTTAACAAATGAAGCATGAATGCAAGAATGGATGCAAATAGGAGGAATAATTTGTGAATTGAATTGATGTGGAACTTTGATACGAATTTTCAAGGAAAGAGAAGCACTAAAACAGCAGCAAAGGGGAAAGATGATCACAATAAGAAATTTCACATCAAATTTGCCCCAGTATAGGTCATTTGATTCCCTATCTAAATCCTTTTTGACCCTGGAGATGGCTGATCATACTGAAGTTGACTGACGTAGCTAACCATCATCATATTGCCCCATTGTAAGCTTGCCCCGAGATTCTGCAATATTGTTTGTGCATTCGAAATTCAACTTGATAGCCACAAGATATTGTTTTCCACTTGGTGATACCACGACTGCCCCTATGCCATTTCCATACATATTTACTGCCCCATCAAAGTACATCTTCCATCCTTCGTCTTCCTTTTCAACATCCATGATTTTTTCATCTACCTTTTCCTGGTTTGACGATTGCCCTTCTTCCAGAGGATTTTCAGCCAAATGATCAGCAATAGTACTCCCTTTAATCAATTTTCACGTCACATACTTGATATCAAACTCTGACAAGATCACATGCCATTTCGACACCCTTAGAGAAACATGAGGGCTTTCAAATATGTACTTTAGTGGGTCAAATCGCGAAATCAACCATGTAGTGTAGTGCAACATGTACTGGCGAAGTCTTCTTGAAGTCCAAACTAGACCACAACACGTTTTCTCAATTGTCGCACAGCGAGGCTCACAATCGTTGAACTTTTTGCTCAAATAATAGACTGCTTGCTCTTTCTTTCCTGATGCATCGTGTTGTCCAAGCATTGCCCCTAGGGATAATGGCAGCACTGTCAAATACAGAATCAAAGGGCGTCCTGGTGTTGGGGGTACTAAAATAGGAAGACTCGACAGATAAGCTCTTATCTTGTCGAATGCTTCTTGACATTCTTCATCCCATTCCCCTGGTTGGTTCTTCCTTAGTAACTTGAATATAGGCTCACACGTGCTAGTCAAGTTGGCAATGAATCTAGCAATGTAATTGAGTCTCCCCAGAAAACTCCTTACTTATCGTTCAGTCTTGGGAGTTGGCATTTCTTGGATAGCCTTTATTTTGTTAGGATCCACCCTTATCCCTTCTCTACTCACGATAAAACCGAGTAACCTTCCTGACGATCCCCCAAAAACGCACTTGTTAGGATTCAGCCGCAACTTATGTTTTCTGAGCCTTTCAAATAGTTTTCGCAATACTTCTACATGACTTTCATCTTCCTTTGATTTTGCAACCATGTCATGAAAAATGGTAACCATGGCACGTTGGTAAGTAGCCCCAGCATTCTTTAACCCAAAAGGCATTACTTTATAGCAGAATGTCCCCCATGGGGTGATGAACGTGGTCTTTGCCTTATCTTCAACATCCATAAGGATTTGGTTATATCCAGAGTATCCATCCATAAACGAAAACCTGTGGTTCTTAGCAGTATTGTCAACAAGCACGTCGATATGTGGGAGAGGAAAATCATCCTTCGGAATAGCCTGATTCAGGTCTCGATAATCCACGCACACTCTAACTTTTCCATTCTTCTTGGGTACCGGGACGATGTTAGCTACCCATTCCGGGTGTACTGAAACCTCCAAAAATTCGGCCTCCCACATCTTGACCACCTCCTCTTTGATTTTCAATGACATATCCGGGCGCATCCTTCTCAACTTCTGCTTCTTGGGTTTTGCATCTGGATAAAGTGGAATCTTATGTGCTGCTATTTCTGGGTCCAGGCCAAGCATATCTTTACAAGACCATGCAAATACATCAAGATATTCTCTGAACAAAGCAATCATTTCTTCACATTCTGGATTGTCTACCAATTTTAACTCTTTCTTATCCTCCTTAGTCCCCAGATTGATCATTTCCTCTGTCTCGTCGTTCAAACAAAACTCTTTTTCAGTTGAGTCCAGAAGTTCAGTGAACTCTTTCACAACTTCGTCATCTTCATCCGACTCTGAACAATTCCCATCGGAGGTCACAAAGGAATCAAACAACAGGTTCTCAATATTCCCATAATGAGGCAAAGTTTTAGTGAAATGCGAGTCCCTGGAGAACAATTCATGGAAATCGGAAAGAGAATAATAGAAAGAAAATGGGAAACAAAAGCATAATTGAAGAGTAAGGATTTTGAAGGAATAAGACAAAACAGAACAAATGGATAGGAATGCATACAAATTCATTAAATTCATGTCTCAAGCAAAATAACATAAGTCTTATGGCCTCAGTCGGCTAATACAGTACAAGAAAACGATTACACGAAAGCAACAACATCAACAACTGGTTCAGCCTGCCAATTGCTCAGCAGTTCTTGATTGGTGGTGGGGTGGATGATGCCATATGCCCTTGAGCTTTCATCATCCGACATGTTGATTGCTGGCCAGTTTGGTGCATAAGCAGCATTCTCAGGTTAAATCACTTCGGCAGGAGCGGGAAACGTATCCTTCAAGTGAGGGATTAGTTGTGTCTCCCTTTTACCAATTGTCAGAGCTTTGAACTTTGCTTCAAAGTTGTCTTTATAGCTCATCCCAGACATGTCTGACTTCTTTTGCAAGAATATAGGATCACGAATTCCTTGTAGGTGACGACCCAAGCCTTTCCTTTCTTCGTAGCCACTTTTTGCCATGATTCGTGTTGCCACCTGATTCACATTACCAACTGGCGAACCTTTTTCCTCACCTCCCAGCTTATCTGCCTCAAAACTGTGGCACAGATTCATTCCTTCTTCATCAGTGTTATCCACATATGGAAGGGACATAGGTTTTGAGATCATAATCTCTTCTTCACTGCGAATTGTGATAACAGGCCCGTTTTCTACATATTTAACCCTCTGGTGTAGAGTGGAAGGTACTGCCCCCGCTTCGTGGATCCATGGTCGTCCTAATAGCATAATATATGTTGACTCAATTGCCATGACTTTGGTGGTAGGTTGGATGTTCTATTTTGGCCTGAGTTTTGGTATAGGGGTCGGGTTTGGTGATAGGTTGGGCGATTGTATTGGTAGTTTGGACGTGGCTGAGGATAAGCAGCAGGAATGTTGTTCACGGGATATGATGGTGCGGGTGATGGGTTTGTGTTTGGGGTGATTTGGTATGATGGATAAGGCATTCTGGGACGTGGATGATTATATTGTGGATTTTAGTGAAAGTAATTTGGTGTAGCTCGAACAAGGCTTACTTCTGGATCTTTTTTCTTTTGAAGGAAATTCTTCTTTGACTGTCCGGTCTCTGTCTGCTCTATTGGCAACTTTTCGGCTCTTGCCAACATCTCAATTCTTTCTCCAGCAGCTATAAGGTCAGCAAAGTCTTTGTATGTAGCTCCAGCCATTGTTGCAACATAAGGAGTCCCCAAGAAATAAGAGCACGTTTCAGTCATGGTGAGCGGTGGCTGGACTTGTGTAGCAAGGGCTCTCCACCTCTGAGCGTACTGCTTAAAGGTCTCTTCGCTCTTCTTTTGCAGTATTCCCAACTACTCACGAGTCGGAGCCGTATCTAGGTTGAACCTGTATTGGCTCATGAAGGCATCAGCAAGATCCTTCCAACTATCAATTTTTGAATGGTCTAACTGGATGTACCATTCTAAAGCTAGTCCGGTCAAGCTTTCATGAAAAAAGTTGACGAGGAATTTTTCATCTTTAGACCATATCGACATCTTGGTGCAATAGGTCCTTAGGTGCAGCAGGGGGTTAGTGCTTCCAATGTATTTTGTGAAGTTTGGGACTTTGAAATCACGAGGTATTATCACCTCTGAGGTTGGGCAAAGTTCCTCTAATCCCAAAGATCCAAAATTACTAGGCCCCTGCATCGCCTTAATCTTTTCCTCCATCTTTTCCATCCATTTCTCCCTAGCCTTGTCTTTCCGCACTGATGCGTGCCCCTCCTCTGTGTCGTACTCCACATGTGGCATTCCACCACCTCCACCTCCGTTATGCTGGTTTTCAACCCCATGGTGGCCCATAGCTTGATATCCCATCCTATTGGGATGGTGAACGGCCCTAATGCTTGGTTGTGCATGTTTTTCTTGTTGACATGGTTATGGGCTCCTACTCCCATAGAAGTGGGCATTCCAAAGGTATTGACATTCGGGGTTCCCATGGTGGTCCTATTTGCTGTCAACATAGTGGCCAATAACGCCTCTTCAATGCGAGTCTTAGCAGCGGCCATCTCATTCATTCTTTCTTTTACTGTGTCCTTTTCCTGAGTCAAGTTCCTCCCTTGCAACTCATCATCACCCGACATTCTTGCTCCTAGTGAAGTACACTCGAGTTTGATTGATCTTTACTTTACTGGAACGCACAATGGCTGCTAAATCCCTGTTTGCCATAAAAACAAAATTTGTTTATTTATTTATTTAAACAAAATTTGATTACCCCTTATTATGGATTTGCTGAAGAATCGTGAAGGGTTGTTATTGAAATCTGGAGCGAGTATCTTTGGTTCGACCTTCGAAAAATTAAGTGACAAGGTTTACGAATAAGAGACATGGAATCACGAAGGAGAAAAACATAGTAAACTTTCATTTCATGCATAAGTAGAACATAGTGTTCAAGTACAACTCAGATACATCAATTTTCCCTAATGCTTCTGATCAATTTTTCAACCTCATTAACTAATTCTTTACAAACATCAATCAGATCAATTGCTTCGTGCGGAGTAACGAGAGGGTTAACTGCTGCATCTGCACGGTGGACAAATCTGGGGATCCTTTCAATTTCCCTCAACCTGCGAGCCCAATGGCTGAACTCCTGCCTGGCATGTGAATGGTTCTCCTCAGCGTTCCTTATTAGCCCCATGTAGTGATTTCTTTCCATTGCCCAATCTCTGATCTCTTCATTCTTCTCTGTGATGGTTGCCCGATACATTTTGATCACCTCCCTAACCTCATGCTTGTCATTCTTGATTCTTGCTTCATATTCAGCAATCATGTCCTTCATTTGCATGTCGAGGGTGTTCAGACGTTGTTGGGTTTCCACCTGAATTTCCTTAAGGTTCATGATTTCTCCCCTAAGTTGCCAGTTTTCTTCTAGCAAATCTTCCCTTTCTTTCAAGAGCATTTCTATCTCCCCATGTTTCTTCTCAAGATGCTCCTGATACCCTCTTATCGCTTCTTCAAAAGCTTGGTCATCAGTCCTTCTAGTTATTTCAAACTGGGTAGCTTGCTCCTCTAGCTGGCTTTTGAGGGTGTTCAATTTATATCTCATCTCCCCATGAGTCTTTCTCAACTGCTCATTTTCTCCTATGATCCTATCTCGTTCGGCATCTCGAAGCCTTAACTCCTCATTTGCAGACCTTAGACAATCCATGGTTATATCCTTGGAATCTCTCTTAATTCTAGCTCTTTTGTTTGTTTGTTCCAATGATTGGGCTTTCTCTTTATGCTCCAGCTTAAAGGCTTCAAAGGCTGAATGAACCTCTCTTAATTTGACCTCCAGCGTGTTCTTCTCGGCTTCTACCTTTGCCAACTTCCCTTTCAGTTCTTTCATCTCTTCGCTTTCCTCCAGGACTGTGTCTGTTTCTGGTTGGTTGCTGGGATTCGCATTGTGAAATGGGAGTTTGATTTTGTTCCACTCTATCTCGCACCCACTACTTATAACTGTCCTTAGCCCCGCAACTTCTGCGCCCTAAATCCTTTCCCTTACGGGTGACTTTCCCTATTGCTTGATAAATTCTATCGAGCATCCTTTTATCTTTTAAGTCGGTCATAAAAGGAATTATCGAACCTTCAGTAGGTGGGCCCATCACCGGATAACACAATTGGCGTAATGCTAGACTTGGGTTGTAATTGATGCATCCCAAGGTCCCTACTAATGATACATTCGGGAATTCACCACATTGGCAGATCACCTCTTCTGTTCCCATCCACTGTGGATACCAGTGCACTGATTCCTCCTTGAGCATCACAAAAACTTACACCCATTCCTTAGCGTCACGATTCTTTAAACCCAACCTCCTCAGATCGACGATGGGACAATAGGATTCATAACCTCTTTGAAAAACATGTGTTGTCAACGACACATACAATATCAGTATGCAACATAAGATCTTTTTTCCTTTCTTCTGATGGCAGAAATTCATAGTGTAGTATATATCTGCAAGGATTGCGAATGTTGAGTTCTCCCCTCTGCACTTATGAGCCATAAACACGTCCATCGCAGTAGGGCCCACTAAGTCACCACCACTCGCGAACAGAACCAAGTCATAAATTGATAGAGCCAACAAATCTGTGAGGGTGTCCCAGTCTTCGTTCGCAACCAAATTGTTCATCAGTTCTTCCAAGCGTACCCTCGGGATCCCCTCAAGAGTTTTCTTGTTTGGTTTCTTATTGTTCAACTGATTTGAGTCAACTCCCAATGCCTTAGCAACAGTCTCAATGAGGGGGTAATTTCCTCGGAAGTGGTATGGCTTCCCTTTATTCAAAGGTTGCCCCACAATTAGAGAAAATTCTTCAAGAGTAGGGGCCAACTGAAAGTTAGAGAAAGTGAAACACCTCAGCGGGGATCATAATATTGAGCCAGCGCGAAAACCGCCTCTACCTGAACATTCACACTTAGCAAGTCCAAAATATTCCCGTATCTTTCCTTAAATTTGGACCTCATCTTATCAGGCAATATCTGGGCAAAAGCTTTCAAACCGTCCACTTTTGGCTCTTGAACCTTCAACTTAAAAGTCTTCCTTGTTGCTGGCACTCCTTTCTCAGTCATGGATTCCATGTCTTTCTTCTCTTTTTTTTTTTTGCTCAAAGATACTCGCTACTGAGTTGAACTTTGGTTCTCCAAAGAAATTTACGAAAAAGAAGGGATAATTGTAGGGAGGTGAGATCATAAGAAAAATGACGCATGTAAAAAAAATGAAATGGGGGTAAGAGGAAGAGTAGCTCCCTTTGTGACTTACATCGGTTCACCCATACTAATGGGCCTGAGTCTAATGGATTTAAGCTTTTCTACAGTGTATACTCACAATAGGTGGTTGTTGTAACCTACAGGCATTTAGGTCTCTAGAGCCAAGTACCCTTTCAAGATGTTGACCACACCAGGATGCATATCCAAAATGTGGGCACCCACAAAAGAGTCGCACTCTAGATGAGGAATTCATGGTAGCCACACAGGAAGTGCATCCGAAATGGCTTCCACTACACAACCTCTTACTAACTTAAGCTTCATTCAGGCCCAGGTATAGGGCCCCACCCAAAGTGTGTGTTCAAAGTGTAAGTGTGGTGTGTCAAGGGAGCATACAAACCTCGAACCCTAAAAACAAAAATAAAAATCAGCCCAAACCTGCAATGTAATCCATGAAACAAAAGCACAAAAATATAAGGTGTCTTCTAACCTAGGGTTCAATATTCACAAAAATAATTAAGTAAAAATAAACATATATACAAACATGTGAAATATAACAAATAAGCAAATAAAATAATACTAATAAAAGAAAACAATAAATATATATACCAATAAAAGGAAGCATATTAGTTTATATTAGCATTTAAACGTATAAATAAGTAAAAAAATAGATCAATCAACTAAAAGAATCACCTAAAAATACGAAGAAAAGAAAAATAGTAAAAATAATAAAATAAAATAAATAAAAGAGTGAAACAAACTAGATATGCACAACCAAACAAAATGGGCTTGATTCTCAAACATCCCCAGTGGAGTCGCCATCTGTAACGATCCAAAGGTTTGGGAGCCGCCACCAATTTTATTATATTTAGGAAAAATTGGAAAAACCTCAAAAATAATGATATTTGAAAACCATACTGAGTTCAGGAATCGATTGCGCTTGGAGAAGGGTGGAGACTAAACCCCACAACACCTCCATCACGCCTGTCATATGACAGTTACCCAAATTGATTGTGCAAACTATTAAGTTTTTAAAATATTAGTTTCACCCCAAAATTAAATAAAATTAATACTAAGTGTAAAAATAAATATTAAAAAAAAGAAACTAAATTAGAAAAATTTAAATTTGACTTGACGGGGTTGACCCGCTCCTACGTATCCTCCGGTGCAATGAGGAACTCAAAAGTCACGTAGTTCTTCTAGAAAATATTTGTGTGTTGGTTTGATTTTAATTTTTTAAGGGTTTAAGATCACCAAGCCGTCACGACTCAGGTGTCATAAACTGGGGATTAACAAGATGTCACATCTCAGCTAATCCCATTTTGTTCTTAAAGTTAAAAAAATAACTTTTTTTTTATTTAATGGCATTAAACATAATAGTAAATTATGTATGATAAATTAAAATTTAGTTGAGTAAAGTTGTCTTAATTTGACTACTAATAATAACAATATAACTAATTATTATGAAAATAAAATAGATCAAATAAAATAAAACAAAAATAAAAAAACTATATAGAATAAATGAAAATAAATAAATAAATAAATAAATACTAAACACACACCCACACACTCACACACACACACACTATTTCACTAAACCTAAAAACTCACACACATGTTTAGATAGAAGAAAGGCAGCAGCCACAAAAATGAAGGGAAGTAAGGAAAGGGGGGCGACTGAAGAGGTGGAGAGAAAAAATGGAGAGCGTCGAGAGAGAAAGGGAGGCAGCCGCAGCGAGGAGGGGAAAAGGGGGAAGAGGTGCGGCGGCAAGGAGGGGAAAGGGGATGTGGCCGTCAGCCATCCGGCCAGAAGCTGACCACAGCTAGGGGAAGAAGAGAGAGAGACGGGAGGAAAGGGAGGTGCGCATGAGCAAGGAAGAGGGGGATGATGTTGATGGGGAGATCGCGGGTGGAGGGGAAAAAGAAAAGAAAAGTGAGAGAAGAGGTTGGGGGAGAGGTGCGGGTGTACAGCCATGAGGGAGAGGGGAGACGAGGTCGTCGTGCACCATCCTTGGCCGCGCGTGGATGCAAACGAGAGGGAGGTGGAGAGGGCGCAAGAAAGAAAAAAAAAAGGAAAAAGGGGGGTGTCACGCCGAGGAGGGGAGGAAGGAGATCGCGAACGGGAGAGAGAAGAGGGGGAGAGGGAGACGCGAGAGGGAGAGAGGCCAAACCTTCTTCTCTTCTCCTCTTTTCTTCTTCTTCTCTGTTTCTTCTTCTTCTCCGTTTCTTCCTCTGTTCTTTTTTTTATTATTTCTCTGAGTTTGTTTCAATTTGGTTAATTAGGGCTTCAATGTGGAGCCTCTAATTCTTTGGTTGGTGATAGAAAATGCCCAGAAAATTTTTTCTGTTCTCCTCTTCGTGATTCTGTTGTTGTTGTTGTATTTATGGAGTTGAGGGGTCCTAATGAGACAATGGTTGCTGACCCTTGTCTTGGCCATTTGTTGCAGGGATGGTTGGTGGTTGCAGAGGATGCAGGATAGTTCCTACAAAGCTGTTTGGTCTTGACCAAAATGGGAAACAGGCTAAGAACATGGAGAAGGAGACCTTGGTTTCACCCTCAAAATGTCTTTGTTGGTGCTGTTGGTTGTTGTTGGTGTGGCAGGGCAGTGACATGCGCTGCCCCTCTCCCTTTTTTTTTCCTCTCTTTTTTTTGTTTGTTTCTATTTTGTTTTGTTATTTTGTAAATTTGGACCTATAATGTACTGTTATGGACTGTAATGGACTTATTGTATTTTTGTAATTTTTTTTAGGACATGTAATGGACATTGTTAGTATTTTGGGCTTGTGGTTTGTGACATTTTTTTTTAACTTGGGTCAAGGCCAACAATGAGTTTAGATGTGGACCAATGATCCAATAATAAAGCATAAATTCAAATTTTCGGATTTCTCATTTTTAACAAAATAAAATTGAACAAAAGTGAGATAACACCCTCAAATAAAGGCTGAAAAAATATTTTTTCTTTTTGTGATTTTTTTTAAAAAAATAAAATATCCGGTCAAATTTGGGTGTTCACAATGATGGTTAGCTACGCTACCAACATCAAGATGATCAGTCATCTCCAGGGACAAAAGGGATGTAGATAGGGAATCAAAGGACCTATACTGGGGCAAATTTGATGTGAAATTTCTTATTGTGATCATCTTTCCCCTTTCCTACTGTTTTAGTGCTTCTCTTTCCTTGAAAATTTGTATCAAAGTTCCACATCAATTCAATTCACAAATTATTCCTCCTATTTGCATCCATTCTTGCATTCATGCTTCATTTGTTAAATTATGTCTCAAGTAAAATAACTCAAGTCTAACAATACTTTGGGACGATTACGTTAGCAACTCCTCAATGGATAAATAAATAAAAAAATCCCTGGCCGTTTCGAATAAAGATGTGCCAGGTGGCTACAAACAAAGAGTGAAGTTGCAGAGAGTATACAACCGATGTTCCTGCGGGGAATTAGTGAAAACAAGATGATGAGAGTTTGTTGATCGAAGCTTCCTGGTTCGTCACAATGGCTCAGATCCTGTAAAAAACACTCAGGTAAGTCAACGTGACTACCTAATTTATTTTTAGTTTGCTGAGGGAGGCGGTTCAGTCCCCTTCCCATTCTGTTTCTGGTATGCCGGGGAGGTTCTGGCATTTGGACGTTTAATTTCCTTTTGGGCAAGACGGTTCCGTCCCCTGCCTATCCTATTTCTTTTGAGGGAGTCGGTTTAGTCCACTACCCGTTTATTTCTTGCTTGTTGAGGGAGTCGGTTCAGTCCACTACCCGTTTATTTCTTGGTTGCTGAGGGAGTCGGTTCAGTCCACTACCCATTTATTTGCCTGTTTGCTTAGGTGAGACGGTTCAGTCCACTACCCAATTTTATTTCTTGTGTACCGAGGAGCTTCCGGCAGTTGCATATTTTATTCTCTTCTAGGCAAGGTGGTTCAGTCCCCTGCCTGTTTTATTTCTCTCGACATTCTCATAGTGTGTCCCTTTCATGCATTACCAGCCAAAATTGAGGTTCATATATCTATACTTATTTCTCACTATGATGCCAACCATGGTTTATCATATCACATAGTGAAAAAGTAAGTACAAGGGGCAACTGTGAACACCCAATTTTGACCGGGTATTTTATTTTTTTTTAAGAAAATCACAAAAAAAAAATATTTTTCAGCCTTTATTTGAGTGTATTATCTCACTTTTGCTCAATTTTATTTTGTTAAAAATGAGAAACCCGAAAATCTGAATTTATGCTTTATTATTGGATCATTGGTCCACATCTAAACTCATTGTTGGCCTTGGCCCAAGTTAAAAAAAAATGTCACAAACCACAAGCCCAAAATACTAACAATGTTCATTACATGTCCAAAAAAAATTGCAAAAATACAATACAGTCCATTACAGTACAAACAAAGTCCATTGCAGTCCAAATTTACAAAATCAGAAATAAAAAAAAGAACAAAAACAAAAACAGAGCAGGGATGCGCATGGCATCCTGCTAAAACAACACCAACAGCAACAATGCATTTTGAGGTTGAGTCCAGAGGCCCTTTCTTCTTGTTCCTTGGTTTCTTTCCATTTTTTTCCCAACCAAGCAGCTTTGCAGGCACCTCCCTGCATCCTCTGCAACCACCAACCATCCCTGCAACAAATTGCCAATACAAGGGTCAGCAACTATTGTCCTATTAGAGCCCTCTTTACTCTATAAATATCACAACAGTTCACAGACAGAGGGGGGAGGAATTAGAGGAGGAATTCTGAGACTTTGATCACTAAGCAGAGAATTAGGGACTCCACATTGAGGTCATAATTAAATCGAGTTTTAAACACAGAGAAGAAAAGAGAACCAACATTGTTACCTCTTACTCGGAATCCAGGTAGGATCTTCTGAACATTTTGTGCCTTGATTCAGTTAGGGTTGTTGTATGAATGGAGTGTCAATGGAGATAACCTGTTGAGATGTAGAAGAGAGAACAGAGAATCAGAAATAAAAGAAGAAATAACATAGAAGAAGAAGCAAAGGAAAAGATCCACTACACCCACGAACCACCACTCTCGCGCACTCTCCTGCGTCACCTCCTTGCCGGCACCACCATCTGCGTCACCTCCTTCCCCCTCTCGCGATCTCCCTCTCCCTCTCGTCCTCCTTCTCAGCCGCGCCTCTCTCTCCCCCCTCTTCCCTCGCGCTCGAGGCCGCGCGCGGCCAGGGGCTAGCGCGTGTCGGCCGCGCCCCTCTTTCTCTTCTCCCTCCTCGCCGCCACACCTCTTCCCCTCTCCCTTTGTGCGACGTGGCCTCCCCCTTTTTCTCTCTCTCTCTCTCTCTCGCACCCTTCCCTTTCTCTTCCTCCCTACGTCGTCTCCCTCACGCCCTGTTCTTCCCTCGTGGCTCTGCCACGGACTACTCTCGATAGCGGCCGTGCGCCGGCCACCTTCTTCCCTAACCTCTTCTCCTTGCCGCGACCGTCCCCCCCCTCTCTCACATTTTTTTTTCTCTTTCTCAGCAAAGTCACGGCTGCTACTTGCAGCGCTTCAATTTTAGGGTTCCCAAACTCCCCCTCCTTTTTTTATTTCATTCTATTTCTTTTTTCAGTTTTTTTTATATATTGGGTTGTTGCCCATCGTGAACACCCCCTCCCTTTTCTTTTTATTTTCATTTATTTGCTTTGTTTTATTTATTTTATGGACACTGTTAATAGACAAAACTAAATTAATTTCATCGCCTAATTATAATTATACATCTTGTTTTACTTACTTTTCAGTTTAATCTTATTTCAAATAAAAAAATAGTTTTTTTTAAAACAAATGGGATCAGCTGAGATGTGACATCTTGTTAATCCCCGGTTTGGAACGCCTGAGTTGCGACAACTTGGTGATCTTAAACCCTTAAAAATTAAAAACAAATCAACACACAAAATATTTTTTAGAAGAACTACGCTACTTTTGAGTTCCCCATTGCACCGGAAGATACGTAGGAGCGGGTCAATCCCGTCAAGTCAAATTTAAATTTTTCTAATTTAGTTTCTTTTTTTTAATATTCATTTTTACACTTAGTATTAATTTTATTTTATTTTGGGGTGAAACAAATATTTATATTAGTTTGCACAATTAATTTTGGGTAACTGTCATAGGACAGGCGTGTTGGAGGTGTTGTGGGGTTTAGTCTCCGCCCTTCTCCACGCGCAATCGATTCCCGAACTCAGTATGGTTTTCAAAAATCACTATTTTTGAGGTTTTTTCAATTTTTCCTAAATATAATAAAATTGGTGGCGGCTCCCAAAACCTTTGAATCGCTACAACCCCCAATATTGACCCCTATGATGGGATTAAAGACAGGCCCAGAAGATCACTTAACTTCTTTCAATGCTCGTATGCTAATGATGGGAGCATTAGAAGCCTTAAAGAGTCAAACTGCCACATGCACTAAAGAAGGAAGCTTTGCTATGGTTCTCGAATATGCCTCAGGATTCAATACATTCATTCACAATGCTGGTAGAACAATATGTAGCTTGGTTCACCACTAGCCGAGCTACAGTTGATAAAATCGATCATGGATCAATTAAACACTGACACCGCTCAGATTACGAGTTATGAATTACATACAATGGTAGTTGAAATGTGTTAGATAAGAAATTTTTTTCAACACAAAAACGTAATTTATTATGCAACAAAGTTGCTATTTAGCATAGAAAAAGTGTAAAATCAACACCACTAGAGCAAGTATTATCTGTACTAATTTATGGACTCAATTCCTTCTTTCTCAAGGAATTTCTTTATGAGTATCAAAAAAGAAAAAAAATTACTTTTCTCTACTTGATATTATTCTTAGCAATTCCAAATAAATTTTGTCACGAGAATAGGTTATTTACATGCCATGTACTAATAATTAGCCATGTACACTTAAGTATCTACTTAAGTGTCACCTATTAATCTCATCAAATGGATTGCTTCAAAAGAAGGGTCACCTATTAATCTCACCAAAGAAGTGTCTTCAACAATATCTACAATCACTTCAAGGACTGCCTTTGGGAAGAAATGTAAAGACCAACAAAAATTCATATCAGTGGTAATGGAAGCCACACAGGTTGCTGAAGGATTTGACTTGGGAGATTTGTACCCTTCTGTTAAATGGCTTCAGCACATATCTGGATTGAAGCCTAAGCTTGAAAAGCTGCAACAACAAGCTGACAGGATAATGCAAAATATCATAGATGAGCATAGAGAGGCTAAGTCAAGGGCCACTGAAGACCAGGGTGAAGAAGTGGGGGAAGATCTTGTAGATGTGCACTTGAAGCAGAATTTCTTGAGTGATAATAGTGTCAAGGCTATGATCATGGTAAGCATATTTATATCTTCTGCCAATGTTATTTGGACAGTAAAAAATAGTGTACAATTTACATCGTCCTATTGTAAGCCAGTAATTTATGATTTCCTTGTTCTGACAAGTTCTGAAATGTGTTAGATAAGAAATTTTTTTCAACACAGAAACGTAATTTATTAAGCAGCGAAGTTGCTATTTGGCATAGAAAAAGTGTAAAACCAACACCACTTGAGCAAATATTATCTGTACAAATTTATGGACTCAATTCCTTTCTTTCTCAAGGAATTTTTTTATGAATGTCAAAAAAGGAAAAAAAAAATATTTTTCTCTACTTGATATTATTCTTAGCAATTCCAAATAAATTTTGGCACGAGAATAGGTTATTTACATGCCAAGTACTAATAATTAGCCATGTACACTACGTATCTACTTACACTTGACACAGAACAACTACAGCATAAACATATTTTCGTCTTCCAAAGCACAAAGTCATGTACAATTTTGTTATATTCAGGATTTTTTTTTTGGGTCAAGTGATATACAGGATTTAAACATCTAATTTACAGTGCTTCCTCTGTTTCTCAGTGTTGGATCAATTCATTTAACTTATTGGTCTATTCTGCTATTACTGCTATTATTTGGGTTTGATTTTCTTGTGTATTCTTCCAAAAGGGGTTACAACGAATATTGGTATTCCTCCAAACATTACCTATAAAATTGAGATAAATATTTCATAGTGAGATAATTAAATTCTAAGTTAAGCAGAATCTTCATATCCATACAGCTGCCTCTTTCCTTTTCTAGTTTTTGTAGCAAGCGTTTCGCTTAAATTGTAGAAAACATGTTATTGGGTATCATCTACCCTTCAAATTATTTGAAATTTTTTTTAATCAACTCCACTTGATCTAATTATTTTGAAGGATATCTTTGGAGGTGGAAGTGAGACATCATCTACAACCATAATATGGGCAATGACAGAGATGATTAAAAATCCAAGAATAATGAAGAAGGTACAAGCTGAGGTAAGAGAAGTATTTAATAAAGAAAGAAAACCCAATGAATCTGGCATAGAGAAACTAAAATATTTAAAATGTGTTGTGAAAGAGACATTGAGACTACACCCTCCTGGTGCTTTTTTGCTTCCAAGAGAGTGTGGACAAACTTGTGACATCAATGGTTATCATATACCTTTTAAAAGCAAGGTCATAGTCAATGCTTGGGCAATTGGAAGAGATCCAAATAATTGGACTGAGGCTGAGAGGTTTTATCCTGACAGATTCATTGAAAGTTCTGTAGACTACAAAGGCAATAATTTTGAGTTCATTCCATTTGGTGCCGGCAGAAGAATGTGCCCCGGCGTCACGTTTGGCTTGATCAACGTTGAGTTTCCACTTGCATTGTTGATGTATCACTTTGATTGGAAACTTCCCAGTGGAATGAAAAACGAAGATTTGGACATGACTGAGACGTTTGGAGCAGCGGTTACTCGGAAAGATGATTTATACCTGACTCCCATCACTTATCATCCTTAGCCTACTCCACATGTTACGCAATAATATTCTAAAAAAATAAAACTAGAGCTGAGAAGAAAGAAACTTGTTGTCAATACTATAGTAATAATCTTGTTCAGACTTTTCTTTTACTTACATTTATATGAAGAATATTGTGTATTTATGGGTATGCAAGATTTTAAATTCAAGTTTAAGGAAGTACTTAAAGGAGCCAAAGACCTTGATCTTAATGGAGTGATCAAGTACACTCTTGATGTAGTCGAATTCAACAATATAGCTAAGATAATTTCATCCACATAAATCAGCAGTACAGTGAATGAATGCAAACTAACTTTGTGAATAAAGAGTGATCTGCCGCAACTTGAACTTAACTGCACTTTTAGAGAAGTAAGGTCAGCTTCTCATACTATTTTTGAATTTCTTGCTTGAGCCCTATAGATATTTAAGTAATTTTCATACTTGATTTGGTTTGGTGCAAACAATGCCTTGAAGAATCTCCATGTAGGCATCTTTTTACAAGTGCCCATAAAGAAATATATTATTTGCACCTAGTTGATGTAAGAACCAATTGTCAATAAAAGTTATAGAAATACAATGTTTTTAAAACAGGGTCAATGAATGGGCAAAGACTTGGTTCAAGATTTAATGGGCTGAAAGTTGTTGAACAGGTAGTAATTAAATAATATTTTTTAATCATTTTAGTATAATATATGAAATTATATTAAAAAATAACAGTTTTCACAACTTCATAAAGAAAACATTGGCACAAGAATTAGAAGAAGGAAATATGCGTATTTATAATTATAAATTTACTTAACAAAACAAAACATGGAAGAATGTAGCATCAACGAACAACAAACACGAAATGGGAAGCACTATCACAAATATTAAAATTAAAACATTAATAAATAAGGGGAACGCAAACTCGAAACAGGGAAGCACCTGGGGATCATACATTTCGATGTGTGGACGCAAACAGAGTCTCGAAGTGGACGTTTGGATGCAAGAATGTAGCAACAGCACGTCTGGACACTTGTCGGAGTCACGAAAACGGCGAGAAGCAGCGCCTTTTGCCGGAGGAACAAGGTCGCTTCACTTGTGGGGATAGGGCAGGATCTTAAGCAAAAGGGGAGAAAAGATAGAGATGGGAGAACAATTGATGAGTGATCAGTTTCGTACAAAAGGGGGAACAAATTTTTTTTTTATTTTTTTTTATTTTTTTAAATTCTTAGTTACCTTTTAAATTAGGCGGGTATCGTACCCATATTAACTGTTCTAATAAAAATAGTCAACTTATGCAATATTTTTTTATATAACCGTTATGACATATATTTTTTATTATTTTAAGAAGTAAGCAGTAAGTTATCAATAATTATTTCGGTGTCTCAGAAAATATTTTACAAATTTGAGAATATGTTGTTCTTCCTCTTTTCGGTAGGACATTTAGAATATCCATCATAATAGAAAAAGTGAATAATCAAATAGCAATAAACATATATCGATGCCAACTTAAAAACCTTAGGAACGGCTTAAAAAGTTAAACCTAGAGCTTTCGAGAGTACAATATGAGAAGCAAAAAACTTAAATGCTCGGTTCAATAGATATTGTTGGTGCTTTCGCAACGCCCATACTTCAATATTAATTGAAGTAACGACAATATATATTAATAGTACAAGAGTTACAACTAATTTAAACTTGTTAACAAAATTACAAGTCCAAACTTTGAACATAGTCAACAATCTAGAAATTAGATTACAACTTTTCCAAATTTAAGTATTTGAAATTCAAAATACAAATAAGTCTTTCAAAAATCAAAAAATAAAGGAGGGCCTACAATTCCAAAATCAACCCTAAGCTAGGAGTATCAGGCCTTTAGCAATGTCTAATTGTCCTTCGGTACATGTTTATCTGAAAAACAATAGGAAAGGGGTGAGATAAAATCTCAGTGAGTCCTTTACGGACCCCTCACCAGCACTAAACCAATATATAATTCAATATGTGCATAACAATAATAAAACATTAAACTATTCCTATCCTAAGAGCTAACTATATTCTAACCCTAATCCTAATAACAAACAAACACAAAATGCAAATCATCGATGTATCCTCTTAGGGGCCAATGCTAATTGAGTCGGATCCACACTGTCAGGTCTTATCGTTCACCGGACCGACAAACACCAAACTCTATATTATATGATCTAGCTACAAATGATGAATCTCATTGAAGTGTAAAATTGACTTCCTTAGGAATCCACGTTGTCGGGTCTTATCGATCACCGAATCGACGCAATTGTCGTTGGGTCTTATCGATCACCGGACCGACAACCACCATACTAAATTTACACCCCAGCTACACAGTGCAGCCGTATTAGGCCCACTGTAATGCTGAGCATGTTCATATATAAGCATTTATTTAGCTTAAACATTCATGTGATTACAGTATTACACAAGGTTGAATTAAAAGAGGTTAGCATTTCAAAAAGTTAGGGAAAACATGACCAATTTTCGCTTAGCGCCGAGAAAATCGCTGAGTGGTTTGCTCACTGAGCGCAGGCTGTAGTGCTGACATAACACGCTTGAATCCGCTTAGCGAATTCAGTTGCGCTAAGCGAATTTAACAGAAATTTAATAGTAAATTCTGATTTTCAACCCAAAACTTCCCTCAAAACCTCAAATCTTTATTCCCAATCATCAACAAATCAATTTCAATAGACATTACTAGAAAACAAACTGATTTTTAACACAAGATATCATAATGTATTCAAAATCAAGTGTTTCCACAAAACTCATTTTATAGTAAATCAACACACCAAACATATTCATTTCCAAACCATATTTGTAAAGAACTCAAAGAAAATGAAAAACCTAATGGGGATCTTATGGTTGCCCACCACCTAAAGGAGAAGAACTCACAATATGCTCAATAGAATGAGCTAGGAAGCTTGAAAATCTCAGATTTTTTTTCTCCTCCCCTTCTACAAATTTCGAGCTCCTCTTCCTCAAGATTAGGGCAGCTTCAATGCTTCCCTTAAATACCAAATGTTCAGCTCCAAGGTTCCTTTCGCAGCAAGGATCAAAGAAATCTCAAACTTTCCTCTTCTTTCTCCACAAACCCTTGAACCCTAGACTCCCCTTTTTCTCTTCTCCCTTCTTTTTTCTTCAGAAAAATCGAGAGAGAGAGAGAGAGAGAGAGATTGAGAAATGAGAGCTGGAGGGAGAGAGGGAAAGAGAAAGGAGAGAAGGAAAGTGAGTTTTACACATTAGGACCATTTTTCCTTATTCATCTTCGGACAATTACCTAATTGCCTTCAATTTACCCTTATTTTCAAAAGGCCATTTCTATTCACACCCCTAATATTTATAAATACTCCCCAAATTTAATTACTCAACAATCAATTTAGAACACTTTAAAGCCTAAATTAATTTGGCTAAATAATTAAATTAGGCGGGATGTTACACTATTCACCAATTATATTACGCCACATGGATTAAATTGTTTACTTCAATTTAAATTTAAAATGAATTTATTTTTACTATTGGATATATAATACATGTGTTGAATTGTAATTGGAGAATAGTTACTGCACACAAGGAACTCTACCTATATTTTGCTCATATGAAAATTGTGGACAATTGAGATCAGACCTCAATCTCCACATAAGATAAAGACATCTTATCAACGAGCACATACCTAATTGAGAGACCTCATTGAGGAGCCAAAATCGAACATGAATGGACTAAAAAAGGGGGCTCAGCACACCAGGTTTGATCATCTCATTTCCATTCATCCTGTAACACCCCAACTTTCTTAAGCTTGATAATTAAAGACCCTAAGTAAAAAAGGGGATTTAACTCCTAAGGATTAACGAGGTTGACAGCCTATAATCCAGTGGTTTAAAACAAAGTTAAGCCTAAGGGGTAAAATAGTAATTTTTTCCAATAATTTAGGAAATGTGGGACTAATTATTTATGAATAGTTTAATTTATTAATTTATATAAGATTGAATTAAGGACCACAGGGTAAATCAAGAAATTAAATGAAGACTTGCTAGTCAAATTTTACTAAACGTAAGCATTTACCCCCACCATACACCACACTTCCCTTGTTTCCACCTTATCCCACTCTCTTCTCTCATCTTAAACACACACACACACACACACGCTACAGAGGGAAGGAAAAAGAAGGAAGAAGAGAAAAAAGAAAGAAAGAGGAGAAAAGAAGAAGAAGAAGAAAGGGAAGAAGAGGAGGAAGAGAACAAGATCACATCAATTGAATCTCGCATCTCCTTTCCTTCCCCTTGCTCGATATCTCTCTCCTCCCTCCTCCCTCCCTTGTTTGTGTTCTGCTTCTCAAAGGGAAGAATTAGGGTTTTCATGGGTTTTGGAGAAAGATGAGGGAAAGTTAGTGCTTTGGCTCCATAGTTGCTTAGAATGGAAGAAGGTGAAGCCAATATCCTTGATTTGAGAGAGATTGGGAGTTAATTCAAGAGAAAGCAAAGGAATGAGCAAGTAGAAGAGTTGGAAAAAGGAGAAAGAGGAAATTAGGGCTTTCTACCTCCTAAGCTCAAGATCTTAGAGATCATCAAGTGAGTCCTTCTTATTTTTAGTGGTGGGCACCCATAAGACCATTAGGTTTTCTTTCCCTTCATCTTGGTGTCTTGCATGATGTTGGGTTGAGGATTTATGAGAAGTCATAGGATGGGAAAGGGTATTGTATGTGTTATCCATGACTTGATTAAATTTCATGATATGTGAATCATGTTTGTTCATGATTTTCGGTGTTAAATAACTTGATGTTTCAATGTTATTATGTTGATGCTTGATTTAGGAAGGGATTTGGTATGAATTGATTAGGAATCGGATGAGTTTTATGATGTTTGAGGTATGTTGGCTCAAGGTTTGAAATCATGAATTGATTTATGTAAATCACTTGTGAGGTTTGATTAGAATGATTAGAAATAATGAGATGAGTTGATTGTGTTGTAGATGATGTACATTAAGGTAATTTGGATGTTAAAATGCTGGATGTGCTGTCAAAAACATGATTTTTTGCACTTTCACTGTCATGAATCGATCCATGGGGTCCTCAATCGATTCACAGGAGGCGCCCAGGCCTTCCTGGTGGTTCTGTGAATCAAATTGTGATGCTGAGAATCGATTCACATTTTGTTTCTGTAGAGTTTTGACTGACGACCACAAAAACGATAGAATTAGGATTTCGTGTCTTCATAAGAGTTGCAGCCCTGGATGTTAACTAACCAATGGCTTTAGTTTAAGTTTAAAGGAGGTTTCTAGCTCTAGTTATGACTAAAATACTGAGCATATGTCAGCCATAAAAAATTAAGATACAGCTTTGGATTCGTCATAAATTAGCACATCCTAGATGGCCAAACTAGATCTTTGAGCCAACATGGAAGTTCTAGATAACATTCTTAGGTTTCTAAAGAGACTAAGTTTAGCTTGAATGGGTTAGTATAACTTTAGATATGTCCAAATTACCGAACCGCGTCAAAGTCCAAGGTAATGACACTTTGTCAAAAGTCCACGTTTGATGCTTGGATACCCCATGGTATGTTTTGTGAGTCTGTCATGACTTAGATGAATGTCCAATACGACTTCTTCATACCTTTTCCTATACTTTTGAATGCGAATTCATGATTGTAATGATGTTAGAACTTGAGTTTTGAATGATATACTTAAAGATACGGTACTAAAACTAATGGTTTGTAATAGTATCAGTAAGATAGTTATCAGTAAACATACTTAGCCCAAAGGGTAGCTAAGACATAAATAGTCACGCTTATCCCACAAGCAAGCTAAGGTGTAAGAATGCATGTTCACCCCCAAAGCAAGCTGAGGTGTAATAGTTCACGCTTAGCCCACAAGCAATCTAAGGTGTATGAATGCATGCTCAGCCCCAAAGCAAGCTGAGGTGTAATAGTTCACGCTTAGCCCACAAGAAAGCTAAGATGTCAGTAAGTATGTTCAGCCCAAAGGTAGCTGAGTTATAGGTAACCACGCACAATGCTAAAGAAGTTGTGGTGTTACACAAGAGTTTTGAGTTAAGTAGGTATGTTCAGCATATAGAAAGCGGTAAGATATTACAAAAAGAGTCGTGACGTGCAGAGCGGGTGCTACTATGATATACCGATACGCCCCGACTGTCATCAATAGGACCTAGCTTAAATGAATTGTCATGTTTATTAATAGTAATTGATTATGAATGTTATTACGGACTGTGGCTAGTATCGGTGAGGGGTCCGTGAAAGACTCACTGAGATTATTATCTCACCATTTTCCTATTGTTTTTTTTAGATAAGCAGGCACCAGAGGCAAATTACGCGAAGCTCAAGCCATAGCACTCATAGTTAGAGTTTTATTTTGTAGTTGTAATTACAATATCCTATTCTTGGAAGACTTGGTCTATACTTTGAAATTCCTAGTGCTGTAAGTAAGGAAGTTGTAATCTAATTAGTAGATTCATGACTTAAGTTTAAAATTTACGACTTGGATGACTATAAACAAGTTTTAAATTTTTATTAATTCCTGAACTTTAACGTAATTGTCGTGTATTTCAATTTACATCAAGGTGCGGGCGTTACACATTCACTCATAAACCCTCCAAAAACCTTGTCTCACTTAAGCATCAGAGTGTCTTTGATGGTACATCCTCTTTCGGAGTTTGGAGGATATCTCAACTTGCTGGAGAAAGGCCTATTTAATTTGCTCCATATCGAAATTGGCGCCCAACACAAGCCCCAGTAAATTGTCCTGGGCCTCAAGCCTAGTCACTCATTTCATAATGGTATGCACCAGAAGCACAGCAAATCATGATCATTCTCAAAGGGAACCCAATCATCATTGGAACCCTCGTCCAAGAAAATAACTAAAGGCAGACTAGTCATTTCTAGCAGCCATTGAGAAACTTAAAGAGGAAAAGGCTGAAATGAAGAAAAGAATCAGCGAATTGCAGGATCGTGAAAGAAAGCGGGAAGATGACCACGTTTCCTTAACGAGGAAAGAAAGCGGCGAGAAATCAATCATGTCTCACAGACCATACTGATAGAGAATAAGGCCGAAAAGAATATAAGAAGATATGCGCAAGAAGAAAAGACTGGGTGGAACACCTGGGGCCTACCACATCTGAGCGAATGAAAGCCACTGGCAAATGCAAAAATCTCCTGCGAAGCTGGCAATTGAAAAACTGGGAATACGGAAATAAAGGGAGATAATGCATGTGTAAATAACTGCCTGATGCACATGGTCCACCTCCCAACCCATGTCTTGAAATCATGGTAGTGAATCTCAAAATCCCCCCCCCCACACGGGGATCCTCGGTGGCTGCAACATCGAAGGATGCATCAGGAGGAACTGCTCCATCGGATGAGGCTGGGGCTGCATCTTCCTCAACAAAGTCTAACACAGAACAATATATATACACACAAGCATGCAAACACAAGGAGGTAAGAACAACACATACATTATAAAGCGGGAAATGTAAAAGTAGTATGAGAGGATGACAATCAATCACAATTACAAATAATTACATTAACTTCCCTCTTCCACTTATCCCAAGCCTCTCTATGAGTTTGTGCATATTTTCTTACTATCGTTGTTGTACTCCCCATCTGATAGGAATACGTTGGCGAACCCCATTTTTCGTTAGGATTGTCGTCCCCCTTTCCCTTTTCCGATAGAGACGGGGCGACACTAGCCTAGTCCACATGGTATCCCCCTTTCCCGATAGGGACGTTCGTTCCCCCATTCTCGATAGGGACGGAGTGGATCTAACTTGTTGAACAAGGTATCCCCCTTTCCCGTTAGGGATCCTCTCCACTTCACATTCCCGTTAAGAATGAAGTGGTCACTAATATATCATGATCATGCATCCAACACCTCATAATCATATGCCTCACAACATATTATACACACATTCCCTAGAATATCCCTTTTATCATATTAGATCATATCAAGAATTACACTTAATTATATTAACATGCTATGGCTACATTTAACACATATTCACACATAAAGTACATTACACATGTTACCCTAAGCATGTTACTACCCACATATGGCATATACAACACAACTTACAATTAAGTATGTTATCTGGCAATCATATTTAATAATAAATAAAACATATGTCGGCTGATGGGTCTACGACACCTATCCTTAGATGACGTAGACCTTAACCCCTATCCTTAGGTGTTATTGACATCAACCTCTAGTAGGGCTTAGGTCACCCTACACATGCCAAAAAATCATTTCTACTAAACAAAACCCAATGAAAGTGCATTCTTTCTCCCACCTAGAATACGGAGTAACCAGGATCACTAACAAGCGTACCACCACACCCACGAACTCACGAACAATTAAATGGACACTCTCACTAAGGTTCTAGGTTCGGCCACAACAAGCAAAGAGGCCAATGATCACCCAAAAATTCCACTGAGCACGCCAAAACGACCCATATTTTACCGGAAACACAAAAACACACTCAGATTAGAATTAGAAAAAACTATGGAATTATTAAAGAAGCTCATGGCCAGCTACTGATCAAAGAGATCCAGGGTGTTCAACTTACCCAAATGCAACTCCGGACGAAGTTTCACAGACGATCGGTACCTATATTAGCACCAAAACCCTAAAATACAAAGAGCAATTAAATAGGGACTATCAAACCACCATAGAATCACTAAATCAGTGGCCAAACACATGGAGAACAGAGGTTCTTGCCTCTTCCTCGTGGCCCAAGGAACTTCCTCCGGGAGTTTCGGCAAAACCATAGCTCGTTCGGTACCTGCACGATCAAACCGGAGTCCAAAACACAGTCTGATTAGGGCTAGGAACTAAACACAGATGAAGAATTAAGAATCACAGATTCAAATTAGTAACTAGCGCTAAAGGGGTATAGGTTTACCTCAACAAAACGGCGATCAGAGATATGCCCTAGAAAGCCTGAACATAAACAGACGAGTCGGTACTGTCGGATTGATGAACCGGTGTTTGAGATCACTTGGATTTGGATCACCAAAGTTTGGAAGATCAAAAATGGTGTTTTACTGAGTTGGAACTCAGTTTGGGTCGGGAAAATGTAGCTGGAAGTGTAAAAATTCGAATTAAGGGTGAAAAATGATTTATGTAGGTAAAATGACCCACTGGCCGGCACGCGTCCCGCACTCTTGTAAGCGCGTCATGCGTGTCTATTGGACCGCGCCACGTGTTAAAAATGATCAGGAACTGTTGGTGCACCATGGACCAGCACGCGCCACGTGCGCCTCAAGCCTGCCAAGCGCTCGCCAAGCGCTTTTGCACAGTCTTGTCCGTTTTCGTGCGATTTCTTCGATTTCAACGTCCGTGCGATCCAGAACTTGATACCTTAACACTCTAACATGATTCTAAACATAAAAGGCATCTAATGGATCAAAGAACTAAGATTCAAAGTCTCATATACTCGTTCGAAAACTCACACTCGCTCAAGGATACGGGCACACAAAACCCTAATCCCTACTCCGATCATTCTCAAACTTTACGAGGCTTCCAAGACTCATAACAAAACCCTATTAAACACTATTTCAACCTCATACAACTTATCTAACCTCAACACTTTCTCTCTTGCAAGCACATGATTACACAGAAAACGAATACACAACCGAAAAGTCAAGTACAATGTCAAACACACATAAAAACCCACTTAGGACACACAAGTACACTTAATCACACATAATCACACGTTAAGCATGGTTAGAAAATTGAGGATGTTACAATCGACCCATATATGACTTGTGTAAATAATCAAGTGTTATAAATGAAGTCACATATTCAGCTCAGTTTTCCCTCCTCTATATTATGTTATTGTTTTCTGTTAGTGTGCTCTTTATCCCCAACACTTCAATGGTCGCAATTCTTGTTGTCCGTAATTTCAAAGATCTTAACATAAACGCAATACAAAATCTTGGACACACATGAATACATATTTTTCTTCATATAAACATAAGTAAAATAAAAATCTTGACAAAACTTATTACTACAGTATTGACAACAAGTTTCTTTCTACTCAGATCTAGTTTTATTTATTTTTCAAAAAAATAATAATGCATAGCATGTGATGGAGTAGGCTAAGGATGATAAGTAATAGAAATCATGTATAAATCATCTTTCCGAGGAATTGTAGCTCCAAACCTCTCAGTCATGTCCAAATCTTCATTTTTCATTCTACATGGAAGTTTCCAATCAAAGTGAAACATCAACAATGCAAGTGGAAACTCAACATTGATGAAGCCAAAAGCGATGCCCGGGCACATTCTTCTCCCAGCACCAAATGGAATGAATTGAAAATTATTGCCTTTGAAGTCTACAGAACTTTCAATGAACCTCTCAGGATAAAACCTCCCAGCCTCAGTCCAATGATTTGGATCTCTTCCAATTGCCCAAGCATTGATAATGACCTTGCTTTTATAAGGTATATGATAACCATTGATGTCACAAGCTTGTCCACACTCTCTAGGAAATAATCTCAATGTTTCATTCACAACACATTTTAAATACTTTAGTTTCTCTAAGCCACTCTCATTGGGTTTTCCTTCTTTGTGAAATACTTCTCTTACCTCAGCTTGTAACTTCTCCATTACTCTTGGATTTTTAATCATGACATCAAGTTAAGTTGGTTATAAAAAAAATTCCAAATAATTTGAAAGCTATATGGTAACCAATAACATGTTTTCTGCAATATAAGAGAAACCCTTGCTACAAAAACTATTATAAGAAGCTGCATGATATGCAGATGCTGCTGAAGACAACACAGAAATTAGCTATTTGAAAGAATAGGTAAGAAAATCAAACCCAAATAATAGCAGAATACACCAGTAACTTAATTGAATTGATCTAACACCGAAAATGGAGGAAGCATAGTAAAGTAGAGGTTTAAATCCTATATACCACAAAATTGTACAGAACTTTCTGCTTTGGAAATTGAAAATATATTTCTGCTATAGTTGTCCTGTGTCAGGTGTAAATATATGATTACTTGTACTCTTGCGCCAAAAATTTTTGTAATTGCTAAGAATATTATCAACTAGAGAAAAATGATTTTTTTTCTTTTTTGACACATAAAGAAATTCAATGAAAACGAAGGAATTGAGTCACAAATTAGTACAGGTAATATTTGCTTAAGTAACTTATGCTTTGCTTCTCAATAACATGCTTTTTTCTGTCAACAAAATTTCTTATCATTATGTTAAAGTCACCAAACACATTTCAGAAATTATCAGAACATAATAGCAAGTTGATAAAAAAAAAAAAAGGAAATCAGGAAGTACTTGTTTACCATTTTTTACTATCCAAATAACATTGGTGGATGATGTAAATATGCTTACCAAGATCACAGCTTCGACACTACTATCACTTAAGCAATCCTGCTTCAAGAGCACATCTACAAGATCTTCCTCTACTTCTTCACCCTTCTTTTGTTGAAAGCACTTCTTTTGTGAGATTAATAGGTGACCCTTCTTTTGAACCAATCAATTTGATGAGATTAGCGAGCTCTTCCTCTCTCACTGGTTGGAATGATTGGACACGTTTTGAACTTAATAGCTCCAATGTGCAAATCTTCCTAAGTTGTCTCCAATAATCACCCTAAGGTGCAAAGGACATACCCAAATTATCATAACTCAATATCTTTGAAGCTAAGATAGGAGGCCTTGTTGCAAAGTTAATATCATGGTTTTTCATCACTTCCCTAGCATAATCTGCTGATGAAACCACAATGGTTGGAACCTCTCCAACAAGGTTGTGTATGTTCCCTATGATAGGTAGCTTCCATGGCCCTGGTGGTAATTTTGGAGTTGAGTCTGATTTCTTGGTCACTATTTTGTATGCCATAAACGCAAAAAGGAAAAGGGAGAAAATTGATGTGAAAAAGAGGATTTGAAGATCCATGGTGGAAGCTGGAAGCAGGAATTAGGCTATCTAGTTTTATGATGAAATGAAACTCTGTTTGCAAGTCTATTGTATAGATTGTAGAACTTTCATAGTCGGTTATTGTTTGTATTATTTGTAATGTAATGTATTTTTTGGAGAAAAAAAAAATAGTACAAAATGGACTGGATGTCAACATATGGACAAAAGCTAAAAAACCAAATGTGTTTTATTTCCAAGTAGTGGTTATTGGGTATTGGCAATGTATTTTATAGAGAAAATATAGTTCAAAATAGACTAGATGTCAATCAACATATATAGACTAAAGCTAAAAAATCAAATGCATTATTTTAAGAATAAATTCGTTAACCCTTTATTTATTTATTTTTAATTGATCAATAATATGAACTCTGAGTTTAATTTTATAGATTTTATATGCTTGAATTTAGTTTTTTTTTAAGTTAACATTTGAGTTTTGTTTTTTGTGCTTTTAATTCTATGCAAAAATAAGTTAAATTTAAAGTTAAAATAATTCTTTAAAAGATAAAGAAAATGGGAAACCTTTTTAGTTCACAGCCTAATAACTAACAAATTTAAAATGAATATATTTTTAATACAACTCATTTAATCTGCAAGTTTAATGGTGCGGCGTTGTTTGGTTTTCCGTCTTGTTGCGGTGTTCGTTTGGTTCAGATTGGCATATCAGCTTCGATCCATTACAGATTCAATCAAGACTTGGACAACGTTGCAAATTCGGAGGTATGGGTATTCCAGTCACTTTGATTTTGTCACATTTATAGGCATTTTGCCATTTTACCATATTAACCTGGGTGTTATGAGTTTGTTCGCAGATTCATCCTTTTCGGTTTTTAATAATGTTGAATTTGTGTTATTCTCGATGTATTTTACCAATTTAAATGAATGAATATTTTTTTTAATAAAAAAAAAAGACTAGGTTAAAAATGTCATTTGGCCAATTTAACACGTAATTAATATGTATTTCTAATTTATTGCTTTTTTTCATGGATTTAATTCATTGATATAATACAAAAAAGTTGGATCCACCATATTTACACCAAAATTTTCTTGTTATAGAATTGTCTTAAGTCTATACAATTGTCTTATCTTGAATATTGGCTTTTGAAATATAATTAACTATTGATTGATACTTTTAAGTGGTCCTTGATTATGATGATTTGGACGTATATCTTTGTGATATTGTCCTATTGAGTATTGACCACATATATCAGGAATTGGATTCGCTGCAATTGCAGCTCTCTGTCTCTCTCCTCTTTAATATTTTTTTTATTTTTTTAAAGAAAATGAAAGAAATGCCAAGATCTATTACAGCAGTGGATCCAATGGTTGAGATCCATTACAGCAGGTAACTGCGTGGCTACCCTACTACAGTAGATCCAGGTCTCATCAATATCAATCAATCAATAATATAACTATAAACTTACACGCCAAGAAACAAGTATTAGTGGCATCATATATAATTGAAGTACACCAAAACAGCACACACGTTGGTTCGAGTGGTTGCGAGTTCAGGTCACTTAAGCAAGGTCTGGGATTCGAAACTTGTAGATGAAAAAAACGTGTTTAAGTACCATACTTCGGAGGGGTTACATACTTTGTCACCATTTTTTCGTAAAAATTAACAAATAATTGAAGTACACTAATGAACAAATTTAAGATGGAATAAATTGGAATTTTCCCTTCAAAATGAATAATTTTCTTCAAATAAGAATATCAAGTGACAGACCATATTGTGTACTTAGTCAATATTGCAAAATTTGAATACATATGCATGCGTGTGACTTAAGAATATTCCTCCAAATATAGAGTAGGATAAAATCCACCTAAAATGGGTCATGTCTAGATTAATTATGCCATGAGGTTAGTGACTGGTTGATAAGCTGTACATGATATTAGATGTTTTACATTTACATCTATATCCTCAACTATTCACAACACTGCAACTCCGCATGAACTACTTGACCCTCTCTTGATGACTTCAGCAGGTCGAGCCGCCACTAGCAACCAACCCCACATCACCTTACCACCAAAGCTCGTCTATAACAAGGGGCTTGGTCTGGGATCAACCTCAGTTGACTTCAAGGTCTGGTTTTTAGAGGTCATTCATACGAAAATTCAAAATACTTAAACCGAGAGCTTTTGAGTAAACATGGGAATAAGCTGGGACGAGCTAGATTTTGCAAGGCTTAAATCTGGTCTGTACAAAATATTAAAGGCTCAAGTTTGACATGTTACCTTTCATAGGTTTTATTGTAGGTCTGGTCTGATCTTTTTGAAAATCTGATATAGCCTAATAGTCTACTTAAATGCCTATTTCATATTAACATCTTTGAATAAGTCATCTAACCTATCTATAAATAGACTAACGGCTAATAGGTCAATGAGGTTAAGTTCTATCTATAATAAACTATAAAAAATTTAAAATCATTGCTACTAAGAGACATCAGATATAAGGGTAAAAATAGATAGGATGAGCTGAGTTTTATAAGGACTGATTTTAATTTATCCGTATAATATAAATCTTTGTAAATGTCTAACCTGACCTTTTAGAGAATTTGACCATATATGATATTCTGTTTAAATTCTATTTTACAATAAAGTCTTTAAATATATCAAAAATTTATGTAAGACAATATGTTTAAATTATTGAAAAGGTCAACAAGTATATAATTTAACACGATCTACAAAATCTAATATAATAATAACATTAGCAATAAAAAACTATTATTTATAGTTACTTAAATAGGTTGTTTGTTAGGCGTAAAAGGCTTAATAAATATCCTGATGTCTAGCCTATTGTCTATTTTAAAAAAGTCTGGTCTGGCCTAAGCCTGACGTAAACTAGGCCATTGGCCACTTCAGTCAGCCTGCCCTATTCCCACCCCCTACTGTTTACTCAGATCTAGTTTTATTTTTTGAAAAAACAATATTACATAGCATGTGGTGCTGCAGTCTAAGGATGATAAGTAATGGGAATCATGTATAAATCATCTTTCCGAGGAACTGCAACTCCAAACATCTCAGTCATGTCCAAATCTTCATTTTTCATTCCATTGGGGAGTTTCCAATCAAAGTGAAACATCAACAATGCAAGTGGAAACTCCACATTGATCAACCCAAAAGTGAGGCCTGGGCACATTCTTCTCCCAGCACCAAATGGAATGAACTCAAAATTATTGCCTTTGAAGTCTACAGAACTTTCAATGAACCTCTCAGGATAAAACCTCTCAGCCTCAGTCCAATGATTTGGATCTCTTCCAATTGCCCAAGCATTGATAATGACCTTGTTTTTATAAGGTATATGATAACCATTGATGTAACATGCTTGTCCACACTCTCTTGGAAGTAATAATACAGCAGGAGGGTGCAATCTCAATGTCTCTTTCACAACACATTTTAAATACTTTAGTTTCTCTATGCCACTCTCATTGGGTTTTCCTTCTTGATGGAATACCTCTCTTACCTCAGCTTGTACCTTCTCCATTATTCTTGGATTTTTAATCATCTCTGCCATTGCCCATGTTATGGTAGTAGATGATGTCTCAGTTCCACCTCCAAATATATCCTTCAAAATCATGACATCAAGTTAAGTTGATTATAAAAAAAATCCAAATAGTTTGAAAGGTATATGGTAACCAATAACATGTTTTCTGCAATATAAGGGAAACACTTGCTACAAACTATTATAAGAAGCTGCATGATATGTGAATGCTGCTGATGACAACTCAGAAATTAACTATTTGGAAGAATAGGCAAGAAAATCAAACCCAAATAATAGCAGAATACACCAGTAACTTAAATGAATTGATCCAACACCGAAAATAGAGGAAGCATGGTAAAGTAGAGGTTTAAATCCTATATACCACAAAATTGTACAGAACTTTGTGCTTTGGAAGTTGAAAATATGTTTCTGCTATAGTTGTTCTATGTCAAGTGTAAATAGATGCTTGCATGTACATCGTGTTGGGAAAAACTGTGTAAGTGAGATAAAATAAATTTCTACGAACTCCAGGATAATTTCCCAAACCAAATAGATGAAAATAACGCCAAAGATTTTAGCGTGGAAAACCCTCCAAAGTGAAGGTAAAAAACCACGAGACCCGTAAGCCGCTTAAACTTCCACTATAACAATAATGAGATTACAAACTTCACCCTTAGGTGATCTCTCAAAATTAATACAATAAGATTATACTCTCAATTTGTGGATAAAACTCTCACAAATTGGCTCTCTCTAATTTTTGTCTCACTCTTTCTCTTAAGCAAGGCTTCTCTCTCTAACTAATGCTTGTTGCACTTAGTTGTGAATGAGATTAATTTTGCTCTACCATCCACTCCCTATTTATAGAAGAAATGAATGGTGTGAACACTTACAAATTGTGTCAATCTTAGATGGCCACCAACCATTTGACTCACCAATTTGCTTTCATATTGGCTGGATGCCAACAAATCTCCCCCTCCAGCCAATGGGGAAATATCCTCGTATCAATATGGGGTTGATATTAAGCCTGCAACTTCTTTGCAGACTTCTAGCTTGTCCTTTGGTAGAGCTTTGGTCATCATATCAGCCCCGTTGTCGTTGGTGTGGATCTTCTCAACTTTCAGCAGCTTTCTTTCTAACACATCACGGATCCAGTGATATCTTACGTCGATGTGTTTCGACCTTGAATGAAATGTCGAATTCTTGCTGAGATGTATTGCGCTTTGACTGTCGCAATAGAGAACATAATTTTCCTGGTTTTGTCCCAACTCTTGTAGGAACTTCTTCATCCACAGGATCTCCTTGCAACCTTCAGTGATTGCAATGTATTCCGCTTCTGTGGTGCTTAAAGCAATACAATTTTGTAATCGTGATTGCCATGAGACAGCCCCCCCTGCAAATGTTATCAGATACCCAGAAATAGACTTTCTGGTATCCACGTCTCCAGCCATATCTGAATCTGTATATCCTTCTAATATAGGTTTTCCATTACCAAAACACAAACAATGACTAGATGTACCTCTGAGATATCTGAGTATCCATTTGACTGCTGCCCAGTGCTCTTTTCCAGGTTTTGATAAAAATCGACTCACAACACCAACTGCATGTGCAATGTCTAGTCTAGTGCATACCATAGCAGACATCGATCGCCAACCGATGCATATGGCACTTTGTTCATTTCTATTCTCTCCTCCTTGCTTGAGGGACACCGCTCACTTTGAGCTTGAAGTGACTAGCCAAGGAGAACTAATGATTTTGCTTTGTCCATGTTGAATCTTTCAAGAACCTTTTCCACGCATCGCTCTTGAGATAGCCAAATTTTGTGATTCTTCCCGTCACGTAATCGCCATGCCAAGAATCTGTTTAGCGGTCCTAAGTCCTTCATTGCAAAGGACTTGCTCAACTCTTTCTTCAACTCGCTAATCTTGCCATTGTCTCGGCCAATAATCAACATGTCATCAACATAAAGCAAAAGAATGATGAAATTTCCATCGAGAATTTCTTGATGAAGAAGCGATGGTCCGCCGTCGTTCGATTGTACTCATTTTTCTCCATGAATGAGTCGAACTTTTTATACCACTATCTCTGCACCGCCTGCAGACCATACAAACTCTTCTTCACCGCACACCAATTTTCTTTTCCTTTGACTTGGAAACCTTCAGTCAGCCGCATGTATATTTCCTCGTCAAGATCACCATGTAAGAAGCGGTTTTTACATCAAGTTGTTCAATCTCTAGGTTGAGACTTGCAGCCAAGCCAAGAACAACTCTGATCGATGACATCTTCACCACCGGTGAGAATATTTCATCAAAGTCAACTCCTTTTTCTGAGCGAATCCTTTCACAACCAGCCTTGCTTTGTAACGTGGTTGTGAGCTGCCTTCTTCACTTTTTACTCAGACACCCACTTGTTCTTGAGTGTTTTTCTTCCTTGTGGTAGTGTTACTAAATCATATGTGTGGTTCTCATGCAAGGATTTCATTTCTTCTTGCATTGCTTTTAACCACTCATTCTTATGCTGGTGAGTAAGAGCTTCGTCATAGCTCTCTGGTTCTCCCCGTCGCTGAGCATCACATACTCGGTAGGTGAATACTTTTGACTCGGCTTCGCTCTACTGGTAGATTTCATCGCCGCTTTTGATTGGACTCGCTCAGAACCGACTCTTGCTCAACCGCCGCTTGCTCGTTCTCGACTTTCACCAGTGGATCAACATCATCGATCTGGTGTAGCTCCCCCGTCATCAAGATTTATTGGTGGAGAGACTGGTTCCAGATTAACTGGAATTTCATCTGACTGTGGATTTTCTGGTTTCTTCAAATCCTTGATTGTTTGATCTTCAAAAAATACCACGCCCACGCTTCTAATGATCTTTCTGGTAGCCGGATCCCAGTGCAGAGCCGAATTCTTCATGGGCATATCCCACAAAGATACCTTTCGCTTTGTTTTTGCATCCGGCTTGAACCTCTCATCTTTGGGATGTGAACAAATGCTCTACTGACCAAACACCTTCAAGTGTTTGTATGAAACATCTTTCCCTATCCGGACTCTTTCTCGGTACATCATAGTTCAATGAAACCGATGGAGAAAGGTTGATCAAATCGATCGCCGCCCTCATTGCCTCCCCCAAAAGGAGTTTGGCGCTTTGCATTTGAGAGCATACATCCGACTCTCTCACAGATGGTTCTATTCATCTTTTCAAAGAACACCGTTGTGTTGAGGTGTCTTTGGCACCGATTTTTCTAATCTAATGCCAAAACTTCGCAAAGACTCCTCGAATGGTCCGCGATACTCACCGCCATTGTCCGCTGCACACACTTCAACCTGTCGCCGCTTTCTTTCAACTTTTACATGAAATTGCTTGAAAACTTCCAAAGACTGATCTTTAGTTTTCAAAGCCAAGGCCCATACTTTTCTCGGAATGGTCGCCAATAAAAGTCACGAAATAAAGTGCACCTCCTTGTGACTTATCACTCATCATGCACATCAGTGTGTATCAAATCTAGAAGATTTGCCTTTCTAGATGGTGGCGAACTTCAAATGCAACTCGTGTTATTTTCCCATTAGATACCAACACATTTCCCAATGATGTACTTATCATTTCGCAAGAGATTCTTCTTGGAAAGAATCGAGACCCTTTTCACTCATGTGGCCGAGCCGCTTATGCCATAGCTCGGTTGGAACTTCCTTCTGGTATTTACTTCTCCTCTACATAACTTGGCTTCATTAAATAGAGAGAAGTATCTTTCTTGCCTTTTGCTACCACCAGGTTTCCTTTGGTGAGCTTCCAATTTCCTTCACCAAAATAGCTATTATAGCCATCATCATCAAGTACTCCTGGAGATCGATTGAGGCGTATGTCGTGAACATGCCTCACATCTTTCAAACATAACCTCGCATCCAAGGTTAGTTTCTAAATAAATGTTGCCGATGCCAATAATTGTGGATGCACCATCATTTCCCATCCTCACTGCACAAAATCACCCCGAGTGTAGGTTGAGAAGAACTCCTGCTTTGAGGTGACATGGTAGGAAGCACTGAGTCAACTACCCAGGTAGAGTCTTGACATGCAAGATTGACATAATCTGCATCTCGAACAATGGTAACATCTTCTGTGACAGCTTGTGGTGTCATTTGTTCGGTTTGCCGCTTCGCTTCTTTAATCTGTTTCAACTATCGGCACTCTCGAATGAAGTGCCCTGGAAGGCCGCATGATGGTGGCACTTCTTATCATACCTCGATCCGGACTTTGATCGCCCTCTTTGCCGATTTGGCTTTGAGCTTCTACCTTTGCTTCTTCCACGCCCTTCTTGCTTGCCTTGTTTTTCTGCGGACAAGCGCTTGCATTCGTGGATTATATCCTTCATCTTTCGCCGAGACTCCTCGCTCAACATCCTATCCTTTACCATATCCATGGTAAGCTTGCCTTCAGAGCGAGTTACCGACCGACACAACTAAGGTGTCGGCTTTTGGTAGAGAACTCAAAGATCAACAGCGCTTGTAACTCATCGCCGATGGTCATCTTCATCGAAGTTGAGTTGATCTACAACGCCTTGGAACTCACTCATGTGTTCCGATACATCGCTACCGCCTTTGTACTTTAGGTTAACTAATCGTCGCATCGATTGGCTTTGTTCTGCGGCGGTTGTTCTTGTATACATTTTCTCCAAATTTTTGCCAAAGAGCATGAGCATCATGTTCATTAGCAAAGTTTTGAAAAATGCTCTTGTCAATCCATCGACGGATTTCAGCAAAGACACTTCCGATTCAAAGACGGCCACCGATTACCGATGTCTTTGATCGGCGTCGGTTGGTTTTTCTCGCCTTGCCGCCGCCTTATCATCCGCCAGAGTTGTTGTTGTAGTCGTTGCTTTCTCCTTCGTCATCACGATCGGCTTCCATAGATCTTTAATGCATAAAAGATCTTCCATCTTTGGCTTCCAGATTGCATAATTAAATGCAAATGCTTTATCATATTGCGGTGCTCCTCCATTTTGATGGCGTCCAACAAGTTTCATTGTGCTTGAAACTTCTTCGGCAATGAATAGTGACCGGTGAATAATTCTTTTCTGATGTGGAAGATCAGACAAAGCTGCAACCACAGAGCATACTAAGAATTTTCCACAGACCTAGCTCTGATACCACTTTGTTGGGAAAAACTGTGTAAGTGAGATAAAATAAATTTCTACGAACCCCAGGATAATTTCCCAAACCAAATAGATGAAAATAACGCCAAAGATTTTAGCGTGGAAAACCCTCCAAAGTGAAGGTAAAAAACCACGGGACCCGTAAGCCGCTTAAACTTCCACTATAATAATAATGGGATTACAAACTTCACCCTTAGGTGATCTCTCAAAATTAATACAATAAGATTGTACTCTCAATTTGTGGATAAAACTCTCACAAATTGGCTCTCTCTAATTTTTCTCTCACTCTTTCTCTTAAGCAAGGCTTCTCTCTCTAACTAATGCTTGTTGCACTTAGTTGTGAATGGGATTAATTTTGCTCTACCATCCACTCCCTATTTATAGAAGAAATGAATGGTGTGAACACTTGCAAATTGTGTCAATCTTAGATGGCCACCAACCATTTGACTCACCAACCATTTGACTCACCAATTTGCTTTCATATTGGCTGAATGCCAACACATCGTTACTTATTAGTACCACAATGTAAATAACATATTCCTGCTCCAGAATTTTTTGGAATTGCTAAGAATAATATCAAGTCGAAAAAAATATTTTTTTTTCTTTTTTGACACATAAAGAAATTCAATGAGAATGAAGGAATTGAGTCCATAAATTAGTACAGGTAATATTTGCTTAAGTGGTTTAAATTTTACACTTTTTCTATGCCAAATAGTAACTTATGCTTTTCTTCTCAATAACATACTTTTTTCTGTCAACAAAATTTCTTATTATTATGTTAAAGTCACCAAACACATTTCAGGAATTATCAGAACATAATAGCAACTTGATAAAAAATAAAAACAAGAAATCAGGAAGTACTTGTTTACCACACAGGGAAGATGTAATTGCACACCATTTTTTACTGTCCAAATAACATTGGTGGAAGATGTAAATATGCTTACCAAGATCACAGCTTTGACACTATTATCACTTAAACAATCCTGCTTCAAGAGCACATCTACAAGATCTTCCCCTACTTCTTCATCTTTCTCTTCAGCACTCCTTGACTTGGCCTCCCTATGCTCATTGATGATGTTTTGCATTATCCAATCAGCTTGTTGGTGCAACTTTTCAAGCTTAGGCTTCATTCCAGAAATGTGTTGAAGCCATTTAACAGAAGGGTACAAATCTCCCAAATCAAAACCTCCAGCAACCTCTGCGGATTCCTTTATCACTGATATGAATTTCTGTTGGTCCTTACACTTCTTCCCAAAGGCTGTTCTTGAAGTGATTGTAGATATTGTTGAAAGCACTTCTTTTGTGAGATTAATAGGTGACCCTTCTTTTGAACCAATCAATTTGATGAGATTTGCGAGCTCTTCCTCTCTCACTGGTTGGAAAGATTGGACACGTTTTGAACTTAATAGCTCCAATGTACAAATCTTCCTAAGTTGTCTCCAATAATCACCATAAGGTGCAAAGGACATACCCAAATTATCATAACTCAATATTTTTGAAGCTAGGATTTCAGGCCTTGTTGCAAAGTTAATATCATGAGTTTTCATTACCTCTCTAGCATACTCTGGGGTTGAAACCACAATTGTAGAAACCTCTCCAAGCTTTAGATGTATTAAGGGTCCATATTTTGATGATAAATCTCTTAGACGATGATGGGGAAGTGAACCAACAAGGTTGTGTATGTTACCTATGATAGGTAGCTTCCATGGCCCTGGTGGTAATTTTGGAGTTGAGTCTGATTTCTTGGTAACTATTTTTTGTGCCATAAACACAAAAATGAAAAGGGAGAAAATTGATGTGAAAAAGAGAATTTGGAGATCCATGGTGGAAGCCGGAAACAGAATTAAGGCTCTCTAGTTTTGTGAAGAAATGAAACTCTGTTTGCAACTCTAATGTTTAGATTGTAGAACTTTCATAGTCGGTTATTGTTTGTATTATTTGTAATGTAATGTATTTTTTGTAGGAAAAAAAATAGTACAAAATGGACTAGATGTGAACATAGACAAAAGCTAAAAATCCAAATGCATTATTTCTTCCGTCAAAAAACCAAATGCATCTCTCAATATAAATCCTGTTTAGCCTCCAAGTTTTTTCTCCCGCCCAAACACCGACACATCTTGCTTCTTCGTCCGTATCATAAATGCACACTCCACCTAACCTTCTCCATCATAAATGCAAAGACAACTGTAAGCTTATTCATTTAAGGCTAAATTATAAAATTGGTCCTCTAAGTTTATTTTAGGTTTTAATTTGGTCCTCAACGTTTTATTTGTTTTGTTTTGGTCATCTACGTTTTATTTTAGTTTTCAATTTGGTTCTTTCCGTCACTAAAAGTCAATTGTCCGTAGCTAGAAGTCCATTTTTTAAAATGTTATTTGACTTTTAGCTACGAACAATTGGCTTTTAGTGACGGAAATGACCAACCTGTTATAACTTTTAAAACGTAAGGGATCAAAACGAAACAAATAAAATATAAAAGACTAAATTGAAAAAAATAAACATAAAAGACTAATTTTATAATTTAGCCTTCATTTAATGTCAACACCAACCCAAGCAGCCGAATGGAATTCACGAGTAACCAGTCGAATTGGACCAACACAATCTCGCACTCCTCTCTTTCTCAATTTTGATTTTCAAAATTTGAAATCAGTTTCTCCCTCTTTCTCAGCTTTTTCTTTTCTTCTCGACTGATCTTTCTCGTGTTATTTCTAAAAACGCGGCGGTTATTGGGTGTTGCTAATGTATTTTTTTATAGAAAAAAATTGTTTAAAATGGGTTAGATGTCAACATATAGACAAAAACTAAAAAACCAAATGTATTATTTCTAAAAAAGGTAGTAGTCATTGGGTATTGGTAATGTATTTTATAGAGAAAAAAATTGTTCAAAATTGACTAGATTTCAATCAACATATATAGACTAAAGCTAAAAAACCAAATGTTTTATTTTAAGAATTAATCTATTAACACTTTATTTATTTATTTTAAATATATCAGTAATATGAACTTTGATTTTAATTTTATAGATTTGATATGCTTGAATTTAGTGTTTATTTTTTGTTTAAAGTGGACATTTGAGTTTTGTTTTTTGTGCTTTTAATTCTATGCAAAAATAAGTTGATTTTAAAGTTAAAATAAATCTTTAAAAAATAAAGAAAACGGGAAATCTATTTAGTTGACAGCCTCCCTTTAGATGTGTCGGATTAATGAAATACCAATAAATTTAAAATGAATATATTTATAATTCAACTTATTTAATCTACAAGTTTAAAGAACTAGGTTAAAAATGTCACTTGGCAAATTTAACACGTAATTAATATGTATCTCTAATTTATTTTTGTTTTTTTCATGGAACTAATTTATTGATATAATACAAAAAAGTTGGATCCACAAGGTTTACACCAAGATTTTCTTGTTATACAATTGTCTTAAGTCTTTTTTTTTTTTACTCAATAATTGTCTAAGTCTTTTTTTTATAGACAAATATTTGTATGTTAGTTGTTAGATTAGTTTTTTCTCCTTCACCAGGGTTTGAACCCCGAACCTTTGACTCCTTCACATCTTCATACCCTTAGTTCAAACCAGTTGAGCTACCTTTCTCCCAATAATTGTCTAAGTCTGAATTTCATACAATTGTCTTAAGTCTTAACTAATGGCTTTTGAAATATAATTAATTATTGATGATGCTTCAAGTGGTCCTTAATTGATTATGATGTTTCTAGTCAAAAAAAAAATTTGATTATGATGTTTAATTTGTACGTATATATTTGTGATATTGTCCTATTGACCACATACATCATCATAATTGAAGTACATCAAACCAACACCGGTTAGTCCGAGTGGTTGCAAGCTCGGGTCGTATAAACAATGTCTCGGATTTAAGTCTTGTAGATGGGGAAAAAAAAGTATTTGACAAAGGTCAGCCTGATTGCATGCTTTGTCACCATTTTTTTATAAAAAAAATAATTAAAGTACAACAATGAACAAATTTAAGATGGAATAAATTGGAATTTTCCCTTCAAAATAAATAATTTTCTTCAAATAAGAATATCAAGTGACAGACCATATTGTGTATTTAGTCAATATTGTAAAATTTGAGTAATATCGTGTAACATATATACATATGCATGCGTGTGACTTAAGATGTTCAAATTCCTCCAAATATAGTCACGGATAAAATCCACCTAAAAAGGGTCATGTTTGATTAATTATGCCATGAGTTTTTTTTTTTTTTTTTTGACTGGAGTTATGCCATGAGGTTAGTGACTGGATGATAAGGTGTACACGACACCAGAGGTTAACAATGCAACTCCACACGAACTTGCATGACCCTTTCCTCCATCACTTCACCAGGTCAAGCCGCCACTATACCCACCAACCCCACGTCACACTACCGGCTAAGACGGTCTATAACAAATGATGGCTGACCTAGGACCTTGACTAAGGTGTATAAAATTTTAAAATTATTAAATTATAATAAGTATCAACACATTTTTTTTTTTTTAAAATAACAAGAGCAAATGTTTACTCTTCTTACAAAATAATAAAAATGGTTTCTGATAACACAAAACAGGTTTTCAGACTTTAAAAATAGAAAAATTTTGGAATTAAAAAAATTACAGGAGAAAAAATTACAAGAGAAAATTAAAAAAGAGATCAGATTACGGTTTTAATCTAAATTAGGAAACAGAGACCGAAAATGACACCAATAATAGGGAGAGTGGGTTGAGGCGTGAGACAATGAGAGTAGTTGTGTTTTGAGCTTTAAGAGAGAGATAACTGAGTCGACTGAGTGAGATGAAAGAAATGACTATGTGAGTGCACTGGTGTATATTATTATACTAAGAGGAGTCAAAATATAAATTTTATAGGGGAAGTAGTATTATTAATCTTTCAGATGGTGCAAGTGCATATCCTAGACAACAAGTAGGTCCGCCTCTGGTTGAGATGAAAGAGTATGAGTCTATAGGTGCAAAATTTAAAATTAAGAGGGGTCAAAATAAAAATTATATAAGGAAGTAAGTTAAAAATTTTAAATTTTAGGGTGTGCACTTACTCACCGTGAATGTAACGTAGGTCCGTTTATAATAACAAGGGGCTTGGTCTGGCATTGACTGGAAAGTTGACTTCAAGGACATGCTTTTAGAAGTCATCCTAACAAAAATTCAAAATACTTAACCCTAGAGCTTTCAAGAGTATATGAGAAGCAAAAGAACTTAAATGTCGTTCGATAGATATTGTTGATGTTTTTCACCAATTATATTACACTACATGGATTAAATTGTTTTCTTAAATTTAAATTTAAAATGATCTTATTTTTACTATTGGATATATACTACATGTGTTGAATTGTAATTGGAGAACAATAAATTGCACACAAGGAACTCTACCTACATAAATTTGTTCATCTGATCTGAGAATCGTGAACAGTTGAGATCAGACCTCAATCTTCATATAAGATAAAGACATGATCTTATCAAGGAGCACATAACTAACTGAGAGACCTCATTGAGAAGCCAAAATGGAACATGAATGGACTATATTAGGGGGCTCAACCCACCAGGTTTGATCATCTCATTCTCATTCATTCACTCATAAACCCTCCAAAAACCATGTCTCACTTAAGCATCAGAGTGTCTTTGCAGGTACATCTTCTTTCAAAGCTTAGAGGATATCTCAACTTGCTGGAGGAAGGCCTATTTGTTCCATACCGGAACACTGGTGTCCACCATGGGCCCCAGTAATTGTCCTAGGCCTCAAACCTAGTCACTCGTTTCATCATGGTATAATCACTCATTTCATCGATCTTGGTATACACCAAAAGCACATCGAATCAGGATCATTCTCACTGGAAACTCATTCATCACCCGAACCCTCATCCAAGAAAATAACTAGAGACAGACTAGTCATTTCTAGCAACCATTGAGCAACTTAAAGAGGATAAGGCCGAAATGAAGAAAAGAATCAGTGAAATGCAGGATCGTGAAAGAAAGCGGGAAGATGACCATGTTTCCCTAACAAATCGAGAAAGGAAGAAAAGAGGACTATATATCTCAGATCGAGCGAGAAAAGCAGTGGGAAATCGATCATGTCTCTCACACAAACCATACTGATAGAATAAGGCCAAAAGGAATACGAGAAGATATGCAAGAGAAAGGACCATCAAAGGTAGAAACCACATTGCTCTCATTTGTTAGAAAGACAATGTCAGTACATGTTCCCGCAAACTTCCAAGTACCCCTGTGAACACCCAATTTTGACCGGGTATTTTATTTTATTTTTAAGAAAAATCACAAAAAATAAATAAATAAATATTTTTCAGCCTTTATTTGAGTGTATTATCTCACTTTTGTTCAATTTTATTTTGTTAAAAATGAGAAACCCGAAAATCTGAATTTATGTTTTATTATTGGATCATTGGTCCACATCTAAACTCATTGTTGGCCTTGGCCCAAGTTGAAAAAAAAAATGTCACAAACCACAAGCCCAAAATACTAACAATGTCCAGGACATGTCCAAAAAAAAATTGTAAAAATACAATACAGTCCATTACAGTACAAACAAAGTCCATTGCAGTCCAAATTTACAAAATCAGAAATAAAAAAAATAAAAAATAAAAACAAAAACAGAGCAGGGATGCGCATGGCATCCTGCTAAAACAACACAACAGCAACAATGCATTTTGAGGTTGAGTCCAGAGGCCCTTTCTTCTTGTTCCTTGGTTTCTTTCCATTTTTTTCCCAACCAAGCAGCTTTGCAGGCACCTCCCTGCATCCTCTGCAACCACCAACCATCCCTGTAACAAATTGCCAATACAAGGGTCAACAACTATTGTCCTATTAGAGCCCTCTTTACTCTATAAATACCACAACAGTTCACAGACAGAGGGGGAATTAGAGGAGGAATTCTGAGACTTTGATCACTAAGCAGAGAATTAGGGAATTCACATTGAGGTCATAATTCAATCGAGCTTTAAACACAGAGAAGAAAAGAGAACCAACATTGTTACCTCTTACTCGGAATCCAGGTAGGATCTTCTGAACATTTTGTGCCTTGATTCAGTTAGGGTTGTTGTATGAATGGAGTGTCAATGGAGATAACCTGTTGAGATGTAGAAGAGAGAACAGAGAATCAGAAATAAAAGAAGAAATAACATAGAAGAAGAAGCAAAGGAAAAGATCCACTACACCCACGAACCACCACTCTCCGCCGCACCCCCTCCCTGCGTCACCTCCTTGCCGGCACCACCATCTCGGCCACCTCCTTCCCTCTCGCGATCTCCCTCTCCCTCTCGCCCTCCCTCTCACCCGTGCCTCTCTCTCTCCCCTCTTCCTCAAGGCCACGCAAGGCGTCAGGGGCTGGCGTGATGGTCGCGCTCTCTCTCTTCTCTCCTCCTCGCCGCCACACCTCTTCCTCTCCTTTCAGGCGTCGTGGCCTCCCTCGCACCCTTCCCTTTCTCTTCCTCCCTATGTCTTCTCCTCACGCCTGTTCTTCCTCGTACTCGCCATGACTACTCCTTTAGCGGCCGTGGCGCCGCCACCTTCTTCCCCAACCTCTTCCCCTTGCTGCGACTGTCCCCCGTCTCTCACTTTTTTTTTTCTCTTTCTCAGCAAAGTCACGACTGCTACTTGCAGCGCTTCAATTTTAGGGTTCCCAAACTCCCCCTCCTTTTTTTATTTCATTCTATTTCTTTTTTCAGTTTTTTTTATATATTGGGCTGTTGCCCATCGTGAACACCCCCTCCCTTTTCTTTTTATTTTCATTTATTTGTGTTGTCTGCAAAGTCAATTAGCCGTAGATCGGCTAACTTTCATAACGGTGATTCCCTTTTCTTCAAGCGATTACGCCAAGGAAGGAACTCTGTTCCTTAGCTATGGGTCCCTTAACTCACTCCAGAAAGGTTTAAGTCGGTGAACTAAGATAAAACTGGGACGCAAAGGTAAACATAAACTGCGAATAAAAGCTTTGAGCGAAAAAAATATAAGTTATTTGATTGATCGATCCCTTAAAATGTATGTACAACTGGGTATTTATAGTAGCAACTAAGAACTATCCCTATCTACCACGTTCAGTTGGCTAACACTGATACATTCCTAGTCGCGCTTATTCTACTGAGTCATGCCATGCCCCACTAACCACGATCCTAAAAACTAGGCGCATTAGTGCATTATGGCCACGTCCCTTCAACCAAGCGGTCCTCTATGTGCAAAGATCTCCTCAGATTCCTCGCCACTCCTAAAACCATGGGGAATAATCTTAATCAGTTTTTCCTTGGATATTTAATTAATTCAAAATTACTCCCACGTCACTCGACTCGTGGAGCAAGAATCTGATCCCATAAGTGACTCCATGCTATCCCCATGGGCCTGAATATCTTCCTTGAAGCCCAATCAGTCCAAGACCCATGTATAGCTTCCAGGTTTCGCCAACCTATCACCGACACGCCATATCGACCGGGTAGGAACATCAATTTCAGCTTTGAACAATCGGCTATTTGATCCATTCGACTGGGACTAGCTTCGGCTGGTTCTGGTGAATATTTTGGGTGTAAACAATTGCCCCCCTACGCTATCTCAGCTGTAACATCCTAGGTTTAGGTTGGGGCGGCGTAATGATTTAAGTCAAATCACCTTTTTAAATCATAAATGCGAGGTCATCCATTAACAATAACTTTTTGAATCGCCGAACGGCTAATCCTCATCCATCCGAATTAATCTCCTTTAAATCCCACTATCGCTGATTTACTTTTCCTTTAAATACTCATCACCGAATTACCTCTTTACGCTACTTCCAGCCCTAACTCCTGTAGCTTTCACCATCTCCTACCTCTTCATCTTTCACCTAGCAACCAAGCCCACCATGTCTTCGCTCGATTCTCAAAACCAATCTCACGCTGTGATGATGGCGAACAATCTTCTTCCTCTTCCATGAACCTTGACCGCCGCCGCTTAGCCCTCCCGAGGCTTCCGACTGGTCTCCAATCTCCTTATTCGAGATTCAGTGGCTCTTTCATTGGCTCCTTCCACTTCCGGAGCATGGGTGAAGGCGGTCTTCGACGGAGTATATGGCCCTCTCCGCACGCATTGCCCATTTCCTCGCGATTGGTTTACCACCAGGTCCAAACCTCATCGATCTTCGTTCATGGCCTCGTTCGTCTCGGCCCTACCCTCGATTGGGTGGATCGGCCAAAGGTCGTGGAAGTTCGATAAGTGGAAACAATGGGGTCTCTATGACATAATCATGTCACAACCAAGGACATCCCCTTAACCTAGAATCGCTTTATGGCTTCTTCTGCCATCGGAGCATTACCACGAACACCTTCACTTTTCCTGGGGTATGGTTTCCCCGCTCTTACGGGCGTGGCGGCTATTTTGGGGCTCCCAATCACAAAGCGATGACGCCCTTTCCCATTATTCCTTCCAAGTTCTGAACTAGGATTCCACTTTTCCAAACACACCTCCAGATACTCCAATTTCATTGCCAATAATGCCAAGTCCGAGGTGCAGGTCCGATGCGTAACACAACGCATTCCTTCCATCGGTTCGGCCAAGTACTTTCTCCCATTCCGGTTCCATCGCCGTGGTTCAAGAGTTCTGACTTTATGTAGCTCTTGTGGAACTCTGATGGCAACTTTTCTTGGGAACCCTTTTCCTTTCATACCTCTATCGCTGCCTCGCTCACCATTATGGATCTACCGCAAAGGGGTGAAGATATCGAGAACGCTCGTGGGCCCACTGGTTATTACAACTCGGATAATACTCTATTTTCCGAGTTTATCGACTCGCTTCAACCCTAGCGTTCTTCCCCGGGATGCAGGTGTATTGGGTACCCATTTGGTGTTCACTCCTTGTGAGCCTTCTTATGCTTTTACTGTGGCCACCAAGCTCTTTGGTCTGACCCGGATAGTCTGGCGATTGGTGCCTCGTCCTGGAGAAAGGTATTGGGCCTTTCTCGGATCTTCTCCACTAATGACCTCTCCCGGTCGATCAACGTAACCATTTGAGCTTAATCGAGCTCGCCTTGACCTCTCGTGACTTGCTTTGTGGTCTTAAACCCACCTCATGAAACAACAAGTCGTCGGCTGAGTTCTACTTTCCAAACTGCGTGGCAAGGCAATTTGGGTTGTTACAGCACATTCCTTTGCCATACGACTCTATGGTAGGGAGCCTGGGTCGACTGCCCTTTAGCGCCACTGATGTGATGGAGGTGGTTTCTACCAACTTCAAAAAGATCCAGGCCTTCCACTTCCTCCCCTTCACTCCCGTATCGGGTGAGACTTCTGCTTTTGCCAATTGGTGGCCATCAGTGAAAGACAGGCTGTTCCCTGATTGGCTGGATAGATATGCAACCCGGTTGATCCTCACTGATGTAGCCGAGGCGATGAGGCCGTCGAGCCAACCCAAAAGCACTCCTGTTAAGACCAAGCCCCGGGTCCAAACCCAAGTTCAGAAACGGTCTTCTACCAGGATGAAGACCTCAGTACTTCAGCCAAGTAAGTGCCCCTATATTCGGCTCTTTGCAATTCTTGCTTTTAGACTCAAAGTAATTTCTTACTTTTCTTGTCTTATGGCAGCCACAACCACTACTCCACAATTCATTGTCGTTGAAGACGACCCCATTACTCCTCCTGCCAAGAAAAGAACAAGGGCCCCTGGCATCGTAATAGAAGAACCTGCCGAGGTTCAGGCCAAGCTCAAAGAGAAAACACATTCGGCCAGCAAAGGCAAACAGCCAAAGGTAAAGGTACATAACTTGTCCTTATCTCCCTTTTTCTTAATATCCTTTGTTAGCCTGAATCTAACCACCCTACTTTCAGAAGCCGCGTGTGGAGATTCCTACCTCCTTTGTTCAAGAATTTGCCGAGGGCACTAGCTCTCAATTTCTCCACCCCAGACAACCGATTTCTTATCCTTTCAACATATATTACTTTTTACTTAATCGGTTAACCATGGTTTTCCATAGGACCCCAATCACAAGTCAAGAGATCAAGCTATGAAGCTCCCCAGATGCCTTCGCCTCCTACAGCCCCGCAGCTCCTATTTCGTAAGAAGAAGAGCCGATTTAAGTATTTCACCTGGCCGACCCTTCTCAGTGGTCTCCTCTCCTATTTCCAATCATTTGAGAGAGTTGATGCAAAGATCGATGGGGAAATACCAACCACAGGAGCAGGTTGCCCATCCGAGGACTTCTTTGTTCAAGCCGTTTACTTGGCCGACATCCTCGCGCTAGCCAGGAGGTGTACCATACCTTGGCTCTTCAACTGAACGACCTGTCTCTCCAATACGGGCGATTCAAGGAGGTTCATGACGTGACTTCTCATGATCTCAAAAATCTGAAGGACCTCCAGGAACAAAAGGCTCAATTCCAAACCTCTTTCCTGTTGTTGGAGAAGGAGCGTCAAGAAGCCCTAAGCCAGCGCCAGAACAAAGATGAACGGCTAGCTGTTCTGTTGGCTGAGTTAGAGAGGTTCAAAAAGGAGATAAAAGAGTTGACTCCTCAATCGGCTGCTTTAACTGAAAAGCTCCGTGTCAACTCTCAACAGCGTTATGATTTGTTCAAGCAATCTTCCTCTTTGGATCGTGGTTTAGCGGTCGAGCGCCGGAAAGACGAGCTTAGACAAAGATCTTGAGACTAGCCGCTACTGGTTAGCCGAGGCCAATCAAGCTGCACTCCTTCAAGCATCAGCTAGAGGAGGTTAGGAAACAGGAAGCTGTCGTGGCAACCGATCCTTCAACCAACAAGAAGGCGATCCCGAAGATCTTTGTTGTTTCCTCAGTGGAGGCATTAGCTGAAGTGGCAGCAGCAGAACCTATCCCAGATATAGCTGACGCTTCGGCTATGACTGATGCTCCTGCATCGTCACCGATCCAGGTCCCGCCTGTGCCGAGGAAAAATTAAGTGAGGTTCCTGAGGCGGCAGTTTCCTAGTTTCACATTTAAGCTTTTGTAATTTTGGCTAGGTGGTCAGCCTGTGGTCACCACAAACAATTTTGCCTTTATGCTAATGCACCTGCTTTTAATTCTCCAATATGCCTTCCCACATAGTGGGGTAATATCTCTTGAGGTATTTTCCATTGATGCTTCTATTTAGCTCTTCGCCTTGCATGTTGACTAGTCGATAAGCACCACCATGATAAGCTTTGCTAACAATGAATGGCCCTTCCCAATTTGGTGACCATTTCCCAAACTTAGGATCCTTGATCCCAACAGGTAGTATGGTTTTCCAAACCAGGTCTTCTTCAACAAACCTTTTTGGCTTCACACGCTTGTTGTAAGCCCTAGCCATCTTTTGCTTGCTATGCTCAATCTGATCTAAGGCCATGAGTCGATCTTCGTCAGCCGAATCTAATTCCATTAACATGGCCTGTTGATATTCATCCAGGCTCAGCAGGTTTTGCTTTGCTACTCTTAGTGAAGTCACGTTTATTTCTAAGGGTAACACTGCATCTTGGCCATATGTTAGCCGATACGGAGTAAATCCAGTCGCACTACACTTGGAGTTCCTCACGGCCCACAATGCCTCATTCAGTGTTTCATGCCATTTCCTTGGCTTATCCTCAATGTTCTTTTTGATTATATCAATAAGAACTTTGTTGGTGGCCTCAGCTTGCCCATTTGCTGGAGCATAATAAGGGGATGAGTGAATTAACTTAATCCCAAATTGTTGTGCGAAGGCCACCACTTTCTCCCCAGTGAACATAGTGCCTTGATCTGTGGTGATGGTTTCAGGTATTCCAAATCTATATATGATCTAGCATTGTATAAACCTAATCACCTCCTCCTGTGTCACATTCACCATCGGCTGGGCTTCTACCCACTTGGTGAAGTAGTCAGTCGCAACTATGATAAACGCATGCCTCTTGGACGAAGGTGGATAGATTTTGCCTATTAAATCCATTGCCCATCCCCTGAATGGCCAATGTTTTATCACTGGGTGGAGGTTTTCGGCTGGAACCCTTTGAATTGGACCATGCAGCTGACACGCCTCACATCCTTTGGCATACTGATAACAATCAGCTGTGATGGTAGGCCAATAATATCCATGTCGGTATATTAGCCATTTCATCGTGGGTCCAGCCCTGTGAGATCCACAGATTCCTTCATGTACTTCCCCCATGACCTTCATGGATTCCTCTTTGTCAATACACTTGAGTAGCACTCCGTTGATGGCTCTCCTGTAAACTTCATTGCCTACCAATACGTATTTGAGTGCTTTCTGTTTGAGTTTGAAGTCAGTACTGCTTGAAGGATCTTTAAGATAGTCGATTAACTCTCGTTTCCAAGAGTCGATCGCTCCTATTGGTGCACACTCCCAGATTGGGTACTCTTCATGTTTTACTTTGACTATCATGTCTTTATACCCTGAGGCCTGTTGAGCCAAATCATTAGCCTCTTCATTCTCTTCTCTAGGAATGTGATGTACTACTGCATCAGCAAACAAGCAAAGTAGCTTGCTAGCCGTTTCATAGCATTCTTTCAAGTTAGGGTTATTGCATTCTCTGTGTTTTTAACTTCTCATCATTCCTCACTGTTATCTTTAAGGAGGACATTCCTCCTTCTACAGTGAACTCAGCTATCCTTCTCTTATCCCTGGGAATAGGCTCCTCATCAATCCTGGGTAAAGATAGCCTACCACTTTCTCTAATGGTTGGCCGATCTTGCCCCCCAGTTTTTTCGATAGGTGCCTTGCCTTTCTCTTTGTCAGGATTCCCTGTTGGGAGTGCAGCGTGTGTAATGTAGTGTTTCACCAATTCCTGGGTGAGCCTACCTGGTTTGGGTGGTTTGCCCCTTCCTAGGTCTTGCTTACGGTTGGGGTTTCCCGATCTGTCAAAGACGAAACCCTGGCATCTTGAGATCCCATCGATCGATATGGGTTGAATCTGGCCGGTCCCTTTTTGGCCTCAGGACTTGTTGCACAGATATCCTGCTTGTGGCTAGGCCTTCGCCATCAAATCCCGAGAATGAGACCATACCTATCCCCAGTAGGAAAGGATCGGTATCTACCGTCATTTCTGCGATTCCTTTGTCCGCAAGCTTGAACCTCCTCTTTATCCCCTTACGAATGGCCTTCCTAAAAACCATGCAATTTTGAGTTGCGTGATTATAAGAATTGTGCCACTTGCAGTATTTCTTGTCCTTTAACTCCTCAACAGGTGGGATTTTGTGCCCATCCAAAGAATTAATTTGCTTATCCTTAAGCAAGTAGTCAAAGATCCAGTCCGCCTTGGAGATATCGAAGGAGTATTACTGTCTTGCCATCTCCTGAACTTGGCTCTTTTCCTTTGGCGACTCTTAGGCGAGGCAAGTATAACCTTTACCCTTCACTATTTCACCGCCATGATGTCCGCAGTGGAATCGGTGAATCATCATCGAGTCCTCGCTTCTATAATGGATACCAACCGAGGGCCTCTCCCTCTTTGGCTCGCCTCTTTTCTTTCTCCTGGATAAATTGTTCAATGCGAGTAGCCCTTGAGACTAACTGGTTCATGTCAGTGCAAGCTTGGCCGACTAGCTTTTCCTTGAGTTGGGGGTGCATGCTGCTAATGGCCATGGGTGCATATTCTGCCTCAGGGAACTGAGATCAACATTTCCCACCATTTTCTGAACCTTTCCACAAAATCAGCAATGATTCATCTACACCGTAGCCTCAGGTTCATGAGATCACCCAGCGATGACTTGAGGTTGGGCGATGAGAATCTGGCCATGAAAGCACCTCTCCATATCGACCATGTTTGTATAGAATTAGGTGGCAAAGAGGAATACCATGTAAAAGCTGTTAGGTAAGTGACAAGGGAACAAATGCAATTTGTGGTACTCATTCTGGTTCCCTTCACCACATTGGGCGAAGAACCCGCCTACATGCTCTATAGTCGATTTGCCATCTTCCCTGAGAAAGTGGCAAAGTCCGGAGTCTGTATCCCCAGGCAGGTACCAATCTATCCACCCACTCAGGGTAAGGTTTCCTGTAGATTGACGATCCAGAGGCTTCACCGCACACCAAAGTATTTTTGATGGTGTATGCAATGACGCCGGTCTAGCAAATGTGAACCCCGGCCTCACTTCTCCCAAAGTAGGAGCAAATGCCTGTGGTTGCTGTCTCCAAGTTGGGGATGCGCTGGGATGCTTGTTACGGAGGATTGGGGTAGCCTGGTTGATTAAACAATGGAGGTGGGTAAACCCGATGGCTGCTCCATGTTTCCTTCGCCGGGTGCCCTATATTGAGTTCCAGGCCCACTCGTGTTAAATGGTAGAGGTGGGGTCTGTCCCCATGACTGCTCTACCATCAAACCAGGTGCCCTTGGAGGAGTTGACCCCATTTGAGTGCTTGCAGATACTTCAGGATAGGATGGGTAGAATGGAAGACTAGCCGATACGGGTGGAACCTGGTTCCATGGCTGCTGACCTGCATATCCCCCAGGTGGTCTTATACCACCCAATCCTGTACCAAGAGTTTGCCCCCCAGTATACTGTGGGTTAGTCGCCGGCATAGCAGAACCATAAGGCTGAGCATATGGCATAGCTTGCGGCATACCAATTTGTCCCACTGCATCCGGTGGCCTCCTAGCCATCTGCACCTGTCCAAAATGAAGGTTAGCGTGGTTGTTCACGTCATTCGCCACCGGTTATCCTCCAGTGTTCAACGTGGCAAAAACACCATGCTGGGAATTAATTGGATTAGAAGGTACCTGTCCTATATTCGGCTGAACCTGAGTAGGTCCGACCTGAATGTAGGTAGCCGAATCGGGCCGTGCACTCGCCGAGTCATGTTAATTGAACCTGAATTGGTCCCGCCTGAGCTGCACTCGGCTGGATGACGAGTCCTGCCTGGGTAGGGTACCCCACTTGCGTTGGGATAGCAGAATTGATAGAGCTTTCACTTGCGCGAGCCCTCCTGGCCTCTGTCTCCCTGGCCTGCTGTACTTCGTTGTGCACCATGGGTTTCACAATATCAGCCAACTGTTGCGACACTTGGTACATGATATCATTGATTCCCAAATCGAGTTGTTGGCGTATAAACGAAGTAGTCATCACCACCGGGGTCTCATTGAGCTCGTTGGGTTGAGTTTCAGCCTCCATCTCTGCTTGTACTTGCTCTGCTGGTGGAACATTGCTTCCACGGGATGGGCTTCCTTCAACCGGTTTTCTGGGATTGCTCTTTGCCGTCATATTGCTCAAACTCTTGCCCGAACGCAAGTGCATACGCCACTGGTAATCCTGACCTGGGGATTCGAACGTGTTGATTCGTTCACTTTTGGTCCCACCGGGCGTGCCAATTTTGTTGTCTGCAAAGTCAATTAGCCGTAGATCGGCTAACTTTCACAACGGTGATTCCCTTTTCTTCAAGCGATTACGCCAAGGAAGGAACTCTGTTCCTTAGCTATGGGTCTCTTAACTCACTCCAGAAAGGTTTAAGTCGGTGAACTAAGATAAAAACTGGGACGCAAAGGTAAACATAAACTGCGAATAAAAGCTTTGAGCGAAAAAATATAAGTTATTTGATTGATCGATCCTTTAAAATGTATGTACAACTGGGTATTTATAGTAGCAACTAAGAACTATCCCTATCTACCACGTTCAGTTGGCTAACACTGATACATTCCTAGTTGGCAGTTATTCGGCTGAGTCATGCCATGCCCCACTAACCACGATCCTAAAAACTAGGCGCATTAGTGCATTATGGCCACGTCCCTTCAACCAACGGTCCTCTATGTGCAAAGATCTCCTCAGATTCCCTCGCTCAGCTCCTAAAACCATGGGGAACAATCTTATCAGTTTTTCCTTGGATATTTAATTAATTCAAAATTACTCCCACGTCACTCGACTCGTGGAGCAAGAATCTGATCCCATAAGTGGCTCCATGCTATCCCCATGGGGCTGGAAATCTTCCTTGTTGCCCAATCACCCAAGGCCCATGTATAGCTTCCGCTTTCGCTTTCGAACCTATCGGTGACACGCCATATCATTTGGTAGGAACATCAATTTCTTGAACAATCGGCTATTTGATCCATTCGACTGGGACTAGCTTCGGCTGGTTCTGGTGAATATTTTGGGTGTAAACAATTTGCTTTGTTTTATTTATTTTATAGACACTGTTAATAGACAAACCTAAATTAATTTCATTGCCTAATTATAATCATACATCTTGTTTTACTTACTTTTCAGTTTAATCTTATTTCAAATAAAAAAATAGTTTTTTTTTAAAACGAATGGGATCAGCTGAGATGTGACATCTTGTTAATCTCCGGTTTGGGACGCCTGAGTTGCGACAACTTGGTGATCTTAAACCCTTAAAAATTAAAAACAAATCAACACACAAAATATTTTCTAGAAGAACTACGTGACTTTTGAGTTCCCCATTGCACCGGAGGATACGTAGGAGCGGGTCAATCCCGTCAAGTCAAATTTAAATTTTTCTAATTTAGTTTCTTTTTTTTAATATTCATTTTTACACTTAGTATTAATTTTATTTTATTTTGGGGTGAAACAAATATTTATATTAGTTTGCACAATTAATTTTGGGTAACTGTCATAGGACAGGCGTGTTGCAGGTGTTGTGGGGTTTAGTCTCCGCCCTTCTCCACGCGCAATCGATTCTCGAACTCAGTATGGTTTTCAAAAATCACTATTTTTGAGGTTTTTCCAATTTTTTCTAAATATAATAAAATTGGTGGCGGCTCCCAAACCTTTGGATCGTTACAGATGGCGACTCCACTGGGGAGGTTCGAGAATCAAGCCCATTTTGATTGGTTGTACATATCTAGTTTGTTTCACTCTTTTATTTTTTAATTTTTTAATTTTTCTTTTTTTCTTATTTTTAGGTGATTCTTTTAGTTGATTGATTAGTTTTTTTATTATTTAATTAATTTGCTTATACATTTAAATGCTAAATTAATATGCTTCTTTTATTTATAAATATTTATTGTTTCCTTTTATTAGTATTATTATGTTTCCTTATTTGTTATATTTCACATGTTTGTATATATGTTTATTTTTACTTAATTATTTTTGTGAATATTGAACCCTATGTTAAAAGACACTTTATATTTTTCTGCTTTTGTTTCATGGATTACATTGCAGGTTCGGGTTGATTTTTATTTTTGTTTTTAGGGTTCGAGGTTTGTATGCTCCCTTCACACACCATACTTACACTTTGAACACACACTTTAAGTGGGACCCTATACCCGGGCCAGAATGAAGCCTAAGTTAGTAAGAGGTTGTGTAGTGGAAGCCATTTCGGATGCACTTCCTGTGTGGCTACCATGAATTCCTCATCTAGAGTGCGACTCTTTTGTGGGTGCCCACATTTTGGATATACATCCTGGTGTGGTCAACGTCTTGAAAGGGTACTTGGCTCTAGAGACCTAAATGCCTGTAGGTTACAACAACCACCTATTGTGAGTATACACTGTAGAAAAAGCTTAAATCCATTAGACTCAATCCCGTTAGTATGGGTGAACCGATGTAGGTCACAAAGGGAACTACTCTACCTCTTACCCCCATTTCATTTTCTACGTGCGTCATTTTTATGTTCTCACCTCCCTACGATTATCCCTTCTTTTTTTAGGGATTTAGCAGCCATTGCGCGTTCCAGGAAAGTAAAGATCAATCAAACTCGAGTGTACTTCACTAGGAGCCGAGCAAGAATGTCGGGTGACGAAGAGTTGTAGGGAAGGAACTTGACTCAAGAAGTGGACACAGTGAAAGAGAGAATGGATGAGATGGCCGCAGCTCAAACTCGTATTGAAGAAGCGTTGTTGGCATGAAAGAAGCGTTCACTATGTTGGCAGCGAATAGGACCACCATGGGAACCCAGAATGTCAATACCTCTGGAGTACCCACATTCATGGGAGTAGGGACCCATAACCATGTCAACGCAGAAAACGTGCACAACCAAGCATTAGGGTCGTTCACCATCCCAATAGGAATGGGTATGAAGCTATGGGCCACCATGGGGTTGAAAACCAGTATAACGGAGGTGGAGGTGGTGGAGTGCCACATGTAGAGTACGACACAGAGGAGGGGCACGATCAAGTGAAAGACAAGGCTAGGTAGTAATGGATGGAAAAGATGGAGGAAAAGATTAAGGCAATGCAGGGGCCTAGGAATTTTGGATCTTTGGGATTAGAGGAACTTTGTCCAACCTCAGAGGTAAAAATTCCTCCTGATTTCAAAGTCCCGGACTTCACAAAATACGATGGAAGCACTAACCCCATCGCACCTAAGGACCTATTGCACCAAAATGTCGGTATGGTCCAAAGACGAAATATTCCTCGTCAACTTTTTTCATGAAAGCTTGACCGGACCGACTTTAGAATGGTACATCCAGTTAGACCATTCGAAAATTGATGATTGGAAAGATCTTGCTGATGCTTTCATGAGCTAATACAGGTTCAACCTGGATACGGCTCCGACTCGTGAGCAGTTGGAAATACTGCAAAAGAAGAGCGAAGAGACCTTTAAGCAGTACGCTCAGAGGTGGAAAGCCCTTGCTGCGCAAGTTTAGCCGCCGCTCACCATGACTGAAACATGCTCTTATTTCTTGGGGACCTTGGGGACTCCTTATTTTGTAGCAATGGCTGGAGCTACATACAGAGACTTTGTTGACCTTATAGCTGCTGGAGAGAGAATTGAAATGTTGGCAAGAGCTGGAAAGTTGCCAGTAGAACAGACAGAGACCGGACAGTCAAAGAAGAATTTCCCACAAAAGAAAAAAGATCCAGAAGTGAGCCTTGTTCGAGCCACACCAAATTACTCCCACCAACATCTATAATATAACCATCCTCGTCCCAGAATGCCTTATCCATCATACCAAATCACCCCAAACACAAACCCATCACCCACATTATCATTTCCCGTGAACAACATTCCTGCTGCCTATCCTCGACCACGTCCAAACTACCAATACAATCGCCCAACCTATCACCAAACCCGACCCATATACCAAAACTCATGCCAAAATATAACATCCAACCTACCCCCATTTCCCAAGATATCCATCACCAATGTAGAACTATTCCAACGTTTGTATGACGCCCATCTGATTGCGGGAATTCCGGTGAAGCCGATAGAACCCCCATTTTTGGCTTGGTATAACCCAAATTCGACTTGTGAATTTCATATGGGAGCCGCAGGTCACTCTATCGAGGATTGTGAGGCTTTCAAGACCACCATTAGAAGGCTGATTGCTCATGGGAAATTGGATATCCAAGAAGAAAAAGGGTCAAATGTTGTCAACAACCCGCTCCCAAATCACAATAGGGGCAACTCAGTGAGTGTAGTAGGAGAAGATGAAAGGCCTGTCAAGAGTGTTTTGAAACTTCGAACACCCATGATAGAGATATGGGAGGGGTTACGAAAGACCAGGTATGAGACACTAGCACCGGTGAAATGAATGGTGAGATATGAAAAATATGATGAAGAGGACAAATGTGTATACCACCATGGTTGTGTAGGTCACGACATCAAAGATTGTTGGGATTTCAAGGCTCGAGTTCAAAGTTTAATGTCACTAGGGATAGTGCAAGCCAAAAGGTCAATGCCTCATGAGGAGATCGATGTTATAGAACCCTTTGTGCTTAGACTTCCACCACTCAGCCAGCCACTTGCGTCAGAAAAGGTTGTGGTGACTGTAAAAAAACCCACACCCCTTGCTTGCAAAGATACTCATGCAGTTCCCTGGAATTATGAGGCAAGAGTTGAAGTGGTGCAAGGTCCTTCAACATGCGAGACAGGCAAGCAAAGCAAGATTGACGAGACAATCACCAATATGGTGAGTGTCGGGGGAATAACCGGAAGTGGCCGATACTTTGGCCCAGGAGAGGTTGAAAAGAAAAAGAAAGAGAAAGGGAATGAGGTGGAAGAAAAAGAGCAACCTGAAGAAGAATTCTTGAAGATAATGAAGCAAAGTGAGTATGATGCGATGGAAAAACTGAGGAGAACTCCAGCCCAAATATCTTATTTTCCCTCATTCTAACTTTTGAGGCACATAGAAAAGATTTGTTGAACCCTGATGTTAGAGGAAGCTTTTGTCAAGCCTGATGTTACTCCTGAAAACATGATAAACATGGTCGATCCTATGCAGCGAGTTAACCTCATCACGTTCCCCGACGCTGAAATGGTATCTCGAGCAAAAAGGGACAATCGAGCCCTACATATCACCTTGACATGCCGGGGATTTGTAGTGGCCAAAGTGCTAATCGATGGTGGTTCAGCTTTGAATATCATGCCAGCGTCCACGTTGACTGCTCTAGCAATGGGAGAACAAGATTTAACGCCTCAGTCGATAACAGTTCGGGCTTTTGATGGGTCTAAGAGAGGCATTCTCGGTGAAATAGTACTACCATTGGAAATTGGCCTAAGTGTGTTTCACGTATTGTTCCAAGTCATGGCAATTGAGTCAACATATACTATGCTATTAGGACGACAATGGATCCACGAAGCGGGGGCAGTACCTTCCACTCTACATCAGAGGGTTAAATATGTAGAAAACGGGTCTGTTATCACGATTCGCGGTGAAGAAGAGATTATGGTCTCAAAACCTATGTCCCTTCCATATGTGGATAACACTGATGAAGAAGGAACGAATATGTGCCACAGTTTTGAGGCAGATAAGCTGGGAGTTGAGGAAAAAGGTTTTCCAGTTGGTAATGTGAATCAGGTGGCAACACGAATCATGGCAAAGAGTGGCTACGAAGAAGGGAAAGGCTTCGGTCGTTATCTACAAGGAATTAGTGATCCTATATTCTTGCAAAAGAAGTCAGCCATGTCTGGGATTGGATATAAAGACAACCTTGAAGCAAAGTTCAAAGCTTTGACAATTGGTAAAAGGGAGACACAATTAATCCCTCACTTGAAGGATACGTTTCCCGCTCCCGCCGAAGTGATTTCACCTGAGAATGCTGCTTGTGCACCAAACCGGCCAGCATTCAACATGCTGGATGATGAAAGCTCAAGGGCATATGGCATCATCCACCCCACCACCAATCAAGAACCGCTGAGCAATTGGCAGGCTGAACCAGTTGTTGATGTTGTTGCTTTCATGTAATCGTTTTCTTGTACTGTATTAGCCGACTGAGGCTATAAGACTTATGTTATTTTGCTTGAGATATGAATTTAATGAATCTACATGCATTCCTATCCATTTGTTCTGTTTTGTCTTATTCCTTCAAAATCCTTACTCTTCAATTATGCTTTTGTTTCCCATTTTCTTTCTATTATTCTCTTTCCGATTTCCATGAATTGTTCTCCAGGGACTCACATTTCACTAAAATTTTGCCTCATTATGGGAATATCAAGAACCTGTTGTTTGATTCCTTTGCGACCTCCGATGGAAATTGTTCTGAGTTGGATGAAGATGACGAAGTTGTTAAAGAGTTCACTGAACTTTTGGACTCAACTGAAAAAGAGTTTGATTTGAACGAAGAGACAGAGGAAATGATCAATCTGGGGACTAAGGAGGATAAGAAAGAGTTAAAATTGGTAGACAATCCAGAACGTGAAGAAATGATTGCTTTGTTCAGAGAATATCTTGATGTCTTTGCATGGTCTTGTAAAGATATGCTTGGCCTGGACCCAGAAATAGCAGCACATAAGATTCCACTTTATCCAGATGCAAAACCCAAGAAGCAGAAGTTGAGAAGGATGCGCCCGGATATGTCATTGAAAATCAAAGAGGAGGTGGTCAAGATGTGGGAGGCCGGATTTTTGGAGGTTTCAGTACACCCGGAATGGGTAGCTAACATCGTCCCGGTACCCAAGAAGAATGGAAAAGTTAGAGTGTGCGTGGATTATCGAGACCTGAATCAGGCTAGTCCGAAGGATGATTTTCCTCTCCCACATATCGACGTGCTTGTTGACAATACTGCTAAGAACCACAGGTTTTCGTTTATGGATGGATACTCTGGATATAACCAAATCCTTATGGATGTTGAAGATAAGGCAAAGACCACGTTCATCACCCCATGGGGGACATTCTGCAATAAAGTAATGCCTTTTGGGTTAAAGAATGCTGGGGCTACTTACCAACGTGCCATGGTTACCCTTTTTCATGACATGATGCATAAATAGATTGAAGTATATGTGGATGATATGGTTGCAAAATCAAAGGAAGATGAAAGTCATGTAGAAGTATTGCGAAAGCTATTTGAAAGGCTCCGAAAACATAAGTTGCGGCTGAATCCTAACAAGTGCATTTTTGGGGGATCGTCAAGAAGGTTACTCGGTTTTATCGTGAGTAGAGAAGGGATAAGGGTGGATCCTGACAAAATAAAGGCTATCCAAGAAATGCCAACTCCCAAGACTGAACGAGATGTAAGGAGTTTTCTGGGGAGACTCAATTACATTGCTAGATTCATTGCCAACTTGACTAGCACGTGTGAGCCTATATTCAAGTTACTAAGGAAGAACCAACTAGGGGAATGGGATGAAGAATGTCAAGAAGCATTTGACAAGATAAGAGCTTATCTGTCGAGTCCTCCTATTTTAGTACCCCCAACACCAGGACGCCTTTTGATTCTGTATTTGACAGTGCTGCCATCATCCCTAGGGGCAATGCTTGGACAACACGATGCATCAGGAAAGAAAGAGCAAGCAGTCTATTATTTGAGCAAGAAGTTCAACGATTGTGAGACTCGCTGTGCGACAATTAAGAAAACGTGTTGTGCTCTAGTCTGGACTTCAAGAAGACTTCGCCAGTACATGTTGTACTACACTACATGGTTGATTTCGCGATTTGACCCACTAAAGTACATATTTGAAAGCCCTCATGTTTCTCTAAGGGTGTCGAAATGGCAAGTGATCTTGTCAGAGTTTGATATCAAGTATGTGACGTGAAAATCGATTAAAGGGAGTACTATTGCTGATCATTTGGCTGAAAATCCTCTGGAAGAAGGGCAATCGTCAAACCAGGAAAAGGTAGATGAAGAAATCATGGATGTTGAAAAGGAAGACGAAGGATGGAAGATGTACTTCGATGGGGCAGTAAATATGTATGGAAATGGCATAGGGGCAGTCGTGGTATCACCAAGTGGAAAGCAATATCCGGTGGCTATCAAGTTGAATTTCGAAGGCACAAACAATATCGCAGAATACGAGGCATGTGCAAGTGAGCTATTGGTTGCAATTGACCTCGGTGTGAAACGATTGGAGCTTTTTGGAGATTCGGCCCTTATTATTTATCAAGTGAAGGGTAAGTGGCAAACTAAGGACTCAAAATTGATGCCTTATCAAAAGCATCTAACTCAGCTAATAACAAGGTTTGAAGAGATAACATTCTCCCATTTGACTCGGGATAAGAATCAGTTTGCCGATGCCTTGGCTACTTTGGCGGCGATGTTTAAATTGAACATCAATGCCGAGGTTCAACCCATCCACATAAAGGTGAAAGATGAGTTGGCCTACTGTGCTAATGTAGAAGGGGAGTCAGACGATGAACCATGGTATTATGATATAAAACGGTATATTCAACACGAAGAATACCCAGATGGTGCAAGTGAAGTGAACAAGAAAACCATCAGAAAATTGGCAATAACATTTTTCTTGGGTGGAGAAATCCTCTACAAACGAAGTCAAGATGGAACGCTACTGAGATATGTAGATGCTCGGGAAGCCAGGCAAATCATGATTGATGTTCATGAAGGGATCTATGGGACACATGTGAATGGTCACATGATGGCCCGTAAGATAATGAGAAGTGGATTCTATTGGTCCACTATGGAGACATACTGCATAGCGTATGTGTGAAAATGCCTCAAATGCCAGTTGTACGCAAATCGGGTCAATACACCTCCTTTTCCTCTGCACAATCTAACAAGTCCTTGGCCATTCTCAATGTGGGGAATAGATGTCATTGGACCAATTAATCCGAAAGCTTCAAATGGGCATTGATTTATATTGGTGGCAAAAGATTATTTCACTAAATAGATAGAGGCGTCTTCCTATGCCAGCATTTCCCAGAAGGTGTTTGTCAAGTTCCTCAAAAGGGATATTATATGCCACTATGGGATTCTTGGAAGGATCATTACAGATAATGCACCCAATCTTAATGGCGGAGAAGTACAAAGATTGTGTGAAAACTTCAAGATCAAACATCACAATTCAACTCTCTATAGACCACAAATGAATGGTGCAGTGGAAGCAGCTAATAAGAACATCAAAAAAATCATTGCCAAGATGGTGGTTAATTACAAAGATTGGCATGAAATGTTACCTTATGCTCTACACGCTTATCGTACTAACATGCGATCAAGCACTAGGGCAACACCATTTTCTTTGGTGTATAGGATGGAAGCAGTATTTCCCATTGAAGTAGAAATCTCGTCCCTAAGGGTATTGATGGAGGCAGAATTAGAGGAGTCAGAATGGGTAAAAGCCTGATATGAGCAGTTAAACATGATTGAAGAAAAGAGACTTGCAGCTATTTGTCATGGGCAATTGTACCAGAGTAGAATGGCCAGAGCCTTCAACAAGAAAGTTCGCCCAAGAGAATTTCAACCAGGAGATTTGGTTTTGAAGAAAGTACTACCTCATCAGGAGGATGCGCGGGGAAAATGGGCACCTAGCTATGATGGTCCTTATATGGTCAAACATGCATTTTCTGGAGGAGCCCTGATTCTCCTGGGCATGGAATGACATGAACTGTCAAAGCCGATAAATTTAGACACTGGTAAGAAGTTTTATGCCTAAAAAAAAGTGATAATAAACGCCCGCTAGATTGAAAACCCGAAAGGGCGGTCTAGGAAAAAGTTAGGGTAAGTGAAAGCCTGCGAGATTGAAAACCCGAAAGGGCAGTCTAGGCAAAAGTTAAGGCAAAGAAAGAAAAGAAATGGTATAGTGGTTAAATCGGCCTGAGAATCTCGGGGCAAGCTTACAATGGAGCAATATGATGATTGTAACGATCCAAATGTTTGGGAGCAGCCACCAATTTTATTATATTTAGGAAAAATTGGAAAAACCTCAAAAATAATGATCTTTGATAACCATACTGAGTTCGGGAATCGATTGTGCGTGGAGAAGGGTGGAGACTAAACCCCACAACACCTCCATCACGCCTGTCCTATGACAGTTACCCAAATTGATTGTGCAAACTAATAAGTTTTAAAATATTTGTTTCACCCCAAAATTAAATAAAATTATTACTAAGTGTAAAAATGAATATTGAAAAAAAGAAACTAAATTAGAAAAATTTAAATTTGACTTGACGGGGTTGACCCGCTCCTACATATCCTCCGGTGCAATGAGGAACTCAAAAGTCACGTAGTTCTTCTAGAAAATATTTGTGTGTTGGTTTGATTTTAATTTTTTAAGGGTTTAAGATCACCAAGTCGTCACGACTCAAGTGTCATAAACTGGGGATTAACAAGATGTCACATCTCAGCTAATCCCATTTTGTTCTAAAAAAATAACTTTTTTTATTTAATGGCATTAAACAGAATAGTAAATTATGTATGATAAATTAAAATTTAGTTGAGTAAAGTTGTCTTAATTTGACTACTAATAATAACAATATAACTAATTATTATGAAAATAAAATAGATCAAATAAAATAAAAAAACTAAATAGAATAAATGAAAAAAATAAAAATAAATAAATAAATACTAAACACACACCCACACACACGTATCACACACACACACACTATTTCACTAAACCTAAAAACTCACACACACAAGTTTAGATAGAAGAAAGGCAGCAGCTACAAAAATGAAGGGAAGTAAGGAAAGGGGGGCGACTAAAGAGGTGGAGAGAAGAAAAATGGAGAGCGTAGAGAGAGAAAGGGAGGCAGCCGCGGCGAGGAGGGGAAAAGGGGGAAGAAGTGTGGCGGCGAGGAGGGGAAAGGGGATGCGGCCGTCGCGCGCCAGTCCCCAGCCGCGCATGGCCGCTAGCACTAGGGACAAAGAGAGAGAGAGAGAGAGAGAGAGAGGGAGAGGGGGAGGAAAGGGAGGTGCGCCGCAAGCAAGGAAGAGGGGGGACGGTGCTAATGGGGGAGATCGTGAATTGGAGGGGAAAAAGAAAACAGAAATGAGAGAAAAGGTTGGGGGAGAGGTGCGGGTGTACAGCCATGAGGGAAAGGGGAGACGCGGCCGTCGCACGCCATCCTTGACCGCGCGCGGCCGCAAACGAGAGGGAGGTGGAGAGGGCTCAAGAAAGAAAAAGAAAGGAAAAAGGGGGGTGTCACGCCGAGGAGGGGAGGAAGGAGATCGCGAACGAGAGAGAGGAGAGGGGGAGAGGGAGACGCAAGAGGGAGAGAGGCCAAATCTTATTCTCTTCTCCTCTTTTCTTTGTCTTCTCTGTTTCTTCCTCTTCTCTGTTTCTTCCTCTGTTCCTTTTTTTTTATTTTGTTTCAATTTGGTTAATTAGGGCTTCAATGTGGAGCCTCTAATTCTTTGGTTGGTGATAGAAAATGCCCAGAAAATTTTTTCTGTTCTCCTCTTTGTGATTCTGTTGTTGTTGTATTTATGTTGTTGAGGGGTCCTAATGAGACAATGGTTGCTGACCCTTGTATTATCCATTTGTTGCAGGGATGGTTGCTGGTTGCAGAGGATGCAGGATAGTGCCTGCAAAGCTGTTTGGTCTTGACCAAAATGGAAAACAGGCTAAGAACATGGAGAAGGAGATCTTGGTTTCACCCTCAAAATGTCTCTGTTGGTGCTGTTGGTTGCTGTTGGTGTGGCAGGGCAGTGACATGCGATGCCCCTCTCCCTGTTTTTCTTTTCTCTCTTTTTTTTTTTGTTTGTTTCTGTTTTGTTTTGTTATTTTGTAAATTTAGACCTATAATGGACTGTTATGGACTGTAGGACTCATTGTATTTTTGTATTTTTTTTTTGGACATGTAATGGACATTGTTAGTATTTTGGGCTTGTGGTTTGTGACTTGGGCCAAGGCCAACAATGAGTTTAGATGTGGACCAATGATCCAATAATAAAGCATAAATTCAGATTTTCGGATTTCTCATTTTTAACAAAATAAAATTGAACAAAAGTGAGATAACACACTCAAATAAAGGCTGAAAAAATATTTTTTTTTTGTGATTTTTCTTAAAAAAAATAAAATACCCGGTCAAAATTGGGTGTTCACAGTTGCCCCTCTGTACTTACTTTTTCACTATGTGATATGATAAACTATGGTTGGCATCATAGTGAGAAATAAGTATAGATATATGAACCACAATTTTGGCCGGTAATGCATGAAAGCGACACACTATGAGACTGTCGAGAGAAATAAAACAGGCAGGGGACTGAACCGCCTTGCCTAGGAGAGAATAACATATGCAACTGTCGGAACCTCCTCGGTACACAATAAATAAAATTGGGTAGTGGACTAAATCGTCTCACCCAAGCAAACAGGCAAATAAACGGGTAGTGGACTGAATCGACTCCCTCAGCAAGCAAGAAATAAACGGGTAGTGGACTGAACCGACTCCCTCAACAAGCAAGAAATAAACGGGTAGTGGACTGAACCGACTCCCTCAACAAACGGGTAGTGGACTGAACCGACTCCCTCAACAAGCAAGAAATAAACGGGTAGTGGACTGAACCGACTCCCTCAGCAAACAAGAAATAAACGGGTAGTGGACTGAACCGACTCCCTCAGCAAGCAAGAAATAAACGGGTAGTGGACTGAACAGACTCCCTCAAAAGAAAAAGGATACGCAGGGGATGGAACTGTCTTGCCCAGAAGGAAATTAAACGTCCAAATGTCAGAACCTCCTCGGCATACCAGAAACAGAATGGGAAGGCGACTGAACCGCCTCCCTCAGCAGACTAGAAATAGATTGGGTAGTCACATTTTGACTTACGTGGGTGTTTTTTTACAGGATCTGAGCCATTGTGACGAACCAGGAAGCTTCGATCAACAAACTCTCGTCATCTTGTTTTCACCAATTCCCCGCAGGAACATCGGTTGTATACTTTTCTTATCCCCTTATCGATCTCTGCAACTTCACTCTTTGTTTGTAGCCACCTGGCACATCTTTACTCGAAACGGCCAGGGATTTTTTTATTTATTTATCCATTGAGGAGTTGTTAACGTAATCGTCCAAAGTATTGTTACACTTGAGTTATTTTACTGGAGACATAATTTAACAAATGAAGCATGAATGCAAGAATGGATGCAAATAGGAGAAATAATTTGTGAATTGAATTGATGTGGAACTTTGATACAAATTTTCAAGGAAAGAAAAGCACTAAAACAGTAGGAAAGGGGAAAGATGATCACAATAAGAAATTTCACATCAAATTTGCCCCAGTATGGGTCATTTGATTCCCTATCTAAATCCCTTTTGACCCTGGAGATGGCTAATCATACTGAAGTTGACTAACGTAGCTAACCATCATCATATTGCCCCATTGTAAGCTTGCCCCGAGATTCTGCGATATTGTTTGTGCATTCGAAATTCAACTTGATAGCCACCAGATATTGCTTTCCACTTGGTGATACCACGACTTCCCCTATGCCATTTCCATACATATTTACTGCCCCATCAAAGTACATCTTCCATCCTTCGTCTTCCTTTTCAACATCCATGATTTCTTCATCTACCTTTTCCTGGTTTGACGATTGCCCTTCTTCCAGAGGATTTTCAGCCAAATGATCAGCAATAGTACTCCCTTTAATCGATTTTCACGTCACATACTTGATATCAAACTCTGACAAGATCACTTGCCATTTCGACACCCTTAGAGAAACATAAGGGCTTTCAAATATGTACTTTAGTGGGTCAAATCGCGAAATCAACCATGTAGTGTAGTACAACATGTACTGGCGAAGTCTTCTTGAAGTCCAGACTAGAGCACACCACGTTTTCTCAATTGTCGTACAGCGAGTCTCACAATCGTTGAACTTATTGCTCAAATAATAGACTGCTTGCTCTTTCTTTCCTGATGCATCGTGTTGTCCAAGCATTGCCCCTAGGCATAATGGCAGCACTGTCAAATACAGAATCAAAGGGCGTCCTGGTGTTGAGGGTACTAAAATAGGAAGACTCGACAGATAAGCTCTTATCTTGTCGAATGCTTCTTTACATTCTTCATCCCATTCCCCTGGTTGGTTCTTCCTTAGTAACTTGAATATAGGCTCACACGTGCTAGTCAAGTTGGCAATGAATCTAGCAATGTAATTGAGTCTCCCTAGAAAACTCCTTACTTCTCGTTCAGCTTGGGAGTTGGCATTTCTTGGATAGCCTTTATTTTGTCAGGATCCACCTTATCCCTTCTCTACTCACGATAAAACCGAGTAACCTTCCTGACGATCCCCAAAAAATGCACTTGTTAGGATTCAGCCACAACTTATGTTTTCTGAGCCTTTCAAATAGCTTTCGCAATACTTCTACATGACTTTCATCTTCCTTTGATTTTGCAACCATATCATCCACATATACTTCAATCTCTTTATGCATCATGTCATGAAAAAGGGTAACCATGGCACGTTGGTAAGTAGCCCCAGCATTCTTTAACCCAAAAGGCATTACTTTATAGCGTAATGTCCCCATGGGGTGATGAACGTGGTCTTTGCCTTATCTTCAACATCCATAAGGATTTGGTTATATCCAGAGTATCCATCCATAAACGAAAAACCGTGGTTCTTAGCGATTGTCAACAAGCACGCCGATATGTGGGAGAGGAAAATCATCCTTCTGACTAGCCTTGATTCAGGTCTCGATAATCCACGCACACTCTAACTTTTCCATTCTTCTTGGAGTGCAGGACGATGTTAAATACCCATTCGGGTGTCTTTGAAACCTCCAAAAATCCGGCCTCCCACATCTTGACCACCTCCTCTTTGATTTTCAATGACATATCCGGGCGCATCCTTCTCAACTTCTGCTTCTTGGGTTTTGCATCTGGATAAAGTAGAATCTTATGTGCTGCTATTTCTGGGTCCAGGCCAAGCATATCTTTACAAGACCATGCAAATACATCAAGATGTTCTCTGAACAAAGCCATCATTTCTTCACGTTCTGGATTGTCTACCAATTTTACCTTTTTCTTATCCTCCTTAATCCCCAGATTGATCATTTCCTCTGTCTCGTCGTTCAAACCAAACTCTTTTTCAGTTGAGTCCAGAAGTTCAGTGGACTCTTTGACAACTTCGTCATCTTCATCCGACTCTGAACAATTCCCATCGGAGGTCGCAAAGGAATCAAACAACAGGTTCTCATTATTCCCATAATGACGCAAAGTTTTAGTGAAATGTGAGTCCCTGGAGAACAATTCATGGAAATCGGAAAGAGAATAATAGAAAGAAAATGGGAAACAAAAGCATAATTGAAGAGTAAGGATTTTGAAGGAATAAGACAAAACAGAACAAATGGATAGGAATGCATGCAGATTCATTAAATTCATGTCTCAAGCAAAATAACATAAGTCTTATAGCCTCAGTCGGCTAATACAGTACAAGAAAACGATTACATGAAAGCAACAACATCAACAACTGGTTCAGCCTGCCAATTGCTCAGCGGTTCTTGATTGGTGGTGGGGTGGATGATGCCATATGCCCTTGAGCTTTCATCATCCAACATGTTGATTGCTGGCCGGTTTGGTGCACAAGCAGCATTCTCAGGTGAAATCACTTCAACAGGAGCGGGAAACGTATCCTTCAAGTGAGGGATTAGTTGTGTCTCCCTTTTACCAATTGTCAGAGCTTTGAACTTTGCTTCAAAGTTGTCTTTATAGCTGATCCCAGACATGTCTGACTTCTTTTGCAAGAATATATGATCACGAATTCCTTGTAGGTGACGACCCAAGCCTTTCCTTTCTTCATAGCCACTTTTTGCCATGATTCGTGTTGCCACCTGATTCACATTACCAACTGGCGAACCTTTTTCCTCACCTCCCAGCTTATCTGCCTCGAAACTGTGGCACAGATTCGTTCCTACTTCATCAGTGTTATCCACATATAGAAGGGACATAGGTTTTGAGACCATAATCTCTTCTTCACTGCGAATTGTGATAACAGACCCGTTTTCTACATATTTAACCCTCTGGTGTAGAGTGGAAGGTACTGCCCCCGCTTCGTGGATCCATGGTCGTCCTAATAGCATAGTATATGTTGACTCAATTGCCATGAGTTTGGGGGTAGGTTGGATGTTCTATTTTGGCCTGAGTTTTGGTATAGGGGTCGGGTTTGGTGATAGGTTGGGCGATTGTATTGGTAGTTTGGACGTGGCTGAGGATAGGCAACAGGAATGTTGTTCACGGGATATGATGGTACGGGTGATGGGTTTGTGTTTGGGGTGATTTGGTATGATGGATAAGGCATTCTGGGACGTGGATGATTATATTGTGGATTTTGGTGAAAGTAATTTGGTGTGGCTCGAACAAGGCATACTTCTGGATCTTTTTTCTTTTGTAGGAAATTCTTCTTTGACTGTCCGGTCTCTGTCTGCTCTATTGGCAACTTTCCGGCTCTTGCCAACATCTCAATTCTTTCTCCAACAGCTATAAGGTCAGCAAAGTCTTTGTATGTAGCTCCAGCCATTGCTGCAACATAAGGAGTCCCCAAGGTCCCCAAGAAATAAGAGCATGTTTCAGTCATGGTGAGCGGTGGCTGGACTTGTGTAGCAAGGGCTCTCCACCTCTGAGCGTACTGCTTAAAGGTCTCTTCACTCTTCTTTTGCAGTATTCCCAACTGCTCACGAGTCGGAGCCATATCCAGGTTGAACCTGTATTGGCTCATGAAGGCATCAGCAAGATCCTTCCAACCATCAATTTTTGATTGGTCTAACTGGATGTACCATTCTAAAGCCGGTCCGGTCAAGCTTTCATGAAAAAAGTTGACGAGGAATTTTTCATCTTTAGACCATATCGACATCTTGGTGCAATAGGTCCTTAGGTGCAGCAGGGGATTAGTGCTTCCATTGTATTTTATGAAGTTTGGGACTTTGAAATCACGAGGAATTATCACCTCTGAGGTTGGGCAAAGTTCCTCTAATCCCAAAGATCCAAAATTACTAGGCCCCTGCATCGCCTTAATCTTTTCCTCCATCTTTTCCATCCATTTCTCCCTAGCCTTGTCTTTTCGTACTGATGCGTGCCCCTCCTCTGTGTCGTACTCCACATGTGGCATTCCACCACCTCCACCTCCGTTATGCTGGTTTTCAACCCCATGGTGGCCCATAGCTTGATATCTCATCCTATTGGGATGGTGAACGACCCTAATGCTTGGTTGTGCATGTTTTCCGTGTTGACATGGTTATGGGCTCCTACTCCCATAGAAGTGGGCATTCCAAAGGTATTGACATTCGGGGTTCCCATGGTGGTCCTATTTACTGTCAACATAGTGGCCAATAACGCCTCTTCAATGCGAGTCTGAGCAGCGGCTATCTCATTCATTCTTTCTTTTACTGTGTCCATTTCCTGAGTCAAGTTCCTCCCTTGCAACTCATCATCACCCGACATTCTTGCTCGGTTCCTAGTGAAGTACACTCGAGTTTGATTGATCTTTACTTTACTGGAACGCGCAATGGCTGCTAAATCCCTGTTTTCCATAAAAACAAAATTTGTTTATTTATTTATTTAAACAAAATTTGATTACCCCTTATTATGGATTTGTTGAAGAATTGTGAAGGGTTGTTCTTGAAATCTGGAGCGAGTATCTTTGGTTCGACCTTCGAAAAATTAAGTGACAAGGTTTATGAATAAGAGACATGGAATCACGAAGGAGAAAAACATAGTAGACTTTCATTTCATGCATAAGTAGAACATAGTGTTCAAGTACAACTCAGATACATCAATTTTCCCTAATGCTTCTGATCAATTTTTCAACCTCATTAACTAACTCTTTACAAACATCAATCAGATCAATTGCTTCGTGCGGAGTAATGAGAGGGTTAACTGCTGCATCTGCACGGCGGACAAATTTGGGGATCCTTTCAATTTCCCTCAACCTGCGAGCCCAATGGCTGAACTCCTGCCTGGCATGTGAATGGTTCTCCTCAGCGTTCCTTATTAGCCCCATATAGTGATTTCTTTCCATTGCCCAATCTCTGATCTCTTCATTCTTCTATGTGATGGTTGCCCGCTACATTTTGATCACCTCCCTGACCTCATGCTTGTCATTCTTGATTCTTGCTTCATATTCAGCAATTATGTCCTTCATTTGCATGTCGAGGGTGTTCAGATGCTGCTGGGTTTCCACCTGACTTTCCTTAAGGTTCATGATTTCTCCCCTAAGTTGCCAGTTTTCTTCTAGCAAATCTTCCCTTTCTTTCAAGAGCATTTCTATCTCCCCATGCTTCTTCTCAAGATGCCCCTGATACCCTCTTATCGCTTCTTCAAAAGCTTGGTCATCAGTCCTTCTAGTTATTTCAAACTGGGTAGCTTGCTCCTCTAGCTGGCTTTTGAGGGTGTTCAATTTCTGTCTCATCTCCACATGAGTCTTTCTCAACTGCTCATTTTCTCCTATGATCCTATCTCGTTCGGCATCTCGAAGCCTTAACTCCTCATTTGCAGACCTTAGACAATCCATGGTTCTATCCTTGGAATCTCTCTTCCAATGATTGGGCTTTCTCTTTATGCTCCAGCTTCAAGGCTTCAAAGGCTGAATGAACCTCTCTTAATTTGACCTCCAGCGTGTTCTTCTCGGCTTCTACCTTGGCCAACTTCCCTTTCGGTTCTTTCATCTCTTCGCTTTCCTCCAGGACTGTGTCTGTTTCTGGTTGGTTGCTGGGATCCAGCTTGTGAAATGGCAGTTTGATTTGTTCCACTCTATCTCGCACCCACTGCTTATAACTGTCCTTAGCCCCGCAACTTCTGCGCCCTAAATCCTTTCCCTTACGGGTGAATTTCCCCCATGCTTGATAAATTCTATCGAGCATCCTTTTATCTTTTAAGTCGGTCATAAAAGGAATTGCCGAACCTTCAGTAGGTGAGCCCATCACCGGATAACACAATTGGCGTAATGCTAGACTTGGGTTGTAATTGATGCATCCCAAGGTCCCTACTAATGGTACATTCGGGAATTGCCGAACCTTCAGTAGGTGAGCCCATCACCGGATAACACAATTGAGAGTCACAAAAACTTGCACCCATTCCTTAGCTTCACGATTCTTTAAACCCAACCTCCTCAGATCGACGATGGGATAATAGGATTCATAACCTCTTTGGAAAACATGTGTTGTCAATGACAAATACAATATCGGTATGCAACATAAGATCTTTTTTCCTTTCTTCTGATGGCAGAAATTCATAGTGTAGTATATATCTGCAAGGATTGCGAATGTTGAGCTCTCCCCTCGGCACTTATGAGCCATAAACACGTCCATCGCAGCAGGGCCCACTAAGTCACCACCACTCGCGAACAGAACCAAGTCATAAATTGATAGAGCCAGTAGATCTGTGAGGGTGTCCCAGTCTTCGTTCGCAACCAAATTGTTCATCAGTTCTTCCAAGCATACCCTTGGGATCCCATCAGGAGTTTTCTCGTTTGGTTTCTTATTGTTCAACTGATTTGGGTCAACTCCCAATGCTTTAGCAACAGTCTCAATGAGGGGTAATTTCCACGGAAGTGGTATGGCTTCCCTTTATTCAAAGGTTGCCCCACAATTCGAGAAAATTCTTCAAGAGTAGGGGCCAACTGAAAGTTAGAGAAAGTGAAACACCTCAGCAGGGGATCATAATATTTAGCCAGCGCGAAAACCGCCTCTACCTAAACATTCACACTTAGCAAGTCCAAAATATTCCCGTATCTTTTCTTAAATTTGGACCTCGTCTTATCAGGCAATATCTGGGCAAAAGCTTTCAAACCGTCCACTTTTGGCTCTTGAACCTTCAACTTAAAAGTCTTCCTTGTTGCTGGCACTCCTTTCTCAGTTGTGGATTCCATGTCTTTCTTCTTTTTTTTTTTTTTTGCTCAAAGATACTCGCTACCAGATTCAGAACTTTGGTTCTCCAACAAATTTACCTGAAAAAGAAGGGATAATTGTAGGGAGGTGAGATCATAAGAAAAATGACGCATGTAAAAATGAAATGGGGGTAAGAGGTAGAGTAGCTCCCTTTGTGACCTACACCGGTTCACCCATACTAACGGGCCTGAGTCTAATGGATTTAAGCTTTTTCTACAGTGTATACTCACAATAGGTGGTTGTTGTAACCTACAGGCATTTAGGTCTCTAGAGCCAAGTACCCTTTCAAGATGTTGACCACACCAGGATGTATATCCAAAATGTGGGCACCCACAAAAGAGTCGCACTCTAGATGAGGAATTCATGGTAGCCACACAAGAAGTGCATCCGAAATGGCTTCCACTACACAACCTCTTACTAACTTAGGCTTCATTCAGGCCTGGGTATAGGGCCCCATCCAAAGTGTGTGTTCAAAGTGTAAGTGTGGTGTGTCAAGGGAGCATACAAACCTCGAACCCTAAAAACAAAAATAAAAATCAGCCCAAACCTACAATGTAATCCATGAAACAAAAGCACAAAAATATAAGGTGTCTTCTAACCTAGGGTTCAATATTCACAAAAATAATTAAGTAAAAATAAACATATATACAAACATGTGAAATATAACAAATAAGCAAATAAAATAATACTAATAAAAGAAAACAATAAATATATATATACCAATAAAAGGAAGCATATTAGTTTATATTAGCATTTAAACGTATAAATAAGTAAAAAAATAGATCATTCAACTAAAAGAATCACCTAAAAATACGAAGAAAAGAAAAATAGTAAAAATAAAAAAATAAAATAAAATAAAATAAAAGAGTGAAACAAACTAGATATGCACAACCAAACAAAATGGGTTTGATTCTCAAACATCCCCAGTGGAGTCGCCATCTGTAAGATCCAAAGGTTTGGGAGCCGCCACCAATTTTATTATATTTAGGAAAAATTGGAAAAACCTCAAAAATAATGATATTTGAAAACCATACTGAGTTCGGGAATCGATTACGCTTGGAGAAGGGTGGAGACTAAACCCCACAACACTTCCATCACGCCTATCATATGACAGTTACCCAAATTGATTGTGCAAACTATTAAGTTTTTAAAATATTTGTTTCACCCCAAAATTAAATAAAATTAATACTAAGTGTAAAAATGAATATTAAAAAAAAGAAACTAAATTAGAAAAATTTAAATTTGACTTGACGGGGTTGACCCGCTCCTACGTATCCTCCGGTGCAATGAGGAACTCAAAAGTCACGTAGTTCTTCTAGAAAATATTTGTGTGTTGGTTTGATTTTAATTTTTTAAGGTTTTAAGATCACCAAGCCGTCACGACTCAGGTGTCATAAACTGGGGATTAACAAGATGTCATATCTCAGCTAATCCCATTTTGTTCTTAAAGTTAAAAAAATAACTTTTTATTTATTTAATGGCATCAAAACAGAATAGTAAATTATGTATGATAAATTAAAATTTAGTTGAGTAAAATTGTCTTAATTTGACTACTAATAATAACAATATAACTAATTATTATGAAAATAAAATAGATCAAATAAAATAAAACAAAAATAAAAAAACTATATAGAATAAATGAAAATAAACAATTAAATAAATACTAAACACACACCCACACACACTCACACACACACACACTATTTCAATAAACCTAAAAACTCACACACACACGTTTAGATAGAAGAAAGGCAGCAGCCACAAAAATGAAGGGAAGTAAGGAAAGGGGGCGACTGAAGAGGTGGAGAGAAAAAAATGGAGAGCGTCGAGAGAGAAAGGGAGGCAGCACATGAGGAAGGGAAAAAGGGGGAAGAGGTGCGGCGGCAAGGAGGGGAAAGGGGATGTGGCCGTCGCGCGCCAGTCCCCGGCCGAGCGGCCACGAGCGCTAGGGAAGAAGAGAGAGAGAGACGGGGAGGAAAGGGAGGTGCGCCGCGAGCAAGGAAGAGGGGGGATGATGTTGATGGGGGAGATCGCGAATTGGAGGGGAAAAAGAAAAGAGAAGTGAGAGAAGAGGTTGGGGGAGAGGTGCGGGTGTATAGCCATGAGGGAGAGGGGAGACGCGGTCGTCGCGCACCATCCTTGGCCGCGCGTGGCCGCAAACGAGAGGGAGGTGGAGAGGGAGCAAGAAAGAGAAAAAAAAAAAAGGAAAAAGGGGGGTGTCACGCCGAGGAGGGGAGGAAGGAGATCGCGAACGGGAGAGAGGAGAGGGGGAGAGGGAGAGAGGCCAAACCTTCTTCTCTTCTCCTCTTTTCTTCTTCTTCTCTGTTTCTTCTTCTTCTCCGTTTCTTCCTCTGTTCTTTTTTTATTATTATTTCTCTGTGTTTGTTTCAATTTGGTTAATTAGGACTTCAATGTGAAGCCTCTAATTCTTTGGTTGGTGATAGAAAATGCCCAGAAATTTTTTTCAGTTCTCCTCTTTGTGATTCTGTTATTGTTGTATCTATGGAGTTGAGGGGTCCTAATGAGACAATGGTTGCTGACCCTTGTCTTGGCCATTTGTTGCAGGGATGGTTGGTGGTTGCAGAGGATGCAGGATAGTTCCTACAAAGTTGTTTGGTCTTGACCAAAATGGGAAACAGGCTAAGAACATGGAGAAGGAGACCTTGGTTTCACCCTCAAAATGTCTATGTTGGTGTTGTTGGTTGTTGTTGGTGTGGCAGGGCAGTGACATGCACTGCCCCTCTCCCTTTTTTTTTCTCTCTATTTTTTTGTTTGTTTCTGTTTTGTTTTGTTATTTTGTAAATTTGGACCTATAATGGACTGTTATGGACTGTAATGGACTTATTGTATTTTTGCAATTTTTTTTTGGACATGTAATGGACATTGTTAGTATTTTGGGCTTGCGGTTTGTGACATTTTTTTTTAACTTGGGCCAAGGCCAACAATGAGTTTAGATGTGAACCAATGATCCAATAATAAAGCATAAATTCAAATTTTCGGATTTCTCATTTTTAACAAAATATAAAATTGAACAAAAGTGAGATAACACCCTCAAATAAAGGCTGAAAAAATATTTTTTCTTTTTGTGATTTTTCTTAAAAAAAATAAAATACCCGGTCAAATTTGGGTGTTCACAATGATGGTTAGCTACGTCAGTCAACATCAGTATGATCAGTCATCTCCAGGGTCAACAGGGATCTAGATAGGGAATCAAAGGACCTATACTGGGGCAAATTTGATGTGAAATTTCTTATTGTGATCATCTTTCCCCTTTCCTACTGTTTTAGTGCTTCTCTTTCCTTGAAAATTTGTATCAAAGTTCCACATCAATTCAATTCACAAATTATTCCTCCTATTTGCATCCATTCTTGCATTCATGCTTCATTTGTTAAATTATGTCTCACGTAAAATAACTCAAGTCTAACAATACTTTGGGACGATTACGTTAGCAACTCCTCAATGGATAAATAAATAAAAAAATCCCTGGCCGTTTCGAATAAAGATGTGCCAGGTGGCTACAAATAAAGAGTGAAGTTGCAGAGAGTATACAACCGATGTTCCTGCGGGGAATTAGTGAAAACAAGATGACGAGAGTTTGTTGATCGAAGCTTCCTGATTCGTCACAATGGCTCAGATCCTGTAAAAAACACCCAGGTAAGTCAAAACGTGACTACCCAATTTATTTTTAGTCTGCTGAGGGAGGCGGTTCAGTCCCCTTCCCATTCTGTTTCTGGTATGCCGGGGAGGTTCCAGCATTTGGACGTTTAATTTCCTTTTAGGCAAGACGGTTCCGTCCCCTGCCTATCCTATTTCTTTTGAGGGAGTCGGTTCAGTCCACTACCCGTTTATTTCTTGCTTGCTAAGGGAGTCGGTTCAGTCCACTACCTGTTTATCTCTTGCTTGCTGAGGAAGTCGATTGAGTCCACTACCCGTTTATCTCTTGCTTGTTGAGGGAGTTGGTTCAGTCAACTACCCGTTTATTTCTTGGTTGCTGAGGGAGTCAGTTCAGTCCACTACCCGTTTATTTCGTAGTTGCCGAGGGAGTCGGTTCAGTCCACTACCCTTTTATTTCTTGTTTGTTGAGGGAGTCGGTTCAGTCCACTACCCATTTATTTGCCTGTTTGCTTAGGTGAGACGGTTCAGTCCACTACCCAATTTTATTTCTTGTGTACCGAGGAGTTTCCGGCAGTTGCATATTTTATTCTCTTCTAGGCAAGGTGGTTCAGTCTCCTGCCTGTTTTATTTCTCTCGACATTCTCATAGTGTGTCGCTTTCATGCATTACCGGCCAAAATTGAGGTTCATATATCTATACTTATTTCTCACTATGATGCCAACCATGGTTTATCATATCACATAGTGAAAAAGTAAGTACAGAGGGGCAACTGTGAACACCCAATTTTGACCGGGTATTTTTTTTTTTTTAAGAAAATCACAAAACAAATATATTTTTCAGCCTTTATTTGAGTGTGTTATCTCACTTTTATTCAATTTTATTTTGTTAAATATGAGAAACCCGAAAATTTGAATTTATACTTTATTATTGGATCATTGGTCCACATCTAAACTCATTGTTGGCCTTGGCCCAAGTTAAAAAAAATGTCACAAACCACAAGCCCAAAATACTAACAATGTTCATTACATGTCCAAAAAAAATTGCAAAAATACAATACAGTCCATTACAGCAGAAACAAAGCCCATTGCAGTCCAAATTTACAAAATCAGAAATAAAAAAAAAGAACAAAAACAAAAACAGAGCAAGGATGCGCATGGCATCCTGCTAAAACAACACCAACAGCAACAATGCATTTTGAGGTTGAGTCCAGAGGCCCTTTCTTTTTGTTCCTTGGTTTCTTTCCATTTTTTTCCCAACCAAGCAACTTTGCAGGCACCTCCCTGCATCCTCTGCAACCACCAACCATCCCTGCAACAAATTGTCAATACAAGGGTCAGCAACTATTGTCCTATTAGAGCCCTCTTTACTCTATAAATATCACAACAATTCACAGACAGAGGGGGGAGGAATTCTGAGACTTTGACCACTAAGCAGAGAATTAGGGACTCCACATTGAGATCATAATTAAATCGAGTTTTAAACACAGAAAAGAAAAGAGAACCAACATTGTTACCTCTTACTCGGAATCCAGGTAGGATCTTCTGAACATTTTGTGCCTTGATTCAGTTAGGGTTGTTGTATGAATGGAGTGTCAATGGAGATAACCTGTTGAGATGTAGAAGAGAGAACAGAGAATCAAAAATAAAAGAAGAAATAACATAGAAGAAGAAGCAAAGGAAAAGATCCACTACACCCACGAACCACCACTCTCCGCCGCACCCCTCCCTGCGTCACCTCCTTGCCGGCACCACCATCTGCGTCACCTCCTTCCCCCTCTCGCGATCTCCCTCTCCCTCTCGTCCTCCTTCTTAGCCGCGCCTCTCTCCCCCCTCTTCCCTTACACTCGCGGCCGCACGGCCAGGGGCTAGCGCCCGACGACCGCGCCCCTCTTTCTCTTCTCCCTCCTCGCTGCCACACCTCTTCCCCTCTCCCTTTGTGCGCCGTGGCCTCCCCCTTTTTCTCTCTCTCTCTGTCTCGCACCCTTCCCTTTCTCTTCCTCCCTACGTCGTCTCCCTCACGCCCTGTTCTTCCCTCGTGGCTCTACCACGGACTACTCCCGGTAGCGGCCGTGCGCCGGCCACCTTCTTCCCCCAACCTCTTCTCCTTGCCGTGACCAGTCCCCCTCTCTCACTTTCTTTTTTTTTTTCTCTTTCTTAGCAAAGTCACTTTGCTACTTGCAGTAGCTTCAATTTTAGGGTTCCCAAACTCCCCTCCTTTTTATTTCATTCTATTTCTTTTTTCAGTTTTTTTTATATATTGGGTTGTTGCCCATCATGAACACCCCCTCTCTTTTCTTTTTATTTTCATTTATTTGCTTTGTTTTATTTATTTTATAGACACTGTTAATAGACAAAACTAAATTAATTTCATCGCCTATTTATAATTATACATCTTGTTTTACTTACTTTTCAGTTTAATCTTATTTCAAATAAAAAAATAGTTTTTTTTTAAAACAAATGGGATCAGCTGAGATGTGACATCTTGTTAATCCCCGGTTTGGGACGCCTGAGTTGCGACAACTTGGTGATCTTAAACCCTTAAAAATTAAAAAAAATCAACACACAAAATATTTTCTAGAAGAACTACGTGACTTTTGAGTTCCCCATTGCACCGAAGGATACGTAGGAGCGGGTCAATCCCGTCAAGTCAAATTTAAATTTTTCTAATTTAGTTTCTTTTTTTTAATATTCATTTTAACACTTAGTATTTATTTTATTTTATTTTGGGGTGAAACAAATATTTATATTAGTTTGCACAATTAGTTTTGGGTAACTGTCATAGGACAGGCGTGTTGGAGGTGTTGTGGGGTTTAGTCTCCGCCCTTCTCCACGCGCAATCGATTCCCGAACTCAGTATGATTTCAAAAATCACTATTTTTGAGGTTTTTCCAATTTTTCCTAAATATAATAAAATTAGTGGCGGCTCCCAAACCTTTGGATCGTTACAACCCCCAATATTGACCCCTATGATGGGATTAAAGACAGGCCCAGAAGATCACTTAACTTCTTTCAATGCTCGTATGCTAATGATGGGAGCATTAAAAGCCTTAAAGAGTCAAACTGCCACATGCACTTAAGAAGGAAGCTTTGCTATGGTTCTCGAATATGCCTCAGGATTCAATACATTCATTCACAATGCTGGTAGAACAATATGTAGCTTGGTTCACCACTAGCCGAGCTACAGTTGATAAAATCGATCATGGATCAATTAAACACTGACACTGCTCAGATTACGAGTTATGAATTACATACAAATACAATGGTCGTTGAAATGTGTTAGATAAGAAATTTTTTTCAACACAAAAACGTAATTTATTAAGCAACAAAGTTGCTATTTAGCATAGAAAAAGTGTAAAATCAACACCACTAGAGCAAGTATTATCTGTACTAATTTATGGACTCAATTCCTTCTTTCTCAAGGAATTTCTTTATGAGTATCAAAAAAGAAAAAAAATTACTTTTCTCTACTTGATATTATTCTTAGCAATTCCAAATAAATTTTGTCACGAGAATAGGTTATCTACATGTCATGTACTAATAATTAGCCATGTACACTAAGTATCTACTTACACTTGGCAAAGAACAACTACAGCATAAACATATTTTCATCTTCCAAAGCACAAAGTTATGTACAATTTTGTGATATACATATTTTTTTAATATACAGTTTTTATACATTTTTGTAAACTACATATTTATTTTTTTGTGGTTTTAGTTATGCCACATACGAGAGGCGTTCTTCTGCGACTGCTAGAGAGCATCATTCCATCAACCCGTGCCGCAACAAACTTTTCCTTGCGAGAATTCAACCATGTATTCTTCACATACTCGATAAAAATAGGAAATTCTGAATATACACATTCAAAAACCCTCAACCGCTGCTCATACACAATCTAGTTAGTAGAATGAACAACATCATTCCATGCATCCTTCATTGCCTCATGTTTGTTGTCACGAAATGTCAACTTCTTGCACTTTGCATACACCATTTGTAATAGCTCATACTGCTTTCAGAATTGCTGACTATTCCCACAAACCAACACGGGTCTTTTCAGCGTACTTTGTCCTCACTCTCACGTTTTCTGAGAAACTTCCCAGAAGATCACCCATCCCACGAGTGCTCTAAGTCAAGCACGCTTAAATATGGAGTTCTTATGTTTTGGCCTCCCAAAAAGAAGATGCATCTTGTTGGTATAGGTAGTACTAATCAATTCTTTTAAGCCTTCCTTCAACTATGCAGTCTCATATCTACACAGCCTTAAGTAGACACAACAAATTAGATAAGGTTGGAAAAACAACTGAAACTACATTCATCAAAGCAATATCTCTGTCGGTCAGAATAACTTGAGGCACTGATTGATCACTCACAATCAGCCCTCTTCACTTCTGTAGTGCCCAAGCAAAGTTATTCTCTATCTCAAAATCCAGATAGGCAAATGTCACTGTATATGTAAGTTCTGTTGAAATGACACCAACAATTTCAAGTAGTGGTAACTGGTATCTAGTGGTTTTGTAGGTGTTGTCAATAAGCAAGACAATGTGAAACGTATTCAAAAAATTGATGGCATCTGGATGTGTCCAAAAAATATCTCTGGCAACGTCGAAATCTTGATGTCTTATATACCAGAACACATATTGATCACGTTGTATTAAGTTCATCAAATGTTGTGTTTCTGTCCTGGGACCTTTCTGAGATGATTGATACTTATGCCACTCATAATAAACGTGGCTTATGGTACTTAAGTTATCCTTATTGCATTGTTTCAATGTGAGTAGAATGTTTTTCGGCTTCACATTATTGGTTGTCATATCACGAACAAATTCTTTCTCATTTTCACTTAAATGACCAACATATGAATGCCCAACCAATGTTTCGGCTAACGGGTGGTTGCGAATTCCACATTTCACTCTAAGTATCCAGCATTCACCAGTTGACAAAGGTCTTCCTCTAAGCATGAACAGACACTCAGACTTTCGGGAAGCAGTTGCCTTTGAAGATACTGCATCCTTGGCCGGCCTATACTTTCCATCCCTTTCACAACCTAGAATCAGTTTCATTTTCCTTCCTCTTTTTCCCGTCTCTGTGTCTGATCTTGCAATGACAACGAAAATACCATTTTGCTTCCCAACCTCTCGAGCCCAATACAACATCTTGTGTAGGAAATATCTGAAAATGTATAAAAATAAACTTAAGGTATTGATGTTAAAGATATAATATATTAACAATATTAATTAACAATTAAATTAACTGTGTAGTAGTGAATTTATCACTACAATCCACAACATCATTAAGGTTGGTAGGTTTGTCCATTTCGTCTGAATTTAACATATTATACTCTTCTATTTCCAATAACACTACAATAAAAAAAATATAAACAAATATATATAAAAAATTATATATAAAAAATAAATTATGCATTATATTTGTTGTTAATAAAGAACAAATTTGTTAATATAACAAATTATATAAACAATTATATATAAAAAATAAACAAATATATATAAAAAATAAACAAATATATATAAAAAATTGATAAAAAATTAAGTTAATATATATGGATTGGCCAATTTAAGGTATGTATTTTTAAAACACATACCGTAACAATTTATGGTATATATATATATATCAAACATATATACCGTAAATTGCCCAATTTACGGTATGTAAATTTTCAAATAAATATACTGTAAATTGCCCAATTTACGGTGTATATGTTTGAAAATGTATATACCGTAAATTGGGCAATTTATGGCCAATTTACAGTATATAAATCTGAAAAATATGTATAACATAAATTGAATTGTTTATGGTAAAAAATGTGGGTGTTGTTATCGTAAATTGTATTTTTCGGTATTGGTTGGGAGCGCGAGAGAAGTAGGTGAACGGAAAGTGGAAGTGGAGGAGAGATTATTTTGATTTTTTGTAAGAATATTTTGGTCAATTCATCACAATGTGTGGGTGTGGTTGATGACTTGTAGGGTGTAGAACGCAACTGCCTACTAAGTTTGACCATTGGGCCGCGAAGATTCACAATATGATTTGTCACTTGATATTTCTTATTTGAAGCAAGTTATTCATTTCATGGGAAACAGTACTAGAAAGTGTGGTGATTTCTCTGGATTTTCCTACGAAATTTTAAAAATTTTCAAAGAATAAAACTTAAATCAAGTCAGGTACAAGTACATCATGTGAAACATATCCCGATTAATTTGCGTCTATTTTAGTTAAGAACAGTAACAACAGTGCGTATGAAAGTTGACATATGTTTTATCCAATTGCAAATTACGATCTTAAATTTGTTCAGTTGGTGTTCTTCAATCATGATTTCCCTGGTCTCTTTTCCTGACATGTAAGTTTATAGATATATTATTATTGATTATTGATGATGCAGTCAATAGGACAATATCACAAATATATAAGTACAAACAAAATATAATAAAGGACCACCTAAAGCATCAATAATGCAACTGTTATATTTCAAAATTCAATATAATTAAGACAATTGTATTACGAGAAATTCTTGGCATGACATTGGGAACCCATGTTTATTGGATTATATGCATGAATGATAGATATATATTAATTATGATAAGTAATTATTAACTAGCTATAATAGTTAACTTTATCAACAAAAAGCTATACTCCCTTCGTTTCTTTTTATTTATCGTTTAAGGTAAATTTACAATAACCAAAGAAATTAATAAATTTTATTATTTTTGATAAAATTATTAGCCTTTTTCCTATGATACCTTTGACTATTCATTACTCCATAGAACATATTTCTCTCTCTGCAATAAATAGTTAAGGATATAATTAACAAACAAGTAATTAATGTAATCTTAAACTTTGAGAATGACAAGTAATTTGAAACAAAATTTTTCTAAAAAACCGACATGTAAAAAGGAATGGAGTGACTAATAGTTAACATTTAATCAATGAAGTGTGAAAGTAGCTTCGCTTTTGCCAACTTAGAGCATCTTAAAAAGGAGTTCTTTACTGAATTTGTAAGAATAAAATATTATTTTGATGGGTAACATGTGATTTTGGATTTCATAAATTCAAATAGAGTTGGATATTTAAGGAATCTTGAGAGAGTTTCATAGCACTTAAATATTACTTTTTCTGTACTTAATAGCGTAAAGGTGGGAAAGAGAATATAGGATGTTAGATAGAGGGAGAATATTTTTAAGTTAAGGAACTTAGTAATATAAACTCCTGTTGGAGTGAAAATTGAGTGAGAATCATAAAATTGAGTTGACATGTATGGACCCACTTAAAGACTTAAAGTGGTTCCTTAAAATTTTGCCATTAAAAATGCTCTTAGATCTTCTGTGGGGGTATTGGCGATGAGAAATGGGAATTAGGACCGTTAAATTGGTCAAATCATAGTTAACCTAGTCTTTTTCTTTTTTTGGTTATCATGTCATAAGTGCGAAATATCCACCGACTTTGCCAATGACTAATCTCTGTCAGGAACCTGGCTGATCGCTCTTACTGAGTCTTCCTTCTCAGTTACATTTTTTCCATCCACAAGACTCAAACATAAGACGTTGGCTGCAGAATATGAGCTCAGTTCCACCCAAACCAACGTAACATTGGTTTTTAACCAAGTCCTTTAAACATGCAGATTAAATGGGCCGAGTTTATATGTTTATTTTAAATTAGTTAGTAATTTATTAATCCTACTCATCTAAATGGAAGCCGTGAACTAAATAGGTTTCCTTTCTTTAGCTTTTAAAGACTTTTTTTTTAAACTGTAAAATCATCTTATTGTTGCATAAAATTAAAGGCACAAAACACAAGAACTCAAATGTCCACTTTTAAACAAAAATAAAAACTAAATTCAAGAGTTTAAGCTCAAAACTCATATCATTGATAGTTTAAAATAAATAAATAACTAAATAAAGGGCTTAATGGATTAATTATTAAGTTATACAGTTAGCCCCATTCAACTGGCAGAAAAACTAACTAAACTCAAAATACATTAATTTCATTAGTTCAGCAATTTTACAAGTTAACCTATATAACTTTAACGGATAAACGGTTTAAATGGGAAGTAGTATTTGATTGTTATGACGGTTTCTAGTGATAATGCAAGTTAAACTGCCTCGCCTTTGGTGGCCTCTTTAGTTGGACACTGCCGGACAAAATCGAAAGCTATTTACTAAACCTAAGTTTCATATTAAATATGTCAAAAATTGCATCAAAATTGTGTTATCGCGACAAATTCTGTTATTTTTTAAGCCAGCTGGTTTGGCCTGGGAACTTTTTTAAAACCAAGTGTTACTATGTTAATCACTTACTGTATTCCCACAACTACTACCTTATTAGAAATAATACATTAATCACTTAATGTTGACATCAACTAGTCCATTTGGAACATTTTTTTTTTCCATGAAATACATTACCAATACCCAATAACAGATTATGAAAGTCCTACATTCTATATATTAGCTGCAAACAGAGTTTCAACACAAAACTAGAGAGCCTTCATTCTGTTCCCAACATGGATCTTCAAATCCTTTACTTTACATCCATTTTCACCCTTTTCCTTTTTGTGTTTTTGGCATACAAAATAGTGACCAAGAAATCTGACTCAACTCCAAATTTACCACCTGGGCCATGGAAGCTACCTATTATAGGGAACATACACAACCTTGTTGGTTCAATTCCTCATCGTCAGTTAAGAGATTTATCATCAAAATATGGACCCTTAATGCATCTGAAGCTTGGAGAGGTTTCTACCATTGTGGTTTCATCCAGAGAGTACGCTAGAGAAGTGTTGAAAACTCATGATCTTGTCTTTGCATCAAGGCCTCCTATCCTAGCTTCAAAGATATTGAGTTATGATAATCTAGGTATGTCTTTTGCACCTTATGGTGATTATTGGAGACAACTTAGGAAGATTTGTACATTGGAACTACTAAGCTCAAAACGTGTCCAATCTTTCCAACCAATCAGAGAAGAAGAGCTCACTAATCTCATCAAATGGATTGCTTCAAAAGAAGGGTCACCTATTAATCTCACCAAAGAAGTGTCTTCAACAATATCTACAATCACTTCAAGGACTGCCTTTGGGAAGAAATGTAAAGACCAACAAAAATTCATATCAGTGGTAATGGAAGCCACACAGGTTGCTGGAGGATTTGACTTGGGAGATTTGTACCCTTCTGTTAAATGGCTTCAGCACATATCTGGATTGAAGCCTAAGCTTGAAAAGCTGCAACAACAAGCTGACAGGATAATGCAAAATATCATAGATGAGCATAGAGAGGCTAAGTCAAGGGCCACTGAAGACCAGGGTGAAGAAGTGGGGGAAGATCTTGTAGATGTGCTCTTGAAGCAGAATTTCTTGAGTGATAATAGTGTCAAGGCTATGATCATGGTAAGCATATTTATATCTTCTGCCAATGTTATTTGGACAGTAAAAAATAGTGTACAATTTACATCGTCCTATTGTAAGCCAGTAATTTATGATTTCCTTGTTCTGATAAGTTCTGAAATGTGTTAGATAAGAAATTTTTTTCAACACAGAAACGTAATTTATTAAGCAGCAAAGTTGCTATTTGGCATAGAAAAAGTGTAAAATCAACACCGCCTGAGCAAATATTATCTGTACTAATTTATGGACTCAATTCCTTTCTTTCTCAAGGAATTTCTTTATGAATGTCAAAAAAGAAAAAAAAGAAAAAATATTTTTCTCTACTTAATATTATTCTTAGCAATTCCAAATAAATTTTGGCACGAGAATAGGTTATTTACATGCCAAGTACTAATAATTAGCCATGTACACTAAGTATCTACTTACACTTGACACAGAACAACTACAGCATAAACATATTTTCATCTTCCAAAGCACAAAGTTATGTACAGTTTTGTGATATTCAGGATTTTTTTTTTGGGGTCAAGTGATATACAGGATTTAAACATCTAATTTACAGTGCTTCCTCTGTTTCTCAGTGTTGGATCAATTCATTTAACTTATTGGTCTATTCTGCTATTACTGCTATTATTTGGGTTTGATTTTCTTGTGTATTCTTCCAAAAGGGGTTACAACGAATATTGGTATTCCTCCAAACATTACCTATAAAATTGAGATAAATATTTCATAGTGAGATAATTAAATTCTAAGTTAAGCAGAATCTTCATATCCATACAGCTGCCTCTTTCCTTTTCTAGTTTTTGTAGCAAGCGTTTCGCTTAAATTGTAGAAAACATGTTATTGGGTATCATCTACCCTTCAAATTATTTGAAATTTTTTTTAATCAACTCCACTTGATCTAATTATTTTGAAGGATATCTTTGGAGGTGGAAGTGAGACATCATCTACAACCATAATATGGGCAATGACAGAGATGATTAAAAATCCAAGAATAATGAAGAAGGTACAAGCTGAGGTAAGAGAAGTATTTAATAAAGAAAGAAAACCCAATGAAAGTGGCATAGAGAAACTAAAATATTTAAAATGTGTTGTGAAAGAGACATTGAGACTACACCCTCCTGGTGCTTTTTTGCTTCCAAGAGAGTGTGGACAAGCTTGTGACATCAATGGTTATCATATACCTTTTAAAAGCAAGGTCATAGTCAATGCTTGGGCAATTGGAAGAGATCCAAATAATTGGACTGAGGCTGAGAGGTTTTATCCTGACAGATTCATTGAAAGTTCTGTAGACTACAAAGGCAATAATTTTGAGTTCATTCCATTTGGTGCCGGCAGAAGAATGTGCCCCGGCGTCACGTTTGGCTTGATCAACGTTGAGTTTCCACTTGCATTGTTGATGTATCACTTTGATTGGAAACTTCCCAGTGGAATGAAAAACGAAGATTTGGACATGACTGAGACGTTTGGAGCAGCGGTTACTCGGAAAGATGATTTATACCTGACTCCCATCACTTATCATCCTTAGCCTACTCCACATGTTACGCAATAATATTCTAAAAAAATAAAACTAGAGCTGAGAAGAAAGAAACTTGTTGTCAATACTATAGTAATAATTTTGTTCAGACTTTTCTTTTACTTACATTTATAAGAAGAATATTGTGTATTTATTATGGGTATGCAAGATTTTAAATTCAAGTTTAAGGAAGTACTTAAAGGAGCCAAAGACCTTGATCTTAATGGAGTGATCAAGTACACTCTTGATGTAGTCGAATTCAACAATATAGCTAAGATAATTTCATCCACATAAATCAGCAGTACAGTGAATGAATGCAAATTAAATTTGTGAATAAAGAGTGATCTGCCGCAACTTGAACTTAACTGCACTTTCAGAGAAGTAAGGTCAGCTTCTCATACTATTTTTGAATTTCTTGCTTGAGCCCTATAGATATTTAAGTAATTTTCATACTTGATTTGGTTTGGTGCAAACAATGCCTTGAAGAATCTCCATGTAGGCATCTTTTTACAAGTGCCCATAAAGAAATATATTATTTGCACCTAGTTGATGTAAGAACCAATTGTCAATAAAAGCTATAGAAATACGATGTTTTTAAAACCGGGTCAATGAATGGGCAAAGACTTGGTTCAAGATTTAATGGGCTGAACGTTGTTGAACAGGTAGTAATTAAATAATGTTTTTTTAATCTTTTTAGTATAATATATGAAATTATATTAAAAAATAACAGTTTTCACAACTTCATAAAGAAAACATTGGCACAAGAATTAGAAGAAGGAAATATGCGTATTTAAAATTATAAATTTACTTAACAAAACAAAACATGGAAGAATGTAGCATCAACGAACAACAAACACGAAATGGGAAGCACTATCACAAATATTAAAATTAAAACATTAATAAATAAGGGGAACGCAAACTCGAAACAGGGAAGCACCTGGGGATCATACATTTCGATGTGTGGACGCAAACAGAGTCTCGAAGTGGACGTTTGGATGCAAGAATGTAGCAACAGCACGTCTGGAAATTCGCCGGAGTCACGAAAACGGCGAGAAGCAGCGCCTTTCGCCGGACGAACAAGGTCGCTTCACTTGTGGGGATAGGGCAGGATCTTAAGCAAAAGGGGAGAAAAGATAGAGATGGGAGAACAATTGATGAGTGATGAGTTTCGTACAAAAGGGGGAACAAATTTTTTTTTTTTTAATTCTTAGGTACTTTTTAAATTAGGCGAGTATCGTACCCATATTAACTGTTCTAATAAAAATAGTCAACTTATGCAATATTTTTTATATAACCGTTATGACATATATTTTTTATTCTTTTAAGAAGTAAGCAGTAAGTTATCAATAATTATTTCGGTGTCTCAGAAAATATTTTACAAATTTACTAATATGTTGTTCTTCCTCTTTTCGGTAGGACATTTAGAATGTCCATCATATTAGAAAAAGTGAATAATCAAATAGCAATAAACATATACCAATGCCAACTTAAAAACCTTAGGAACGGCTTAGAAACTCTGAAAAGGATGAAAATACCCCTCGAAGGATGTGGAAAGCCCTAGAAGCTTCTAGAGGAAGAAAAATCAGATATTTTCTTAAAGGCACTATCGCGACACGACAGTACCTATGAGAGGGGACCATCGCGACGTGATACGGTCTGGCACTTGTCTCCGTTTAGATTTTGATACGTGTAAAGGTAAGGGTACCATCGCGACGCGACGGTACTTGTGAGAGGGGACCATCACGACACGATGGGGTTGAAACTCACCTATAAATAGGTGCTCATCCTCCCTTCATTCCTTGCACCAAATCCTCTTCTCTCTCTAGGAACCTCCTCTAAGGAGTAAGTATGCTCTGCACTTGCCTCGAGTGAAGATTTTGTGCATCAGAAAGCTCTGAGTTGGAAATCCTCAAGCCTGAAAGAAGAGTAAGGATTAGAGGAGTAGCCCAAGACAGAAGCGCGGATAGCGGTCGAGGGTCAAGGCTTTCTAATAAGAGCTTAGTCAGGAGTGCCAGGTGAGAGGGAAGATATCTCAATTACTAGGGAAAACATGTAGTAGTATAGTATTGTATAGTATTGTTAGCATGCGTAGGGGACCTCAAACCCTACTAGGGGTTGATATCAGCAATACCTTAGGAGAGGGGTTGCGGTATGCGGTGGCTAAGAATAGTCACCGTAGACCTATCAACCAACGTAGGTTTTGCCTGGTGTGATTTGTGTGCTTGTTTGACTTACGTGTCTACTTGATTGATAACATGATTAGTTGACAATCGCTTTCGCGATGCTAGGAATAGTCTATATGCTAGTTACTTGTGACTGTTGATATTCTGATCAATGTGCTGTTATTTATAACGTACTGATTGAATAAATATGATACACTGTGAGTATGATGATTGATGTATGATCTTAATGTCAAGAGTGACGCCCTCTCGTTAGAGGATTGCGAATCCCTAGACAGTAATAGCGAGTAATATCGTTGATACTCTGTTTATCAGTGGTGATAGCCGGGTCGGTGTACTCGAGGTTGGAGTACCTGAGGACTGGTGATCGGACCGAAGGCACGGAGTGGCTTAGAGCAGGTCGTTGACCTTAGGGATAGACAGAGTGAGGCACGGTCATCCCGACAAGGCTTCAGGACTCCACGTCTGACGAGAGGATAATCTTGGTCATTCCCTGTGTTGGGAATGTCGTCCTCGTGCACGGGGACGGTACCTTACCCCGATGATCAGAGATGTAGCGTATCAGGATATGTCTCCGGGACAACCAACTTATATGTCATTCCTCTTGTGCCCTGAGACTGGTGATCGGTCTAGGGTGTGAAGGGCCGGTGATCAACCTGTGTGTTTAATGGTCTATGTCAGTATGTGGTATCAGTGTGTGATATGGTCTGTGACCGTATGCTCAGGGGTCCGTACGTGGTATCTGTGGTATCAGTATTTGTCAGTTATGTCGATGATTGTTATCTTCTTTGTTAATTGTGTTGTGCACTATGACAGTTGTTCTGCTATTCTGTTTTCCTACTCATTGGTGATTAATGAATTTCTTACCCCTTCGTTTCTTGTGTATTTCTATATTATCGTAATGAATAACAGACGGACAGGAACAGCCTGTACTTAGAGCTTATTCTTGGGGAGTGGGACCTAACGGAAGTGACCGCAATAATAAAACTGCATTGAGGCAGGGTTCAGATGTTTGGAATATAGTATTGACACGGCTAGTGTGTCCTAGATTTTGTCACCCCTTGTGGGTGTGGTGTATATATCTATATGTGTATGTACCATGCTTTGCGTACTCTGATAATAAATAATATGTGTTGTTGATTTATACGTGTGGGCTGCCATTATTTGAAAATAAAGTAACGACCTGTCAAGGCAGGGTGTCATATTTTAGTGGTATCAGAGCAGTTTAGTTCTAACCGGACTATGGGGTTGAGTCACTGGTCGTGTCTAGAGTCTAATTGTCTCCATATTGGACGACAACTTTGTTGGGGTTTGGGTAGAGAATCTGACACTAGTTTAGGAAATCTTAGTTGTGTGGTATATCTTGGAAAAATGAGCCAATGGTCACGTTTTCAGGTAATGCATGGTTCGTCGAACTCGAGATGGGAGACATAGTGTAACACCCCGATTCCGGAGGGCTACTAAACTAATATATCTTACGAACGTTAGCATATTTCTGAAAAAGCGAGATACTCTACTTGTACGTTTTCCGAAAATGTGGTTCTATTTTTTTTTCTTTTTCTTCAAACTTCTCAAATCAACTAACCCACATCATTCAACACCTATTTTCTTTTCCCAAAACATTTAATTTTTTACAAAACAACATCATTACTCAAATGTATTACCCTAACATGGCTACTCAAGAGTTAAGGGTTTCCCAAAATTAGACATTTCCTTTGATCAAAACCAAATTAACAATAACAATAACAACAACTAATTTAAGTATCAAATAACAAAAGCCCTAAACTAATTTGGTGATTCACTTGAGCAATCACATTTTCCCTTTTTCCCATAGAACCTAGGGTTCATAAATTTTTTGGGAACACTTGATCCTTTTGCTCCATGATCATAATCAATACATAATTGAATAAATAAGCAAGCAAATAGAGAACAAAATAAAAGAAAACCCTTACCCAAGGATCCTATGATGGCCACGGCTTGGAGAACCAAAAGAGGGAAAAGGGAAACTTGGCTTTCTTCCTTATTCACACCAACACTTGGAATTAGCAAATTGAAACAAAAATGAAGTGAGGGAAAAAGGAAGCGCTGTTTTACAAGGAAAAGGAAGGGAAGAGAAAAATCAAAATGGGATTGAGAGGGGAAGGTCATGAACAAGGGAAGCCAAAGTGGAGGAAGGATTTTGTTGCTTCCTTTTTATCTTCACCAACACATTTAGACACAGTTAGAAGAGAATGAAAAAAAAAAGAGTGAATGAAGGGGAGGAACCATGCTGTTGCTTTAAAGAATGAAGGGAATAAAAAAAAATGGAAATGAGAAGGTAAAAGAAAGGGGTGCTTCGGCCAACTGGGAAAGAAGGAAGAGAAATAGCATTTGGGTAGGTATTGTATGGATTTAAGTGAAAAGTGTTCCATTATGGTCTATGAAAAGGAGGGAGGAAGTCATGCTGGGAGAAAAATGAAGGGAAGGTGGAATTTTGGGTGGAATTTGGGTGCTCCTAAGTAAAAGCTAGTACACCATGAGTCATGATTTAAAGGTGGTGATTTAAAAGAAGGAGGGTGTAAAGAATCATAGGATAGGAACTACCAAGTTAATCACTTAAAGTTTGACACCTAGACTTTTAAAGTAAGATGCTAATTTAGTCACCTAATTTAAACATCTAATCTCTCTCTCATGATTACACTCTAATCCTAGAGTCTTACGCGTACTAAAAACACAGCGTCGAGTAATCGCGTTACCGTTAACTCTTTCGCCGATTAATTCGCGAAAATTAATTTACCGAGAAATTAATTCACCGCGTGATAATAATTTATCATAAATAATAAAAACAATTGAAAACACTTAAAAATAATCACAACAAGTTACGATTCGATTTTTATCAGAATCGGAGTTCGTTTAAAATTTTATCCGTGGATAAAAACTATCCAGTGATTCAAAACACGACGAAACTTCGTTAGAATTTTTCGACGATTTTTGAACCATGAATTAATATTAAATATTAACTCTCAAATTTAATTTTATCCTGATTTAATTCGATCACTTTCTTAGTCAACAAAAATACACGTTACCGCGTCACGCAGAAAACTTATAATAAGTATAATTAATGAATTCACCTTAAAAGCAGTATACGTCTATTCTGTCTATTAATTTGAATTGACATCATGAATAATAATTATTTATAATAATAAATTATTCAAAATAAGTCAAAATAGTTTCTCGTACTTTCAGTAAATCATTGAGGTGATCAATCTCTAAGATTTACCTTTCAAGTATTTAGGGATTTTATCACTAAAACAATTGTTCTTAAAAATTGGGATGTTGCGCATAGAAACCTCCCACCAGACGATAGTGGAGGATTAGTAAAAACTAATGGAACTAAAGGTGTAGAGAATTTGGTGGTAGCTATGCAGCAGCTAGCGCAACAGAATGCCTTACTGATACAGCAGCAGAGACAGTTATTGCAACACCTGATGAATCAACGAGGCGGAGGAGAAGTAACGGTTGATGCTAAACAGGCGGCCTTTATGAAGAACAAACCTCCACAATTCCGAGGAGAGTATGATCCGGAGGGAGCTGACTTATGGCTCCAAGAGGTGGAGAAGATCTTCGCGGCAATACGTTGTCGGGAGGATCAAAAAGTAACGTATGCATCTTTTCTATTAGTAGGAGGAGCGGAGTCTTGGTGGAGGAATAAACAACAAATGCTGGAGACTAAGGGAAGGATCATCACTTGGGAACTATTTCGAACTTGCTTCTTAGAGAAGTATTTCCCAAGTACACTAAGGCGTGAAAATGAGAACGAGTTCCTCAATTTAAAGCAAGGAAGAATGTTTGTGGGCGAGTATGCTGTGAGATTTGAGGCCTTGATTAAATAATCTAGGCTTTATCATAGGGACCCAAATGAGGAATGAATGTGCAGACAGTTTGAGGACGGGTTAAGAACCGAGCTGCACAGATCTATGATCCCTCTAAAGATTAGTTGTTTCCCAGAGTTGTTGGAGAAATGTATTGAGCTGGAAAATCATGATAATGGGATGGAAAAAGAAAACACAGAAGGGTGGTGGACCTATAAGGAACAATAGGAGGAATCCAGACAAGAAAACTCAGAACAATCGAGGACTCTATGATCGTCTTGAGCAGTCACTCACGGTTGCTGGAAGCGAGCAACCAAGGTCAATAAGATGTGCTCGTTGTGGAGAAGGACATCATGCCCGGGAATGTCCTGAAAAAGAACTTGTCTGTTATCCGTGCAAGAAACCTAGACATAATGCCCAAGACTGTAAGCAGGGGGTAACATCTGGACCCGAAGCTAAAGGACAGATGGTCGAGGCAAAACCCACTGCTGCATCTAAAATAGCAGCATTAGCTAGACCAGCAACGACACCTTCACGAACCGGGCGAGTATTTGTGGTCAAAGGAACTGAGGAGACCTTAGATTTAGGTATCTATCGTTAAATTTCGAGGACGAAATTTATTTTAAGGGAGGCAGTAATGTGACATTCCAATTTCTAGATTCTTTGTTTGCTGATGTGTGGACTTAAAATAAGGTTTTGGAAAAATTTTGGATAGCCTAAAAAAACCCTAGAAAAGACCTAAAAACCTTAGGAACGGCCTAGAAACTCTAAAAAAGCCAAAATGTGGTGTAGTAGTTGGCACTTCTAGGCCCCTTCCCGACTACTGGACCATTCCAGTGCTTTGGGTACTACGGACCCGTCAATCCGGACGGGATAAATTCTAAAGGATCATGCCGAGTTCCAGAAATATTCTTTTTTCATCAAATACCGATGTAGGATGTGTGTGACTAATCAATTACCTGCTGCACCTGACTACAGGACCCCATTGGATAAGTTGGGGCAGGAATAGCTATCGGACTACGATCACAGGTCGGGCCGACCCTCCTTTATTCTAGTTCGGTTGGAGAGGAAAAATTCTCATCCGTTCTAGAAGTCGCAGAGAAATGGGGATGTGGAAACCCCTAGAATCTTCTAGAGGAAGAAAAATTGGATATTTTCTTAAAGGCACTGTCGCGATGCGACGGTACCTGTGAGAGGGGACTATCGCGATACGATACGGTCTGGCACTTGACTCCGTTTAGATTTTGACACGTGTAAAGGTAAGGGCACCATCACAATGCGATGGTACCTATGAGAGGAGACTATCACGACGCGATGGGGTCGAAGCTCACCTATAAATAGGTGTTCATCCTCCCTTCGTTCCTTGCACTAAATCATGTTCTCTCTCTAGGAACCTCCTTTAAGGAGTAAGTATGCTCTGCACTTGCCTCAAGTGAGCATCATGTGCATCAGAAAGCTCTTAGTTAGAAAACCTTAAGCCTGAGAGAAGAGTAAGGATCAGAGGAGTAGCCCAAGGCAGGAGCACGAATAGCGGTCGAGGGTCAAGGCTTTCTAATAGGAGCTTAGCCAGCAGTGCCAGGCGAGGGGGAAGATATATTAATTACTAGGGAAAAAATGTAGTAGTATAGTACTGTTAGCATGCATAGGGGACCTCAAACCCTACTACGGGTTGATATCAGTAACACCTTAGGAGAGGGGTAGCGGTATGCGGTGGCTAAGAATAGTCATCGTAGACCTATCAACCAACGTAGGTTTTGCTTGGTGTGATTTGTGTGCTTGTTTGACTTACGTGTCTACTTGATTGATAACATGATTAGTTGACAGTCCCTTTTGCGACGCTAGGAATAGTCTATACGCTAGTTACTTGTGACTATAATGTGCTGATTGAATAAATATGATACATGTGAGTATGATGATTGATGTATGGTCTTAATGTCAAGGGTGACGCCCTCTCATTAGAGGAATACGAATCCCTAGACGGTAATAGCGAGTAATACCGTTGATACTCTATTTATCAGTGGTGATAGCCGGGTCGGTGTACCCGAGGTTGGAGTACCTGAGGACTGGTGATCAGACCGAAGGCACGGAGTGGTTTAGAGCAGGTCGTTGACCTTAGGGATAGACAGAGTGAGGCTCGATCATCCCGACGAGGCTTCAAGACTCCACGTCCGACGACGGGATAATCTTGGCCATTCCCTTTGTTGGGAATGTCGTCCTCGTGCACGGGGACGGTACCTTACTCCGATGATCAGAGATGGTAGCGTATCAGGATATGTCTCCGGGACAACCAACTTATGTGTCATTCCTCTTGTGCCCTGAGATTGTGATCGGTCTAGGGTGTGAACGGCCGGTGATCAGCCCGTGTGTTCAGTGGTCTATGTCATTATGTGGTATCAGTGTGTGATATGGTCTGTGACCGTATGCTCAGGGGTCTGTACTTGGTATCTGTGCTATCAATATTTATCAGTTATGTCGATGATTGTTATCTTCTTTGTTAGTTGTGTTGTGCACGGTGGCAGTTGTTCTGCTATTATGTTTTCCTACTCATTGGTGATTGATGAATTTCTTACCCCTTCGTTTCTTGTGTATTTCTATATCATCATGATGAATAGCAGACGAACAGGAACAACCTGTACTTAGAGCTTATTCCTGGATAGCGGGACCTAGCGAAAGTGACCGCAATAATAAAGTTGCCTAGAGGTAGTGTTCAGATGTTTTGAATACAGTATTCCCACGGCTAGTGTGTCCTATATTTTGTCACCCCTTGTGGTTGTGGTGTATATATCTATATGTGTAAGTACCATGCTTTACGTACTCTAATAATAAATAATATGTGTTGTTGCTTTATATGTATGGGCTACCTTTATTTGAAAATAAAGTAACGCCCTGTCAAGGTGGGGTGTCACATCATCTACAATATAAAAAAGTTAAATGACTAATTCAAGATAATTAAAGTGGATTTAATGACATGCTAAGTGTATACAAGCTCACTTGAATATCGTACCCAACACTTCCACTGGGTACCCGAGCAATCACCATGTTTTTTTTTTCAAATCGGAGAGAATCTGTTACCCGCTGATTTTTCCCGGATTAATCGGTTTTGCTCCAATTAAAAACTTATTTTTATTGATAAATTTTTTATATGTCAAAAGTTAATACAAACTGGGTTATAATGTAATAGCTCCAACTTGGATATGAATATTTGTTATGTAGTTTGCATAAGTTTTTTGTTAGTGTCAATGATGGCGTAGAGATCCTAAAATTTTCAAAGCATTGAAAGATAATTTCAAATGAAGATAGAAAATAAAGCTTATAAAGGTGTTCAACGATATATTTATTCTCAGTAAAAAAAAAACGATATATTTATTCTATAATTTGATAAGCCTTTTTTTGACGCAATAATTTGATAAACCTAGATCACATATAGATACATAGTTACAACATATTAATATATTGCAAAAAAAAAAGATGGATCAATATGTATAAAAAAATGGATCAATAATATGTAGGGATGTATATGGGTTGGGTTTCAAACCAAATTTTTTTATATGACCCGACCCATTCAGATATGGGTCGGGTATCTGGCCATTGGAAATCACAAAATTAAAATTGAGCTATAGAATAGAAACGGAAAGACGGTGAAGGCATATGAAAACCCTAACAGCAACCCGAAAATCGTGTTGCACATAAACTAAGAGTGGATTCCAAAGGCAAAGCAACAGAATTGCAGAAGAGAAATGGGGGACGGGTTTTGGAAAAACTTGCTAGCTTACTATGCACAAATTGAAAGGGAAACATGAACTCCACCCAAATGAACCATCGCATTGCGTTCATTTGAAATAGAGGCATATTTGTCGCTTTTGGATACGGGACCTGCCACTTGTCGTTGCTTTCGCAGAAGGAACTTCCACTAGAGGCTCAAATTGGAGGGCAAACCACTACCATGTTCCCACCAACACAGATCACATCGACTTCTCGAAAGCAACTCAGCCATGGATTGCATCATCGCTTTAACCCATCTCATCCATTACGATGGTGGCGTGAAGACAACAAGATGGAGACAAGGAAAGGCGAGACGATGGCGATGTGAGGGCGAGACGAGTCGACGAGATGAGGTGAGACAAGACAACAACAAGAAGACACCAGACAATTGTGAGAAGACGACGATGTAAAGAGGAGACAAGGGGGAGGAGACAACGACTTGGGTTATCATATTATCATCAAAGGGATATCAACGTAACATGGTTTAGTTAGTTAGTTAGTTAGTTACTCTCTTAGTTTGTTTCTATAGTTAGTTAGTTTGTGCTATATATATTCACTATAGATAAGAACACCATTATATCATTAATATCTTTTGAAGCAATATGATACCTTATTAAGATTTTATCTCCCTCTTTGTTCCTCTTTTCTCTTCATCCTCTTTTTCCTCACACAACATTAAGTAAAAATCAATCAAGTTATATTTCAATTTGTATATTATTAACGATTACATTTTCGTTGTATCCCAAGGACAAGTGTTTTATTCATGGCTTATAAAATGATATTCTCCGAAAATATAACATTCTCATATTTGGTAGAAGTTATAAAGAAACATTCTTGAGGCCTCTCTTCCCTAAACCTAGTGCTTATCTTCCCTCTACTCCTCTTTTCCTTTTTCCTCATCCACCGGAGGGGTGGTTTTTTGGCCATTTTTTGGCTTGGAACCACTCTTCTACATCGTTTTTCTCTCTTATTTATCTAAATAAGTGATTTTTCCACATAGATCTAGTATTTTTTTCGTGTTTTTTTGTGATTTCGTTGTCTGAGTGCGGCGTTTTATTTTGTTCGTCATCTTGGTGCGGCGTTGTTTAGTTTTTCGGTCTTGCTGCGGTGTTTCGTTTAATTCAGATTAGCAGACCAGCTTCGATCCATCCTAGTTTCAATCAAGACGTGGGCGTCAACATTACAGATCCGGAGTGCTAATAGTGGTCACCGTTAACCTCAACATCCTTTTCTCCATACAAATAGCTCCTGAGCATGTGGTTCGATTGGTCATATTCGAGACTACATATAGTCGATTTGAGTTTGCATAGAGTATAGTAATGATCCGTAACTGGATGAGTTCAAAGATTGTTGCTCCTCTTTTCTCTTTGGTCATCGACCGTACTTGGAAGCTTTTGTTTTGGCTGTTAGGATTAAGATGGCTTGGTAATACCATATTGGCTTTTGTTCTGATTAAGTGTTTCATTACCATGTACTTAGCTGACTTAGATGTTCGTGTTGTATTGATTTTCAATTGTGGATGGGGAATGTCTCAACACATTCTGTTCAATCTGGATGTATTGATTTTTTTTTAATTTTTGAATGAAGTTTGATTTCCGTAAAAAAAAAAAATTCTTGAGCATTATTTATTCTTAGGAATCTATTTTATACATATTTTTCCCACATTGTATTCTCTTGTTGAAGGATATTTTATTCCCATGTGAATAGAATCCATTTTTTTATTTTTCCATATCCACAACTAATTCCCACTTCCACACTGTTCTACCTAGTTTTTTATTTTTGAATTTTTTTATTTTTTAAATTAAAAAATTTAAAAACTTTTCTAGGAATGATAAATGTTTAATAGAATTCATAAGAATATAATTATATTCGTCCCTCTAGAGATTTGTTTTTTTGGTATAAGGAACCATTTAGGTTATGTTTGGTAGGTAAGAAAGTGGGAGAAAAGAAAGTTTATTGATTAAAGTGTATAATTACTGATATATCACACTATGATTGATCTGTCACACTTACTCATACACATTTTTTATATTTTCTAAAAAACTTTTCTTTCTCTCCTTTTTTTTCCCATCCAAACATAGTGTTAGTTTCTTGTATATCAAGATACTAGACATTCAGCCGTTTCTGTTTATTTTACTCTCATATCTCTATTCGCCTATCCCATCGATCTGTCATTTGACAACTAAGTTTTTAAATTATAGAATATGAAATTTCACTGTTGTTGTTAGTTCAATTTAATTTTATTGTTATCTTTCCTTATTCCGTTTGCAATATTTTTCTTTTTCTTTTTGTCTTTTCCCATGTTTCGTTATTCAATTGAATCATGACACTATGATAGCCTACATTATAAACTAGATATATGCATAGATTTGTTTATATTTTATATAAATATTTTCTAAAAATGTGTGAAAGGTATATAGTTTAAATATATAAAAATATTTTATACAAATCTCTTAATGGATTGTTGTTTACCTAATACATAGTTATTTTTTAGCATTTTTTTAGTTTTTGTTGAAGAACTTGATATAGTTATCCTCATCTTTTATGGTTAGTTTGTAGTTTTTTTCCCTTTAGGTCTTATGTCTTCGTTAGTATCAAATAATATGTAAAATAAAATTTTATTAATTATAGAAAAATGTGTAATAATTAAACATAATTATATGAAAAGTCATATAAAATACCACTTATTTAAAAATTATTTTTCTATAAAATATTTTTTATCATGTGCAATAATTAGAATTGTCAATTTTGTAGTAAGGTTATCATTGAAACTTTAATATCACAAAAGAAAAATATATCAAATTAGTTTATTAAACATGTTATGGTATTATATATTTTTTGATTGAAAGTATTGTATTTTTTTAATATCATATTTCTTATCTTATTTATCAATAAATAATTTCAATTATTATGGTTAAATTATTATTGACAATGAGATATGTAATTATCCATGATAAAGTAGAAGTTTTTTCAAATGTAATCCTATATAATTCGAAGGCTGTTATTGGCTTTTAGTTATTATCACTATATAGAATCTATTTATTGAAGATTATTTTTTCTCCAAATCAAATGTCATTTAATCATCAATAAAAGTAAGAAATAAATAATAACAATAAAAATAACACAAATAAAAATGTGTTGTGCTGGACCGTTAGTTTCCACAATTGAAACAAAAAAGACAGACAGACAAACAAACAAACAAACATAAATTAATATTAAGAAATAAAATGGCAGCCATAGCACCAAAAAAAGTAAAAAGGAGGCACAAGTGTTACTGAACATTACATGTATCAAGCATATTATTCAATAACAAAAATTGTACAGATAATGATGAACATTTAAGGAACATAAACAAACCATCAAACATATCATACAACTCCATCGAAGCTATTAAAATTAAACACTTTTTTGAAGAGTAATATTAAAATTAAACATGATTCCTGGGCTACCTTTACAAAAAAAATTATTGTCTCAATTGTGATTCACCGATTGATCCAAATTTATTCGTCTGCCGCTTTGACTACAAATATAGAATGGTAGCTCTATATAAAGATGTTGTTTTCCTTTTCAGAATTTTTAACAACCTGAACCCCATTTGTTATGCTTTTTTCTCTTTTTCCTCTTTAAATGTAAACTCTAATTTTCCTCTCTGACTACTCTTGTATCTCTCTCTGTGCACTCTGTTTCTTCTCTTGTGACCCACTCCATCCTTCTGCTTACATGTGTATCTTGTTTTTCTTTATGAATTTTTTCGTCAAAATCCATTTCCCACCATCAAAATTTGTCTCCTTTAAATAGTTATTTCTTATTATAACTAACTAAAACTCTACCTCTTTCACTCATATTCCACTAACCCATGAGTTTATTGGCAATTAAAGGAATAATTCCTATTAATGTGAAACCCTTCCCTTTCAATGCATAACTGTTACACCAAAAAAAATTTTAAAAGCTCGCTAATTATTTAATATTTCAAAGATAACTTAGATTAAATGTGAAACAAAAAGGATGGAATATAGAAACTGAGTAGGGATGGTAACAATTAATAAAAATATAAAATTGTTCAATTTAGATTAAATTTTACACTAATAAAATTGTTCAAGTTTAATTTAGATAATTGTTATAAATACAACATTATACATTTAAACTTAAGAAATATACATTAAAGAAAGAAAGAAATACATTATATAAAAGAAAAAAAATACATGATTTAAATATCAAATTAAATTGTAATACTTGTATGGAAAATTAGGTGAAAAGAGTAGTTTTCAATTTAAGTTTTTTTTTTTAAAAAAATTAAGTTTTTAAATACCATTTCTTTGTGAATAATTGAATAATACAATTCAATGTATTTATAAAAAAAATGATTGATTAATCAAAAAAATAATTGGATTAGAAATAGGAAAACACTAATTAGTACGAAGAATGATTCCACGAAAAGTGACGAATAAATATTTATCATCCAATTGTGTTTTGATCGTAGTTTGTTTTGATTTTTATTTATTTAACTACGAATAATACTAAAATTGGTCCTCAACAAAAATCATGGAGACCAATTTAGTCTTTGATAGAGACTAAAATGTCCCTAAAAATTATCCTAAAAGGGACTAATTTGACCCGAATTTGAAATTTTTAAGGACTAAATTTTGATATTTTTCATTTCTCAGGGACTAAATTAGTCTCCATAATTTTTTTGGAGACCAATTTGGGTATTCACTCTTTTTTAAAAACACCGTTTCCGTGCATTCTTACCTATCTGTGTGTTGAAGTCTTCGTACTATATAGCATTTCTCAATGAAATATATAAGTACATTAAATTTTTAAGTCATATATCTTCTCATATATAATATCACTAATTAACTGGCTAATACTTATAATAACTCATTATTTGCTTAAAGTAGATGAAATGGTGAAACTGATTTTAAAAAATTAAATAGGGTGATAAAAGATTAAAACTAACTAATTAGATAAATTGAATAGGAAGTGTATCGATTAATAAAAATATGAAACTATACAATAGATTAAATAAAACATTAATAATATAGGATATATATAGAAAACTTGGATTAATACAATGCACCATTCCCGATTACACAATGCATCAATCTCCTTTTTTTGGAACAATTAAAAACGCATGAAATTGTACAATTAAGATTAAATGATAAAGTTTGATAGAATAAGAAAGAGTGGTGAGTGTTTTAAAGGTGATACATCAACATAACTCAAGCTTGCTTTACATAGCTAAAACTCAAGCTTGCTTTATATATGTGTGTGTGTGTGTGTGTGTGTGTGTGTGTGTGAGAGAGATAATATTTTATAATTTACAATATCAATATCTTATAATTTACAATATCATATAATTATTTGTAAGATAATTTTTTTAGTAGTACATAGCACTTAGTTTTCTCGTTAACTAGTTTTATTAAATATAATTATTTTTATTATTCAAAAAAATATTTAATAGATTATATTCTAATTTATTTATATTTTAAGTAGTTTTCCCCAATTATAATTAGTGATTAACATTATCATTAATTTGTTTTAATATTTTAAAGAATGTCTAAGAAGTTTTATGTTTAATTTTTAATATAACTAATAATAAATTAAAATGTTAAGTAAAATAATATTTAATAATAATATTTAAATAGATTAAAAAATGACGAGATTGATTAATAAGGGTAATTGAAAGATTGTAACTCATAAATTATAAATTAAAATAAATTTATATTTAATACTAAATCTGAAGTCTCCTCAAATTAAGTTAATAAATTAATTAAAATGCTAAATTAATAATATATGATAGATATAGAAAACTTGTATTGATAAAATGCATCGTTACCCATTACACAACGCATCAATCTCCTTTTTTTTAGAACAATTTAAAAAAAATGAAACTGTACAATTAAGATTAAATGTAGAGTTTCATATAATTATTTTTAAGATATTTTTTTAGCAGTAAATATTACTTAGTTTTCTCATTAACTAATTTTATTAAATATAATTATATTTTATTTTTCATAAAAATATAATAAAATTGTATTTTAATTTAGCTATATTTTAAGTAGTTTTCCCAAATTATAATTAATGATTTATATTAGCATTATTATTTTTAATATTTTAAAGAATGACTAAGAATTTTTATGTTTAATTCTTAATATAACCAATAACAAATTAAATTGTTAAATAAAATAATATTTAATAATAATATTTAAATATAGTAGTAAAATTGTAAAATTGATTAATAAGGGTAATTTAAATGTTGTAACTCATACATTATAATAAAGGTTTAATTAGCAATTTGGTCTCTTAACTTAATTTTGAGGTGCAAGTTAGTCCCTTACCTTTTTTTTTCTCGTCAAATTGGTCCTTTAACTTAATAAACGGGAGCATATTAGTCCTTGCTTTAACCTCAGTTTGTCCAACTCACCACTGTATCTGACGTGGAGTTGTATCTGACATGGTAAATGAGTCATCACTTTTATTATTATTGTTATTATATGACTAATCATTTTTATTTATTTAAATATTATATAATTAATATAAAAAATTGAAACCAATATCTTCTTCCCCTGAAAACCCTAATAGCCACCATTGTTGATGACCTTCTGCTGCCACCCTTTTTTGCTTCAACCTTTGGTTATGACCTCTATGACCGGGAAGGAGCTGAGCAAAAACAAAAATAACAAAAACGCATAGGAAGAAGAAGAGTTTATTCATTCCATACTCAGTCCTATTACATGATTATACTAACAGCAGAGATGACAGTATTGAAAATAAGAAACAGAGAAACGTGAGGGAGAAGAAGAACCTGGGCTTTCAACCATCTTTGTCCAGATTTTTTCGATTCGCCATAAGTCATAACCAAAGGGAGGGACTTGTTACGCCGGCGCCGGTACCGATTGTAAGTCACGGTGATGGTGACAGATAGAACCCCCTTTATTCTTCTTCTTCTTCTGTTTTTTTTTTTTTGGATTATGATGAGATTTGGGATTAGATTTTTGGGAAAATTTGGGGGTTTCTAAGACAGGAAGGGGAGGGGAAGAAATTCCACTCAACCTTGAGAAAGGGAGAAAGACGGTGGTGCCTAGCTTTGGCGACATCGCGTGCGTCGTCTCTGGCGAGTGTGCGGCGGTTCCTGGCTCTTCGAAACTGCATCTGTCCTATGTGTTGTCATTGTCATTGTCGTTGGGTGTGCTGAGGACGAAACAGAGAAGATGAAGCTAGGTTCCTCATGATGGTGGTGGTGGCGATCTGGAGCAGAAGAGGAAAAAGAAGAATTGGGGATAAATTTCAAATCCCTAACCCTAGGTGAAGAGTTGGGGAAGAAGAAGGAAGAACAATGTCAATTAACACGTGAGACTGTCTCTCGTTCTACGTAATTCATTGCTAACAACGTTACTCTCAATTCTGACGGAAGGACCATTTTGAACTAACTAAAAAAGTTAAAGGACCAATTTGACACAAAAAAAGATAAGGGACCAATTTGCACCTCAAAAATAAGTTAAGAGACCAAATTGTTAATTAAGCCTATAATAAACTTGTATTCAATGTTGTAGCTCAAGCTTTACAAATGGCAACTCTAGAATAAAGCTAAAACTCAAGCTTGTCTTTTTTTTGGTATACAAATGGTAAGAGAAAGAAAAACAAACACGAGAAAACTCAGATACGCCTAAATGAGACGCCCATGGCATCTGCCAGCAACAACGAATCAGACCCGGGGGCACATCCTCCAGAATAACTCAAGCTTGTTTTATTTATATATATATAGATTTATCAGGCTTAAATCCTTTTCACAAATTTAATTTTCAGATAGAACTTCTAAATCAATAGTTTTAATTACTTCGTAACGAAAATTTCTTATAAGAGCTATCATTAAATTAGCAGGTCTCATCCTATATGATTCAAATAAATCAATTATAATAATATTAATAAATTAGTCAAAAAAATATTAATAAAAGAACTTAAATATTATATGATATAGTTAAATAATAATATGAAAGCAGATGACTTCAAAGTTTAAACATAAGATGATAATTTTTTTTTGGACAAAACAGATGATAAAATTTTAAATTTTACCTAAATACAGAAAAGTAGGACAATAAACTTCACATGACTTTCGTTGATAAATATAACAATAATAAAATATGAGAATATTTTAAGAATAAGTTGTCTATTCCAAGTCCTCTAGTCTTTTTTTTTTTATTATTGTTATTAAACAAGCCCTCTACTCTTAGTTTCTTTCAATTGGCACTTTGGCCACGCCAACAATTGAAATTTTATAAAAAGAATTTGTTAAATGCTCCTTCCATTCCCTTTTAATTGTTTATTTTTTTAGAAAACATCTGTTACCATTTATCAATCATTTTTAAAATTAAGGTTATATTAACTACGTTTTGTCAATTATACCCTTAACTATTTATTGCAGAGAGAGAAATAGATGCAATGGGGTAATGGACAATCATGGACATCACATAAAAAGACTAATAATTTCATCAAAAGCAAATAAATTCATTGATTTCTCTAGTTAGTGTACAAGAACATTAAACGACACTTAAAAAAACGGATGGAGTATAAATGTATTGTAATCACATATTTTTCTGCTTTCCACAACAACAACAAAATCATAGATTTTTCTGCTTAAGAGGAAATAATTTTTTATTTATCAAAAAAAGGAAGGAAATAATTTTTTGTGATTAAAGCAGGGCAAGCCCCAGTATCAACCCAGACAGAGAATTGCCCACAACTCTGCCATTGTAATTGAGCAATCCCTCGCAAAGAAGCCAAAAAGGAAATAATTTTCTATCACTGCCACATCATAGTTCAAACTGAACTGCACCTATCCTCTTTCGTCTTCCCCGTCAGTGCATACTGGCTTCGTATACTCTGCTTGATGACTTCAACATGGTACTTGATCTTCCAAACCATAGTTATAAAACTCGGACCGGTCGTTGACTCGGTCATGTTACTGGGTCAGTGGGTCATTGGTCGGACCGGTGGGTCACTAGTTGAACCTCACGAACCGGTATATGTGAAAATTTTAAATTATATATATATGGGAGGGATCAAATTACACCAGTGTAATACTTGGGCATTGTTACACCGTTCAATAACTTTGTACCGAATACTTGTATTACAAAACTCACAATTGGATTGAAAGATACTATCAAATAAATCATATCTACAAAATTTTATATTAATCTAAAATCACTTGGTATGTCATTGAGATGCATCAAGATTAACGTCTTATGCACTTTTATTAAACAACGTTAAACTTGATGCATTTTATTGACATATCAAGTGATTTTAGATTAATGTAAAATTTTGTAGATATGATCTATTTGATAGTATCTTTCAATCCAACGGTGAGTTTTGTAATACAGGTATCCGGTACAAAGTTATTGAACGGTGTAACAATACCCAAGTATTACACCAGTGTAATTTGATCCCTCCCCATATATGTATATGTAATATAAATTTTTTATATATACATATTGAAGGTGTGTATATTATAAATATATGTAATATAAATTTTATATTTTATGTCCTTGGGTGTGCAGCGCAGTGGTTAGCGCGCACGTTTAAAGCCCAGGACATTAGGTAGTGCGGGGGTTCGATCCCCCAATGCACTCAAGTCCCCCTCCCTGTGTGTGTGAGTTAGGCCAATGAGTCTCCTTATATACCAAACAAAATTATATATATATATATATATATATATATATGTGTGTGTGTGTGTGTTGTCTAGCCTAGTGGAAAACTAAAAGTAAGTAACGGATTGATTAGTATGTTACAGTTATATTATATATATTTATTAGATGGAGTGAAAAGATAAGAATTTGGCCCAGCCTAATGGTAAACATCATTGGCTTTCGTTGTTGGAACCTGGGTTCAATACCCAGAAATGTGTTTTTAATTTGAATTATCCCTGTGTGCGTGCTACAGTGAGACCCGAACCAGTGTACCCACCAATTCCCGGTTCGATCGGTCGGTCCGAGCCGGGTTTTATAACACTATTCCAAACCCAAGAAACAAAAAATGCATGGCGTCATGTTTGAAAAAATCTTCTCATTCCTCAATCTCTAGAGCCCACCCAGAACAATAGTTGAGCCCCTTAATTCTATATTCTAAGATAATAAATTATTTAAAATAAAGTATTAAAAGTGTTTTAAAGTATTAAACCTGGGTTCGATACCCATAAATGTGTTTTTAATTTGAATTATCCCTGTGTGCGCGCTACAGTGCTACTGCATGGCCGAACCGGTTTGTTGAGAATCGGCGGTTTAACCGGAAAATCGTCCGAGTTGATCCGGTTCACACCCGTTCAATGGCATAATCGATCTAATAAGAGACCCGAACCAGTGTACCCACCAATTCCCGATTCGACCGGTTGGTCCGAGCCGGGTTTTATAACACTGTTCCAAACCCAAGAAACAAAAAATGCATGGCGTCATGTTTGAAAAAATCTTCTCATTCCTCAATCTCTAGAGCCCACCCAGAACAACAATTGAGCCGCTTAATTCTATATTCTAAGATAATAAATTATTTAAAATAAAGTATTAAAAGTGATTATTATTTTAATATTAATATATAAAAAATTAAAATGGTATGAAAAATTCATATAAACATGTCTTTTAAACTATTTTATATTTGTCAACTAGTTTGATAACTAATTTTATCAGATACTTCTAATTCAATTAATTAGTTTAGCAACTTTCAGTTAAAGAGTAGTTTTTCAGCTTTTAGTTGGCTTTTTAACATTGACTCAACTTATATATTATTTTTATCAAACACACCCAATAATTTTTTAAGGTGAACTAAATTGACAAAATTATATAGAGAGAACATATGCATTTAAATTTTGTAATATATTCACTTTTTATACTCAATGTGTATGGCGATCAAAATTGTTGTTCTGTTTTTTTTCTCAAAATAATTATGACAAATTAATCGCTAAAATATTTTCAGAACTTAAATATTTTGTTGTCTCTACAAATATAATGATTTTTGTTTAGTGTCCCTGTAAGTTTTGTTTTAGCTTAATTATAGTTTTGGTCCTCCTATTTTCACCAATTTACGATTTTGGTCCCCCCATTTCAAAATTCAGACATTTAGTCCCCCAATTTTAAAAAATTCAGGCATTTTGCCCAAATGCTAAATTGACCCACCAGAGTATGTGATGTGGCATCACTTAAGCTTATGTGGCGCATGCCACATCACTTAATTAATCCATGTCAACACCATGTCACTTATGACCATACAACATGTCACATAATTGGTATACATTTATATTTAATATTAATATCATAATTATAAAAACAAAAAACAAAAAATTAAATTTAGAAAACTAAAGGAAATAAATTAGAAATCGAAAGAGGGAGAGCAAGAACACATCAACAGCATCAACAGCATAGAGGAAGAAGAAGAAGAAGAACAACAACAACAACAGCAAGAACAATCGTTTTTTGATGAACCCTAAATCTGGAACAAGAGCAAGAACAACAACATCATCATCATCAACAGTATAGAGGAAGAAGAAGAAGAACAACAACAACAACAGCAAGAACAATCGTTTTTTGATGAACCCTAAATCTGGAACAAGAGCAAGGACAACAACAACAACATCATCAACAATACCAACACCACCATGTTCAATACTCCAGCATCAACATCATCATCGCGATTTCTGCTTCTTCTTCATCTCCTCTTCTTCTGCATCGCATCTTCTTCTCCTCTTCTTCTATTTCTTCTGCATCGTCTCACTCTCACCCTCCATCGTTCTCATTCTCACCACCATGTAGGGTGGAAACAGAGCCGAAGCGGAGCGGTTGCTTCCCAAAAACCCCATTCACACCTCCTTCTTGCCTCTTCTCTTCCAGATCTCTTCCCTCTATCCCTCTGTCTCCCCCTTTGTGTTTCGAATCGAACTTCCAATTGGGTTTTCCCATTTCTAGGTTTTTGCAAAATTAGAAATGCAGAAATGGAGCAGTCCTTAAATTGTGAACCCTAAATCCCCAAATTGCGTCTTCACCCCTCTTCTTGACCTCTGTTCTTCTCAACGATGCAAAGGAAGCAGAAGAAGCAGATGCAGAAGAACCAAATGTCAGAAACAACCCAGAAATAGGAAGAGAGAATGGACATGAAACTTGAGTTAATTTGCAATGGAGCTTCGAGTCCACATTAACAACACATCGTTCTTCTGCGCGACGGTGAGCCATTGCTTGAGCTAGAATGTTTTGATGAACTCATTCTTCTCTGGCTTGAAGACAAACGAACGCGATTGAAGGTGAAGAAGAAGAAGTTCGTAGAAGGAGAAGATGGAGGTAGGAGGAGACGATGAAGTTCTGCTTCTATCGTAGAACAAAACGCCAGATTTAGGGTTTTTACTATACCATTTTTAATTAATTTATTAAATAAAATTTTATAATTAAAATAATGAAAAAAAATAAAAATAAAAATAAAAATAAAAAATGATATGATTAGTGCATGATAATACACATCTGCAAGACAATCACTGGACACGTCAGCGTTTGACCTACCACATCACCTAATTTTGACCAAAATTAGAGATAGGGACCTAATTTCAGAAATGTTGAAAATTAGGGGACCAAATGTCTGAATTTTGAAATGGGGGACCAAAATTGTAAATTGGAGAAAATAGGGGGACCAAAACTATAATTAAGCCTTTTTTTTTTTTTTTGCTTTTCATCTCTGCAAAGTCAAATTCATTTTTTTTGGTCCCTGATAGCTGACGACTCTTCATTTGTCACTGACAACATGGATTAATGACTCCATTTGGCATATGTGTCATTCCTGAAGCTGATTTAGTCATGTGACTCTTTTATTTAATTTAAATATTTATTAAAAAAATATTAGGGTTTCTATTCACCCACCTCTTCCCCTCTCCCATACCGTCACTCCATCCCTTCCCCATAAATAGTAACTCTAAGGCAATAACAAGAACGAACATCAATAGTAAGCAGAGGAAGAATAAGATAGATATAGAACCAAGAAAAGGAACACAAAAGAAAAGGGGAAAAAAGAGGAAAACAGGGGTTGTAGCCACTTCCAGCAAATTGTCGCCATCCATTACCAATCTGCTTCACCTACACCCTCACAATCTCTTTTCATAATCATATGACTACAAAACCAAGATCCAATACTGGGTGTGCAAAAGCTGCGAACTAGCAACAACCGGCCCTACTGTTGAGGTCCTCTCACCTTTACTTTCTTTTCCCTAGTGGCAACAAAACCACCCTATCTCGTAAAGTCTCCATTACTTTGTGCACCAACCATTGCTTTGACACCCAACTAGTTCGACCTCACCTTCGATGTTCGCTCCTCCCAGTTCTAAACCTCTTGGATCTCCCAAGCCTGCATGAACATCACCATCACCATTTTACTGTTCACTACAAGAAAAAGCGCATATACCGACGACAATAGCCTGTCGCAAAAAATGCGCCCTTTTTGACGGCTTTAGCCGTCGGTAAATATTTCCCGTCGTACTCTAAATGTTACCAATGACGTCATCAGTAACATTTAGAGTACGACAAGAAATATTTACCGACGGCTAAAGCCGTCAAAAAGGGCGCTTTTTTGTGACAAGCTATGGCCGTCTGTAAAAGGTCATCGATATTCAAGCGACAACGTTTTAGATTCCCGCTTGTTTTTCAAATACCGATGGTGTTACCCGTTGGTATTCGAAATTTTCCCATCGGTAATCCCGTGTAGCGTAACGACGGGCTTTAGCCGTCGGTATGTAGATGTGGCCATTGGTATGCTTCGTTATAAAGCAGAACATTTCCTTCTCTCCCCTTCACTATTGACTTTTCCCTTTGCGCTTTATCATCTCTTTCTCTCTGTTTTCGGCCACCTCCACCACTGCCATGGTGCCTATGCCTGTTTCTCTCTCCGATCGTCTCGTCCACCGTCACTTTCTATCTCTCACTGTCTTTCACGTCCGCGACCACAACCACCTCTTCTCCTTCTCCCTTTGTCTGCCGCGGCCACCACCACCCCACCACCAAGAACTTCGTCGCTACGCTCCTCATCGCATTCGTTGTTCACCAGGTATAAACACTTTCCCTTGTCATCATCTCTTCATTAGAAAAAGGAAAGTGTTTGAGTGGGAGGACTTTGAGCACGATCTTGTGAGATTGGCGAGTTTCTCTTCTGCACTCAACGAAGCTAAGGAGGAGAAGCAAAGCCTTCAGCAGAAGCTCGACGTCCTCATCCAGTTAGGGTTTTAGTGCTTGCTGAATGAGAATTGGGTTTTTATGTTTCTAGAAATTCGGGAATTGCCGAATTACATCTGTTCTGTTAATGAGTTAACTGTAAATTGAAGATAAATTAAAATTTTAAAAGCAAAAGGAAAATTTCCCTTCGGTCTTATAGAGAATATGAACTCGTTTGGGGCCTGATACTTTAGCTGCAGAAACTGTCTCTACTACTCATTCTGCTTCTGCTCATAAGGACAGTGAAGGCGTAGTGAGAAAGAAATTTGGTGAATGAGGGAATATTCAATTCTGGTGGACCATTGACCATTTTGACTATTTTAATTTTGCATTCAAATTGATTGGTAGCAAATAAGAACAAATTTCTGATATCATATTTCTTGTTATAATCTTTGTAGTAGTCTCTATAGAATGTTTCAACTTTCATGCTTCAATTCAACTAGAGTTTCTTATTTTAGTTTTTTGGGGACCGTATATATTAGATGTCAAAAGCCGCAGAATGGTGATTAATTAATAATAGTATTATAATTGGACATTACATAACAAATTAGGAGTCCTTAATTTTTCCCAAGAATTGGACTTGCACGAGCTTTTAGCTGTTGAAAATTCCTTGTAATTTTTATTTAGTAACATAAATTGGCTCTGCAAAGCATTTTAAAGATTAAAAAGTCTTCTTAACCTTTTAGCAAAATTTGTATGTTTGTTACTGTTTTGGCTATTTTGTGACGCATTATTGATTCTTATTGTGATAGCAAATTAGCAATGTTGTGTTGTGTTGTGGGTTATTATTGTTCAATTGTGTGTGTGTGTGTGTGTGTGTTTGGGGGTTGACTTGTTGGTGGATTGTTACTTAAAATGGAGTTTCATTGATTTGTTGGTGGATTGTTGTGCAAATGGTTTTAATTTGCTTCGGGGAATTAGTGTCCTTAGATTCTTTTTCTGCATTGTCTCGAAATTTGATGTTTGATTAATTTTGGCACTTGGGTTTAGTTGTTTTTAGTGAGAGTTAATGAGAGTTTGTAGCTTTGTAACTTCAATTGTGAGGGCTTCAATTTTGAGGTCAATTGCAGAGGATGTGGTTGTAAATATTGTTGTTTCTGGTAGTTTAACAATGGGGTTGCGATCATTGCATGAGAGTGGGATGAATTTGATGTATTTTTAGCTATGAATGATATTGGTTGCTGATAAATGGAGTAGCTATAATGTTTAGGAGGTTATTATCAGCTTTTGCATGTCAACCCTTGTTGTTCTTATGTAGTTATGAGTTTAATTTGGTTTTCCAATCTTGTCTGCACAGTCTGAGCTTTAGTAAGCGCTCGGTTCTTAGCTCCCTCTTCGATTTGAGATTCCCGCCTGCACTGCACCGTTTGGATAATGATTTTGTTTTTCTGTTTCTAGTTTCTTTTATTGTTCTTATGTAGTTCTTCTGGTGTGGTTTTGATATTCTTGTTTATAGCTTATTAGTTTCTACTAACAGAAGAAGCTCTGTTTCATATGTCTCTGAGACCGCCACCTCCACTACTCTGCCACGCCACCACAGCCGCCACCACCGCTCGTGCCTCTACCACTACTGTGCGATCAGGGTATGCACTTTAACGAAATGTCGGTTGACTCATTGGGTGGAAAAGGTTGCTGTTGACCCCCCACACCGACATATTTCTTTGTTTTGCTTCATAGTTTTCTCCATAGAGTGAATTTTGAAGTGATGTGTGTTTTTCTGCTGCCAAAAAGTTATTATGTTGAAGTGATGTATAGTTCCCTCCACAGAGGGAATTTTGTCTGATGTATGTTTTATGTTAGAAAGTAGAGAAACAGATCTATTCATATAGCTAACCATTAAAAAATATTTGGATATTATTAACTAAACATGTAGTTGATGGTTCCTAAGGAAGGCTAGAAATAATACCTGAAGAAAGCTAGAAATTTCGTTCTCCCATACACAGGGCATGATGCCATCTTTTCCACCTTGAAAAGCTCGGAGCTCATCTTCAAACCAATCCATTTTTTCGTATGAATATACAAGTAAGACAAGCAAGTTAGAAAACAAAGAAGGAAAAAGAGAGGGACCTAAAGAACCTCTAAATTCTTTTCAAAAATGATGCTGACCTATCTAACATTCTATATAATAATAATAGTCTCACCTACATTAAGCGTATATAAATAGATAACAGAAACAGATTTCCTTTTTAAGTCAAAGTTGATGGGGATTGGGGACTCTAATGCTTTTGGATGCAGTCAAAAACAGAGGAGTAAAAAAGGAGAGAAACACAAAGATGGAGAAGATAGACTATCATAATGTACAAGTTTTTGTCTGTATCTTTGGATAAAAATATTTTATTAAGAGAAAGAAGACAAATACATTGAAGCAACCAATACACACAATAATCTCTTAGATCAATTAATCTTTGTCTTCATTGATAGTGGACCCTAAGAAAATATTGGATGGCCATTTAACTAACATGATCCTAGAGCTTTGCATACACATTTCACACACATGATAAAACTAGAACTCCATTCATATATAAGCTACTGATTTCCAATGTTGAGGGTTTGCTGTTTCTTTTGAATTGTGATTTGGTTAGCAAGTTTTTGAAGACAAAAAAATAAAGAAGAAATGTCAATGCTTCAAGATTAAGCTCTAATGATTAATTCAGTACCATAAAGTAAGATATGGAATTGTTTACAAGTAAGTGAAAAGTAAAGTAATTAACCATGCACTCCACGATAAATGTAAGATAGCTTTGCAGCTTCATCATAATTATTAATAACAATAATCAAACTAGAAAAGTCAAAATTTATCACAAAACTATTTAGAAATCAATTTTTGACGCATGCTATTTGTAAGGGAACTTATAATTCTATCCTTTAAGAGGATGTCAACTTTCAACCTGTTTCTTTTTAAATGACCAAGTCGAATTTCTAATTCTATCCTTGCCACTTCTGCTTGTCTAATTGTTATGTTAATTATTGTTGAAATGAATGTTTGATTGTTGTTATTAGTATCGGAGAAAAGCCTTAGCTTCCCGTTTGAAGTTCAATATATTACTGAGTGCATGTACTCTTTTAGGGTACCACGTGCTCATTGTATATTGAACCTTGAATTGTCCAAGTCGGACAGTCTGGGAAAAACTTTTTCTTTACTCGTATAATAGTTGTTGCTTAATTCTCGTATCTTTATATTTGATGAAATATCGGTTCGATTCATTTCCTTTTGTTCTCTGGGTGCATACTTGATCGCGATATTCATAACTGTGATCATTTAGTGTACTCAGAGACCAATGGGAAATGCTGCCGAAATTTTGTCAAGTATAAGACATGAAATTAAGAAATGACTATTATACGAGTTCTGAAAAAGTTTTTCCTCGAATGGGATAGGGCCATACCATTTAAAGAAAGAGAGCGGTTGTAAGAACGTCGTGCTGCTGAAATTGTCATTTTTTTAACATACAGAAGATGAAATTTTTCCCTTCGAGTCGTAGTGGGATGTACGATAGGTTGTATCTGGGGAGAAGGGGTTTGAAACAATCTTTTTACGATGGGGTTGATCACTTTGTCCAAGCCGCAATGACACATGAAGATTTCAAAGTTAATGGAGGGATTAGATGTTTGTGTCTTAATTGCGATTGCAGAAGGATCAAGAGCCCAAGCGACGTCATATATCACCTGCAGAGAGTTGGATTTAGGCCTAATTACTGAATTTGGACTAGACATGGTGAAGAGTTGCCTCGAGTTGATTTAGGAGTTGGCAATAATTGCACAGGTGCTTCAAGCAGTTGCGTAGATGCGGGATATGGTGAGCAAATTGAATTGATGCAAGATATGGTTTGTGATGCCTTGGGGGTCAATGTGTCATTCGAGGAGCAACAGTATGACGACACAGATGAACTTCCAAATGAGACAACACAAAATTTTTATAATCTCTAAGTTATCAATATGTGTGAGGCTTTTAGCTCTTAAGTCCAACTGTGGTGCTACGGATGTGTGCTTGGATCTCGTAAAGAAGATGATGTTGGACTCATCACCTATCGGAGATGGTTTGCTAAAAAGTTATTACGAGGCTAAAAGCTTAGTGTCCAAGTTAGGCTTGGAATCTAAAAGGATCGATTGGTGTGTGAGAGGGTGTATGTTATATTACGATAATGAATTCAGTAAAAACAATGGCGCGTTGGTTGAATGCAAATTTTGTGGTGAGTCAAGGTATATTTCACACACTGATAATGGGAAGGGTAAACAAAAACCAGTTCCACGGAAGGCAATGTGTTGTTTGCCAATTATTCCAAAGCTGCAGAGAATGTTTGCATCAACACAGACTGTAGACAAAATGACGTGGCACTATGAGAATAGAAGCACTTCAGGTATGTTGTGCCACTCATGTGATGGTGAAGCTTGGAGGCACTTTGATCGTGTGCATCCCGAATTTGTAGCAGATCCACGTAATGTACGACTTGGCTTATGCTCTGATGGTTTTACCCCGTATGTTCAATCAACGGCGAAACCCTATTCTTGCTGGCCAGTTATTATTACCCCATACAATCTTCCTCTCAAAATGTGCAAGTCTAAGCCTTATATATTCTTGACTTGTATTATACCGAATCCAAATAATCCGGCAGATGGTATTGACATCTACTTACAGCCTCTCATTGACGATCTCAAAAGGTTGTGGAATGGCGTTTTGACTTATGATATTGCACGAAAGAAGAACTTTACAATGAGGGTAGCTCTTATGTGGACCATTAATGACTTCCCTGCATATGGCATTTGTCTGGTTGGGGTACTCATGGTAAAATGACATGTCCCCATTGCATGGAGCATACAAAGGCCTTTACCTTGAAATTCGGGGGGAAGAGTTCTTGGTTTGACTCACATCGCAAGTTTTTACCAGGTGATCATCTATTTAGACGAAATAAGAACGCCTTCAAGAAAGGGGAAGTTGAATTAGATGGCCCGCCCCCAAGGTTGACATCCGAACAGATTTGGAGCAGAGTTATGAATCTACCAAAAATCACAGATTATAGTGAATTGGATCGATTAAAGTATTTTTTGGGATCTTCCATATTGGAAAGATAATTTATTGAGATACAACCTTAATGTTATGCACATTGAGAAGAACTTTTTGGACAATGTTTTTCTCACAGTGATGAACGTTAGAGGAAGAACGAAAGACAACGATAAGGCCAGACTGGACTTACCGCTTTACTGTAGGCAAAAGGACTTGCATTTGACGACTCGGTCGGATGGGAAAACCCTAAAACCCAAAGTCTGTTACTCTTTAACTGCTGAGGAAGCAAGGTCAGTCTGTCGGTGGATAAAAGAACTTCGAATGCCAGACGGTTATTCTTCTAATTTGGCAAGATGTGCCGATGTGAACAAAGGAACCATGATTGGGATGAAAAGCCATGATTGTCATGTATTAATGGAGTGTTTACTTCCTATTGCATTTAGTTCCTTGCCGTCAAATGTTTTAAAACCACTTACGGAACTCAGCCAATTTTTTAAAGATTTGTGTTCTGCAACCTTGAGAGATGATGATCTTATAAAGATGGAGCAGAACATACCAGTCATTCTTTGTAAGTTGGAGAGACTATTTCTCCTTGGTTTCTTTGACTCTATGGAGCATCTCCTAGTGCATCTTGCACATGAAGCTAGGCTTGGTGGACCGGTTCAATACAGATGGATGTATCCATTCGAAAGGTAATATAATAAAATATTCTTTAAAATAAATATTCACTTGAACAATTAAATGTATGTATCAATTTTTATCATCAACCTTGTTATTTTGTAGATTTATGGGTGACTCAAAACGGTCGATGAAAAATAAGGCCAGGGTTGAAGGATCTATTTGTGCAACTTACTTACACCTGAGACAATTCATTTCTGTTCCCATTATTTTACGAACTTCATGCTGACACCAACAAATAATAGGAATGAAATAGAAATTAAAAGTGAAAGACACCCGCTAGCCTTATCAGTATTTTGCATTCCCGGTCGTCATGCTGGAAAGGAGCTGACTTCCTGGTTAACGGAAAAAGAGTGGAAGTCAGCCCACGTTCACGTGTTGATCAACTGTATCATTTTAACCACTTTCAATTTCTTTTATCTATAGTTACTCATGATCATTTGTTTGATAATGACTTGATCATGGCATTCTTGTTAACTAAGCCCACAAGGAAACAAGACTTTTCTGCCTATATTCATGAATATTTTCCAACGTGGTTTATGAACCAGGTATGTTTTTTAGTCCTATTTGAACTATTTATTGTTTGAAAATACAAAATATTGTTTGAAAAAAGGAACCATAATTTTTTTGCATATGGTGTATACGCAGGTGTATAGTGAGGCGAAATCGCCTAAAATCGAACACTTGAGAAATTTATCTCATGGTCCTAAATCACGTGTAAAAGAATGACACACGTTTTTCGTAAATGGATACAAATTTCAAACCCAGTCAAAAACGGAGGGGAAAAAAACAGTTAACAACGGAGTTTATGTAAAAGGTGCCACAGATGGAGGTGAAGACAACTTCTACGGCGTGATTCAACATATATATGAACTGACATACAATACTTTAGACTATACTAAAAGAATAGTGCTAATTTATTGTAATTGGTTTGATCCGTCAAGTAGAGGCACAAGAGTGGATCGAAAATATAATACTGTTGACATATGCATGAGAAGAAGATACCAAATGTTTGATCCGTTTATCATGGCACAACACGTAAGACAAGCATATTATGTCCCTTATCCATCAACTCGAAGGGACAAACAAGGTTGGTGTGTTACAATAAAGACAAAACCAAGGGGTCGCGTTGAATCAGATGATCCACAGGAAGAAGTGGCTTATCAAGTGGATGAGATGCCTCATGTCAACGTAGTAAATGAAGTGGAACTCATTTCTCGACTACGTGACGATCCAATCACATATGAAGATGTAGATGGAGATCAGGAATTAAATGAAGAAGTGGCAGAACCATCAAGATCTGAAAACGATGTCGAAGCAGAGTGGGCAAAATAAAATTGTTTAACTTTTTACAATTAAAGAAATTAATGTCTAACAATATATTTTAATTTGTCAGTCACTAGTATGTATACCTGTGCAATGCATGAGGTATATTTTTAATTTTTACATAAAAGTATGTAATTTAAAAATGATACGACGAAGGTTAGCAGTGTGTAATTATAAAGAGACTATAATTAGCAGCATAGTATAGACTGTAATTATAAAGAGACATTGAAAAAGTTATTGGTAGCATAAATATTAAGTAAAATCAACTTAAAACATCACTTGAAAAAGTTTTTTTTTAAATTTTCAGTGTGTAAATTGTTAGATATGCATGATAATCCTTTTCTGATGTCATCGAAAGTTCTGCAGCCATTAACTTATCCAGCCATGAGCTGTGTACTAGAACCTGAAATAAAATCAAAACATAAAATTGGGTTACTATTCATATATTTTGCCAGATTTAACTCAATTTAAGTAATGGTGGACTAGTCGAAGTCTATAGTTAGTGTAAATAATTGTTGCATAAATTAATCACTAACAAATAAAGTGTATTTAAATCTAATTATTAGTTTCAAACTATAAAATGATTTACTGAATACATATTGCATGAATATTTGTTAGGTCAGTTTGTTTCTGATATATAAATGGATGTAACTTGTTTATTTTTATGGAATTCATTTTCAATATTGTTATGTTTAAATATAATATTTCATGACTGTTATTGTTGAATTGCTCTATAGACATATATGGCATCAGGAGGTCCAGGATCTGACCCCCCAGACCACCCACAGGTGGTAAACGAGGGGGAAGTGCATCGCCATCGACCCCCTCGTTGTCGGAGGCTGAACATTATTAGGATTGACGATGCTGGCTATGCGACGTTGTCATCCACACAGCGTCCGCATACATCTACGCCTACACAGGCTCCAACGCGTTCGGCCCCTACACAGCCTCTAGTGCGTTCGGCACATGCACAATATCCAGCACCTTCTGCACCAACACCCGATTTGCCTCCCATTTACATGGTCCCCACCCCGGGGTTCCAGCAGACACTTGGCGCTTATTCCTCCCATTTTGTGCCTGAGACGGTGCCCGATACTCATATGTCCGACCATGAGTATAGTATGGGCCACACACCTGATCAGACCGGGGTTGAGCAGGACGAGGATGAGCAGCAGGAGGTTGAGCAGTAGGAAGTTGACCAGGAGGTCGTTGATGATATTCAGATGCTGCATGATGGCCGAGTTGCTACCAGGCCGGTTGGTAAAGGGTAAGTATTTACATTTTTTTCTTCGAGTTATTAATATATATATTATCTTGTTTGACATCTTGTTATTGTTGAGGTTCCTTCCCTCAAAGCCGGCTACGACGGCTATCACAAAGGTAATTGAGGATAATTACCACGCATTTTGGCCCACTTGGGGGAAGTTGAAGGAGGAGGCAGGGGATCATATGTTCAAATCTTTTGGAGTAAGTTGTAATTTTTATTTTGTTGCATATTATTTTTTTATTTCATAAATTTCAAATAATAATGTATTATATTCATACAGGAGATGATTTCTTGGAAAAAAGAGGATGAGGAGCGGATCGAGAAGAACTTCCATATGAAGGCCTCCCACCGCCTCTCTGATATGCTTAGAGATGCCTGCCTCAGTGGACACCCCACTGGATAGGGGATCAGGTTTGGCAGCAGCTGCAAGCGCACTAGAACTCCCCTGAGTTCAAGGCGTTAAGCGAGAAGGCGAAGAAGAATAGAGCCTCTGAGAAGGGTGAGAGCTTGCACACCGGTTGTTTGTCACCAGCAAAGACGCAATTTCGACTTCAGACGCTTTATATTATTATTATTATTATTATTATTATTATTATTATTATTATTATTATAATTATTATTATTATTATTGTTGTTGTTGTTGTTAGTTAGTTAGTTACTATTTTTATTTATTATTTAGTTAAGGTTTTTTTATTAAATAATTACAGTCGAAGCGGTTGGGTAGAGAGGTACAGTTGCACGAGCTCCATCGTGCAACTCATATTAGAAGGTACCAGTGATTTCGTCGATGAGCAGTCGAGGCGGATCCAGGTAATTATAAAAATATAATGAATAGTTTTTTAATAATGTTTATATTGTTTTATTACAAAAAATAATTGGCTTATTTGTTTATGTTTGACAGGAGGAGTTTGAGGCGAGGATGTCTCAGATGATGTCTCAGACATCATTATGTTCCCCCTCTCAGAGCCCTGAGGATCCATCTGCACCACTCAGGGTATGGGCTGATGTTGTTGGCGGCAAGAAGAAGGGTCGCTTATACGGTGCTGGCGAACTTGCCAGCAACTACAAGAAAGGAGGCTGCCTCCACATCTAAGAGTCGTCAAGTAGTGGTGCTGCCACTGGTCGCTCTGCCGCGGATGAGCAGGAGATAGCCGAGCTGAAGCGGGTCGTGGTCGAGCAGCAGCGGGTTATGGCCGAGTAGCAGGAGGAGTCCCGCCGGAAGAGTGCCATTTTGGCTCAGGTGCTGGCGCAACAGGAATAGATGTACGAGTTGCTAGCTCGCCAGCAGCCTCCTCCACCGCCTCCGCCTCCTAGTACTGATGATCATGTCGATGATGCAGATGGTGTAGAGCATCTCGATCATGATCATGACTACCAGGACTATTAGTTCTGTTTGTACTTATATTTTTTCATATTTCCAGATATCTTTTTAGTTACTGATCTTTGTTCGTCGGATTTTTTTTATTTTATTTATTACGTTTCTTTTTTTTAATTTGTTTTTTAGTTTACGTTATCGCATTTTTAAATATGGAAATAAATTAATAATTAATAGTTAATAATTTAATTAATTAATTTAATAAATTTAATAATTTACTAAATAAAATTAATTAATTAAATTGATTAATTAAATTAAATATAAAAAAATAAATTTGGCTTTACAGACGGGCTGAACCGTCGGGAAAATTTTTTTTGGCTTTATCGACGGGCATGCCCGTCGGAAATATACCAAAGGGTTTAACCCGTTGGAATGTACCGACGTTTTTCGACGGATTTTTATCGACGGTACAACCCGTTGGTAATATCGACGGTAAAAAAAAATCCCGTTGGTAGGCATTTACGATGCGACGAGTTGGTGGTCGTCGGTAACCCATCCGAAAAAACGCATTACCGACGATTTTTTGGGATTACCGACGACTTTTGGCCGTCGGTAATCCCGAGTTTTCTTGTAGTGGTTGGATATACTCGACAATTAATTGGGATGGGTGTTGCATAATTTACTACGACAGAAATAGATCTTAGTGGAGGTTGCCTAGTGGTTGTTTCTCTTAACTGCCACTATTCAAATAACTCAGCGGCGGTCTACTAGCCGATGCTAAACTAGTCATTTATTACGGCGGTTGTGTTTTCTTAATGGTGATTTAGACCGCCAAGAAAATTTCCAAAGATTTTCTAATAAAGTTAGTGATGATTGCAACCACCACTATATATATATTTTTGTTGATAAAATAAAGTTTAGATTTGGGGAGGCTCACTCCCGTGTAGGGCCAGGGAGAACCACCAACCTGAGTCAGGATTTACGGTGGAATTTATGTATCGCCCACCAACGCAGCCACCTGGAATCGAACCCAAGTCGCAGTGTGTGCGAGCGAAAGGTCGAACCAGTTGAGCCTATATTTTAATACTTAATAATGTTAATGAGATTATATATTAATCGCCCTTATATTTTAGTTGATTTTTATTATTTGGGGAAAAACAGATTTCCAAAAATTCTAGCAGTGGTTTCGACCGCTACTAAACGATTTAGGAAAACATAATTTATACAAAAAAATGGGCCGGTTATAACTGTCTGTAAGTTATTCTTTAGCTTTTTTAATAAGATATGCAAAAAAAAAAACATAGTGGTGACCTTGAACTGCCTTTATCCCGGTTTGCGGGTAATTTTCAAGTTTTCCACTCATTTCTTCTACCTCCAAAACCCCCTAATTTTTCATTCTCCCACTCTCCGCATAGAAAATATTTTTCTCCTCCAAATTTTGTTTTTACAATGGATGAGAAGAGCTTATTCATCGGTCAGCTGCCTCTTTGTTAGGTTCTCTCTACATATTGTATTTTTTGTTCATTTTTTTTTTCTCACAATAGATGTTGCCATCTCTGAGTTTGGGGTTTTGGGTGTTTTCGTGGTGATGGAGCTGCCGAGTTTACGGAGGTTCCGAGACAGAGAGGTTTGATGGCGGACGAATAGGTTTCACAACTGAGGATGGTGGTTATGGTGGTTCACCCCTGTTAGAGTTATCACATGATCACTCAGATAAGCATGCTTAATCAAACGTTATCTAGAAGACACATCCTGATAACACATACTTAAGTAAACGTTATAAGTGGTAGCTTCAAATAATGTTTTCCAGACCGAGCGCTATCTGAATGTGTCATTCAGAGAACGTGTGTGTGTTTTGGGTGTGACTATGATAATAGTTTGAAGCATCATCTAGAGCTACGCGCGCATCAAATGATACTGAGCATAACACTTCAACTTGTTATCAGATTAAAAGATAAATCCAACCTGAATCACTACAAGAAAACAGCTGATTACCCATGGAAAGTTACTGTCGATAAGTTTTTAAGTACTGATGGCCTTACTGTCGGTAATCTGTTAGTAATCATCCAGTCACGACATAGATTTTTTTAAGGGTTATCGAGGGCTTAGTCGTCGGTAATTACCGATGGCTTCAAACCGTCAGTAACCGATCAGACACGACAAAGAATTTTTTTAAGGGTTAGCGAGGGCTTCAAGCTGTCTGTATCTCGTGCTGGTACGACACCAATTTTTTTTTAAGGGTTATCGATGGGTTGAAGCTGTCAGTAACCATCTGTCATTGAAAATTCAAATTGTTCATTTTTTTCGTTACTGATGGTCATTGACTTTTTTACCGATGGCTAAGCCGTTAGTAATTACCATCTGTCATCGAGATTCCATGTCATCAATTCTCCCCTAATCTAATTTCACATCTGAATCGTCCTTTATCATCCATTAATGGTCCAAAACACCTTATTAAAACCACCCTCAAATCCACAAATCTCCCCAACATTTAACACCATAAACATTTAACATTCATTAACCCAAATACCAAGATCAAATAAAAAACAAAAAATAAAGAAGAAAATTGAGAGAAAGAGAGAAGGTGAGAAAGGAGAGGCAATGCACGCCCGCCACCTACTGCCATCGGACAACATTGTTGCTTGCCGCAAAAAAGCTGTCGGCAAGCCTCTTCCCCCTACGTGAAACCGGCACCGCTCATCGCCGTCAAGCCACCGGCCATTGTGGGACTGCCTCCCATGGCCACAAATTGTAGAACCACCAACAGTTTCTCCCATCACACTGGCTTCGTCTACCTCATCTTTTTTCAGAGTAAACACTCAGTTTGGTCCCTGAAGTATCACTCTCTCTCCTATTTGATCCATAAAGTATGTAAAAATATTAAATAGTCCTTAATGTTTTCTCCCATCATCAAGTTAGTTCCTCTGTCAGTGTGAGCCTGTTTAAATGTTGTTACCATGTTGGTCATTTCCTCTCCCCTACGGGTATCCTAAATAGTCCCTAAAATAATCATATCAATCCCTGTAAAGTTTGAAGATTTAAGATAGAGAGACGAAATAAATGCATTTATTTGGTCCTTAAAGCCCCTAAAATAAATATTAAATATTTGTCAAGTCTCTAAAATACATCATTTCAGTCCCTACAATGTTTAAAGATAGTGAGACCAAATAAATATACATTTATTTGGTCCTTAAAGTCCCAAAAATAAATATTAAATAGTCTCTCAAGTCTCTAAATTAGTCCCTACATTTCAAGTGATGTAAGTCCTAATTCTAATTCATAAACCGAATTTTTTTACGGGTAAATCATAAACCAGATACTACCTAGTTTGGTCACAACACATGCCTTTGAAAGGACAATTTAGTTACAGCTAACCCCTTCAAAAAAACAAAAAAATTTGCTAAATTACTGACGGCTGCCTTCAGTAATACTGACGCTTTCTTTTTGCTGTTGATAATTTTTTGGCTAAATTACTGTTTTGGTCCCTTATGTTTATTTTAGGTTTCATTTTAGTCCCTTATGTTTTTTGTTCCGTTTTGGTCCCTTACGATATTAACGTTATGCCAAGTTAGTCATTTCCGTCTACACACCGTCTAAACTGTCCTACGTGTATGAGGTGTGTCTGACGTGTCCTAAAATGGACTTTTAGCTACGGACAATTAGCTTTTAGTGACGGATTTTGTCCATCAGTATAGATCTAATTACTGTTCATCATCTTCTGAAATTAAAATTAGGGTTCTTTTTCTTTTTTCTTTCCCTCATTGTCTCTCTCACTTGCTGCTGCATCTCTCACCATTTCTGGTACCCCTCTGAATCTCTCACCATTCCAAGGTCCACTTCGATAGATATTTTTTGGGGTCATTCACGTTTGCTTCCCTGAGAACTAAATTTCCAGTTTCTAAAAGCTGAACAACTGGGTTTGAAGCTGTTGTTTGATTCGAGGACCAAAAGGGGATAGAGTTCGGATTTTCTGATGAATTGAGAAGGACTATGTTTCCATTGTCTCCGATTTTGAGGAACCCTGTGGAGTTTTGAAGAGGGTTGTCTCTGTTTGCAACCCAAAACGCACAAGAACGAAAAAAGAAAATGCAGAAGCAGCAAGAAGCAAAACACAAAAGAACAAAAAAAGACAAGAAAAAAAAAACGCAGAAGAAGCAAGAAGCAAAAACGTAGAAGAAGCAAAACGCAAAAGAACAAAAAGATATGCAGCTTTGGTCCTGTACTGTTAAGGGAGAAAAACCCTAATTTTAATTTGGGGAAGATGATGAACAAGGTTAAAATTAGGGTTCTTCATGATGCAGAAATACAAGATGATGAACAGTGTTAAAATAGGGTTAAATTGTAGCGATGATTCACGATCATGATGCAGAAATATTGGCTCAATATAATTTTTTTGGTTTGATTTTGGAAACAAAAAGCATAACCAGAAACTGGGGAAGAAGGTGGTGAGGATTAAAAAAAAAAGGAGGCAGTGAGAAGACGTGGGAGAAAGAAGAAAGGTTTTTTTTTTGGAATCTTCTCCAAAAACGTGGGAGGAATAAGAAAGCATAACCACAAACGTTGGAGAAGACGTGGGAGGAAGAAGAAAGCAAGTTTTTTTTTTCCTTTTTTTGCTTTGTTATCAGACACTTCACTTGCCACATCTCAACAAATACTTGCCACATAGACAAATCTTCAGCCATGTAAGAATAATAAACGGCGTCATCTTGGTTGTTGACGGAACGGACTAACTTGGCATAACGTTAATAACGTAAGGGACTAAAACGGAACAAAAAATATAAGAGGCTAAAATAAAACCTAAAACAAACATAAGGGAGCAAAACAATAATTTAGCCTAATTTTTTACCATCAAGGCTGTCGGTATGCCGTTAATAATATTCGATTGCTAACCGCTTTGCTAATTTTCTTGTAGTGAACGTTTTTCAACTTAGTAGACCAAAAGCAAAAATAACTATATTTGCGAGAACCAAAATAAGCCTGTTTTCAAGCTACTAAAACAGGACTTTCACCTCTAATTCCTTGTTTTAGTAAAAAGTTCGTTTGAATGTGATTTTTTTTCCTATAAATTTCATATAAATGTACACCAAACCACCCTCTTAAGTCTCCATGTACCAAAAAAAAAAAAATGTAAACCAAACTACACTAACGTGTCATTATTACAAGTCGATGTGATTGTAAAACTTTTTTTTTATGATATTGTAAAACTTTTTCTCTTTGATGTCTTTCATCCCATTATATATTTCGATTAGGAAAAGGAAAATGCTGGTTATAGTGAATGAGTGCACTCGTGAGATTTCACGAATGCATATCGGTACATACTCACAAATCACAAAATCAATAATCAATAATATATACATTTAGAAATAAATTTCATTAAATGCACCTCCATGTGTCAATTTCTCATACAAAACTCATTTATTTCATTTCAAAGTGTCATCCTAATCAGTAACACTTAATAAATGCTATAATACGTGTCATTTTATTTAAGGAAATCACATTCAAATGTCACCATACAAGATCATTAATATTATTATGTGTCGCTTACATGTAATTTAACACTATTTTTAACCATAAAAAATTAGGGTTAAATTAGAATTAATATATTACGTGGCAATTACAGATAAATTAACATTTAAATATTACAATATTATTATTTTTAACTATTTTTCCTATAAAAGAACATTTTCTTCTTATTATTATGTTTTATTATACAATAACTACTAATTAAAAAAATCGCATATAGTGGAGTTTTTAAAAACTCAGTTGAGATAAATCAATATAAACTCATTTATATAATTTATTTTTAAAGATGTCACTGTCGAACAAACTTCATATAAACAATATTATTTGAAAAAAATAATTATGGACCAAAAATTATATGTGTGGTTATTTTTCATCAGTAATAAATTAAGAAAATACCATAAAGCATCTTCATTTTCAATTTCAAATTGTAGTTTGATAATACAATGTTAAGGCTTCACGGATTTGTCATAAAACCAAAAATTTAAAATCCCAACATTGAAAGAAAATCTTAGTATATCTGTATATGCATTGACGTACTGTTTAATAAAAAATAAAATGTGGTATGTATATATTTGACTATATACAATGTTATTTTGAAATGAAAAATATCTCAGTATTTTCATGTTCCACAAATTCAAAATTGGAGGTTAATGTCACATGTTTCGCTCAATTCCAATATGAAAAATTGGAAAAAAAATAAATAAATGGCCTCATTTATTATAATAATTATAATTAAATACTATGAACATTATGAACAATTTTGTCCTTTCTTTCCACATTTGTAATATTTCCTCGGCATCCACGTGTTTGTTCATTTAACAAATTCGGGTTGAATTTGTTCTTCTTCTTTTTAATTCATGTTGAATTTTTAATTCACAATCTAACTATCAATTCAGATCTCATTATGCAATTAGAACTTTTTATATAATCAGGGGTGTAAATAATTCGAGTCGAGCTGAGCATTTTAAACGTCAATATCTAATTGATTTTTTGTAATATTAAAATTTAAATTCAAATCCAAAATAATAATCTATTTATTGTTTAAATAATAATATTTTATTTTAAGAAAATAATATTTATTAAATATTTTTTCAGAAATTAAAATTTAAACAATAATATTGTTTATCTTATTTTAAGAAATTAATATTGTTTACAATAATATATTAAATTATAACTATTAATGTAGAATTTATAGATAAATATTTATATATGAAAATATATAGGGAGAATTACACTAAATACATGGGAATGAATATTTTATGTAAAACCATATTAACACTTTAATTATAAGAAAAAAATACTTATAGTTGTGTTAGTTGTAGCAATGTGAAGATTTCGAATCATATATATAAAAGGAAGAATCACAACATAATAAAGATTTACGATCTGAGGGAAGGACACACCCCTTAAGTATATACCGTGCGTTGCACCGGCCTATAGATATATTGTAAAAAAATTATCAAATATCTTTTTATCTGTGAAAATTATAATTTTTTTTAGTATAATATACAAAACATAAGACACAGGAATGAACGTTTTGACAAAAAAAATTACAATCAGCACAATATTTTATACAAAAATAATAATATCTAAATGTAAATTGATCAATATAGAAATCGTTGATAAAACATTACATGTGGGAATAAAATCTTACATGAAATCAATGAGGAGATTTACACTTAAAGATAAATTTTATTTAATTCACGAGGATATATAATAGTAATTAGTAACTATAAGCTTATTAACTTTGTGATCCATGATTGAAATAAATTACATATTATATAAGTTACTATATACATGTCCTTTTACAAATGTTTAGTAAAAAATTAGATATAATATTTCAATTATTTTATAGAATTATTCATAAGTCACATATATCGTTTCATATAATTTTATATTAAAAATTATATTAAACAATTATTTTATAGAAGTGTTTAATAATTTTTTTAATATAAAATTTATAGATTTTTTAAGCATATACACCGTGCGTAACACGGGCCCATAGATATCATGTAAAAGATATTTATAAAGTCAGTTATTTATCTTTTTTTTGTTTCAATTTAATCTCATATGTTTTAAAACATTAATTTCAAGGCAAATTGTTGGTTGATCTACAATGAGTAATGCAAGTGTGTCACAAACACAATCTGCTGTATCAATTGTGGCATAAATAAGAACCCACAAAGTTTTTTCAAAAATCAAAAAACATACAAATTTGGCCAACATTGTCAATATTTTAGAATATGTAGGACTAAACTGAAACTAAAATTAACTCTAAAAGACTAATTTGACACAAAAAAAGATAAAAGACTAAAATAAAACTTTAAATTAAGATAAATGACCTGTAGAGTAATTTTGCCTATTTTTTATCTAAGAAAATTTTAATTTTCTTTTGGTGTATTATATAAAGCAAAAGATACGGGGATTGACATTTAATAAGAAAACACAAGGAAATTACATTCAATACAATATTATACACGAAAAAACACTAACATCTACGTGTAAATTGATAAGTATAGAAATTATAAATAAAATATCACATGCATAAATAAAATTTTATATGAAAGTAACGGGAGATTTACACTCAAAGATAAATTTCAAATACTCTTCGTTCAAGTTTGAAATCTAAAATATTAATATTTTTTATACAAATTATTGTTGCTTTCTTTCTTATTAATAACATTTGTTAAATATATTAATTTATTTTTCACATTAAATATTTCTATTATAACAATATTAATTACCCTGTGCATGGCTAGCCTGTCAAGCCATATATCCAAATTGTTATATCTATATAATGTTTCAATTATTTTATAGAATTATTCATAAGTCATACATACTCGTGCATGGCACGGGTTACACATTCTAGTTACAAATATAATAAATAAAAAAGTAAATACCCAAATTAGTTCCCGACCAATGTTCACGAGAACGAGTCAACACGAACCTCACTAATGATGTGTCATTTTTTATTTTTAGAGTAAATACTCAAATTAGTACGGAGAAAAATTACGTAGACTAATTTAGTTCCTAATAAATGAAAAGTACCAATTTGGTCCTTAACAACTTCAAATGTGAGTCAAATTAATCCTTTTTGGGATAATTTTTAGGGATATTTTAGTCTCTTTTTTTTGTCAGCTAGTAGAAATGGTAAACAACAAACACACACACACGCAAACGGCAACACCCCGGGTTCGAACCCCGGTCCCGGTGTCCCCATGTCGCTGAAATTGCCAAAACAACCAGCAGTGGGGGACATATTTAACCCATATTTAAAATTTTTAAGGACCATTGTTATTTTTTATTTTTAATGGATTAAATTTGTCTCCGTAATTTTTATTGGGAATTAATTTGGGTATTTACTCTTATTTTTAATTTCGGTTTTTTTCCTCCTGATTTTCTATTCAGATCCGAAGTTACCAAAACCGTAGATTTGGCATCCCTTACCTCTCCCTTCTACATCCACCACCATTTCACCGGCAAGATTCCATAACAGCAGCCTTCTCAAAACTCACTCACTGGTATGACTCATCAAGACACGACCTTTCCAAAATGGCTTTGTTTTCCCCTGACCAAAGATCTTCCTTCTGGAAAATCTAATGAATTGGATGCAAAAAGCTCCCAAAGTTCAGAGAGGATACAGTTGTTTGTAGATTTGTTTGTTCCACCAATTTAGATGAACCACATGTGGAAAATCTTCAGTCATGTAAACGCAAAACGGTTATGCGACAATACTACTTATCTCTTATTTTTCTTTTCTAACTTTTAATATTTTAAAAGCACATATCCATGTCATTCGTGGAATTCGCAAGTAACGTCGATCGCGATATATAGCAGTTGTCTTCGATTATTACTAAATGCTCGTGTTACTGTTTTGTACAATTTAACAACCAAAAGAATCAAAATGATCAACTATCAACTATTTGAAAGATAAAACAGTCACAACATTCAAGATGTATGGAACTAAATTCGCCACCTGGCAACACGAACAATGTTTTGAACTTCGGATTCCTCACACGCGGGCCCTTAAAACCCACCGTTAAATAGTGATGTTTCATTATAAGTATTACACTAAAAAATTTCATACATATTAAAAAGAAACTATAAATAAATAATAGAGCGCAATACTTTTACAACATTATTCTTGTTAATCATTGGATATTAACCAATGTCATAAATGTATAGTAGAATTAATGACTTAGGAGTGATATACTCATTATTAATTTAAAGGTAAAACTAGAAAAAAAATAATTAATATTACATTAAAAACCTAACATAATACTTATTTTGGGAATTAGTTATTTTATAAATGTGACACTTGTAATGTTATAATGGAGGGAGTATTTATTTTAGTTTTTTATTTTTTTTAGAAAAACCTTTGCCTCTTCCGATATTAATTTGTGGTGGCAACACATGTTCCCATAACTTCAGCATCTGACATTTGAGATAGCATTTTTCCTTCACAAATCATGGAGTTGGACCCCAAAAATATTTCTTCATCACCTGCATTCTTATCCCTCTTTTTCTTCTTGTTCATAGTTATTAGCCTAAGTTGGAGATCAAAACCAAACCCTTCAAACTCCAAGTTACCACCTGGACCGCCAAAACTACCTCTTATAGGCAACATGCACCAACTTGGTGCCATGCCTCATCATAGCCTAGCAAAATTGGCACAAAAATATGGACCACTGATGCATATAAAACTAGGTGGAGTTTCCATCATGGTAGTTTCTTCCCCTGAAATGGCCAAAGAAATAATGAAAACACATGACATCAACTTTGCAAATAGGCCTCATCTTCTTGCAGCAGGTGTCATAACCTATGGTTCTAAGGGAATCACCTTTTCCCCTTATGGAAGTTACTGGAGACAGATGAGAAAGATTTGCACCTTTGAACTACTAACTCCAAAAAGGGTTGAATCATTTCAATCAATTAGGGAACACGAGGTGTCAAATATTATCAAAGAGATTGGTTTGAGTGAAGGGTCATGTATTAATCTTAGTAAAATGATCAATTCATTCTCCTATGGCTTAACATCGCGAATAGCCTTAGGAGGCAAAACTGAAGATCAAGAAGCATTCATAGCTGCTATGAAAGATGTGTTGAAACTAGTTTCTGGTTTTTCTGTAGCTGACTTTTTTCCTTCTTTTAAAGTGCTTCAAGTTTTGACAGGAATAAGGTCCAAAGCTGAGAAGGTACATAAAGAAATAGACATGATCCTTGAGAAAATTCTCAGAGATCATCACATGGATACAAGTTCTGAAACAAAGGCAATCAATGAAAAAGCAGGTGAAGATCTTGTTGATGTCTTACTAAGGCTTCAGAAACGGAACAACCTTGAACATCCTTTGTCTGACAGCATTATCAAGGCAAACATGTTGGTTAGTATTTTTCCATCAGAAGTCATTCAATTTTCAAAAATAGTTCCAAGTAGATATCTTCAAAGATCAAACAACTGCAGGTTCCTTAGGTGCTTATAACTTTTTCTTTGGGCCAGTTAAGATAAAATTTTCAGAAAGCAATTATAGGAAAAAGAAAAGATAAAATGATTTTGTGATAACTAAGAGTCTTTTGAATAATACTCCCTCTGGATTCGATTATAAGCAAAAATACTTAATTTCACAATGATTAAGAATGATAATTAAGTGTATTTAATTTTCTTGATTTCATATAAAATAGGATTTATATTTGCTAAACTATCCTTAATCATAATTATCCTCATAACTTTTCTTGGAAAACAAAGTTAAATTAACTTAAGGGTATTTTTGGAACAATAGCATTAAATATGACTATGTTAGTTGAAATTGAAATTTGCTTATATTTGTGTCCATCAAATTGGACACTTTTTTGTTTATAATTGAGTCCCGCGGAAGGAGTAACTCTCCGCGAGTTAAAGTTAGTTTTTTTTTCATCTCAAATTTTTCATAAATTTTGTCATTTATTTAATTTCTACATAAACAGTGAACCAAATATCTTAGTTAAGAAGCTCCCATGAATTATTAGAAGCAAATCCAAAATGGAACTTTGTTAAAGACCGTTAGCAGCAGGAAGAGGAAAAGCAAGACTCAAACTGTTTGAGATTTTAAACACCAACTGTCATTGACTTGACCATCTTGCGCCAAGGTTTTAAAAAATCGTCTGCGACCACGATTTAGGCCACGAACATCATGGATTTTGATATCTCCGCGACTGTAATTGCGACCACATTAGCCGTATTTAACTACGATTCTCTGCTATATCAAAGAGCGCGACTACGATCGGGACTGAGACCGAGTCCGCGACCGCGACTTAAATTCTTGTGTTGCACTTTCAAGTCAAGCACATGTACATTTAAATGAAAAAAATTCTGTCAAAAGGTTGTCGCGACTAGTCATTAGATACTAGTCCAGTTGTGCTACAAAAAAAAAATGTTGGCAATTCTGTTCATGTTATCATTTGTTTCAGGATATCTTCAGCGCAGGAAGTGGTACATCAGCCAAAACCTCAGAATGGGCAATGTCAGAACTCATAAAAAACCCAAGTGTGATGGAAAGAGCACAAGTTGAGGTAAGAAGGGTCGTTGGTGATAGGGCATGTAGATGAAACCAACCTTGCTGAACTAAAATACTTAAAGTCAGTGATCAAAGAAACACTGCGTCTACATGGTCCAGTTCCATTGTTACTACCAAGGGAATGCAGTGAGAGATGTGAAATAAAAGGGTATGAGATGCCAGCTAAGAGTAAGGTCATTATTAATGCTTGGGCAATTGGAATGGATCCAAACTATTGGATTGAACCTAAGAAGTTTTATCCAGAAAGGTTCCTTGATAGCTCAGTTGATTACAAAGGTGCAGATTTTCAATTTGTTCCATTTGGTGCTGGAAGGAGGATGTGTCCTGGCATTACATTCGGCATTGCTAATGTTGAACTGTTACTAGCAAATTTGCTTTTCCATTTTGATTGGAAGATGGCTAATGGGAATAAGGCTGAAGAACTTGACATGACTGAATTATTTGGCTTGTCTGTTAGAAGAAAACATGATTTGTACTTGATTCCTATTATGTATCACTGATATGCTAATTAATTAAAAATGCTATGGAGGAATTATGTTTCCAATAAGTGGATGTTACTACTTATTGGGTAATCCCAGAATCATTCTGCAGGCACCATTGTAAGTGAGTTTGGGAGGGATGAAAATGCACAAACTGAAGCTGAGGAGCCAACAATGTGACAATTGAAGATGTTATTTTGATTTTACCTATTCTATTGAAAAGTTTTATGCTCGTGAATAGTCGGCACCAGACTTGATTTTGAACACCTAAAAATCATGATTAATAACGTTTAAAATTGTGGTTAATAAATTTCAGTTGATGGTTAATGAGTTGTGACACATCAGTATATCCATTAACCAAGTTCAACACTTCATTATGAACATGTGTGAACTGCGTTAACCAACAAAATAGTTGTCCACTTTTTGTGTCTCATTTACTTGTACAAATAACACAATTGTTTCTATACCTGGGGTTTGGACATAACTGCAAAAACTTAGGTCTCAAATTTTGTCATCTTAGCCTTTTCTACTTCATCCTATGATTTGATAATAGACTAGATTAGGGGTTGAAATAGAGTTAGACATAAGCGTGTTTTTCACTGAATTTTGGGCTTAGGGATGACAAAACCAAGGAGAGTGTCGAAAATTATTGAACCACACGTGATGTGATAGCGATCATGTGGTGTGCTGCAAGGATGCCATTTTGCAGAGAGTAGGAGTTTGAAAGGAAAAAAAAGGCTATGGTCATGGGTTGTATTAGAATAATTGGGGTGCAAATAGCAGTCCTCTTGAGATTAAGGCTAAACCTTTAATTCGGTTTAGGTTTTTTTTTCCTAGACGTTAGACTAATTGTTATTGCTCCTCCTCTAGCCAACATGAGATTTATTCCCTTTGATAATTTTAAAATATTTATAAACTGTCTAACATTCCGTACAATATGTTTATTATGTTCAATAATTGTTGTTCTGAGCAAAGAACGAAGTGGTTGCCGGAGTCACTGAGTCCGCCGCGAATTATGGTTGATGACGATGGAGAACGGTGGTGGGGTACTTGCAAAAGGCACTCTAACGCTCAAGTCAGTATAGTTCTGATGAGGTCAGTATAATGCAATGTAAACGTAAATTGTACGTTTTTGGGTCTTCCTTTTATATGATTCCATTTAGGGTTTGATCTGAATGGACGGTGATTAGGAAGGAAATTCCTTACCGAGCGCTTCAGTCCGTTGATCAGATCGACGGTCTTAGATCAGTGGCGTAAAACCAACGCGAATCAGGGGACCGTTGATGTAACGAACGTATCAGATCGGTAGCCATTGGTCGACCACGATCAGTCTGCCGAGTTGGGCCATAGAAGTGGTCTTAGGAGGAATGGGCTTCGGCCCAGTCTGGAACAATTGTGATTTAAAATTTCTAAGTACTTTTAATATTTTTTTTATTGAGTAAGGTGTTACAATTTTAGTTAATGTTCATTGTTGTATTAATTTTTTATAGTTAATTTTAGTATTCAATTTTTATTTTATTTTATTAGTTTGTGAAAAAAGGATACACTAAAGAAGAAACATTTCATTCAGTTAAAATGTGAATGATAGGTCCAGTTTAAGTACATAATTAAGTATGGGTATGGATATTGTAATTGTTATCATAAGGGTTTGAATATGCTACGCGACTTATTCTTAAAAACAGGCATGGGTATGTGTACTATAGCATCCTATACATTAACATCCCTGCTATTAGTGTATCAAAGAAAAATATTTTTTGCATAAAGAAAATTAAACTAAACTCTTATATTTAGAATGACATTAAGAAAAGGACAAAAAGTTATTCCAAACATGTGGATTAATACCCAAGAATGAGATAGACATGCTTTTCGTTATTTTATATTCACATTTTACGCGGTTATTCAGCTGATTTAACACCACCATATTATTTTGTGATTCTTTTGATTATTGTCAAGAGAAGCACTCCATTAGTATTGGTCATTGTATCTTTGTATAAGTGTAGTGGTTACGTACCAGAAAAAAAGTCAGTCAAATTTTTTGACAATTGTATATTTGCATTGGTGACGGTTACCACAGCAAGTCAATCAAAATTATCCTGAGCTACTTTTTTGACTCAATTTGTAATTTAGTAACATATTCGTTTTAGTCTTTATTGTGCTGTTGTCATGAAAGTGAGATGATTGAAAAGAAAGCACATCTATCCGATTACATTGTGATAAGTTCATTCAATTAGATATTTGAAATATAGAACAAGACTAGTTTATTTTTGCTCAATAGAATTTGAATTTTCCAAGGTTTCAAATCGCAATCGATCAAGATCCTTGATAACGTGGAGAATCACAGTTAAATGTGGCCGATGCGGCCTCAATTACAATCGCGGAGACATTAAAAACCTTATGTTGTGGTCCGAATCGCGACGGCGGACTTTTTTTAAAAACTTGAGTTTCCGTTAAGGTAGCATTTGTTGGAAGTCTTAAAATAAAACATATACAGTTATATATTATATGTTCAATTTGCCCAATTTTAAAGAAGAAACATATGCTCTCACATCTAGTGGGAGTGTGAGAGACGTATAAGAATGAAAGAGATAAAAAGAAAGGAAAGGAAAAGGAAAAGGAAAGAAACTGAAAATGGAAAAAGTGATGGATGATATGATAAAAAAAAGTGAGGGGGGGGGGGGAAACGAAGAGATAAAAAGTGATGTGATAAAAAGAGCAATGTGAAAACTCTTCCATAAAGTTTAAAAAAAAAATGGTAATTTAAGATTACTATTTGATCTATCATTCATTTTTATTTCATTATGTTCACATCACAGAAATTACTTCTTTCTGATTATATATATTGCATGATTATGAAAGTCTTCAACTGACTTTGAGTTTGTTTCCACAGCAAAGCATGGAGTTAGAGCTTCATGTTCTCATATCTACAATCCTTGGTTTCCTCTTGTTCATGGTAATCAAAATTATTTGGAAATCAAAAACAAATAATACAAACATCACCAAATTGCCACCAGGACCAAGAAAACTTCCTCTCGTAGGAAACATGCACCAGCTTGGATCCCTACCACATCATTCCCTAGCAAAATTGTCTCAACAATATGGACCTCTCATGCATATGCAGCTTGGTGAGCTTTCTTGCATAGTGATATCATCTCCAGAAATTGCTAAAGAAGTGATGAAAACACATGATCTCAACTTTGCAAATAGGCCTCCACTTCTTGCAGCAGAAGTAATAACTTATGGTTATAAAGGGATGACCTTTTCTCCACATGGAACATATTGGAGGCAGATGAGGAAGATTTGTACTATGGAGCTACTATCACCAAAACGTGTTGAGTCCTTCAGATCAATTAGGGAACAAGAATTAGCAAATCTTGTTAAAGACATAATTTTGAGTGAAGGGTCACCTATCAATTTTAGTGAAAAGATTGATTCATTGGCATATGGATTAACATCAAGGACAGCTTTTGGTGCACAAGCTAAAGGCAAAGAAAAGTATAGGAAACTTATGAAGGATGTGACAAAGATGGCTGGAGGGTTTTCTGTTGCTGATTTGTATCCTTCCATTGAGGTTCTTCAAGTTGTTACAGGATTTAGGAAGAAACTTGAGAAGCTACATAGTGAAATGGATGAGATACTAGAGAACATTGTGAGAAGTCATAGAGACAAGGATTTGGAAAGAAAGGGTAATGAAGAAACAGGGGAAGATCTTGTTGATGTTCTTTTGAAGCTTCAAAAGCATAGTGATGTTGAACATCCCTTATCAGACATCATTGTCAAAGCAACAATTTTGGTAAGTCTGTTACAATTAAAAAAGTCTATGAAGAATTGACATCTATTCTATTATCTATTTAAGAAACTTAACTATACTAAGGACGTGTGGCAAAAACTCGTTTATCAATTTTCCCGTTAAAATATATTCTTCCACAAAAAACTTAACTACACTGTAGGTTTCGTTTTTCTTCGCCACTCATACTCAGCACGGGTTCTCTCACCAGATTAGATTCTTTTACATTATTGTTTTTTGTATCACAATAGAAACTTTTGGATAATAGCCATAATTGAGTCCAACAGTAGATTTTGGTTAGCAAGTTATTTATAGAAACTTTTGGATAATTGCCAAAAATTGAGTCATGCAGTAGATTTCTCCAAAGCTCAATTATTTCAGTTAACCTAGGTTGGTGCACTTTTTTCTTTATTTTTATAGTGAACCTCCAACTTATCCCTTCAAATCTTCTAATGTCACCATGTTAGTACTCTTGTTACCAAATTAGTTTCCTTAAATTCATCAAAAAAAAAAAATAGTTTCCTTAACAGACAAAACGTAATCATATTCAGCCTTTTGGAGAACAAAAATGGTAACATAAAAGGACAACCTTATTGTGTTTTAAAAAATACATATTTAGTATTTTAATCAAGATTTTAAATCGCAGTCGCGGTAACAGTCGCGATCGCATTGCAATCCATGATATTATGGGGAATCGCAGTCACATTGCGGTCGCAGAGACTCCAAAAACCTTAATATCACGGACCTTGATTTAAAACCTTAATTCTAATGCGTCATGTTATGATCTCTTGTAGGATATCTTTAGTGCTGGAAGCGACACCACATTTACAGCTCTAGAGTGGGCAATGTCAGAACTGATTAAAAATCCACATGTAATGGAGAAAGCACAAGCTGAGGTAAGAAAACTCTACAACAAAAAAGGGTATGTAGATGAACAAAGTCTTCATGAACTAAAATACTTGAGATCAGTTATCAAAGAAACACTGCGTCTACATGCACCAGTTCCATTGTTACTTCCAAGAGAAAGCAGTAAAAGATGTGAAATCAAAGGGTATGAGATACCTGAAAAAAGCAAGGTCATTGTTAATGCATGGTCAATATGCAGAGATCCAAACTATTGGATTGAAGCTGAGAAGTTTTATCCAGAAAGGTTTTTCGATAACTCAGTTGATTACAAAGGTGTGGATTTTCAGTTTATTCCATTTGGTGCCGGAAGAAGGATGTGTCCTGGTATAGCATTTGGTATTGCTAACATTGAAATCTCACTTGCAAACTTGCTTTTCCATTTTGATTGGAAGATGCCTGATGGGGATAGGGCTGAAGAACTTGACATGAGTGAATCTTTTGGATTGGCTGCTAGAAGAAAACATGATTTGTGGTTGGTTCCCATCACTTATCACTCAGGTTAAGGCTAATCTCAGCCAAAATTGGTAGTAATGTTAAAGTTCCCTAGTTAAGAGTACTTTTAATTAGTGGCAGAAATTCTTGTGTTGACTCCCTGTGAATAATCAATGTAATAAGTTGCCTTTCTGCCATTTTTAAATGTGGACTTGATATGAGATTCGATTGCCATCAATAAACTTCTTAAATCAGAACAAGTTAGCTTGAATTACAAAAACAAAAAAAAAAAAAGCTGCTGAACGTTCAATTTTTTTAATACGTATGAACGAGTGAATCTTGTAATTTTAACGTATCTTAATTTGTTATCTTGATGCTGTTGTAATAAATGAGTCGTTCACAGTATCTTTGTTCGCTTTTTTTTTTAGTATAAAAGATATTTATTCATTTAAATTTGTAAAATATATCGAAAACAACACAAATTCAACATCACTAAAAACCGAAAAGGATGAATATGCAAACAAACTCACAGCATCTAGGTTAATAGTATAAAACGGCAAAATGCCTATAAATGTAACAAAATCAAAGCGACTGAAATACCCATGCCTTCGAATTTGTAACGTTGACGTCTAAGTCTTGAATTTGTAATGAATCGAAGCTCATACGTCAATCTGAACCAAACAAACAATGTCAATCTGTAATGGATTGAAAATCCTTTTTGGATATTTTTTATTTATGCAAGTAAGCAATCTGAACCACCTAGTTGGTTCTCGCTTGTCTTCACAAATTCTTGCAGTATTACAAGCTTCTGAGGCAACATTAGCAGAGGGGCTGAGAAAGCTTATGCGTTATGTCCAAAATCAATTGGATAAAAAAAATAAAATAAAAGAAGGAACTGGCAGTTTTACATCATAGAGAAGACACAATTTTATAATAAAAAAATTAAAGCAAATCTATTAAAAGATTTTTAACGTGGAGGAATAAAACAATACTCCCTCTCGTCGTATTTATAAGAAACAAATGAAATCTTTTTCTTAGTCCTAAATAGAAGAAACAAATCCTCATTTTCAACCACATTAATTGTATTTTTCCATATTTACTTTTATTTACTCTGAGATCGATTTACAATGTTTGCGAATTTGAGATTTACCCATTTCAATACACCTCTTTAGTATTTGCGATTTTATCTTCTGTTCTTATATATATAACCAGAGGTAGCAAGTTATTTTTCATGATCGAATAAAATAATAAGTTGTGAATGGGAACTATGACATGCACGTCTTGTATATGTTATAAGATTTAGCTTCTTGAAAGCAAGTAATTCATTTTGGAGGATAAAATAAGTAATTAGAAATCTATTGTTGATGTTAAGTATATATACATAACAAATTATCGATAGATTAAAACATTAACTATTATATTTTCACTACAAGAATAAATAGTCTTACCTACATTATTTTTTCGTGGGCCAAGACGGTAGGTAATTATCGTGGGCCTAAGCCTCAGGAAATGGCAAAATTGAATTTCGTAAAACATTAACGTGGGCCCTGACCCACGATATTGAGTACAACGCATTTTTGTGGGCCACCTCCCACACTAAAACCAGTCTGCAAAAAATAGCCGTTTGATTCTGACACTTTGACCAGTTATCGTGGGCACTTCTCACGGTAAAATAAAAACACAAACTTAACGTGGGCCACATCCCACGGTAATACACCCGGTCATTTCCTCGCAATGCTGATAATCCACGCTTAGTTCTCTCCCTCTCATCTCAAACCCTCACTTTGACCTTCCCACCCTCACTCACTCGGTCTCAACCCACTCTCCCTCCCACCCTCACTCATCGTCTCTCCTCTCACCCTGTTCCTTCTCTTCTCCTCTCAGAACCTCCATACACAAAACTTATTTTCCCAAATCTCATCTTCTTTCTCCATCTCTCAACATTTCCACCCATCTCTCAGAACCTCCATACACAACCTTCTCTTCGGTCCCTACCCAGATCTAGTGCGGTGCGCGAATATTTGGGAGGTCACGACCTTGATCGCTATGGAGAGGCGGAGTGGCGGCGGCGAAAGGTGGTTTACGCGGCTGGCTTCTCTGTTGGCGGTCTGGTTTCTGTGAAATCACGTTTCGAGTTTGGTTTCGTCTCTGCGTTTCCATCAAGGGCATTTCTGTGTGCCTCCGCCCTCTTCAGTCTGGTCAACTAGGTTCCCAACGCTGACTTCTTTTCCGCCCTCTTCAATCTGGCCACAGGTTCTTTGGAGTTCTTTACCAGTGTGGACCCTTAGGGTTTGGCCCTCAGGATCAGTGTTGCGTTTTTTTCCCTATTCCTTTCCTCCTTCTTGGGCCAGCCCGTCGTCAGCCCACAGGACCCTTGGCTCTAGATCTGTTTCTCCTTCTTCTTCATGCTTCAGATTATGTTTTTTTCTTCTTCTGTTTTATTTTGGATTTTCAACCTTGTAATTTCTATTTTTTTTTTGCTTCATTCTGTATTTTTTGCGATTATTACTTCATTCTCCTTCATTCATTCAGGTTTTTTTTTTGTAATTTATTTAATTTTTATGTGCCTTCATTTTTGTAATTTTTGCTTCATTCATTTTGATTGTTCACTGGAGTTTTATAAATTTTTTTAAAATTTCTTTTCAGTTTATCGTGGGCCTTTTCCCACGGTAACAATCAGGAAGTTACCTGGGGAAATGGCCCACGATAATTATCTGGGGCCAGTACCCACGATAATTACCCGCGACCTATAAAAAAGGCCCACGGTAACAGTTACCGTCGAGCAAATAACCTACGAATTGTAGCACTTGCTGGTCCCACTGTAAAATTGCAATTACACACGGCTTTTGGCCTTTAGAGGGAGCTTTTGGCCTACGGTAATAACTGTTTTTCTTGTAGTGTTTGAGCTTGGATTTAACCCTGTAATTTTTGAGTTAGACTCACGACTAGTTGTTAATAGTCTTAACAATCCTTAATTTGGAAGACTTATTTGAATTTGGAGACACCATAAAGGATTATAGAAGTTGCCTCTTTTCTTTTCTGTTTAGCAAATTCTCATGTTGATTTTGTTAGCAGGCAAACAGGTAGCTCATATTTTAACTTGAGTAGCCACAACTATGGCTGGTCATCAGATTCTGATTCAGTTCCGGCATGCATCTCATCTTTTATTGGTAAGGCAAAAACTACTTTAAATCTCCTTTATATTAATTTAAAGTTTCATGTTAGTCCTTTATCTTTTTTTTGTTTCAATTTATTCCTATATGTTTTAAAACATTAATTTCTAGGAAAATTGTTGGGTGTGACACAAATACAATCTGCTGTATCTATTGCGTCAGAAATCAGAACCCAAAAAGTTGTTACAAAAAGACAAAAAAAGACCAATTTGGCTAACACTGTCAATATTTTAGAACATGTAGGATTAGACTGGAACTAAAATTAATTTGAAAGGACTAACTTAATAAAAAAAAAGATCAAAGGCTGAAATAAAACTTTAAATTAAGATAAATGATTAATAAAATAATTTTGCCTTATGAAATAAAGTAAGTTTATTCTCTTTAAAAACTATTATTTTTTCATTAACAATTGGGGTAATGGTCACTTTCGTCCTTGAAAGTGTGACTCGCTGTCACATTAGTCCCTAAAAGCATATAAACTACAAATTAGTCCCCGTAAGTGTTCTCTGTCCATCAGTTTAGTCCCTGCCGTTAGCAACTTAGTTAACACCGTCTAAAATACATACGTGGCTATTGATGTGTGATTATTTTGGGTGATTGTGGTCCATGTGGAAGGCCCAACGTGGCCAAGGGTAAAATTAAAAGAAAACAGAAATGAAAAGAAAAAAGAGACTGAGAATCAAACGAAGGAACTCAAAACCCCAATCCCCAAATCCCTAATCTTGAAAACGAAGGAACTGGAACTGAGAATCAAGAATCAAATGTGTTTTCCTCTTCTGAAACATTCTTCCGAATCAAGAATTAGTCCAAGGTTACCTTCTGGGTCTGTCCAAGGTTCTTCTTCACTTGCAAATTGTTGAAGAGAAATCAGGTTTGCTTCATGTTGATGCAAATGCAAATGCCATCCCCTGCCTCAGTGATACATAGGGTGATGCTTAACAAAGGGTTTGTGCCACCTATGCATTTATTGTCCTTGTTTTTCATATTGTGAAAACAGAAATTGGAATTTATCTTGCATCCAATTATTTGTCTCAAGTTTGTGATTTTTATAATTGCTTGAATGATGAAAAAGCTCAGCATGTGGTCATGTTCAAGCCGGTAGGATTAGTAAACTTTCAAAACTTTTACTTAGCATTGAAGAGGAACTATATTCAGTGGCAAGATCCTGTTTGTGTTCTGCTGTGATTGGTGCTTGCATTCAGATGGGATGGGTTGAGTCTGCTCATGACATTTTGGATGATGTAGAGGTTACTGGGTCTCCAATGGGCTCGGATACATATATGTTACTCTTGTCAGCATATCAGAAAGGAGGAATGCGAAGAGAAGCAAATTCAGTTGGTAAATTAAATTCAGTTGGTAAATCATATTTGGCCATTACCTTGGCTCAAATATTGAAAGATGAAGAATAAACAGTTTTTCATCAAAGAGAAAGCACTCAAGCAAGTTGTACTTAATTGGTCTTGTAAAGAACACCAGAAGGATTTCCAAATTGTAATCAAGAGTCTTGTACTACCAAATTGTATTGAATTAGTCTTGTACTAAGTTGGAATAAAAAGAGTCTTTGGCAGCATCTGTTTTTATTTTATGAAATAGTGTGATTGCTGGTAGCATACAAGTTTGGAGCATTGAAGATTGAAGACCTTTTTTGTTTGTTTGCTGAATGTAATGATGTATATGCACATGTTAGGTGCAAGTATTTTGACAAGTTTGTAATTTTAGACATAGTAGTATGAATTACTGGATTTGGACAAGTATTTTGTAATGTTCTTGGATATATTATGTTGGTATAAATTACTGGATGTTGGTTGTTTTCCATCATATCTGGAACAATTCTGTTTAGCACTTGCACTTGCACAATTCTGTTTTGCAATTTTGCTGCATTCTGGTTTATTGTTGAATTATTGGCAGCATAGTGGTCCAATTTGCTGCAATTCTGTTTTGCTGCATTTTGCTGCATTATTGGCAGCATATATTTAGCCTTTATTTGTTTTCCTTTAGACAACAATTGTCACAGCACATGAAGTAGCTCACCAATGGTTTGGAAATTTGGTAACTATGGAATGGTGGGCTCATTTACGGCTCAGTCTGTCATTGAAATTTTTTTACACCAAAATAATTAGTTACGTGCATTTAAACATTTATATCAACAACACTGATAAAAGATACTGCTTAATTAAGACAAAGGACATTGATTTGTGCAAGTAATTTCATTCAAAACTGATTTGTGCATTCAAGGGAAGCCTAGATCCAGGAACAATATTACAATGATGGGTCAGAAAAGACCCCTGATAGTCACTCCAACACATTTTTGAATTACACATGCTCACCCAATACTCCCTATCAAATATGTCAGACTTAACAATTAATATTAGCACATGACATGCTTTCCACTCCACCCTATCTTCACATCTGTTAGTTACCCCATTTTTCACCACCTTTTTAGTTATGCAGAGGATTTTATAGTCAGCAGAAAAATGAGTCCCCTGCGAATTTTGACTGCTATATGAACTGAAATTTGGCAGTGATCCTTAACGGCAAAATGTCCTTTGAATGCCATCTTCTACCATACAATCAGAGACCAAGGCATTCAGTAGGGTTCAACATCCAAAATGTAATTGGATAAATAAAGCCCTTAGATCTTGAGTTCAACCAATTCCAAGAGTATAGCTTTGCATTCTCCACAATTAATATTGTGCATTCTGGTTTTGCTGCTGCTACTGCATTTTGTGCTGCTGCAACTGCATTGATGCTGCTATACTTTGCTGCATTTTGGTTGTTAACTGCATAAACCAGAAATCCTTCAGTACTGCAGAATGCAACTAAATTAGAAATAGGGAACCAGTAACAATTTCATTGATAGTGGTGGTGAACCTGATTGCAATTAGGTTTACCCAATTCTCGCATAAAACCCCTCAAAACAGGTCCTTAGAAAAAGTTTGCAACACCCATAAAAGACAAAAGAAACAAAAAAATGAGAATTTGTTTTGCTTGATTTTGAATTTGTTTTCGCATTTAATTCCTTGATTTTACTGTGTTTCGCATTTATGTGATGTTGAACAATCTAAATTGATTTTAGAAAAGATGAGAATGAAGGCTCTCACGGTGGAGCCATGGGTGAAACGGGGTTTCGAGCTTGCCAAAACCAAGCAAAACTGTGGGGAGCGGAAGGGGGTTGGTGGTGGTGGTAGGATGATTCCATGGGTGAAGATGGTGGTAGGATTCTATGGATGGTGTCCGATGGAAGAGATGAGAGGGTTAGGGTTCTATTTTTTTTTTTTTATTTCAGATGGCCACGTTGGAATAGCAATTGAAGCTCAGTCACCAAATTTAATTACACATGAACAGCCACGTCATGATTTTTGACGGTGTCAATTAATTAAGTAACGGCAGGGACTAAACTGACGGACAGAGATCATTTATAGGGACTAATTCATAGTTTATATGCTTTCAGGGACTAATATGACAATGAGTCACACTTTTAGGGACGAAAGTGACCATTACCGCTTAACAATTACTTTACTTTCTAAAATTAGTTATCGTTGTAGTCAAATCCATACAAACTAGTACTATTAGATCGAAAAAGCCACATTACTTTTTGATTTTATTATTAATTTTTGATTTTTGATCCATCGGGGCAACCCACCCAAATTCGATTTCAAAAGAAGAAGAAAAATGAGTTAACGTCATTGTTCCCCTATTGAAGCTGCAGCGGAGCAAATGAAAGAGCATAAATAAGTGATGCGAAAATTGGGGAAGATGAGATGCTAGCACTGAGGTGAAGAGACTGGACCGAACGCAACACGAAGGGGAGAGACCAGACCCAAAACCGAACACTCCCTTTCTCCCAAAGTTCGCAACTTTCGGCAACCCATATGGACCCGCCACCCGGATTCAAAGCCCGGTCGGTTCCCTTTTTCGGGTCGGGTGACCGGAGCAAGCTGAACAACATGAGCATCACCGAGCTGGTTTCTGAGTTGCGAGACACATTCCTGAAGAGCGATTTCGACCGAGTCGAAGAGACCCTGGTAGCCAGGGAAGCGATGATGAAGGCAGAGATTGCAGAGAAGAATAGGGAAATCGGGTTGCTGAAAGAGAACCTTCAGTTAGAGAGGTTGGATAAGATCAACATTGAGTTGGAGCTGAAGAGGGTCAAGCGAGAAAGGCGTGCAGAGGAGTTGGTGAAGGTTGGGGAGAATGGGAATGGGTTTTGCTTAGATGATGGTAAGGTTGTGAAAGCTGAATTGGGGTGTGAAATAAACAAGCTTGAGGTGTTGAAGAATAGAGGGTTTGGTAATGGGGATGCTGGTGCTGTTGATGAACTGGAAGTTGAAAAGGTTGAGGTTTTGGCCGAAAAGAAAAGATTGGTTGGTAAACCAAGCAAGAAAGATGGTCTATGTTCTTCAGGTATGGAGATTCTCTCTTTTTTTTTTTTTTTGGTCAAAGGTATGGAGTTTTGTTTTAGAAGTAATGAAATGGAAATGGATATAATTTGTTTAGGCTATCTTTTTTTTTCGTCGGGACAATACATTTTGTGATTGAATAAACACTTAATTTAGTCAATAAGCTAGTAAGCTTAAACATTTTTGTCTTTAAAGTATTATTGTTTGTCTTTAAAGTATTATTGGGTAATAAGTTATTTCGGTCCTAAACATGTGATGTGATGTCACTATAGTTCCGAAATATATTAAAATTACAAAACATTTTGTGTGTGTTTTCTTTTAGTAATTTCAGGGACAAACAGGCTAATGAAAGACAAATTTGAGGACCAAACTAACTGATGAAAAACACATTCGACGACAAAACAAACTTGAAAGACACATTGGGGAATGTTTTTGTAATTGTGATACATTTAGAGACTGTAGTGACAACGCCTTACACATTCAGGGACCAAAATGACTGTTTATCTTAAAGTATATGAAAATAATAAGTAGTTTCTAAAGTTTTATTAGTAGTCCTTAACGTTTTGTGAAATCCGTCCCGTTAGTTCCTAGAGTTTTATAAGTAGTTTCTTACATAAACTAATGAGACAGTTTTCACAAAACTTTAGGACTAATATTTAGGATCAAATAAGAAAAAGAGCGTAAGTTATAGATAAATTAGAGGTTTTTTTTTTGTACTTTGATATGGCACAAAGGCAGTGTATATGTCATAAGAGAAATGATATTTGGACAACCAAATATCAGACAACTTTCGCGACAACCAACTTTGTGGTTAATCACGTTCAAATACGTGGTTAGTTACGCTCAGTGAATGGTTAATAGATATATCAGGTGTTGAAACTCATTAACCATCGACGAAACTTTATTAACAACGAGTTTGAACGTGATTAACCACGATTTTCAGCACCTGATATATCTATTAACCATTCACTGAGCGTAACTAACCACGTATTTGAACGTGATTAACCACAAAGTTGGTTGTCGCGGAAGTTGTATGATATTTGGTTGTCCAAATATCATTCATTTAGTTGTCCAAATATCATTCATCATGTCATAATTATGACTAGTGGAGTTCAGAGAAAATATGGAATGGATGGTGATTAATTTTGTCATTATGATGCACTGAACGTTAAAGAATTAATGAAAACATTTTCGTTTTTTTTTTTTTTTTTGGAATAACTTAACCGTGTATTTGTGTGTTTTAAAGAATGGGAGGTATATATTTAAATAATGAGGCACAAAACCTAGGAATGTGATTAGATTTACTTGAATGTGAAAGAGCCTTGTCTTTTACTAAGTGATATTGTTTGGCACGTCTACTTCTCTACATTGCTCCACCAATGCCTTTTCAATTTATCCTTTTAGTCAAGTTACTGAATGCTCTTTAGTTACAAAATTGTTATCTGTATTACAAAATGAGACAACATTTAGACAGCAATTCAATAATGGATAATGCAGTTTAAAATTGCAGTTCAGTGAATAGTTAATGAGTTATCCATTTACCATATGTGTATTCATTAACCAAGTTCAACACATCATTAACCACAATTTTGAACTGCATTAACCATTCTCTAATTGTTGTCCCAAAAGTTGTCCTATTTTGTTGTACAAGTAACACAACTATTATTTATTGGCGCCCTAGTCCAAGGCAGAGAAAACATCTGAGCTCTTTGAGCACTTACAAAGGGAATTACATTTACCTCACCCCAGGGGGACTTAGTGGGGAGTCGAACGAGTTGAACTCGCGACATGTCGGATACAAGTTCTGTCATGCTCCACTAGGTCAAGCCCTTGGAGTTTGTTGTAAAAATTCTCTATTAACAATAACAAGCATGCTTTATTATTAATCATAAATCATAAATTCTTTATGCGGAAGGTATACTATCATACAAGTATGCTTAAACAAGAACAAGTCGTTCTATACCCATAAGATCTACGACATGTTGGATCACTAAGGATAGGGTAAATGCTTGGATCCGTCATAATTGATCGCCTAAAGCGGAATACTGAAAGAATGATCACGAATGAGAAACGAGCAAGGTAGCTGGTGACTTTGTGGTTCTTCCTCAACTATATATGTTGAGTTCCCTGACTGGACCTTATCCTCTCTTCAGATTGGAGAAGAGAATGAGTTTTGCAATACGGTGTATTGCAGACCATAACATATCTATGGTGTGTTAGTCTAATAAGGTACCCATTACCCCTTATTGGAGACCATAACCTATCTTTACCCAAAAACATCTTTACTTGTTCATAGAGAAACTAAACAAAGTCATTCAAAAAATGATTCAACCAAATTGTCTTTTATTTCTAAATATAAGCCAGTAACACCAATCTAAAACGCCAAAAGCCTCAATCTTCGCTGACTTTGCCATCTCTTATATGAATGCATCTTTCAGCATCACTTGGCCTTTGTTATTTCAGTCAACCTTGTGTTGAAACGTTGATGTTAGTACTTAGTAGTGGCATTGAAATCTAACCAAGTGTTTCCCGATTCCTGACATTGGTGCTAAACAATCCTCTGAATAGACCAAAATAAGAAACATATGTTTCTTTAGATACCTGATGTCAAGACAAAAGAAACAATTATCACTTGAGTTGTTTCTTTTGAGCAGACCCTTAGTAGTTAGTAGCTTCATCCTTAATTTTCTATTGTTTGCCCTTATCGTTAGAGAGAACACTATTTTTTTTTTTGCTTGCTTCATCCTTTACTTTCTTGCACACCTTATGAAATAACCTCATTAAAAGATAATTTCTTCCTTTGACAGTTGTAGACGGACTTAATCTGATTGGATTGTGCAGTAAAGAATTCTAATGCTAAATGCATGAGCAAGTCATCAGACAGCTCAAGATTTAGCGCCTTAAGCTTAGAAGCAAGATTGAATATTCCCATAATGTGCTCTTTCTATTTCCTTTGCCTCTATACTTAATGAATAATATGCTTTCCAAGGAGTGCTCGTTTTCACCTTATTGCTTTCAGAAAGCACTTTTCAATTTCAAAAGGAGATATCCGTCATTAATTATGCCATTTGAAATAACACCCATAAAGATCTTTGAAATATGATGCTTTATGATCACAAGACCTATGCGATTGGAGTGGTCTCACTTCCCATATCCGATTCTCATTTCATAGATACTGGATTGTGTAAGAGAAAAAGAGTTTCTCTGTCCTCATGTATGGTCTAGATCCAAGAACATCCTTATTATCCTCCTTTCAATCCTAAAAGTTAGAACTTTTAAGGATTAAAATTGAGTTCAAGTTAGCAGATACATAAGCAACATTAGTTTAAAGAAAACATAAGTGCCGAAATATAGTCACCAAAATACTCGGTGCCCCATTAGACACTACATTGTCTACATGGAAAATTATCCTTGTAATGATCACACATTTACCATCGCAGGCATGTAATTATCTGGGCAAACCGCGTCTTCCTTTGAGTTGAGCAGAGTCCGCATGAATAATTCCACACAACATCTATGTAACTTTAATCAAACTAATCTACGCAACAGAAAAGGATACACTCAAATCTATGACATCGATTATAAAGAGACATTTGCTCTCGTGACAAAGATGAACACTGTTCGTATTCTACTCTCTCTTGTTGCCCATTCTCGGTGGGAATTGCACCAGTTTGATGTCAAAAATGCATTTTTGCATTGAGACTTAGAGGAGGACGTGTATATGGAGATTCCTTCAGGATTTGGACCCACAAGGGGAATGAACAAGGTGTGCAGATTGAGGAAGGCTTTATATGGGCTGAAACAGTCTCCCCGAGCATGATTTGGAAGATTTACAAAGACAATGGTGTGCTTGGGATACAAGCAAAGCCAAGAAGATCATACATTTTTCTTCAAACATTTACAAGGAGGAAAATTGATTGTACTTTTTGTTTAATGTTGATGATATTATTATTACAAGAGATGATCCAGTTGAGAAACAACTGCTCAAGGAGAAATTATCTACAGAATTTGAGATGGACCTTGGTTAACTCAAGTATTTCTTGGGTATTGAAGTGACCTACTCAAAACAAGGCATTTTCATTTCTCATAGAAAATATGTGCTTGATCTGTTGTAAGAAATAGGCAAATTTGGATGCATACTTGCAGGTGTTTCCATCGACTAAAATCACAGAATGAAAATTGAAGAGGAGAGTGCCTAGGCTAACAAGGTCCAGTATCAAAGACTTGTAGGGAAGTTGATTTATTTAGCACACAGTAGACCAGACTTAGCATATGCAACCAATGTTATGAGTCAGTTAATGCATGATCCAAGGGTGAGACACTTGCAAGCTGTAGATTGTGTTTTGCAGTATCTCAAAGTTACTCCAAGGAGAGGACTCTTGTTCAAAAGAGATGGTAGCTTGACGATAGAGGCTTATTCTGATGCAGATTATGTAGGATCAGTGCGTGATAGAAGGTCCACTTTAGGTTATTGCACATTCTTATGTAGGAACCTTGTTACTTGAAGAAGTAAGAAGCAAAATGCAGTGGCTCGATCAAGTGCTGAGACAGAATTTAGAGTTATGGCACAAGGGATCTTGTGAGCTATTGTGGATGAAGATTGTACTTGATGACTTAAAGATAAAATATGAGGGTCTTATGAAGATGTGTTGTAACAATAAATCGGCTATCAGCTTTGCTCATAATACTGTTTAACATGACATGACAAAGCACATTGAGATAGACCGACATTTCATCAAGGAGAAACTAGATAGTGGATTGGTAACAACGACCTACATTTCTTCTGGGCATCAGCTGACAAATGTGTTAACAAAGGGCTTGTCAACAGAACGAATCATGCAACTTACTTGTAGGCTGGGAATGATATATATTCATTCACCATCTTGAGGGGGAGTGTTGTAAATATGTAATTTGTATCATGTCATTAGTTAATAGAAGTATATTCTGTAATTAGTAGCTATCATTGTATTAGGCCCATTAGGTATAGTTTAGTCTATATAATTAGATTAGCGCTTGTACCCGTTACTTACTTCAACATTATTTCAGAATAACCTTTTTCACAGTTACTTTGGCAACATATTTCAATCAATCCAATCAAAATTACTAAGCAATTTAATAAAAAATGGGTTTTGGGGGGGGGGTCTCAAATTCACACAAGTTTAACACATAAGTGTTGAAGACCCAAAACTGTAGGTTTACAACATTGCCTAGCAGTTAAAGACCGCCCAGTAGTCCTTAGGCGCAATAAAATCTTGCCTACCACCGCCCAGTGGCATGGATGGCTGCCTAACGACTAGAAGTGAAAGAATGAACAGACTACCGTCCAGCCTGAAGGTGGCATAAAGAGTCACAAGAAGGGAGGTTGAATTGTGACCCTTTGAAAATTTTCAACCTGAAACTTTGAGAACATCATCTCGAGTTGATACTTGTAGATGAAACAGTTAGCGTAGAACAATTTTAATGAACAATCTCATAGATGCACATGTTTTATAAGATACTTTTAATGAATGTCCTCTTAGATGAGTAGGTTCAATGTAGAATGAGTCATGCAGTGATGTGTTGAGTAAACCTCCTCCAGTGAATATACTACTTGAGTAGGTTCCACGCAGTGAACCTTCTCTGGCTGAGTGGGTTCCATGCAGTGAATTTTCTCTCACAGTGTAAGTTCTATGCAGAATGAGTTTTATGGGGTGTTTATGCATAAAAACATTTCGCAATATTTGCAACATCTTAGCTTTCAGTTAAACAAGGTTATTTAGTGTTTGTTGAAAGCAAAACAGAATATTGAGAGATTTGTCAGAGAAAAATTGATAATCAAAGCATAACACATCATGAGTAAGTATGCTTTAAAATAGAACACATGTTATGCAGAAATTACATGAACACAATGCCGTTTTATTGAACATTCTCGTTGAGAGAATGGCCTCTCGAGGTGAGCAATGTTCAGTCTATTGCATATAAGAGTGAGTGGGTTTTATTTGAAGCGCAATTCAGTTTGATGCTTAGAGGATGTAGAAAACAAGGGAAGAAATACTTTCTTGTATTACCCAGCAGACTAAGGCTGCTTATATAGAGAAAAATACATTAATGATTTCCTAAAATAGAAGATACTAATTAATAATAAAATACAATCAAATCTGACAGAATAAATATAAAATAAAATCTGGGAGAATAATATCGGGATTGGGCCTGATTCTCCAACACCCCCCTCAAGTTGGTGCATAGATATCTGACCTGCCCAACTTGCCTATTAGCCGCTCAAAATTGGGCCAGGTCTGGCCAGGCTCTTGGTCAAAATATCCTTAGTTTGCTGATTAGATGTCACAAAAGGCAAACAGATAATTCCAGCATCCAGTTTTTCTTTTATGAAGTGGCGGTGAACCTCAATATGTTTGGTTCTATCATGCTGAATAGGATTATGAGCTATACTTATTGCGGCCTTACTATCACAATAGAGCTTCAAAGGTAGATCAACTGTCACTTTTAGTTCTTTTAAGACTCTGTAAATCCACAAGCCTTTACAAATACCTTTAGCCATTGCTCTAAACTCTGCTTTTGCACTGCTTCTAGCAACGACTCTTTGTTTCTTACTTCTCCAAGTAACCAAATTTCCCCACACATAGGTACAATATCCAGTTGTGGATTTCTTGTCGATAACTGAACCAACCAAATATGCATCCGTAAAGATGACAACATTCTTCTCATCAGTTTTCTTAAAATACGAGCCCTTCCTTGGGTTGGTCTTTAAGTATCTTAAGATCCTGTATACTGCCTCAAGATGGTCCTCATAGGGAGAATGCATGAACTGACTTACAACACTCACAGAGAATGCAATGTCAGGCCTGGTGTGAGATAGGTAAATTAGTTTACCACCTAGCCTCTGGTATCTGCCAATATCAACCGGAACACTACCCTTCTCCCACAGCTTCATATTAGGATCTATGGGAGTGTCTGCTGGCCTACATCCACTCATCCCAGTTTCCTCCAAGAGATTCAAAGTGTACTTTCTTTGGGAGACTACAATCCCTTCTTTGAGCGAGCAACCTCCATGCCAATGAAATATTTCAATGCTCCCAAATCTTTGATTTCGAATTCTGCTGCTAAGTTTCTCTTTATCTCTCCATTTCTACCGTATCATTTCCGGTGAGGATGATGTCATCTACATAGACTATCAAAACAACAATCTTTCCATTAGAAGAAAACTTTTTGAACAATGTGTGATCTGCTTGTCCCTGAGTGTATCCCTGTCTTTTTACTGACTGGGTGAACTTTTCAAACTAAGCCCTTGGAGATTGTTCAAGGTCATAAAGTGACTTCTCCAATTTGCACACCTTTGACCTAAATTTTCTTTCAAAGCCCGGAGGACAGTCCATGTATACTTCTTCCTCCAAGTCACCATTGAGGAAGACATTTTTCACGTCAAGTTGATTCAGGGGCCAGTCCAAGTTGGCAACAAGAGATGGAAGAATTCTGACAGTGTTCAATTTTGCAACAGGGGCAAAAGTCTCTGAGTAGTCTATGTCATACGTCTGGGTGAATCCTTTAGCCACCAACCGAGCCTTGTACTTCTCAATTGAATTATCCGAGTTGTACTTCATAGTGAAAACCCACTTACAACCCACAGTCTTCTTTCCTTTTGGTAATGTCACAACTCTCCAAGTTTTGTTCTTCTCAAGAGCTCTCATCTCCTCAAACACAGTTTCCTTCCACTTCGGAACTTTTAGAGCTTCCTGTATATTTTTTGGAATTTATACAGCAGACAACTGAGAGGTAAATGCAGCAAAAGAGGATGACAAATTTGAATATGACACATACTTGGATAGAGGATGCTTAGTACAAGATCTAATATCTTTCCTAAGCGCTATAGGGAGATCTATTTCAGAAGATTCATCATGACCTATAGGTTCAGAAGAAGACTTACCTATGTCAGGTTCATTGAGTGGATTTTTCCTTGGTTCAGACTCTTGTCAGTGCTGGAGAATGATTTTCTTATTTCCTTTCTTATGGTTTTTCTTCTCGAAAACCTTTCCCTTCCAAGTTTTGTCACCATCATTGAACTTGTTTATTGTCTCTTTATGGGAATCTTTTTGTTATGGAATTATGGTTGATTCATCACCAGTTTCACAAACTTGTTGGTCATGCTTTGATTTAAAGATGTCACCTCAGAATCAATGAGAACCTCTTCCATAGTGGGAATGGGTTCAGGTAAGGATTCATGGGCATTTTCTTTTGGTGCAACACAATTAGTCTCAGAATCTTGTAACAAATAAACATTATCCAAAGAAATGGTATTTTCAAACGAATCTTTTCCAAATGAATCTTCTATACCCATTCCCCCCCGGAAGATGAATGTCACTAAAATAAGGTTGTTTTTCAAAAAACGTGGCATCCATAGTCACAAAAACCTTTTTGGATTTTGGATCAAAACACTTGTAGCATTTTTGGGTAGGGGAGTAACCAATTAAAACACATTTTATAGTTTGTGGTTCTAGTTTGCCTAGATGTTTATGGTCATGAACAAAAGTAGTACACCCAAAGATTTTTAATGGCAAATCAGCTAAAGCACGAGCCAGGGGAAAACAGTTTTTTAAAACATTAAGAGGAGGTTGAAATTGTAAGACTTTGGATGGCATACGGTTAATTAAATATGCAGCAGTCAAAATAGCTTCACCCCATAGGTATTTCGGGACCTTAATTTCAAAGAGTAAGGCACGAGCCACCTCAAAGAGGTGTCTGTTCTTCCTTTCCGCAATCCCATTTTGTTGGGGTGTATTAGCACAAGAACTATGATGCACAATTCCATTTTCAAGAAAAAAATCTCCTAAAATCATGTTGAAATGTTCTTTCCCATTGTCACTTCTAAAGACCTGAATATTAGTTTGGAATTGAGTTTGCACCATTTTGAAGAAGTTTTTGACAGCTTGTCCAACTTCAGATTTTTCTTTTAACAAGTATACCCAACAAAGTCTAGTGTGGTCATCTATAAAAGTTATAAACCACTTTTTGTTAGAAAAAGTATTGATTCTATTTGGACCGCAAACATCACTGTGAATAACTGCAAAAAGTTTAGATTCTTTATAAGGTTGAATAGGAAATGAAGAACGATGATGTTTTGCAAATTCGCAGGTTTTTCACAATGAAATAAAGATGGGTCTTTATCATTAAACAATTTTGGAAAAAAGATTTTTTAAATAGCGGAAACTTGGATGTCCCAATCGTAAATACCATAACATAATGTCATCATTACTACTAGAAACAAAAATAGATTCAAAACAGGAACTTATAGATTGAACTTGTGGTCTGGAGTCGATTCCATCTTCAAGGTAGTAGAGTCCCCCACTCTCTTTAGCACTGCCAATCGTCTTCCCTGAGTTCAAATCTTTAAAAACACAATAAGAATGAAGAAAATAAGCTTGACAGTTACTATCTCGGGTTAATTTAGTAATTGACAAAGGATTACAAGACAAGTTAGGGACATGTAGGACATCCTTAAGAGTTAATAAGGGTGATAGAACTATGAAACCTTTTCCTGCAATAGCTGAAAGAGAGCCATCTGCAATTTTAACTTTCTGGTTACCTGCACAGTGATTATATGAAGAAAACAGACTCGACTCTCCAGTCATATGATCGGTAGCACCTGAATCAATGATCAAAGCATGACTGAGACCGACAATAAGAAGGGCAGTATTTAGAAAATTACCTCTTTCAGCTATGGCACAAGAAGGATTTTGAGACTCAAGAAGCTTGTGCAGTTGGTCTAATTGTTCCTTGGTGAATGGAAATGAGCTTGAAGGAGATCGCTTCTCGATCAAAAGTACTAGCCTGAATAGACGACCTTCATTCCCCTTTCTTCTTCAAGTTAGGAGGCTTACCATGGAGTTTCCAATATGTCTCTCGTATGATAGGGCGTCATAGTGATCACACCATGGTTTTTTTGGGTGTTTCTTCCCTTCTTCATTGGAATTCCTACTGACAAGTGCAGATCCTTCCACCTCAGCCATAGAAGTTGTCTTACCCATCATGACACTCTGTCTAGCCTCCTCTTGCCTTACTTCTGAGAATGTTTCCCGAATTGTTGGCAACGGGATCTTTCCTAGAATTCTACCTCTGGCTTCATCGAGGTCTTTGTTAAGGCTGGCTAGGAAGACAAATACGCGATCATTCTCCTGTCTCTTAAGGAACAACACACTGTCCTCAGTACATTTCCAGTGATCATCATAGCAAAGATCGAGTTTCGGCCACAAAGTCATCAATTCATTATAATAAGTAGTGATATCTTTGTCACCTTGTTTGGCATGTCATAACTTTGATTTGAGATCAAAGATCTGAGAAGAATTCTGAATGTCAGAGATCTTTGACGGCTTCCTAAACATCTTTCGCAGTTGGCAAGAACATGAAAGACTTTCCAATTGTTGGCTCCATGGAGTTAATTAGCCAAGCAATGATTAAGGAGTTTTCAGACTTCCAGGCCCTGAAGCTTGGATCTATTTCTGCAGGTCTGGGTACATCTTCTGTAAGAAACCTAAAATTTCCTTTGCCGTCCAGCACTAATCTCACAGTTTGATACAATTCTATGTAGTTTTTCCCATTGAGTCGTTGAACATCAACCTTAAGGGAGTTGGAGAATCCCTCATAACTGTTGAAGAGGTTATGGGTTGAATGTCCGTAGGGAAAAACTCCTTAAAAGCTGCAGCCACCTCCTGGCCTGCCACCTGCGCCGCCGCCAGTACCTCCAGTGCCTGGGCCAGTGTCTGGGCCACCACCACTCGCGCTGTCGTGCGCAATGCCTGGGCCGCCACTTTCGCCGCCACTGCCTAGGCCGCCGCCAGTGATGATGGATTCATCACTGTTATTGCTGCCTATAAGAGCCTGCTTCCACGAGTAGTTGTTTCTCGTCATGAGGAAGGAGGAAAAGTAATCCGTAGATCAAAAAAACCTAGAGCTGCTTATATTATTTTGTAGAAAATGGGGCTTGAATAGTGATCGTATGAACGATGAATAGTAACCGTACGGACGTGAACAAGATCTGACGAATGTGAACAAAGACCGCATGCAGACGTGACAAGGCTGCATCTGCCGTGAACAAATCCCGATGAACAAAGGAAAGTGGCTAGGGTTTTATGCGAAAACGAAACCCTCAAGATCGAGAGCTCGTGATACCATGTAGAAAACAAGGGAAGAAAAACTTTCTTGTATTACTCAGCAGACTAAGGCTGTTTATATAGAGAAAAGTACATTAATGATTTCCTAAAATAGAATATACTAATTAATAATAAAATACAATCAAATCTAACAGGATACATATAAAATAAAATCTAGGAGAATAATATCGGGATTAGGCCTGATTTTCCAACAGAGGATAATGCAGTATAAGCAGAACATAAACTATGCAGAGATAAGGGAGGAGAGTATTACAAATGTTTATACTAGTTCACCTAGTATCGTAGGGCTACATCCAGTCCTCACCCTTGGCGAGATTTTTCCACTATTTCATAAAATAGTACAGGCAGAGTGTTCTTTCATACAGTCCTTCCAAGTTGCCTTCCCTTACTAGCACTGCTACATCATAGCCTAGTAGAGAATGTTCAGGATCAACCAAGACTAACTCAATGTTGGGAGAACTTAGTATTCTTTCTCAAGCTTCTTTAGGCTCAGTATTATTTGACGAGCCTCCTCAGGTCTCAACCTTCTCTCACCAACCCTGCTACACCACAATTTGGTAGAGAATAACACAGCTCAACCACTCACTAGTTCCGTCTTGGGAGAACCACCCCAAGTATTCTTTCTCATGCCTCTTCAGGCTCTACATGGCAGTTTTAACACAGTTCTGCCTACTGTAATTGCTTGAAAAACTCGACCCAAGTTTAACAAGCTTTCCCTTGAAGCTTCTCACCAACACTCACCCATCTAGGTAGCTTGGGAGAAAGGAACAAGGTACATAAGTACAAGGTTTGGTTTGTGGAATCTATCATAGCTTGATTACGCTTTGCTAAGTGAATATTAAATAATGAACAAGCTAAACACACTCTCAAAGGTATCCCAGGGTGTAAAGCACATATACGTAAGAGTGTGAAAGAGGAGAATAAAGGAGAGCAATGGTTAATCTTGATAAGGCTTGTGTTTGTCTCTCTTTCTCTTTGGTTCTAATGCATTTTCAACTGCATTTCGTGCTTAAATAGAGGTCCAATGATGATATAGCCGTTGCTACAGTTTTTGAGACAATTTAGACCATTTGGAGACTCTCTCTCTTATTCTGCCACCATACCTGCTTTGTGTCAGAAAGATGCACAACTTTTGCGGGTGCTCTCCATGTGTTGACTTTTTCCAACGGACTGATATGAACCTTCTCAGTAGAATCTTGCGAACCTTCTCGCGAACTTTCTCTCGAACTTTCTCTCAAATCTTCTGATGAACCTTCTTAGAAATCCGATGAACCTTCTCCTGAATGTTCTGATGAATATTCTCAGGAGACTTCAGATGACCCTTCTCATGAGGCTAATGTTGAACCTTCTCGTAAGGCTTATGACGAACCTTCTCATGAGGCATAGTAGGAGCTTCTCATGAAGCTTCTGCTCAACCTTCTGGTCGTGCTAAGGGAATGTTTCTAGAGAAGCTTTTGAGCACTTCTGAGTAAGAATAATGATTCTGAGGATCTTTTGTGCCGAAAACTTGCACTTTTATTGTAGCTTACTGTGTGACACTTAATTTGTCTTTGAGAGAGTTGAGATCTTAAATGCTTTTGAAGTAGTCATGACTTGATACTTTCTCACAGATGCATATTTGGGCAATGAGAATATCTCATGCTTAGTAGTTGCACTACTTAGAAGATCCATCAGCAATCTCAAGAATTTTCTCTTGTCAAGAACTTTCTCTTCTCATTTATGAGTCTTCTCTCTTTTTTTGTGAACCTTCTCGTGCAGATAACTTGTAACTTAGTAGTAAACTTATGATCTCTTCATGAAGCTTGTAATACTACTGTTGTAATCTTCTGATGCTACTCTGATTCTTCAATTGTTGAGTAGATTATATACACTTGATGGCCTGAGTAACTTCGTGCTGTTCTTTTAAACATACTCAAGTACAAACATCAGTAGATCACCATTCATAAGACTTAAGATTTAGTTCATAAGGTTTGTTGTCTTTAAAACCACATATCAAGAGGGATTTTGAACCCAACACAATTGCCCAGTTGGATTTGGGCTCCACCGCCCAACAGCCACGATGCGAAGGTCTCCACTTCCATGATGCCACCGCCCTGTTAGACCAACACTGACATCTACCTATATAAGACCCATATCAATTAAAATAGAAGTTTAATGAGCTTATTTATTTCAACTTAAATTGACGACATAAAATATGATTTTTGTTTATGATAAATAGCTAATATAATTATTATATGTTATTAGCCCATATTAGATCATTGGGATATAAAATTCCAAGAAGGTTATCTTCAATTCATGTTTTTTGAAATCCATTTGATGTGATTAGTAAATGGTAAGCTTCAAATTTTGTGAATTTTGGTATTACAAAGAATCTTTGTTGATACGTTTCAGCATCCATTTATTAGTACTTCAATCCTCGTGTTGCCATCCTTCTACGGTCAAATGATGTTTTTTTTTTTTTTGGTGGGGGGTGGGGGTTCAAATAATAATTATGTCAAACAGGATTGGGCATAGTTTCTCCGTGTGATGTTCAGCTCATAGATTGATTAGCAGTCATGGTTATGTATATTCTATGAGATTTGAGGACCCCCCAGTATCAGAACCTGCAACCATTGTGATTTTAAGTCATGTTACCTTTATATTAGTGCCCATATTTTTTTTACGGAAACAGTTAGTTATATTATTGTCCATTTGACAGCTGCTAATCCTTCTTCTTGGTAATCTTGTTTGTTTTCCCCTAAATTTTTCCCCCTAAAAAAGCAAAGGAAAGTAGGTGCAAAAATATTTATCTTTACTATAAACTAGCTGAGAGAACTTGTGTTCAGCTATCCCAGCACGAGTGACGAAGAAAAATAGAACTTGTGATGTAGTCAAGTTTTTTTGTGCGAAAATGGTTTTTGGCGAGAAAACGAATGAATGTGTTTTTGTCACGTTTTCTTAGTGTAGTTAAGTTTTTTAAATAGATAATAGATTCTAGGTTGGTGGGTGTGCTATGATATGTATATGTATGTATAATTTTGATTAAAGCATAGATGTATCTTCAACTACTTAAAGAGAGGCTGGATATTTCAATGCAGGAAAATTACCAACGTTCTATAAGGATTACAGACTATACTACTGCTAATTTCCTAAGCTTCTTCTGGAAGTATTTTGGTGGCAAATCTGCTACTACGCAGGACTAACATATCTTTTTTCTGCTAGCAGGACGAAGATTGGGAATAGGAACTGTTATCGATATAGGAGACAGGGATGAAGATGAGCATAATTCACAAGCAACAATGCATAGAAACGAGACTACTTCATGTGTTATTGCAGATACTGAGCGTCGAAGTACATCAGGAGCAGTCCAGAAAAACCTTGCAACAAGACAGGCTAAACCCATTGGAATTATGCAAGGGAATGATTTCGACCGAGTGGACGAGACCCTGGTGGTGAGGGAAGTAATGCTGAAGGCAGAGATTGAAGAGAAGATGAGGGAAATCGGGTCACTGCAAAAGAAGAATCAATTCAAGAGTTTCGAAAGGCTCAATTTTGAGATCGAGCTGAAGACGGTCAGGGAAGAAAGGCGTGGAGAGGAGTTGGTGAAGGTTGGGGAGAATGGAAACGGGTTTGGTTTATATGATGGTAAGGTTTTGAAAGCTGAATTGGGGCATGAAAGATGCATGCTTGAGGCGTTGAAGAATAGAGGGGTTGGTGATGGGGATGCTAATGCTGTTGCTGAAGTGGAGGGTGAAAAAGTTAGGGTTTTGGCCGAAAAGAAAAAAATGGTTGGTGAACCAACCAAGAAAGATGGTCTAGGTGCTTCAGGTATTGAGATTCGAAGTGCTTGTTTGCTAACCATATATGTCTCTAAGTGCTAGTTTGCTAACTATATATGCATTTCTCGAATGTTACTAGAAAAAAACAAAAAAAATATATTGAAATTGTTGGAAGTCCCACGTTGCTTGCCTTAAATCCTGTGATTTATATACTTGTTGGACAACTCCACTTAACACCGATTGGTTTTAGGAAGAAATCTAACTTGGTATCAGAGCCAGAACTCATCTATGTTGTTGTTGTTGCCCTATTGGGGGCAATCTTCTTGCGTATCGCCTGTTTTGGCACACATCTGTGAAGGAGGGGTGTTGGAAGTACCACCTCGCCTGCCTTAAATCCCAGGGTGTGATTTATATACCTGTTTGTCAACTCCACTTAACACCAATTGGTTTTAGGATAGAATCTAACTTGACATATCCCTCTAGGTTGAAGAATCGATGAAAAAACTTTGGTGATTTTTTTGGTATAACTTAACCTTGTGTTTTAGAGTCTAAAGATTGGGAGGTACATAGATTGATTAGCAGTCATGTTTATGCCTATTCTATGAGATTTGGGGACCCCACTATTAGAACGTGTAACCATTGTGATTTTAGCTCATGTTACCTTTATATTCCTGTTCCATTAGACAGCTGCTAATCCTTCTTGATGAAAGCAGCTGCTAAACCTTTATATCAGGTTGGTGGGTACACTATCATATGCAAATCTAAATTTGATGAAAGCCTAGATGAATATTCAATTACTTAGAGAGAAGCTGCATATTTCAACAATACTGGAAAACTACCAATGTTCTTTGAAGATTGCAGAGTCTACTACTCCTTCGTTTCCCAAGCTTCGCTTGTAGTAATTTGCTGGCAAATCTACTACTACCTGTATGTTTGGTTTACAGTTGAAAAGCTGCAAACATGTTTGAAGTTGAACTTAACTATCTAGAGTAAATACTCAAATTAGTTCTCAAGAAATGAAAAATACCAATTTGATTCTTAAGAATTTCAAATGTGGGTTAAATTAGTCCCTGATAGGGTGTAAAATGTCTCTAACAATTATCTTAAAAATGATTTAGAAGACAGTGATGGAGGATGTAAATTCTTTGTGTACTTTTTTTTTTTTTTTTGGTAGCGTGTTTGTGTATGTTTCATCAAAGATCTCTTGGGCTTGTCGGTAAATCTGTGGCGTGTGTGAATTTCCTAACTCGTGTCTATAAAGTTCTTTTGGGACAAACATACATTTGGACCCAAACATACATTTGTAAGTTGTAACAGTAATCCAAACTTACTCTATGTGGGAGTTGGGACTGACATTCTTTTTTACGCTAGCAGGAGGAAGATTGGGAACAGGACCTGTTATTATTGATGTAGAAGACAGTGATGAAGATGAGTGTAATTCACAAGCACCATTATTTAGAAAAGCAATAACTTCAAGTGTTATTGCAGATAATGAGCGGAAAAGTTCATCAGCAGCAGTCCAGAAAAACCTTGCAACAAGACTGGCTGAACCCCTTGGAATTCTCAAAAGAGAACTTGTTTCTTCTCGTGAAATTGGTACAAATATCAATATATTGGATTGCTTAGATGGTGATATTTCCTCTTGTAGTTCCAGTTCCTCTTCTGGAGAATTTGATATGGATAGTTTCCCTTTGGAATCCCTTACAAGCAATAAGAAGATGAGAACCAATGCAGCCGATCTTGGATTTTGAACTCTTAAGTAAGGTGAACCAAGGTAAATAGACTGAACATATTAGATAGGAAAACATACTTGGCACAGTTTTGTTTTATGGACCAGAAACAGAAATGGCAGCTGGGTATAGGAGAAAACAAAATTGGGAGGAAGAGGAAAGGTAAAGTGCATGGTGATGTGTGGGTATTTTTTGTTATGTTAGGGTAAACTTCTTTGTAAATTATCATTGCCCTATTAAATGGCAATTTTTTTTTTTTTTTTTTGGGTCTGAGATCTTGGTATCCAAAAGTTACATTAGATTTTGATTAAAGTCGAGTGAATCCACATGAAGGGACAAAGCCATCCAAATGTTCCTTTTGTTTTCCTTCTTTCCATTCTCTAGATTTAAATCCAAAGCCTTCCTTGATGAGAATTAAATTCTTTACTACTTGGAACAATGAGTGTTTGTAAATGATAATATGATAATTTGATAAATAGAATTGCATACATGCAGATAAGTTTGGTTTGAATTGAATTAGATTGATTTTTAAAATAAGATCAAAAAAATAATTCAATAAAGAAATTTCAACTTCTATTTTCAATTTTTTTCCCAAGTGAATATCCCATTTGATCTTTGAAATAATAGAACCGTATCAATCTAGTGCCCCACATTGTCAATATTTCAAAATGATTCATAGAATTGTAAAATATTAATCAGGTTCGTTCCTCTATTGGTATTTACAGAGACTATAGTAACATTAAGTTGATAATGTCAGAAGTGCATTTGAAACTAAGTGAATAATGCAGATATGCATTTGCTAATAGATCCAAACGGAGGGATGAACATCATCAACGTTTTACAATTGTAGGGATCATTTTAGAATGTTAATAATGTAGGGGATTAAGTTAATACGATCCTACAATTTCAGTAATCAAATTGGGTATTTTCTCAATTTTTTTTTCCTTATGAGATTTTCAGATTATTTTTTGAAATTTCTTATAGATTGTATTGATTTATGTCACCCTTATAAAAGAAGGGAACAGAAGGAAATGAATAACTATATAAGAGTATATTTGATTAGTGTTATATCGATTTTACTTTGTTCTCTATTTAATGGAGTCCAAATTATGTCTTTACTTACCCTTTTTTTTTTCAAACCAAGAATCAATAGTGAATTTCTTTTCTTTTGTGAAAGTATCACTTATATTTCCTAGCTTGACTTCCTTTTGTACTTTTTTTCCTTTGTTTCCTAATTTGTTTCTGCCAAAAATTCTCTCTAGGAAAACAAATTATAAAAAAACCACATTAGATTTGTAATGTGGGTTTTTCCTTTTAATTTACACTTTTGATTGTTTTTTTCTCGACGTTAGACGTTAGATAACGCTTACTTAAGTGCTATCTAAAATATATTCTAGATGGTTCTTACTCAAACAAGCATTATCTAAGGTGTACTAAAAAACAATATTCAAGTTCACACTTGCAACATCTTCTACGTGGAATAGGTTGCATCCAAAGTTAGCAAATTGTGATTTAAATTGTGAGTAGGAAGACCTGTTTTTTGAGTTGTGAATCTAATCATATCATGAATTAAATGATAAATGATCAACAAAAATATGGTACTTTCAAGCAGAAACAAGTGACATGTTCACCCAAAAAAAACATAAGTTAATATATCATATATAAACTTCAGAATAATTCAAGATTCAAGTCATAAATCAAAAGACAACAATAACATAGTAGCATAGTAAGTTAGAAAAGAGAGCAAGTGAGACATAAAGAGAGAGAAAGAGAGAACATTGTCTTTAAACAAGACAAAAGGAACCAAAAAAATAGAAGAACAGAGGAGAAGGGAAGACATAAAGCACTACGCAGAAAGGAAGTATTAGGGAAAAATCTCTTCCCCAAGATGTTCTAATGATAACAAGTGTAACACCATACATTAATTCAACTTAACTTAAAAGTAAGATAATTAACATTTGATACATAAATTACCAAGCGGAATTTAAACTTAAATATTACATTAAGTCTAGATTAACACAAGGTTCCTAATCCCTCAAAGGGGAAATATTCCATATTTCCAAAATTACATAGCCTTCTAGAGATTTAATTCAAAATATTAGTTCTTTTGCATCAAATTCAAAAGAGTGTTACATAATCCAAAATACAAAATAACATAGAAGAGCTTCAAGCTCCTAGCCTCTTCAACTTTCCTTCGATACCTGCGAATCTGTAATAATAATAAAAGGAAAGGGGTGAGATAAAAATCTCAGTGAATCCTCCCCTCGACTCCTCACCATCTCTCTTCCACTTAATACAACATCATAAAGCAATGAAACATTAACTAAGAACGTTTAGTACCTCATTACTTCGTGCTTAGCATGTCTTAACTACTCTTGTATGGTTGAATTGATATTCAACCGGGATTCTATATTGTCGGATTTGGTCATACGCTTTAATTCATAGGCCTCGCTCAACATAGCTAACGGTATGGTGGTTAGACGTCATTAACCTCCAAGTAGCGTCCCACGAGACTAACCATACCGCACTCTCCTCTTATGAGGAATCTTGGTGTCTTTTAAATGAACTATAAATCATATCTCTCATGGCTTGGATGCATGCTTTACTTTAAGGTAAAATAACAACTCAGGATATTTGACCCACATCAACATATAATTTCTTAACTCATCATATAAACAGACAATAACAAGTTCACATGACACTTTACATACATATTCAGTTCAAAATCACTTCAAACCAAAAACACATTCCCATTTGGAGCTCTATGGAGCAACCAATGGTTCAAACATCAAACCTACAATTTGTGGGGGGTTGGGGGCAGCCATCCAACCTCTTTCAGTCAAACCCACTACATAATCAAAACATTGATCATAATAACAAACTCTAAATCAAAGGAGTTAACAAAACCCTAACTTTGAACTCAAAGGTTCTCAAACTTCTTTGATAAGAAAATCCTAATGTGGGACTTATGGGTGCCCATCACCTAAAAGAAGGAAGAACTCACAATAACACCAAGAACTTGGACTCGACGTGGTGGAGCTTGTTCCTCTTCACTTCCTTCTTCTTCTCCTTCGAGTTCTTATTCTTCTTCCCTTCTAGGGCTTCTCCAAACTTTCACAAACAAAGGAAATGCAACTTTGCAACTTGGATTCAAGCTAAAATTTGAGGAAGTCTAGCAAGAATCCATGAATCTTTCCTAAGATTTATGAAACCCTAAGTGTTTCTCCCTTTTCCCCCTTTTCCCAGTCGCTCTCTCTCTAACTCTCTCTCTCTCAAATAGCGTTTTTTTGTGTTTCTATTGTGATTTTCTGTTTTAAAGGGCCTATGAATCGATTCACAAAATATTTGTGAATCGATTCACACAGACACATGTTGACAGATTCAAATTTTTAAGTCAGTGAATCGATTCACAGTTCGAGTCTCAGGGAGTTCTTTTTACCTGAATTGATTCACAAGGTGTGCGAATCGATTCACACTTCAAGTCCCAGAGAATCAGAATTCTGTGAATCGATTCCTAGCTTGTGGGAATCGATTCCCACTACAGAAAATCAAGAAAACTTATCTCTAACACCCAATCTTGAGACCTCCTTCCTAATCCTTTTTAATCCAACTTATAATCAATTCTTAACATCACTTTAAAGCTGATTTCAACTCATCTAATTACTTAAGATCATCAAAGACACAATCTCATTATCTTTCAATCATGTAATCAACTTGAGATCAATTTGAAATTCACAATTAATAACACTAATCTCATGCATATAGTTTCAAACTAAGTTGAGGAATTTTGGGGTGTTACAACAAGCATTCTGCATAATGCTTAAGTCTTCTGTCTATTTATCTAATAATTTGTGTGCATGAGTGTGCTAATAGATTCACCTAACTTTCGAAAGCCAAACAGTACTTCTTTAGAAGCTTCAATATTGATGGTCATCCATGAGAATACTGAAAGCAAGCTACGCTACAAAGGTAAAAAGGCCGCACATCCAAACTCGATATTAACAAGCTATAATCAGAATCAACATTCTCTTCATTCCAGTTCAGCCCACATCAGTTTTGTATTACACTCTTTGAGTGATATTTGAGCTGTGTTAATCTTTATACTAATCAATTTTCTATCTTTGTATTGAGAATCCCTACCAAACCGTGTAAGTAAGACAATGTTGGTTAAGGGAGTTGGTTAAGCCTGTAGAGGCTTTAGAAAGATAACTGAGAAGGTTTTAAGCCCACAAAGGCTTTAAAAAGAGTACTTGTACAATTGGTGATATTATTGGAAAATTCACAGGTGGTAAAGACGAAATGTAGCCGAAGGTTGGAGTGAATGAGTATAAAAATCATCTAAGTAAGTGTCTGTTTGATTGCACTTTTTAAAAATAGTTTTCTGTTTTCAAAAATTTAAGAAGTTCAAAATTTGTTCTTTTTTAAGTTTTATAAAATGGAAAATAGTTTTTAAAAACCAAATCAATCAGACTCTAAATCTCTCTTTCTCTTTCTCTTTATGTTACAAAATCACACTTTGAATCTGTGATTTCAGAAAAGCACATTTTCATGTTGAGAACCTTCTTAGAAGCTTCTCAACTATAGTTTCAAATAAATAGTAATTTTAACAAAAAAATTTAATAATTGTTTACCTAAAGCAGTTTCAAAGAAGCTTTTCAAAGATACTTAAGCATTGTATTGTTGTTTTACCATTATCTGCTTGGAAGCTTCTTAAATCTCCAACCTTCTGTTAAACTAGTCCTAACTTCAAATGGAAACTTGAAAGAAGCTTCTTAAGGCCGCATGCATATAAAGAATTTTAAAAGTGGCACAATTCAACTTCTCTTTCTTGTGGCTGGTGTTCACATTAATTGACATCAGAGCATAGTCTCTTAAGGGGTTGAGCACACTAATTGTGTTTAAAGTAAAGATCTCAGTGAAGGTGATGGCCCACCAAGCTTCTGCAATGTTCATTCTTGAAGGACAATTCACGAATAGGCCATCTGGATTCCATGAGAGAGATTACCATTACTAGAAAGGTGAAATGAGACTATTCATGAAATCTCGGGAAGCTAACATTTGGGGCAATGTTGAGGGTGGTCCATTCATTCCCTTAAGTCACAAATGCTAATGGAACTGAAACAGAAGAGCTCAAAGCTTCATGGGCAGTAGATGAAATGCATAAATTTGTGTAGAAATCCAAAGCAAAGTACTTCCTCACTTGTGCTTTGAGTAGAGGAGGGTATGATAAAATTGCCAGTTGTTATACTGCAAAAGAAATCCGGGATACACACAGAATGCTCATGAAGGAAAAAATCAAGTGAATGAATCAAAGATCAACATCTTGCACTACAAGAAAATCAGGTGTTACCGGGGGCCAAACGCCCTCGCTAACACCAAAAAACCCTCGCTAAAATCAATTTTACCGAGGGCCAACCGAGGGCCCACTATCCGTAGGTTATTCGCCCATCGGTAACTGATACCAAGGTTTTTTTAAAAAGGTCGTAGGTAATTATCGAGGGCCTTTAGCCGTAGGTATTAGCGAGGGCCTTTTGGCCGTAGGTAATATACGAGCCGTTAGCGAGGGCCACTGGCCGTAGGAAAACAAATATTTTATTATCCGAGGAATTTAGCGAGGGCCTTTTGGCCACAGGTAATTTTTTCGTTACCGTGGGCCTTTAGCCGCAGGTAACTGTCTGACAAAAAATGACATTGTTACTGTGGGTCTATGGCCCTCGCTAATTGTAGAAGGTTTTTTTTTAAAAAAAAAGTTCAACGCCAACACTGAACCGGGAAACAGCTTGCTCAACCCAAAAATTAGACCACAAATGAAAAAATGTCATACCCAGAATTTCAAACATAATCTCATAAATTGAACATTTTTTACCATGAAAATGAAGAACAGACCAGAAAAGAAGATAACTAGAAAAAATACACAATGTCTGAAAAAAATGAAGAAGATAACCCAGTCAATAAAGAAGAGAACCGGGAAATTTAAAGAAGAGAACCAAAAAAAATAAAGAAGATAACCCAAGATAACCCAGTCAATAAAGAAGAGAACCGGGAAATTTAAAGAAGAGAACCAAAAAAAAATAAAGAAGATAACCCAGTCAATAAAGAAGAGAACAAAAAAAAATACCCTGAACATTTTTCCACACAGAGAAGCTTTAATTTCATAGCCCCTTTGTACCACCATTGTGTGAAAGGTAAATGAAAGAAACCCAGTCAATAAAACAAAACAAAAATATTCTTTTGATGAGAGGTGTGGAAACAAAAACAAAATAGAAGAAGAAAAGATAATGAGAGAATGATTACCTTGGTTGGGGGGTTTTGGAGGGGAGGGGAGGGGATATTTTAAATTATGTTTGTTTGGTTCAATTTTTTTAATGGGAGGAGAGGGGAGGGGAGCAAAATTCCTCCTAAGCCAATTTTGGCTCCCCTCCCAAAGTCGGGGTTTTGGAGGGGAGGGGAGAGAAGATTAAATTATTTAAAATAAAATTATTAAAATATCCTTATATATAATATAATATAAAACACTATAAGGATATACCAGTAAATTAATCTCTTCCCTCCATTAAAATCCCTCCCCTTCCCTCCTGAACCAAACAAGCAAAGGCTCCCCTTCCCTCCCCTCCCCTCCTCTCAACCAAACACAAAATCAAAGTAAATCCCTCCCCTCCCTTCCCCTTCCCTCCCCTCCCCTCCATTAAAATCCCTCCCCTCCCCTCCCCTTATTTGAACCAAACAGACCCTAAATGAGAAGAGAAGAGAACAAATTCGGCAGAGGGAGGGCGCAGCGCTGCTGTGCTAGCTGAAGGGGTAACAGGGACATGAGGTGGGGGGAAACTCATGAGTTTCATTTTTTTTTCATAGTGGCATGTGGGTGGGTTTTATTAATAGTGGGTACCATTAATGTTGGAAATTTTTTTTTTTGGGGGAGGGGGGTTGGATCCACCAGCGCTGGCCTGGGTGGGTGCATGAGGGAATTAATTTTTTTTTATTTTTTCTTTATTCATTTATTTTATTCATTTAATTTTTCTTTTCACTGTTTTTTTATTTATGACAAAAATATTGTTATTATTTTTGCCTTATTTTTATTTAAGACAAATTATTCAAAGAAAGATTATTTTTTATTATAATACCAAAAGATTATTCATTTAAAAAATTAAACACTTGTTAATAGTGTGATGCATATATTACATGACAATAAAAAAATACATTAATAAAACAGAAATATGTACCGAGTCACACAATATGTTCCTTTTTTTAAGGCAAAGAAAGTAAAGGAGCCTCGTTAGAACCTTCTGATGCAAAAACTTCTTTAGGAAAAAATTATCTAGAAGGAAAAATAGTACTCTCTCCCTAAATTTTATTAATAAAAAACGAAAAAAAGAAAAACAAATAAACATGGGGGGACTAGGCCAAAACCAGGAATAACGTGGAAAACAATAGGAAGGAGAACCAAACCTATCATAAGAAGTCTAGATCTAATAAAAACAATATTGGCATGCAAAAACATCACTATAATGACTTTCATCCCAACTAGGTTGGCACTAAAGACATTATCAATCATTTGCAGCACACCAAAAACCAAAACAGAAAGAGGAAAAAATATAAGAACCCATGGAAAGTCACCTAAACCTATAACTAGGCAAGCCTAATTTATTCTTGAAAAAATCCTCAGCAATGAAACTAGGAATAAGATCCCACCAAACAAAACCATACCAAATTAAAACTGGTAATTTATTCATCCCATTCTTCATCGAAATTAGCTTCGGATTCAACTGCATCCACCAATTCATCTTCATCAACTTCTTCACCAGTGTTTGGAAGTGATCACATAGGCGACTAAACCTTTCAACTTCAATCACATCATTTACATTGGACATTTCATCCGTTTGATAAGACACTTCTTCCTCTGCATCACCTGCTTCAATGCGAGACCTTAGTTTCGTCTTAATTGCGACACACCAGTCTCGTTTATTCGTTCGTGTTGATGGATAAGGGATATAATACACTTGTCTCGCATGTTGCGCCATCACAAACGGATCAAACATTGGATATCTTCTGCTCATTTTTATGTCCACTGTATTAGATTTAGGATTCTTTTTCGTGCCTCTATCAGATGGATCAAACCACATACAATAAAATAGAACCACTTTTGCACTATAGTCTAAAGTAGTGTAAGCTAGTTCGTATATGTGTTGAATCACACCGTATAAGTCATCTTCACCTCCTCCGTTGTCACCTTTGATGTAAACTCCACTATTTATTATTTCTTTGCCCTCTGTCCATGACTGCGTGTGAAATTTGTACCCATTCACAAAGTATGTGTGCCATTCTTTGACACATGTTCGAGGATGATTAGATAAGTTTCTCAATTATTGGTTGAGAGGAGTTGGTGGATGGAGATAAACCTATATGAATGCAATTGAACAAGTTATAATTTATTTATGAACAATGCTATAATTAGAAGTTTAATAATTTTTTGTACATGTTGCCTAAACCATTGTGGAAAATTTGTATGTATATGAGCAGAAGATTGTTCTTGACCTATTTGCTCGGATGACAAAAATGCCCTGATGAAATTGGATAACAAATCAATAAGGTACGGTCTCTGGATCAAGAAATTAAGATTATTATATGACATACTTACTCTAGATAGGGTTTGACTTTGGTGCAATTAATCAGTACATGAACATGTGCTGATGTTAACTCTTCATCCGTAAACCAATGAATTGATTCTCCTCCAGCATGACGACCAGGGAAACAAAAGACTGATAGGGCTAATGGATGTCTTTCATAGTCAGCAACCACTTCATTTCTTCTGCTTCGTGGGGACAACATTGATTTGTTGAAATAGTATGAACAAAAAAAAAGTTGTTTCGCGATGCAAGTAAGACGAACAGATTGATCCTTCAACCTTAGCTTTATTTTTCACCGAACATTTTAAATCACTCATGAACCTGTAGAGAAAGGTTAAAGAAATTGGTTTCGTTGACAAGAATGGAAAGTTATAGTCACTAATTTTGGAAAATATATACCTTTCAAATGGATACATCCACCTATATTGAACAGGTCCACCAAGTCTAGCTTATTTTGTAAGATGCACTGGGAGATGCTCCATAGAATCAAAGAAACCAGGGGGAATATCGTCTCCAACTTACACAGAATCAATGGAATGTCTTGCTCCATCTTAATAAGATCAACCTTTCTCAATTTTGCAGAACACAAATTCTTAAAAAATTGACTTAATTCTGTTAATGCGATCAAAACATGTGCTGGCAACTTACTAAAGGCAATAAGAAGTAAACACTCCATGAATACATAACAGTCATGACTCTTCATTCCTTGCATATTCCCATTGTTCACATTGGCACATCTTGATAAATTGGAAGAATAACCATCAGGCATCTTCAACTCCATTATCCACTGATAAACTGATTTTGCATCCTCTTGGGATAAAGTGTAATTGGCTACCGATTTTAAGGTCTTCCCAGTAGCCTCGTCATCCACCAACAACAAGTCCTTTCGCCTGCAATAAATAGCTAAGTCCCTCCTAGCTTTGTCATTGTCTTTGGTTTTGCCCTTCACATTCATCACTATGTTAAATATGTTGTCAAAGATATTCTTCTCAATGTGCATAACATCTAGATTGTGTCTCAATAAATTGTCTTTCCAATACTCGAGATCCCAAAAAATACTTTTTTTTGTCTAATTATGCCACTCTCCATAACCTTCTGGTCGTTCGATATGACCATTTATTGGTTGTACTTTTGGCAGATCCTTAACCCTTCTCCATACCTGTTCCGATGTCAGCCTACGGGGTGGGTCTTCATTTTCAACTACCCCTTCACGAAGGCATTCTTATTCTTCCTAAATGGATGATCGCTTGGTAAGAACCTACGGTGCAAGTCAAACCAAGAAGTCTTCCCGCCATAGTGCAAGGTAATTGCCTTCGTGTCCTCCATGTAAATCGGACACGCCAATTTACCATGAGTCCCCCACCCAGATAACGTGCCATAAGCAGGGAAGTCATTAATGGTCCACATTAAGGCTGCTCTCATCATAAAATTTTGCTTTCGCGCAACCCCAGTCCACAACCTTTTCAAATCACCGATCAAAGGTTGTAAATAGATATCAATACCAGTCGTCGGTGAGGTTGGGCTCGGAATTACACACGATAAGAACATGTAAGGTTTAGACATACACATATCGGGAGGAAGATTGTATGGGGTGACAATACTGGCCAGCAAGAATACGATTTACTCGACTGTTGGACATAAGGTGTAAACCCATCAGAGCATAACCCAAGTCGGACATTCCATGGATCCATGGCAAAATCAGGATGTACCCGATCAAAATGCTTCCATGCCTCACCATCAGATGGGTAATGCAACTCACATGAATTTCTTCTATTGTCATAGTGCCACGTCATTTTTCTAGCAGTTTGCATTGATGCAAACATTCTTTGCAGCCTTGATACGATAGGCAAATAAAACATTGCCTTCCTTGGAACTGGTTTGCTCCTACTTGTCCCTGTTTTGCGAGGACGATATCTTGGCTCTTGACAAAATTTACATTCAGTAAGCGCACCGTCATTTGTGCCAAATTCGTTGTCATAATTCAACATGCAACCTTGCACACAACAGTCGATCATCTGAACACCTAATTCCAGCTTCGACACTAACCTTTTAGCATCGTAATAACTTTAACTTTAATAGGTGTTGCGTCCAACATCATTTTAGTCATATAATCCATACAAAGCTCGGGAACATTAAAGGTTCCTTTGAGACCCAAAAGCCTCACACACATTAATAATGTAGAGTGTTCAGACCCTTCATACAATGGCTTATTTGACTCTATCAATAGATTATAAAATCTTTGTGCTGCCCCATTCGGAAGTTCCTCCGTGTCATCATATTGCTGCTCTCCGAACGACACATTCACCTCGAGAGCATCAGAAATCATCCCCTGCATCACGTGAAACTGTTCATAATTTTGAAATCCCATATTCGTTGGGCCACTGCTCGAGGAACCTGTACCACTGTCTTCAACATGCTGTAAGTTAACAGTGGGAAGAACTTCACCATGCCGATTCCAAATCCAATAATTAGGCCGGAACCCATACATATACAAGTCATGTATGACTTCGTCTGCAGTTTTAACACTTCTACACTTGCAATTGTCGCATGGACATCTAACCCCCTTCAATAAGGACAATATCTTGGCGCATTGCATGCTTAACAAGCTCTTCAACCCCTTTTACAAAAGGTCGTTTCAAACCCCTTCTTCCAGAACAAGTCCTATCATACATCCAACTACGGTCCATTTTTTGCAATTTACTAAAAACGTATATTAATTACAACGTAACACACATTTTTCCTAATAGGTGTTTTTTCAAAACATAATATATTAAAACATAATATAATCCTGGCATAACAATAACATTTAATCCTAAACATATAATAATATAATAAAACCTAAAACTATCATATATTCTATACAAAAATATTTAAACATTTAAAAATATAAATAGCGTTCTCCTAAGGTTGATATTTCTTCCTTTATAAAAACACAACTATAACATTTGGTAAAAAATATTTTAAATATATACCTCGTCATATATTACTAAAAACATATATTCATTACAACGTAACACACGTATTTTTTTTTGTGTTGACACACATTTTTTCTAACAGGAGCTTTTGAAAACATAATATATTAAAACATAATATAATCCTGGCATAAGAATAACATTTAATCCTAAACATATAATAATATAATAAAACCTAAAACTATCATATATTCATTCAAAAAACAAATATTTAAACAATTAAAAACATAAAGCGTTCTCCTATGATATATTTTTCCATTATAAAAAAAATTAAATAATTATATAATTTGATAAAAAAAATTTAAATCTCTTCTCTCCATATATTACTAAAAACATATATTAATTACACGTTACACTTTTTTTTTGTGCTAACACAAATTTTTAGTATAACAATAACATTTAATTATAAATATATAATATAATAAAACCTAATATTATCACTTTTTCATTCAAATAAATATTTAAACTATTTTGTGTATGCAACGTTCTGCTAAGGTATATTTTCCTGTTTTTCTAAAACAACTACTTTATTTTATGTTTAGAATATTCTAAATACATTCATATATAATAAAAAATTTACAGTATGTATATATATATTATATTTAATACGAATTAAATGTTAAGGTATATTATGCTGACTGTGAGTAATTAATATATAGTATTCTGGCTATATTAATAACTATTATGTCAAAACAAAATTAATAAATTACTAAATACATAAACTAAAAAATTAATAAGTATTCAGTAAAAAAAAAACCTGTGAGTCAGTGAGTGTGGTTCCGGTAGTAATGATTTCGTCAACGTGGCTTCAGATCTACTTAAAAAAAATAAGAAATAATGTATGTAATTTTTTGATGACATAAGAAAATATAAATAGTTATAGGGAGAAACTTAGTATGAGAAGGGAGATCGAATCGGACAAAAAATAATTACAAATAATACCATATAATAGCAATTAAAACTTACTGTAACAACGTAAGACAGAGACGATGCCGGAACTAAGCGGAAGAAGCAAGAAAGAAGCGGAAGAAGCAGGAAACAAGCGGAAGAAAGCAGCAAAAAATAAGCAGAAACAAAGAAGTAGCCGGATCGTGAGCGCTGCGTCTGCTTTTATAAGGGTCAGGATTTGCATCGGCCTAAGTATGGCGGATTACTCGAGGTGGTGGTACCGTTGGCCAAGCCGACGCTAAAAATGGGCACAATTTTTTTTTTTTTTTATTGTCGGCTAGGCCAACGCTAAGTGCGGGCGGAGAAAACTAGGAAATTTAGGTACCGTCGGCCAGGCCGACGCTAAAATGTGAGAACTGGAATTCAAGAGTTAGTGAGGGCTTGGCCGATGCTAAACGAGGCGGTGTCAGAACGGTCAACTGTTTTTTGTTACTGTGGGTCACCATATTTTTTTCTACGACCCAGGCCCTCGGCAATCCAAAAATTACCTACCACAAATAAGGCCTCGCTAATAGTTCGCAGGTAACTGAGCATATTCTTGTAGTGTTGATGCATCAACATGAGCTCATCAAAATACAGGATCGTGAATCTATTGAAGAGATGATCAACAGACTCACTGTCATTATAAATTACTTGAAATCTCTGGAAATATTTACACGAATCAAGAAAAAATCAGGAGAATTATGAGAATCCTTCCAAGGTGTGGAGACCTAAGGTGACAGCCATACAAGAAGCCAAGGATCTGTCCGGTCTATAGTTGGATGAGCTATTGGGATCCTTAAAGTTGGATGAGAAAGAATTAATGGAGGAAATTCAACCTAAGAAAGGCAAGATGATTGCTCTGAAACCATCTTAGAAAACTAGAAAGCAAGCATCTCAAGGTTCACAATCTTCCTCACTCAACTCCATAACAGATTTTGATCAAGAATGCCATGAGGGTGATGATTGTGATTTTGAAGAAGGCGATGAGTTATCATTGATATCCAGGAAGATTCTGAGAATGCTGAAAAGGAGAGGAAAAAGCAAGATGTTACCCCTTTAGAGAAGATAATCATTCAAAAACGAAGAGGCTAGCTAAGGTCAACCTATCTGTTAAGAGTGCAACAAACCTAGACATTTCAAGATTGATTGTCCAACACTGAAAAAGGGTTCTAAGAAGCTTCCTTATAAGAACACAACCATAACGGCTACCTGGGAGGATTCATAAGTGTCTTCTTCAGAAGATGAGAAAGAAGTTGTCAACATGTGCCTCATGAATGGAACAAATAATGAATTAAGTGACTCTAAACCTTCTTATTGTCAATTCTATAAAGAACTTGAAAATTCCTTTGAGAACCTGAACCTTATATATAACTCAAGTGTCTTTGCTCAAAAGTGTGTTTTGTTTTAAATCACAACTTTATGAAGCTAAGAAGGTTAATGAAGGTCTTGTTTCCCAAAATGATGGGTTTCCCAAGTCAACTCACTGCCTACAGCAATCACACTTTAAGCTGTCTTAGAATTAGAAGCTTCTCAATGAAATTTTTCTCTAAACAAAAGAGGCTTCTCAAGGCTTCTGAACTAGCAACTCTAAAAATTTCTAAGGTTCAAAATGAGAACAGTTTTTTAAAACAAAATAATTAGAGCTTGACGAGAGACTTGACAGGCTTTGTAACACCCCCATTGCTATGTTAGAAACTCAATGCAGAAAGTAAAAAAAAAAAAAAGAAAAAAAAAACTTTGTATGCTTTCGAAAAATGCATTAATTAAATAAATGCGTTAAAAAATGTTGGTCTAAATTTTTTTCTTTAAACGATGTATAAATTTAGGCTATAAAGGCGATAAATAAAGCCACATTTATATATCATAACCAAAAGTTTCAAAAAGTGAGAAAGGGTGTTTGCAACAATGCGTACAAAGTTTTAAAATTAAACTACAAGTGAAATGGAAGGACTAAAGCCTAAAACAAAACTACATACTCTATAAGCCAGATACAACATCATAACAACACCATGGTTACAACATCTCTAAAATAATAAGTCATCATTAACATACAATAAAAGTCCAATAAAAGGGACTCCAAAGCTCCTACCCTTGACACCATAGTTGGTCACTCCCTCAAACGTTTGTTGGATGGCTCTCCACCAGTGGCATTCACCATATCCTACCATACCGCACAACATTGGAGCCATGTTACAGTGTGTAGTCAATGTTGGACTCTCACTGAGACAAGAAACAGTATGAATCATCTTGGTGTATGTGACGCTCTGGGCCTCTGTGTCCAGAATAAAGATACAAGACATACATAGAAAGCGTGGGATACTCGTTCACGAGGTTTATCCCGATAATCGCACAAACATAAACAAAAATGTTGATAGTAAACAAAAATTTAAACAAAATGTTGAATGCACAAGACGCAGGTCGCTTTTATGCAACGCATGAGACTTCAATCATCTTCCTTATTCTTACTCGATAGAGATTCCAAACTTTTTTCTGCATGTTGTTACATGAGTCGGCCTCTTAATTTAGGTATGAGATTCCACCATTCTAGGGTGCCACGTCTCACCATATCATAAATAGTTTTGCACAGTTAGGTTTATCGTGTAGTGTAGATGATTTCCCTAGCTCAGAGGTGCTACGCCCTGGCCTTCAATGGGAGTTCGAGACACAGATTTCCCCGGTAGGCCTAGTGGCTTAAATGGACCTATTCTCAACCACAAAATGGGTTGTGGACCACTACATGGAAAACCAACATGTAATGCATCGTGAAAATGAATGCAATACCTATGTTTTTTGTTTTCTTTTTTGTTCATTCATTGTTTGCAAGGCATAAAGCCTCTGTACATGTACACATATAGGACATTAAGTTCATTCTTATAACAACACAAGACATATAGTCCACTTTCTTATTTAAAGAACTCTAGGTTCAAACTCGCTCAGGACACTAGGTTCATGAAACTTCACAAAGTGAAGGTGTAATAAAGAGATTTTCTTATTATGAAACTTTCAAAAACATAACTTGAAACAAAGCTCAAAAGTTATTTCTCAAGAAATTCTTTTCTTAGAAATCATTTCTAAAAGTCCATGTTTCAAAAATCATTTCTATATGATTTCATCTTTAAAAATCATTTCAAGAAGTGTTTCATCTTTTAAAAGTCATTTCTAAAGATTTCATGTTGTAAAGACGTTTATAAAAAGTTTTACTTTCTTAACATTGCCACTTTTGTAAGTCCTTCACATTGCCACTTTTTAGCTAAGTCTTTTTCTCAATTTTTTTTTTTAATTCCTAGACACTCAACATTTCCCCTATAATTCCTTTGTATCTTCAAGTCTTAGGGAACGATAGTTGAAGATCCATGGCTAAATCCACCTCATTTCTTTTGATCTTTCTATTTCTCACTCTACTATATGTTGCTAATTAAATTCATCAGATTAGGCTAGGATGATTTTTAGGATCAACTAATTATATTTGTTTCTCTGTCACTAATTCTGAGTTGTATTTGGATCAATGTGTTCTTGAAATTGATCACTATGAAATTGAGTTTTGGCCTGATCCATATCTGAACGAAGGACTAAATGGATCAAGTTTACTATGAATAGGAATTGGTCTATGTAGATTCATGATGAGTTCTAATGCTTAATGCTCTTAGTCGATTGATTGTGCCTAAAGAATAAGGTTATTTCGTAGATTAAGAAGGGCTTCTTAGAAAGGGATTGTACTGAGGCTAAATTAGTGAATTCGAATGATGATTAGTTGGCCTAGTTCAGGGTTAGTAAGAGATTTGAACATTAACTTAGGGTGTGTTTGTTACAGATTATTTTAAGATAAAATCACTTTTTTTGAGTGAAAAATGATTTTTAATATTTTTAATTATGTTTTGTTTAAGCTTTTTAAAAAAAATCATTTTTCAAAAAAATCATTTATGAGGCCAAATTGAAAAGTTGATCTCGCTGGCTTTTGGGAGAAAGGAGCTGTGATAGAAGAAAGAGAAAGTGTATAAAAACACTGAGGAATTTTTTCTTACAAAAATATCCTCAATAATTTTTAAGATATGACATGCTTAGTGTTAGGATAGAGAAAAAGTGTGTTTTGTAAAACTGAAGATTACTTCTATTGATACTTGCTTATATGAAAATACAGAAGCTAAGAGTCTCATTAACCAACTAACAAAACGATTAACAAAATCCTAACTAAAACAAACAGAAAGCTATAATGGGCTATACACAAAATGGGCTTAACGATTGGCCCAAATACTATCAGCACCTCCTAAGTAATAGATACATCAAACAATTCCTCCCTTAAACTGAACCATACACACACATTTCAATTTATTACATCAATTCTCACACTCACTCAAAGTGCACATTCCTAACTTTCTCCCAAGTCTATAGAAGGTCTCATGCTTCAAAGGTTTAGTTAGAATATCAGCTAATTGCTCTTGAGAGGAGCTAAATATCAATCCTACTAAACCTTTTCTGCTGAGATCTCTCAATAAATGGAACCTTACATCGATGTGCTTGCTTCTTCCATACATCACAGGGTTCTTTGACAGCTTTATTGTTGAACTGTTGTCACAAAACACAGTGAGACAATCATTTTGCTGAGATCTCAGCTCCTCCAGGATCCTTTTCAGCCAAATACCTTGGCAAACACAATAGGCAGCAGCTATAAATTCAGCTTCTGTTGTGGACAAAGTCACTATGGGTTGTTTCTTGGAAGACCAAGACACTGCCCCTGAACTCAGCATGAATACATATCCCGTGGTACTCTTTCGGTCATCCAAATCGCCTGCATAATCACTGTCAGAATATACTGTCAAATTCCCCTTATGACCTCTCTTATACAGAATTCCAAAGTCCACTGTCCCTATTAGATACCTAAGGATCCTTTTTGCTGTAACAAGATGCTTCTATGTGGGTTTTTCCATAAATCTACTTATTAGACTTATAGCATAAATCAAATCCAGTCTAGTGGCATTAAGATACATCAAACTTCCAACAATTTGTTTGTATCCAGTAGCATCTACATGCACTCCTTCTTCTCCTTTAGAAAGCTTGCAACCAGGGACTATAGGATTAGTCACTGAATTGCTTTGTTCCATGCCGACACTACAATAGAAAAGGTAAATAATGGCGGTCAAAATTGCAAATTCTGGCGGTTTTAACCGCCCTTTTTAGCACAAATGGCGGTTTCCCGTACCGCCAGAATTCCGTCCGCCATTTGGTAAAATACGGCGGTTAATTTTGAACCGCCACAATCCACGTTGTAAATAACGGCGGTTAAATTTTGCGAAAAATGGCGGTTCAAAATGCCTTAACATCTTTGTTGGAGTGCGGTATTCTGTAGTAAATCTTGGCGGTTTCAACCGCCATAATTCATGATTAATAGTGGCGGTTTCAACCGCCATAATTCTCGATTATCTTGGCGGTTTCAACCGCCTAATTGGCAGAATATCGCCCAAATTAAAGAAATAACGGCAGCTTTCAACCGCCTCTAATTTTAAGCAAAATTTTTACGAATCTGCTTTTTAAATGCGCCTTTTTACCCTCCTAATGCGTCTATCATTATTGATTGCGATCATTTGTTAAACCTAAACCATCTTACTTTATCTAATTTACATTTCATTAATTTTTAAAATATACGTGCAAGACTAATTATAAAAATAATAAAATATCACATTTAAGAGGAAATTACTCATTTAACTAGATAGTTAATAATATGTAAGTAGCACAAAGATGTTTAACAACTCTCGCAACAACAAAAAAACATGTTTAGCATATCTGCAATTACATAATAAGTCGAAGTCTAGTAAGCATCTTAAATTACATAATAACTCAGAGTTTAAGTCATATGCCATTAGGAGGAGGTAAATGCATCAAGGAGATGAAGAGGCAAGGCAACCACATCATATTTGCAAAAATTAGTTTATTATATAACATACAATAATCCTATGCAAGTACTACAATAGAAATGGCAATAAATAAATCAGAAACTGCAATTCAGTATATTATTGAGGGTTTAGAGTAATTACATCAGCCAACTCAACCTCAACTTAGAAATTATCAAAAACTAAAGTGGATAAAAGATGAATGAACAAAAGAAAAGAAAAGGGAAAAATAGAAAAATGAATGGGTACAAGCCTCGATGATACTCCTTGTAAGAAGGGTGGCAAACAAAAACTATGGCACACATCTTCAATGTTGGTAACTAACAAAAACCATATATTTGTGAATTTCCTTTTAACTGGTGACTCCCTTTGTCATCTTTTCGAGAATCCATGCCCCAAGATCAGTGGCTAGTTACAAGAGCAGTAACCAACAGTCCAAGCACCAGAAATGGTTATGCACTAGCCTGTAAATATCATTTTTTAGTTCATGTCTGGTCCTCAGCAGTGAGTTTTGTAAGAGTGACAGATTCTAGATGGTTCTTCAACGCCAAAGCTTCGTCGCTTTTCCCAAATTTCGCAAAGTTTCAAAGAACTTTAATTTCAAGAACAATATGAAGCAGTTTATGTTAAGGCACTTTTACATTAAAGCAGCATACCTGAGACAACCTCTTCAGCTACTTTAGCATGTTGTTTTACCAAGCCTTCCTTGGTATTTATCTATGAGTTAGCTGCTGACAGCTTTTCATTTAATTCCTTGATCTTATCTTCTAGTGTCTGAACTTTTTCTTCATATGTCTTCACTTTATCCTCCAAACCAGTCAGTTGTGAATACGACTCTACGGAGATTTGGACATAGTTTGGCTTCTTATAAATATCCTGTTTGCATAACCAAGGGCAACAACACAAAGAATTAAAAGACAAAGATAAACAAATTTAATCATATTGCTGAATCAACAAAACCAAGACCATGGGAGTATTAGTCATGTAAAGTTTTCAATCCAATCATCCAAGTCCAAGTCCTCCCACACACTGTAAAGATGAGAGGAGAAGATCACAGCTAATGTACTTCATAATGTGCCAACAATAAGCTTGGAATTGGGAAAAAAAACATAGAATAAAGGCTCAGAAAAACAAGAAAATTGCAAATGAAAATGTTAACAAAGATAAAACCCAAAACTTCCATGTGCATCAAAAATTGAGCAGAACTTAATGAGTAGCCAAATGAACAGAAAAGGGTGTGAAATAATTTTTTTTCCCCATAGGAAAAACAACTCAAGCACACAAATACTTCAAACCAGTCTTTTGCTCTTGTAAAATGCCAATAAACACATGCCTAATTGCTCTGAGTAGAGTCACCAGCAAAGTCCAATTCAGCAGCTCCTTTATCAAGTACAGCTTTGTCAGACGATTTTCATGAATCCCTTCGTCAGCTTTTATTTCATGCCTTGATACTTACACTGCCACCTACACTCAAAATAAGAGATAGTTATAGATAGCAAAAAAGAAAGTAAGACATTCCAATTCAAATCATTTATCAGAAGAACTCAGAAGCTCTCATCTTTAATGAAGGACGGTTTTACACAAATCTACTTCCAGACAATTACAGCATATATTTCAAACTAAAAATCATGAAAACTAACAAGCATTATGTACAAATCCACTCACAGTTTTACAATTTACACCAAATCAACATCTAAAGTCAATGGCCAAAAAATATCTACAAAGTAATTAGAAAATAGCGTCCTTCAAATCAAAGGAATCAAGGCTAAGCACACCATAAAAATAATCAAATGTTGCGTGCAAGAAATTATCAAGGAAAAGATGTTGAGTGAAACATTTGGTCAAATATTTTATGCTCAATTATCAAAATGTATAGAATCAAATTTAAAGAAGCCAACACAATCATCATTGAATGTATAACAATCAGCCAAATAACTTAAAACATAATAAAATTGAGATGAAAAAGGATGCCCATACACAATAATCAAGCCACAAGGCCCCATTATTCTTGAAATTAAAAAACAACTAACACTAGATCTGCGTACCTGACAGATGAACTTTCAGATTCATACCCATCCATCAAAACACCCTAGAAATACCTGTTGAAGAACAAAAATAAAACCCATGAGGGCACGAACAAATGAACAGACAACTGTTAACGGAATTGAATAAAGAGATCGAAGCACAGTGGTGAAAAAGAATCATACCCATGGGAGAGTACAGAGCGCGAGAGGTGAGAGGCGTTTGACCCAGCCAACCAAACCCTAGGATCATGAACCAGGGTTTGACCCGCGAGGAGGATCCTCATCCCTAAGGCGATGAGGATCAATTTGTTGGTGGAGAGAACTGGGGGGGCGATGGATGGGTCCCACAGAGAGCTTGGTCTTGGCTTCGACGAACTCGGCCATGGATTCAGTGAGCCTGGAGAAATCGCCTTGGTCCATGGGCTCAGAATCCTTGAAGGATTGACGCCAAATTGGGAGAAACTGAGTTGCGATTCTTTGAATTTGATGTCGTAGAAGAAGAGTTTGGAGTGGGAGGAGTGGTTGGCGTTGTTGGAGATGAAGGAGGAAGCGACGATGGAAAATTCGTAGCGGAGTTCGGTGAGACGGAGTTCAGGCTTGTCGTGGAGGTTGAGTGGCGTCGAAGAAAATGAAGAGGGAATAAGGTCTTGGGGTTTTGACGGAGGTGATATAGTGAGCTAGGGATTGGTCATTGAGGAGGATATTTGGATCTAGATTGGTGGCAAGGTTTGAGAAGGGGAAATGAGAGAGCGCACAAAAAAAAATGAAGAGCGCGTCCTGTAAAATAAAAAAGCAGATTATGGCAGGTCAAAACGCCGCAATTTAATTGTTTATTACGGTGGGTGCCTCAACTGCCCTAATTTACGGTAAAAAATGGCGGTTTTAATCAACCGCCATATTAAAACCGCCACAATTCACCCGTTTTTTTGTAGTGCGAATTTTTCCAGCACTTCTCTTGCATACTTCTACTGAGTAATAAAGAATCCTTGAGCATTCTGAGTTACTTCCACTCCCAGAAGATGTCTCATCTTGCCCATATCTGTCATATCAAATTCACCCTTCATTGATCTTCTAAAATCATCCACTAATTTCATACTATTTCCAATGTAAATGTGGTCATCAACATAAAGACTAACAATCAAAATATTATTCCTGTCATCAGTTTTTGTAAATAGTGTCTGTTCATGAGGGCACTTCACAAATCCATTCCTGTAGAAATAAGTCTCTATTCTGATGTACCATGCCCATGGGGCCTGCTTTAGGCCATATAAGGCCTTTCTCAGCCTATACACTTTACCTTCTTCTCCCTTTTTCTCATAACCTTGAGGTTGTTCCACATAGACCACTTCATTGAGCTCTCCATGCAAGAAAGCACTTTTAACATCAAGTTGGTACACTACCCAACCTTCACTGGCAGCCATAGCAAGTACACATCTGATTGTTTCCCACCTTGTCACAGGGGCAAAAACCTCAGAATAATCAATCCCATATTTTTTAGAGTAACCTTTCGCCACCAGTCTGGCTTTGAACTTCTCCACCTTTCCCTCTTCATTATATTTAGTTTTATACACCCATTTTACTCCAATGTTTTTTGCACCTGGAGGCAAATCCATTAATTCCCAAGTATCATTCTTCTCAATAGCTGAAATTTCAGCATCCATTACCCCTCCACTTATCATATTTTACTGCCTCTTCATAAGTAACAGGGTCCTCAAAAGGTTCAAACACAGCCAGATTATGCATTTCTTCATTATTATACAAGTCACTATCACTATCCAAGTCTCCTGTAATTACAGAATCACCCATCCATGCTGGATTCTTCTTGTTCCTTCCTCTGTTCATCTCTGATGAGGTTCTAGTTGCTGCAGAACTGGACTTGCCTTTCTTCTTACCCTTCCCTTTATTCAAGTTTGGAGTTAATAATGACTGTAACTATTCTCCGCCCCTCCCTTGATCCAAGTTTGGAGTGGGTTCAGTTAGAGTTGCTGACTATCCTGTTTCTCTCCTTCCTTGAAACAAGTTTGGAGTAGAATCAGGTTGCTACCTTGGCTACTCTTCTTTAGTTTCTGCTGCAGTGTTTTCTGCTGTTCCAGTTTCAGAATTGTATTGCTCCAAGTCCACAGTTTCAGGTGCATTTTTCTCTACATCATTAAGCTGGCAGGTAGCTGTTTTGTACCTTTTATTTCCTTCTTGACTCTCCCAGTTCCATGTTTCTCCTTCTGCAAACACTACATCTTTGCTTATAATGACCTTCCTAGTGGTTGGATCATAAAGTCTATAGGCTTTAGAATCCTCACTAACCCCTAAGAAGACACATTTAAAGCTTTTAGCATCAAGTGTCTTCCTTTGTGCATCAGGGACATGCACAGAGGCAATACACCCGAAAACCCTTAAGTGCTTTACAGAGGGCTTCAAACCACTCCGGGCCTCTTCTAGTGTAACACCCTTGACTGACACAGTTGAACTCCTATTTAACACATAAACTGCCCATCTCACTACTTCAGGCCAAAATTGTTTTGGCAATTTTCATCCAGACAACAAACTTCTCACCATATTCATGACCGTTTTGTTCTTTCTTTCAGCTACCGAATTCTATTGTGGGGTATAAGCAGCTGTGAACTGTCTTTTGATACCATTTTCAGCACAATAATTGTCAAAATCCACAAAATTGAATTCCCCACCCCTATCTGTTCTTAGACAGCTAATATCACATTGTGATTCCTTTTCAACCATGATTCTAAATCTTTTAAAAACTTCAAAGCTGCTGATTTTTCAGATAAGACAAACACCCAAGCCTTCCTACTGAAATCATCAATGAAAGAGATAAAATACCCCTTGTTACTGTTGGATTCTGGTTTAATTGGGCCGCATATGTCTGAGTGTATTAACTCCAGTCTTCTGGTGGCTCTCCAGTTGCTTTGCTTTGACATTGTATCCCTATGTTGCTTTCCAATCAAACAATCAGAACACACCCTCTCTGATTCCTTAAGAGCTGGCAGGCCCCTAACCATTTCTTTCTCAACAAGAAGCTTCAATCCCTTGTAACTGAGATGCCCATATCTACGATGCCACAAATAAGAATTGTCTTCACTGGAGGTTTGGAAACAAGAAGGAATTATAGGAGAAGCCATTATAGCAAACAGACGATTATTTGCCATTTTAGAGGTCATAATCAACCCTTTCTGATTGTGGTAGATCTTGCACAAATCATTCTTGAAAATGATTGTCAAGTTTTTCTATTGAAGCTGCCCAATACTCAACAAGTTATTCTTTAAATCAGGGATGAAGTACACCCATGTGATAACTTCAATTTTCCCTTCAATTTCTAGTCTCACACTACCTTTACCAAGCACATCCATTCTTGAATTGTCACCAAGTTTAACCGATTCTCTAAAATTCTCATCAATTTCAAAGAACCACTCCCTTACTCCACACATGTGGTTACTGCACCCAGAGTCAAGAAACCAGACCTTTTCCCTAGCTGACCCTTGTGAATCCGCATAGGACATGAGAAGCATCTCTTCCTCCTCTTCAAATTCAGCATAGTTTGCCACATTTTCTTCTAAGTTAGGGCACTCATACTGATAGTGTCCCAACTTATGGCACTTGTAGCATTCCACATTCTCTTTAGAGACCTGTCTTCCCCTTCCTCTTCCTCCTCTGCCTGAGGATCTTCCTCTTCCTCTACCGCCATTTCTTCCACTGCCAGAAACTTTCAGGACCTGCTCCTCTTCTTTGTGACCTCTCATTCTTTGTTCATGCACCAGTAAACTACTCTGTAGTTCATCAATGGACAGAGTTTCTACATTGTTGGATTCCTCAATCGAGCACACTACATAATCGAATCTTGCAGTCTTAGAACGAAGGATCTTCTCCACAATTACATTTTCTTGCATATTTTCTCCATGGCTCTTCATCTTGTTGGCAACAGCGAGAGTTCTTGCAAAGTACTCATTCACTGTTTCCCCTTCCTTCATATTCAAGATCTCAAATTCTCTTCTCAAGGCTTGCAACTGTGCTCTTTTAACCTTCATGGATCATTGATACTTCTGTTTCAACGAATCCCTGATCTCTTTTGAAGAATCTCTTTTCAACACTGTATCCAAGATGCTTCTGTCAATCACTTGAAAGAGATCATTCTTTACCTTTAGATCCTTCACCTTGCCCTCGTCTGCGATCTTCTTCTGTTCTGGCGTTGGGTTGGCCTCCATGATCGGAATCCCATTCTCCACGATGTCCCAATATTCTTTGGATCTCAGCAGGTTCTCCATGAGCATAGCCCAATGGTTATAGTGACCATCAAGCTTTGGGATTGCTGGTTGAACGAAACTATCATTCTCCTTCTCCGTCATCCTTGCGTTCTAGGGTTCTTTCGGTTCTTTCTCTATCAGGCCCCAGGGGGAGCTCTGATGCCACTTGTTAGGATAGAGAAAAAGTGTGTTTTGCAAAACTGAAGATTACTTCTATTGATACTTGCTTATATGAAAATACAGAAGCTAAGAGTCTCATTAACCAACTAACAGAACGATTAACAGACTCCTAACTAAAACAAACAGAAAGCTATAATGGGCTATACATAGAATAGGCTTAATAATTGGCCCAAATACTATCAGCACCTCCTAAGTAACAGATACATCAAACACTTAGCCCTTCCATCGTGCTTTTTGCCTGTGCTTCATTAACACTATATTTTGATTACAAGAGAAAGTGGAAGGAAAGAAAGTAAGAAGAATGATTGTTGAATTTTAGGAGTAAAATTGCTAATGTGTTACACTAACATTGGCATATCACACTTACCCATGCAGATATTTCACGTTTTCCAAAAATCTTTTCATCCTCCCTCCTATATCTTAGTTTCCTTTGTTCCAAACATAGGAAGCCTCTCATTTGTTCTCTCGTCTTCAATTTTCTATTATAAATTATAATAATTGTTTATTGGCTGAATGTGGTGGTGTTGAGAAAATTTTCTCTATTATTCAGAGAGCAAAATGGTGACTAGGTACTTATGAAGCCTATAAGTTGGACTTTTCCTTTGATTGGTAATGAAATTCACGTTAGTCTGCAGTAGGTGTTAAGGTAATGAAATTCACTTCGTAAGTTGCTCTATGCGTGTAACCCTGTAGGTTCCCACTGGATTGGCAATAATATTAAATATTATATTAATATTAAATATTCGATATAGTATCAAATATTATAAACAGTGATTGGCATTTAGCAATGCATCACTGCTACCCAGTCTATGGAAATATCGGTGATTCGATATTAACCTTATCGCAACCAAAATCACTGTGAAGTCAATGTCCCTTCGTCCAATGTGTCTTGATTGAACATGAGGCATAAATGTGTCATCCTCATTAAGTCCAATCATTTGTTCCTCGATCTCCAAGTAGACGTGTAATCACGAAATGAGCTCAATATCCCATATTGACCCATCTCGGCGTGGCCACACATATTTTCACGTCATACTCTATCGAGAGACCCGAGACACTGCTCCTGTTATGTAGGATGGACGAAACCTGTCTATATCACTCACACCCCTCAACATGATTCATTGTAGGCCCAAGTACTACCTTTATGATCATCCAGTTACAGATGACGTTTGATAGCATTAAAACCTACAACTCCTCATGTAGGAATCGTAGTGACTTCAAGTCGAATGACTACTTCACTATGGTCGCCATAAGGAGCGCTTATGACTCTTACACAACTATTATGAAGCGTCCTCGTAGTGGGTCAATCCGGTATAAATATTACACCAAATATTTATACCTGTGTGTCGACTTGATATCATATATCCATGACCCGTGAGATTTGGTCATCAGTCTACTCACACAATAGTCTCTATGTATTATTGTCATCCTAGTTAACAATAATACTTCGACTCCGGATACTTTAAGAATAACGTTCTATATGTTCAATGGGGTCTCACGATCAAGTCACACTTGATGTTCCATTAAACGAACTGTCTATTCTAAGGACTTTATTATGCTATACACTAATAACATAATAAATGATACCTTTACATATATTAAATATATAACCAAAGTCATGATACAAATAATAATCTATATGAAATAGATTGGCCACTAGGGCTTACACCAACAGTTGGTACTGCAAAAAGCAGATTTGCTTTTGTACCTGCTGTCAGTCTTGTCACACTGTCACTTCTACTTTTGCAACCTTCTCTTGCTGAACCTTCTCATTTGCAGCAGTAGTAGAAACTTCCTCTTGCGTTCAGTGAATGTTCTTCTCATAAATGACTTGGTGTGCTGATTAATGCAATCACTTGATGCATTTAATTTGTCCTTCTGTTATTGAACCTGTTTGTGCTGCACACGAAAGTAGGTTCGTCAAACTTACTCATCCTGAGTGAGTTTACAAAGTTTTACTTAATCACTGAAGCTTGCATTTCATTATTCTTTTAATTTCTTCTAGGCTTTGTGACATGTAACCAGCCATACTTCTGTCCCTCAATGCATGTGCCTTCATAATCCTCTCTAGATTCTCAGGGTTAATCTCTAGTGTCTTCTTGCTTGACATGATTTCCTTTGTTTCTTTCTTTGCTAAATCTTACTCAATTTGGAATGTTAGAATAACAAATGAGCAGATTAACTTAAGCATCTTTTCACACGGTTTGTTTATCATCAAAACTGAAATGAGAGAGTTTGTTTCAACAAAATCATCCCCTTGAATCGGTCTGTTCTTCTCCTCCACTTTTGACTTACATCTTTAAGCATTTAGTGATTCAGATTGGGCTTCTTGCCCTGATAACAGAAGATCGGTCACTGAATTTTGTGTTTTTCTTGGTCCTTCCCTCATTTCTTGGAAGTCCAAGAAGTATATTACTATCACTACAAGAAAACACGGGTTTACCGACGGCCATTAACCGACGGCTTGAGCGCGTCGCTAAAAAAACGGGATTTCCGACAGCCAAAACCGTCGGTAAGACTTCGTCTCCGTCGTTAAAGATCTTCTGTCGTCCGTTGAAGATTACCGACGGCATTACCAGTCAGATATCCGGACGCCTTTTTGAGTCCCGCCAATTTTTATTACCGACGCCTGTGCGTCACAAGATTTGAAAATAACCGTCGGTAAGGCCGCATATTATTTTTTCAGATTTTCGACGGCACAGCCGTCAGATTTCAACGATTATAACGCAGATCGGGACCTTCTCCCCACACTGCTCACCACTCTTCTATCTCATCTCTCTTTCTCTCTTTGTGATAGCTCCCAAGAGTGTCTCCGACCACCACACAACAACTCCGGCCTCTCTTCGTCCCACCCAGTCGGTACATTTTTTTCCAAATTGCGCACCACACACGCCGCTCTGCTCAAGTCCTCGTCGCTCTACTCATGTCTTCTCCGCCGTTCTACTCATCGCTTCTCGCCATCCCTAGGGCCACCCATTCCAAAGCCCCTCAACCATCACAAATAGCTTCTCACCCATAGAATCTGCAAGGCACAACCTCTCATTGGAGCCACTAACGGTGACCCTTTGTCGCTCTCACTGATTTGGCCATCGTGGCCGCCACCCCCACTACGTGGCGCACCACTTCTCCTCTCCTCTCGCTCCACCGCGCTACTTCAAGAGGTACATATTATTTGGGTTTTTTCGATTTAGGTTTATCAATTTGTGCTGTTGTTTTCAATTTTGCAATTCGTTTAGACTGGATTTGTGCATTTTTGTAATTGCGATGGGCCTGTAATTCGTTTAGACTGCATTCGTATATTATTTGGATTTGTTGATTTTGCAATTCGTTTTCAATTTTGTAATTTTGTGCATTCGTTTAGACTGGATTTGTTCCGTGTGTTTTTTTAGAATAATTGGAAATGGAATTGGTGCTCTGTCTATTTCAAATTCATTTGAAAGGTTCATGGTGGAGTTTTGTATGTGATGTAATTTTCCTTACTAGGGAAAAAATATTTTGGCCTATCACTATTCAGCTTGATCAGACTAGAAAATAGAAAACATGTCCACAAGCATTTGAAATGCTTCTGATTATAAGTTCATTCGTTGGATGTGATTATAGTTTCCCATTACTGTTTGTTTTTTAAATTAATTACAAAAAATAGAAGAAACTGCATTTTATTCCCCTTCCCCTGGGTGTTGGTTGCACAAACAATGGGAAAAGTAGCATCAGATTGGTGCACATAGCACAAAAGGCAAAAGAGTTACCTTTGTAACAAGGAATGAAAATCATGCCCATTGGAGAAACCCTGCAATTACATAGCGTACATGAGCAGCAGATATTCAATTTGCATAAGCGCAATCCATAGTATGCTTCTTGTAAAAGAGTTACCTTTCTTAATGCACCATCCAGTATGAGGAACTTTTGTAAGTCAAGCTAGGCTCCTAAAATTGTTTGATAATTCAGCGAAGAATGCCATATGAGTTTAAAATTTGATTGCATTTGCTGTAGCTTATCTTCATGAACATGCTACTGTTGTATTCTTATGGTTTGTTGGAAGGCAAATGGATGCCCAAGTATTTTCTAGTGAAAAGGAAGATGTAGATAACCTCGTTTTTCATCAACTAATTTCATGGTCCAACGAGTTCATGTGTGCTTGTTGAATATTATTCTAGGGAACCTGTCCTGTTCATTACATTTTCTTTGAAGTTTTACAACAACAATAACAACAACTAAGCTTTTTCTCACTAGGATTTTCTTTGAAGAAGTACTCATACATTTTATATATTCCTATATTAGGAGCTTCATCGAGGTTAAAGTGTCACTGCTGTCTATTTTCAGTTTGGGTGCAACCAAAAGTATGTGTGAAGGTTTGGACTTTTCAGGGTCCTTTACACATCTGGTGAACTGAGGCTACAACTCCTGTGCTCAAAATCTTATCTTAGATTATTGTTCTGCCTTAATTGCTCTTCGTAGTTTGTAAAATTTAAAATTCTCCTGTAGCTTCATGCTGCTCATCGAGTTTACATCCTTCAATGCCTTTTCTGAAGTGTATTTCATGTTAAATAAAGATGACGTTTATTTTAATTTATTTTATTTTTTTTATTGCTGGATTTATCAATAACCTTTTCAGTTCCTTTTCGTAATTATAATTTTACATTTGTCTTGCTTATGCAGGTTTCGATCAGCTCTGAAGGCAACTGATCTGGAGAAAGATGGCAGATACCGCAAGGCAATAGATATTGGGCTTGTTGTTTTAAACTGAAAGCACATCATAGATCACACTATCTGCACCTTGTTTTTCTCTGTGTTTGCATTAATCATGATGCATGTGGTCTGTTTTCTAGTCCTGAATCTATCTGCTAGTACATATTCTGTTTGTGTATTTTTATTCTTTGTGAAATTTTATTGTATTCTTTGATTGTTGCTTTAACTTTCCTTCTGATCCTTGTACTCAAGTATTTCATCACGTTGTTTCAATATGCAAAGAATTTTGATTTGTTCTTACACTAGATGCCAAGTTGTGCCTTGAAATATCTTTGTTAAAATGAGTACATTAAATGTTATCTAATGTCCAACACTAATAGATTTCATAGCTTTGAAGTGTTACCATAATATACATAAATAGGAAACAGGATTTGGAATTTATACAGGTATCCAACACTATTGTTATCATAAGAATGGGACTAGACTGTGTGTATTAGTTGATTCATGTGTACCATCCGATATTTTCAAGCATGACAAAATATGTAATTGCCATCAATCACACCCTTTGATGGCCTGGAGGCAAGCAGATGCAGAGACCAATGTCTTTAATTGTTACTCAGCGTTGACGAGAATGATTAAACTCTCCACGAGATCAAAGTTGGTTAATTTCTCTTTGTAATGTGTTATTGTATGTTGTTATAACTCTAGATTAGGGAATTATTTGTCTACGGCCCTTGGTGTTTTGTTACGCTTTGCGGAGTTTAGAAATTTCTTATCTTTTGTTCTCTGTTGTTTGTTTTATTACTGAAGACTGTGAAGCTGTGAAAGCATAAAGATTTTTGTCCTTGTTACTTGACCAGTGTTTATCTCTTACGAGTCTCTTCCAACTGAATCGAAGAGTTATTTAGTAATGTCTTATCCAGTGTTATGTTGAATCCATGTGTTATAATGATACAGATAATTTTATATTCGTAGTTTTAATTTGTCAGTAATAAGTATCCTAAGACTCCAACAAAAATTAAATTAAATGAAACATATACTGCTAACAAGCAAGTTAAAATTGTGAGAAAATGCAAATTTTGGTGGGGCAAAAAGATTCTGAAACCAATTACTAGCGTGCTTAAAAACAAGACTTTCTTCCTCCTCATTTATCCTAGTTTGGAGAAACATTTGGCACTAGTTTTTTTGTTTCTTTTTATGAATTTGTGCCTCATTTTTTTATGTTTTGGCATGGTGGTTTGCTTTGAAAGCTATAAGATTGGTTGATTTTATTTAATGTGATGATTTAAGCCCAGTTCCAAGGTTCCATTTTCAATTTTAAATTAGATAGAGAAATAGTTATTTGGATATGTGAATTAAAAAATGGTTGTGGTTTGTGTTTAATATTATAAGTTAAGAAAATATTTCTGGTTTGGTCATATGCAATTACAAAACTGGCTTTAATTTGTTACAACTCTCACTTTCTTTTCATTGACTTGCTTCCTAATATTGCCATGATTTAGAGGAGGAATAACCAAAACTTAGAGCTTATTTGGATAAAATCTCACTGCTATGACTTTGGTTTCCCTTGACTTTATTATGTAAATTAATGATTCCCATTGTCTATAACTTTTACACTAATGAAAGTTGTATCTTATATATGTTTGTAAACCATTTCTATTTTGTACCTTGTAATATCATCTTTATAGTTCTACGGGTCTGATCTTTATAGTTGCTAACTGATAAGGGACAGTATGGTCGTAAATCTGTTTACAAGTTGGCTGCAATTTGCTTTGCACTTCTCTGTATTTCTTTTCCTTGCCACTTCTGCTTGTCTAATTTTATCCTTTGTGAGTTATGAGTTTAATTTGGTTTTCCAATTATGTCTGCACAGTCTGAGCTTTAGTAAGCGCTCGGTTCTTACCTCCCCCTTCGATTCACAATCCCGCCGGTACTGCACTGTTTGGGTAATGATTTTGTTTTTCTGTTAGTATATGCTTTTATTGTTCTTGTGTAGTTCTTTGAGTTTAATCTTGTGTTTGCGATTACTACTGCAGTGACACAGCTCCGCCTCTTCCTTCCTCCAGTTTGTCGCACGCCACATTCTTCTCTTCTGCAAGTATGAATTAATTCCTTTCCTTTAGTAACATGTGAACCTTAGGTTCAAGTTAGGGATTTCGAATACTCTTATAAAATAAAGTTTATTATTATTGATTTGATTGTATAGTGGGTCTGGTAAATAGGTTGGCTTCCTGCCCCCAACCTCCCACAACTTATATGTTTGATGTTTGCTCCTTTGTGTGCTCCATTGAGCTCCAAAGGTATGAGTGTGGTTATGTGTTGTCCATTATGTTGGTAAGTTTTGAGGCTTGACATAGAGCCCTAAATTCATAGTAATGATTTATGTTGAATTCCTTGATTTCTTATTTAGAGTTTTAATGCTATTTTTGTTGCATAGAAAATGCTCTCAATATGAGGATTGTCACTCTGATTTCACGCGCTGCCTGGTTGGATTTTTCATTGTGTTAAATTTTAACTAGTGTGCTAATGTAAAAATGATATCAAATAGCTTATGAGAATTTGAATTTTATAGATATGAGTGCGTGTTTGGTTGCCGCTTGCATCTCGTCAATGTTTGTCATTCAGAAAAGAACGAACACCAAGAGAAAATATTGAATGAAATCACGAAGGAATAAGAAGAGGTTTTTTTTAATAAAAACAGTTAGATTTTTAAACATGGTCCATGAACTTCTCTGTAATAGATTTATAACTTAAACTTTTATAGTTTAGATTTCTTTTAATCCCAGCATCAGTATTATCAACATGAAAGTAAATCAACATGAGATAGCTTATCACGTAATGTGATTTAAAACAAAAGATAGTTGGAAGAAATCCAATGAAATCCACATGTCGCCATTTTAAAATCTACAATGCCGTTTATGATACCATTAGACTCTTTTCCCTGTCTTTCTTAGTATTCGATGCACTTAAAAATTATATATTTTTATTAAAAAAAATAAAATAATAATTTACTTAAAAACTAGATAAAATTTCTTCAATTTAAGAAGTTTACATTGGTGATGTTGCTTGGCTGCAATTTGCTTTGCACATCTCTCTGTACTTCTTTCCCTTGCCACTTCTGCTTGTTTAATTCTATCCTCTTCAAATGACCTAGTATATTTTTCTAATTCCAGTGTTGTTAATCGAGGATCGCGAAATATAGCGTAAAATTGGTAGGATAGCGTAAAATAGCGGGCAGATAGCGTAAGTTAAATAGCGGGTGAAATAAATAAAATTATAAAATTATATATTACAAAGTGACATATAATATTTAACGTTCAGCACAAAATCTGAAATGACATAATAAAATATTTATTTAATGAGCTATTTTTGGAAACTTAAGTGATTATTTATTCATAAATTACTTTAGAGGCTTATTAAAATAAAATGAAGAGATAATATTTAAATATATTTTTATGTTGATATATTTGAATATTAATATCAGCATTTATTTTAAGTGATGTAAAATAAGTTTAAATAAACCACTGAATGAATAAGTAGCTCTTCCGCTTTTAAAAAATAAAATATATAAATTAAAATTGCAATATTGATTGAATTGTTAATAATTATTATTTATTGAAAAAGAAATTTTTTTTTATTATATATGGCGGATGGCGTAGTGGCAACTAAATGATTAATAAAACTACACACACAATAAATGGAGCATTGCTCAAAGAAACAAGACAGATTTAAATTGGAAAGGACAAATAATAATAGAATTAAAAATAGATTTAAAATAAAAAATAATTAAAAGCAGAATTTTTAAGAACAATAGAATAAAAAGCAGATTTTAAAAAGAAATAAGTGAATAACAAAGCGAAATGAGATAGAGTTGAAAAATAACATAATTAAAAACTAGACGGATTGAAAACAGAATTGTAAAAATAATTAATGATGAGCGAGAATTAAAAAAGAGAAACAAGGGAAACAATCGTTAAAAAATATGATATAACAAAAATGAAAAAAGATCTGAAGAAGTGAAGAAGAGAAGAATTAAAAAAATTTCAATAAAAAAGAAATAAAAAATAACAACATTAAAAATTATCATATAAAAAATTAAATGAAAAAGGAAAATAAAATATTTTTTATTATTTATATATATATATATATATAATAAAACTAATTCTACCCTTGTCACTTCTGCTTGTCTAATTGTTATGTTAATCATTGATCGAATGGATGTTTGATATTTGTTATTAGTATCGGAGAGAAGCCTTAGCTTCCCGTTTGAGGTTTAATATATTATTGAGTTCATATACTCTTTTAGGGTACCATGTGCTCATTGTATATTGAACCTTGAATTGTCCAAGTCGGACAGTTTGGGAAAAAACTTTTTCTTTACTCGTATAATAGTTGTTGCTTAATTCTCGTATCTTTATATTTGCTGAAATTTCGGTTCGATTCATTTCCTTTTGTTCTCTGGGTGCATACTTGATTGCGGTGTTCATAAGCTGCGTTCATTTTGTGTACTCAGAGACCAATGGAAAATGTCAATAAATTTTGTCAAGTATAAGATACGAGAATTAAGGAATGATTATTATACGAGTTCAAAAGTTTTTTCTCGATGGGATAAGTCATACCATTTAAAGAAAGAGAGCGGTTGTAAGAACGTCGTGTCTTTGAAATTGTGATTTTTTTGACATGCGAGAAGATGGAATATTATCTTTCGAGTCGTAGTTGGATGTCACGATAGGTTGTATCCGGGAGAGGGGTTTGAAACCAGATTTTTCTTATTTGGGGTTGCGTACTTTGTCCAAGTCGCAATGGCACATAAAGATTTCAAAACTAATGGAGGGATTAGATGTCCGTGCTTTAATTGCGATTGCGAGAAGGATTAAGAGCCCAAGTGAGGTCACGCACCACTGTATTGATTGGATTTAGGCTTAATTCGGATTTGGACTAGACATGGTGAAAAGTTGCCTCACGTTGATTTAGGGGTTGGTGATAATTGCGAAGGTGCTTCAAGCAATTACGTAGATTCGGGATGTGGTGAGCAGATTGAATTGATGCAAGATATGGTTTGGGATGCCTTGGGGGGGAACGTGTTATTCGAGGGGCAACAGTATGATGAGACAGATGAACTTCCAAATGAGACAAAGACAAAAATTTTATAATCTATTGTTAGAAACAAATAAGCCGTTGTTTGAAGGGTCTACAGACTCTAAGTTATCAATGTGTGTGAGGCTCTTAGCTCTTAAGTCCAACTGTGGTGCTACCGAAGTGTGCTTGGATCTCGTAACGAAAATGATGTTGGACTCGTCACCTATCAAAGATGGTTTGCCAAAAAGTTATTACGAGGCTAAAAGCTTAGTGTCCAAGTTGGGGCTGGAATCTAAAAGGATTGATTGTTGTGTGAGAGGGTGTATGTTGTATTACGACAATGAGTTTGGTAAAAACGATGGTGCGCTAGTTGAATGCAAATTTTGTGGTGAGCCTAGGTATATGTCACATACTAATAATCGGACGGGTAGACAAAAACTAGTTCCAGTGAAGGCAATGTTTTATTTGCCAATTATTCCAAGGCTGCAGAGAATGTTTGCATCACCACAGACTGCAGACAAAATGACAAGGCACCATGAGAATAGAAGCACTTCAGGTATGTTGCGCCACCCGTCTGATGGTGAAGCTTGGAAGCACTTTGATCGTGTGCATCCTGATTTTGCAGCAGATCCACGTAATGTACGACTTGGCTTATGCTCTGATGGTTTTACCCCGTATGTTCAATCCACGGCGAAACCTTATTCTTGTTGGCCAGTTATCGTTACCCCATACAATCTTCCTCCCGAAATGTGCATGTCTAAGCCTTATATGTTCTTGACCTGTGTTATACCGGTCCAGATAATCAAACAGATGGTATTGACATTTATTTAGAGCCTCTTATTGACGATCTCAAAAGGTTGTGGAATGGTGTTGTGACGTACGATATTGCACGAAAGAGGAATTTTACAATGAGGTCAGCGCTTATGTGGACCATTAATGACTTCCCTGCATATGGCATGTTGTCTGGTTGGGGTACTCATGGTAAAATGGCATGTCCGCATTGCATGGAGCATACAAAGGCCTTTACCTTGAAATTTGGGGGGAAGAGTTCTTGGTTTGACTCACATCGCAGGTTTTTACCCGATGATCATGCATTTAGACGGAATAAGAATGCTTTCAAGAAGGGGGAAGTTGAATTAGATGGCCCGCCCCCAAGGTTGACGCTGAACAGATCTGGGAAAGTGGTTATGGAGCGCCCAAAATCACAGATTTTGGCAAATTGGATCGATTTGAAGGATATGGACAATGGCATAATTGGACAAAAAGAAGTATTTTTGGGATCCGCCATCTTTGGAGAGATAATTTATTGAGACACAACCTTGATGTTATGCACATTGAGAAGAACTTTTTGACAATGTTTTTGTCACGTTGATGAACGTCGAGGAAAAACAAAAGACAATGAGAAGGCGGACTAGACTTACCACTTTCTTTGTAGGCGAAAGGACTTGCATTTGACGAATCGGTCGGATGGGAAGACCACGAAACCCAAAGCCTGTTACTCTTTAAGCTGCTTGAGGAAGCCAAGTCAAGATGTCGGTGGATAAAAGAACCGGATGCGGATGGTTATTCTTCTAATTTGGCAAGATGTGCCGATGTGAACAAAGGAACCATGATTGGGATGAAAAGCCATGATTGTCATGTATTCATGGAGTGTTTACTTCCTATTGCATTTAGTTCCTTGCCATCAAATGTTTTAAATCCACCGTTGAACTCGACCAATTTTTAAAGATTTGTGTTCTGCGACATTGAGAGGATGATCTCATAAGGATGGAGCAGAACATACCGGTCATTCTTTGTAAGTTGGAGAGAATATTTCCCGCTTTCTTTGATTCTATGGAGCATCTAGCGATTGCATCTTGCACATGAAGCTAGGCTTGGTGGACCGGTTCAATACAGATGGATGTATCCATTCGAAAGGTACTATAATAAAGTATTCTCTAAAATAAATAGTGATTTGAAGGGTTAAATGTATCAATTTTTATCATCAACGTTGTTATTTTGTAGATTTATGGGTGACTCAAAACGGTCGATGAAAAATAAGGCCAGGGTTGAAGGATCTATTTGTGCAACTTACTTACACCGTGAGACAATCCATTTCTGTTCCCATTATTTTACGAACTTCATGTTGACACCAACAAATAGTAGGAACGAAGTAGAAATTGAAAGTGAAAGACACCCGCTTGTCTTATCAGGATTTTGCCTTTCCTACCGTCATGGTGGAAAGGAGGTGGATAATTGGATAGCAGGCGAAGTGTGGAAGTCGACCACGTTCACATGTTGATCAACTGTGCAGAAGTATCACCGTATCTAACGTATGTATCATTTTGACCACTTTCAATTTCTTTAATCCACAATTGCTCTTGATCATTTGTTTGATAATGACTTGATCAGGGCATTCTTGTTAACTAAGCCCACAAGCGTACAAGACTCTTCTGCCTATATTCATGAATATTTCCCAACGTGGTTTAAGAACCAGGTATGTTTTTTGAGTCGTCATATATATTATATTATTATTATTATTTATTGTTTGAAAATACAAAAATATTGTTTGAAAATAGGAACCATAATTTGTTTGCACATGGTGTGAACACAGATGTATAGCGAGGCGTAATCCCTAAAATCCAACACTTGAGAAATTTATCTCATGGTCCTAAATCACGTGTAAAAGAATGGCACACATTCTTTGTAAATGGATACAAATTCCAAACCCAGTCAAAAACAGAGGGGGAAAAAACAGTTAACAGTGGGGTTTATGTAAAAGGTGCCACAGATGGAGGTGAAGATGACTTTTACGGCGTGATTAAACATATATATGAACTGACGTACAATACTTTAGACTATACTAAAAAAATAGTGCTATTTTATTGTAATTGGTTTGATCCATCAAATAGAGACACAAGAGTGGATCAAAAATATAATATTGTTGACATACACATGAGCAGAAGATACCAAATGTTTGATCCGTTTATCATGGCACAACATGTAAGACAAGTGTATTATGTCCCTTATCCATCAACTCGAAGGGACAAACAAGGTTGGTGTGTCGCAATAAAGATAAAACCACGGGTCGCATTGAAGCGAGATGATACGGGAAGAAGTGGCTTATCAAGTGGATGAGATGTCTCATGTCAATGTAGTAAACGAAGTTGAACCCATTACTCGATTACGTGACAATCCAATCACATATGAAGATGTAGATGGGGATGAGGAATTAAATGAAGAAGTGGCGAGAACCATCAAGATCTCAAGACGATGCCAAATTGAGTGGGCGAGAATGGGCGATTGAAATTGTTTAACTTTACAATTTGAGAAATTAGTGTGTAACAATATATTTTAATTTGTCGATTATTTTCATAACTTGTTTATTTTTATGGAATTCATTTGTAATATTGTTATGTTTAAATATAATATTTCATGATCAAGTATTATTCAATTGCTCTATAGACATATATGGCATCAGGAGGTTCAGGAGCAGACCCCCCCAAACCACCCAGTGGTGGTAAATGGAAGGGGAAGGGGGTCGCCCTCGACCCCCGGCGTCGTCAGAGGCCCACCATCATTAGGCGTGACCTCATCGGGTTTTCGACGTTGTCATCTACACGTCGTCCTAGTACATCTACGCCGAGACAGCCTGATACACCTCCTGCACCTAGACAGCCTTCTGCACCACCTACACAGACTCAGGCACATTCGACATTCGATACACAGACTCGGGCACGTTCGGCACCTTTGCCTCACATTGACATGATCCCCACCCCGGGGTTCCAGTTTGCACATGGCGCTTCGAGTTCCCATGTTGTGCCTGATCCGGTGGCCGATGCTCATCAGTCCGACCATCATTATAGTACGGGCCATACACCTGATGACACTGATGTTGGGCAGGACGGGGAGGAGCAGGAGGTTCAGCAGGAGGAGGTTCCTGAGCAGGGGGAGGGCCAGGAGCCTGACACTCTTGAGATGTTGTATGATGGTCGAGTTCTTATCAGGCCATCTGGTAGAGGGTAAGTATTTGCAATTTTTTCGAGTTATTAATAATTTACATGTATATATATATATATTTTATTTAACATGTTTTTATTGTTCAGGTTTCTTCCCTCAAAGCCTGCTGCGTTAGCTATCACAGCAACAATTGAGGAGAATTACCAGGAGTTTTGGCCCACCTGGGACGTCAAGGATTTTGAGAGGGACCATATGTTTAATTCTTTCAGAATAAGCTGTAATTTTTATTTTATTGCATATTATTTTATTTTCGTAAATTTCAATTATGTTTAATAATGTCTTATATTGATACTGACGAGGTTGCTTGGGAGGAAAAAGATGAGGAGGCGATGGAGAAGAATTTTCATATGAAGGCCTCCCACCGCTTTTCTCGACATGCTTCGAGATGCCCGCCTCGGGGATCGCCACCGATTGGATAGGGGACGAGCTCGCAAAGAATGGTAGCGCATCGAACACCCACGAGTTCCAGGCGACCAGCCACAAGGCCAAGAAGAATAGGGCCTCGAGAAGGGTGGCGGCTTGCACACCGGAGGCGATGTCGCCAAAGCAAAGACGCAGCTAGACTTCAGACGTGTTATAAAATTGTTATTATTATTATTTTATTATTATTATTATTTATTTAACTTTTTTATTAATACAATCTCGATCGAGGAGGTTGGGGAGAGAAGTTGATTGCACGAGCTCCATCTTGCAACTCATCTGAAGAGGAGTAATCTTGGTGATTTCGTTGATGAGCGTTCGAGGCGGACTCAGGTAATTATAAAATATAATAAATATTTTTTTAATAATGTTTATATTGTTTTGTTAAAAAAAAAGATTTGACTTATTTGTTTGTTTAACAGGAGGAGTTTGAGGCGAGGATGTTTCAGCTTAGATCTCAGAGCTCATCATGTTCTCCATCTCGAGCCCTGACGATCTATCTACACGGCCGAGGTTTGGCGGAAGTGGTTGGCGGAAAGAAGAAGGGTCGCCTATATGGTCTTTGGGCGACCTTGCCAAGAACTACAAAAAGGGGCCCGCCGCCACACACCGGAGAGTCGTCGAGTAGTAGTGTCGCCACCGGTCGCTTCGCCGCGGATGACCAGGAGATAGCCGAGTTGAAGCGGGCCGTGGCCCAAGAAGCAGGAGCTTTGACTCAGTCTTTGCGGCGACAGAGCGGATGTACGGTTGCTAGCTCGCCAGCTGACCTACTCCGCCTCGATCTCGCCTCCGCCTCCGGCGTACTCATGGTCGTGTCGATGATGCAGATGATGTAGAGCATCTCGATGATGATCGAGTACCAGGACTATTAGTTCTGCTTGTACTTATATTTTTCATATTTTTGGATATCATTTTTTTCGTTTAGGATATTATTTTAGTTCTTGATTTTTATTCGTTGAATTTTTTATTTATTATGTTTTCTTTTTTAATTTACTTTTTAGTTTACGTTATCACATTTTTATATATGGAAATCAATTAATAATTAAATTAAATTAAATTACAAGTAATTTTTAATTAAATTAATAAATAATTTTTTTAATATGAGAGTAAATTATTTTTATAATTAAACAAATAAATAATTAAATTAAATAATTAATTAAAGAATAAAATTAATTTGGTTATTAATTAATAGTTTTATTAATAAAATTATTTTTATAATTAAACAAATAAATAATTAAATTAATTAATTAATTAAAGAATAAAATTAATTTTTTTATTAATTAATAATTTTATTAATTTTATTAATAAAATTAATTAAAGTAAATATTTTATTAATAAAAAATCACGATTCACCAAGCGGCCTATCTGTCGGAAAATTTTCAGATTGACCGACGGTCACGTCCGTCGGAAATCTAACAACGGCTTTGCCCATCGGAATACACCGTCGTTTACCGATGGGTACAACCGTCGGTAATACCGACGGCTAATAAGAGTCCGTCGGTAATCCTTTGCGACGACCATATTTCCGATGGGTTTTAGGTCGTCGGTAAGCCGTCGGTAAATCTGGAATACCGACGGCTTTTATGGATTACCGACGGCTTTAGACCGTCGGTAATCCCGTGTTTTCTGGTAGTGTATTGCAAGATCATTTTCTGAAGCAGAATATCGAGCATTAACACTTATTGCATGTGAAATTCAGTGGTTTCTCTATCAGCTAACTGACTTACAACAGCAGCACTCAAGCTCAGTTCCTTTATATTGTGACAATAGATCAGCAATTCAGATTGCTCAAAATTCTATCTTTCATGAAAGAACCAAGCACATCGAGCTTGATTGTCATTTAATTAGACAAAAGGTACAAGTTGGCATTATTCACTTGATGCCAATTCACTCGGCAGTTCAATTGGCATATATTCATACCAAACCTCTCCATCAACAGTTTTCAAGTCTTTGGTTGCCAAGCTGCATCTTTGGGATATCCATCGTTCAGCTTATGGGGGGTCTTAGATTAACTGTATTTAATCCCAACTGTTATTTAACTAGTTTAGAAGGTTAGTTAGTTAGATATTAAACTACAAGAAAATAGCAAATTACCCACAGAAAATTACCGACGGCCTCGAGTCCGTCGGTAGTGCGCTGGAAAAATGCTGAGTCGGAATTTAATTTTTTTGTACTTTACCGACGGCTTCGAAGCCTTCGGAAATTACCGACGGCTAAGTCATCGGTAAAGAATTATTTCATTCATAATTTAGTTTTTAAATTTATCGACGGCTTTGGAGCCGTCGGTAATTACCGACGGCTAAACCGTCGATACTGCGCTGAAAAATGCTGAGCGAAAATTTATCTATTTTACTCCTTTTTAGACGGCTTAGCCATCGATAATTACCGACGGCTAACAAGAAAATAAAAAAGAAAACTGATGAAATTAAAAAAGGGGAGGGAGGTATCCAGCGGGTTTCATTTTAGAAACCCTAAAAAGAATTTGCTCTTCTCTCTTCTCATCATCCAAATTCCTTCTCATCATCCTCTTCCTCTCTTTCCTCCTCACCACACCCTTCCTCTACTACCTCTTCTCTGCTGCCCTCCGAATCCACTCCTCCCCCAATCCCACCACAGTCTTTGCCACCGTCTAACCTGGTTTCGCAGCCGTGCGAGGCTCGATCGCGGAGCTGGTCGAATTTGAGAAGCTGCAATCACTCTCCCACGTCTTCTACTTTATACCAGAACAATTTTTCACCCTCCACATCATGCGTCCCCCTCAGTTTCTTGGTCTCAAAACCACCTTCAGAACCGGGTTGAGGTGCTGAGTGCTGGCAGGTTGAAGCTCGTACAAAGACGACAGACGATGGAAGGGTAAAGTTCTTGAATTTTAAAAATTGGTTTTGAGTTTCTGAAAATTAGAAGGCCATCTGATTTCTAATGGATGTTGTCATTCAGTACCACCATCTAATGTCCTTGATTTCTTTTTTTTCATTTCATTCATGTTTTAACTTTGCATTGTACGTTGGGAAGTAGTTGAAGTGATGTTTCTTATTCTTTTGTTTATACTGTTGTTGTGCCTCATGGTTTAATGCTCGTTAGCTGTTTGATAGAATGCTTCTATCGGATATTTGTGTATAGGACACGGTGTTCATAGAAGAAATGAAGCAAGAAAAGGTTTTAGTTTTAGTGAGATTCATAGTGCACTGTCATAATTATTGTGTGCTTTAGCTAGTTATTTGAGCTAGTGATGTAGAGTGAATTGTGAAGTTTTGGCCAATTTGTTTAGTGGGTTCTTATCTGTGTATAAGTGGGTAGATGAGATTAATGTAATCAACATCTCGACAAAACATTTATTTATGCAGCTGGAACTGGATAGTTTAACATGTTGCATTACCCTGTCAAATGGAAGATTCGACATTTTTTGACCAGATGACCAGTCATCTTCGGGCAACTTGCTAGTATGACTTACTACATATGATCAGTCATCTTCGACTTTTTTTTTAGTTTCTTTTATCTTCCTTTTTGTTGCCTCTGTTTTTGTAAAATTAGGTGATGTAGTTATGATATGCTTTTAATCTTCAATGAAAATAACTCTTTATCTGATGAACTCATATTGCCTTTGATGGTTTTGCTATTTCTCCTACTAATGCATTTATGGAATAAGAAGAACTATGACTTGCAGGTAATTGTTGATATTGAAACACTTTATATTTCTAGAAATGTGATATGGTAAATTGATTGTAGGGCCATACTTCTCTCAGTGGACAAGAGGCAAGCCTCTTAGTTACTTTGAGAGTTTGTGATGCAATGTGTAAGCTCAAAGTTTACTCATTTGATCGATATCAATTTTCGCATGTTCATGCCGAATCAACTTTTCTCTGGCTGTTACTATGTTGCTTAAGATTTTGATTCCTCTCTATTTTTTAGCCAAGCTTTTGAGCAAGCAAAGAGATCTCCAGGACGCTTTTTGGCACAACAAGAGATATTGACATTGAGAAGATTAGGAATTCGAAGTACTTTCGAGCTTTTCTAAAGCAATCTATATAGAAAGATATCAATCCGTTGGTAAGACTTGCTGACTACCTTACTTCATTTGATTGAGAAGTGCTTAAAGACACTTCTGCTTATTATTCTAGAAAGGCTTCTAATTGGATCCTAGAAGATTCTTGTCCTGATTATATGCTCAAGGTTTGGTTTCTCATGTGTGCTTATCGATACTTAGTTTCTTCATTTGCATTACTGTCTGTCCTCTATTTGACCTGATGTTTTCTACTACAGGTTGAGGAGTGCTTAAAACGGGAGAAAGATAGGGTTTCTCATTACTTGCACTCTAGTAGTGAGCCAAAGTTATTAGAGGTTTGTTCTTGACTTTGTGATACTAGTTTAGATATTTGGTCTTCTGCCATATTGAGTGGATTGTTAATGATTATAATGGATTCTTTTGGTCTCATTGTATAGATTCTGAACTTTTCCCTTGTTTGTTTTTGTTCTCCTGGAAAATTTCTTTCATTTAGAAAGTTCAACATGAGTTGTTATCCGTGTACGCAAGCCAACTCCTTGAGAAAGAGCACTCTGGTTGCCATGCTTTACTTAGAGATGATAAGGCATGCATGAAATTCTTCTTGTTAATTATTATACTTGCAAAGTTTTTAACCATGAATGTAGTGTTCTCATGTTTTCCTTTAAATGTTAAGGTTGAAGACTTGTCAAGGATGTTCAGGCTGTTTTCTAAAATACCTCGCGGCTTGGATCCTGTTTCTAGTATATTTAAGCAGGTTGGTGGCGTTGATCCTATCTTTTTGCTTTTCCTCCCTTTGATATATGCAAATACCTGTTAAAATTTTAGGCTCTAGTCTTTTTCTGCTTTCTTCTTGCTTGCTTACGCATCTTTCTATTTTCCTTTTCCCAACATGTTACCACTGAAGGCATGGCATTGGTGAAGCTGGCTGAAGATGCAACTAGTAACAAAAAGGTCTGTTCCTGAATTAGTTATTCTATAATTTTGCTTATTTCTGGTTGAGAGGTTTAATTTCTTAAACAAAGGAGGTGAACTGATAATTTTCAACTTGAGGTGTTTATTAACTTTTCTATTCACATGTCATGCCATGGCTCTTTTCTGTGCATGGTGGGAGGGACATTATTTTGAATTAAATTTTAAGTAGAAGGCTTATGAGTTTGCAACTTCTTGACATCAAAAAGCAACACCAATGTAACACCTTGTTTCCGGAGTGCTACTAAGTGAACATTCTGACAAAAGTTGACATGTTTCCGAAAGGCGGAATACTCTGCCTTGCACGTTTTTCCAAAAATATGGTTCTATTTTTTTTTTTCAAAACTTCTTTTTTCAAAATGGCTGTCAGAGTATTGCAGCGACTTTAGAAACATGGCGGAATTATTTAGAGACACCACATAACCACATTCAATTATTACATCAACTCACACATAACAGCATGTGCCTAGAAACAAAACCGACATTTATTACAATACAGAAATAAATTCAAGAGTCCTATAGCTGGTCGACACAACAAGCTCCTCGCAAGACTACTAGTAGATTCCGCAACCACAACACAAGTGGAAAACTAAACAACCATCCCCAGCTGCTCCTCCTTGCAGTTCCAAATCCTCAGCTTGCTCCGCCATCTGGGTTACAATCATTAATTGACAGAACCACTGGCAAGGGTCAACTTCTTAAAATAAAGAGTCTGTTACACTTATTCGACAATGGCAACAAAGCATATAACAATGCAACATGTTATAGGAAATAGAAAATTATAGCAATAAGCAACAACAATATATATCATTCAAAGAGCTTGACTCAACTCTCTCACTCTAGACTTGACTCGACTCACGACTCATTTTCTCTCGACTCGACAATTATTCCGGAAAGCAGACGCAGATCCATCAACTGACATACCAGCCGTAGCCTTGGGATCTTTCGCTTCTCCCTAGGTAGCAGCCCGGTTCCTCTACTGCGGCGCCTAGCTAATCCACCATGAACGAAGGGGACCTAGCACCCTCGGTTGTCCGCTCCTGGCTCAAAAACGTCTCGACGACTCGACAATGCTCTCGGACTCGATGAACAATTAGCGCATACGATATTCAAAGAGTTATACGCAAGATTATTCGACCGCATATCAAATAATAAGAGCATGCTTAATATGAAGAAACGCAATTCAACAACTTAAGCAATAAAAGCAGTTTGCATGAAGAAACGCAATTCAACTATACAAACAGCATAAGCAATTCACAGCTCAACAACAACAGACGGCAATCGACTCATAGAATCTATCCCTCTGCAACTCGATGGAGTTCACAAAGAGAACAAACAAGTGTGGGGGGTTAGGGACAGCTACCAACCACTTGCAGACAAGCCCACTAAATAATCAGCATATAAAAATAAAGCGAAGTGGTACAAGACCCTCACTTCAAACCCTTAGGTTCTCAGACTTCTTCGCATAAACACTTGAAATTAAATTCTAACAATATCCAAAGTTGCCCTTACACAAGGACATACAAAAATAAAGCCTACAGATGTCTAGAAGTGCCCTTACCGAACGCCAAGCCACGTGTCCACGTATTCCTCGATCCTCGATCCCACGTCGTACGAACTCGGAATCTACAAGTCCTAGCACCACAGTGAAACTTAGCACAACCTAGACATAAATCTAATTTTCTAATCTCCTAGGCAGGGTTTAAATCCTAATCCCTAGGCTTTCAATTCCCAAAAATATTTTAATAGGTCACATACACTTGAAGAATTAATAACTAGTTAAAGAATCAAATTCTAAAGACTAAAAATATCATTTTCTTGAAAACTTAAGACATAAAACATCATCATTTTTCAACTCTTTTCTCAAATACTTAAGTCAAGGCTCCACTTGGTTTCTTGGGTCTCAAGGAGCCCAATTTACCTTATGTGTTTCATAGCCTAAAATCCAAGACAACTCCCAATTTCAATCCAATATTTTTACTTAACTTGAGAAAAGGTAGTTAAATAGGAATAAAAAAATTTGATTGGAAATAATAGGAAAGAAGGACACTGTCTGATAAGGCAAGGGAGAGGAAGAAAAAAAAATATAATTAAAACAGGTCTAACACTTAGTTAAGAGTGAATTAGAAAAAGCATCACTAATAAACCACCAAAAGTGTGACATCTAATTACTAAAAAGCTAGACTCTAATCCCATCAACAAGTCTAACCCATCTAATCTCTCATCTCTCATGATTACTCTCTAATCCTAGAGTCTTAAGGGTACTAAAAACACGGCGTCGAGTAATCGCGTTACCGATTAATTCTTTGCCGATTAAATCGCGAAAATTAATTTGTTGAGAAATTAATTCATCGCTTGATAATAATTTATCATAAATAATAAAAACAATTAAAAACACTCAAACATCATCTCAATAAGTTACATTTCGATTTTCATCGAAACCGGAATTCATTTCAAATTTTAATGCGGATAAAATTTACCCGGCGATTCGAAACGCGACGAAACTTCGTTAGAGTTTTTCGACGATTTTCGAACCATGAATTAATATAAAATATTAATTCTTAAATTTAATTTCATCTTAATTTAATTCAATCATTTTCTTAGTCAACAAAAATACGCGTTACTGCGTCACACCGAAAACTTACATAGTGTTTAAATTGATGAATTCACATTAAAGCAGCATACGTCTACGCTGTCTATTAATTTGAATTGACATCATGATTAATATTTATTTATAGTAAATAAATTATTCAAAATAGCTCAAAATAATTCCCCGTACTCTTAGTAAATCATTGAGGTGATCAATCTCTCTGACTTATTTTCGAGTAATCAGGGTTTTACCGTTAAAATCACTATTCTTAAAAATTGGGATGTTACAATACCACCCCCTTTAAAATAGTTTCGTCCTCGAAACTATAAGGATCGTAAAATACGAAAAAATTACTTTACTCAAAACCGTAAAATATTTTGCACACAAGAGCATTCACAATACTTTTTATTGTACATAGTACTATAATATTCGTAATTACATAATATAACATGCAACACTAGCTATCACAAAACATAAACATATAGCACATTGCATAATAGGCGTAGTTAGTGAACGAAGAGCTATTTGTGGCTGACTGATGCTTCTTCCCCGATCACGACATCTGCACGTCCATGATCACGGTCACGCTCACGATCACGATCACGATCACGGGTACAACTTACGGCTTCGCGTCATTCTACGGATAATAACACTAGCCTATTCGCATGCAATCGTGATTACACATAGCAAGAGTATAAAAGGCCAATTAAACTTCCAAAGGATTAAAATTCTTTTCTAATCAAACATTCCTCTAAAAGAAAACATCAATTTCTTGGGAATAACATCAACACAAAGAACTAATAAAAAAAACACAACTTCATTTTTCTCAAATTTGTCAAACACACTTTAGTTCAAGGATTAAAACCAATTTACTAACTCACTTTTTCTATAACAAATTTTCATAAATCGTTAACTAAGTGTTCAAAACCCGAAACCATTTTTCTCTTTTCAGAGGACTATACAACATATACACTTACTCAAAATTTCGTAACTAACTTTTAACTTGAGACACTAGAAAATCATTTTTCTTTCGGAACCAAATAATTATGAAACTTTTAAAATAGCTAGTTACAAACTCTAGCACACCAAGCAAGCAAAATTTAGATCAATAATACAAACTACTAATCACTCTCACGGGTTTTAATGAATTTTAACGACACAAATAAAAGTTTTGCACCCAATCTCCGAATTTAAGTTTTTTTTTTCTTTTTTTTTTCAAGACATAAAACAATGAACTAGTTACACATAAGTTTTTAGCAAAAGGACTAATAATAAAGTCTTGAAATCATTTTTCCCAACAAGAAACTTAAGCTTTTTCAACAAGGAAAACAAAACCTTCTTAACCTTACTACTAAGTCATAATTTAACAAAATCATTTTTTTAAAGGACTTAAATCTATTGCCAACAAGATCATTAACAATTAAGTTCATTACTCTAAAAGATTCAAGCAATACAAGAATTGAACAAAAATTGAGATACTCACCTAGAGCTCCTCCTAGAACTCGCAGTGCCAAGACTTTAACAGAAGCAGAACATCAAAATCCTCAAAATTATCAACATCAACAATACCACCCACATCAACAAATAACACGCAAAGAAGGGGGAATCTTTCTCCAAACTCATCCTAAGGCTCGCAGTTTGTCAAGAAGGAAGTAGGAAGAAATGCAACTCTCTCACACCCCACTTACTGTCACACGGTTTTGCTAGGAAAAGAATGGAAGAAAAATGGAGTTCTCTCTTTGGGGTTAGAGTTCGCTCGCGGTACACCGAGAAGGAAGAAGAAAGGAACCTAATTTGTTCTCCACTCACTCCAATACCTGACAGAATGAATTATTTCCCCATCTTTTCTTTTGAAACGTGGCCGACATCACCACTTGTACCAATACCCAGAAGTACACTATTCCCCCACTTTTTTTTTTTAATCGTGGCCGACCAAAATAGTAAGAGAATCAGTAAAAATCTTTCTTTCTCTTTTTTTTTTAACTGGCCGGTCAGAGAATAAAAGAAAGGAAGGAATAATTTCTCAAAAGGTTAGTGTGAGTTCTCGTCACCTCCTAACACTAAGACTAAATGAAATATCCTCTGTTCCGCCTATTGTGGACGAGTAACTGGTCAAGTAAGGAAGGGAAGTGGAAAATGAGTCATCTAACTATATTTGGTTTCTACCTAAAGGAAATCTCCTAAGATATGCAAAATCAGGGCAAAGTTTGGAATAAGAATTTTGGATACTACCCCATGCTAGCTACATAACTTGCCACGTACTAAAACTATGACCCGCAATTCTCACTATCCTTCTAAATTCCATCCAACTAGGTCAAATGGATCTCGCGTGAATTAAAATATCATAAGATATTTAATTAACGCTTGCTAAAAATAATCGCGTATAATATTTTCGTTGGAAAAATAAAGATACGCTCACGCAAATAATCAATCACACCATCAGTCACACATATTCGCGGTAGTGCAAGAATCGACTACTGCGAACACACAAATGTTAGTGCCAAACAGGTCACACTCAGAAAATCGTAAATTAGTTTTGATTTTCAAATTTAGTATGTATCAAAATAATTCAAACAACAAACATCGTGGCTTATACTTAGAACCACTAATACTTCAAGGATCACATATATGCAATAATGCTAATAACGTCTCCTATGAACTATCTCTATTCCAAATCTCCGCCTAAGCATAACGCCTTATTGTTGTGTTCCCTGAAATGAATTCTTCAGCTGCTAAGCTCTCTCCTTTGCTTAATGGGGGGACACGTCCCTGCGTCTAGAATCTGGGTCATCCAAATCTTCGGATCCATCTCTGACTTATCCGCTAAAACAGGAACAATCATTCGTTTCGGAGACATTGGATTTCCACGAGGTTTCTCAACCTAATAAAAATCCCACAATAGGTTTGGTGTGTCTCAGCACACGTTGTTTCAATTAAGGAACAATTTCAAACAATTACAAGCGGAATTACTCCACTTGAGGAACAAGCACATAAGCATGGTTTAACTCACCATAAGACCTAGTTTAACCTCTAACAATTGTTTCTACAAAACCCGACACATGACCAGCTATAGTTTCCCAACTCACAGTCCGGTTAGAACCGAACTGCTCTGATAGCACTTTTGTAACACCCTGTTTCCGGAGTGCTACTAAGTGAACATTCTAACAAAAGTTGACATGTTTCCGAAAGGCGGAATACTCTGCCTTGCACGTTTTTCCAAAAATGTGGTTCTATTTTTTTTTTCAAAACTTCTTTTTTCAAAATGGCTGTCAGAGTATTGCAGCGACTTTAGAAACATGGCGGAATTATTTAGAGACACCACATAACCACATTCAATTATTACATCAACTCACACATAACAACATGTGCCTAGAAACATAATCGACATTTATTACAATACAGAAATAAATTCAAGCGTCCTATAGCTGGTCGACACAACAAGCTCCTCGCAAGACTACTAGTAGATTCCGCAACCACAACACAAGTGGAAAACTAAACAACCATCCCCAGCTGCTCCTCCTTGCAGTTCCAAATCCTCAGCTTGCTCCGCCATCTGGGTTACAATCATTAATTGACAGAACCACTGGCAAGGGTCAACTTCTTAAAATAAAGAGTCTGTTACACTTATTCGACAATGGCAACAAAGCATATAACAATGCAACATGTTATAGGAAATAGAAAATTATAGCAATAAACAACAACAATATATATCATTCACAGAGCGTGACTCAACTCTCTCACTCTAGACTTGACTCGACTCACGACTCATTTTCTCTCGACTCGACAATTATTCCGGAAAGCAGACGCAGATCCATCAACTGACATACCAGTCGTAGCCTTGGGATCTTTCGCTTCTCCCTAGGTAAGCAACCCTGGTTCCTACGCTGCGACGCTTAGCTAATCCACCATGAACGAAGGGGACCTAGCACCCTCAGTTGTCCGGCTCACAGCTCAAAAACGTCTCGACGACTCGACAATGCTCTCAGACTCGATGAACAATTCGCCGCATACGATATTCAAAGAGTTATACGCAAGATTATTCGACTGCATATCAAATAATAAGAGCATGCTTAATATGAAGAAACACAATTCAACAACTTAAGCAATAAAAGCAGTTTGCATGAAGAAACGCAATTCAACTATACAAACAGCATAAGCAATTCACAGCTCAACAACAACAGACGGCAATCGACTCATAGAATCTATCCCTCTGCAACTCGATGGAGTTCACAAAGAGAACAAACAAGTGTGGGGGGTTAGGGACAGCTACCAACCACTTGCAGACAAGCCCACTAAATAATCAGCATATAAAAATAAAGCGAAGGGGTACAAGACCCTCACTTCGAACCCTTAGGTTCTCAGACTTCTTCGCATAAACACTTGAAATTAAATTCTAACAATATCCAAAGTTGCCCTTACACAAGGACATACAAAAATAAAGCCTACAGATGTCTAGAAGTGCCCTTACCGAACGCCAAGCCACGTGTCCACGTATTCCTCGATCCTCGATCCCACGTCGCACGAACTCGGAATCTACAAGTCCTAGCACCACAGTGAAACTTAGCACAACCTAGACATAAATCTAATTTTCTAATCTCCTAGGCAGGGTTTAAATCCTAATCCCTAGGCTCTCAATTCCCAAAAATATTTTAATAGGTCACATACACTTGAAGAATTAATAACTAGTTAAAGAATCAAATTCTAAAGACTAAAAATATCATTTTCTTGAAAACTTAAGACATAAAACATCATCATTTTTCAACTCTTTTCTCAAATACTTAAGTCAAGGCTCCACTTGGTTTCTTGGGTCTCAAGGAGCCCAATTTACCTTATGTGTTTCATAGCCTAAAATCCAAGACAACTCCCAATTTCAATCCAAAACACTTTCTAAAAATTTTTCAAAGTCCATACAATTCTTTAACACCTAAATACAATTAATTCAAATGATAGAAGCACAAAAATATTTGCCTCCCAATCTTTGATAGCTCGCGGCCTCCCCCCCTTTTTCACAAAATTTTCTTGCAAGTTTTACTAGTTCAAGACAATACCACTTCAATCCTTTATTTACTTTCACAAAACAACACATATCAACAAAACATAACCATTAATCAAGCCCAATCCCAAAATATGCCTATTCAAGAACAAGTGTTTCCCAAAAACTTATCAATCCTTTGACTCAAATTTAAAATTAACAACTAAAGCAACAATAACTATCCTTAAGAAACAATAACCACAAATCAATTTCAAGATTCACTCGAGGAATCACATACCCCTTTTCCTTAGGCCATTCCACCTAGGGTTTGTGAAAATTGGGGGAATTAGTGTTCATCTTATAAAGCATCTAAATGAACAAGAACCAAAATAACCAATCCTACACCCATATATATGGGGGCTACGGTTTTTTTTTTTGGGGGTTCGAAGGAGAAAACGAAAGATTGTTTCCAACTTACTTGCAAGGACAATATGAGGATGATAATAGCTAGAAGAAATTAGAAGCACTGGAGGTTGAAGAAATGGGAGGGATTCACGCCTAGGAGAAGAAAAGGAAAGAAGCCATGGTTGGAGCTTCGAGCTTCTCTCACAAAACCAAGATGGAAGGAATGAAATGAAGTCTAAAAAAAACGAGGGAGGTCACGGCCTGAAATTTAAGAAAGGAGGAGGAGAAATCTTGCACCCACACTTGGTAATAGATGAAGAATGAAAGTGGGGGAAAAAAATAGAAATGGGGAAGCAGGAAGAAAGGCTCACGCTGGTGCTTTAGAAGAAGAAGGGAAAGAAAAAATGAAATGGGGTTTGGGGAGAGAGGGCCACAACCAGGTTCTCAAAAATTAAAGGGGAATTAAACTTGATAAAACCAATATTTTTACTTAACTTGAGAAAAGGTAGTTAAATAGGAATAAAAAAATTTGATTGGAAATAATAGGAAAGAAGGACACTGTCTGATAAGGCAAGGGAGAGGAAGAAAAAAAAATATAATTAAAACAGGTCTAACACTTGGTTAAGAGTGAATTAGAAAAAGCATCACTAATAAACCACCAAAAGTGTGACATCTAATTACTAAAAAACTAGACTCTAATCCCATCAACAAGTCTAACCCATCTAATCTCTCATCTCTCATGATTACTCTCTAATCCTAGAGTCTTAAGGGTACTAAAAACACGGCGTCGAGTAATCGCGTTACCGATTAATTCTTTGCCGATTAAATCGCGAAAATTAATTTGTTGAGAAATTAATTCATCGCTTGATAATAATTTATCATAAATAATAAAAACAATTAAAAACACTCAAACATCATCTCAATAAGTTACATTTCGATTTTCATCGAAACCGGAATTCATTTCAAATTTTAATGCGGATAAAATTTACCCGGCGATTCGAAACGCGACGAAACTTCGTTAGAGTTTTTCGACGATTTTCGAACCATGAATTAATATAAAATATTAATTCTTAAATTTAATTTCATCTTAATTTAATTCAATCATTTTCTTAGTCAACAAAAATACGCGTTACCGCGTCACACCGAAAACTTACATAGTGTTTAAATTGATGAATTCACATTAAAGCAGCATACGTCTACGCTGTCTATTAATTTGAATTGACATCATGATTAATATTTATTTATAGTAAATAAATTATTCAAAATAGCTCAAAATAATTCCCCGTACTCTTAGTAAATCATCGAGGTGATCAATCTCTCTGACTTATTTTCGAGTAATCAGGGTTTTACCGTTAAAATCACTATTCTTAAAAATTGGGATGTTACAACCAACGTGCACTTTCCTCAGGAAGTCCAATTCCTTGCCCCACACACACTCCTAATATGTTCAATTAAAATCTTGTTCTTTCTTCATTTCACACTAGCTCAGAGAGCCAAGAGGGTGTGTTTATTATCTATACCATTTTAAGTGCAGTTTATCTTGAATTGAACTTGGTGTTTTCTAGCAATTTGATTTAACTGGTTGCAATTTATGCTTTTTGATTCCAGAGAGTGGGTCGCCGCTTCACAAGAGTGCATCAATTCATGTTGATCCGAGAAGCGATCAATAATTACATTGGCGAAGAAGTGGCAGTCAATGGAGAGAATGGAAATAGTGATGCAAGTGGCAAGCAGAATTCCAGTCATGAAGATAGTGATTTATAAGTTGAATTTGTGTGCATCAAATTCCTCTTTTAGTCAATGCTAAAAGTCTTGTGCATTTATTCCTTATTTCCAATGCTAAACTTTGAAAACATTGGCTTTGATTGTCTATTAAAGGTTATGTATCTAATTGGGTTATGAATAAATGCAGTTTGGAGCATAATCTACCTGATAGCCCTTTTTGTTTTACAGTATTTGTGTGAGATTTTTTGTTTGTTTTAATTTCAAGATTACAGTGGGCTTAGCCGTCAGTAAATTTATCGACGGCTCAGCCGTTAGTAATATTACAGTGGGCTTAACCGTCGGTAAAGTCAACAAAAAGTTGGTTGTTTTCGTCGATTTTACTGACGGTCACGAGGCGGCTTTTTGACGGAAAAACCGTCGGTACTTCATTTTGGCCGTCGGTAAATTTACCAAGGAGGAAAATACCCACGACCCCGTAGCCGTCGGTAAGCCGTCAGTAATCTCGAATTACCGACGGCTTTTGGGAATTACCGACGGCTATGACGAGAATTCTTGTAGTAGAATTTTGTTAGTCTGTTAACAGAATTGGTTTTTCTGCTTGTAAGCAGTTTGTATATAAAGAGCATTTTGCTATTCAATGAGTTCAGATTGATTTTACCAAACTAACAGAGAATGTGATAGAAAAGTGAGACATGAGAATTTCATATGTCAATATAGATCAATACAAATTAATTCTCTTTTGGCTTTAGAGAAACTGCTGCTTAAATTCTGAAGTAATCAATCAACTCATCCTGGTGTTAGTTAAGACGTGATATTACAGAAATTGATATTCTTTCATGGAAAATTCCCGCAAATTCCAACAACTTCATGTCTTTATGCTAAGTTTCATCTTTCTTTTGATGTGAACGATAATTTGTTTATTTTTTACAAGTTAGAAAATAAAGCAAAAGACAACCCACCGCGTTTATTACTATAATATAAATCAATATAGCGGATAAAGGAATTAAATGCATCTAAACAGAAAGAAGAGAACAAAAGGGGAAAAAAACTGAACATCAATTTCTAGGGCTCCACCGCCATGGAAGGGATTACCTTCCAACCCCCCCGTCCTCCGCCAGAGAAGCAGCCGGATGGAAATCCCTTGGTGACCGCTACTGATCGTGACGACGTGCGCGGTGCCACGAGGAGAAGGATTGATGGTAGCTTTGCGGGTGTTGTCTCGAATCCACCGAGAGTCGAATCTTGGATGGAGCAGAGTCTCCCAGCACAGAAATCTTATTCCCATATTGTAGCTATGGGGAAGAAGGTCCATATAGGAGTCGGGCTGGAGGACTCGGATGAAGAAGAAAAGGGAGAAACTGGGATACCCAGCAACGAAATCCCTCGCATCGATGTAGGAGAAGACGCAAAAGGCATTCCGTATCTGTGTTTGAACGACGCGGAGAAACAGAGAATCCACAAGCCCTGGCAACAAACCCTCATCGTCAAACTTCTTGGTAAGGTTCTTAGCTTCACAGTGCTGAGGAGGAAACTGGAGCAGTGCTGGACTAGATTGGGCTCTATACAGATCATAGATGTTGAGAACCACTTCTTCTTTGTCAAATTTTCGTCACAGGAAGATTATGACTTCGCCCTAGCTGAAGGTCCTTGGATCATCTTTGATCACTACCTTGTAGTAAAGAAGTGGGAGCCCAATTTCAAGGCGGCGGAGGCTAGAATCAACAAAATGGCTGTGTGGGTTAGACTTCCGGATTTAGCAGTCGAGTGCTTCGATAGGAGGATTCTAAGGTCTATTGGCAACTTGATTGGAGATACTCTCAAGACTGACTTCAACACAGCAAACCATATTAGAGGTAAATTTGCTCGTCTCTGTGTGCTAATTGATCTTGATAAACCTTTGAAAGCTCATTATAAAATTGATGGGAATTTAAAGAAATTTGAGTACGAGGGCATCCATCTGGTTTGCTTCTCGTGTGGCAGATTTGGCCACTCTAAAGACAATTGTAATGAAAATAATATACCTGAGAATGATGAGGTGATCCCAAATGGATCCCAAAACGTGGATGAAGATGGACTTGGTCCATGGAATATGGTGCAACGTAGAGGCAGGAAAAAACCGGGAGAGCATGGTAATGGGGACCAAGGAGTACCAAGGGCTACCATTAAAAAAAAACAATGGAGATGGGGGAGCCTTCTACGGTGATGGGAAATGCAACAAAGGCCCCAAACATTGAGAACACACAAGTGCACAAAGAAGGGGCTTCATCAGATCATAACAATGACAATTCTGCTGGTAAACAGGACATCAACCTTGAGGTTGCAGGACATGCTACAGAAAATGATGGGGATTCTAGAGCGTTCTTGACAGGCAGCCAAATGAGGAGAGTTAAACAACAAGCCAGGAAGCATGGTAGCATCAGCAACCCTAATATTTTGGTGCAGCAATCACCGATAGTTGATATGGTGACACAAAATGGGGAGTCTGGTGAGAAGAACTGTGCTGAATCTAATTCTACTCATATGATGATGGATGTTCGGGACAGACAGGGCACTGATATGGTGGAGGATGAATTTGATGATAGCTTGGTTCAAGAAATCCCTGAGATGCTTCAGGATATCATCGCTCGTAAATTCATTCCAGAAAGGGAGAATCCCAAACCGCCTGACCATCTTGGGAAGGAGAATTTGGAACAATCTCCAGAAGAGATAGGTAAAGGGCCTATGAATCCTGATGATATGCTTATGGATGTCACCACCCATTCTTCTGTGGGTGGGTTTGCAATTGTCTAGTGTTGAATCCTAGGGATTCTGTTTGTTTGGGTTATATATGTTAGTCATAAGTTGGAATGTTCGAGGGGCGAGGGGTCGTCCATTTGGTAGAAATTGCCGTCACCTGGTGGCCACTCTAAGGCCAGATATCCTAATCATTGTTGAACCGAGGTGCAGCGGTAGTAGAGCTAGATCCACTATTAGAAAATTGGGGTTCCATTTCTCAATTGCCAGTGATGCTGTTGGCTTTTCAGGAGGTATTTGGGTCCTTTGGAATAGAATTGATATGTAGGTGATTACAGTGAGTATTTCTAGTCAGGTGGTCAATGTAGCAGTGACAGAAAATGGTGACAAGAAGTGGTTTCTTTCTGCGGTTTATGCTAGCCCAAGGGAGGTGCCTAGAAGTGAGTGTTGGGCGGAGCTTGAGCAATTTGTTGCAACTATGACCAATGAAGATTGGCTCCTGGTTGGTGATTTTAATGAAATTTTAAACTCCTCTGAGCAACGTGGTGGAGGTAGTGTTGACCAAAATAGATGTGCCACCTTTCACAGCTGGATTAATCGTTGCCAGCTCCTGGATCTTGGTTATGTTGGCTCCCGATTTACTTGGCGGGGCCCGAAATGGAACAATAAGGATAGAGTGTTCAAAAGACTTGATAGAGCTTTGTGTAACTCTAACTGGCGACTTAGATTTGATGAATGCCATGCTAAAACCCTCCCTCGAGTTAGTTCAGACCATCACCCGATCGGGGTCTATACGCAGAGTCTGATTGCTAATCATGGACCTCGGCCGATCCGATTCTTGGCAGCTTGGTTTCTGCATGAGAATCTCCATGGGGTTGTGGATCAGGCTTGGGAACATGGTGGGGATTGGAATAAAAACGTGGATCACACCATGAATTATTTGCAAGCCTGGAATAAGCAATCCTTCGGCAGTATCCTGAAACAGAAACAGAGGCTCATGAACAGAATTAGTGGTATTAAGAAATCAAATGACTATGGAAATAACCCTTTCCTTGACAGACTTGAGTTGAATCTTAGGACACAATTGGACGTCATTCTTGAGAGGGAGGAGATTTTGTGGCTTCAAAAATCTAGAAAGGAGTGGATTGTGGATGGGGACCGTAATACCAGATATTACCATGCCAAAACCATTACCAGGAGAAACAAAAACAAAGTCTTGATGTTGCAGGATGAGTCTGGGAATTGGCAAGATGATCCTCAACTGTTGAAAGAGATGGCCATGCAATTCTATGTGGATCTCTTTGACGATAACCATGTTCTTAGACCCCTTCTTGTGACTTCTGCAGCGTTCCCTCACTTGGAGGAGGATCAGATGGTGAATTTGTCTTCCCCCTTCTCTAATCTAGAAGTCAAGACTGCGATCATGAACATGGGCCCTCTTAAAGCCCCTGGTAGGGATGGTTTTCCAGCTATTTTCTTCCAGAGGATGTGGGATCTTATTGGTTCGGACCTTTGTAATTTTGCTTCTAAGGTTTGGAATGACCATGAGGTAATTAAAGAGGTGAATGATACACTTTTAGTTTTAATTCCCAAATCTGACAAACCGGCCTCTATTTCTCAATTTCGTCCTATATCTCTTTGTAATGTATCTTACAAGTGCATAACAAAGATGTTGGTCAATCGGTTAAGGCCTTTGTTGGACAAATTAATCTCTCCTTTTCAGGCTAGCTTTATTCCAGGTCGTAACATACACGATAATATCATTGTGGCGCATGAGCTCGTCCACACAATGACGAAAATGCGAGGGAATAAGGGTTTCATGTCCATCAAAATCGATATTGCCAAAGCTTATGACAGAATTTCTTGGAGTTTTATTAGACTTTGTCTTGAAGAGATTAATATCCCGGCCAATCTTGTGGAGCTTATCATGATGTGTGTTACCACCTCTCAGATTTCTTTATTATGGAATGGGGAAATAGCTGGGCAAATTACTCCTTCCAGAGGCATTCGTCAAGGGGACCCTTTGTCCCCTTATATTTTTGCTCTCTGCATGGATAAATTGACCCACCTGATCCTTGATGATGTTGGAAGCAATTTGTGGAAGCCTATTAGAGCGGGAAGACATGGCCCTGAGGTGGCACATCTCCTTTTTGCGGATGACGTTCTTCGCTTTGCAGAAGCTAGTGTCAACCAAATGTGTAGAATAAATAAAGTGCTTGCTGATTTTTGTGAGGCCTCAGGTCATTCAATAAATGTTGATAAGACTTATATTTTCTTCTCTCGAAATGTGTCTATGGAGGTCAGAAATGACATTGTCCAATGTGGGGGCTTCAAACTGGCTCCTGGTCTTGGCAGATACCTTGGCTCTCTCACTCATCATGGGAGGAACAAAAGACAAAGCTTTAAAGACATTGTGGATAAAATGGAGACCAAAATGGCGGGGTGGAAATCTCATTGTCTCTCTATGGCAGGACGGGTTACTTTGGCCCAATCTGTTTTGGGGGCTTTACCGATTTATACCATGCAACATGCTAAGGTGCCAATCTTTATTTGTAATGAGATTGAGAGGATTCAAAGGAATTTTGTTTGGGGCTCTACCAAAGAAAGAAGAAGCCAACATCTTATAAAATGGGAAACTCTGTGTCTCCCAAAGAATGCTGGCGGCTTAGGTTTCAAGGAAATGAAACTTGTGAATGAAGCTTTTATTCTCAAGCTTGGGTGGAATTTTCTGACTAACCCAGATGCCTTGTTGGTTATGGTCTTACGTGGAAAATATGGCAGGGGACAAAATTTGCGGAGAGAAGCTAATTGCTCCCCTCCTGATTCTACTCTTTGGAAAAATATGGTCGAGGTCTGGCCGAAACTCCTTGCTGGTGTTGGTAAGGAGGTTACAGATGGCCGGGACACCCTGTTTTGGAGAGATAAATGGATAAGGGGTATTGAATCTCTTCAACAATGGTGTCCTACAAATGCTTCTATTGAAGATACTCATTCGATGGTGTGTGATTGGGTTAATGAAACTGGGGATTGGGATGTAGAGAGAATGAAGACCTGTCTGCCCGATATGGTGATCAACAGAATTTATGCTTCTCCGAGGCCTTGTGATTCGAATAGTACAGATAGAATCACTTGGATTCACTCCAAAGACGGTTTGTTTACTGTTAAAGAGACTTATAATGTGTTGCAGTTGGGTTTTTCAACCGCACGAGAGAAATTTTGGAATGCTCTTTGGAAATGGAAAGGGCCAAGAAGAATGCAATTGAACTTGTGGAAAGCAAGCCATGACAGGCTTCCCACGAATTCAAGGCTCAGCAAATGGTCCTCTACATCTCCTTTCTGTGCTTCTTGTATTGGACAAGCAGAATCTTGCCTCCGTGTCTTACGGGACTGCACCTATGCATCTAGTGTGTGGATAAGACTAGTGAGTAGTGACAATATGGCTCAATTTTTTTCTTTGGGTTTACAGGAGTGGATCGAAGCGAATTTGACTTTTCCTTTTGGAGATTTTGAGCTAGCTATGTGGCGTAACCTTTTTTATGCGGGTACACACAGATTGTGGACTTGGAGAAACCAGAGAACTCATGATGATGATTTCATTATGCCTGAAAACTTGGCCCGGAGAATTACAAAGGAGGCTTGGGATGTGGATCAATCAATAAAAGGTCTTAATCCTCTTCTGGGGGTAAAACCCAAATCTGAGAATTTGATTTGTTGGAAGAGACCCCATCATGGGTGGTGCAAGCTTAATACAGATGGGTCTTCCAAAGGCAATCCGGGTCCTGCTGGCTGCGGTGGTGTGCTCAGAAATGAAGATGGGGATTGGATGCATGGTTTTGGAGCTAATATTGGTGATTGCACCGCTTTCATGGCTGAGGCATGGGGGCTGTTTCACGGTTTACAAATGGCCTGGGATAGGGGTTGCAGAAAACTCATTGTGGAGAGTGACAATGCCTCGCTAGTAACTTCTATAAACATTAGAAATAAACTTCAGCGAAGTGTCCTGCTTTGTCGTATTAAGGACCTCATTAACAGAGAGTGGGAGGTTGTGGTTTACCATATCTATAGAGAAGGCAATGTCGTAGCGGATTGGTTAGCTTTTTGGGGATCTTCCCAAGTTCTAGGAGTTGTCTTTTTAGATACTCCTCCAATGGATATTAGGAACCTCTTGTTAAGTGATTTATGTGGGGCTTCCATACCCCGAATGCTTTGTAATGTGTAGTTTCTCTTTAGGCTTTTAGCCCCGTTGAATACCAAAAAAAAAAAAAAAATCAATATAAAATTCTCATTTGGTTTCAGAGGTTTTGTTAGAAAAAAATTCAAAGTCGTCCTTTAAGTCATCCCTGTATTACTAGTTAAAATGCGACATTAAGAATCAAGACATTAACAGGTTAAATTACTGACCTACAGATTTAAATTCTTAAATTAGAATTAAAATTAATTTTAAGGTCGCTTGCAGCATTAAAAAACTTTACAGTGTCATTGAGTAGTATATTTACACAACTAGTAAAATTATCCGTGTCTTGCATGAGTACTAAATAATTAAATTAAGTAATAATGCATAAAAAATAATCGTTGTCTTATAATATATAATAATTATTAACTTTATAAGGAAAGTTAATAATTATTTCATTATTAGTTCTAAATATAGTAAATAATGATAGATAAAGATGAATGATATATAATTTAAAATAAGTAAGTCATTTAAGAAAATATATTTCTGATTATTAATGACAATTAATTGAGATCATTTAATAATGACTATTTTAAAATAATGATAATTAAAAATTAATTTGTGTTTTAGGCGAAAAATAGATGAATATGAAAGTGATACGTGGCATAATTTCACGTGGCAAAACTCGATTTTATGTAGTAATATAGTAGATTTAATGAGTGTTAAAGTGTGGCATGACATGACCACCTTTTTGTTTTTTTCAAATAATACAATTTCAATTTATTAGTAAGTAACGTTGCGTGTAATATATTTCTTCAAAGACCAAAAATTTCAAATCTTTGCACTTTCTTCATTTTCCTTTCTGACATGATTGGCTGACTTAATTTTCTATCACGCATCCATGTCAATATAGATCAATACAAATTAATTTTCTTTTGGCTTTAGAGAAACTGCTGCTTAAATTCCAAAGTCATCATTCAACTCATCCCGGTGTTAGTTAATTAAGACGTGATATTACAAAAATTGACATATTTTTATGGAAAATTTCGTCAGTTCCAACAACTTTACGTCTTTAATTGTAACTAGTTTCAACAGTCTTTTTTATGTGAATGATTTCTTTAATTTCCCTGCAAAGCAAGTTAGAAAATTAAGCAAAAGAGAAAGCTTTCATGTGCATTTCCATTTGGTATTCAAAATCATCCTTAAAGTCATCTTTAGTAATATGAAGTCTTCCATTTTATTTTATAAAATTTACTTTCAACACCTTTCTTGTTTTCAGGTCTCCAAGGAGTGAGTGAGACCCGAAAGCACATTTTAACTGCTCACTTGTCCCTACAACTACCCTTACAAATCCTACCATCGAGTTCTTATAATACACAAGCAAAGAGAAAGCTTGATCATAATTCTAAGACATTGTTCTGCTCTTAGTTAAGATTGTTTCAAATTAACAAGATCATGATGAGCAGTTTTCAAATTAACAAGAATATGTTGGAGATTTACGAATGGGGGAAGTGATTTGATAAAGGAAGAGACATATTCATTCTCAATCAGCTTACATATAGTTAACAAAATTTATTTGAACCGGGATGACGATAAGGATTCGAGTTTATGACCAATTTAGTCCCTGAGATTTGCGAAAAAATCAGTTTAGTCCCTGACTTATCCAATATTCCAAAATAGTCCCTGACATTTTAAAATCTGTTTCAGTTAGGTCCCTCCGTTAACTGTCTCCGTTAACAGAGTTTGAGAAGCTGATGTGTCACGTTTAATGACTTGCTGGCACCCATGTAGGTCTCTACGCTGGCGCCACATCATGTGGCTGAGTGGACGCAAATTTCAGGGACCAAATTGTTTTGTAACGTCTATTCTGATGAAAAAAAATTTGGGGGACTAAATTGATACTAATTTGGTTTTCTTTTAAATACCCAATTTCTTCTTCTTCTTCTTCTCACTTCTTCTTCTTCCCCTTTCTTCCATTTGTACTGAAACCCTAAAAACCTACACCCAAGTGAAGAAGCAACGTTGGGATGAAGAAGATGGGTGGTGGGTCGCATTTTTCTCCATCAAGTCAAGTGAAGAAATCCTCAAGAAGTGGTTCTTCATCTGCAACCTATTCTTCTGTTGGAGAGACCCGAAATTTAATCTTCACTTATTTTAGAGGCCTCTCCAATGTAGTTAACTTTCTATCAGCCATATCTCATTATCAATATAAAAAATAATCATAGGGATATTTGAAAACATCTTAGTTTAAACTTCAAAATACACATATTTCAAGCCTGGTTTACTTTTCTGATGAGAAGTCAAGCATGCATGCACCTGCTAGTTTTTCAAACCAAGAAAACCTCAAACAATATACAAAATATTGATCCATGGTGTGAACTTTTGAATTTCTGATATTACCAAAATTTGTAAAATAAAAGGTGAATGCAAAAGACATTTGAGTGTTATCCAAATCCAAGCTACTTAAATCTGAGCTTATTTTTTGTTTTGTTTTTGAATAAATACCATGAAAAATATCTAATACAAAGGTAACTAACTCATCTGTACAAAAGCAAGTTGTAATCAGATAACCATCAAAACACAACTTTAAATGATTAAAAGAAGGGAAAAATAAAATAAAAATCTAAGCAATCTGTGATAATCAAAAACAAAACAACACTAAAACTTACGCCATTCAAATGAGCTCTCTCAACAACCTTGGAAGGAGACAAGAACCCATCACTTTGCATTTGGAGTGTGAATGCAATTCAAACACGACCTGTCACCACCTCTTCCCACGCTTTTACGCACACCAAAATCATCGACAACACAGAAGCAAAGAGATGGAGGAGCCAAAGCCAAAGCCGAAGAATTCTGATCCAAAAAAACCCATTCACTCACAACCTTAAAAGCCATAACCTGCTCGTGTGTCATCTTCTTCTTGTTGCCACCTCTGTTCTTCTTCTTCTTCTTTTTCTTATCCTTATTAGCCTTATTGGAATTGCTCACGCAACCATCTCCCATCACTGGATTGAGGTTTTAATCCAAAGCAGTGCAGAAAAAAGATTATATTTTTAAGGGAAATTTCGGTTTTTGTTTCTTAGGCCATTAGGGTGAGTTTGTTAGGGTACATACATGCCCCCTAAACTATAATACAGGACGAGGAATAATATAAGATAAGAGAGAAGAGAAGAGAGTAAGTTGGGTAGATGCAGAGAATTGAGAAAGGAGTTTATGACCAAATTTCTTGCAGGAAGTTTGAATTTTAGTAATATTTCACTGAGTAGCAAAATGGTCCCACAAATTTGCATCCACTCAGCCACATGATGTGGCGCCAGCGTGGAGACCTACATGGGTGCCATCAAGTCATTAAACGTGACACATCAGCTTCCCAAACTCTGTTAACGGAGACAGTTAACGGAGGGACCTAACTGAAACAGATTTTAAAATGTCAGGGACTATTTTGGAATATTGGATAAGTCAGGGACTAAACTGAATTTTTCGCAAATCTCAGGGACTAAATTGGTCATAAACTCATAAGGATTCTAAACGATAAGGCGAAAGTCAAAACGTGCTTCTTCATACGATATTTAGAAAAATAGATTGAACTAAATGCAGCAGACCACTATATTATCTTTTCAAAATTCAATGAATTGCATAATAAAAATAACATGAAAAATAAAATATAAATTGAAAAAGACAGCTATACCCTCAAATGAGTTATTCACGAGTCGTAAACATCAATCCTATAAGACTTGAGCTTGACTCATTTAAATAATAGAGTTCAATATCAAGTTTGGGTTTGTTTATTTAATTAAACAGACGAACTTGACCGAACATTTAATAAGTTGAACTTGAATAGTTCACGAATAACTCTCGGCTCATATATATACCCCTACTTTCGACTACAACATTAACTTAGATTTTCACGCTGATCATTAAATATTCAAAACACTATGAAACTATCAATTTGAGTAATCTATCATAGAACTGGATTCAAGTCACAAATAACTCTTCGAATTAAAGTGATTATGAAAAATTACCATAGAGAACAAACTATGTATTCATGTCAATATAAATCGAAACAAATTAATTGTCTTTAGGCTTTACGTAGGGAAATCAATTATAATTTCTAAACAACAATAAATATTAATACAAGTGATGGAAAATTAAGATGTATATTTCCAAGATGTGGGGAGATGTATTTTGACTCTCAGAGAACTCCAATATCATAAAGAAAAGTTAGAAATGTGAGATAATTAATATTCGTTCATGAATAGAAGCTACTATCTTCTCCTATAAATAGAAGACTTGTGAAGAGTTGAAGTATCTCATTCCAAGAGCAAGATAACAGTGTTTGAGATCACTTGTAGTGGTATGAGTCTCTTGTGAGTGAGTATCCATCATTCCTTATAACTCTTGATTTAGAGTATTGTAGGGTGATACACATATTGAGTTGGGTTATAAATTCTTGTAATATTATTTGTGATACATCTATTGAGGTGTTTTTGTGAATATAGGTAAGAAATGCCCAACTACATAAATTTTTTATGTGTTCTTTTATTCTCCTTATAATGTGCTTTGTGTGTTTTATCAAAAATCTCTTGAGCGTGCTGCGGCGCGTGTGAATTTCCCAAACACCTTAATCGGTCAAACTGATGCTTAAAGTTCAAAGTCACCGTTCAAGTCATCCGTGTATTAGTTGATCTCACGTGACGTTAAAAATTAATATATTAATTAACACGTTAAAATGAATTATTTCAAAAATTAATATACTTTCATGGAAAATTTGCGCAAATTCCAAAAACTTCACGTCTTTATATGCTAGTTTCATCTTTCTTTTGATGTGAACGATGATTTGTTTATTTTCTATCAAGTTAGAAAACAAAGCAAAAGACATTCCACCGTGTTTATTATCACACTAGCGGCATCACGAGTACTCTCATACCCGTTTTTTTGTATTTTTATTACGTTATATTATGTATTATTTTATCGTATTTTTACTATTTAGTGTGGTTTTAATAGATTTGGTTATGCATTTCAGATATTTCATCACACTACTTTTTAACTTTTCTTTAGTTGAAGGGTTGAACAACAAATAAAAGTGCACATCCCACCGTGTTTATTATAATACTAGTAAAATACTCATGCATACGCACGGGGTTACTTCGTTTTCACGCATTTCTTGAAATACACTTATTTATAAAATTAAAAAGTTTTATATTGTGACAAACATACTTAGTTGTTTTAGTTATCTAAAAAAGCTGAAAAACTAAGATTAAACATGTAATATTTCCCTGTCGGAACTCAAAAGTAAAATAATCATTTATAAATAATAAAGAGATTTATAAAATTGTTATGTGATGAAAGACAATAAAATTATACCGACTGCAATGTTTCCCTGTCGGGATTTAGGGGTAAAATAATCATTTATAAATAATAAAGACATTTAAAAAAAATTGATACGTGATCGAAGACGATGAAATTATGCCGACAATATGTAATATTTTCTTGTTGGGATTTAAAAACAAAATAATTTTTTATCATGTATAAATTATAAAGACATTCATAAAGATAAAATATAAAAAATAAAATAAAAAACCAGAAACAAATAAAAAATTAAGAAAAACAGAAAGAAAATAAAAAATATAAATAAAAGAAATAAAAGCAAGAAATATACCGATAACATGTAATGTTTTCCTGTAGAGACGCAAAAATTAGACCGAGAACATATAATATTTCCACGTCGAGAAGCAAAAGAAAAGTATTCAATTACACCAACATGTAATATTTACGTAATCATTTATATCAATATGTAATGTTAACCTCGTCTTGAATCAAAAATAAAATAATCATTTATAAATAATATAGATATTTATAAATTTTAATACAACATGTAATATTTCCTTGATAGGACTTAAAAACAAAATAATTATTTATTATTTATAAATAATAAAAATATTTATAAATATAAAATATTAAAAATAAAAACATTGAGGAAAAACAAAAAGATAATAAGAAAGAAAAATAAAAAGAAAATAGGAAAAATAGGAATAAATAAATAAAAAATAAAAAATTGATTGAAATTGAGGGAGCAGGTGAAATGAAAAAAGGAGAAATCAGGGAGGGGAAAACAAAGTGTGTGTGGGAAGCTTTAGTAAAAAAAAAATAACGAAAATTGACTGAAAAGAAAAAAAAAAGAGGGAGAAGTGAAGAGGAGTTTTTGGTGAGTGGGGAGAGTTGAGCGGGAACTGAATTTTTTAGAGGGAGACACGTGTAGATAAGGACAACATCAGGGCCCACTTTTTTTAAAAGATGTAGTTAAAAATATTTATAAATATAAAATATTAAAAATAAAAACATTGAGGAAAAACAAAAAGATAATAAGAAAGAAAAAATAAAAAGAAAATAAGAAAAATAGGAAAAAATAAATAAAAAAATAAAAAATTGATTGAAATTGATGGAGCAGGTGAAATGAAAAAAGGAGAAATCAGGGAAGGGAAAACAAAGTGTGTGTGGGAAGCTTTAGTTAAAAAAAAATGAAAATTGACTGAAAAGAAAAAAAGAAAGAGGGGGAAGTAAAGAGGAGTTTGTGGTGAGTGGGGGGAGTTGAGCGGGAACTGATTTTTTAGAGGGAGACACGTGTAGATAAGGACAATATTAGGGTTCACTTTTTTTTAGAAGAAGATGTAGATGTAGATGTAGATAAATCAATATAATATTCTCATTTGGTTTCAGAGGTTTTGTTAGAAAAAAATTCGAAGTCGTCCTTCGAGTCTTCCCTGTATTACTAGTTTTTTTTTTTTTTTTTTGGGGAATCCCTGCATTACTAGTTGAAATGCGACATAAAGAATCAAGACATTAACAGGTTAAATTACTATTAAATTGACCTACTTAAATTAGAATTAAAATTAATTTTAAGGTCACTTGCAACATTAAAAAACTTTACACTTTCATTGAGTAATATATTTAGAGGCAGTTTGTTTTAGATTCTGGGCAGTCCAGAATCAATTCTAAAAGTAAAAACAATACCAATATAATTAAAAATCACTATTCTTGTGTTTGGTGATAAAATCTCGGTGGATAAAATTGATTCTAGAATATGTAGAATTGATTCTAATGAAAGCTAGAAGTTCTTAGCTTTTGCGTTGAACAAAATCAATTCTGAGTGTGGGACTTACAAAATTTTTATATTTACACATCAAAAGTGATTCTACCTTTATTATCCAAATGAAAATCAATTCTTTTGAACCTACTATTAAAATATCATTACCCCAAACACAAATTAATTTTTTTTATACTCAATTTTTTTAAAATCAATTTTTTAAAAATTTATTTTTCAAAATCAATTCTATCACAATCTAAAACAAAGAGACCCACACAATTTAATGAGTGTGAAAATGTGACATCGCTACTATATTTGTATGGGCAACTTTAATGCGGTAGTTTAACGTGTTGCTTTATCTTAGTTGACCGTGCTTTTAGAGAAACACTCGTTCGAGCAAATACATGTGGACGATGGGAGCTTAAAATTTAGTTGTCGTTCACGGGATAAGACACGGTGCATTGAGATTAAAAAAATACTATTTGACATAAATTTTAGAGCAAAAAAAAAGCTGCTGTCACATAAATTTTAGAAGAATAGAGTGATATTATTAAAAATATGAACATGTGGGGTCAAGATGGGTTGCTTAAATGCAACCACTATAGTAGTAAAAATTAGTTGGGTTGTTTAAATCCTATGTAGTAATTTGAGCCCACAAAAAATAAGTTAAGCAACTCATTTAGTTGCTACCGCTAAAGATGCTCTAACTTTTTTTTTTGAAATAATACAATTTCAATTTATTAGTAGTAATGTTGCGTGTAATATATTTCTTCAAAGACCAAAAATTTCAAATCTTTGCACCTTCTTCATTTTCCTTTCTGACATGATTGCCTGACTTAATTTTCTATCTTATGATAAATGCTTTTTTTTCCAGGAGTATCTTATGATAAAAGCTGAAGAAAAACGCATCCATGTCTATAGTATAGATCAATACAAATTAATTCTCTTTTTGCTTTAGAGAAAGTGCTTCTTTTTGCTTTAGAGAAAGTGCTGCTTAAATTCCAAAGTCATCATTCAACTCATCCCGGTATTAGTTAAGACGTGATATTACAAAAATTGATATACTTTTATGGGAAATTTCGTCAATTCCAACAACTTTACGTCTTTAATTATAACTCGTTTCAAACCTTCTTTAATTATACAAAGCAAGTTAGGAAATCAAGCGATCAATAATATGCGTTTCCATTTAAAGTCATCTTTAATAATATGAAGTCTTCCATTTTATTTTATAAAATTTACTCTAAACGCCTTTCTTGTTTTCTGGTCTCCAAGGTAGTGAGTGAGACCCAAGAGCATATAACCATTCACTTGTCCCTACAAACTACCCTTACAAATCCTACCATCGAGTTCTTATAATACACAAGCAAAGAGAAAACTTGATCATAATTCTAAGGCATTGTTCTGCTCTTAGTTAAGATTGTTGCAAATAAACAAGATCATGATGAGCAGTTTTCACAAAATATTTTGTGCACTACTACTGATTATATTGCATACCTCAGGATTCACTCTCGGATTCAACATGACAAGTCAAAGATTAGAGGCAAAGTGCATAGAGAGGGAAAGACAAGCACTCCTGAAGTTCAAACAAAGTATCGTTGATGACTCTGGCATGCTGTCTACATGGAGGAACGATGAGAATAATGATGGAGACTGCTGCAAATGGAAGGGAATTGAATGCAACAATGAAACAGGTCATATAGAGAAGCTTGATCTTCGTGGTCATGATTATCCACAAAAATTGATGGGTGCAATCAATTTAACTTCCTTGATTGACTTGCAAAATATGGAGTATTTGGACCTCAGTCAAAGTGATTTTCTTCTCAGTCACATTCTAGAAGACATATACTCGTTCACCAAGCTAAGATATCTTAATCTCTCGGCTTCTGAAGTTGGTGGGAGGATTCCTTATCAACTAGGCAATCTCTCAAAGCTTGAGTATTTAGATCTTAGTGGCAATTATTACATTGATGGGGAAATCCCTTGTCAACTTGGAAATCTCTCACAATTACAGTATCTTGATCTTGGAAGAACTTCTCTTTCCGGAGTAATCCCTTTTCGCATTGGGAATCTTCCGATGTTGAATACTCTTGAACTACTTGAAGGAAATTTTGATCTCACAATTAATGGTGCAAAGTGGTTGTCTACTCTCTCTTCTTTAACAAATCTTGCCTTGAGTGGATCATTTCTTAATTCTGGCTCCTCTCATTACTGGCTGCATACAATCGGTAAGCTTATTCCAAACTTAAGAGAGTTGAGGTTAGTTGATTGTGGTCTTTTGGATAATGACATTGCATCTTTGTTTCATTCTAATCCCAACTTTTCCAATTCTCTTAATATCCTTGATCTCTCTGGTAATATGCTGACATCATCAACTTTTCAATTCTTGTCCAACTTCAGTGTTAACATTCAGGAGCTTTATCTTTCACATAATAATATTGTCTTGTCATCTCCTCTTTATCCAAACTTTCCTTCTCTTGTAATCCTTGATCTTTCATATAATTATAATCTGACATTATCAGAATTTCAAGATAATTTCAATTTGAGCTCCAAACTGCAAGAGCTTTATCTAATAAACTGCAATCTCATGGATAGAAGTTTTCTCGTGTCATATGCTTCCATTGTTAACTCTTCATCTTCTCTTGCCTTCCTTGATCTCTCTTATAATCTGCTCAAGTCATCTGATGTATTTCGTTGGCTTTCCATATTCACCACCAATCTTCATAGCCTTTACCTTATTGATAACTTGTTAGAAGGTCCCATTTCAAATGAATTATTTGGGAATGCAATGAAATCTCTTGAAGTTCTTGACCTCTCTTATAACAAACTGCAAGGTGAGATTCCAACTTTCTTAGGGAATAAGTGCAAATTGCAGATATTATACCTCCAATATAACAACTTGAGTGGGGAAATTTCTAGCTTCATTCAAAATTCTTCATTGTGCAACAGACACGTATTCAAGGCTTTGGATTTATCTTATAATCAAATTACTGGGAAGCTTCCTGAAAGAATCAAGTTGCTATCTGAGTTGTATTATCTATCCTTGAATGGGAATTCTTTGGATGGTGAGGTCACTGAATCGCATCTCACTAATTTTTCCAAATTGAAATTCTTAAAATTATCATATAACTCACTGTCTCTCAAACTTCCCTCTAGTTGGGTTCCTCCTTTCCAATTAAGAGGCTTGGAACTAGCATCTTTGAAGTTGGGTCCGAGTTTTCCTAGTTGGCTCCGGACCCAAAGATTCTTAACCTATCTGGATATATCTGACGTCGGGCTGCATGATTCTATACCAGAATGGTTTTGGAGCAACTCACAATATATTGCAGAGATGAATATGTCTCACAACAATCTCATAGGTGTAATTCCAAATTTACCATTAAGGTTTCCTTACAAACCATCTATAACCTTGCGTTCAAATCAATTTCATGGTGCAGTCCCTTCTTTTTTGCTACAAGCTTCCGAGTTAAAGCTCTCTGAAAATAAATTTTCGGATTTGGTGTCATTCTTGTGTGACAAAAGCCCACCTGCTGCATACTTGGCCAGTTTAGATTTATCGAACAATCAAATAACGGGACAACTGCCGGATTGTTGGAAATCTGTGAACACATTATTGTTTCTTGATTTAAGAAATAATAAATTGTCAGGAAATATTCCACTATCCATGGGCACCCTTGTCAATTTGGAAGTTTTGGTGTTACAAAACAATAGTTTGAAGGGTAAGCTGCCTTCCACTTTGAAGAATTGTGGCAATTTAATGATGTTGGATGTGGGTGAAAATTTGTTGTCTGGCCCAATACCGTCATGGATAGGAGAAAGTATGCAACAACTGATAATCTTGAGCATGAAAGGGAATCGCTTCTCTGGAAGTCTCCCTATTCACCTCTGTTATTTAAGGCGTATCCAACTTTTGGATCTCTCAAGAAATAACTTATCAAAAGGAATTCCAATATGCCTAAAGAATCTTGCTGCAATGTCAGAAAAGAGCATCGATACTAGTGAAATTCGAAGTCATGTATACTGGCACAATTTAACCTACACTAATATTTATGGTATTGTTAGTATCGGGAATTATGTACTCAACATAACACTATTTTGGAAAGGTATGGAACATGGGTTCAAGGATCCAGAGATGAGTCTTAAAAGCATTGATCTTTCAAGTAATAATTTGAGCGGTGAAATACCAAAAGAGGTTGGATATTTGCATGGATTAGTTTCTTTGAATTTGTCAAGAAACAATTTGAGTGGAGAAATCCCATCTGAAATTGGAAATCTAATTTCACTAGATTTCCTTGACTTGTCAAGGAACCATTTCTCTGGCAAAATTCCTTCTTCTATTTCCCAAATTGATCGACTTGCGGTGTTAGACTTGTCAAACAACTCTCTCTATGGAAGAATCCCTTTGGGAAGACAGTTGCAGACCTTTGATGCCTCTAGTTTTGAAGGAAATCTCAATCTTTGTGGTGAACCACTTGAAAAAATATGTCCCGAAGATCAAACAACAGTGAAACCTCCCCAAGAACCAGCAGCCCACGGTGGAAATGAAAATTCAGCTTTCTATGAAGCATTATACATGAGCCTGGGGCTAGGATTCTTCACAGGTTTTTGGGGCTTTTTAGGGCCAATACTAATCTGGCGACCATGGAGAAACACTTACCTGAGGTTCTTGAACACATTGATAGACCATATATATGTAATGGTGGTAGTTAATGTGGCAAAGTGTCGTAGGTGGCTCATACATAGGCCTGGAGGTATGTAACATTACTTACGACTTCTATCTTCTTCTTTTTTTTTATATGCTGACTTCTATCTTTATGTTCATAGTTTTTTTTTATGCTTTTGCAGTTACATAAATCTAGAATTGCTTTGATTTTTATATGGGATTGGAAGGAATATATGTCTTTAAGCCTCTGATTGGCAGCGCCGAAAATAAAGAGAGAATGAGGCGAAAGAAAACAGCCGCGAGAGATTGCGATGAAAATCAGTTTTACGCGTGATTGGCAGACGTTGAAACGCAACGAAAGAAAAAAAAAAATTATGGGTCCCACCCACTTTTTTTTCTTCTTATTTATGCGAAGAAAACGGCAGCCGAGTGAAATTGGCACTCCTTTTCCATTTTATACCCCTATTCTCTCCTTATATCCCAAATTATTTAAATTTTTAGTCAAGGACATTAATGTCTTTTCAAAAATAATCAACACTTCTCTCTTCTCTTTTTCTCTTCTCTTTCACTTATTCCAATCAATACCCAAAATCTACTCAATTTCTTACATTTTTCTCTCTTTTCATACTCTCTCTTCACAATTTCTCTCTTCACATTTTCTCTCGTGAACCAATCACACCCTAAGGAAAAAAAAAATATTTTGGTTGATTTGAATAGACACAACAGTATGCGAGCACACCAACCATAATATACATATTGACTTTCAATTAGTTTACCACCATGTTAATTAGGCCACTTCAGTTTAGTAGTAGTATTCGGGTATATACAAGCATTTAATAATATATATAATTTACTTGTCCAAGGAATGACTATATTCTAGTTCTGCAGAAATTATAGTTTGTTTGTATGTTTCATTATGAGATTTTTTTTTTTTTTCATTTCAAATGACATTTGTACTGTTTAAACCTCCTAAAATGTTCTTTCAACAATATATTATTTGATTAGTTACATTTTCAGTTTGATTAGTTTTATCACTTATATATCGCTAATTTGGTGCTCCATCTTCACTAATGTTTGTATGCAATTGTCAAATTTGCAGTTTAATTTGTATTAGCAAGACATTTTTAATCTGGGATGAAAGCATCATGAGTCGATGGAATGGAAAGGCAAGATGTCTAGTGGTGGAGTTTGCAGCATAAGATCTTATTTTCGTTTGTTTCTTAATCTTCTGAGAAACTTGTTTATTTGACAGTGTTTTATATAATAATCTATTTATAATGTCATTTTCTTTTATGTTAAGGTTATTAATATCAAAAATTTGAAGGTTTTACATTCCATCTTGAATAATGCATGTACTAGCTGCTTGCCAACACCACTACCCCAATTCTGTACATATCAGTAAAAATGCTAGATGACCAAAAATTGGTAAACTGATGATAAATTTTTGTTATTTGGATTGCCAGTGATCAGCCTTAAATTCTTGAATCCTGGATGGTTCTACAAACAAGTTCTTGGGCTGAATCGATTACGTTTATCCCAAAGTAATTTTTTTGAACCAATCTTGTTTAGGACTAAAGACTTGGGCAAATTCTATGGTGCACCATGTTGTGCATCAGAAAACCCTTAGTAGGTAATCCTCTGAGGGGAGGATGAGAGCGGCCTAGTTAGCTAGGTAGGAGTGTCCAGAGATAGGAGTGCGAGGAGCGGCGAGGACACGGAGAGTGGCAATAACTGCAACAGTCTTCTAAGCCAGGTAAGGAGACCTGAACCCTATCCACTACGGATTGTAGGATTAGAATAAGTGTATAACTAGGCGTAGGGTGACCCAAGCCCTACTAGAGGTTGATAGTAGCAGCACCTTAGGAGAGGGGCTGTGACCTGTGATAGCTGAGGGCAGTTGTCAGAGGCCTATTAACAATAGGAGGAATCTATTGATATCATTGAATGAATGTTGATTGATGTGATGTTGGTTCCTTATGATTGCATTATAATTGTATGTGATTGTTGGTGTGTGTGGATTGATAACATGTCAGTAGTATATCGCCTGAGCGACACTAGGGTTGACTCATGTGTGAATCGATGATGGTTGATGCTTAATGATGTGTTGGTTGACCTATGTGATACTGATTGATAATTGATGTTGTGTTGGTTGATCTATAAATCATTCGAGGATAGTTGAGTATTGATAATAAGTTGGTTGATTTACAATATGATGTAGATACTGATAACTCTACTTTGATGATTAAGTGTTGTGCGAGGGAATATGGTTGAACTATTTAAATATAAAGAGTTGAATAGTGATGGAATAAGACATTTAACCTGGTTGAGTGATAGCCTGATAAGTGCTGAGATAAGATGACGATACTGGCTAAGACAATAAGTTGATGTGTTATGTTGATGAATAATGAAAAGCTGATAAGGTGCTGAATAATAAATGATCATATGCATGTGTTGTAATCCACCGCCGTGCACATAGGCTGTGTACGAGGCCAGGTGCTAGAGTGTAGGCACGATATGTCGGGTACAGAACATGTCGGTCCTTGGGGATAATCAAGGTCCATCAAGTCTACAGGTGATGGATGGTTAGCTACCATCCTGTTGGGACGTTGGGAAGCCTAATTGTCCTGACTGGGTATCATCGTATCACTGTCCATAGTGTCGATCTCGAGTGCCGTCCCAATACCTCTTCTTATCAAAGAGCAGGGATACACTCTTAGGGATACGATGAGCGTGATAGGGGAATGGACAACTGGTTAGCCTATCGAGGTCGTTGTTATCTATAAAAGCAAAGTAGCTAAGGTGGGGTTGCTTTTGCCATAATTGAACTGTGTGGCCACGTAGGCATATAGACACAGGTTGCATGGGAAGGGTAGTTAGGTAATGATCCAAACAGTTATTGGGAGATGTATGATTTAATCTATCATATATTCCATTATTTTTTATTGCTGTTTTAATTATGAGTGCTGCCTGATTATGCATGAATTCTAAATCCTACCTTCCTATTCAATAGTGTGTATAGTGCGTTCTGAGTCTCTTGCTCTATTTCTTGTTTTGTATATGCTCTTGGATATTAGCAGGTAACAGACGATTCAGGAGAAAAGATAGTATCAGGTGTTCCACAGCCAATGAGTCAGAGTCAATAGATGGGAAGTCCAAGTTACTATCCCTATGCACACTGTACATCAGGATCCATGGATAAGTACCTTTAGATATAAATATACACTACCGTCTGATAAATAAAATAAAAATTATTTTTACTATTTGTGAATAAGATAACCTAATATATTTAATATGTTGGAAAAATCGACTAGGATATCACAGGTCACTAGTTAAACCGCATGAACCGGTATATATTAAAAAATATAAAAACATCATAACTATGTAAATTTCATACCTAATAAAGTATAAAAAATTCATACCATACTTTAATAATTCATTTCATAATTTAGTAAATATTCCCAAATTTATTTGTAAATTATATATTTTAGATCATACAGATTTATATAAGTATATTTTCGCATTCATATATATAACATTAAAAAGTTACAGTTATTATACAATAAATCCTTTAAATGTGTATTATGAAAGGCCTTCGCCTATGTTTTAGTTTTGGGGCTCGAATCTTTAATCCAGGTATTTTTCAACTTTTGTGTGAGCCTGAGAATTGTTTATATATAATGGCTCACATATCTTTAATAAAAGCAAGGTACAGTGGTATGTGTGCTTTATTTGAAATTGCGAGTAAATATATACAATAAATATGCACAAGCATGACATACATGGTAAGTGTCATTGTGGTTGTGGCGCTTTTCTTCAAGCAAACTAAAGGATTCGTGTTCGAGCACCTCACCATCAAGTTTTTGCGCAAATTTATGTCTGTGCGTTTCTCAGCGGCCCGTTCGATATATTGCACCGATTCACTCCGAGTTATGGCCGATTTGATGTCGTCAAAGCCGAGTCAGCAACATTTCCGATCCAATAACTACTCGGACTAGTCATGGGTCCGGTTCCTAGTCTGACCGATTGAACCGGCCTATTCGAGCCTGTTTTTAAAACACTGCTTTTAGCAAACTAGGGATTCTTGAAACCTTAATGGGCCAAGCCCAATTTGTTAGGGGTACTCTCTGAGTTCATATTAGTTGGGGCCATTTGAAATTCTACATATCAAGCCCAAAGCAATGTGTTGGAAAAACAAAAGTAAAAGGCAAGCCATGCTTACATGTAAACCCTACCTCCTGCGCCTTTCCTTTATTGGTTCATATCGAAGAAATAGGAGCCTAATTACACAGAGACCTCAAGATCTGGACATTTCAAGCAAGGAGGAAGTGTAAAAAATACTAGATGGGGGATCTAATCTAAAGCTTGTTGACAACAAAGATTTGATCGAATAGCTAGCGCCTTGCTCGAATGCTCAGGTTGAGAGGTTCGAGTTATAGGCTAGCTATAGTAGCATCTTATTAGGTCAGCGTTCTAGTTGGTAGTTAGAGTCCTTGGTTGTCTTTCAGTACTTGGCTAGATAGCTTTGTTGTTTGTACAACAATAGTGTCTCCTGATTTGTAAAGTAGTATTTTATGAGACAATGCATATGTTGATTGTTAGGAAAAAGCTTATTGACCTGTTATGATGTAGATGTTGTTATGGCCGGGGCTTTTCCCATGCAATGAACCTGATATCCTCGACAAAAAAAAAAAGGCGGTGCATGTTTTGTAATGTTTTTCTGATGAATATTATTATTCTATAATTTTTGCCTTTGACTTCTCGAATCCACCAGTTACCATATCTCTCTTTATGCTATGTTTAGATGAGAAAAAAGGTGGGAGCAAAAGTGAATAGAGGTGAGAGGAGAGAAACATATATTTTTAGTAAATAACATAAATACCCCTATGTAAAAATAGGGCATATATTAATATTTATATATAAATGTTGAAACATATGAATTAGTATATATAAAAATATAGATTTAAAAACAAGGTATAAATATATTTTAAAAAAATTAATATATTTTTTTACTATATATAAAAATATAGTTTTAAATGCAGGGTATTAATATATTTAAAAAATTTAATATATTTAAAAAATATTTTATCTCTTAAAATAAAAAAAACATAGTATGATCTCGAGTGGAAATATGGGCCCAGCAGAAGTGAAATGAGTATTCGAACATGTCACTATCAGAGGAGATCTCCAAGTACAAGAACAACAACATATGGGTTCATGAAGAGGCCCGTCACACATAAGAAAATGTCACTATAAAGGAGATCTTCAAGTACAAGAACAAAAAGCAAAACACACGATCTCAGAGGAAGCTTCTAATTAACCAAAAGAAGTACAAGAGTAATTAACCCAACGTTAAGGCAAAACATCGGTCACATAAGGATAAACACCACATGGTATCACAACCAATCCACAACACCTATAGACTCATACCATAATGACAATGTAATGCTTCATCATAATCTACTCTATATGCATGTGGTACCAATATCATTGACTACTCAAGTAAGTTTGATTAGGAGTATTTGTTTAGTTTTCTTGAGAAGAGCACCTCTCTTTAGGTGAATACTTAACTACTTCACACTCTCACTAAGCTTGATAATGTTCGGTGACTCGTCAGGGTAGTCAGACTTGCTAAGTTGTCATGGCTCCAAAGGATCAGTCCAGGCACATCTGGGGTTTCAACACCCAACTGTTTCACCCTCAAGGTCAAGATCTTGCCTTCTAGTCTCACCCATAGGGGCCTCCACCTTCCCATTTCCATGGCACTTCCTACCCAACGTAACTCGTCTCAACACATGATGCGTGTCAAACAAACATATACAACAAGTTTCCTCTGAACTCCTCATAGATAATCTCAATGATGTACCATCTTTGCCTCTCAAAGGCTAAGCCCTGATAAGTTAGAATTTGGCTTAGTTTATGCTTTTAATTAGTAGGTTATTTAAGCATTTTACTTCATTTTTTGTTATATTTTATTACCTTTTTTTTATTTTTTTATTAGGTGAAGTGGTTGAAAGCTTGAAGAATTTGATGCAAACAGTGAAGAATTTTATGACCAGCCGGTGTTGAAGATTATGACCATAATTTGTGTTGCAAGACTTAGAGAGTCAAATGGAAGTCAGAAAGAATTATGACCCCCAGTAATGATAATTATGGCCGTAATCATAGCAGACCAGTGTAACAGCTCATTAAAACATGGGAATTTGAGTGGCTGTTTTGATGTGACTTTAAGGGGATTGTAATGGGACTTTCTTTTGACGTGGAATACGAATTTCATTACGAAACAAAGGATGGAAAACAGTCCAAGGCCAAAACAGAGGCAATACAATCAGGGTATTCTTCAACCCAAACTTTATCAGGACTAGTAAAAGCATACTTAGCTAATGCATGAGCTACCTTATTTGCTTCTCTAGTAACATGAGAGCACTTAAAATTATGAAAGGAGGTACTTATGTTTTTGCACTCTGAAATTGCAATATCAAAATAAGAGATCGCATTAGAGCCAAATTGTAAAGCTCTCACAACTGACAATGAGTCTGACTCCACTTCCAATTGGAGAAGTAGAAGATCTTTGGCCAGTTGTACCCCTTTAAGGACAGCTAAGGCCAGTTGTACCCCTTACGGAGACTAAATTAGGCTTTAAAAGGGGTTGATTTCCCTTAGATTAGACCACAAAATTCATCTCATTTCTTATCACTTCCATAGCTTAGATTTAGCTTTCTTTGTAGTTTCAAGTTTATGTTTTGCTACTTCTCTAAATTTTGTCTTTCGTTTGAATAAGAATTAATTTTCCTTTTCTCTTATCTCTCATCTCTATCTCTCTCTCTCTCTCTCTCTTCATCTCTTATTTTCTTAATGTTTTAGTCTTATTATTTTGACTCTATTATCAATATATGCGAGTAGTTTTCTAATCTTGGGATTGTGGGTATTCCAATCAATGGATTATTACCAATTCTGATTTTTCTTTGTTATGGGTGTTGTTTCCTTTTATTTCAACCTTTGTGTTTATGATGCATAATCTTAGATATCAAATGGAGGACTGAAAAGTGAAGCATGATATTAGAACTATAAGGTTGAACAAGGGAATTGAATCATGAAAATAGATTTAGTTCTCTTGAGGTTATGAAGAAAATTGTTCTTAATGAGTTTTTGCTAACATTTCTACCATGAAAATTGGTTGTTTATTAGCCTAAATACATTATCGTTCTCTGAAAGAAGACAATAGTTATATTAGATTATTTGACCTTTAAAAATAAAACACCCATAACTTTAGGAAAATTAGTTTGGTTGATAATTATCATCATGAAGAACCATATTCTCGAGAGTTATTCTTCTTCCTTTGGTTTCAGTAATTATTTTATTGTTTAATTTCCAGTTACCTATCATTTTAAACATAATTTTAGCTAGTCACCATAGTGAGAAAAAATTGGTAATCAATATAAAGTATCTATGGGAACGATATTTTTATTACGCGATACAACCGTGCGCTTGTAGTTTCCTACCTAGTTTTTGGCGCCATTACCAGGGACTTATGCTATTGATATTGATTTCCTTTTGCTATTCCGATTAGACTATATTTTTTATTTTTTTGTTATTATTTTCTTTGTTATTTGTTGAACATCAATTTAGGATATCAAGGTCCTTAAACACAAGTTGATTATATGACGAATAAGCATGGATTTATATTCTCCAAGGAGGAATGGGAATCCTTTTTGTCAACTTTTCCACAACCACCACCGTGTTTCCATCTGCCAAAAAGTCTCGCCATCAGCATCCCTCCCACGCGTTGTCATTGTCTGATTGATTTTTCGGTGCATGAGCCACGCACCGCCATCTGGTCGCTTTCTCGTCGCGCCTCTAGTACAATCCAACTCGTCTCTCCTTCTGATTCGTTTGGGACCCCTTCCAGCTTGTGGGTCCTATATTTAAGAGGTGTTTCCGAGCTTTTTCTATTTCTGATAGTTTTTTAGTCCTCGTTCTGTGCGTTTTTTTGTTCTTTATTTTTGTTTCTCTTTGCCAAGATGAGTTCGTCATCAGGTTCAATGCAGAAGGATAAGGAAAACGTCAAATCTGGACCCTTCGCTAGTAAGGGTCTAGTGTCCTATGTTTTCTCGGGCAATCCTTCTATAACATCGGAAAAACTTAATGGCGAGAACTATTTAAATTGGTCGGATAATGTCAACATGTGGTTTCTTGGACAAAGGCTCTCAGATTATCTCACTAAGAAGTCCTCAGAAATTGATAAAGATCTGCGTGATGATTAGGAGCAAGCAAATTGTCAATTAGTCTGCCTTTTGTGGCAAACAATTAAGCCATCCTTGCTAGTTCATTATCGCTCGTATACGACTTGCCATCACTACAAAAAATCGTGTAAAAAACGGCGGTTATAATTGTAAAAAACGGCGGTTTGAACCGCCATAATTTACACGAATGGCGGTTCCCTAAGACGCCGTAATTACGTCCGCCACTCGGTATAAAATGGCGGTTCATGATTAACCGCCACAATAGACCTTGTATAAAATGGCGGTTCGATTTTTGTAATTGTAAATGGCGGTTGAAACCGCCATTATTTACATGTATTCTTAAAAAAAAAATACTGGAAAATTATGGCGGTTTGAACCGCCACAATTTTCAATTTTTTTCACAAAAAAAAAAAATCTGATAAAAAACCCACAACTAAGACCAATTCAAATACAAAATGAAATTAAGACCAAAACTATTATAATTGAAAACCAAAATTGAGCTTACAAATACACTAATTGACAAGATTTAACGATGCAATTTGATCAAAATGGAACTATTACAAGAAGATAGGAACAGGAAGAAGATTTATTCCTTTTTCCGTCACCATCGTATCCTCTTTGAAACAAAAGAGAGAATCAGAATCAACAACATAATAACAAGAATAAGGATATAGAGTGCAAGAAAAGAAGAGAAGAGGAAATGGACTCCCTCGTCGTGTGAAACAAAAAGCTAAGTTATTGAATTTTGTCAATTTTATAGTAATCACTGTATACATTATATCCTGAGATTTTTAGACTTTTTGAAACTTGCAAATTTACCCTCCTATAGAATAGAGATGTTTGATTACAATTCTTGCATGTATGCAGATATAGAACAGTAGCAAGAATATAATATAACTTTCCACCTTTGTTTATGCAGATTTAGAACCACTAGAGAAATGAGAACAGTAGCATTTTCAGACTTCTTCCTGTTATGAAAACAAGGAGACATAGGAATTACAAGAATTACAAGAAAACACACCTGATGAATCATTATCCCAAATTCTCCAATCTCTATTGGGAAAAAAATAAAGTAAAACCAGTATAATCTTAAAAAATTATACACATACACAGTAATTGTAGAGAGAATTTTTTTCAGTTTACTTAGTACCATATAATGATAATGATATAAATACTCTTTTCTTTTAATCAATTGATATTCAGAATGCTGAATATTAGTATTAGTGTTTCTACTTTGTTCAACGCACAATTGTTATTATAAAAATTTTAATTACAAAAAACTAGAACAAAGGCAATAGAAGGCACCAACAATTAAGTTTCTGGAATGGAGGTTGTTGCACGTTTAGTAGTCGCAGATTTGATGAGATGACAATAGTTCCTTTCGTTAAAAGTATTCATTATTCGTTATTCGTTAAAAGTAACTTGAATGCTATGGCCATACCACACAAGCCGCCATGAACAAAAAGGAAGCTTATTATTTGAATATTTGCTTGTATCCTACTCTTGACCAAGCATTCTTGAATGCATCCAAGAACTGCATAGCTATCAATCATGAACGTTCTTGAAAAATAATCATAACAAAACAAATAGGGATTGAGATTTACCAAAAAGAGTTGAGAATTGAGAGAACCTTGGAAGAATCTCAATTAGTGAATGATACGGCGTTGTTCCTGACAGAGAGCTCAGCAACTGGTAGCGGCAACGATGTCAAGGTTGACGCCAACAGAACCTGTGAAACAACATGCAACAAGATACTGCAATATAAAATGCCTTAAAGAAAGCATATCTGACACCTACATGGAATTCTATAACAACTTCAAAATTCACTCAGTAGCAAATAGCAATAAATTCCAATTTTCTTAACCTAGCCAACTAAATGCTCAATCAAACCACTCACTATACCATCAAAGCCACATATCTAATCGTTGCAGATTTGGTGAGCATTGATGTGCTCTTGTGGTGGGTCCTCCCTTGTGGCAGCTTTTACATCTGCAATTCCTTCAAAAGTAAAGGAAAAAAAAAAGGTGAGAAATACTAGAGAAAACTTGTGTGTAATCATTGATAAATAATGAACTAATTATGCTGCAACATGCTATGTGCCTAGAATAAACTTGATGTTTCTGTTATTTTGTTTAGATATCTCAACAATTTTAAGTTAATCTACTCAGCAAACCTGGTTCTTCGATAATAAGAACACAACATTTCCTTGAATCCAATTACTTGTCCATGGTGGATTTCTAGACACAACTCAAGATCTAAAGATTTGTGAGCACCAATATCTCCTCCTCTGTGCCATCACTAGTCTTATAAAAACACACTTACAACCAGAGGAATATCAATGTGTTATTATAATAATTTATTCACTGAAAGCTTTGGAGACATATATTCCTTATATGTCAAGGTACTCTCTACGCTTGTGGGAGATGTTGAAGCACATTTCACAACCACAGAGGGTAAGCCAGCAGAACCCATCCTCTGTGACCATTATCCTTTGTCCAAAACACAAACAAAAGTTAGGAAATAGAAGCATGAGAAGAAAAATGGAGATTGGGTAAAACTGTGGAAAGAAAAGAGAAACATAGAAACCAACCCCCTTGGCCGCGAACTCGTGGAAGTGGAAGAACAGCGCAAACCACATGAGCGGATGCTCCACGATTCGCCCATCGCGAGCTACCTAATCACCCCAGCTACAACAACACCTCCAACCGGGTCGACCACACATTGCACGATTCTGTCTCTGTCTCTACAATTCCAGTCGCACGTCGTCGCTGACCTTGCTTCCAACCGTAGCGGACAATCGTGAGTCCCCCTACCCATAATGTGAGTTACGACAACCCCACCCTAAATAGATCCCCTTTAAATCAAACCCCCACCGAGATTAAGGGATGAGATATCGTCGTAACTAGCAAAAATTGAAACGAACTTTTGTGTGGGTGATGACCCACCGAGATGAAGACGCAGAAGATCAAAAAATCATAACCACAAAATTGTGTGGGTGAAGACCAACAGAGATATAGCTGTGCCTGGTTGGTCTGCGACGTAGGAATGTTAGGGCATGAGAGGCACAACCAGGAGAGCAGAGACAAATGAAATATTAGGACAGAGAGAAGGGAAAGAGTGAGAGAGGCGGGTGATTGAAAACTTAGTGCCCTTGGTAAGGCAAAAGACAAAGTAAATAAGGGCGGTTAAAACCGCCGTATTATAAGATAATATTATGGCCATCCAAAAACCGCCACAATATACAGTAAATAATGGCGGTTATGCTTAACCGCCGTATTAAAACCGCCGTAATTTACCCTTTTTTTGTAGTGCATGATGTTTGGCAAAAGGCCAAGAGTGTCTATTCTAATGATATCCAATGTCTTTATGACGTTATTCATAATTTAGCCACTCTTCAGATGACAGAGGATAATATCATGTCTTATGCTAATAGAGTCAGTTAGCAGTAAATGAGTTTAAGCTCCTTGTGGCTGATAATGACTCAAAGAAGATGCTCGAGAAATTGGATAATGTTTGCATGATTTATGTCCTTCATAAAAATTATGAGTCGGTTCGAAGTCAAATTCTTGCCGCGTCTGATATTCCCTCGACAGAAAATCTCATAAGCCAGATCATACTTCTCCCCAGTCCAAGAGGAACATGGGTGAATAATGGATCTCAAACTGGCCCAAAATCTTCTTTTTTTGTTTCTAATTTTGCAGGTCGTGGTGGACAAGGTCATGGTCGTGGGGGCGGCAAAGGAGGTCATGGTGGAGGTTGCCCTCAGTGTACTTATTGTAAGTGTTTTGGCCATACCCAAGACAAATGTCATTCGCTTATTGGCTTTCCTAAAAAACTAGTCAATGTTACTCAATTCTGTGATGATGGAAAATACTCTAAGTCGAAGAATACCAAACACAACTTGTTGTCTGATGAAGAGTACAAGGAGTTGCTGCGGTTTAAGGCTTTACAACCCTCGTCCTCAGTCACAATTGCTCATACTGGTAATTCTACAGTCTGTCTCTCACAATCCTTATCTGCTGGTCCCTGGATTTTGGACTCTGGAGCTTCCGATCATGTGGCTGTAATCCTTTTATTTTCTCAAAAAATCCAAACCTAAAGCCCCACATCAAATTACCCTTGCAGATGGATCAAAAGCTAAAGCTAGTGGCATTGGTCAAGCCACTCCCTTTCCATATGTATCTCTTGATTCTGTTCTTTTTGTTTCCAATTGTCCTTTTAATTTAATATTTGTTAGTCGTCTGACTTGTAGTCTAAATTGTTTTATAACCTTCACTCCTGATTCATTTTTTATATAGGACCAGAGTACGAAGCAGATGATTGGTACAGGCTATGAGTCACGTGGGCTTTACTACCTCCATCTTCATTGTCGGTTGTCGGTTGCGTGCACTATTACAGAGTCTCCCAGTCTTCTTTATCGTTGGTTAGGTCATCCAAGTCTCAAAAAGCTCAGAGTTATGGTCCCTTACTTGTCTTATCTGCAATCCTTGGAGTGTGAATCCTGTCAGCTTGGGAAACATGTCCGGTCTTCCTTCCCCAGTAGTACGTAGTCACAAGCTCATTCTCTTTTTGATGTATGGGGACCAAGTCGGGTCACTTCAATTGTAGGACATAGGTATTTTGTCATTTTTATTGATAAATTTTCTATATGTACGTGGGTTTATCTACTTAAGGACAGATCTGAGTTGTTTGGTATTTTTCAAAAATTCTTTAAGGAAATTCAAAATCAGTTTGGTTGTTCTATTTGTATTTTGCGAAGTGATAATGCAAAAGAGTATTTTTCAGCTTCTTTTAATTCTTTTATGGCTGAGAATGGAGTAATACACCAGTCCTATTGTCCCCATATCCCTCAACAAAATGGAATTGCTGAATGTAAGCATCGTCATGTCATTAAACAATACGTACCTTACTTATCCATGCTAATGTTCCTTTGAAGTTTTGGGGTGATGTTGTCCTCACTGCAGGGTACTTAATTAACAAAATGCCATCTTCCGCCATCCAGAACAAGGTGCCCTATTCTGTACTGTTCCCTAATGAGCCCTTGTTCCGCATTTCTCCTCGGGTTTTTGGGTCCACTTGCTTTGTCCATGATTTCTCCCCAAGACTTGATAAATTGTCTGCCCGTGCAGTTAAGTGTTTTTTTCTTGGTTACTCAAAAGTTTAGAAAGAATATCAGTGTTATTGTCCCTCCACACATCGCTTCTACATGTTAGCTAATGTCACATTCTTTGATAATACACCTTTCTTCACTTCCCCCGTGGAGTCAGAATCTGCCCCTCAGGTACTACGTATTCCCTCTCTCATTATTGTAATTTCGTCCAGTTCTATCCCTGACCAATCAGCTCCATATTCTTCATCGAATCCTCCTAGTCCTTATCCCTTGCAACCTTATCAATGAACTTATCAGTGTCATCCACGCCCTGCCCCTATTGACCTGCATCCTTCTGAAAGTTCAGGTGACTCATCTCCTGTCCCAGCCTCTTCTCCTGCTCCGGATCCTTCTGCCTCGTCAGACAATCTTCCTATTGCACTCCGTAATGGTACACGTTCTACTCGTAATCCTCATACCATTTATAATTTCCTCAGTTATCACCTTTTATCACCTTCACATTATACCTTTGTCTCTGCTCTTTCTTCTGTCACTATTCCTAAGTCTCCACAGGAAGTTCTTTGTCATCTAGGTTGGCGACAGACTATGATTGATGAGATGACAACCTTAGAATCTAATCAGACATGGAATCTTGTGCCTCCTCCTCCTGGAAGGTCTATTGTTGGATGTCGTTGGGTTTACAACATTAAAGTTAGTCCAGACAGGAGGATTGATCGTTTGAAAGCTCGCTTGGTGGCTAAAGGTTACACCCAGGTGTATGGTGTCTATTATAGTGATACTTTCTCTCCTGTGGCTAAAATGGCTTCTATTCATCTTTTTCTCTCTATGGCTGCCATGCGACATTGGTCGTTGTATCAGTTGGACATAAAGAATGCTTTGCTTCATGGAGATTTAGAAGAAGTTTATCTAGAGCAACCACCTGGTTTTGTTGCTTAGGGGGGTGTTATGGGTATGTTTGCCGACTTCATAAAGCCTGGTATGGTCTCAAACAATCCCCCTCGAGCATGGTTTGGGAGATTCATTAGTGTTGTTCGACAATATGGCATGATTAGGAGTGAAGCCGACCACTCTGTTTTTTATAAATGCTCCTCTAACAAATTTATGTATTTGGTTGTATATGTTGATGATATAGTCATTACAGGTGATGATCATGATGGAATTGCAGGACTTAAACAACATCTAGTCCACCACCTTCAGGTCAAAGATCTAGTATGCTGGATTACAAGCCAATTGACACTCTTATGGATCCAAATGTCAAACTCCTACCAGATCAGGGGGAGTCCTTTCCATCCAGGAAGGCATAGGAGGTTAGTTGGGAAGCTGAATTATTTGACCATGATGAGACAAGATATTTCATGTGTTGTTAGTGTGTTGAGTCCATTCCTAAATTCCCCTTGTGATAGCCATTGGGATTCTGTAACGCCCCGACTCTAATCGGAGAATTACTTGCTAAATTAACTGGAATTAATGATAAACGTGGAAAATTTTCACTTTACATAGTAAACAATAAGAAATAAATCCCATGAAATACACTACTGTGGCTAAATAAAACCTTTGAATGCACAATGCATCATAAAACATTTTTGCTACTAATAAACCTTACTAATACAGGAGTTCAGAACTTACAAAAACATGTCCATAAATTACATATTTTCTTTAAATAAATTATAGAACTAACATCCAATATTATTTAGGCTTATAATAAATAAAGAAATACTTTAGACTCTAAAAGACTCCTGTAACATCCCGTTTTCGCAAAAAGGTTTTCTCCAAAAGCAGCGGTATGTTTTTTTTTTTTTTTTTAAACAGGCGTTACACTTAAGAACAACAAATAAACAATCACTTCAGAGTAAAACCTAACCAAACATTATATATATATATATATATGTATATGCATCGTAGCAGTGTCAAGGAATAGAGCACTTCGCACGCAAAGTAGTTCCAAAATATACACCAAGTACATGCTCAAAATAAAATACATCACCATATGAAAACCCTAAGACCTAGAGTAACTCATATCCGTGATGCATCTGGCAGCTCTATCACGGACTTAGGCCCAAAAGTCATCTTGTACAAAATACTACTAGAGTCTAAGCCAGTGACTCTATCTAACTATCTTTGGCCCAAAGTAAACTGAGACGCTTGCGAGGAGGAAACCCATACGGTAGGACCTCGACTTCGAGAACTAGCAGGCCGATGCCTCTGAAGGATCCTCCTCCTCCTCCTCGTCCTCACTGTCAATCATGACTCTATCCTCGTAGTCCACTCCTAGTAGTCCGACGCCCGTTAATAGGGTCTCCGTGGTAGGGATTGGGGACAAGGGATGAGCGATGAGGACGATGAACACAAAAAGAGGAGGACTACCCTCCGGTGCAGCGGCGTCATCAATGAAGTCGGCAACAGAAGTAATGCTTGATGGCGATGGGAGGAGTTTCGGGAACTCGGTCGAAGGTGGAATCATACTCGAACTTGGCATCGTGGGTGGATGTGAGGGTCCAAAAAGGAAACGTTTCAACGATGCCCCGTCGGTAGTGTGGTAAGTAGGTTTGGGTGGTGCGTATAGGTGAGCGAACCGCCCGCTGAAGCGTGCAGGCGATGGAGCACTCCCGTCGTCATCGGTCTCAATCACTATCCCTGAGTGTGTCAACCAGATAATAGGGTTGACGACCCACGCCGAAGGGGTCTTCCCCTGAGGGAACTCATATGTCGTGTGTCCCATGAACCTCATCGGGATCGGCATCATCTAAGCGTAGGTTTCAAGCATAAACATAAACAAAAGAAATGCAAGGGTAAATTTCTTGTCCACGAGTTCATCACAGGCTAGTTGCAGACAAACAAGATATATATATATATACATCTAGTACATCAGCATGTCATTATATATATATATATATATATAGGCATACTTAATTAACCGCATACTTCATCATGGTACATCCAATACTTGCATGTGAATAAGCAACTCAAACAACAACAATCACCAAATCATCACATATCACGATGTGGTTAGACATGCATGCCAATGCAAGATGGGTTAGTTTGTGTATACACTATGACCTTAAACAAGGTCAGCGGTGGCGAGGAACTTTATTTCCCAACGCCCAAATCAACTCCCTACCAAGGGTATTGCCACAAAGGCTTGCCACACATTAGGCATTCGCCACGCGCGGGCATGAAGTGACAACTCGTCCTTTTGAAAGTCCATAAGACAGTCAAACGCTCAGAGTGTCGATGCTCAATGGTTAGCGTACAATTTAATTAATCAATGCGGATCGACAAACCCTCACTCACTCTACTTAGTGAATTTCCAATTTCAATTTTTGTGCCACACCTACGTGTTATTGTACTAGAAAGAATTCTATAGTTTTAGGTCGTTGGAACCCTAGTCGTGATAAATAATGCATTAGTAAAATTCCCAGGAAAAGAGGCGGTGCGAACACTCTTAATAACCAGGTCTTTCCTAGCTTAATTTTTCCCAGACGCATCATCTAACTCCAACCGTTTTAAGTAAATGACACCACTTACTCAGATTTTTCCATAATTCCATTCTACTTTCTTTGTAAGCTCTGGTTAGTTGTATTAGAACCCTCACGCTTACTTTTAAGTCAAAATGCCTTAAACAATTTATTTATGAAATCATATTTTCGGCTTGTGGAATCGCATCAGTTCTGGGGTGTAAATCGTCAACCCAAATCAACAATCGATCTTCGCATTATTAATTAATTCATACCACAACAACAACTTTTGCATATTTCAATTCAACATTAAATCAACATGATTTAAGCCATTCAATACCATTCATGGTCATCATTCAAGGCCAAACAAAACCTGTCATGACATTTCATACAGCAGCAAACAATTCAACAACTCACAGCATGTTACAGCATCACTTTCACACTTAACAAATACTACACTTACTACCACCAATATCCATTCAATCAAGCCACACAACAAACAAAGCAAAAAGCCTAAACTCATTATATAGAAATTTCCCTTACCTCGAACAAGCTTCGAATACGGAGTTTCCAACGCGTCACCGGAACGTACCTCGCTCGAACCTTAACAACACAAACTTAAGAAAATTAGAACCAAAAACCCAAGCCCTTAAGCTCTAGGGCAGCCACGGTTTTGGCCCTAAAAGACACCTAAAAATTGCTAACTTAACCTATTTGGATCACAACTAATCATAGGCTATGTTTTAAGTTCAAGTCAAACAAGTTTTACAACTTTCATTTACTTTACTTACTTAGAAAAACATAAACCAAATTTTTTTACCAAATGAATAGTGTTTCTTACCAAATGAATAGTATTTCATCAACTTTGAACTACTTTTAGAACTATAAAACATGCCATAAGAATTAAAGAAATAGGTTAGTTACAACTTCAAAACCATGTGTAAGACATATACTAAATCTTTTCCAAAAATCAAGTTTCTTTAAGTTGTTTTGCTAAATCAAATTCTTGATCAACTTTTACACTATTAAGAGGCATAAAACAACTTGAATCAAGGTTTTTAAAATACCATGAGGGCCACGGCACCATGCATCAAAACAAACCCCAAAATCTTTTTCAATTTTTCACTTCCAGACAAAACATTTCATAATATTCAATTCCTTTATCAATCAACTAACTTTTCTAACACTTAAACTACTTTGAAAACAATTTAAAACATCCTCCAAAATCCGATTCAAAGCCACCGTTTTCCCGGCCCTCTTTTCCATCCAAAATCATTTTCAAAAACTTGTAAACATAGTTATATGACTAGGATCCAAACATACAACTACTAAACCTTCAAAACTAACACTAAAAATGACAAGAACAAGCCAAGAACAAAGCTTGGGACAGCCCTATGGTTTCGGCCAGCAAAAGGGGTTAGGGTTTCCAAACTCAAAATACCAAAATCAAGGTGATTCATGGAAGAAAACAAAGGGCTATGGAACTAGTCATGCAATACTAGCCAAAAACAAGCTTTTTAACTTCAAATAACTCTTGAATCCATCAAAAATCATATCATGGAACCCAAAATACATGAGGAAAGGTTTATGGAGCTTACCAAGAGTAGAGATGAAGATTGAACAAGAGTGAAGATGAAAGGAAGCAAGAAAGCACACTTTGTTCTCCAAAATCTTCCAAAACCAAAGCTTTCTTTCTCTAGTTTTTTCTCAAGTTTTTTCACCAATGGAAGGAATGAATGAAGCTTCAGCCCAAGAGGATGATGACCACGAAATTTTAGGGGTAGAAGTGGAAAGAAAGATTCATTTAGTTAGAAACTAACTAATTAAGTCATAACCTAACTAAATTAACTTCCTACCATTTACTTAATGGCCAATCACACCTTGACACTTGTACATGTCATGATTAAAAGCAAGTTCAGCCCCCCTAGTGGCTGAGTAATTCGCCCATGTGCCCTAATCTGAGATATTTTTGTTTCGTCGCTCGCCAACCGTGCGCAAGTTACGCCAGATATTAGGGTTTTTGTGCTAAAAACTTGAAAAATAATTCTAATTATAAGTCCACACCCAAAAATAATAATTTGGCCAAAAATTCCTCATGGCATGAGAAAATACTCACGCTTCTCGTTTTCTCAATTACGAGCCAAAGCGTTGCGTTTAGGCGCTTTTAGGCGAGAAAATACCCTATATATTTTCTGATGCCCAAAAATTCCCAAAAATTTCAATAAATCCTAAATATTGAAAATGATCAGATCTCAAATTTCATAAAATTTGGATCACGTTTGGGCATGTTTCAGTCAAAACTAGCTCTATAGTTCAAATTCATTTTTACTACAGAATTCAAACATCGAAAGAAAAACCCTAAATTAATAATAACTATTACTCCTATACCTCAGATAAAATAGAGCAAATCAAATACTAAAATTATTCACATAGCTTTATTAACGGATAAGTCGTGTTAACAAATGGTAGAAAACAGATAAATACTAAAGAAATAAACGCTAAAACTTAGGGTGTTACATTACCACCCTTCCTTAAAAATTTTCGTCCCGAAAATTCATAACTAGAAAAAGTTCTGGTATTCTGATTTCATCTTGTCTTCCAGCTCCCAAGTTGCGCCACCTGGTCGCTCGATTCCAGATTACTTTGACTAAAGTTATTTGCTTACCTCTCGGTTGCTTGATCCTTCGGTCTTGATTCTCACAGGAGGGACCTCAAAAGATAGATTTTCTTTCAGTTGAATCACGTCCGGTTCAATGACATGATATGGATCAGAATGTACTTTTCGCAATTGCGAGACATGAAATACATCATGGATATTAGAAAGAAATGGCGGTAAAGCGATTTGATAAGCTACCGACCTATACAACGAATGATCCGATAAGGTCCAATGAATTTGGGAGTCGACTTCCTAGATTTGATGGCTCGACCCACACCCGTAGTAGGTGTTACTCGAAGAAAACATGCTCGCCTTCCTCAAACTCGAGTGGTCGTCTTCGCTTATCAAAGATAACTCTTACGCTCGCTTTGAGAGGTCATCATCTTCTCGACCGCTTAACTTTCTCGGTCGTTTGTTGTACCAATTCCGAGCCAACGAACATACTTTCTCCGTCTTGATACCAACACAGTGGGCGTTTGGCACTTGGCGCCCATACAATGCTTCGTAAGGTGCCATCCCAATGCTTCGCGTGAAAACCGTTGTTGTAAGTGAACTCAATCGATGGTAGTAAGTTGTCCCGCCTTCCACGGTTATCAAGCACGCATGCTCTCAAGAAATCTTCTAGGCTTTGAATGGTGCGTTCGTCTGCCCATCGATCTGCGGATGATAAGCGAGAACTTCCGATCGGCTTTCCGATCAAGGGCTTCTTGTAAACTCTTCCATAAATGCGATGTAAACTTCGGATCACGATCTGAAACTATACTCAACGGTACACCATGCGATCGGATAATCTCCCTTATGTATAACTCGCCAGCCTTTCTCTACGTTGTCGATGGTCTTCACCTGCAGAAGAAATGCGCCGACTTAGTCAAACGATCTATGATTACCCAAATGGCGTCAAACTTCTTACGGGTTCTTGGCGGTCAACAACAAAGTCCATAGAAATGTCAGTCCCATTTCCACTCGAGCACATCAAGCGATTGAACCATTCCAAAGAGTCTACGGTGCTCCACTTTAGCTTTTTGACAGGTTAAACACGAAGCAACATAGTCAGCTACTTGTCTCTTCATTCCAGGCCACCAAAATCTTTGCTTCAAGTCCTGGTACATCTTTGTTGTCCCGGGGTGCAGACTAAGGTTGCTCTTGTGTGCTTCATCCAAAATTGTCTTCTTCAGCTCATTGTTATCTGGCACGCAAATTCTCCCTTTGATTCTGATGATGTCATCTTGTCCTATGGTAAACTCACCGCCTATACCTTGATTAATCCGTTCTCTTTTCTCCTTCAACAGTTCATCTGAAGCTTGTAGTTCCTTAATCTCTTCCAATAGTCCAATGATTACGGTAATCCTTCCACAACTCATCTTTCCTGGAGAAAACTCCATCGTCAATTTCAAATCACGAAAAGCTTCAAGTAATTCCAATTCCTTCACCATCAATCCGGCAGTGTGAATACTCTTCCTACTCAATGCATCGCCACTGACGTCGCTTTTCCTGGGTGATATTGCAATGTGAAATCATAATCCTTCGTAAATTCCATCCAACGCCTTTGCCTCATGTTCAGCTCCTTCGATCAAATAGATACTTGAGGCTTTTGTGGTCACCGAATACGTCAAATGTGCATCCATAAAGATAGTGTCTCCAAATCTTCATAAAACAAGCTGCAAAGAAGCTCCAAGTCATGTGTTGGATAGTTCCTCTCATGATCCTTTAGCTGTCGTGAAGCGTAAGCTACGACTCTTCGATGTTGCATAAGCACGCATCCTAAACCTTGGTGAGAAGCGTCACAGTAAACTTCGTATGGTTCGTCAGGTTGTGGCAGAACTAAAACGGGTGATGTTGTCAAACGTTCCTTCAATAGTTGAAAACTCGCCTCGCACTTCTCGGTCCAAGCAAATGGTTGATCTTTCCTCGTCAGTTGCGTCAATGGTGCTACGATCCGAGCAAAGCCTTCGATAAATCTTCGATAATAACCAGCTAAACCTACAAAACTCCGGATCTCCGTCACGGTCTGCGGTTGCTCCCATGCTAACACCGTCTCTACCTTGGCAGGGTCTACAGCAATTCCTTCTCTCGAGACCACATGTCCTAAGAACTTTACGCCGTCAAGCCAGAATTCGCACTTGGACAGGTTGGCGTACAACTTCTTCTCGCGCAAAATCTGCAAAACTTGGTGTAGATGTTCTTGATGGTCTTCCAGGCTCTTCGAATAAATGAGAATGCCATCGATGAACACAATGACAAACCGATCCAAAAATGAATTGAAGATCCTATTCATATAGTCCATGAATATAGCAGGTGCGTTTGTCACTCCGAATGGCATTACAAGGTACTCATAATGTCCATATCTGGTCCTCAATTTGTCTTGGGAATGTCTTCGCCTTAACTCTAATCTGGTGATAACGGACTTCAAATCGATCTTCGAGAAAACAAGACTCCTCGCAATTGGTCCATCAGATCATCGATGCGCGGTAGAGGATAGCGACTCTTGATAGTCACTTTGTTGAGTTGCCGATAGTCCCCGCAAAGCCTCGAACGTCCGTCTTTCTTCTTCACGAGCAACACTGGTGCTCCCCAAGGAGATACACTTGGTCGAATAAAGCTGTTTGGACAAGAAGTCTTCAACTGCTCTTCACTCAATCATCTCGAAGGAGAGACATTCTAAGGTGCGATAGAAATTGGGCCGCCTGTGGATTAAATCAATAGAGAATTCAATGTCCCGTACTGGAGGTAGACCGGGTACGTCCTCTGGAAACACATCTGAGAAATCCTTCACAACAGGTACACTGTTCACATCAATCTCCATCTTGGCCTCTAAGCTAGCTAACGAGATGTATTCTTGAGTACCCTCTTTCAAGGTCACCCGAGGTGGTTCGTGACCAAAAACTTGAAATATTTGGCTCAGGAAAAACTAAGACTTTACGAGCACAGTCTAGCAGGATATGATTGTGAGATAACCAATCCATCCCGAGGATCACCTCAAGGTCTTTCAATGGCAAACAAATCAAGTTAACAAGGAATTTCCTATCTTGAGCAAATATAGGGCAATGCAAGCAAGCGCTTTAGCGATCAAAGTTTTATCGCCAGGAGTGGAGACAACCAAATCAAATGGCAATGCGTAAACAGGAAGACTCGGATGCTTCACACAATCCAAAGAGATGAATGAATGTGTCGCTAGGAATCAAAAAATGCGACAAAGGTTACCCGCGATGTCGCAAGTCCCTCGATGAGGTCCTGTGGAGGTCTCTTCACGGTTATCGAAAACATGCGTCCTCTTCTTGCTGAAGGTCGTGCCGCTTTGCGACATTTGCAGATGGTTCACCGCCAGCGATTACGATCTTTGGACATGTGTCCCGGCTTCTTGCAGTTGTAACACACCTTCCCTTTTGAACACTTGTCAGCCAAATGGTCCTTACTTCCACAGTTGTAGCAACGCAGTTGGTCCTTCTGGCTATTCCCAATGCCTTGTGCCACCGGCGATGCGGTGCGATTATTCCCCGAGGGCGGGAATATGGTTTACTACGGGGCTGTTTTCCTTTGTTCCCTCGACCTTGGTTGTTACGGTGGTTTTTGGCGTGTCCTCCACCCTCCTCTCATTGTTCTTCATCACTTCAACCTCTCTCGCTTTTCTCCACCAATTGTTGGAAACGACGAATTCTAGCGGTAACTTGAATCCTCGAATGTCGGCTCAGTAACCCATTAACAAAGCATTCACACATATACTCTTCATCCACGTATTTGTTGAAAGAAACGAAAATGCTTAGCTAACGATTCGAACCTTGCAACAGATTCCCGATACTCAGCTTTCCTGGTAAACCCTCAGAATTCCTATTCTTTCTCGATACGAGCACTTTGGGAAAGTACTTCTCCAAAAATTTGGCACGAAATGCTTCCAGGTCAACTTCACGATGGTCGACTTCCATCATCGACCGTTCTCTCCACCAAGGTACTCTGCGTCTCCCGGCGGTATGTGGCATAGTTTACCTTGACGTCTGCGGGACTACGAAGTACTTCAAATATCTTTTCAATTTCCTGTAGAGGAGATCGGCTGCTCGGATCGAATCCCATAGAATTTTGGAGGTCATGGCGGCGAAAATCAATCAATCCGCTTCGCCTCGTGATTCGTTCCTCGCGTTGTTGCTTTGCGCAGTCTGTTGTTGTTTCATGATGCGTCTGGCGTACTCTGCGGCGACCATGTCGATCATCGCTCAGACTACCTGGTCCATATCCTGGTTTCCACTCCAGGAGCAGAGGTATCACGTCTAGGAGGTGCCATAAGTTCCTACAAGTCGGAAACCAGTCAGAACCCAACTACCAAATCAATCACCAGAGGTGATCACACACAATTTCACACCTGTTTCAACTTGGAAACATTTCAGACAATCAACACAGAGTTCACAAAATCCTAGGCACAACAGACTTCTACCCAACAACTCCCAACATCCTAGGCCAAAGATACACTAAGCGATCAGGCTAGAACCAAACTGCTCGATACCACTAATGTAACATCCGTTATGCAAAAAGGTTTTCTCAAAAGCAATGGCGGTATGTTTTTTTAAAACAGCGTTACACTAAAGAACAACAAATAAACAATCACTTCAGAGTAAAACCTCACCAAACATTATATATATATATATGTATATGCATCGTAGCAGTGTCAAGGAATAGAGCACTTCGCACGCAGGCGAGTTCCAAAATATACACCAGTACATACTCAAAATAAAATACATCAGTCATATGAAAACCCTAAGACCTAGAGTAACTCATATCCGTGATGCATCATGGCAGCTCCTATCACGGACTTAGGCCCAAAAGTCATACTGTACAAAATACTACTAGAGTCTAACTGACTGGCTCTATCTCACTATCCTGGCCCAAAGTAAACCTCATACGCGTGCGCGGAGGGAACCCCGCACGGTAGGGCCGCGCCTCAGAACTCGCAGGCCCCGATGCCTCTGAAGGATCCTCCTCCTCCTCCTCGTCCTCACTGTCAATCACGACTCTATCCCTCGCCGTCCACTCCCTAGTAGTCCGACGCCCGTTAATAGGGTCTCCGGCCGTAGGGATTGGGGACAAGGGATGAGAGCGATGGAGGACAAGTGAACACAAAGAGGGAGGACTACCTCAGGTGCAGCAGCGCCATCAATGAAGCCGCTTCAAGAACGCAGTAGTAGCAAAGTGATTTATGGGAGGAGTTTCAGGAACTCCAGTCGAAGGTGGAATCATACTCGAACTTGGCATCGTGGGTGGATGTGAGGGGTCCACAAACGGAAACGTTTCAATGCGCTCGCCAGTAGTGTGGTAAGTAGTTTGGGTGAGTACGTATAGGTGAACCGCCCTTCAAGCCGAAGGCACAGCGGGAGCACTCCCGTCGTTAGTCTCAATCACTATCCCTGAGTGTGTCAACCGCCCAGTAATAGGGTTGACGACCCACGCCGAAGGGGTCTTCCCCTGAGGGAACTCATATGTCGTGTGTCCCATGAACCTCATCGGGATCGGCATCATCTAAGCGTAGGTTTCAAGCATAAACATAAACAAAAGAAATGCAAGGGTAAATTTCTTGTCCACGAGTTCATCACAGGCTAGTTGCAGACAAACAAGATATATATATATACATCTAGTACATCAGCATGTCATTATATATATATATAGGCATACTTAATTAACCGCATACTTCATCATGGTACATCCAATACTTGCATGTGAATAAGCAACTCAAACAACAACAATCACCAAATCATCACATATCACGATGTGGTTAGACATGCATGCCAATGCAGTATGGCTAGTTTGTGTATACACCTGCAGCCTTAAACAAGGTCAGCAGTGACGAGGAACTTTATTTCCCAACGTCCAAATCAACTCCCCTACCAAGGGTATTGCCACAAAGGCTTGCCACACATTAGGCATTGCTGCCACGGGCATGAAGTGACAACTCGTCCTTTTGAAAGTCCATAAGATACCAAACGCCCGAAAGTGTCGATGCTCAATGGTTAGCGTACAATTTAATTAATCAATGCGGATCGACAAACCTCACTCACTCTACTTAGTGAATTTCCAATTTCAATTTTTTTGTGCCACACCTACGTGTTATTGTACTAGAAAGAATTCTTTAGTTTTAGGTCGTTGGAACCCTAGTCATGATAAATAATGCATTAGTAAAATTCCCGGAAAGAGAAGCGGTGCGAACACTCTTAATAACCAGGTCTTTCCTAGCCGTAATTTTTCCCAGACGCATCATCTAACTCAACCGTTTTAGTAAATGACACCACTTACTCGATTTTTCCATAATTCCATTCTACTTTCTTTGTAAGCTCTGGTTAGTTGTATTAGAACCCTCACGCTTACTTTTAAGTCAAAATGCCTTAAACAATTTATTTATGAAATCATATTTTAGACGTGGAATCGCATCGATTTACAGGTGTAAATCGTCAACCCAAATCAACAATCGATCTTCGCATTATTAATTAATTCATACCACAACAACAACTTTTGCATATTTCAATTCAACATTAAATCAACATGATTTAAGCCATTCAATACCATTCATGGTCATCATTCAAGGCCAAACAAAACCTGTTATGACATTTCATACAAAGAAGAAACAATTCAACAACTCACAAAGATGTTACAAAGATCACTTTCACACTTAACAAATACTACACTTACTACCACCAATATCCATTCAATCAAGCCACACAACAAACAAAGCAAAAAGCCTAAACTCATTATATAGAAATTTCCCTTACCTCGAACAAGCTTCGAATACGGAGTTTCCAACGCGTCACCGGAACGTACCTCGCTCGAACCTTAACAACACAAACTTAAGAAAATTAGAACCAAAAACCCAAGCCCTTAAGCTCTAGGGCAGCCACGGTTTTGGCCCTAAAAGACACCTAAAAATTGCTAACTTAACCTATTTGGATCACAACTAATCATAGGCTATGTTTTAAGTTCAAGTCAAACAAGTTTTACAACTTTCATTTACTTTACTTACTTAGAAAAACATAAACCAAATTTTTTTACCAAATGAATAGTGTTTCTTACCAAATGAATAGTATTTCATCAACTTTGAACTACTTTTAGAACTATAAAACATGCCATAAGAATTAAAGAAATAGGTTAGTTACAACTTCAAAACCATGTGTAAGACATATACTAAATCTTTTCCAAAAATCAAGTTTCTTTAAGTTGTTTTGCTAAATCAAATTCTTGATCAACTTTTACACTATTAAGAGGCATAAAACAACTTGAATCAAGGTTTTTAAAATACCATGAGGGCCACGGCTCCATGCATCAAAAACAAACCCCAAAATCTTTTTCAATTTTTCACTTCCAGACAAAACATTTCATAATATTCAATTCCTTTATCAATCAACTAACTTTTCTAACACTTAAACTACTTTGAAAACAATTTAAAACATCCTCCAAAATGCCATTCAAAGCCACGGTTTTCCAGCCCCTCTTTTGCATCCAAAATCATTTTCAAAAACTTGTAAACATAGTTATATGACTAGGATCCAAACATACAACTACTAAACCTTCAAAACTAACACTAAAAATGACAAGAACAAGCCAAGAACAAAGCTTGGGACATCCCTATGGTTTCGGCCAGCAAAAGGGGTTAGGGTTTCCAAACTCAAAATACCAAAATCAAGGTGATTCATGGAAGAAAACAAAGGGCTATGGAACTAGTCATGCAATACTAGCCAAAAACAAGCTTTTTAACTTCAAATAACTCTTGAATCCATCAAAAATCATATCATGGAACCCAAAAGACATGAGGAAAGGTTTATGGAGCTTACCAAGAGTAGAGATGAAGATTGAACAAGAGTGAAGATGAAAGGAAGCAAGAAAGCACACTTTGTTCTCCAAAATCTTCCAAAACCAAAGCTTTCTTTCTCTAGTTTTTCTCAAGTTTTTTCACCAATGGAAGGAATGAATGAAGCTTCAGCCCAAGAGGATGATGACCACGAAATTTTAGGGGTAGAAGTGGAAAGAAAGATTCATTTAGTTAGAAACTAACTAATTAAGTCATAACCTAACTAAATTAACTTCCTACCATTTACTTAATGGCCAATCACACCTTGACACTTGTACATGTCATGATTAAAAGCAAGTTCAGCCCCTAGTGGCTGAGTAATTCGCCCATGTGCCCTAATCTGGAGATATTTTTGTTTCGCGTTCTCGGCCAGGGTCTTGTGGCGTTCTGCAGCATATATTAGGTTTTTGTGCTAAAAACTTGAAAAATAATTCTAATTATAAGTCCACACCCAAAAATAATAATTTGGCCAAAAATTCCCTCATGGCATGAGAAAAGTACTCACGCTTTCGTTTTCTCGAATTACGAGCCAAAACGTTGCGTTTAGGCAGTTTTTAGGCGTAGAAAATACCCTATATATTTTCTGATGCCCAAAAATTCCCAAAAAATTCCAATAAATCCTAAATATTGGAAAATGATCAGATCTCAAATTTCATAAAATTTGAATCACGTTTGGGCATGTTTCAGTCAAAACTCGCCCTATAGTGCAAATTCTGGCGTTTACAGAAATTCAAACATCGAAAGAAAAAACCCTAAATTAATAATAACTATTACTCCCTATACCTCAGATAAAATAGAGCAAATCAAATACTAAAATTATTCACATAGCTTTATTAACGGATAAGTCGTGTTAACAGCGGTAGAAAACAGATAAATACTAAAGAAATAAACGCTAAAACTTAGGGTGTTACAACTCCGACTCGTGATCCAGTAACTCAAAGTCTCGCGTGAAGGCAAGATCGAGCACAACTTCATGCTCTGGACTTTTTCAATAAGCTTGTACCTGAAAACAATGCCCTAAACATAGTGAGTTATGAAAACTCAGTAACATAGACTTTAATTTAAAACATTTACCATTGTTTCCAGCTATACGTGAACATAATCATCCAAAACTAGTACTGATCATAATACAATTTAAATACCCATTCTCATGATTCACAAAAGCCCCAAATTTGAAACCCAGAAATCATGTAACAAACTTAAAAACACCAAGCCACTTCATACACTATCAATTTACTTATATATAAATACAACATATCAACTTTAACAACACATTCAAGCATCTACTAAGCATTCTAAAACATGTGAAACATTTCAAAGTCATTAAATCTCCATCATAAACATAAGCACACAGCTAAGAACAATAATGCAATTTAACTCACCAATATGAAATCAATTCAAATTAGGAATAATTCACATAACGTGTATCTCTAGCGATTCACATAGTTACATAATCGTCAACCTCACTTCAAAAATATACCATCAATGTTTCCCCCAATTTAAAAATCAACTATTCAATCCAACTCTTTATTTGTCTCAAAGGACATAAGTCAAACACTTAGCCTACATTACCACTTACACATAGACTCATCAAGAGCAAGAAGTTCAATCAAGCAATTGACAAGATAAAACCTAACACACCCTAAATGGGGAGTTTTGAGAGGGGAATCTATTTTACCTTAGGGCTTTGAAGAAATTGGAGATAAATCCCCAATTTCTAGGGCTTGGAGTCTCCTCATCCTTTTGATTTCAAGCTTCCCCTTTTGAGCCTTGATCTTCCTCTTCCCTTTTCCTCTTCTCTTCCTCTATTTCACTCCCTCTCTGTCTCTCTCTCTCTGGCCTCTCTTTTTCACAGCCTCAATCTCTCTATCTCGTTCTCTCTTTTCCCTCCGGTAAGCCACTGCGCAACCGCCTCCAAGACTGCCGGGGCCCCCTTCTCCTTCCGTCGTGCCCTCCTTCTCTTCTCCCTTCTTCCTCTTCTTTCTTTTTCTTCTTTCCTTTTCTCCTTTCTTTCCTTCTTTTTTTTTCTCTCTTTTTCCTTCTGCTGTTCAATGACATCACCCCTTTTTTGTTTTAACACACTTACTTCCTACACCTCCTCTTTTACACAATACACCCCCTTCTTATTAATTCTCACAATTTTCAAGTGAATAAGGATTGGGTCTATTCATTTGGGTCTTCTAAAATTAACCCCTTTAATACTAAATTAGACAATATTAGTCTAGTAATCCTTGGAAAAATTACCATTTTATCCCTTAAGCTTAACTTGAGTCAATTTACTAGATTAAAACTATTCTTCCAGGCCATTAACCCCCTTAATTTCTCAGGATCTCTAATTACTAGGCTTAAGGTAAGTTGGGATGTTACAGATTCTGTGGTTAGAATCTTCAGGTGCATTAAAGGAGCCCTTGGAAAAGGTCTTGTTTACACAGATAGAGGTTATTCAAATATTGTTGCATACACAGATGCAGATTGGGCATGATGTCCATCCAACAGACGGTCTACGTTTGGATATTGTGTTCTTATTGGAGGCAATTTGATTTCATAGAAAAGTAAGAAGCAGAACGTTGTTGCTAGATCTAGTGATTAGACTGAGTATCGAGCTATGACACTTACTACTCAGGAGCTCATATGGTTGAAACACCTTCTCCAAGATTTGCTTTTTTGTAAAATAGGGACTATGAGTCTCATTTTGATAACTAAGCTGCCTTGCATATTGTTTCTAACCCAGTCTTTCATGAGTGAATTATGCATATTGAGGTCGACTGTCACTTTATTCGTGAGAAGATTGTGTCTGGCGAAATTGCTACTTCATTAGTTGGCTCTAATGATCAATTGGCAGACATTATCACAAAATCTCTTCGAGGTCTAAGGATAACTTACATATACGACAAGCTTGATGCCTACAATTTGTATGCTCCAGCTTGAGGGGGAATGCTGAGATATGCGTTGATTTGGTTCTTTATTATTAGAGATATGTTTTCCCTTGTATATATTAGTATTTTCCATGTATATAATTCTGATATTATTAGGATTGATATATGATTGATTTAGTCTAGATTTATTCCCTTAATTAAGGGATTCCCCTTGTACAGATTCATGTTATAAATACATACAAGCTGAGAGCTAATCTCTCAAGCAATTCAGTATCAAATGTTTACTCTCAAGTTCTTGTATTCCTATGAAACAAGTTTTCATGGAAGACATTTTAGAGAATGCATGTATTTTTTTTGTTATACCAATAAAATTAAATGAGATTAACTACTATTCTTAACTAGAGTGACATTTTTTTGTTACTTACATTCGAAACTGGAGGGAGTATATGCGTTAACATGATAGAGTTATAAGGATTTATTTGAAATTTTTGAAAACTATGAGGACTTTTATTTACACCATTTTAAAATACAAAAATGTTATTTGAACACCTAAAAATCGACGCCCAACGACACCTGATTAATGACGTGCAAAAGTTTAGTTAATTCAATTCAATAGATGGTTAATCAGTGGATGATTAATAATGCAAATATTTGGTTAATAGATACAATTCATCGTTAACCATCTACTGAACTGAATTAACCAAACTTTTGCACGTCATTAACCAGATGTTGTTGGGGTGTCGATTTTAGTGTGTTGAAATAACATTTCTAACAACTTAACTAAAATTTAGTAAAATATAAGGAAATTTAGTAAAATATAAGGACTATCAAACTAATTTAACATTTTTTTTATTATACACGACGTCAACCCACCCAAGTTCGATTTCAAAAAATAAAAATCGAGTTTACAGGTTGCGCGGTGCAAGAAAGATGGTCTAGGTGCTTCAGGTATAGAGATTCTAAGTGCTTGTTTTCTAACTATATATGTCTCTAGTGCTTTTGCTAACTATATATGTATTCTTGAATGTTACTTGAAAAAACAAAAACAAAAAATATTATATTGACATTTCGACTTATAGGAATATTGGGATGAATATAATTCGTTTAGGGTTTCTAGTATGTGGGGACACTGCATTTTGTGCTTTGTTAAAGCACTAAGGCAGTGATTATGTCATAATTATGATTAGTGGAGTTCAGAGAAATTATGGATTGGATGGTGATTAACCGTGTCAATTTGGTGCAATGAACTCCCTGTAGCTTGAAGAATTGATGGAGAAAAAATGGTGATTTTTTTTTTTGGTATAAAACAGTGTGTTGTACAAAACTCGGGAATGTGATTACATTTGCTTGAATGTGAAAGAGCCTTGTCTTTTATTAATTGACACTAGTGAGAGATTGTTGTGATTCACGAGTACACAACACATTCAAGAAGAAAAGAAAAGGCGGGAAAACAATTTTTAACGAGTGAATGAGTTTTCGCCACGTATCATTACTATAGTTAATTTTTTTTAAATAGATTATAGATTGTTTGACACATCGACGTCTCTACAATGCGCCACCAATGCCTTTCATTTTATTCTTTTAGCTCGGTAGCTGAATTGTCTTTTATTAATTGACACTAGTGAGAGATAACAGTTATTCATGGGTGCACAACACATTCAAGAAGAAAAAAAAAGGGCGGGAAAACAAATTTGCAGCGAGTAAATGAGTTTTCGCCAGGTATCATTACTATAGTTAATTTTTCTTTTTTCTTTTTTAAATAGATAATAGATTGTTTGACACATGGACGTCTCTACAATGCGTCACCAATGCCTTTCATTTTATTCTTTTAGCTCGGTAGTTGAATGCTCAGTAGTTATTGACAGGCTATTGTTTATGGGGAAATTTGGTTTATGGTATTATTCTACCAGTTTTGATGATCTTGAATGATCTACCAAATTCATCAAACAAACAAATAAATTTTGATGATCAAACGATTATGAATTCGAACGAGTTACGTGGTAATCTCATTTTAAAAACAATGGTTTTTTGAAATTAACGGTCAAAGACTCGACACGTTAATTGTTCCTTAACATTCTTGGCTTTTAAGCCATTAATTGTCAAGTCTTATGCCAAATTTGGTTATGATGATTCCAATTAACAACAAGTTGTTGTCAAAATGACAATACAAACTTAAATAAATAAGATTGGCTGTCGAAAGCCAATAACTTGGTTTACAAGCAAGTTAGATCAAAATTTAATAAAACCAGAATGCAACTACTGCAATGTCATGGGGCATACATCACTAAAGCCCAACATGCAGTTGAAGTTAACGCAGAAATGTGAGGGAAAACAAGTAATAACAAAGTTTAAGAAACACTGCTAAAGGACATGAATTTAAGTGAAAACATATAAATGCAGGAATTTAAATAACAGAAGTGTAAAGAACATGAGTTTGAAATAGAAAAACATGTAAATGACTTTAAAAGTAAGAATGCAGAAAATAGCAAATGACAAGGAAATAAAGGATGTAAATTCAAAGCAAGAAAACATAAATTGATTGGAAGATAAATGACATAAACTGGAAGTGCAAAGAATTAAAAATAGATTGAAAATTGATTAAAATGCAGAAAGATAAGGTGTGGATGGCATACGATGATCGTTTTCCGTTAATCTTCTTTAACCGTCGAGATATTAGGAACTAGATCATGTATCCAACCTTGATTACATCGTACAACCTACTATTTATAGGAAAAAATATGAAAACTGCTTAACATCCAACCTGACACGTGTACGGACATGGGTTGGTAGTTAAGTTTTCGCTAAAAACTACCTAATCGACAATAGCACTTCCTGTCGAACTATACATTGATCTTTACTTAATAATTAAGCCTGTTCGACCATGATCATTTTGACATCTTCGACGCGTTATGCCTTCCGTCGAACAACCGTCTTATTACTTGGTCTTTCAAACTTAGTCAATTTTCATCCCTTGTTCTGGTCTCTTATGCCTTCACTAGTCGAATTTTAACATTCTGTCGATCAACTCAAATTTGAAATTTGGCACCCAACAGATGCCCCCCAAATTCTGAGTTCTCGACACCAGCATACGGAGAGACCCAGAATTTTGTTTAACTTCACGCGCGACGGTTGCTTTTCCGTAATGTCCCATCACAGGTCTGCGCTCTCCATTTCCCTAAAAAATAGGACATCATCACTTCAAATATAGGCGGTTACTCTTCCCATTTGCACATTTCGTTTCCAAAGCGGGGCCTTAAATAGTATTCAAAACCCCATTTAGAACTCTTCCTCCACCATCTGAACTCTCGTGAAGGCATCATACTGAGAAAGCATCATCTTCTTCCAATGGCGTCTTCATCAACTCCTGCTCAAGCCACCGTTGCTCCTCGAAGGAAAACATGGTGGAATCCTGACGTCGATGCATCAATCCCCTGGAGGAAATCTAAGGTAATGATTCCTTATGTACATGATCCTTCATATCTCTTGGACCCTCCTGTAGCTTACTTAGGGCCAGTTATCCATTTACCCTGCTTTCCAGAGAGTTTTGAAGACTCTTTCCCAAACAAAGAAGGTCACACTGACCTTCTAGCTTCTGCCCCTAAATTGCACATTCACTATTTCTTCAAAAGCTCAAGGCTTTTTTAGAACGCCGCCGTTGAACGTAAACGGCTATTCTGCCTGGCTTGCTAAGGTAGAAGCCAAAAAGGCTGAGACTTGGAAAGATTTAGGCATTTACCACCTGATTCAGCTATCAAAACATCAATTTAGGTTGGACTCATCTATGTTGGGAGCTGCTATTTTCTTTTGGAACAAAACTACAAACAACTTCCACTTTCCTTGCGGAATGATGGGTCCAAATTTGTTCGACGTTTCTGCTCTCACTGGCCTCCCACCAGATGGCCAAATGATTCACCCCCTAAATGTTCCAGAAAACGTCATTGATGTTTTCAGTGATGAACCCCTTGCATTCTCAAAGTATGTTGCTAGCCAAATGAGGGATACTGATGACGTTTCTGATGAGGAACACGTAGCTTTCCTGTTCCATTGGCTCTCAGCATTCGTCCTTTGCAATAAAAATGTTCAAATGTCGAAAACCCTCCTCGACTTAGCAAACCTCCTTCATGAGGGTAAGAAGTGGGACACGATAACAAATGGGGCTTAAAGGCTCTAAAGCACTATCATGAAACAGGGCAATCACTTGTGAAACCCCCTTATCCTGAGCCTGTGCCTTTCCCTTGTGCGAATTTTGGTTTGGCTGACCCATTTCCTGGAAAACCGACAAGGGCTGGTAACTTCATTGAACTGGAAAGATACTATTCTTGTTCCATTGTCGATAGCTTTAGCAACAAGGAAGTTACTTTCACTGGTCGGTTTGCTTCACCTTTCGAATAGCATAATGAAGCCGTCAAACTCATTTCCCATTTTCCGCAAGGTATTTCAGTTTCTTTTGCCTTTTTGTTTGAACACCCACTCGTTTTATGCTTACTTTCTTCACTTTGTTTTAGCTTTGGTTCTAAAAGAGCCTTTAAAATACAAGCAAACAAGTGGTAAGGCCACTGAAGTCGAAGTTCAAAAAGAAGATGAAGATGATGAACCTCCCCTCCAGTCCAAATCATCAAAGAAGAAATCCTCCAAATCTGGATTTACAAAGACTTGGCAAAGAGGCCAGTTTGCCAGAAAAGAAGCCAAAGAAAGTCTAAGCACTCGACCAGCTCTTCACAAAGAAGAGACCACCAAGAGGAAAGCTCAAACCACCGGTCTTTGAAACCAAGCCCTCCAAACGCAGAATAGTGCCTGAGTCTCCTTCTCGTTCCACACCTCAAGCGGTATCCCTCTCTTCACTTGCATAGGAATCCATTACTTATTTATGATTTCATCACTTAGACATCATGGTTACCCTTACACAATTTTCGGGAATCGCACGCAGAGAGATCCGTTTCAAAACTCAAGCAACTCCAACGACTAAGTTTACAAAGGTAAACTTTCCTCCACTTGTCTAAATTGATGGTCTTCCGTTTCTTACAAGATCTTCATTTTTTCTTTCGACATTTGCAGGAGCCAAGAGTTAAATCTGCAAAGACAGGGTGTCGAGGAATGTACTTCTAAAGACCCTATCTCTGTCGAGGGAGCTGACTCGTCGAGCATTGATAAGGTATGCCTTTCTACTAATTTTGTGTTTTTTTTTCGAACATTGCCTCATCATACCTGTTTGTCAGGACTCCCCTGAACAAGCAAATGTCGATACTTCGCTCCCTTTGCGAACAATCTTCCCAAGCACTACTCCCCCTGCTACTAAGGTATAAAATTTTCTTGCCATTCCACTGGCATCAGAGTAATGATTTGGGATTTTCATTGATTTTTCTTTTTTCTTTCACAGAAGTCCCGAAACTACCCGAGCATGAAATTGAAGAGCCTTCACCATGGGCGTCGATGTGGCTCAAACTACCATCTCGACAAGCAGTCGGACTCCACACCCACTCATCGGAGCGATCACACCGCCCAAGCGGAACACCCTCTGTTGAAATCACCATCGCCCCTCAAGCCATCTTTGAAAAGCAAAGTCCCATAGTAATCAGGGCAGATAGTATTGATATGGATCAATTGCTCGACGATCCTGCCAATCCACCCTCTCACATCGATCCCCATCCATCAGCTGCGGATTTTGGGAAGGCCAACGTGGGGATTGATGAATGGATCAACTTGTTGTCAAGTTCTAGCAGCAAAACTTCACCAATGTCAGCCCGATCCTCCACACTTCCTGGAGACAATTTTGCTGAAAAACTCAATGGATTGCTTGCAGAGCTAAAGGGTTTCTTTAAGTATTCTTTCGACGACCTTTACTCAAATCAGGAAGTAAGGAATAAATTAATTCACGTCATCAAAGAGCTTCAACATTCCCGCAAAAGGCTTCTGCTAATCCATCGAGGGCATATCAGTACCCTGCACGAATTTGTCGAAGAATTGATCCCTAAACTGCTTGAGCTCGACGACAGTATCCTTCCATACCAGCAAGCCATCACTGCCAAGCATGAGCTTCGTGACAAACTGGTGCATCTCTGACAGAGGCAATCTGCATTGGTCGAGAAAGGTGCTCCCTACCAAGCTAAAGTTCCTGAGTTGGAGCAGAACGTTGCTCGCCTGAGGCGAGAACTTGCCGCGGCTGAGACCCAATTACAAGAGGCAATTAAGGCTTCTTGCTCTGAGGAAATAGCCTCTCTCGACCAGGAAATGACTAGTAGTGCCGCAGAGGCGCAAACCATTTTGTCGAAGGTTGAAGCTCTTGAAGTTCGTTATATAAATGCTGAAGGCACAAAAATGGAACTGGCTGCGACTTGGGAAGACATTAGAAAAATTCCTTTGTAATTTCCTTTTTGTCTTATTTGCACATTAGCCATTTTTTAATTCCTTGTATGTCGAACGCTTTTGTTTCGACCAATTCTTGTACTGCCCTGCAACATCTGCAATATGATTTAGCTTGCTTTCGATCAATCGCTTCACCGTCCAGCTAGCACGTTCTTTTAACTGCTTTAATTTCAGTTTCAGGCTAATAAATTACATTCAAAGCTATTGACCAGTCAATCTGACCATCAAAACTTGAAAACTAACGCCATTTTGCGCTATAAATAGGCACTTGCCATATTTCTTCTCTCGCTCAAACACAAACGCTTTCTGAACTTCTTGAAGTTTCTTTTCACAGAATCCTTAATAAATTCTTGCTAGCATTACAAGCAACATCCCCAAATCCAACTTATTCTTATCCCCAAACTAGCTATTTCTGAGTATAACAAGCTGTTATGGAAACCTTTTTTATACACTTCAAGCCTTCATTCCATGGCTCTGCCTATTTCATTTGGAAGCCAGGGGCTCCACCTCCCATAGTCTTTTCCAAAGTCTTTGTCTCAACGGTGAAAGACTCTCTGGGTTTTGGTAATTTGCCTAATATCAACAATGAGTTTTGGTAAGTTGCCTAATGCAGCTTGCCAACCTCGTTGAAACATGTGAGAAAGGGAAAGCCGAGCCACTTCTTTCTCCTCTTGTCTTGCACTCCTTCACACCTTGTGCTCGAAATTCAGCGTGTGGGCAAGCAATTAGGAAAAGTTTTGGCATGATTCGGTTAATTGTGAGGCATACACCTAAATCGACGATCGCCTCAAATCGCTGCTTTACCTTTACTCGCATGGCATTTGACACTTTTCATCGACGTGCCCATGCTTTTAGCTTCACTGTTTCGTCGATTTGGGTGTCTACCATCTGAAGCAGCTCTTGCAGACTTGATTGACCAGATGGTATACCACGGGAGTCTTTCTTACTTCCCATGTTCCTCTTCCTAAATTCTTCCTCGGCATGATCAGAATCCGGGACACGGCTAAGCTTCCACAAGTGGATTTATTCCTTAATAGCCTAGACTTATTGACTTTCCAATACTTGTATTACCAGGCTGTAAGCCTATTCGACAATGTATATTGTATACTGCCAAATGGCTCTTGAATAGAACAATCCAGTTTACTTTTCAAGGTTGTATTCTTACTTCGCACATTGTTGGTCTATATAACTTCAAATATTTGCCATTAATAGACTTAATCCTGAAACCAGAATTAACTTCAACAAGTGCATAAGCATTTCCTGAAAATGTTTGGACAACCTCAAATGGCCCTTCCCACTTTGGGGACCATTTCCCAAATTCTCGACATTTCTTATCCATTGGTAAAATGACTTTCCAAACTAAGTCACCAACTTTGAAACGCTTGTACTTAACTCGACTGTCATAGAATTTAGCTATTCTTTCTTTTTGTCGAACTAAATGTTCTAGGGCCACAACTCTCTCATCATGAACATCATTCAATTCGTCAAACATCGAGTCCCAGTATTGGTCTACTGGCATCTCATTTTGCTTTTGAATTCTTAATGAACCAAGATTTATCTCAACAGGCAACACAACATCATGGCCATAAACCAATTTATAAGGAGTAGTACCTGTCGATTCTTTTGGAGAGTTTATGCATGCCCAGAGAACTTGTTCCAGAGTCGAATGCCAACTTTTTGGATATCTACCAATGTGCTTCTTTATCAACCCAATGATAATCTTATTCATGGCTTCGACCTGACCATTTGCTTGCGCATAGTAGGGCGTCGAAGTCACCATCTTTATTCGCCTCGACTCAGCGTACTCTGCAACCTTCTTCCCAACAAACACAGACCCTTGGTCAGTTGTGATTGTTTAAGGTATTTCGAATCTACAAACAATGTGATTTTCAATAAAATCCACAATGTCTTGTTGAGTCACTTCTTTCAAGGCCACTGCCTCTACCCATTTGGTAAAGTAGTCCACCCCTACTAAAATGTACTTATGCCCCTTTGAAGATGTAGGAAAGATTTGGCCTATGAGGTCCAGTGCCCAACCTCTAAAAGGCCAAGGTTTAATGATAGAATGTAACTCACTAGCAGGCACATTTTGTATGTGGCCATGTTTTTGGCATTCTTCACAAGATTTTGTAAACATAATGCAATCTTTAACCAAATTGGGCCAATACACTCTTTGTCTTCTTAGTACCCATTTCATTTTTTCACCTGCTTGATGAGCTCCACAAATTCCTTCATGAACCTCTGCCAATGCCAAGTAGGCATCCTCCTCACTAAGGCATGTTTCCAAGTTACCATCGACGGACTTTCTATACAAAACTCCAGCGAGCACAACAAACTTAGTCACTTTGTATTTAACTTTCCTGTCGACATCAGTACTTGGATTTTCCAAATACTCAATTATTGGCTTACGCCAATCAGACGAACTTGATGTATTGGAAACCAGTATATCCCTTTCGTCCAAAGGGTACAGCAACTCACGAATTTTTATGAGTTCTGTCAACACCTTTGAAGATAACTTATACCCCGAGGCCAACTGGGCTAACTCATTAGCCTCTTGATTGATTCTCTAGGGATATGTTCCAATTAAACCTTTGTCAAATCGCCTCATCAACTTGCTAGCAAATTGACAATATTTGACAAGATTATGGCTAACACATTTGTATTCTTGAGTTAAGCGTCTTATAACCAGTTGTGAATCTCCAAAAACTTTGTGATGCGTGCTCGCATTTCTATCAAAATTTCTAAACCCACAATTAAGGCTTCATATTCAGCCTCATTATTGGAACAAACATATTTTAACTCAAACATTAATTTAGTTGGCACACCTAAAGGTGAAATTATCAGAATGCCAACACCAACACCATTTTTGTGTCTTGAGCCATCAAAATACAAATGCCAAGGCTTTAACTCGACTAGCCCTGTCAGCTCTTTTATTTCTAAACATGGATGGTCCGTTAAGAAGTCAACAATTGCTTGACCTTTAACAGCCTTCAAAGGTACATATTGCAAAGAAAATTCAGACAAAACAAGTGTCCATTTTCCAATTCGACCATTCAGAATTGGCTGGGACAACATGTACTTAATCACATTTGTCTTTGACATAACTAAAACATTACAAGGCATCAAGTAGTACTTGAGTTTTGTACAAGAGAAATATAATGCTAAACATAGTTTTTCTATAGCACTATATCTAGTTTCTGCATCGTTGAGCACTCGAGTGAGGTAGTAAACGACTCTCTCGACATTGTTTCCATCTTCTTGAGCCAATAAACAACCAATGGTCTCTTACGATCTCGATATGTACAATCTCACTGGTCGATGTGGCTCTGCAGGCATCATGACCGGTGGATTTGTCAAATACTGCTTGATTTGGTCAAAAGCTTCTTGGTGTTGTTGAGTCCACACAAAAGCTTCTTATGCCTTGAGTTTCACCAATGGAGCAAAAATTCTTGTTCTTCCTGAGAGATTTGATATGAACCTTCTGAGAAAATTGACTTTTCCCAAAAAGGATTGAAGTTCTTTTTTGTTAGTTGGAGGTCTCGCTTCCAGCACAGCTTTAGCTTTATTCTTATCTACTTCAATGCCCTTTTTGTGCACCAAAAGCCTAAGAACTTAGCGTGAAACCCCAAAACCACATTTCTCGGGTTCATTTTCAAACTATGCCTTCTCATTTCTGGAAGGCTCTTCTCAAATGGTTCAAATGCTCCTCTTGGTATCGGACTTGACAATGACATCGTCGATGTATACTTCCATGAACTTGCCTATCATTTCATGAAAGATAGTATTCATTGCCCTCTGATATGTTGCACCAGCATTCTTCAAACCAAAGGGCATCACTATCCATTCATAAATTCCAATTGAACCTGGACACCTGAAAGCGGTTTTAGGTACATCCTCTTCAGCTATGAAAATCTGATTATAACCCGCATGCCCATCATAAAACTCAGAAGCTCATGACCAGATGCTGCATCCACTAGCATATCTGCTATGGGCATAGGGTATTCATCTTTAGGAGTGGCTGCATTAAGGTTCCTAAAATCGACACACACCCTCATCTTGCCATTCTTCTTTATGACAGGCACTACATTAGACAACCATTCCACATACCTAGTTGTGCGAATGAATTTAGCCTTCAGCAAACGTTCAACTTCCTCCTTGATTTTCAACACAACTTCAGGAGCGAACCTTCTGTTGGCTTGTTTGACAGGCTTGCAATCCAGCTTCAAAGGCAATCTATGTTCCACAAGTTCTCTATTCAGTCCTGGCATCTCGTGGTAATCCCAAGCAAAGCAATCCTTATACTCAGAAACTAGCTCCTGATCGCCTTTTAAATTGGTCTGACAACATTGCACTCACATATATTGGCCTTTTTCTATCTGCATCGCCCAAGTCTATCTCTTCTAAAGGGTCTTCCAACTCAAAGCCACTTCTATCTTCAAGCCCCTTTTCAAAACCCAAAGGGCCATCATCAAATATACAATCGGCCAACACACCTTCTTCTGAGTTTGGCCGTCGGTCGGCCTCACAGGCTGACAATTGTATTTGAGGATGTTCATAAGTCATTGCTGTCGATTGGCCGATTTTTGTCGGCCTCATCCAAAGAACTTTAACCCCAAATCGCTCCATTAAGCATGCATTGATGCTTCTTTATCAATAACACCATCCTGCCGCGGAGATGGGTTTCACGCTTTGGATCATATACTTTGAAGTCTACATGCATTTGTTGCAAATAACATGGACTATCATCGGCTTCAATAATCTCAACTTCATCACGGGCATTCCAAAGAATCATTTTTGGTGTCTTGTCGAAGGAAGCGCTCCAGCGAATGGATCCAATCCCGACCTAACAAGACATTATAACTAGACCTCGAAGGAATCACAACAAGCGAGTAGATCTTTCTGCGATCCTACTTGCACATCAAGCATTACTATGCCATCTGTTGGTGCAGTTCTTCCTCCGAAGTCAGTAACCACTATATTAGTTGGCAACAAGTCAGACTCATCCTTTCCCAATTTCTTGAACATGGCTCTTGGAATCAAATTCACTGATGCACCACCATCAACCAGTACTCTGTTAGCTGGCTTACCTTCAATCATTTCTCTAATGTGCAATGGTCGAAGGTGGCTTCTCTCCTCATGAGTTGGTTTGTCGAGCCTAGCGAAGTTATCAAATATAGTGACCATGTCTTGCTCAACAAATCGCCAACAAATGGGAAAGTTCTCTAAGTCTTCCTCGTCAGGCACTTCAACTACAAACTCGTAAAGAGCCTCATATTCTGCTGGCAACACCGAAACCAAGTTTACATTCAATTTAGTAAACTCCTCTTGATGCTTGATATCTTCATTCTCCAAATGACTTTGACCTCATGCCTAGTTAAGTCGAATAAACAATCTTCGATCCAGTCCGACAAGGTAGTACCCATTGTCATCACCAACTCGTCCAAATCTTTGTCTAAACTGGTGTCAGGATCAAACTGTTCTTCGTCTTCAAAACCTATTGGGTCATCTGGATCATCTAATGCAGCAATCACCTCTTCCATGGACAAATCTGTTTTGACAATGTTATGTTCCATGGACTCCAAAGGTTCATCTAATAAATCAGAATCATTAGCTATGATTCTTAGTTCCTCCATTGACACATCACTGCCTGTGCCCTCCTCCGGGGCCGGTTGAACACCAACTTCAACGCGTTCCAAAGCTAACCTTTCAACTTCAATTAGACCTATCGGCCAAGGCGTCAACTTTTCCTTAGCCACAGGAATTTCAGCATTCTTGGAACTTTGCTTGAAAGAGGCCTGCTGTGAATGGACTCGCATCTTGGAAGTCTGGCCCTTGTCGTAATTGCTGCCTCTAACATCAACCACTACACTCTTCAACTTTGGACCAGTCTCCTTGGGCAACGGCACTTTATGTATCCCAACCATGAAACAATCTTCATGTTGAGGTCGTTCCAAGTCACTAGCCTTCGTTTTACGCCTCGAGCTTGCCTTATCCTTTGTCGATGGCGCTTTTGGCTTCGACGGTGGGGTCTTCTTCACTTGATCACCCCAGGGTAAGGTATTACGCCATCTTGGTACTCTTCATCCCAAAGCGGTGTTTGTCGAGGGTTACTCTTTGTCGCTCTCACCTGTTTCTCGATTCGGAGACGGTGAGCTTTGGGAGAATTCTCGACCCATTTGTTCTGTAACATTAGTATCGGTTTCCTAGTCCTGTTCACCTTCGACCAAGAGATTCTCCATAATTACTCCCTGTGGATTCCCTTGGAGACTTCGACCAACCATCCACCGATTGCTCGATTAGGCCTATTAACCACAGGCCTTTGCACGGTTTCTTGGGTGCATGTCTCACGTACCTATCCCCATAAAGAGTACGAACTTGTTGGTGGACGTTTGCACCATCAACTTTCTTTGCTCTCTGGGCTGCTTTCTCATCAAAGTACTTGTCATAATGCGGGCATAATTTCAACTGCCCCCTATTGTTTTTCCTTCTCAAAAAAGCTTCAACAGTCTCATGAGGCCTTGGATAGATGTCGAAAGGATCCTCGACATTCACCACATACTTCTAATTGGCGCTAATGTTCACCATGCTACAGCTTCTCACATTTTGACCTTCGACATTGGCAATGCCTTGACCAAATGGATCAATATCCACCTTCATGCTAGGCTTCTGTTTGTCAGCAAACTTGAGCCTACCTTCTTTGAGAGCCTTTTGAATCAAATCCCTGAAATGAAAACATTCATTAGTAGGGTGGCCTAAAGCTCCATGGTACTTGCAATAATTCTGACCATTAGAGTCCTCAGGCCCTTTCACTCTATGATCATCTGATAACTTAAGCTGTTTATCTTTTAAAAGAATATCAAATATTTTATCAGCTTTGGTTATATCAAATGTATAGGTTCTCTTATTCACATAGCTCATCTTTTCCTTCCCCTTGGAAGGTACTAACGCTTCACAAGCATAAGGTGGTCCTTCTTTTAATTCAGCAAGGTTTATTTCTTGCTCTGTCATAGCCTCATCCTCACTGTCTGTTAAATCTTGTTCGACACAATTGACTTTCTCACGCCTAATAAACTTTTTATTGTTCTTCTGATTCTTCTCAGAGCGGAGTTGTTCAACTTGTCGAACCTTCTCCCCTAATTGGGCGAGATCAACTATGTGTTGGTTTACCAATTTCTTTCTAATATGGTAATCCAAACCACTAGCGACCATCTTCACAATTTCCGCTTTGGGAACAGGCGTAAAACACCTGCTCTTCATTTGCTTGAACCTAGAGATGTAATCATCTATAGATTCATTATAGATACGTTTGACGTTGAATAAATCAGTCAGATTAACCCTCAAATCGCCCCTAAAGAATTGATCATGAAACAATCCTTCCAGTTGTGTCCACGAATGGACTGAATTAGCTCTCAACGTCGAGAACCAAGAAAATGTGTTCTTTGTCAAAGAACTTGGAAAGAACCTCGTTTTCAAACCTTCCATAGTGGCCAACTCTCCCATTTCTATCGTGTATCTTGCCACATGCTCGACAGTCGATTCACCACTGTCACCAGAAAATTTGAACAATTTGGGGATTTTCATCCCTCTTGGCACTTCAGCTTGTTGAACCCACTCAGGAAATGCAGATATGAAATATGGTCTGGTGCCTTGACCAATATTAAAACCAAGCCTATTCAGCATTTGCTCGGCGGCTGATTCACGTTTTGTTCTATCGATTTCCCATGATATTGTGCACGAGGTTGGCTAAACCTTGATGCCTTTGGTGGGCCCTGGTCTTGATTCCTTTGTAGAATCTGCACCTGGCCATAGGCCAAGTTATTCAAATTCTGACCAAGGTTCTGGTTTGGCTGAACTACTTCGCTCTGCACCACCATAGGGTTATTCGCATTATGCGGAATGCCCCCCATGCCCTGACCATGAGGTATAACCCCTGGGCCTTGTTGAACATTCTCGTTCACTGGTGCCGCCAATCCCAATGCTTGATTTAGCCTTTCCATTTGTAAAGCCAGTGTATTACATGCTTGATTAGTAGTCTCCATAAGAGGCGAAATCACTGCACCCATCTACTGAGTGAACATGTTCACCATCTCATGGTTACTATCATCCATTTGTTGTCGAATACTCGCCAACGAGTTTTGTGTTAATCCCCCATTATTCTGAGGCATTTGTCTCGGCATGTCCCCCAGTCCTAACCCTTGTTGATTGGTTGTCGTAGTAGTAGCCATTCCTGCCATCCCTTGAGTATTGGAAGAATTTCCGAATGGCATAAACGGCTGGTTAGCATATTGGTTGAACATAGTTGAACCAATAGCAGGGACTGTCGAGTTCTGCAAATAACTATACGGCATCCCAAACGGAGGCTGCGCTACTTGCGGTACAGGCCTAATACTTGAGTTCCTCGCACTTCCAGGCGATGCCTGAATCTCTGGAGCACTTTGAATCACCGGTTCAAGCACTGCAGCGCTTGGAATAACTTCTCCTTGTGTATTGGCCATTGACATTCCAGTACCCGCCCCAGCGGTAGTATTACTCATCCGCAGGATCATAACTACCCCGGCGTTCGTACTGGTGGTCGAAACATTTGTATTGCTCGCCAATGCATTCGCACTAGCAACGCTTGGTGTTGTGGTACTGCTATTCGTACTGCCACTCATGTTTCTATATTGCGTTGCGTTAGAAGCAGTGATCTTTCCACTTCTTAGACGCATAAAACCATCGTTTAAACGAGTTACTCTAAACTCGTCCCACCGGGCGTGCCAATTTGTTTATGGGGAAATTTGATTTATAGTATGATTCTACCAGTTTTGATGATCTTGAATGATCTACCAAATTCATCAAACAAACAAATAAATTTTGATGATCAAACGATTATGAATTCGAACGAGTTACGTGGTAATCTCGTTTTAAAAACAATGGTTTTTTGAAATTAACGGTCAAAGACTCGACACGTTAATTGTTCTTTAACATTCTTGGCTTTTAAGCCATTAATTGTCAAGTCTTATGCCAAATTTGGTTATGATGATTCCAATTAACAACAAGTTGTTGTCGAAATGACAATACAAACTTAAATAAATAAGATTGGCTGTCGAAAGCCAATAACTTGGTTTACAAGCAAGTTAGATCAAAATTTAAAGAAAACCAGAATGCAACTACTGCAATGTCATGGGGCATACATCACTAAAGCCCAACATGCAGTTGAAGTTAACGCAGAAATGTGAGGGAAAACAAGTAATAGACAAAGTTTAAGAAACACTGCTAAAGGACATGAATTTAAGTGAAAACATATAAATGCAGGAATTTAAATAACAGAAGTGTAAAGAACATGAGTTTGAAATAGAAAAACATGTAAATGACTTTAAAAGTAAGAATGCAGAAAATAGCAAATGACAAGGAAATAAAGGATGTAAATTCAAAGCAAGAAAACATAAATTGATTGGAAGATAAATGACATAAACTGGAAGTGCAAAGAATTAAAAATAGATTGAAAATTGATTAAAATGCAGAAAGATAAGGTGTGGATGGCATACGATGATCGTTTTCCGTTAATCTTCTTTAGCCGTCGAGATATTAGGAACTAGATCATGTATCCAACCTTGATTACATCGTACAACCTACTATTTATAGGCAAAAATATGAAAGCGCTTAACATCCAACGACACGTTAATGCGGACATGGGTTGGTAGTTAAGTTTTAAGCTAAAAACTACCTAATCGACAATAGCACTTCCCTGTCGAACTATACATTGATCTTTTCTTAATAATTAAGCATGTTCGACCATGATCATTTTGACATCTTGACGGCGTTATGCCTTAGTCGAGCAGTAGTCTTATTACTTGGTCTTTCAAACTTAGTCAATTTTCATCCCTTGTTCTGGTCTCTTATGCCTTCACTAGTCGAATTTTAACATTCTGTCGATCAACTCAAATTTGAAATTTGGCACCCAACAGCTATCTACAATTCATATCTTTTGAAATTTGTTTGATGTGATTTGTAAATGATAAGCTTAGACATTCTGTTTTGGCACTTGATTTTGTGAATTTTGGTATAATGTAGAGTCCCTGTTGATGGTCACTTGAAGTGTTTTATTGGCAAATCTAACACTATCTGTATGTTTGGTTTACATTTGAAAAGCTGCAAACATATGTTTGAACTTAAACTATCTATAAAGTTCTTTTGGGACAATCATACATTTGCACCCAAACATACTTTTGTTTCATATATGGATTATTTTCACTTGGTATGATCTTGTGATTGGCGTGTGCACCAGAGTTATTTTCAGCCACATGTTATCTTTAATTTTTTTCATCATGCATTAATTAATTATTCAAGAGATTACAATTTTATTACAGCACGACAATTACCAACATTTATACGCTCAATATCTTTGTCCTTATGATTATTGTATGATCACACCCTCTCATCATAAAAGCAAGTTAATATCACCTAATACTCTTCTTATAAATAAAAGAGGAAAGTTGTTAGTTTTCGCCTAATTACTCATTCTCACCCTACTACGCTACAACCATGGAGTTTCAAAAACCATTTCAAAAAGCTTTCGATGTTTTCTTCACCTTTTTTGTCTTTCTATTGGTGTTATTCAAAATAGTAAAGAAATCAAAATCTAAAGACTCACCCACAAATTTACCCCCAGGGCCATCAAAGCTACCCCTTATAGGAAATTTACACCATCTTTTTGGCTCAACACTACCCCATCACACCTTAAGAAACTTGGCCACTAAGTTTGGACCCTTAATGCACCTAAAACTAGGAGAGCTATCCAACATCATAGTTTCTTCACCTGAAATGGCAAAAGAAGTTATGAAAACACATGATATCATATTTTCTAATAGGCCTGAAACTCTTGTTTCAAGAATTGCTTACAATGCCACAGACATTGTTTTCTCTTCATATGGAGGCTATTGGAAGCAACTAAGAAAGATATGCACTGCAGAATTACTAAATGCAAAGCGTGTGCAATCTTTCAGGTTCATAAGAGAAGAGGAGGTATCAGCATTCGTTGCAGCTATATCTTCAAGTGAAGGATCAGTTGTCAATCTAAGTGAGATGATTTTATCACTGACTTACGGAATAACAGCAAGAACAACTATTGGTGAAAAATCCTACCAGCAAGAGTGGATTTCGATTATTAAGGAAGCTTTAAGCCTTGCTGGAGGACTCTGTGCTGCTGATCTCTATCCTTCCATTAGAATATTGCTTCAAAAGTTCAGTTTGGTGACGACTAAATCTAAAAAAGTGTTTAAAATGATTGATAGCATATTGGATGAGATCATTGATGATCACAAAAATAGGAAAAGTAGACACTGTGGAGCATATCATGAAGATTTGGTTGATGTGCTTCTCAATTTTCAACAGCAAAAGGACTTGGAGTATCCCTTGACTGATGACAATATTAAAGCGGTTATCCTGGTTAGTATGTCTGTGTTATTCTTAAAATAAAAGCCTTATATATTGCATATAGTTTAGGACTATAGGCAAGCTATACCAAGCCTATAGATGTGAGTGGTCAAAACTTAGGGTTCGTTTACTTCCTTCCCTTGTTTTCTGTTTTCATTTTCACTGATTTTCACTTAAACTAAGAAATATTAGAGAAAACAAATTCAGTATTTTCAGAAATTTTGAAAATGCAAAAAAAAAAAAAAATCACAAATTTTGCTAGTCTTTCGGCTACTTTCTATTACAATAGTCTTTCATTTTCTTGTTAGTAATATAAAATGAATATAATTTTTTGAAAATAAAAACTGAAGATGTTTTTAGAAAATAAACAGGATAAGATCTGCCACGATATAGTTATAGAAGTTCAGGCTAATTAAGCTACTAAATGAAAACCAATATAATAAGTTTTAACTGATTATATATCTAACTATATTTATTAGAGACCGCAAAATTTTAGTCATTGTAGAGATCGATTTAGAGACCGATTTTCCAAATTGATTGCTAAATCAGTCACTAAATACGAAAATTGGTTGTTAAATTGGCTGCTACACATTAGCAATCGGAGGTTTAATGACTTTTTAAATCGATCTCTAATTCGATCACTAACGACTTTTAAAGAACTTATGTATTGAACAAAATGCATGTCAGTGTCCACATACATATATATCATTCTCATATGTAGTTCCTTTAATCCATTAATTTTGCAGGATGTCCTCTGTGCTGGAACCGAAACATCAACAGCAGTTGTGGAATGGGCAATGGCAGAAATGGTGAAAAACCCAGAGGTGATGGAACAAGCACAAGCTGAGGTGAGAAGGGTATATGATGGCAAGGGGTGTGCGGATGAGACTAACATACACCAATTAAAATACTTAAAATGTGTCATAAAAGAAACCATGAGGCTACACCCACCTGCACCATTGTTACTTCCTAGAGAAAGCAAGGAAAGATGTGAAATCAATGGATATGAGATACCAGCCAAGAGCAGGGTCGTCATCAATGCATGGGCAATTGGAAGAGATCCTAATCATTGGATTGAAGCTGAGAGGTTTAAGCCAGAGAGATTTTTGGATAGCCAAGTAGATTTCAATGGCACAGACTTTGAGTTTATCCCATTTGGTGGTGGAAATAGGATGTGCCCAGGCATTACATTTGCCATAACTGACATTGAGACGGCACTTGCTAAGTTGCTTTACCATTTCAATTGGAGGCTCCCTAGTGGGAAAAAGCATAAAGAACTTGACATGACTGAGTCATACGGGTTAATTGCAAGAAGAAAAAATGGACTATGCTTGACTCCTCTTAGTTATCACCCCTCAACATACTTCCCTAAATTCAGTTTCTTTTGCTAGTACTACAATAATGCCTGGTACTTAATTTACTTTTCCAACAATACTTTTTAGTCTATGTTTGGCTTGATAGAAACGATTAAATGGAGTGAAATGGAACTGATATTATGTTTGTTTTATTGTTTGAATTATTTAAAAGAACAGAAAATGGAACTGAGCCAAAATATAGTATTACATATATTATCTCTCTTTCCCTTTAATTTTGGAGTATCAAATCTAAATGATCGAGGCGTGAATAATGGCTCAATAAAAGATAAACCGAAACAAGTGGTTAAGAAGTCACATCCTGAAAAAGTTTATACTACATTAAGAAAGGTCACCATTAGAGAGACCCTCGAGTACAAAAGAAGGAAGGTCAATACACGACCTTAAGTAAAGAAGGCCTTACATCATCATTAATAACACTCACAAAAGAAACTTCTAGTAAAACATAAACAATACCTATGAGAGATGAGTATCCTGATAGTAGATGATACCTACCTGGGTGCGAGGATATGGTTGTACCTCGGCTCATGAAGACAACATGGGCCCACACAGGTCAATCCTATATAAAGGGAATCGCGTCATCTTTTTTAGGTACCCACTTCGTCGCTTGCAAACAGGCTATACTGAACAGACTTCTTTGTGGACCACACAAAGCGAGGCCCAATCCTACCTCAAGCCTGCTGGAGAAATAAGATAGAACATTGGTGCCATTTGTAGGAACGATAAATTTATTCCATCATCTCTATCAGAACAACAGAAGAACGACGCAATGGTACAAACAAGTTCGCAATATGTTCAGCCGATACAACACAACCACCTAGAGGGCACCCCCGAAGGGTATGTCCAAACCTTCCACGAAGAAACCATTGAAAGCTCCCTAGTGGTGTGGGGACGACCACCGCTGACGGGAACACGTGACTATATAGGAGTGCCACAAGGAAGATCTCGTCATTTTCCAGCAGGCTCAAAGGAAGCAGAATACCCTAAAGATGCTCACCAAACAACAAATGACCCGCTTATTCAAGGAGAAAGGCCTCATCGCCCATGAATGATGGAAGAGGTGGATGAAAGGTTTAGAAGAGTAGGGCAACAACAACTGGGGTTACGGCTATACACCCAGGCAAGAGATGGTCAACAGGTTCATTCCTTGGGGCATGCCAGTTGTGAGTTACGGTCGATCCCCACCACAACTCACTTATGTACTGCCTTTGCTAATAGCCCCACTGGTGGCACCACGACTCTATGAGCCAGCACCACATCTGCTAGTAGGAACACAACGCCATCATGCGCAACGTATCTCATGCTGATTCGCAGCGATGTACCCCCAACTTCAGGCATACATCCCGATGTCGTATTCGGACCCCCTTCTTCCGTACATTCTGCAGCCCTACGTGCTCGAGCCAAGATGTAAGGGGAATTATTATACTCCTTGGGTTAGCGAGCACATCCCAGATTCATTTTCCAGAGTCCATTTCGAGCACATCACAAAGTCCATTCTCAAGCGTCCAAGCGAGATAGAGGCCTAATTTAGGAGTTGAAGACTTGCAACATCATTTGGATGTGATCTACAATGCCCTACTGGTTATAGGATGGGACAAACTGGTGTACCCGTTCATCTAATTTTTCATTACAACCAAAGAACTATCCAAAACTTCCCACACATTGGTATTGGTCAAGCAAAGAAAAGGCGAGCAGCTGCGAGACTTCCTAACGAGGTTCTACCGAGAGGTAGCACCGGTGCCCAGGATGAAAGGGGAACTTAGTTTACACTTTATCGTAGAGTCATTAAAGTATGGAGATTTCAAAAATTCTATGGCAAAAACTCCACCTCAGAGTATGGAAGAGTTTAGGGAGCGCGCTACAAAGTATGTTAATTTAGAAGACACGAGTCACTTATCCTCCCATGAAACACATGACACAACCTTGCGACTTCATACTGGAAAGCCACATTCGACACCACGACAAGATCACCAGCCTAAGATGGAAGTTTTTAGGAGGCCTCCCTAAGGTCGATATGACCAGTAAGCACCCTTAATTGCGCCCCCTAGCAAGGTATACCGAGAAGTGTTACACACCAAATTTTGTATGTGCCAAAGCCTCCGCCAATATGATGAAAAGGTCTAAGGACACTCAATGGTGATGTGAGTTTCATGAGGATCACAAGCATACCACAAATGAGTGAGTCAATTGAAAGACTCCATTGAGCAGTTGATTCGCAATGGCCGCATAGGAAAGTATATTAAGAAACAGAGGGAAGACAAATCATTTCCTTGTAGCAAAACAAGTTCACCCTAAAGCCAGCAAGGCATGAAAAGAAGAGTGCTAAGTCCCACTTAGGGATTCAGCCATAAAGAAATAAAACGCAGAGGACGATCAAGGTCACCTCGGCAAAAAGCCAATCACAACCATCTCGACACCGCGAGCATTCACAACCATCAACTAAGAAATTAGTTGGAACAATAAAGGGTGGATTTTCTGGAGGAGGAGTGGTGTTTACCATTGCACGGAAAAAGCACTTGAGGTCAGTGTACAGAGTTGAAACACGACGACCCATCGAGTGTATCCGGTGTCATCCCCAACCGTTACTTTCTATTACAGTGACTACGGATCAACCACTCCTGGGTATGATGACCCTATGGTGATAACGACAATAATCCGTAATGCATGCAATCGTCAGATGGTGTTTGTGGACCAAGGTAGTTTGGCTGACATCCTTTTCTATGACCCTTATCGAAAAATGGGATTTGAGGAGGAGGACTGTTGCGCTCAAAGCACAGTTAAGGGCCTCGTTCGCAATAGTAATAATAGGATTAAAGTCCCAGATATCGAATCCATGTGATTAAATAATAAGTATTAGACTAGTTGCATTCTTATGTTATTTAAACAATTGAAGTATTGTTTGAAAAGACTTTGTTTTTAGAAAGGCAAAGGACAAGGAAATAAAATAAACAAGTTTGAGATCAAGTTATGGAAACACTAGGGTGTGAGGTTTCACTTATGCCAATTAACACAGCACTTCCCAAATTAATTTATTATTTTCGCTTCCCATTGATGCCAGCCATTTGCTCTAATGCTATTAATACCCATTATGGTCAAACAATAATAACAGTCTTTCCTTTAATCAATCAATCTCACTGTCATGCAAAGCAACAGTTAAAAAAAACATTAAGATCAGCAAACTCGTAACTCAAATACCAACTGAAATTGAGGAAATCGGGTTATGATTGGACCAACACCAAAACCATTTAATCATAGAGTTCCATTAATTAATTATGGTATGATCACCTATTTAATTAATTAACTTGTTAAAGGTTAGTTAAGTCTTATAGGGTTTCAAACACAAGGATCAATTCAACAAAATACGGAAAGCACGAAATCCTAAATTAATAAGGGGAAATATCAAGTAATGACATAAGATTCACCCTAACCCCAGTTAGAGATTTAGTTTCATATCATAGAAATAATGCAAACATAAATCACAAAGGAATCCATAAAATAAAGCATAAAAACTAAACCCAGAGGCAATCCCATCTTGTTAACGACGTCCCAGAGTCACTCCCAAGTCTCCTTTGGTCCCAAAGAATGATTTAGAAAATATCCCAAAATATTTCAAAATGAATAGAATGAAGCTCTCTTTATAAGAAAACAGAAAATAACCCTCAAAACAGTGATTACCATGCTTCTGCACGACCCCATATATTCTGCAGGGACTATACATCACTTCCAAACCAGCGCCTTAGTTCGAGCACGCCCCTACATATTCTGTAGGGCCCCTACATATTCTGTACGGCCATGCTGCATAATTATGCTAGGCCGTGCAGCCTCAAGCTTAGTTGGAATGAGCTTTTCTTTATTCAGGGATTAATTGCCCACTTTTTTTCTTTATTAATTACTCAGTTTCGTATTTATTTTATATATCCACCTCCGTGCAATCTCTCACTACCCACAAAATAGGAAACTAGGTAATTAATAAAGAAAAAAAGTAAAAAATTAATGATCAGCATTGTGTGCAAAGTTGCACATGTTACAAAAATTCATATATAAATGCCCGTAAGACTTCTAGGCAGATCCTAATACTTGCAATGTGTTTGGTTTTGTGTCAGAATCTCCCATGACCATGAAAACTTTTGACGAGTATCTGTAGCTATTGGAAAAATCCCAAAACCATGGTCGTGTGAGATCATCAGTGCAAAATCAAACATACACCAAGAGTGTAACCACTAAAATCTCTGCATAAGACTAGAAAGATAACATGAAGTGGAATGTCACCAGCTACCAGCAAATTTATATCATCATTAAGAACATATCTAGTTTAGTTTCAGCTCTCAACTTCCAAAACCAGAGTTTGACCTCCTTGTGTATTCTGCAACTAGTTGAGCAAGAGATGAAGATTTGTTTTTAAGCAATTTCTCTGGTGAATCATATTCCTCAATAAGCCCTACAGGATCAGTACGAAAAGAAATCATGTTCACATTTATGAGTAAATGAAGAAAAAAGAAGTGACAAATAAAGAAGCATAAAAAAAAAAAAAAGGTTCTTGCCTTCATTGAGAAACAGAACCATGTCACTATCGAGGATTGAAGTTATTCTATGAGCAATGGTAATGACTGTGCATTCAGAGAAATTCTGCTTAACTGTCTGTTGAATAATATTATCTGTAGCTGTATCAACTGATGCAGTAGCTTCATCAAGCACCAAGATCTTGCTTTTCTTAAGTAGAACACGGCCAAGGCAGACCAACTGCCTTTGACCCATACTCCAATTTTCTCCATTCTCAGTAACTGCAGGACACATGATGGATGATGATGCTAAGTAACACATTTTCACTACATTAACTAGCCGAGAGACCTCGTGCTCAGCACAATTGACAAAGAAAACATAGAACCTACAGTGTAGTTAAGTTTTAGTTTTTGGCAAGAAAATTGATGAATGAGCTTTTGTCACGTGTCTTTAGTGTAGTTAAGTTTCTTAAATAGATAATAGATGCATAAAATTTACTTGTAACACATACTATATATATGCTTAAAGTTTTGAGAAGTCATACCTATGGAGTCAAGCTTCCCTTCTTCCTTCCTTACTTCATCTCCAAGTTGGCACATATCTAGAGCCTAAAATATTTCTTAAAATATATTAATTTGAATAACTTGCACTAAAGAGATAAGTTCTTCATATAGTGTCGAGCAAAACAAAATTACCTCCCAAATCTGTTCATCTGTGTACTCTTCCAGCGGGTCCAGGTTGCTTCTTACAGTCCCTTCAAACATTGTTGGATCCTGAGGAATAATGCTTAGTCTTGACCGTAAATTGTGAAGTCCAATGGAAGATATGTTGATGTTATCTATCAATATTTTTCCTGCAACAGGTTCAACAAGTCTGAAAAGTGCTTGCACTAGAGTTGATTTTCCACTTCCTGTTCTTCCCACAATGCCAGTTTTCACTCCAGCAGTAAAAGTGCAAGTAAGTCCGTGTAAAACAAGAGGCAAATGAGGAGCATATTGAACCTGTATTGCACAATGCCTTATTAAGAATAGATACCATCTAAAATACCAGCATAGACTTGCACGCAAATACATATATCGTTTGAAACATTGGTGTATTACTCGATCGTTGTTACACCATTAATAGTTTTTTTTTTTTTTTTTTTTATAAAAGAAGTGATTTTGGTTGATCCAGTTGTTGAATAATAACTATACGTCATATTGATTACTTGTGTCAAATCTCATATAAGTTAAACAATAATCAAATGATTCTTGTTTTCATGTAAACAATAATCAAATGATTCTTATTTTCATTTATTTAAAATGTGCAAATGTCAATCTTAATGTATCTCGAATCTCGATAACATATTACGAAGTTTTGGATTAAATATAGAATTTTATAGATAGGATGTATATGATAGTAACTTTCGATCCAACAGTGGATTTTGAAATACAATTATCTGGTAACTATTGAATGGTGTAGTACCTGTAGATCCTGGATATGAACCTCTCCGAATGATGGCCAAGAATGATCTGGTTGATTGTCCTTTATTACAAGAGGAGCTTCACTTGGGATGGAGGTGTACTGAAGTATTCTTTCTACAGATATAATTTTGTTCTCCAAATTGCAAAGATACCAGATTACATTAACTTGTACAACATTTAGATTAAGCCCATATGTCACAGCCAATCCCGCAATACCTTGACAAAAACAAAGGAATGAAGTTTTATGCCTAATGCCATACGGAGTAATCACAAATACTAAATGTATGTAAGTTGAACTACTCACCAGGAGCAGATATTGAACTTGGAAAGGATATCAAGAAAACCAAACAGAAGGCAAACACGGTAGAGGACAAAATATCCAATCTGAAACTCAGCCATTCCATTGAACTAGAACTGTATAATTTGGGTTGGGAATATTTGTCTATCAATTTCATATTTATGTCATTAAATCTCGACTCTTGGTCAAAACTTCTTATGGTTGTTGATCCAGAAATCGTTTCAGAAAAATGTTGTATAACTGGAGCTTGGCATATGCCAACTAATCGTGCCAATTCCCGTGCCGATGCTGAGTAGTATCGCTGCACATATAGAATCACAATGTTACTAAGCATACATAATTTTGCACAATAATAGCAGACAACTTTGTTCCAAGCAAGCAGCTCGGTTGATGAACTGAGGGACGCTTAGGAGTTGAACCAGGAGGTCTGGGGTTCAAACCCTAGAAACTAACATAACCACTGATTTATTAACATTTTCCGTTCAAAAAATATAGCAGACAGCTTTATATATTTCTCTTTTTCTTCCCTGGAGCTTTTGAGAATCTATTTATACTATATAATTTCTGAAGCGCATAATGTAGCGTTGCCACTTTAGCAATCAGTTGTTCTCCATTTCATCCAAGTTGCTGATGTGTCAATTCCTTTTATTTTCATTTTTTTTCCTTTGATAATTTTTTTATCCATTTTTCAATGTCTTTCGACCTACTAAACTGTAACATTAATTACACATTTACTAACCATTTATCACCACAAAATGGAAGGTTTCTCTACGTTACCCATTCATAACTATCCTCACTCTCTGGTTTTTCCTTTCTATGTCCGTACTTACATTTGATTTTCTATCCTTACCTTCAAGTCCATAGGCTAGTTATCATAAAATTAAATGCACTTAAATATTTGATCATTGAGAGTAACATGCAAATTGAAAAATGAAAAGGAGTGAAAGTTAAAGTTATACACATTTGGTGACATCTATCAGTGATGTCAATTGTTATAGGTTAGATGTTATCCAGAAAACTACCTGGTACCATATGCAAGCTGCCATGACAGGAATCAATACTATAAACACCTGCCATACAGCTTGAGACATCACAGCAACATTTCCCAAGAGCTGAATCAGATTATAGGTAAATCCCCATGCTAAATTTGGAATGCTCATATCTAGTGCACTTTGGTCTGTTGAAGCCTGAAATAAAAAAGTAAAACTAAGACTTTGACAAGGAATCACAATGTAGAGAAAGATAAAAAATAATTATTGAGAAATCAAAATGTTAAAAATAATGTACTAAGCCAAGATCAGGAAAACAAGTTGTCTCTTCAAAACAAACCAGTGAAAAATTATCTACATGTTATGACATACTCTATTAAGAATTCTCCCACTTGGCGTGGCATCAAAGAACGACATTGGTGCTCGAATAAAGCACAAATGCATTTTATTGAAGAGCATGGTGGCTGTCTTGTATCCAGCTATCACAGCAAGAACCGCTCTGGCAAGGGTGCAAAAGGAACTTCCAATTGCCAAAGAAACATAGACAACCATAAGAGTAAGCCTTCCAATATCAGGTTCTGCAGTTGCTGAAATAGGAGTTGCCAAAGCTATCCAATAATTGCTTCCAATCTGGAGAACCACAGTGAGTATCTGTGAAAGAAATATGAAGGGTACAAGAGCTCCTCCATAAGCTGTTGTCATGTATTCCCAGAAGACTTTAAGCCCAACTCTACCCTTTTCCCGTTCTTCTTCCTGAATAAGTTGGCCTTTTGGCTCAACTGTGTCATCTGACTTGACATTTTGATCATCTATGTTTTCCACTTCTTGCTCAAGTTCAAAATCACTTAATTTTTTAAATGTGAGCCTTCCCTCTAAGGACTTCACTGATGACAAAGCTGCTCTATGTGCGCCTACAAGTTTCATAAAATCCGTGCCTGACCTAAGAATGTCATTGTACTTTCCTGATTGAGTTATCCTTCCTTCTTTCATGACCTAAATAAATTGTAAGCAAGAAAAAAGATACTAAGAAAACAGTAAGCTATGATGTTTGAATTCATGAGAATGAAACATATAAATCACTCACCAATATCAGATCAGCATCAGGTAAGAACTCTACTTGATGAGTTATGTATATCACAGTTTTTGTTTTCAAAAGGCCAAGCAAACACTCCTGAAACAGTATCGTAGAAAATGTATCGTTAGATAACAGCCTGCGCTTCCAAATGCATAACAAAACTAGTGTAATTCTATTTAAAGATTGAAGTATATCATCTATCACAGGAACAAGAACAATCCAAATCCTTGATGTTATAACTGTATCCATGTCAAATAATATACTCTTGGAATTTATATAGAGATCAGAAACATTTTTGCTTTATGAAATTTTCTCATCATAGAAGTGATGACTACAATAGGAAAAATACCTAAAATTGACAAAAGCGATTTATCTTTATATTCAACTTGGAGAAATCTAAACACAATCTGTCAGTTAGTTTCTGAGACATTTAAACACGAATATAGTACTCTTTCTAAATTTAGAATGTTTGCAAAGATCAGAAGATTTTATCAGTAATTTGGCATTCTCAAATTACTTTATCATGAAGTAAAAAAAAAAAATAGAATGCACTGAAAACAGTGGAGTTTAGAAAAATAGTACCTTAAAGAGATGGGATCCTGTATGAGCATCAACAGCACTAAAGGGATCGTCGAGCAGATATATATCAGCATCTTGGTAAAGAGCACGAGCTATTTGTACTCTTTGCTTCTGTCCACCACTCAGATTGATTCCCTTCTCTCCAATAATGGTCTGATCACCAAATGGTAGAACCTCTAGGTCTTTCATCAAGGAACATGCTTCTAGCACCCTCTCATACTTTTCCCTGTCCATCTCTCTACCAAATAGTATGTTCTCTTCTATTTTGCCACTCTGTATCCATGGTGATTGAGCAACATAAGCCTTTGTTCCACACACCTTCAGGGTCCCAGATAACTTTGGTACTTCCCCTATTATACAAGAAAGTAAACTAGACTTGCCTGATCCAACAGTACCACAAATAGCAACCCTCATGCCATGAAAAACTCTTAGATTTATGTTTTTCAGTGTTGTATTAGTGGTAGATAAATCCCAAGAGAAATTTCCATCTACTAAATCAATTGCTATATCAGAACTACCCCGTGGAAGCTTCTCCGCTATGTCGGTCTGCAAGTCGTCCAGACGAAGAAACGCTACAATCCTATCTAGGGAAACCTTGGTTTGTGCAATCATTGAAATTGTGTCAGGAAGACCGTAGATGGGCATTTGAAGAATTCTGAATGTTGCAAGAGCAGATAAGATCTTCCCTGATTCGAGCGGGATGCCTATAAGAACACAAGCACCGAAAGTAACCACAGCAACAAACATTGGGGCGTTAAAGAAGAGAAATCTAACAATCGCTGTACCAACAAGAAATTTCTTTAGCCACATCTCCTCTGTCTTCCTAATCTGAAGAATCTTTGATAAGAACTTCATCTCCCAGGCTTGCAGTTTTAGAATCCTCATATTCATTAGAATCTCCGATGTCGCCTTCATTCTTTTATCTTTGAACTCCATTAACTTGCCTTGGAATTTTTCTTGCAATGACGCCACAGGAAGGTTTAGCAACATCACAATTACAGTGGCAGCTAAAGCAGCTAATGAAGCAACCCCTACACTTCTATGAAGAATAAACAAGGCCAAAGAAACTTGCAGAACAGCCACCCATGGATCATGCATGTACCAACAAAATTCACCGATCCTTTCAGCATCGACGGTCATTAAGTTGATGATTTCCCCACTGCTGTTTCCCCCCTTTGATTGACATGAAAGGGTCAAACCTTTAGCATAGATCATTGCCACCAACATTGATTGCATCCTAACCCCAACCTGCTGGAACTTAAACGTCCAGTGCCTCATCGAAAGGCACTCCACAAGCTTCGCAACAACAAATGCCATAGCCAAAATATAGCCTTCTTTTCTAGACTTGTTTTCCCCATTGAGGTGTTGAACAAGGTTATCAATTAGATAGGGTCCAACATAAGAGGCACATGTGTACAATAATGCAAATAAGCCTGACAAAACGATCCCTTGCCAGGTTGAGAAGATTAACACCTTGGCGAGCTTAATAGTAGTCACACTCCTAACACTACCACACTCTGACTCAAGCTTGTTTCTAAAAGTTGGAAAAGCTCCATAGGCACTGTCATTGGTAGCAAGCAGTGGGAGATCCTCATGGTCTAATGTCTTTTTATTGCCTAAAGTAATTAGTGGACTCATCCATGAGAAAGTAAGAATGCTGAAAAATCCAGCATTTGAATAGCTGGTTAAAATTTCATTTCTTCCTCTCTTATTGGGATCAGAATTGCTGCTTAAATTAGAGTCACCATTCAAAAGGGACTCTTCAAGAGGGGCAAGTTTAGTCATATTGTTGACAGAACATCCAACATAACAAAGAAATAAAGGAACCTATATCAGAAACAAGGTATGTGATTGGCAAGTAAACATGCTTTCCATAGATTAAGTGTGTAACAAGGCAACAAATAGACATAAACCAAGCACCAAATTCTCAAGAAACACGGGAAACTGAGTTCCTGTGCAGTGGAGTTTCTAATTGTTGTAACATGCAAATAAACACAAAGGACAGCCCAAGCAACTGTTTTGATAGCCAAATCAAAAATTGTGACAAGCTCCTTTGAACCATGATGTTCATACAAGGAAAAGTAGCTTAGTAAGCACAACACAAGGTTGAACACACAAATAGGTAAGCAACATAGAAGAGTGTGTTTGTAGTACAAGAAACCAGGGTTATGGAATCCAATTCTTTCACTCTTTTCTCTTTGGTTCACATGGATTTTCTCCCATACCCATGACACAACCAGCACACGGAGGAGTAGTGAGAGAAGAGTAACAGCATACCTTAAACAAAAAAAGAAACAACTTGGGGTATATTTTTGTGGGTGATAATTAATGGTTGACTTGTTGACTTTACTCTAAACCGAAAGTTCTGTCAACATAAGGTGGCTAGTAATGAGTGACTGTGAGAGTGAGATAGATAAGAAAGTCATGAAGTTAGAAAATTGATCAATTTTTTGACGGTGGCAGCTTTGGAAGACGCGATGATGTTGCTTTCAATGCAAGATTTTTCTCGCAGAGCTCAAGTGCATCGCATCTTACTCAGATCTTACACTCTAGTTTTTAATGGTTCGTTTGGTGGGAAGGAAAATAACAAGAATAGAAAGAGAGGGGGAGAGAAAACATGGATCACGAAAAGTTTTCTACAGTTTGGTTCCATTTTATGACAAAGGGAAAGGAAGAAAAAAAAGGTGGGCCCCACATCGAAATTGTTTCCTCCCAAATCCAGCGAAAAAGTGACTTGAGGCCAGGGGGAGTGAATTCAAATTAAATTTACAAGAATAACCTTATATTGCTTTACTCACTTTTATTTTTTAAATAAATATTTTCAATAAAAATATTATAAATATTTATAAAATATAATAGATATCTTTTAAAATAGAACAAATATTTTAAATTCATTAAATTTTTTTAAATTTATCATACTCATCGTATTTGTAAATGATTATTTTTAAATTTATCATAGTCATTTTATTTTTAGAAAGTAAATATTTTTAAAATAATGAATATTTGTTAATTTATCTTAGTTCTTACTTAAATAAATATTTTCCTTTTGCATTAGTGATGTATATTTTATATTTTTATTCTCTTTAATTATTTAATTAATATGTAGGGTTATTTTTGTCATTCTACAAAAATACTATTTTCTTTTCTCTTACTTTCTACCCAATCAAACAAAAGAAGAGAAAACATTTACTTTTCTTTTCTTCATCTTTCACTCACAACCAAAAAATAATATCATTTTCTACTCTTTTTCTTTCCTACTACTTTCCTTTCTTTCACTTTTTTTTTCCTTCCATTTTCTTTTACAAACCAAACATAGGGTAAACTTTCAAACATTTTTATATTTATTAACTATTATTTTTATTATTATGTCAAAAAAAAACAATTATTTTTATTATATCTTTTTTCCCCCTATCCTATCTCTCTCTCTAACCGAGTGTAATAACGTGAAAGTGTTCAACAATTTTTATCTTTAATGTAAATTAGTTAGCTTTTAATTTTTATGAAATGTAAATTAGTTAGTTGGTCCGTGCTTCCACGGATATATATATATATATATATATATATATATATATATATATATATATATATATATATATATATATAATTTAAATTCAATATTATTATTGGATGTATTTGTTTTTCTAACATCACAAAATTCCTAAGCTAAGAGGATAGAGTATCCAATAAAAATAGAAGAAGTTTTATTGATTAAGGGAATGAGTGGTTAAGATTAAAGAAAATAAAAGGTTCGATCTTACATCGTTGAACTATAAAGGCAGTGCAGCGAGTAAATCAGGGGGTGTAAATAGTAGGCAGAATGGGAGGAAAAAAAAGAAAGGGAAATAGATAAGGGGGAGAGAAAGGGGGTTTTGTAGAGAAGAAAAAACATAAAATGTTTAATACCATTTTTTTTTGTAAAATTTAAATAAAATTTCATAAAAAGAAAAATAGCTACAAAAAAATTATATAAAATCTGATAAATTTTAACAAAGTCCTACTTATTTAATATGCATGTGTATTTTTTATTTATAAGAAGATTCGTGTCATTTTCTATTCCATTATTTTTAGACTGTGATCCTAGTCTTTATTATAGTCATCACATTAGTACCTTCGGATCCATGTGATAAGTCGGAGTGGGTGATCTAGCAGTTAATGTTTTGTTTGATAAATTTCATCTGCTAACTTATAAGTTTATTTGACCAAAGTAGACATGTCTGGTAAACGAATATATCTAACTAGCTTATAACATTTATTATATGCTTAAAGCAGTATTTGAGCTATAGCTTTATTTTTCTTTCAATTTTACCCTTATTACTTTAATCAAATTCCTCTTTTACCCTTTATTAAATAAAACAAAAATCCTAACCCCTAAAATTCTATCACAAAACATTATCTCGAGTAATTTATTCTTCCATTGTTGAAACCAAATGTCAATCCCACAGTTTACCATCTCCATACTATTTGTCGTGTCTCTTGTTATTTATTGCAAAGCACCTCATGTTTACGGTCACATTCTTTCGTATGTGCTTCACCTTTATCAAAACTTGCTTTGGAAAAAGTATCTTGAACTTTTGTTGTCATTGCATTTTTTTTTGGTCAACTTTGTCATTACATTTATATGAATTATATTAGGCTTTTGAAGATGTTCAGCTGCAAATCCTTATTCTATATGCACATATTCTACTGTACTTTTCAATCAAGTTTTCTTTTTTTCTTTTACTTTTTCAATATATTTTATTAGGTATTTAGGCCAATCCACTAATCCGCAAACCAAATCTGTCTAGCCATATTTAAACTGTGGGCTAAATTGTCATGGCCAAAAAACCTATGTTTAAAAGGGTCTATATCTTATGGGAGTTACTATTGACAAACCCCCCTGGTTTTGCTGATACACTCCCTATGTAGATTCTTTTCATTTTTCCAAAATGCCCTTGCATGGAAGTTAACTTTGGACGTTGTGGACCCTGGTTACGAGGTAATTTGCCTTCCAGACATTAATTTTCAGACATTTTACAATGTCCAGATATTTATATCTAGACCAATAACCTAGTGGTATCCTATATACATCTGGACGTTATCTGAATGTTTATATTTGGACATATTAACTGACATCTAGAAATATACATCTAGACATTATCTGAAATTTAAAAAAAAAAGTCATTACATCAGTATAGTAGTAGATAGACATTTGAGATCGCACCGACGAAATGAACAGATAAGATCGCTCCGATTAAATAAATTATACTATTCACGTGTCAGTGTGTTGGTACATGGGCAATTGAGATCGCACCAACGAAATGAACGAATGAGATCTCACTGATCAAATAAATTATACTGTTCACGCATCAATGCATCAATACATGAAAGACTAAGATTGAATCCACTCTTTGAATAGTTGAGATTACATCGACACTTGTATAAATAAAAATGTTATGAAACACCACGCTTTAAAAACATTCACAAGTCTAAATTCCTCAATGTTTTCACCTAAAACCCTTCCTTCACTCAATCCATATCCTTCCTTACCAACACAAGTTCAACAGTTGTTTGTGTATTACAATGGCTATAAATTACAATAACTGGTCAAGGAACCACGTTTGAATGTCATGTCCCAACATCATTTAGGATAAATGAAGACATCACACGTGATGCTTTGAAGAAGAAAGTTCATGACAAGATTAGAGATGGAGATACTAAGTGGGTGGTTAATATTCATTATCGATACACTATATCATTCAATACGAATATCTGAAGCTTGAAAATGAGAACGACGTAGAAAAGATAGTCTCCGTCTTCACCCAATATGCTAGCCTCGGCTCGATTGAGTTATACGTTGTATTGGCAAGATCTGATGATCGGATCATCGCTAGCTTGGCTAAACCAATATCCATTGACCATATCATCGCCGGCTTGACACAACCAGAGCCATCAACAAGATCCAATGACCAGACTATCATAAGCTTGACTCAACCATGATTTGTGTATACACTGGAATATGAAGATGTTTTGTGGTTATTTTGTTTTCAAATTCACCTTGCTTACTTCTAATTATTATTAAAAGAGCCTTATTTGCATTTATGGTTGCCTTTTAGAATTTTCTACTTATATTTATTTTACTTTTTTCGTTATTTAACACATGTCACTTATGGTTCCAAATTTCAAATTGATTGGAAAAAATTCTAAAGACGTGCGAAAAATACACTGAAAATATATATAGGTTTCTTCAAGCTAGGCTAAAGAACTTATGGAACCCATAAGGGGGATGGAAGTCATGGCTATGGAGAATGACTTCTTCCTCGTAAGATTGATAGAGGTGAATGATATGAGGGTACATCCAGGTATACCACGTTTCTTCCTGCATAAGATGAGTTAAAAAAGGCACCAATTTGGATTAGGGTACTTCCAGGTATACCAATGGAGTTCTATGACAAGATTGTCCGCTGGAAAATAGGAAATATCGTGGGAAAGACACTAGAAACTAATTCAAACACCTTGAGGAAGAAGGACAGAGGTTCGGTGGTGGAGTTTGAAATAGATAGAGCGTGGTTTGGTTGATTTAAATAAGACCTCATCCTTTGCTTTGAGTTCCAAAAAGAAGATTTTCAAGGTGGCATACGACGGTTTGAACTTAATATGCTTTAAATGTGTTAGTAAACATGGCATCCATGAAGGAGAAGAGAGAAAAGTCTAAAAGTGTATTTTGTATTGATGAGTGTAAAATGATACAAATGGTAAAAGTGACTCCAAAGTGCTTACATCAAGCCTTTATATAGGCTAACAAACTAACTACTAATCTACAATTTCCTATATCTCTAACAACCCCCCCGCAAGCTAGAAAGTGTTCAAGGAGAGCAATAACGAAAGGTACGGGAAATGGGAAATGAAAGAAAGTAATTGGTGGCAATCAAAATAACTCAATGCCCCAAGGATCCAGATTTGTTACATTGAACTTGCAGCAAGGATTTGGCGCGGGGGAGTCATCTTCGGGAGCTAATAATGAAAGTATGAGGTCTCTGCATGTAATGCATGGAACTAAAGATACTTTTTCAAATAATGATGAAGGGATGTTAATGATCCACGTGCCACTCCATGTGAGAAGAAAACGAATAAGAATATGGGGTCATCGCCTAATGGCAACCCAAAGCGTGTGAGCCAGATGGGAAACATAAAGCAGATACAAAAGAATGATGCACATGAGTCAGTTTCTCTTAAGATGCAACCCACTGAGTCTGTCTCCTCAGCGAGTAAAGTTAGAAATGCCAATGGACCATCATTGAGGAGCACTAGAAAGAAAGCTAGAGAAGTGGGCTTTGGAGTTAAGGACAGAAATAAGATGAAAGCTAAAGTGGGTAAGGAGTACATCTTACCCTCCCTTCAGGAATTTACTGAAGGTTTTGGATCCATCGAAATTTTGCAAACCTAGCTCAAGGTCGTAAACAAAATGTCATAGGGGTAAAGACTCTGGGCACTAGTAATGGAGAGGGGGGTCTGAAAAATGTGTTTTTGAATTCCATCTAATTTGCATTCAACCAAAAAAAAATTTGTTCAAAAGTCATAGAGAATTTATGTCTTTGAATTATTTTTAGAAACAATTTTTTTTAATTTCAGTGGAGTGTCATCCTGTCCCTTATCACTGCGACATCACCAAATGAGATACATGTTATTACCTTATTCCCATATCTTTTGATGTTTAAGGTTATTGCATATAGATTAAGAAGCATTTAATGGATGTAATACGTTGTTATACTTTGCCTAAAATGTCCTTGTTTATTGTGATAAATTGCATTACAAATTTCTATACTCCTTATTATAGTACTCCCTCCGTCCCATATCTTTGGGAGAAAAATTAATTAGACTTAGAATTTGTAAAATATTGATAGTTTTTTAGAGGGAAAAAAAAGGCTAAAACATCAACAACAAAAATGGGAAGGAGGAAGTGGCTCACACCATTAATAATTTAACAAAACATTAATGAATGCATTGAATTTTATTAACTTAAAATATAAAGGGACCTAATTTGAGTAATTAAAATTATAGGGACCAAAAGGGCCCATCTTACAAACTATAAGAACAAAAAATACTATTAAGCCATGCAGTTATAATGAAAAGGTTCATGTATTTAATTTAAGCTATAATTAGGATGAATAATTAATGGTCAAAATTAAAATAGAAAAATATTTTATCTAAATATTTTTATTTATTATAAAGTCAAATGCCCACAAAATGTATTAAATAAAATAGATAATAATTAAATATAAAATAATCCTAAATTATATTATATCTAAAAGTGAATTTACTTAATTGTCTTACCTTTTACTTTATTATATATTTAATTTAATATTATTTCTATTTTTAAAATATTGTTTAAAATTATTACACATATAATCAAAAATATTAATGCTCTTGTTTATTTTAAAATTATGGTTAAATATGTTTTTTTCCAACGTAAAATGAGCAAGTCTCGGTTTTAGTTCATGCAAAATTTTATCTTTGTTCTTTCTCTCTCTAAAATATGAAATAATTATTTTAGATCCATACTATCACGTGACATGCGTTAACTACTTATCTGTCTAAAAGAAGGTCACGTGACCATCCATGTGCCACCCAATAATGTATATGGTGTCATTAGCATGTGATTCCCTTAATATTTTTTCTTAAATCCTAAAATAAATTCTATTTATTTGCCCTAAAATAAATGTTAGGGACTTAAAACAAAGATATCAAATTTTAGAGAGATAAAAACCAAAGAATTTTGTTTACAGAACGAAAACAAAATTTCAATCATTTTATAGGGACCATCAAATTTTAGAAGAATTAAAACAAAAGAAACATCTTAGAGAAGTTGGAACCAAAATTCGCTCATTAAGAACAAAAGAAAAAAAATATCTAACCCTTAAAATTATTACTTAACTTCTTACTATGGCTTTTATCTCTAAGATTCAATTTATTGTATCTCCACAATTATTTATTTCATTAATCAATTGCGTAAATATAAGGATATAAATAACAATCAATATAATTTTAAATTTTTAAAAAGTAAATAAATAAAAACGAAAATTTTCTTTACAAACCACACTTAAAAAGGGACATTATTATTTCACTTCATATAGAAATACTAGTAATGATTAAATGATAATATCATTCCAAATTTGACATTTGACATTTGCAATTTTATTTAAAATTTTTATCTAAACAATTTTTTCCCACATGTCTCCTTCAACGGAGGCAATGTTATTCGAGGTGCGTCGGGCACTAATTGTGAGAACCTCTCCCAACAGGGAAACGAATATTAGTTCATCACTTTATGAGGGACTAGTCCTTCCACTAGACCGAACTCCGTTAGTAACTTTCATCTAAATATTTTATTTTTGTAAACAAAAATTCCTGCAAAGTGTGTTAGATAAAAAAAATCAAACAATTAAATCATAAAATAGCCCTAAATCACTTTATATCTAAAATTAAATGATTTTCTTAACTGTCTTATATTTTACTTTGTTAGATATTTAATCTAATACAATCTTTATTTTAGAGTGTCATTTAATATTATTACACATATATTGAAAAATTTAATGTTTTTGTTTATATTAAAATTATTTCTTAACTTCTTAATATACCTTTTATCTCTTTAATCAAATATGTTGTATCTCCACAATTTTCTCTCATATTAATTAATTGGATAAATATAAAAATATAAATATCAAAATAATAATCAATATTATTTAAATTTTTAAAATGACAAATAACAAAAAAATTTGTTACAAATCACACTTTAAAAGGGATATCATTACCAACATGGTGTTTGGAGAGTTGGTAATGTGACTCTCCCTCCAGAAATGAACCTGAGTTCGATTTCTAAAGTCGCACATTTGAAAGACAGCTGATCAACTCCGTGTGTAAAAAACCATGAGTCCTACTGTCGATTTGGAGATTAGTCCCTTAGCCTAGTCTTGTGAGAATACTTTGGGGTGCCTATTGGGGAGCTACAAACTCTAATTATGGTGAGTTAGAAAAAAAAGATACCATTATAGTCCAAATTTGACAATCGACGTTTTAGTTAAATTTTGTATCTAATTTATTTATTTTATAAATTCAAAGGCCAGCAAAATCTGTTAGATAAAATAGCTAATAATTAAATGATGAAATAACCATAGTTTATGTTATATATAAAATTAAATGGTTTGTCTTATATTTCACTTAATTAGATATTTAATCTAATACTATTTTAAGTGTCATTTAAGATTATTACAAATATATTGAAAAAATTAATGTTCCCGTTTATATTATAATTATTACTTAATTTCCGAATATGCCTTTTGTCCCTTGAATCCAATTTATTGTATCTCCACAAATCTATCTCTTATTAATTAATTGGTTAAATATAAAGATATAAATAAATAATAATAAATATTATTTTTACTTTCTTAAAATGATATGTAAATAAAAATAATTTTTTTCTTTACAAAGTACACTTGAAAAGGGATATCACTATTTCACTAAAAAAAGAGATATCATTATTAACTTTACTCCACATAGAAAGACTAGTAATGTTTAAATGATAATATTAGAGATGGCAAAGTAGGTCGGCACAAACGGGTCGGCCCGCCAACCTGCCTAAAATGGGGTGGGGTTGGGTTATGACATGTCAGCTCACTAACTTATGTAACCCAATCCGCCTAACCCGTCAACCCGTCGAGCCACAAGCGGGCTCGACCGGGCCAACCCGTCGGGTTAACATATATTATTTATTTATTTTCTTATTTTCTACTTCCCCCATCTCATTTTAGTTATCCTTTTTGGAATATTTCATTATCTCAAATTATTTGTCTCTCTAGAAAATCAAAAAGTATTAATTACTTCTTTTCCAATAGTACCCCTTGTATTTCAACCAATTATATTAATGATTTTTTTTGGTTAAATTATACTTTTGGTCCCTTATGTTTATTTTAGGTTTCAGTTTGGTCTCATATGTATTAAAAGTTTCAAATTGATCCCTTATGTGTAAGAGCTATATCAATGTGATCCCTCTTGTTTTTTTTGTTCCAAAATGGTCTCTGATGCTACAAAAATTATACCAATGTGGTCCTTTTTTTACAAAATATGGAACAAAAAGGGGACCACATTGGTATAATTTTTGTACCATAAGGGACCATTTTGGAACAAAAAAAAACAAAAGGGACCACATTGATATAACTCTTACACATAAGGGACCAATTTGAAACTTTTAATACATAAGAGACCAAACTGAAACCTAAAATAAACATAAGGGACCAAAAGTATAATTTAGCCATTTTTTTCTACTTAACTACTCCACTACTCCAATTAATAAGGGGTATTTTAGTCAAATAGTATCATTTTATCATAAAAATTTGGAAACTCAATCATTTTCTTAAAAGGTATGGATAAACTAATAGGAAAAGTAAAATGAGACGGAGGGAGTAATATTTTTTTTTTTTACATATTTTGTTCGGGTCAGCCTACCATTTTGGCCCTGTTTTAGCCCGAATTTCAGTTTTTATATTTATTTTAATTTTTTTAATTTTTTAACAGGCTAGCCCGCCAACCCGCCACCTCGTGACGGGTCGGGTTGGGTTCAAAGTCTCAACCTACCACCCTTGGCGGGCCAGGATGGGTTAGCCCGTTTTTGAGCGGACTCATGGCGGGTTGAGCCGGGCTGACCCAGTTTGCCATCCCTAATATTAGTGTGCGTTGGTTGAAAATGCTCTACTAATTTTGGATTAGAAATTGTTCAGCACGTCCTTTTTTATATTTATATGTGCAACACATTTCTTACTTCTCAACTTTTGGCGACCTGATGAGATGATTTATATCTCCAATAAGGAGATATCTACTACCTCCAGCTCGGAGATAACTTATACCTCCAATAAAGGAGATGTCTACTACATCTAACTCGGAGATGATTTATACCTCTTAGTGAGATGATTTATACCTCCTTAGGGAGACGATTTATACCATGTTCATACATACACATATTCTCCGCAAAAATCCTCATGTACGACATTGGTGTTTGCATTATGTATTATATCGCTTGTATTCATACATTTTTATGAATAAACTGTCACACATGGGAGAAGATTTATGAATGTTATTGATACTAAGATATGATGCTGCTACAAGACTCGTGTACCCCAAAAAAAAAATGACACTAAAAGGGAAAGTCTAAGGGCATTTTTTGTGAAAATTGCATCATCTAAGACTCTAAATTTACTTACAAAAAGAATGGGATAGAAATTAAGGGAAAAAAAGAGTTTGATGAAAAGAAAGAAATGAACCCATACAAGCAACAAATAGTGACAACACCCAATGAAGAAATGGCCTATACAGGGTTGAGCTTGATTGTTTGCTTTGAAAAGAAATCGCCCGTTTTTTCTCAAGAAAATGCTTAGTTCAACCACTACTATCAATGCAATGACTGCAATTATTTATCTCGCATCCCTTAGCTATATCACCTTGAATGGTGTCATAGCTTAGTCCCCTGAGTAGCACAAGGAGCAGTCCACTTTCGGCTGTATCCTTAGATGAACGGGGAGAAATTTTTGTCATTTGGATTACTTGTGATCATCCTTAAATTCTTGAACCCTAGATGGTTCTACAAACAAGTTCTAGTGCTGAATCGATTACGTTTATCCCGGAGTAATTTTTTTTTTTTGAACCAATCTTGTTTAGGACCAAAGATTTGGGCAAATTCTATGGTTGACCAATTTATTTAATAGGCAGTGCACGTTTTTTTTTCCCAAATCACGTTTTTTTATCCCTTATCACTGAAAGAATATAATTCTCCCCTTTTCATTCCATGATTGACAAATATATATAAATTACCTAGGATACAATCTAGGATACAATCAGGCTATTCTAGGATACAATCTGTCAGTATCAATGACTATTGTAGGATATAATCTGTCAGTATCAATACAAAGAATATTTGGTAGACTATATTAGGAAACTACTTAATATAAAATCAATACAAAATAATTACGATTATTCCATAATCTATTACACCCCCACAGTCGAAACGGGAGGGTCACGTACGCTGAGACTGTTCCGGAAATCTTCAAATAAAATAAGGGGCAACCCCTTGGTTAAAATATCTGCGATCTGATAACGAGAAGGAACATGCCGAACACGAACCTCTCCACGCGCAACTTTTTCTCTAACAAAGTGAATATCCATTTCAATATGCTTCGTGCGCTGGTGTTGAACGGGATTCCCGGAAAGATAAATGGCACTCACATTGTCGCAATAGACCATTCTAGCCTTGCTAACCGGACAATGCGGTTCCAAGAGTAGATTACGAATCTAACAAGACTCTGAAACAACATTAGCCACCCCCTGTACTCGGCCTCTGCACTAGAACGAGATAGAGTAGGCTGACGTTTTGACGACCACGAGATCAGATTGTCACCCAAAAACACGCAATATCCTGACGTAGATCGTCTAGTATCAGGACATCCTCCCCAATCAGCATCAGTATAGGAGACAAGGTCTGCAACTGAGGAGGGATAAAGATGTAAACCAAGATGAAGAGTGCCCTGAACATAGCATATTACACGCTTTAGAGCGTTCATATGCTCATCCCGAGGGTCATGCATATGCAAGCAAATCTGTTGAATAGCATAGGAGATGTATGGCCTCGTAAATGTGAGATAATGTAGAGCACCTGCAAGACTGCGATACTTTGTCGGATCCTCATACGGATTACCTGTTTTAGCACTGACCTTCGGTTTAATATCAACTGGAGTAGGGGTTGGTTTGCAGGAAGCCATACCAGCACGGTCGATTATTTCCTCGGCATATTTCCGTTGTGACAGAAACAATCTTCCCTTGTGTCGAGTCACACTGATGCCCAAAAAATAATTCAAAGAACCCAATTCCTTCATAGCAAACTCAGAGCTAAGACTAGCCATTAAAGATTTGCGAAGAGCATCAGTAGAAGCAGTCAAGATAATATCATCAACATATAATAATAGGTAGGCCATATCAGACCCATTTCGATAAATGAACAGAGAATTATCTGATTTGTTGTAAATGAAACCAATGACAGAAACAAAATCAGCAAACCTCTTGTACCACGCACGAGGAGCCTGCTTAAGCCCATACAAAGACTTTCTCAGTAAACAGACATAATATGGATGCACAGAATCCCTGAAACCCATAGGTTAATGCATATAAACTGTCTCCTTTAACTCACCATGCAGAAAAGCATTTTTTACATCCAACTGATGAATTTGCCAATTTTTTGACAAAGCAAGACTGAGTACTGTCGGATAGTTGTCGGTTCACCGCACTGAAAGTTTCTCCACAATCAATGCCAACCTATTGAGTTTTGCCATCACCTACAAGACGGGCTTTATACCTCTCAAAAGAACCATCAGACTTTTGTTTATGAGTAAAAATCCACATTGGCCAAATAACATTAACATCAGGTGGACGGGGCACTAAATCCCACGTCTTATTTTTAATAAGAGCATTAAATTCATCATCCATAGCCAATTTCCAATTCGGGTCGCGATGGGCAGTAAGGGGGTTACGAGGAAGTGGTGATTTCGTAACCATGGTATTATGAGCCTGGTAGGATGTGTATTTCAGATTGGGCTTATAGATACCATGTTGGCGCGGGTCACAGGAGCTTAAAGAGGAGGAGGCCGGGGCTGAATTTGTGTGGGCTGTTGCACCTGTCCATCATGTGGGCTAGCCGGTGTGGGCTGATTTGGTGAAGGCTGGGTCATGGGAAGAGGCGTGGGAGTAGTTGGCTGGGCTCTTTCAGCTGGCTGGGCCGTGGGAGGTGAGAGGGAGGTAGGCTGGGTCGTGGGTGTTTGGGATGATGGATGTTAAAGATGGTGGATCGTGTAAGGAGAAAATCCACTATCCAAAAATTCATAATCATTGGGTTTTGGTTCATGCACCCTAGCAAAGGGAAATTTGCTCTCATCAAAATAAATATGCCGACAAGTGATAATTTTATTACTTGACAAATCAAAACACTTATAACAACGATGATTAGAAGGATACCCCAAAAAGACACAAGGAGTAGAACGGGCTTGGAGTTTGTTTATGGTAGTAGACGAAAAAAGCGGATAACACAAATACCCGAAGACTCTAATGTGAGAATATGAGGGATCTTTTTGGTAAAGCATTCTGAGTGGTGACTTGTTAGCTAATAACTTACTCGGAAGTATATTATGTAGGTATGTTTCCATTTGCAATGCATGATGCCAAAATGAAGGTGGTACAGAAGCAGGAAGAAGAAGAGTTCTCATGATATTATTAATTGATCTTATTTTCCGTTCGGCTTTCTCATTTTGTGACGAAGTATGTGGACATGAAAAATAGAACGCAATGTCATTCGACTCACAATATTGCCAAAAAAGGTTACTATCAAACTCCCTCCCATTATCACATTGTACGTTTTTAATGTCACGTTCAAACTAAGTACGAATATGAGCTTTTAGTGTTGTGAAAATGGAAAAAACTTGGGATTTTTTAGCAATGGGAAAAGTCCACAAAAATTTAGAATAATCATCCAAAAACAGGATATAATATTGATGTCCCAAAGAACTCAATACGGGAGATGTCCAAAGATCACTATGAATAATATCAAAAGGCATAAATGTCATAGACGTGGATGCAACAAAAAGCAACTTAATATGTTTTTCGAGTACACAAGATTGACAAACATTAGACCTAGAGGTACTAGTACAATCAATCATTTTATTATGCCGAAGCGAATCTAGGACCAAAGTTCCTGGGTGACCCAAACGATCATGCCAAAGAGTCGACGCTAAATAAGTAGAATGAGGAAAACTTTGAGTTTGACTGGTGGAGGTGATGGGGTAAAGCTCACTCGTGCTATCACATCTCATTAGCCACGTCCCCGTTTGTAAATCATTCACAGAAAATCCAAACGGATCAAAAACCACACACACATTATTATCCATAGTAAACTTCCTTACCGACACTAAATTTTTAATGAGTTTAGGTGCATGAAGGACATTTTTTAAGGATAATGGTGGGTTCGGGGGAGGCAAGGATGTATGACCACAACCACGAATTGGAATTGATTGACCGCTACTAACAGTAATTCCATTATTTTTGCTCACATTAAAATAAGACGAGAGATTACCTTGTGTTGACGTCATGTGAGACGTCGCCCCGGTGTCCATGTACCAATTCGGATTAGGTTGAGAAAGGGACATCATGTGCATGACTGATTCGATGTCCATGGGAGTCCACTGTGGAGCTGTCGCTTAGGCCTGTTGCTGCTGCTGTGGTCTTGGACCCAATACTCCAGGCTGTCTTGGCCCAGGTTGAGTTGGGTAAGGGCAAGGAGGCATGGCCCAAGGAGCTTGCATTAACGCCCACCAAGGAGGCTGAGTCCACTGCTGCTGCATCGGCTGTCCACCACCGCCGGCCGGACCACCCCCACGGTAGCCACCGCGTCCACCACCAGCCTGGCCGCCGCCACCAAACTGTCCTCCTCTACCACCGCTATTTTTGTTGCGGTTTTTGTTGTTGTTGCGGTTTTTGTTGGACTTCGCACCACCATCGTGACCATATGAAAGATTGTTGGGAGGAGGTGTTTGGGAAGAGGAGCCATCATCTTTAGCAACAAGGACGGTGGACCCAGAGTCTTGTTTTGCTCGCTCCATAATGGTGGTCTCCTCCAAAGCGAGTTTCGATCGAGCTGTAGCAAAACTAGGTAGGGTCTTCTTGTTTTGCATCACAGTGACAAAATTAGAGTATTGTTCTGTCAAACCTTGAAGCATTTTCAAAACCATATAGTGATCATTGACGGGAGCCCCGACATTGGCTAGTTGATCGGCAAGACTTTTGAGACGATTGCAATATGCATTTGTCGTCGCAAAATCAGCAAGACTTGTGTTGGTGAATTCCTTATTAAGATACATAGCTCTTGAATTCTTATTGTCATGAAAGAGATCAGCAACACTTTGCCATGCATGTTCAGCCGTGTCATCGTCAATGAGAATGGAGGTGAGGATGTCAGTCGAGATCGTGGCATAAATCCACTGCAAGAGCATCGCATCAAGCCTCTTCCAGAGAGGGAAATGGTCGGCTTTGGCCTTGTCAGCCACCGCCTTCTCCTATGCATCCGTAGGTGGGAGGATATGCGGAAGCACGTCATGAACCCTTGGGGATAAGAGTTTTCACATTGTTGACAGACAAGGCAGGATGAAATTTGGGAGTTTCAGACATGGTTGACGGCAAAGGAAACAGAGAGAAGGAAGAAGGAGAATGACGGGATAGGTAGTCGACTAGGGTTGCGAAAGCGAGACAGAAAAGAAACCTTAGTCTCGTGATACCATGAAAGAATATAATTCCCCCCTTTTCATTCCATGATTGACAAATATATACAAATTACCTAGGATACAATCAGGCTATTCTAGGATACAATCTATCAGTATCAATGACTATTCTAGGATACAATCTGTCAGTATCAATACAAAGAATATTTGGTAGACTATATTAGGAAACTACTTAATACAAAATCAATACAAAATAATTACAATTATTCCATAATCTATTAATCACAATATTTTTAACAAGTACCTTTCCAGTATGTGCCGTTACTTTCCATTTGCTAGGATTTTCTCTCCAAGATGCTAGAGCCCATCCCCTCCCTCAATGGAGGTCCTTCTCCCTATCTAGTGGGGTTCACCATCCTAAAGGGGTCCTTGTTCCTTTCCCCTTGTCACCATCGCAAGGTAGTCCCTCTTAATACTGCTCACCTCTTTTGGGTGCCTAGAGCCTCAACCACCACTAAACCCAAGTCCACCACATCTCATCAGGAATCACAATGATTTATCAAACATAATCATCCTGAAGTAGGTTCTTTACATGATGTCAATGGGTTTGATCCTAAACATACAACTCTAACTCTATCTATCCATTCCTTAAGGTTCTATCCTCAAATCGAAGTCCTCTAATTGATTCCTCAATTATCTGGGTCATTCCTATCATCAAAGAGCTGAGAATTGATTCTCCGAGGGCTGAGAATCAACTCACAAGGAGTTGGTCACATGGGAATCTATTCTCCGAGGCTGAGAATTGATTCTCAAAGTGCCCGTCACTTTGGGAATCCATTCCCAAAAGCTTGTAATTGAATCTCAATCTCAAAAGAGCATTTTTCTGCAGAATCAGCATTCCACGGTGCTGTTACGAGTTCTAAGGCACTTAGATGCTTTCCTACTTTGGTTCTATGATATTTTCCATCATTTTAAGGTTCTTTATGATCCACCATTCAATTTCTAAGTTTCATACATATAAACCATCGATTGAACCTCAATTCACAACCTCAAACCCTCTTAATCAAAGTCATCTTCATAAGTACTCATTAATTCAAAACATGTAGAATTCACTTCCTATTTTTCTCTAAAACTTCAAGTGACTCACATATACATATTAAAGCCTAATTCTTTGACCACAACATATATAATCTTCCCCTCTAATTCAACTCTCAAAGGGTTCAACACAATCAAACTCTTGAACTCACCACAATGGCTCATCTCATGACATCAAAAAAATCCAACATAGCAGTTCATTAGAATCATCAACAATTCATCATGTAGATAGTCCCATGATTAAATTATCATATACACCATAGGGCATATCAAACCTTAACAAATACACATTAATGGCATTATCATCCATAAAGCATAAGAAAATCATATAACATATAGTAGGCATAATGACACAAATAGGATCATAATCACATATATTTAGGGTATAGGGCCAACTCCCTTCATCTAATCCACTCCCTTACCCACAATTATGACAATCTCACCCCCTTTACTTGGAGATGGGTGCGATTCACACAAGTGAGAAGAAGAAATCAATGATAACAATGTCCTTCGATGATTTGAGCACTTCCAATCACAACCCAAACCAAAAAGTCGAAAATCCAAATGAAGGAATTTAAACTATTTTTATATAAGTTATAAATTATTTTCATAAGGTATCTTGGGGTGCTTATCGAAATAAGCTGAAAACAGCTTAATAACATGTTATAAGCTATTTTCATAAGCTCAACCAAACAAGTGCTTATGCTAGTAAATAAACCAAAATAAGTTATTCATAAGTCAAGTCAAATATAGCCTGGGAATATAATTATTATTATTATTTTGGTTAAATAATTCAGTAGTCCCTATTCTTTATTAAAATGTTAATTAAGTCCTTATAATATTTTCAGCCACATGTTATGTTTAATTTTTTCATCATGCATTAATTAATTATTTGAGAGATGACAATTTTATTACTGCACGACCACACTAGTACGAAATATACCTAAAAATAGACTTATAACGCCGGTTTTGAAGACAACCGGTGTAACATATAACGCAGTGGTATTTTTGAAATTAACGCGCAACTTTTAATGCCGGTTTTTTAAAAAACCGGCGTTATAAGTGAAAAGGCAAATCTGGCCAAAAGATATGGCGCCGGTTTTTACAAAAATTGCGATTAAATGTTGTACCTATGACGCCAATTTTTTCATAAAACCGCAGTTAAAAGATATGGCACCGGTTTTTTTAAAAAACCGGAGTTAGATCATAATCAGGCCAAAAGATATGGCTCCGGTTTTTTCAACAACCGCGGCCGGTCGTATCTTAAAAAATTAAAACCTAATACTTTCCCATACCCTCTGTCTCGTTCATTACTCGCGCCGTTCCTTCCTTCTTCGTTTCTGAAACTTAACACCAACCCTTCGTTTTTGCGCTGCGAACTGCCCTCTCCTCGCGGTGACATTTTTCCTCGCGACAAGCCAAGAGTGAACTGTGGCGTCCACTCTCCTCGCGGACTCTTTTCTGATATTTGCGCTACGAACTGTCCTCTCCTCGCAGTGACATTTTTCCTCACCACCACGTCGTCCCTCTCTCCCTCGTGCCGTCCCTCACCACCTCGACCACATTTCAGTACGACGCCTTCTCTCTATACTCTATAGTTTTGGTGGCTTTCAATGGTTAGACATTATACTCACTGGGTTTCTGGAAATCAAGTTCCATGAAAGGTTTTGGTGTTACTTTCCCTTTTGGAAATCGTCGATATATGCCGCCCTCTGCGTTCCCTTTGGGATCAACCAATGGATCGATGCTTCCGTAATTTTCCTGCCTCGCCGATCCTGGTGTGTTTCAACAATCTTTTTTTACACTCTGTTTGGTTACCGAGAAAGCAAGGGATGTAGTTGATTTAGTACTGAATTTTTGTTTTTTTTAACTTAATTTTTTTTGTTTAATGTGTGTTTTGTTTAATTGTCCATGCTGAATGGTGAATGATGTGCACGACTACACTGAATTTCATTTTTCTGAAAATTTTCTGGAGTAATATATTTTCGGAACCTGAATTTCAGGTCGGAGGTCTTCGTTGTGCTTGAAGTTGGCTTTGCTGGTGACCCATCTGGTTTATGTCAGTGTTCTCTTCTTATTTGATGAAGATTTGATAGAAAAGACTAAGAAGGAACCGCGGTAGGTATTCCCTTCCCTGACTGTGTGTTCTGTTCATTTTTTTTGACATAACTGAAGCGGCAGTTTCTGGATGTTGCTAATTTGGTTGCATTTAAGTAAATTTAGTATAATCTACAAGTACTTTAGGACTAGCAAGCATTTGGAAGAGTTTATTTGAGATTATCTTATAATATTAACAATGCATGTATTACTGCCTTGTGGTTCTCGTGTTCCACACATTGTGTGCTATACATTTTGGTTTTATATATTTGAACGTTTTTATTCCATCACCTTGATGCTATAAGTTGATGGGATCAAGAAACCATGCATGTATTTTATTCAATGAAGACTCAATGATTCTATCTAGGCCATAAAATCTTCAGAATCAAAGTTATGATATTTAGGAGGTTTTGGGAGACAAATTATTCCCAGCTTAACCCATTTTTATACCTATTTTAAAGTTATGATTCTTGAGGAAAATTAGTATCCTGAACTGTCATGGTTTAGGCTTCTACTAAAATGCATTTGTTATACACAAGGGTGGAAACTATTTATGATTGGCATCATGTGAAATTTCTGTAAAAAATTGGGTGTGTTAAACTAGTTATTGAGTTACTAGTTACTACCAAGTAATGCATGAGACTCGTGCACACGCATACACACATAGAACACAAACATTATTTACTGTTTCTAAATTTCACACATGTCTATTTCTGGGGGATTTCAATGATGTTCAAAGGACACCTAAATTGCCATCTAAAGTGCCTCGGGAAGTTAAAGAATTGATAAGCCATGTTTTACTGAAATAAATAGATTTTGAGGTTCAACTTCTTGTCTAGCTATATTCGTATGTAACTAACTTGTACTAGTCATTGCCATGATGAATACAGGATGATAATAAAAGCAAGCAGGGTCTTGCAGAAATTTATGAGGTATGTGTTTCTTGACTCTGTATTGCAACATTGGAAACCATATTTAACCTCCAGTTTTTCTTCTTTCCCTTTACTAGTGATCAATGTCACCTTTTGTGATGCGATGTTTGTGGTGGTTTATATATTTTATCTGGTAGTGGAGTTTTATGAATTCTGTATTGTAGTAATGTTTGTGAATTCTGTATGGCAGTGAATTCTGATGTTGTTTGTATCTTGGTAACGAAAATTTTTAAAAAAATGTATAAAAAACAAAAATATCTATGGCGCCGATTTTTAATAAAAATCGCGGTTAAAAGTCACCAATGGCGCCGGTTTTCACAAAACCGCGATTAAAAGTCACCTATGGCGCCAGTTTTAATAAAACCGCGGTTAAAACATTTATTCATTTTTCCAAAATTTTTTGTCCTTTTTATGGCGCCGGTTTTAAACAAAACCGTGATTAAAGGTAACATATGGCGCCGATTTTCCATAAAACCGCGGTTAAAAGTCACATATGGCGCCGGTTTTCCATAAAAACTGTGGTTAAAACTTTTTTCGTTTTTTTCAAATTTTTTAATCCTTTTACGTCAGGATTTAACGCCGATTTTGTTAAAAACCGCGATTAAAACTGACTTTTGACCGCAGTTTAAAAACTGGCGTTAAATGTTCACACTTACAACGTCGGAAGAAAAGATGCCGGATTCAAAACTGACGTTAAAAGTCCAAAAAAACCGTGATTAAAGGTGTTTTTTGCACTAGTGCCAATATCTTTGTCCTTACGATTATTGTATGATCATGCCCTCTCATCTTAAAAGCATGTTAATATCACCAAATACTCTTCTTATAAATAAGAGAGGAAAGTTGTTAGTTTTCACCTAATTACTCATCCTTGCCCTACTAGGCTACCACCGTGGAGTTTCAAAAACCATCTCAAAAAGCTTTACATTTTTTCTTCACCTTTTTTGTCTTTCTCTTGGCGTTATTCAAAATACTAATAAAGAGATCAAAATCTAAAAACTCACCCACCAATTTACCCCCAGGTCCATCAAAGCTACCCCTTATAGGAAATTTACACCATCTTTTTGGCTCAACACTACCCCATCTCACCTAGAAACTCGGCCACCAAGTTTGGACCCTCAATGCACCTAAAATTAGGAGAGGTATCCAACATCATAGTTTCTTCACCAGAAATGGCAAAAGAAGTTATGAAAACAAATGATATCATCTTTTCTAATAGGCCTCAAACTCTTTTTAAGGAATGCCAACACGCGACCTTTAGTAAGGAAGACCTTACATCATTATTAATAACACTAACAGAGGAAACTTCTAGTAAAATGTAAATAGTACCGGTGAGAGATGAGTATCCTAGCAGTAGAGGATCCCTAAAGGGAATCGCATCTGAAGTGGCACAGAGTCACAAGAAGGGGGTTGAATTATGACCTTTCAAATTTTCCAATCTGAAAACTTAGAAAACACCCTCTCAAGTTGATGCTTGGAGATAAGACAATTAGCTTAAAATAGTTTAATGATCAGCCTCTCAGATGAGTGCGTTCCATATAGTCATCCTCTAGAATATAGTTTGTTCCATTTAACCATCCTCTAGAGTAGACTATGTTTCATACAAAAGGATTTTATGCAATGCTTGAAACTATTTTAGAACACTTATGTCATTAAACTTTTAGTCAAAGAGGGTTTATTAAGCTTTGTTCAATACAAAATAGATTATCAAAAGATGTTTGTATGTCAATGATGTTTGATAATCAATGAATATTAAAACCATGAATTTGTATGCAGGTAGAGGATAAACACAATATGGACACAAGCTTCAGAGGATGGTGCAGATGCTTAACAACAGAATATAAGTTATGCAGGAATGTAAGAATATGATTCTATTTTAAACTTAAGTCGGTTTGAGACGATGATGCAATTAAGTGAATGATGCAGCGAGCAAGATTGAGAGGAAAGATAAGTGAGGAGAATACTGCATAATGCATTTTTATATTGGTTGCATTTTTATATTGGTTCACCTAACATTCAAGGGCTACATCCACTCCTCACCGTGAGCGAGATTTTTCCACTATTCAACACATAGTACAAGTGGAGTGTTCATTCACGCAGCCTTTTCAAGCTGCCTCTAAGTATTCTTTCACACTGCCTCTTCAGGGTACCTTCTAGTATTCGTTTGCTTAGCCTCTACAGGCTTTCTCCTACAGCTTCTAAGTTTGGTAGATATACATGGTAAAGAATGATACAAGGGGATTTATGATCTAATATAGCTTGGTTACACTTAGACAAGTGGATATGAAATAAGAAAACAAGTAGACACACACTCTTGGATATCCCGTGGTGTTTGGCGCAAATGATCAAGAGTAGAAGGAGAATAAGTGAGAGCAAAGGTTAATCATGGTAAGGCTTCTGTTTAACTCTCTTCCTTCTTTCTTCTTTGAGTGTTTCAGCTTCTAGTCACTCAGGGAATGGACGAACTTCGAAGAAATAAGCTAAAAACTTATTGTAGTGACCATCCTCTAGATCTGCAGGGTGAGAGGATAGTTCGGAGCTGGAGGAATGAGGGGAAAATATGATGATTCTATCATGGTGGAGTGGAGACCCTCGAGCTCAAGATTTTTAGTTGCATTTAATGTATATATAGAGGTCTAATGATGGCATAGCCTTTGGAATAGTGTTTGACACGTTTCCCACTTGATAAGACAACAAAAAGTAAAAAAACAACTTGTTTTTTGTACTTTTCTACATAGCTGTCATATCAGTTCTGCGACCCTTCTCTAGATATGACTCTCTCCATCAAACCATCCTAATCCTCTGACACTGTCAACATCCTCTGACTTTCCTCATCCTCTAGGACTATTCTCATCCTCTGACCTTCCTCAAACTCTAAGACTGTCCTCATCCTCTGATGGACCATTATTTCCAATCATCCTCTTGAGTCATCTTTATCCACTAATGTTCTAGTGTGTAAATTAACCAAAAACATCCTCAATTTTGAGTTGTGCCCTTCGGTTAATCAATGATGGCTAAGTACACTACTTGCAATGGTGTGATAACAAGGAAAATACTTTGTTTCATGTTCTACAAGTGCAAGGTGCTTTCTGCAGATGCAACTATACTTTTTATCCTTGTCAATGGTCATCATTGCAAAATCCTCTTGTTTTGGCTCTGTAATGGTATGACAACATAGTAAACCATGTGTTGTACTATTCTAGGGATTGTATAGTTCTACTAGTGTAACATATTTGGTTGTACTCAACTAGCATTCTTATGAATCCTTTGATGATCATATTTTGCTCAACCCCTTGTTCTGTTCTACTCATCCTCTGGTTCTGATCATGCTCATCCTCTTCTTTGTTTTGTTCAATCTCTTGTTCTGGTCCTATTTTTTCATGCTCTTTTCAGTAGGTCTTCCTCTTCTGATCATCCTCTACTACTGGTCTTCATTTTTGCAATGCCTTGAGAATCAATCTTGCCATGGCTTTGAGTGGCTAAGGACAATGCTTCTATATGATGAACCAAGCCTACTCATATAGAGTAGTCTAAATATTTTTCAAGGTTTGGTCTTGGAGTTCCTTACATAGTAGCATGTATTTGTGTCCTTGAGCCATCTTACATTAGCACTCTTAGTTACTCTTTATGATTCCCTCAAAGTTGCCCTCGTAAGTGTTAACACACCAATTTGTCCACTTTTATAGGGCATTTTTAGTATCTAAATACATCATTTTGCACTGTTTAAAGCACAATGGTACTTATTTATGTTCTATTTTGCAGAATTATTACAAAGACACTACACGGGAAAAAAGATGCAAAAAAGGACAAAAAACTGGCAAGTTTTTGAAGAGTTTTAGCACTACTGGACAAGCGTTATGGCCTGACTTCCCTTCAGTACGGCCGTACCTAGATCAGAATTATAGTAGGGGCGTACTCCCTGGCGTCGATGAAAAAGTCCAGTACGACCATGACAAAGGCAATACGGCCGTACACAAATGATGTCAGGGATGCAACACACATGGGTACGAGCTAACGTCACAAGAAAATGTCGGTACGGCCGTATATATATGCGGTACAGCCCTACCCCGTCTCAGATTATACAGATTTGAAAGCCAGATGACCTAGTTTGCAACCAACGCTATAAATAGGGGCTCTTAACCTTTTCTAAAGACCTTTTGACAAATTCCCAAGTCAAGAGCCCCCCTTTTGAAAGTTCATACCAGTCCCTTGCCTTTCTAATTGATTTCTGTCTCCTTCGAGCTCGGTGCCAATCCCAAATTACTACCGGAGCTCGTGAGGACACGAAGAACGTGCTTAAGGACCGTCATCATACCGAAAGGGTGTCTCGGTTTAGATTTATTCTATTGTTTATGGATTACTGTGGTTTTATTATTAAGTTTATGTTATTATCATTGATAATGAGTAGCTAAACCTGTTACTAGGGATGATGTGGGATCCTTTACAATACTTTTGATGATTTATCTGTTTAGTTATATGAGTTTCTATTGAATGTTTGATTGTTTTATGCCTAGCGTGCTTAATCCTATAAGGCTTGATCAACCTTTAATTAGTTGGCTTAATTGTGGTAACATGATCATAATTAGTTAACGGAACTCTAGGAATAAAAGAACTCACTTTATATGTCGGATAGGTTATCACCTGTTTCTAATCAGTTATTAGATTAACAAACCCATTTGTGCTTAATGCTCTTTCCTTTAATTACCTTCTAGGACCAAACGGAGTAATTAATTATGAGGAAAGTTATTACAAGCTAGGTAGTTCTTAGTAATTTAGAGTGGGTGATTAGCTCTCTTTCATAATAGATAACTCATAGTAATTATTTAGTGAACTCAAGAGTAGAGTATTGGTGAACCCGGTTCCCCTAGACTTCTCATAACATAGTTAAATCCGCTCTTGCATTTAGTTTGATTTCTTGCTTTGACTACATGACAACTTTTACTACTTTCTCATTACAACTCTTGCTAGCCTAATAGAATTGAATCATTTAAGTCATTGGTACTCGCTCATTCCCAGTGGGTTTGACATTCAGAGTCCTAATTATACTACGCTATTATTACTAGTTACGATCAGGTGCACTTGCCTGAGCCGCAATAAGTTTTTGGCGCCGTTGCCGGAGAGTATTTTGCGATATTAATTGAATTAAGATTTTATTTTCATTAGGCATTATTTTATTTAGTTATTTATTTTTCTGTTTAGTTCTGAGACATTCTAAATTGGTTTCCTTTGGTATATGCTGACAAGGTCTTAACATCCTGAATTAATCTTTGATCCTGAAATTGAAAGAACACTCAGATTGTTGAGAAGACAGCAACTAGCAATGGATAATGAACTAACGTTGAACGAATACTTCACATCAACTACGGATGTGGCGGACAGCGTCAACTATTCGGCAATTTGAGGCTACTAATTTTGAATTAATGCCAGCACTAATCTCTATGGTATTTGTAGTGTAATTCTCTGGCTTATCTTTTGAAGACCCAAATTCTCATCTTAAGAGGTTTTAGAAAGTTGCTAATACTGTCAAGTGTCAAGGTGTGACACCGGAGGCCATCAAGTTAAGATTGTTTTCTTTCTCACTATAAGGGTAAGCACAATTATGGTTGGATTCACTTCCACCAAATTCTATTACCACTTGGGAGGACCTGAAAACAAAGTTTTTAAATAAGTATTTTCCTCCCGCAAAATCTGCAAAGCTAAGAGCTAACATATCTGGGTTCGCTTAAAATGAAGGAGAACCAATGCATGAGACATAGAAACGATTCCAAGATTTAATTAGAAGCTACCCTCATCATGGTTTCACCAAGTGGCAGCTAGTTCAGATTTTATACAATGATTTTACCATGTAAACAAGAGGAGATGTTGATGATGCTTGTGGAGGATATTTTGGAAAGAAGACACCCACTGAGGACTATGAAATAATGACTAAGATGGCTCAGAACAATGCTCAGTGGTCAGGAAGTGATAGGCAAACCGAAAGAAAGAATCATCAAGCAGGAATTTATAAAGTGGAAGTCAACACAGCTCATGAAGCAAAATTGGAGGCAATGACTAAAAAAATAGACTTTAATGGCAGCGCAAACCCAGTCTAATGCTAATAATGATTGGGGATGCTTGGCAATTGAAGGCCAATTAGAAGAACCAATGCTATAGGACAAAAGGATTTTGACCCAAAAAGGGGGATGCAAGAGGCTATGTTAAAATTTATGCAAAGGCATGGACATCCGTGTATGGGAGTTTTGGCCGGTTTCATGGAGAAGACTGAAAAAAGACTAAAGGCCATAGAAACCAAGGCAACTAAGGCATCTTGTAATTTCTGTGGAGTAACAAGTAATGGCTCTAAGGATTGTACCGAGGAGGTAAATTTTGTTAGAAATAAGCAACAGAATGACCCCCTACTCAAGCACCTACAACCCCGGATGGAGGAACCATCCTAATTTCTCATGGCGAGGTCAACAAAAATCACAAAGTCAAAATCAGAATACTTAGAAACCTTCGCATTTGCAAAATCGTGGTCAGAATGATATAAGTTCCGAAGAAAATGAGATCAATAACTTTATGGGAGAAATGAATGAAAAATACAACAACTTGGAAAAGTTAGTTACTATTAATGCAGTGGAACAGAAAGCGTTGAGAGAACAAATGGCAACTTTATTGAATGCGGTGACTCAAAGAGAAAAATGAGCACTTCCAAGTCAAGTGGAACCAAATCCAAATGAGAAGTGCAATACAGTCTTCATGGCAAAGGACAAACCAAAAGAAGAGAAGGCTCAAACTGAGTCTCAGCAGGTAAGTAACTCTTCTTCCCAAGGTTCTAAAATTTTTTGTAAGGATAGACAAGCAAAGAGATTAGAAAAACTTAGAAAATTACATGTCAATATTTCCTTTGCTGAAATTGTCTCGAAAGTGCCTAAATATGTTAAGTTCTTAAAAGAAATAATTTTTAACAAAAATAAATTAGTAGAGGATGAGACTGTTAAATTAAATGAAGATTGCTTTGCCATGCTGTTAAATAAATTACCACCTAAACTTAAGGATCCAGTAACTTTTGCTGTTTCTTGCTCAATTGGTAATAATTCTTTTAACGCACTATGTGATTTAGGTTCAAGTGTCAACTTAATGCCTCTGTCTATTTGGAGAAAATTAAAGTTGTAGGAACCACTGAACATGGCAAAAACACAAGAAAGGGGGGATTTGAATTGGGTTTTAGAAAACTTTTTGCAAAACTTGTGTGTTTATGAAAACCTTTTTCAAAACAACTCGTTAATAAAATAAGGCAGTGCGTAAGTAAAGAGAAGAGAGAAGAGAGTGACACAGTGATTTATACTAATTCACTATCACCTGATAGCTATGTCTAGTCCCTTCACACACTTGAAGGATTTCTCCACTACAATCAACCTGATTACACTTGAGAGTATAATATTGCCAAGCTGGCTATACTGACAACTTCTTAGAACGACTTAGTACAGTCAAGCCTCTAAGGAATGCAACTACTACTGGGCTAAATACAATGTTCAAAAATGTTTTGAAGCAATATTAAATAACTCTCATAGAGAGGATATAATGAAAAACTTAAGCACAATGAATAACTTTCAAACTGAAAGAATAAAAACGATTAAGTGCTTTATTCAATGTGATCTCAGATACTTGGAATGGTTCTTGGTTGCTCACTTTGTATCACAACGTTAACCTACTTCAGTGGATGAAGTAAGGTAAATATAGCTAGGGTTGTGAATAGTATCATTATGACTTAACAGCTTTTTTCACTAAGGTCAAAAGACTTCAGATCCCCTTTTTGTGGTTTTAGCAAGTCACGTCGTTTTTCATTCTGCTCAAAGCATACTGACACAACAGACAAAATCAGAGTGTTTATCTCTTGTGAGCTTTTTGAATATTAGACCCTTCGAGAGCAAGTTTCCTGATGATTATATTCGTTGACATTCCCTTTGGCCTTTGATACCTCGTACATTAAAATGTTTCATCAATGAGGTCTCTTAAATACGTGAAGTAGCCTTAAATAAGCTTCGGTTTGTTTCCTATCAGTGCTACACTGTTCATCAGAGTGAATTCGAAACAGAGGCAACTTCTTCAGCGTAGAATTCATTTGCCTTTCATATAACAGAGAGTCTTGTAGAATTACGTGAAGGCTTCCATAGAGTGGTCTAACCATAGTCTATTGTATGCGTTGACAAAAGACCAAAGCGTTGACCAACCAGAATGTGGTCTCAATAGAGTGTTGTCTACCAAAGCGTTGACTGACCAAACAGAGTTGACCAAGTCAAGAGCTAGTCTTGCCAACGCTTAGTTTACCAACAGAGTTGATCGGTCAAATAGAGTTGACTAAGTCATGTATGGTCTCACCAAAGCGTTGACCACTAATAGAGTTGACCAACTTCAGAGCAAGGCTTTCACATCATGTCAACATCAAAACAATGGATCAAAGCCAGACTTAGATATATGAAATTCAAGATTTCACTAAGTCTTTTGAGATATCTTCTTCTGATGAATAGTAATTTTTGCACACTAAAAACACACACCAGAGAATAAATTGTTCTCTTAATCATTTGTTATCATCAAAATAATTAAGGGTCATTGTTTCTAAATCCACTTGATTCCAACAACCACAACCTACTAACATGTCTTTGCAGTTAGCTGACAGAACTCTTGTTTACCCAAGAGGAATAATAGAGCATATGATGGTTAAGGTAGGGAAATTTATTTTCCCAATTGATTTTGTAGTTCTGGATATGGAGGAAGACAGAGATATTCCTATTATTTTAGGAAGACCTTTTTGGCAACTGGAGATGCTACCATTCAAGTGAAAAGGGAACCATGACTCTGAGAATTGAGGATGAAGAAGAAATTTTTAATATTTATAATTCTAATAAAGATTCTTCCTCTAATGCTTCTTGTTGTTTCTTGCAGGGTGTGGAAGTTAAAAAGGAAAAAGAAAAAGAAAAGCAAGTTGAAGAACAAGATAGCAACTCTTTGGAGCAGGACAAAGATATAACCCCTTCCTCGATATTGGAGGCAATTTGTTTGCCTAAATTTAAAGGACTACATGGAAAAGATCATATTCCTCATATATTGAATTTTTATGACTTGGTCAAAACTAATGATTTTGCAGGAACCACTGCAGATAGACTAAGACTTAAGTTATTCCCCCTTTCTCTAGAAGGATTAGCTAAGCAATGGTTCTTAATATACCCCAAGTTTCACTTTTCAAGTTAGGAGGAATTAATGGAAGCGTTTGTAAGGGCCTTTTAGCCCACACCAAAAGAAAAATTGGACCAAATCCAAGGGCTCCAAGAACTAAAAGATGACACTCAAGAAGAATTTACTAGTTTTGAATTAGACCCATTTATTATTTCAGAGGTGTCACAATTACAGTTCAAGGGAATAATAGGACAAGATCCTGTTAAGCACATAAGACAATTCTGCAAGAAGATGAGAAAAGCAAAATATGATAACTTGCCTCCAGGTGAAGTAAAACTGATGATTTTCCCATTTTCATTAGATGAGGAAGTCAAGTTGTGGCTATATCTCCTACCAATTGAAGAAATAGAGACGTGGAATGACTTGGTAAAGAAGTTTATTAGGACATTTTCACCAATCTTAAAGGAGCTAATTTACATCTGTGAAGACTGTGGGTGCACAATGAACCCACAAAAAAATGCTCAGGTCCTACTTAGATGGACCGCTCTGAAAAAGGTAATTACACTGTAATGTTTCCCAATAGTGAAAAGGCAAAAGGTAATATAAAAAACGAGTCATTGCTAGCTGAGGGCTAATTTTAAGTCCTTCGAATCGTCGGGCTCGGGACGTTAAATAAGTGCTTGTCAGGAGGCAACCTGTTTACTAACATTTTTCTTTTTATCTTATCTGTTTATTTTGCTCATTTTTTATTTTTTATTTTTATTTTTATTATTAAAAATTCAAAAAAAATTATATATTCTGAAAAATCAAAAATTTTCTGGAAAACTAGCAGGTACGGGCATACCTTACATCAGGCACGATCGTACCACACGGCTTCATTCTGAAAAACGAGAAGAACAGACAAGTATGATCGCAGATAAAACCAGGTACGCCCGTATCCCGTATCCAGAGGCAGAATATAAGGTAAATAGTGAGAGGTAAGGGCGTACCATACCCTCATACCCCCAAAACCTCTCCATTCGAGCACTTTCTTCTCTCAATCTCTTCGTATTTCTCTCCACAAGATCATCCAGGTACTAATTCTAAGCTCAATTTGTGGATTGATTGCCTGTTTTACTGGTTGTTTAAGTTTTTAGTTAGTTTAGGTTTTTAGTTTCGTTTAAATCTAACATTAGTTAATTAGGAGTAGTTTTGGCTTGGTTTTGCATGCTTAGAGACCTTAGGAATGATTAGGAACTTATAATCTAGGCTTAAAATTGAGAAAATCTAATCATAGGGTAGATTTTTCACAAAACCGTAGCGCAAAGACATCATTTATCAAGAACAAAGCCGCATCAAGGTCAGATCGGGTGGCCTTAGGGTTTAGATTGACCATAGATACGGGCGTACCTATGGCAATGTACAGCTGTACATGTTCATTACGTCAGGTCGTACTTATCTTTTGGATAAGGGCATACGTAGAAACACAGTACAGTCGTACCACACGAAGCACGACCATACCTAACACAGTTTCTGTTTAAAATCTAATTTTTTCTATTTATTTTGCAGGAAAATGCCTAAACGCTAGAAAACCGAGGGCTCTTCTTCTACAGCAGCACATGCCTCTAGGGCCATGCCTAACTATATTCCACAGCAGTTCAAAGAGAGATTCAAGCTGCTGCTGATTTTCACACCCATAATAGAGATACCTAGACTTTGATGCCCTCTAGCAGGTTGGCCTACGAGGGGAGGTGGAGACTCCGCTGCAGCAGATTGGGTGGCTCCAGGCAGCCTCAGTCAGACAGCCATTCTATGTGGAGGTTGTCTTGGATTTTCTAGCCACTTGTGGCTACCACATGAGAGACAGGGAGCCTCGGTACCCAGACTGGGAGGATGAGCTAGAGCAGGATCTAGTGGTTACGTTTTGGATTCGTGGAGCCCACCACGAGATGACCCTGGCCGATTTTAACATCGGGCGTCAGAGTCAGTTCAGACGTTGGAGTACATGGAGGCTCTTCTAGAGATTCCAGAGGGGTGGCAGGATTCTAAGAGCTGGAGAGCTCTCACTGGGGATGCCCACTACATTCCCAGCCATGCCAAGGCCAACAAGATCAGAGACCCAGCTGTGTAGATAGTGCACAGATGGATTTCCTGTTCCATAAACGGGAGAGCCTTGAGCGAGGCATCGTCACCAGACCAGACCTTTTTCTGCTATGGGCCATGACCCAGGGACGCCGCTGTGATGTCGGGATGTTTTTCTTATGGACGTGCACCCAGTTGGGCATTTATTTTCAGACTTAGAACATTGGGCACATTGTCTTGGGTTCCTTTATCTATCGTCTGGCAGCTCACCTTGGAGTTCGCACCGGAGCAGGAGCCACGACCATTGAGATGGAGCCCATTGGAATTCAGACCCTCTACAACATTAGTGTTCTGCGGAAATTGGGGCATGGGGACTATGAGGTCATCAGCCAACAGCACAGGGCCACTCCTACGAGGATGTCATGATGCGTCTCGATGAGATGCAGTCCAGCTTTATGGAGCATAGGACCCATGTGGACTAGCAGCTGACACTTATTTTGGAGCACTTATAGCATCTCTAGCCTTTCCCTCCTGCCGAGTGATGCGAGACTTCATTTTATTTTCCTCTTTTAGTACTTAGGCTTTTGCTTTTGCATTAAAAAGAGATGTACATATTTTGGCATGCTCGCAGGATACATTTTATTTTTATTTGCCTTTTATATTTTTATTTTGCTATTGTTATTTCTTTTTTACTTTGTTTCTAAATTTTTGAGTTTTGTGATGCACAGTTCTTCTGCCGTTTACCAGCTCCATTGGTATGCGACAAGGAAATAGAATACTTTGCCCATATCCCCATCCATTTTGCTCGTGATATTTTTCAGAGGGGAATCTCTTTCCACCTTCTTTTAATGTAACACTTATTTTATTTTATTTTATCTTTTTGTGCTTGCTTTAACTTAGTCGCAGTGGGGACACTTCTAGAAATAAGTGTGAGGAGAAAATTTTATATTATGGTTATTACTTGGCTGCGCTTATAACAACTTATAATTATAGAAGAACTTAAATTTTTTCTGATTTAGGGGCTACAAAAACTTTTTTTTCCCTGATAACATGTGATTGATTCAATTCTTTGCTAGTATTGGAATTTGCTGAAAATTAACATTGAAGTTCTGTGAGTTTTAACTATTCTATGTAAGCTATTAAATGTGAGATTTGAATTTGAAATAAAAGTCACATCATGCTTTTGCCTTTTTTCTTTGTTAAGTGATATTTTTCTATGATTGTGCATTCTAGAACTTGTATAGAGACCATTACAAAGCGAATATGAGTTTATTTTCATGTAAATTTGGAAAAGGGCAATTTTTAGGAATTTTTCAGGCCGCTACTATTCTGAATACATTGTACCACTAGTTGCCCACTTTTGTGCCTAAAAATACTTTATTTAATTTCTTTGGTAACCTTTTTATTACTATTGATTATTTTCTGCGAAGGCAGCCTTTAAAAAATTTTCTTTAAGAGCAATTAGTGGCAAAATCAAAAGAATAATGTTATGAATCCCTTTTATTTGTTACAAAAAGAAGGCTTAAAAATTATAGCCCCTCCTAGTTCTTAAAAATAATTGATTGCTACATAAATGCATGAAGGGAGGAAAGGAAATAAAAAAAGAGCATTGAAAAGAAAAAAATTGTTGTTTATCATGCTAATGCTTTCATAAATTGCAAAAAAAATATATATTAAAATATTTGGGATTCTTGCCTGCTCTTTAAATTGAAAAAATGAATAGGTTGCTTGTTTTGGTTGACTTGTTTCTGACTTTTTTGCATGACCTTTTTTTTCTTTTATCATACCTAACATTATCACATTGGCCTCATTACAACCAATGAAAGACCCTCATTCCTCTTTTGCATGTTAAATAGACTCTAATAGTAGAGTTTTGGTAAATGCACAAGCCTATAGTAATGTCACTTCATTTGAAAAATCTTAGCGTTAATGACTATGCCTATAAACACTTTGAGATTGGTGAGAGTGTGACTTGAAAATCACAGATTGTTGGCTTATTTGAACTTACACCTCTAATTGGGCATTCTATTTATTGACATATTTTTTGATATCATTTTGTTGTCATACTTCTACTTTTGCCCCTATCCAGTGAAAATAGTTTTTCTTCTTATAATTACCCAAGTAGTTTGCTTGAGGGCAAGCAAAGCTCAAGTGTGGGGATGTATTAACACACTAATTTGTCTACTTTTATAAGACATTTTTAGTATCTAAATACATCATTTTGCACTATTTAAAGCACAAGGGTACTTATTTATTTTCTATTTTGCAGAATTATCACAAAGACACCACTCAGAGCAAAAGATGCGAAAAATGACAAAAAACTGGCAAATTTTGAAGAGTTTTAGCACTACTGGACAAGCGGTACGGCCTGACCTACCTTCAGTACGGCCGTACCTAGATCAGAATTACAGTAAGGGCGTACCCCCTTAGTCTGTACCACCTGGCACCGATGAAAAAATCCAGTACGGTCGTGCCAAATGCAGTACAGCCATACACAAATGATGTCAGGGATGCAGCACACATGGGTACGAGCCAACGTCACAAGAAAAGTTCGGTACGGCCGTGTATATACGCAGTACGGCCTTACCCCGTCTCAGATTATGCAGATTTGAAAGCCAGATGACCTAGTTTGTAGCCAACGTTATAAATAGGGGCTCTTAACCTTTTCTAAGAACCTTTTAACGAATTCACAAGTCAAGAGCCCCCTTTTGAGAGTTCATACCAATCCCTTGCCTTTCCAATTGATTTCTGTCCCTTGGAGCTTAGTGTCAATCCGAAATTGCTACAGGAGCTTGTGAGGAAACAAAAAACGAGCTTAAGGACCGTCGTCATACCGAAAGGGTGTCCCAGTTTAGATTTATTCTCTTGTTTATGGATTACTGTGGTTTTATGATTAAGTTTATATTATTATCATTGATAATGAGTAGCTAAACCCATCACTAGGGGTGATGGGGGATCCTTTACAATACTCTTGATGATTTATCTATTTATTTATATGAGTTTCTATTGAATGTTTGATTGTTTTATGCCTAGCGTGCTTAATCTTATAAGGTCTGATCAACCTTTAATTAGTTAGCTTAATTATGGTAACATGATCATAATTAGTTAACAGAACTCTAGGAATAAAAGAACTGGTTTTATATACCGGATAGGTTATTGCTTGTTTCTAATCAGTTATTAGATTAACAAACCCGCCTGTGCTTAATGCTCTTTCCTTTAATTACCTTCTAAGACTAAACAGAGTAATTAGTTAGGAGGAAGGGTATTACAAGCTAGGTAGTTCTTAGTAATTTAGAGTGGGTGATTAGCTCTCTTTCATAATAGATAACTCATAGTAATTATTTAGTGAACTCAAGAGTAGAGTATTGGTGAACTCGGTTCCCCTAGACTTCCCATAACATAGTTAAATCCATTCTTGCATTTAGTTTGATTTCTTGCTTTGACTATGTGATAACTTTTACTACTTTCTCATTATAACTCTTGCTAGCCTAATAGAGTAGAACCGTTTAAGTCATTTGTACTCGGTCATTCTCTGTGGGTTCGACATTCGGAGTCCTAATTATACTCCACTATTATTACGAGTTACGATCAGGTGCACTTGCCTGAGCCGCAACAGTAAGCTGATGTCTTGGTCTGCTTTTGTTGCAATGGTTAGACCTTTGGCTTGGAGAGTTATTCCTTAGTCCTTAGACTCCTTGTGTGCTTGTCTGTTAGGTTTGTCATCTTGTTGTTTACAACATCTTCTGGATCAACCTCTTTTGATAAATGCTCTAGTCACTCAAAGCATGATTTCTTGTCAATATGTGAGGATGGTGACTCACCTTCTCAACTTGAGTCGCTTCTGTAGAGATGATGCCCAAAGTTGGTTTTGAGGATTCTCATGAAATGTCTGCTTCTCCTTTTTGGCTTGTACTGTTGTGGTAAATACTTAAAGTATGCAACACAAACTCAATGTGAGTTTTGTCACTAAACTACAAGCTTAGTCTTGTGTAGGTTTTGATGCAAGTTCTTCTGTCATGATCCTCCAGTTGTGAACCTTCCTCTTCTTGATGTGAACCTTCTCTTCTTGTTGTGACCTTCCTCTTCTTGCTTGAACCTTCTATACTTGTTGTGAACCTTTTGGTGATGTGATGTGCAAACCTCAAGATGGTAGCTTTCTCATCCTCTTGGTAATTCTTCTCATGCTACTAAGATTCTTCTATGGTTGAGTAGATACCATGCACTTTGTTGAAGTGAGTGGCTTTTAGCTTGTCCACTTCTGAGATACTTGTTCTTTCAACAAACTCAATTGCAAACATTAGTAGATCACCATTCAGAAAGCTTAACATTTAGTTCAAAAAGTTTGTTGTCATTAAAACCACATATTAAAAAAGGATTCGACCTCAACAACATCATCACAAACATGTATTCTTGTATCTATTCTCTAAGCTTAAGGCTAATACATATGCTGACTTGAGCGCCATAGTGGCTTTGCAGGTATCCACCCTGCCGCTTGCAAACAGGCCATACTGAACGAACTTCTTCATAGATCACATAAAGGGAGGCCCATACTTACCCCAAGCCTGCTGGAGAAATAGGACAGAGCATTGGCACTATCCGTGGCAACGATAAATTCATTCCCATCGCCTTAATCAATACAGTAGAAGAACAACGCAATAGTACATACACATTCGAAATATGTTCAACCGACACAAAACGACCACCTAGAGGACACAAAACTGCTAAAAGCTCCACACTGGTGCGGGGATGACCACCGTCAATGAGAACATGCGACTATATAAGAGAGCTATAAGGAAGATCTCAACATTTTCCAATAGGCTCAAAGGAAGCAAAATACATTGAAGATGCTCACCAAACATCAATTGACTCACTTATTCAAGGAGGAAGGCCCCACCACCCATAGATGATGGAAGAGGTAGATGAGTTATAGTCGACCCCCGCCGTAACTTACTTACATATCGTTGTTGCCAACAGCCCCACCAGTGGCACCACGACTCTATGAGCCAACTCCACTTTCGCTGGCGAGAACACAACGCCACTAAGCAGGATGTATCTCACGCTGATTCGCAATGATGTACCCCAGCTTCAGCCACACATCCTGATGCTGTATCCAGGCCCCTATTTTTTGTATATTTCACAACCCTACGTGGTCGAGCTATGATGTAAGGGGCATGATTATACTCTTCGAGGAAGCGAGCACATCCCATAGTCCATTCGGAGCACATCTCGGAGTCCATTCTCAAGCAACCAAAGCAAATAGAGGCCTGCCTATTCAGGAGATACAGACCCGCAACAACATTTGGATGTCTTTTGCGATGCCTTGGTGGTTATAGGATGCTCAGACCCGGTTTTATGTTGAGTATTCTCGTTGGCCCATGAGGAAGGAATCATTGTTGTGGTTTAAGTCACTAACACCCCAATCCATTATTGGATGCGATGAGTTGGCATACTAGTTCGTCCAGTTTTTCATTACAAGAAAACAACTATAAAAAACATCCCACATGTTGCTATTAGTTAAGCGAAGAGAAGGCGAGTGGCTGTGAGACATCCTAACGAGGTTCTACTGGGAGGCAGCACAAATGCTCGGGATGAAAGGGGAACTTAGTTTACACTTGATCATAGAGACATTAAAGTTTGAAGATTTCAAAAATTCTACGGAAAACACTCCACCTCAGAGTATGACTGAGTTTAGGGAGTGTGTGTCAAAGTAAGTTAATTTAGAAGACGCGACTCACTTATCTTCCCATGAAACACAAGACATAACCTTACAACCTCATACCAGAAAGCAACAGTCGACACCACGACAAGATCATCTGCATAAGATGGAAGAACCATTTAGCAGTGCTTAAGGACCACTAGGTGGCCCGTTATGGGCCAACATAGTTCTAATATTTTTCTAAGACATTTTAATAATATTTTGGGACCTAAATTAGGATTTTTTGAACACTTTCTGCAATCTACTTTTTGGAAAAGAGAAGCCATATCAGAGGAACCTTGCCCGGTGCCTGAGAGAAGATAATGGTAGCTAGATTCGAGACCATACGATCACTTGGAGGAATCACAACAACAATCGATGACAATAACTCGGGAAGGACACATCAAGTTTTGAAGAGATGTTTCAATTGTAAAGGAACTCACTTAGCAAAGGATTGTCGATTTGGAGATCGAATGTGTTTTGAATGTGGTATGCCAAGGAATATTGCTCGCGATTGTCAGAAAAAGATGGCAATGAAACCTAATATAGGATAGCAAGTAGTGGAACAACAAGCAGCGAGACCTCAAGTAGCAGGATGTGTGTTTGTTAAGGCAAATGTTGTGGTAAGGCGAATATTGTGACAGGCGCCTTGAGTAGAAACCCCTTCACATTTGTACCATGATGGTACATGAGATTGGATTATTAGAAGAGTTTAGAAATCTTAGTCGGGGAGTTTGGATAGGGGAGCATAGCATTCTTTTGAAACATTTGGGAATCTCTTGTGATTTCTGAACCCAGATCAGACAAGCCCAAGTTCTAGATGAAGAGTTGCATGCTAGGAGATCCCATCCTGGTTTCTCTAAAGCTAGTGATGGGACCATTCTTATTCATCAAAGAATATGTGTTCCCAAGGATGAAGAAATAAGGAAAAAAGTTTTGGAAGAAGCCCACAAGAGTGGATTCTCAGTACACCTGGATCTACCAAGATATACCAAGACCTTAGGCAGATGTATTGGTGGCCAGGCATGAACACAAATGTAGTAGAGTTTGTAGCCCAATGTTTGGTTTGCCAAAAGACTAAGGTTCCAAAGACCTAGGGGTATGCTTTAACCCTTAGAAATTCCAAAATGGAAGTAAGAGAGTATATATATGGACTTTGTTGTCAGCTTACCTCGAACTCAATCCAGATATGATTCAATTTGGGTCATTGTTGATAGGTTGACCAAATCAGCCCACTTTATTCCAGTTAAGACTTCTTACTACACAATTGTGTTGGCCAAGATTTATGTTAGAGAATCATTATGCCGCATGGGGTACCTACTAGTATTGTATCCGATAGAGATCCTAAGTTCACCTCTAGGTTTTGGAATGCACTTCACAAAGCCTTAGGGACTAGGTTGAGCCTTAGCACTGCTTACCACCCTCAAATTGACGGTCAGACCGAGATGACCATACAAACCCTAGAAGACATGCTTAGAGCTTGTGTCTTAAAGGATGGTGGAAGTCGGGATGAGCATTTATCTTTGATAGAGTTTGCTTATAACAACAACTATCATTCTAGTATAGGTATGGCGTCTGATGAGGCCTTTTGCAGCCGAAAGTGTATAATCCCTTTGTGTTGGTTTGAGGTGGGAGAAGGAAGTTTACTAGGTCTAGACTAGTTCAGGAAACGACAGATAAGATTCGCATCATAAAGGATAAGTTGTGAATAACTCAAAGTCGACAGAAAATTTATGCAGACAACGGTAGAAAGCCGCTTGAGTTTGAAGAAGGTGAGCACGTGTTTTTAAGAGTTACTCGTATGATAGGCATTGGGAGAGCCCTTAGGGCTAACAAGCTTAATCCTCGATTCATTGGTCCTTTCCAAATCCTTCGTCGAGTCAGTCCTGTAGCCTATCAAATTGCATTACCTCCTTCACTATCCAGTTTTCATGATGTCTTCCACGTTTTCCAACTTAAAAAGTACATCCCCGATCCTTTCCAACCCTTGGACCATGAATCAGTGCAACTAAGATCTGATTTGACATATCAGCCAGAAACTGTTCGCATTGTGGATCACATTCTTAAAACAATGAGGAATAAGACCATTCCCTTGGTGAAGGTTATTTAGGAGGAAACCATCCTTGAAGAGGCTACTTGGGAACTCAAAGAGGAGTTGTAATCCAAAGTATCCACACTTGTTTTAATAGGTAAGTTGTACTTCATTTTTTATGACAAAATGTTTTTTTTTAAAGGTGAGGAGTAATGTATCATCCCACCTAGCAAGATGTCCTATTATGTATGATTTTTCTTTAAGAATATGTTTTTAGAGTGTGATTAGCATGCACGTTTATTTTTAAAAGTTCATTATTAATCCTAAAAATTTCAAGAGCTGGGGGCGAAAAATAGTAAAATGGGGGTGTATTGCAAGCAGTAAGGGCATAATTGTGAAATTCTGCTTCATTAAAGGATAGATTGGTCACTTAAGACCAAGATACCTCAGACCCACTTTCCCCTATCCTTCTTAGTCGACTCCTTCTCCCTCTCTTGGTCACTATTACATGCAAAAAAATACATCTTTCTTTTCTTTACCTCCCATGGAGAGTTCTAGTGAGAGAAAGTGAAGTAAAGTGGAAGATTAGAGTGAAAATTCTTGCAAAAATAGGGGAATAGTAGCTGGAAACCAACTTTGGGTCAAGGAATTGAAGAAGAATTTGGGGTAGAAGGAGGAAGAGGAGTTCAATTGGGAGAAGAGAAGGAGGAGGTGAAAGTTCAAGCATTTCTTTTATACCTAAGCTTCAAGTCTCCAACTAAGGTGAGTTTCTTCAATTTATAGAGTTTGGATTCATGGGTACCTTAAACCCTTGATTCTAGGATGATTTTAAAGTCATCCATAAGAGTATTTTACTGTCATTACAGTGGTGGTGAAATGGAACTAATCTTCTAGCTTGGGAATGCCTTTCTTGTCAGCCAAAAGTGTCAAGTATATATGCATGTAAAACTTTATGTCTTAAACTTGCAATATTGTGTGTTATTGATTTCATTTTTAACTGATTAAGGGAAGCTAGAATGGGGTAGAAATCAAGGGAATAGAATAGATTGTTACATGTTGGAAAATTCTGCATATGAGTTGTTGCTAAAGTTGCATTTTGTGCCATTGTAGAGTTATTGCTTATTGCATGTAAAAATTGGTATCTTATATGTTTTGGAATGGAGACCACATCATAAGTGATTGTCTAAGCATATGGTGATGTTGGGTGGTATAGAGGACAAGGTGAGGGTGAGTGAGTGAAAGTTCTCCTAAATTGGCTTAAATGTGTATTATTTGTGAGTGTATTTGCGACGAAGGTGTGGTATGGTTAAGCAAGTTTGGGACGCCACTTGCAGGTTGTAGACGTCTAATCACCCATACTGAAACGGACGTCGGTCCAAGGTCTCACGACTTGGAAATCTGACAGACCCGGCGGCGTAGATTCCTAATTCAATTCCAAAAGAACCCTAAGGGAATGTTAAAAGAAAAACTTGTTATAAAAGCATGAATGAGTGTTACGATGAATGAAAAAGAAAGAGCTAAATGGAATATGCACTAGTGTTTCTATTTTTTTTTTTTATAATTATGGTAGCGATGCTATGCGAGGGGTCCGTGAAGGTATCACTGAGATTATTATCTCACCCGGTCTCTCTTTGTTTTTCAAATAAGCAGGTAAATGATAATGCATGATGAGAGCTTCATACCTCAGCTCAAGATTCTTAGCATTTTCCTTTAAGTGTAGTCATTTTATTTTGTGAATAGGAATTAAGTGTTTTGTAAACTCTAATTCTAACTTGTGAGGTACTTATACTTTTAAAAGTGTAATGTAATCTCTAAGATGAGTTTGGATTCCAACTTGGTCAAATACTCAAGTTTGTATTTCCACTTCATGGATACTTTCAATGTTTAATATCTTGACTTCAATTAATGTTTGAATGTTGAGTGTTACAATATAGACATTTTAAAAATAGGTTTTTCGTCCACGCCCATTTAGCCCAGAGTTTAAATATGGCTAAACAAATTTGGTTTGCGGGGTAGTGGATTGGCCTAAATACCTAATAAAATATATTGAAAAAGCAAAAGAAAAAAAAGCTTTATTGAAAAGTACAGTATAATATGTGCATATAGAATAAGGATTTGCAGTTGAACATCTTCAAAAGCCTAATACAATTGACATTAATGCAATGACAAAGTTGACCAAAAAAATGCAATGACAACAAAAGTTCAAGATACTTTTTTCATAGAAAGTTTTGATATAGGTGAAGCACATACGGAAGAATGTGACTATAAACATGAGGTGTTTCGCGATAGATAACAAGAGACACGGCAAATAGCATGGAGACTGGTAAACTATGGGGTTGGCATTTGGTTTCTATGATGGACAAATACTTACTAAAGAGAATGTTTTGCGATAGAGTTTTAGGGGTTAGAATTTTTGTTTTATTTAATAGAGGTAAAAGAGGAATTTGATTAAAATAATAAAGGTAAAATGGAAAGAAAAATAAAGTTATAGCTCAAATACTACTTCGAGTAAGCGTGTAATAAACGTTATAAGCTAGTTAGATATATTCATTTACCAAACACGTTTACTTTTGTCAAACAAACTTATCTAGATCACCCACTCCGACTTATCACATGGATCCGAAGGTACTAATGTGATGACTATTCTTGAATTTGGGCTTTAAGCCTAACTCAACCCTACAAAATCGGCTTATAAGGTGAGGATTGTCTAAGCCTTATAAACACCATTCAGGCTATATCTCTAGTCGATGTGGAACTTTCAACAACTATAATAAAGACTAGGATTATAGTCCAGAAAAAGCGGAATAGAAAATGACATGAATCTTTGTATAAATAAAAGAAACACAAGCATATTAAATAACTAGGACTTTGTTATTTATATTATTATTTTTAACTATTTTTCTTTTCATGAAATTTTATTTAAATTTTACATAAAAATATGGTATCAAACATTTTATGTTTCTTCTTCTTTACAAAACCCCATTTCTCTCTCCCTTATCTATTTCCCTTTCTTCTTTTTCTTCTCCCATTCTGCCTACTATTTACACCCCCTGATTTACTCGCTGCACCCCCTTTATATTTCAATGATGCAACATCTGACCTTTTCTTTTCTTTAATCTTGATCACTCATTCCCTTAATAAATAAAACTGCTATTTTTATTGGATACTCTATCCTCTTAGCTTAGAAATTTTGTGATGTTACAAAGACAAATACGTCCAATAATAATATTGGATTCAAATTAAAAAAATATAAAATATTTATATTACTAAATAAATATATATAATATCCGTGGAAGCAAAGATTAGGCAACTAATTTACATTTCGTCAAAAAAAAGCTAACTAATTTACATTAAAGATAAAAATTGTACCAATAAGGTGTGACACAAGTGGTAGATACTTGGGTCCCTTAATCATTTGGCCCTGGGTTCGATCCCTGGCCGGTGCGTACGAAAAAACATTTGTTGGGAGAGATCAACCCCTTAAATGAATCTCAGTTACCTCGAAGGATTAATCTCTCCAGTTGCCCGTGGAGGATACCTTGGTTTAAAGAAAAAATAAAAAATAAAAAATAAAAAAATAAAAATTGTTGAACACTAATAGAGTATATGACAATCAGGTATTAAAAGAGTTAGTGTGTGAGTTAGTTACGGTTGTAACAGATCAGAAAGTTTGTCACTAACCACCTCATGTTCTAGAACTACTATAAGTACTCTGTCGTAACTGATTCTTTCAATTAATGAAGTCATTCATTCATTCCTTCAATTCTCTTCTTTATCTATGTTTCGTGTGGTTCTCTAACACTATCATAGTATCATAGAGCATTTTTTTTTCCTAGTGCTTGTGCTTCGTGTGTTTGATCCATGGCTTCACCAGGCACAATCGATGAATCGCAACAATCTTCTGGTGGTCCTAAGTGCACAAATCCTCCGAACGTTGCAGAAATCAACAATGGCGGAAATGCAACCTTTCTTATTTCAAATTCATCTTCAAAATCCTCATTTGGACCGAATCTCTCGATCAAACTTGACGAGAAGAATTTTCTTCTATGGAATCAACAGGTCGAAGGAGTCATCACCTCACACAAACTACATAGGTTTGTTGTCAATCTTGTAATTCCTTAGAAGTATGAGACTGAATCTGATCGCATTCTTGATGTTGTATCTTCTGCTTATGATCGTTGGCTAGTTCAGGATGAACCTTTGTTTACCTGGTTGCTTCCCACATTATCTGATTTGGTATTACCTAGGGTTTTAGGTTGCAAACATTCCTGGCAAGTTTAGGATAGATTACACACATATTATCATGCTCAATGGAAAGCTAAGGTTCTCCAACTTAGATCTGTATTAAAGAACACAAAGAAAAGGAATCGATCTATTTCTGAGTATGTCTTACGTATAAAGGCTCTAGCTGATACACTTCTTGCTATTGGTGATAATGTGACTGAACAAGATCAAATAGACTCTATATTAGATGGTCTGTCTGAGGAATATAGCAATTTTGTTATGATGATATATGGAAGACCCGATCCTCTGTCTCTCTATGATATTGAAGCCCTGTTGTTGGTTCAAGAAAGTCAGCTAGACAAGTTTAGACAGGAATTGGCACTCACAAATGTATCTGCAAATATTGCTCAAAGTTCTCATTGTCAGAGTGCAATTAGTCAGTCCAATGCTGGTTTTAGTGGTAAAAAACAATACAATAACAGAGGCAGAGGGCGTGGCAGAAATGCAAGAGGTAGAGGCAGAGGCCTAGACTCTGGCAACAGACCTACTTGCCAACTGTGTGGCAAGTATGGTCATCAGGTTCTTAATTGCTGGCATAGGTTTGATCAGAACTTTACACCACAAGAGGCTTCTCAACAGCAGTTCACACCATAACCTAAACCACTTATGCTTAATTCTCAGCAGCAAACCATTGGTGTTCAATCTTGTTCTGCAGTACCTCAACAAGCTCAGCCCCAAGCACATTTTGCCTCGCATTATCTTCCTCCTGCAGGTGTAACTCAGGAGCTTACTCTGCCTCAACCCTGGTTTCCAGACTCAGGAGCTAGTCATCATATCACTAATGATCCTGCAAATCTGACTCAAAGCATTCCCTGCTGTGGTTCCAGTCAGATTCACATAGGAAATGGACAAGGTTTGCCTATTAACTCAGTTGGTTCAACATATTTTGCTTCTATTTTTCGACCTAATATCACTCTTAACCTTAACAACCTGTTACATTTGCCCTCTATAACCAGAAATCTCATTTCTGTTTCCAAATTTTGTCAAGATAATAATGTTTTCTATGAGTTTCACGCAAGATCAACAACCTGTTACATTTGCCCTCTATAACCAGAAATCTCATTTCTGTTTCCAAATTTTGTCAAGATAATAATGTTTTCTTTGAGTTTCACGCAAGATCGTGTTTTGTCAAATCTCAGGAGTCTAATTGCATACTTCTTGAGGGTTCTCTTGGTGATGATGGCTTGTACAGCTTCAAGCACCTTCCACTCCTCAAGAAGACTCTTCCTACTATGCAAGACTTTCATCACAAGTCTCCATCTGTTAATACCAGTGTTAATACCATTGTTTCCCCTGTTAATACTAGTCATTGTTCCCAGTTTAATTCTGTTTTTGATGATGTAAACAATGTATCCACTTGGCATTTTCGGCTTGGCCATGCCAATTCTAATACTGTCAAAACAGTGCTGCAACTGTGTAATGTTCCATATTCAAATAAAAACACTTCTGATTTTTGTAGTGCTTGTTGTAAAGGGAAATCTCACAAGTTGTTGCATGCTCCCCCTTCCCCTACTATACATCATAATGCTTTTGAGTTAATTCACACAGATTTGTGAGGCCCTGCCCCTTTTCCCTCTGCTGGTGGTTTCCTTTATTATGTTCCCTTTGTAGATGCTTGTACCAAATTTACTTGGATTTATTTTCTCAAGTCCAAATCTGATACACTCAAAGCATTTCAGTAGTTTCAGTCTCTAGTTCATACCCAATTTTCTGCTACCATCAAATTTGTTCAATCTGATTGGGGAAGGGAATATCGGCCCTTCACAAAATACCTTTCAGACCTTGGTATTGTTCATAGATTGACTTGTCCTTACACATCCCATCAAAATGGCACTGTGGAATGGAAACATAGACACATTTTAGAGATGGGACTTACACTCTTAGCACATGCTTCTATTCCCTTACAATTTTGGGATCATAGTTTTACTACAACTGTGCATTTAATAAACAGATTTCCATCTTCAGCTTTACCAAATCAGTTCTCTTCTTTCTATGCTCTCAATAAAATTGTCCCTGAGTACAAGTCCCCCAAGGTCTTTGCATGTGCTTGTTTCCCTCATTTGCGGCCTTTTAATCATCATAAACTAGAGTTTAGAAGTGATGAATGTGTTTATTTAGGACTATCTCCACAATACAAAGGTCATAAATGTCTTGCACCTGATGGAAAAATATACATTTCCAAGGATGTTCTCTTCAATGAGTTCAAATTTCCTTATCCACAATTGTTTCATTCCACATCTAACATTGTCAATACCTTAAATTCATCCACCTATCCAGCTGTCATTCCTACATTAACTGAGATATCTGCACCTACAATGAATCAGCCTTCCTCTGCAGATTCTAATATTTCTCCTTCAGATCCTCATGTGAGTTCTCCCATCTCTGCAGCTGCTACACCCACTTCACCAAAAAGGTCTGCAGCTGCTATACCCACTTCACCAACAGCGCCTGCTACTCATATTCAGCTTCCCATCTCACCTACTTCTTCACACTCATCACCAATTGATACTACGGCTCTTCCATTGCCCTCATCTTCCAACAATGTCCAGCCACCATCTTCATCACTTAACACTCACCCCATGCTAACCAGTACCAAAACTGACAATTTAAAACCAAAAGCTTTCTTATCCAATGTTGAACCACACTCAGTTAAACAAGCTTTGTCTCAACCAAAGTGGCTTGAGGCTATGAAGGCAGAATATCAAGCTCTCATTTCCAACAACACCTGGTCACTTGTGCCACTTCCTCCTAACCGAAAACCCATAGGTTATAAATGGGTATTTCTTGTGAAGGAAAATCCGGATGGCTCTATCAACAAGTATAAAGCAAGACTTGTGGCAAAAGGGTTTCATCAACAACTTGGCTTTGATTTTTATGAAACATTCTCACCAGCAGTCAAAGCTACAACAATTCGGGTAATCCTTACCCTTCATTGACTTACAAATGGGATATTCAACAAATAGATGTTAATAATGCCTTCTTGAATGGCTTTTTACAAGACGAGGTGTACATGACACAACCCCCAGGGTTGAGTCTTAAGACAAGACTCTTGTTTGTCGCCTCCACAAGGCTCTCTATGGTTTAAAACAGGCTCCTAGGACCTGGTATGAGCGCCTTACTGCTGCCTTTATTCAGTTTGGATTTAAAACCAGCCGCTGTGATCCTTCTCTCTTCACCTATGTTCACAAAGGTGTTACATTGTATGCCTCGGTGTATGTGGATGATATACTAATTACTGGTTCTTCTCCAACTTTGATCAACAATTTGAATGTCAAATTAAATTCTGCATTTGCCTTAAAACATCTTGGCAGACCAGTTTATTTCTTGGGCATTGAAGTGCGATATCAACCAAATGGTAGCATCATTCTTACTCAGTCCAAGTATATCAGGGACCTCCTGACCAAGGTGAATATGATGGATTCTAAAGGCTTTTCTTCTCCCATGGTCAGTAACTGCAAGCTGTCAAAATTTGGCACTGATACTCTCTCTGATGCAAGTCTATATCGTTCAGTTGTTAGGGGCACTACAGTATGCTACTCTCACAAGGCCAAATATTTCCTATAGTGTAAACAAGGTGTGCCAATTTATGTCGAGGCCTCTGAAATCTCACTGGCGAGCTGTCAAGCGCATCCTGCGCTACTCGTGTTCCACTTCTCAGTTTGGTCTCCTAATTCAGCCTGCAACTGTGAGCTCTACTTTTACCTTGCATGCTTATTCAGACTCTGACTGAGCTAGCGACCCCGATGACAGACGGTCTACATCTGGCTCTTGCATCTATCTTGGCCCTAATCTTGTTTCCTGGAGATCAAAGAAGCAGCCCTTGGTAGCTCGATCTAGTGCCGAAGTTGAGTACCGTGGCTTAGCTAATTGCATTTCTTAACTTCTATGGCTGCTACACTCCAACTCTCCTTTGTGATAATCTAAGTGCGGTGCTGCTGTCTCATAATCCCATTCTACATTCGCGAACAAAACATATGGAGTTGGATGTGCATTTTGTGCGAGAGAAGGTTTTAGCCAAATCTTTTCTGATACAACACGTTCCTGCCTCAGAACAACTGGCAGATTCACTCACAAAACCGCTGTCCTCTGGCCAGTTTCTTCAAACCAGAACCAAGCTCAAAGTTGTGCCTTCTATGTCATCACCTTTGGCTTGAGAGGGGGATAATATAGTATATGACAATCATATATTAAAAGAGTTAGTGTGTGAGTTAGTTATGTTTGTAACAGATCAGAAAGTTAGTTACTAACCACCTTATGTTCTTGAACTACTATAAATACTCCGTTGTAACTGATTCTTTCAATTAATGAAGTCATTCATTGATTCCTTCAATTCTCTTCTTTCTCTATGCTTCGTGTGGTTCTCTAACTCTATCAAACACTTTCACATTACTACACTCGGTTAGAGAGAGAGAGGGGAAAAAAAAGAGATGTAATAAAAATAAAGGTTTAATATATTTTTGGTCATTGTAAAATAAGCGAATTTTGATTTTAGTCTCTGTAAAATAAACGAATTTTGAATTTAGTCCCATTAATTTTATTTTATTTTATTTGGCTTTCATCCCTCTAAATTATGAAAGTATTGTTTATGGTCCCTACCGTCATATGACGTCTGTTAAATACTTAGATATCTTAAGAAAGGTCACGTGGTCATCCCAGGTGACACCCAATGACGTATGTGATGCTATGTTAACATATAACTTCTCGAAAAAAATTTCTTGACCCTTAAAATGAATTTTGTTTATCTGCCCTAGAATGAATACTAGGGACCAAAAACAGTGATTTCAAGTTTTAGAGGGATGAAAATCATATAAAAATATTTTACAGAGACTAAAATCAAAATTCGACCATTTTACAAGGACAAAAAGAATACTTTTTAGAGAGATGAAAACCAAAGAAAAAATTTTACAGGGACTAAAACAAAAATTTGCCAAGTTTATAGGGACCAAAAGCATATTTAACTCTAAAAATAATAGTTAATAAATATAAAAAGTGCCAACATCTGTCTATTGGGTAGAAAGGCAGTCTGACAAGGGGAGATTAGCCTGTTCAACACCAATTTGAGTCTATTCGCCAGCACTTTTGCAATGATCTTATATAAACACCCAATCAAAGAGATTGGTCGGAACTCCTTAAGGGATTGCGGGTTATCATTCTTTGGGATCAACGCAATAAACGAAGCCGCAATGGCCTTAGGTAAATAGGCTTTCAGCTGAAACTCCAAAGCAAACCCCAGAATTTCATCTTTTAACATATCCCAATGAGTCTTTAAAAAGTTAAAATTGAATCTGTCAGGGCCCGGACTCTTGTTACCATCGCTACTCCAAACAACATCCCTCAATTCAACTAAAGAAAAAGGGGCAATCAACATATGGTTTTCAGCTTCCGACACACTATTAAAAGAGAGTCCATCTAGGGCGGGACGTACAGAATCAGCCTTATCTGAGAATTGCTCTTGGAAAAATCTACGCACCTCGCTTTTCACTTCAGGTACTGTCTCCAACCATCTATCCCCATCCTTCAGTGCAATCAACTGATTTCGCCTTCTTCTAGCTTTTAAGTAAGCATGGAAGTATTTAGTATTGACATCCCCTTCCGCAATCCATTTCACTCTTGATTTTTGTAACAACATGCTCTCTTTATCATGCAACTGTTTCTAGAAAAGAGTCGACAATAATTTTCTTTGGTTTGCATCTACTATCCCACCTGCAGCCACTAAATCATCCAGTTGATTGATCTCAGCAACTGTGTTTTCAATATTAAGGTCCACCACTCCAAAAATCTCTTTATTCCACTTTCTCAAATGGTTCTTTAGATTCTTGAATTTTTCTTTTAAAACAAAGCCTTTGCACCCCTGCACCTGAAACTCAGCCCAACACATGTCCACAAAAGCCCTATACTCCTTATGATCTAACCAACAGTTATTGAAGCGAAAAGGTTTTGGGCCCCAGTTCTTTTCTGCAACTTTCAACCATACCGGGCAATGATCAGAGATGTCTCTATCTCCAACCCACTGAGCATCCAATTGCCACAATTGCATTACATCCTCAGACAGGAAAATACGATCTATCCTACTCATAGAAGTTCCATCGGAGCTGAACCAAGTAAATTTCTTACCTAAAACAGGCAAATCAATCACTTCCATATCCTCCACAAGCTGTCTAAACTCCCAGATTTCTGCAAAATTAGGTTGAAGACTGTGTCCATTTCTTTCAGCCGGATCCAACAATGCATTAAAGTCCCCGGCTATGCACCACCCACCCATAGGGAAGCCCCTTTTTGACATACACAGACCTGCCCACAACTTTCTCTTCCCCTCAATGGAACACGGCGAATAGACATTCACAATATAAAGTGGCACTGCTGAATTATTATGCTCAACGCAGATGCCAAGAAAGCCCATGCCAGAAAACTGAGCTTAGGAAGGATCGAACTCTGTGCCTTTTTGCCCAGTCTCTCAGCCCCCTTGTGTTCAATATCACGATCTTCATAAAGACTGGCCATTTTCCGCCCTCTCCCTCTGTACCTCGGTCTCCAGAACCTCCAGTTCATGGATCTTGGCAACATACACTTCTTCACTGACTTTAGCAGTGACCCCAACCTCTTTAGTTTGAGTCCAAATTTGCACCGCTTTATCAACCTCATGCTTCATCCAAAAACGCGAATTCCCTTGATTCAAGTCGGAACTAGTAGTAGAATCGCAGCAGAGGATGGAACCACCGGAAAACAAAGACACACCAGCGGAGGATGTCGCTCCACCATGCGTCTTTTTCTGATTACGACCATTCTTCCTAATCGTAATGTGGGGGTTCCTGGTGACCCCTTTGTCATTGCATTGAAGATGGCTCAGAGACCAAACCGAATGCTGAGGAGTCTCAGCCACGGCTAGGGAAACACCCACCATACTCGGGTCACAATTAGAAACAGGGCCCAGGCAAGCGGAGCCCAGCAAGGATGATGGGCCAGCACCAACAACTAAATGGCCCATTTGCGCACCTCCCCCATTAGCTTCGAACACCCCACATGAAGAACTCTCCATATCCAGACTGCATGAGCTAACATGTAAGGCCCCAATAACATTTGTTAAACTATTGGGCCCATTTGGGGCACAATTAACATCCAAATCCAGCCCAATAGAGAGAGCACCAGACGACCCACACTGGTTGATTGGAGCACCGCCATGGCTTACAGCTTGCACCCCCCGATCAAAGGACACCCCCACGAGTTGTGTTGGACCGAGAGTGGCTTCAGTGACGGGCCCAACAACATTGGACTCATGTTGCATCCCAGGCTCCACACAACCACTAGCTACTACAACCCCAATAGCTTCTTCTGTTACATTCAAATTCTCCTCCACCAGACTCTCATTAAGTGCCGCATTATTAGCCGCCACCAAGGTGCAACCCACGAAGCTCTCCCTTCCCTCTGAGCATGTGTTATCCTCTTCAGATACATCCAACCTTGATATATTCAAATTGCCATTAACCACCCCATCATTTTCAATAATCTCCTCATAAGTAGCATTTACTGCTGCATTAAAATTCGCAGCAAAATGTCCCTCCGCCATCTCTGGCGAATACTCCTCCTCGCCGCTGTCTCGGAACGATTCCGTTTCCGCCTCCGAAGGTTCCACAACTTCCGGCATCATCCACTGCATTGGGCCGTACCAATCCTCGACAATTTTGATGGGGGAAACCAAGCCATTGATATTGACTTGCACCAACCGGTTCACCAAGTCGTGGTTGTTGGATCTGTATAGAACTCTAGCTACATCCAAGGCGCTCCTCTTCTTGGTAGAATCATCAACATCAACAAAAACTCCAAAGGGCAAAACCAGATACTCAAAAAAATCCAACGACCATGCATGCGAAGGAACACCATAGACACGAACCTACGATAATCTTTCATTATCATTGTCCCTAGGACTCCAAGGTCTTATCTCATCAAACCATTGTAGAAGCCACTCTCTCCTATCCTTAATCAAGTCGTTCATCTCCCCCACCTCCTCAGATTCTAACAAAACCAGATTGGCACCCAAGGGAGTAACTTTGATCGAGAAGAGGCCCTCCTTATAAAATTCCCGTTGCATGCAGTAGGAAGACCCAGGAGTGCTTACTTTGCCCACATGTGCCTTGCCCAAGATCTGAAGGTTTTCTGAGTCCACATTAAATTCAAGGTTCGCTTTAGCCTCTCTGCGAACAAACTTTGGTGCCATTCTCCACCCGTGAAACCCAGGTTTTGTCGTGCCGCCAAGTGTCAAAAATGCTACTTATGAGGAGATTATTGAAAGTGATGGGGTGGTTAATGGCAATTTGAATATATCAAGGTTGGATGTATCTGAAGAGGATAACACATGCTCAGAGGGAAGGGAGAGCTTCGTGGGTTGCACCTTGGTAGCGGCTAATAATGCGACACTTAATGAGAGTCTGGTGGAGGAGAATTTGAATGTAACAGAAGAAGCTATTGGGGTTGTAGTAGCTGGTGGTTGTGTGGAGCCTGGGATGCAACATGAGTCCAATGTTGTTGGGCCCGTCACTGAAGCCACTCTCGGTCCAGCACAACTCGTGGGGGTGTCCTTTGATCGGGGGGTGCAAGTTGTAAGCCATGGCGGTGCTCCAATCAACCAGTGTGGGTCGTCTGGTGCTCTCTCTATTGGGCTGGATTTGGATGTTAATTGTGCCCCAAATGGGCCCAATAGTTTAACAAATGTTATTGGGGCCTTACATGTTAGCTCATGCAGTCTGGATATGGAGAGTTCTTCATGTGGGGTGTTCGAAGCTAATGGGGGAGGTGCGCAAATGGGCCATTTAGTTGTTGGTGCTGGCCCATCATCCTTGCTGGGCTCCGCTTGCCTGGGCCCTGTTTCTAATTGTGACCCGAGTATGGTGGGTGTTTCCCCAGCCGTGGCTGAGACTCCTCAGCATTCGGTTTGGTCTCTGAGCCATCTTCAATGCAATGACAAAAGGGTCACCAGGAACCCCCACATTACGATTAGGAAGAATGGTTGTAATCAGAAAAAGACGCATGGTGGAGCGACATCCTCCGCTGGTGTGTCTTTGTTTTTCGGTGGTTCCATCCTCTGCTGCGATTCAACTACTTGTTCCGACTTGAATCAAGGGAATTCGCGTTTTTGGATGAAGCATGAGGTTCATAAAGCGGTGCAAATTTGGACTCAAACTAAAGAGGTTGGGGTCACTGCTAAAGTCAGTGAAGAAGTGTATGTTGCCAAGATCCATGAACTGGAGGTTCTGGAGACCGAGGTACAGAGGGAGAGGGCGAAAAATGGCCAGTCTTTATGAAGATCGTGATATTGAACACAAGGGGGCTGAGAGACCGGGCAAAAAGGCGTAGAGTTCGATCCATCCTAAGCTCAGTTTTCTGGCATGGGCTTTCTTGGCATCTGCGTTGAGCATAATAATTCAACAGTGCCACTTTATATTGTGAATGTCTATTCGCCGTGTTCCATTGAGGGGAAGAGAAAGTTGTGGGCAGGCCTGTGTATGTCAAAAAGGGGCTTCCCTATGGGTGGGTGGTGCATAGCCGGGGACTTTAATGCAGTGTTGGATCCGGCTGAAAGAAATGGACGCAGTCTTCAACTTAATTTTGCAGAAATCTGGGAGTTTAGACAGCTTGTGGAGGATATGGAAGTGATTGATTTGCCTGTTTTAGGTAAGAAATTTACTTGGTTCAGCTCCGATGGAACTTCTATGAGTAGGATAGATCGTATTTTCCTGTCTGATGATGTAATGCAATTGTGGCAAGTGGATGCTCAGTGGATTGGAGATAGAGACATCTCTGATCATTGCCCGGTATGGTTGAAAGTTGAAGAAAAGAACTGGGGCCCAAAACCTTTTCGCTTCAATAACTGTTGGTTAGATCATAAGGAGTATAGGGCTTTTGTGGACATGTGTTGGGCTGAGTTTCAGGTGCAGGGGTGCAAAGGCTTTGTTTTAAAAGAAAAATTCAAGAATCTAAAGAACCATTTGAGAAAGTGGAATAAAGAGATTTTTGGAGTGGTGGACCTTAATATTGAAAACACAGTTGCTGAGATCAATCAACTGGATGATTTAGTGGCTGCAGGTGGGATAGTAGATCCAAACCAAAGAAAATTATTGTTGACTCTTTTCTGGAAACAGTTGCATGATAAAGAGAGCATGTTGTTACAAAAATCAAGAGTGAAATGGATTCCGGAAGGGGATGCCAATACTAAATACTTCCATGCTTGCTTAAAAGCTAGAAGAAGGCGAAATCAGATGATTGCACTGAAGGATGGGGATAGATGGTTGGAGACAGTACCTGAAGTGAAAAGCGAGGTGCGTAGATTTTTCCAAGAGCAATTCTCAGATAAGGCTGATTCTGTACGTCCCGCCCTAGATGGACTCTCTTTTAATAGTGTGTCGGAAGCTGAAAACCATATGTTGATTGCCCCTTTTTCTTTAGTTGAATTGAGGGATGCTGTTTGGAGTAGCGATGGTAACAAGAGTCCGGGCCCTGACGGATTCAATTTTAACTTTTTAAAGACTCATTGGGATATGTTAAAAGATGAAATTCTGGGGTTTGCTTTGGAGTTTCAGCTGAAAGCCTATTTACCTAAGGCCATTGCGGCTTCGTTTATTGCGTTGATCCCAAAGAATGATAACCGGCAATCCCTTAAGGAGTTCCGATCAATCTCTTTGATTGGGTGTTTATATAAGATCATTGCAAAAGTGCTGGTGAATAGACTCAAATTGGTGTTGAACAGGCTAATCTCCCCTTGTCAGACTGCCTTTCTACCCAATAGACAGATTTTGGACGGTGTATTAATTGCCAATGAGTTGGTTGATCTGGCGAAACGAAGGAAAAACAAGTGTTTATTCCTCAAGGTGGATTTTGAAAAAGCTTATGATTCGGTTGATTGGGGGTTTTTTAGATTACATGCTCTCGAGGATGGGTTTTGACCCTAAATGGAGAGGTTGGATGAATGCCTGTATTAGGTCAACGACAATGTCAGTTCTTGTAAATGGGAGCCCGACAGTTGATTTCTCTACTTCCTGGGGATTAAGACAAGGTGATCCTCTGGCACCTTTCCTCTTTCTTATTGTGGCAGAAGGTCTAATAGGTATGGTTTATAAGGCTGTGGAGTTGAATGTCCTTTCCGAGTATAAGGCCTTTCCAGATGTCTCTTTTCCGATCCTGTAATATGCAGACGATACCATTTTTACATGTGAACCTACTTGGGGGAATTTGTGGCGGTTAAAATCAATTTTGAGAGGATTTGAACTGGTCTCTGGTCTTAAAATCAATTTCTTCAAGAGTAATCTCTATGCGGTTAATGTTGATGATAGATTTTTGGATGCTGCAGCTACTTTCCTGTCTTGCAGGGTGAGTGCCATTCCGTTTAAGTTTCTGGGTATCCCTGTTGGGGCAAATCCAAGGATGTCCTCTACCTGAGCTCCCATTATTGAGTTGGTGAAGAAAAGATTGTCTTCTTGGAAGCGTTTGCAGCTCTCGATTGGCGGTAGAGTGGCCTTAATTAATTCAGTCTTGAATAGCCTGCCGGTGTATTGGTTCTCTTTTTATAAAGCTCCAAAAAAGGTCATTCATTCTCTTGTTAGTATACAGAGGAATTTCTTGTGGGGTGGTAATTGTGAGGCAAAGAAGATTTGTTGGGTCAGTTGGAAGAAGATATGTGAACCAAAGGAATCAGGTGGTTTGGGGATAAAAGACCTCGAGTTATTTAATACGAGTCTTCTTACAAAATGGAAGTGGCGTTGTTTAGGTGATGATGGGGCGGTTTGGAAGAACCTGCTAGAGCAAAAGTATGGCACATTTCACAATGGATTTTTAGACCATGTAGCATCTAGGAGACATTCTTCCATTTGGTGGCGTGACCTAGTTTCGCTTTTCCCTGAATGGTTTTATGGTTCGATTGGAGTTCATTTGGGGAATGGTGAGAGGGTACATTTTTGGTTAGATAATTGGTTGGGTGCCCGCCCTCTCATGCATGAATTCCCTGTACTTTTCCATCTTGCCTCAAATTGTTCGGACACTGTTGCAAACTGCGGTTTCTGGGAGTTTGGTATTTGGCGTTGGCATTGGAGCTGGTCACGGGCCTTGCGGCCTAATGAAGATGCTTTGAGGGTGGAGTTGGAAAATGCCCTGCATGTTGTGGTATTGAGCGCCTCTTCTAGGGACAAATGGTTTTGGAAACACGACCCATCTGAGCAATTTTCCGTAAAGTCTGCTTATCAACATTTGGTAAAGTTGTCTCAGGGTCTTGACAGCCCCGTTGATCACAGGATGACTAAGGTTTACATGGGGGTGTGGCACTCTGCTATCCCTTCAAAGGTAGCTGTCATGGTGTGGAGACTCATGTTAGATAGGCTTCCTACTAGGAATGCATTAATAAGTCGTGGAATTATTTCGTCCAGTCATAATGCTTGCTGTGTTCTTTGCTTTCACCAGGAAGAAATTGTAAGTCACTTATTTTTTAGCTGTAATTTTTCCTTTGCGGTGTGGGGTTCCATTTACTCTTGGATTGGTCTATCTGGAGCCTGGCACTTGGAGGGGGCTGAAAATTTTCTTCAATTTGGCCTATTGGGTCTGGGTAAAGTGAAGAAAAAGGTGAGATATGTAATTTGGTGTGCTGTGGTGTGGGCCTTATGGTCTCTTAGAAAAAATATTTTATTTAGGGGTGATACTGCTTCACATTCTGATATAGTGGCAAAAATAAAGGCTATTTCTTGGGGTTGGTTTATTGCTAAAATTGGGAGAAATGTTGGCTGGCAATACTCGGATTGGTGTTCGAACCCTCTTGGTTGCTTACAGTTGGTTAAGTGATCTTTTTTCTCTCTGTTTGGTTGCTGAGTTTGGCTGTTATGGAGGTGTTTTTCTTGGTCCTGTTGGGCACACATCTGATACTATTTGTTGTCTGTGTCTTTTGAGGAGACTTCCAGAATGTGTTATGCTGTGTTGTGGTGGTAAGGGAAGAATTTTGAGATGTTGGGTGTAGGCTGCGTTCCTTTTTTTGGGATAGAATTATGAGTGGCATAGTTCCTGGTTTTTTGATTAGTTGTTATGAGGCTGGGCTGGTTCGAAATTTTGGTTCTTTGGGAGTTATACTTGGTGCATCTAAAGGAGCTCTTGCCTGGTGGTATTAAAATATATCTGAATAATATTTCATTAACTTAACTTTGAATACACACACTAATGTTATTATATACACTACGCTAGACTTAACCTAACGGGCCTGTGCAATGGGCCGAATAACTAAACTAGGTTACAGTACAAAAGGTAAATATTTACTATTTACTCTAATTATTTACAATACTCCCTCTCAAGCTGGTGAGTGGATATCAATCATTCCTAGCTTGCAAGTAAGTTGGCGGAATCGGTCTGTAGATAGCCCCTTTGTAAGCACATCTGCTAGTTGGTGTCCAGTAGGAATGTAGGACGTTGTTATCAGTCCACAATCTAGCTTCTCCTTTATAAAATGTCTGTCTATCTCAATGTGTTTGGTCCTGTCATGTTGTACAGGATTATAAGCAATGTTGGTTGCTGATTTATTGTCACAAAACAACCTCATTGAGCCTTCATAGTTCACCTTCAAATCATCAAGTATAATCTTCATCCACAATAGCTCACAAATTCCATGAGCCATTGCTCTGAATTCTGCCTCAGCACTTGATCTGGCCACTAAATTTTGTTTTTTACTCCTCCATGTAACAAGATTACCACAAAAGAATGTGCAGTAGCCAGAAGTGGACCTTCTATCACTCACTGAGCCTGCATAATCTGCATCAATATAGGCTTCCAATGTCAGTCTTCCGCCTCTTTTGAACAAGAGACCTCTTCCTGGAGTCGCTTTAAGGTATTGCAAAATTCGCTCTACTGCTTGCAAGTGCCTCATCCTCGGATCATGCATAAACTGACTGACTACGCTTACTGCATAAGCTACATCAGGTCTAGTGTGTGCCAAGTAAATTAGCTTCCCCACTAATCTCTGATACTGAGGCTTGTCAACTCTAGCACTCTCCTCTTCAGTGCTCATTTTATGATTTTGCTCTATGGGAACGCCTGCAGGTTTACACCCAAGCTTGCCAGTTTCCTGCAGAAGGTCAAGAACATATTTTCTCTGAGAGATAAAAATTCCTTGTTTTGAGTAAGCTACCTTAATCCCAAGGAAATACTTGAGAGTTCCCAGATCTTTCATCTCGAACTCTGCAGATAATTTCTTCTTGAGGAGTTGTCTCTCAACCAAGTCATTCCCTGTAACAATAATATCATCAACATAAACAAGAAGTACTGTTAGTTTTCCTCCATGTGAATGTTTGAAGAAGAGGGTATGATCTCCTTGACTCTGTTTGTAACTAAGACCCAACATAGCCTTTATAAATCTTCCAAACCATGCCCGGAGAGACTGTTTTAGCCCATACAAGGCCTTTTTCAATCTACACACCTTATTTATCCCAAGGGTTAGATCAAATCCCGGTGGGATGTCCATATACACTTCCTCCTCTAAATTTCCATGCAAGAATGCATTTTTAACATCAAACTAATTAAGTTCCCACCCAGAATGAGCAGCAAGAGATAGTAAGATACAGACAGTGTTCATCTTTGCTACCGGTGCAAATGTCTCCTCATAATCAATGCCATAAGTCTGGGTGTACCCTTTTGCTACTAATATGGCCTTATATCTATCAAGAGTGCCATCTGATTTGTACTTGACAATATAAATCCATCTGCAACCAACTGGCTTCTTGCCTCTTGGCTTCTCAACTATCTCCCAAGTTCTATTCTTTTCAAGAGCTTTCATTTCCTCATTCATGGCTTTGATCCAATTTTCATCTTTAAGTGCCTCCTTAACAGATGCAGGGATTCTTACAGAGTCAACTGCTGTCATAAAAGCCTTATGCTGCGGGGAAACATGGTTAGATGAAACAAATTGAGAAATAGGGTATTTGGCACAAGACCTTTTCCCTTTTCTCAAGGCAATAGGTAGGTCAACTGAATCAAGATCAAGTGTATCGGGAATAGAAGAATCAGAAGCAAAAGGGTTACTTTCAGTACTTACCTCCGGCTCAGACGGTTGGGGTTGTTTCTGGACCAGGTCGGGTTTTCCTCTCCTCTGATATGTCAAAGTTGGCTCACTAGCCTTTGTCTTTGTTGGTGCTGAAGGTGCTGTTTCCTGCAAAATAGAAGGTAAAGGAGAAACAATAACAGGTGACTCAGAAACAACTGGAGACTCAGGAGGTAGCAACTCAGGAACAGCGACAGGAGACTCAGGGATAGGAGACTCAGAAACAACAGGAGACTCGGGAGGATCAACTGACAAAGATGGTGACTCAGGGTGCCACGGACCAAGGAGAAGAAACTCGGAATCAGATTCCAAATCACTACTATTCTCCCCCTGAAGCTGAGGGCGAGTGAAGAACGGGACATGTTCATGGAAAGTGACATCCATAGAGACAAAGTGTTTACGACTGGAAGGATGGTAACACTTGTATCCCCGTTTGTTAGGCGCATAGCCCAAGAAGATGCATCGAACAGCCTGGGAATCCAACTTATTGCGATGCTGCTTGTGGATATGAACAAATGCAACACAGCCGAATATTCGAGACTCTAGACTCAGCATAATAGGAGCAGACGGGTAAAAAGATAACATAGACTGAACAGGACTAAGATTACCTAGAACACGGGATGGAATCCGATTGATGAGATAAGCAGCAGTCAAAACTGCTTCTCCCCAATACGAGTTTGGAACTGATGTTTGGAAGAGAAGGGCACGAGCAACCTCAAGTAAGTGACGGTTTTTTCTTTCTGTAACTCCATTTTGTTGTGTAGTATCAACACACGTTAGTTCATGAAGAATACCATTTTTACTAATAAATGAAGAAAGAGATTGGTTGACATATTCTCGACCATTATCCGACCGTAGTCTTTTAATGCATTTGTCAAATTGAGTTTTTATCATGTGATAAAATTGAATGAACAACTGAGAAACTTCAGATTTATCTTTCATTAAGAATAGCCAACTAACGCGAGTACAATCATCAATAAAAGTAATAAACCATCGCAAGACCGAAATATTAGAAACAAAGGTGCCCCCAAACATCGTAATGAATAAGATCAAAAGGTTCAATACTTTTATTATAACTAGAAGGAAAAGATACACGTTTGTGTTTGGAAAATTGACAAACATCACACTTAAAAGACTCAACAGACTCTTGTAAAAACAAAGCTGGAAACATAGTTTTAAGTAAGGAAAATGGAGGATGTCCTAGACGCTTATGCTGAAGCCAAACTTGAGAGGAAGTATGGTGAGATTGGACGGAGGAAAACAGCACCTTCAGACCATTCTCTTCAGCAGATAGAAAGTATAACCCTCCCTGTTCCTTAGCAACTCCAATCGTCCTCCCGTGGTAAGATCCTGAAAAAGACAATGAGTAGGAGAAAAAGTTACTGTGCAGTTCATATCCTGAGTAAGTTTGCGAATAGAAATTAAGTTATTTGAGAGTCTAGGAGCATAAAGCACACTTCTCAAATAGAAAGGGGTGTGGAGATTAACATCTCCAAAACCTACAACAGGAGTGTGAGAACCATCTGCAACAGTAATATAGGGAATGCTTGAATGAGGGTTATAAGTGGAAAACAATTTAGAGTTAAAGGTCATATGGTCAGTAGCACCAGAGTCTAGAATCCATGCATCCTTAGGAATAGTACCAGAGGCAGTAAACGATCGAGAACATAGAGCCTTACCAGTCATTGTCAGGGAACTAGAACTAGAAGGCTTACGCAAAGAGTCGAGGAGGCTCTGCAAGCGGTCCAAGTCTTCAGCGCCCAAGGGGGGAGGCGTAGTTGGACCGGATAGAGGAGCAAGTGTGGGAGTAGATGCTACCACATGTGCTTGAGTACCTTTGAGACCTCCAATACGGTTAAGGACATTGTCTTTCCCATGAAGTCTAAAACATCTGTCCTTTGTGTGCCCTGGCTTCTTACAGTGTTCACAGTAGCGGTCCTCCCTCCCAGGCTTGGATGATCCTTGTTTGCCTGTCTTGCTGGCAACTAACGCAGATCCTTCAGAAGGTTTGGGACCTAGCATGACACTTCGACAACTCTCTTCACCCCGCACAATATAGAACACTTCATCAAGAGAAGGAAGGTTGTCCTTGCCCAAAATCTGTAGTCGAACAGGGTCATACTCACTGTTCAAGCCAGCCAAGAACTCAAAAATCCGATCAGTTTCAATGCAAGTATTCAAAGCAAGCGTGTCATTGGGAGTCTCCATCTTGAGAGTCTGATATTGATCCAACTCAATCCAGAACCCTTTCATAATGGCAAAGTAATCAGAGACAGACATACTTCCCTGTTTAGTATTGAAGATCCTGTTCTTCAAATCAAAGCGGGCAGAGAGATCCTTTTTCTTGGAGTAAGTCTTGCTGAGGCTATCCCAAATTTCCCTGGCAGTAGCAAGAAACATATAATTCCCGCTGATCTCTGGAATCATACTGTTCCACATCCATGACATAATGAGAGAGTCTTCATTGTCCCAAGTAGGGAATCCAGGATCAGTGGCAGGAAGAGGAGTCCCTTCAATATGATTTAATTTTCCACGACCCTTCAGATTCGTGCGCATAAATTGGGCCCAATTGAAGTAGTTCTTCCCATTGAGGCGATAACTGGGATGCAGCGTTGGCAGAGCATTAGAATTCATCAAATTTGACGAGTCCACAAGAGGAGGAGGAGGCGGTGGAGGATTCTGAACAGTTCCGTCCCCTTCCATAACAACAGATCAGACGTAGTAAAAAAAAACAGGGTAACGAACGAATGAACGTCAAATAACCCACGAAAATAAAAGTTCTCGGATCGGAGAGTGGACCCCCAAAATGGAAAGAGGAGGTGCCGGTCTGCAATCTGGGAAAAAATGGCGGCGAACGGAACAGTGTAAGGCGGCGCGTGGACCACACGCCGCTCAACGACGCTTGAGACGGCGGCGACGGCGCTGCGTGGCGCAGACGGCGGCGCGGTTTCAGGGGTTGGCCGGTTTTGACGAGCCGAACCTGATGGTGGGGTCAGTTGTGTGATATTCGCGGCGGACAGTGGCGTTTGGATGGAAACAGTCACACGCTTGAGTGTTTGGTGTGAGGGATGAACAGTATCGCGAATGAAGGTTGCAAACAGAAGCTGCAATGAAGACAGCAAGAAAGAGAAAAAAAAACAACCACCACAATGAAGGTGGCGGCTAGGGTTTATGCAGAAGCAAGGCCTTCAAGAACGAGAGCTCTGATACCATGTTAAAATATATCTGAATAATATTTCATTAACTTAACTTTGAATACACACACTAATGTTATTATATAGACTACGCTAGACTTAACCTAATGGGCCTGAGCAATGGGCCGAATAACTAAACTATGTTACAATACAAAAGGTAATATTTACTATTTACTCTAATTATTTACAATATTTCCCATTCGCTTTATTTGGTGGAATGTGGCAGCTGATGTTCTACTGTTGTAATGCTGTTGGCCACTTTCCTTTGGAATTTTTATGTATATGTACCCAGTTTTGGGATTTGTTTTTCTTTTGGTGGAGCTTGCTTGTACACTTGTACTCATGGTTTGGTGTACTCTTTTTCCTCCCCTAGTCTTTTTCCCAATGGGTTTTGGCTTTGGGAGGTTTTAATGAGGCACCCCATGTTGCTGTGGGTTGGAGTACCCCTTGTACTCCCCTAATAATAATTCTTTGCTTATAAAAAAAAAGTTTAAATTTTCAGTATTAGAAAAAGAAAAGGTAAAAACTAGAGTGTAAGATGCGATGCACTTGAGCACTGTGAGAAGAATCTTGCATTCAAATCCACATCATCATCGTCTACCAAAGCTGCCGCCATAAAAAAATTGTCCAATTTTCTAACTTCATGACTTTCTTATGTATATCACTCTCACAGTCACTCACTCACTAGCCACCTTTTGTAAATAGAACTCTCGCTTTAGAGTAAAGTCAACAAGTCAACCATTACTCATCACCCACGAAAATCTACCCCAAGTGGTTTCTTTTTTGTTTAAGGTATGTTGTTACTCTTCTCTTACTACTCCTCCGTGTGCCGATTCTGTTTCCAAATTTTGTTAAGATAATAATGTTTTCTTTGAGTTTCACTCAAGATCGTGTTTTGTCAAATCTCAGGAGTCTAATTGCATACTTCTTGAGGGTTCTCTTGGTGATGATGGCTTGTACAGCTTCAAGCACCTTCCACTCCTCAAGAAGACTCTTCCTACTATGCAAGACTCTCATCACAAGTCTCTATCTGTTAATACCAGTGTTAATACCATTGTTTCCCCTGTTAATACTAGTCATTGTTCCCAGTTTAATTCTGTTTTCGATGATGTAAACAATGTATCCACTTGGCATTTTCGGCTTTGCCATGCAAATTCTAATACTGTAAAAACAGTGCTGCAACTGTGTAATGTTCCATATTCAAATAAAAACACTTCTAATTTTTGTAGTGGTTGTTGTAAAGGGAAACCTCACAAGTTGCATGCTCCCCCTTCCCCTACTATACATCATAATGCTTTTGAGTTAATTCACACAGATTTGTGAGGCCCTGCCCTTTTTCCCTCTGCTGGTGGTTTCCTTTATTATGTTGCCTTTGTAGATGCTTGTACCAAATTTACTTGGATTTATTTTCTCAAGTCCAAATCTGATACACTCAAAGCATTTCAGTAATTTCAGTCTCTAGTTCATACCCAATTTTCTGCTACCATCAAATTTGTTCAATCTGATTGGGGAAGGGAATATCGGCCCTTCACAAAATACCTTTCAGACCTTGGTATTGTTCATAGATTGACTTGTCCTTACACATCCCATCAAAATGGCACTGTGGAATGGAAACATAGACACATTGTAGAGATGGGACTTACACTCTTAGCACATGCTTCTATTCCCTTACAATTTTGGGATCATAGTTTTACTACAACTGTGCATTTAATAAACAGATTTCCATCTTCAGCTTTACCAAATCAGTTCTCTTCTTTCTATGCTCTCAATAAAATTGTCCTTGAGTACAAGTCCCCCAAGGTCTTTGCATGTGCTTGTTTCCCTCATTTGCGGCCTTTTAATCATCATAAACTAGAGTTTAGAAGTGCTGAATGTGTTTATTTAGGACTGTCTCCACAATACAAAGGTCATAAATGTCTTGCACCAAATGGAAAAATATACATTTCCAAGGATGTTCTCTTCAATGAGTTCAAATTTCCTTATCCACAATTGTTTCCTTCCACATCTAACATTGTCAATACCTTAAATTCATCCACCTATCCAGCTGTCATTCCTACATTAACTGAGATATCTACACCTACAATAAATTAGCCTTCCTCTACAGATACTAATATTTCTCCTTCAGATCCTCATGTGAGTTCCCCCATCTCTGCAGCTGCTACACCCACTTCACCAACAAGGTCTGCAGCTGCTATACCCACTTCACCAACAGCGCCTGCTACTCATATTCAGCTTCCCATCTCACCTACTTCTTCACACTCATCACCAATTGATACTACGGCTCTTCCATTGCCCTCATCTTCCAACAATGTCCAGCCACCATCTTCATCACTTAACACTTACCCCATGCTAACCAGTACCAAAACTGACAATTTAAAACCAAAAGCTTTCTTATCCAATGTTGAACCACACTCAGTTAAACAAGCATTGTCTCAACCAAAGTGGCTTGAGGCTATGAAGGCAGAATATCAAGCTCTCATTTCCAACAACACCTGGTCACTTGTGCCACTTCCTCCTAACCGAAAACCCATAGGTTGTAAATGGGTATTTCTTGTGAAGGAAAATCCGGATGGCTTTATCAACAAGTATAAAGCAAGACTTGTGGCAAAAGGGTTTCATCAACAACTTGGCATTGATTTTAATGAAACATTCTCACCAGCAGTTAAAGCTACAACAATTCGGGTAATCCTTACCCTTCATTGACTTACAAATGGGATATTCAACAAATAGATGTTAATAATGCCTTCTTGAATGGCTTTTTACAAGAAGAGGTGTACATGACACAACCCCCAGGGTTGAGTCTTAAGACAAGACTCTTGTTTGTCGCCTCCACAAGGCTCTCTATGGTTTAAAACAGGCTCCTAGGACCTGGTATGAGCGCCTTACTGCTGCCTTTATTCAGTTTGGATTTAACCAGCCGCTGTGATCCTTCTCTTTTCACCTATGTTCACAAAGGTGTTACATTGTATGCCTTGGTGTATGTGGATGATATACTAATTACTGGTTCTTCTCCAACTTTGATCAACAGTTTGATTGTCAAATTAAATTCTGCATTTGCGTTAAAACATCTTGGCAGACCAGTTTAATTCTTGGGCATTGAAGTACGATATCAACCAAATGGTAGCATCATTCTTACTCAGTCCAAGTATATCAGGGACCTCCTGACCAAGGTTAATATGATGGATTCCAAAGGCTTTTCTTCTCCCATGGTCAGTAACTGCAAGCTGTCAAAATTTGGCACTGATACTCTCTCTGATGCAAGTCTATATCGTTCAGTTGTTGGGGGCACTGCAGTATGCTACTCTCACAAGGCCAAATATTTCCTATAGTGTAAACAAGGTGTGCCAATTTATGTCGAGGCCTCTGAAATCTCACTGGCGAGCTGTTAAGCGCATCCTGCGCTACTTGTGTTCCACTTCTCAGTTTGGTCTCCTAATTTAGCCTGCAACTGTGAGCTCTACTTTTACCTTGCATGCTTATTCAGACTCTGACTGGGCTAGCGACCCCGATGACAGACGGTCTACATCTGGCTCTTGCATCTATCTTGGCCCTAATCTTGTTTCCTGGAGATCGAAGAAGCAGCCCTTGTAGCCCGATCTAGTGCCGAAGTTGAGTACCGTGACTTAGCTAATTGCATTTCTTAACTTCTATGACTGCTACACTCCAACTCTCCTTTGTGATAATCTAAGTGCGGTGCTACTGTCTCATAATCCCATTCTACATTCGCGAACAAAACATATGGAGTTGGATGTGCATTTTGTGCGAGAGAAGGTTTTAGCCAAATCTTTTCTGATACAACATGTTCCTGCCTCAGAACAACTGGCAGATTCACTCACAAAACCGCTGTCCTCTGGCCAGTTTCTTCAAACTAGAACCAAGCTCAAAGTTGTGCCCTCTATGTCATCACCTTTGGCTTGAGAGGGGGATAATAGAGTATATGACAATCATATATTAAAAGAGTTAGTGTGTGAGTTAGTTATGGTTGTAACAGATCAGAAAGTTAGTTACTAACCACCTCATGTTCTTGAACTACTATAACTGATTCTTTCAATTAATGAAGTCATTCATTGATTCCTTCAATTCTCTTCTTTCTCAATGCTTCGTGTGGTTCTCTAACTCTATCAAACACTTTCACATTATTACACTTGGTTTGAGAGAGAGAGGGGGAAAAAAGAGATGTAATAAAAATAAGGGTTTAATATATTTTTGGTCATTGTAAAATAAGCGAATTTTGATTTTAGTCTCCGTAAATAAACGAATTTTGAATTTAGTCCCATTAAATTTTTTTTTATTTGGCTTTCATCCCTCTAAAATATGAAAGTATTGTTTATGGTCCCTACCGTCATATGACGTCTGTTAAATACTTATATATCTTAAGAAAGGTCACGTGGTCATCCCAGGTGACACCCAATGACGTATGTGATGCTATGTTAACATATAACTTCTCGAAAAAAATTTCTTGACCCCAAAAATGAATTTTGTTTATCTGTCCTAAAATGAATACTAGGGACCAAAAACAATGATTTCAAGTTTTAGAGGGATGAAAATCATATAAAAATATTTTACAGAGACCAAAATCAAAATTCGTCTATTTTACAAGGACAAAAACAATACTTTTTAGAGGGATGAAAACCAAAGAAAATTTTTTACAGGGACCAAAACAAAAATTCGCCAAGTTTATAGGGACCAAAATCATATTTAACTCTAAAAATAATAGTTAATAAATATAAAAAGTGTCAAAAAGTTTAAATTTTCAGTATTAGAAAAAGAAAAGGTGAAAACTAGAGTGTAAGATGCGATGCACTTAAGCACTGTGAGAAAAATCTTGCATTCAAATCCACATCATCATCGTCTACCAAAGCTGCCGCCATCAAAAAATTGTCCAATTTTCTAACTTCATGACTTTCTTATGTATATCACTCTCACAGTCACTCACTAGCCACCTTTTGTTCATAGAACTCTCGCTTTAGAGTAAAGTCAACAAGTCAACCATTACTCATCACCCACGAAAATCTACCCCAAGTGGTTTCTTTTTTGTTTAAGGTATGTTGGTACTCTTCTCTTACTACTCCTCCGTGTGCCGGTTGTGTCATGGGTACGGGAGAAAATCCATGTGAACCAAAGAGAAAAGAGTGAAAGAATTGGATTCCATAACCCTGGTTTCTTTTACTACAAACACGCTCTTTTCTGTAGCTTAGTTATTTGTGTGTTTAACCTTGTGTTGTGCTTACTAAGCTACTTTTCCTTGTATTCAAAAGAGATTGTCACAATTTTTGATTTGGCTATCAAAACTGTTGCTTGGGCTGTTGTTTGTGTTTATTTGCATGTTAGAATTAGAAACTCCGCTGCACAGGAACTCATTTTCCCATGTTTCTTGAGAATTTGGTGCCTGGTTTATGCCTTTGTGTCTTCTTGTTGCCTTGTTACACACTTTGTAGTATATGAAAGCATGTTTACTTGCCAATCACATACCTTGTTTCTGATATAGGTTCCTCTATTTCTTTGTTATGTTGGATCTTCTTTCAACAGGATGACTAAACTTGCCCCTCTTGAGGAGTCCCTTTTGAATGGTGACTCTAGAGTAAGCAACAATTCTGATCCCAACAAGAAAGGAGGAAATGAAATTCTAACCAGCTACTCAAATGCTGGATTTTTCAGTATTCTTACTTTCTCATGGATGAGTCCACTGATAACATTAGGCAATAAAACGACATTAAACCATGAGGACCTCCCACTGCTTGCTACCAATGACAGTGCCTATGGAGCTTTTCCAACTTTTAGAAACAAGCTTGAGTTAGAGTGTGGTAGTGTTAGGAGTGTGACTACTATTAATCTGGCCAAGGTTTTAATCTTCTCAACATGGAAAGGGATCTTTTTGTCAGGCTTATTTGCATTCTTGTACACATGTGCTTCTTATGTTGGACCCTACCTTATTGATAACCTTGTTCAATACTTCAATGGTGAAAACAAGTCTAAAAAAGAAGGCTATATTTGGCTATGGCATTTGTTGTTGCGAAGCTTGTGGAGTGCCTTTCGATGAGGCACTGGATGTTTAAGTTCCAGCAGGTTGGGGTTAGGATGCAATCAATGTTGGTGGCAATGATCTATGCTAAAGGTTTGACCCTTTCATGTCAATCAAAGGGGGGAAACAGCAGTGGGGAAATCATCAACTTAATGACTGTTGATGGCTGTTCTGCAAGTTTCTTTGGCCTTGTTTATTCTTTATAGAAGTGTAGGGGTTGCTTCATTAGCCGCTTTAGCTGCCACTGTAATTGTGATGTTGCTAAACCTTCCTGTGGCATCATTGCAAGAAAAATTCCAAAGTAAGTTGATGGAGTTCAAAGATAAAAGAATGAAAGCGACATCGGAGATTCTAATGAATATGAGGATTCTAAAACTGCAAGCATGGGAGATGAAGTTCTTATCAAAGATTATTCAGCTTAGGAAGATAGAGGAGATGTGGCTAAAGAAATTTGTTGTTGGTACTGCGATTGTTAGATTTCTCTTCTTTAACGCCCCAACGTTCATTGCTGTGGTCACTTTTGGTGCTTGTGTTCTTATAGGCATCCCGCTTGAATCAGGGAAGATCTTATCTGCTCTTGCAACATTCAGAATTCTTCAAATGCCTATATACAATCTTCCTGACACAATTTCAATGATTGCACAAACCAAGGTTTCCCTAGATAGGATTGTAGCCTTTCTTCGTTTGGATGACTTGCAGACCGACATAGTGGAGAAGCTTCCACGGGGTAGTTCTGATATAGCAATTGAATTAGTAGATGGAAATTTTTCTTGGGATTTATCTTCTGCTAACACAGCATTGAAAAACATAAACCTAAGAGTTTTTCATGGCATGAGGGTTGCTGTTTGTGGTACTGTTGGATCAGGCAAGTCTAGTTTACTTTCTTGTATAATAGGGGAAGTACCAAAGCCATCTGGGACCCTGAAGGTGTGTGGAACAAAGGCTTATGTTGCTCAATCACCATGGATACAAAGTGGCAAGATAGAAGATAACATACTATTTGGTAAAGAGATGGACAAGGAAAAGTATGAGAGGGTGCTAGAGGCATGTTCCTTGAAGAAAGACCTAGAGGTTCTACCATTTGGTGATCAGACCATTATTGGAGAAAAGGGAATCAATTTGAGTGGTGGACAGAAGCAAAGAGTACAAATAGCTCGTGCTCTTTACCAAGATGCTGATATATATCTGCTCAACGATCCCTTTAGCGCCATGGATGCTCATACAGGATCCCATCTCTTTAAGGTACCATTTTTCTAAACTATGCTGTTTTCAGTGCAATGTATTTTTTTTTTTTCATGATAAAGTGATTTGAGAATGCCAAATTACTGATAAAGTCTTCTGATCTTTCTAAAGATTCTAAAATTTAAAAGAGTACAAGTTCACTGGATTTGCTTAAATGTCTCAAAAGTCGAAACTTAACTGACAGATTGCCTTTAGATTTCTCCAAGTTGAATATAAAAATAAATCCTTTTTATCACTTCTATGATGAGAAACTTTCATTGAATTTTATGTTTCTGATCTCTATATAAATTCCAAGAGTATATTACTTGACATGGATACACTATACAGTTATAACATCAAGGATTTGGATTGTTCTTCTTCCTGTGATAGATGATATACTTCAATCTTTAAATAGAATTACACTAGTTTTGTTATGCATTTGGATGGGCAGGCTGTTATCTAACTACACATTTTCTACGATACTGTTTCAGGAGTGTTTGCTTGGCCTTTTGAAAACAAAAACTGTGATATACATAACTCATCAAGTAGAGTTCTTACCTGATTCTGATCTAATATTGGTGAGTTATTTATATATTTCATTCTCATGAATTCAAACATCATAGCTTACTGTTTTCTTAGTATTTTTTTCTTGCTTACAATCTATTTAGGTCATGAAAGAAGGAAGGATAACTCAATCAGGAAAGTACAATGACATTCTTAGGTCAGGCACCGATTTTATGGAACTTGTAGGTGCACATAGAGCAGCATTGTCATCAGTGAAGTCCTTAGAGAGAAGGCTCACATTTAAAACATTGAGTATCACCAGGGAAGACACAGGTTCATTAAGTGATTTTGAACCTGAGCAAGAAGTGGAAAATATAGATGATCAAAATGGCAAGACAGATGACACAGTTGAGCCAAAAGGCCAAATTGTTCAAGAAGAAGAACGGGAAAAGGGTGGAGTTGGGTTTAAAGTCTTCTGGGAATACATCACAACAGCTTATGGAGGAGCTCTTGTACCCTTCATATTTCTTTCACAGATACTCACTGTGGTTCTCCAGATTGGAAGCAATTATTGGATTGCTTTGGCAACTCCTATTTCAGCAACTGCAGAACCTGTTATTGGAAGTCTTACTCTTATGGTTGTCTATGTTTCTTTGGCAATTGGAAGTTCCTTTTGCACCCTTGCCAGAGCAGTTCTTGCTGTGATAGCTGGATACAAGACTGCCACCATGCTTTTCAATAAAATGCATTTGTGCTTTATTCGAGCACCAATGTCGTTCTTTGATGCCACCCCTAGTGGGCGAATTCTTAATAGAGTATGTCATAACATGTTGTTAATTCTTCATTTCACTGGTTTATTTTGAAGAGACAACTTGTTTACCAGATCTTGGTTTAGTGCATTATTTTTGACATTTTGATTTCTCGGCTGAGGTGGTTTGGGCATGTTTGGAGGAGGCCAGTGGTTCAGTAGTGTTCTGAACAGAACTTCAGAGGATGACCGGAGGGAAGCAATGCGGTTGTGCTCGCGACGGATGACGACGGCGTGTTGGGTGGTGTACCTGCAAACACTCCGACGCTCAAGTCAGTGTGTGTCGAGGTGAGTAAGAGGTGGTAGAAAGATCATTACCTCGACCGTTCGACGCGGTCTTCTTTAAATATGAGTTGAGGGCCAGTTCGCCGATGTGTAACCGCCCGTGAAACTCAAGTCGGCATTAAATTCCTTTAATGCACAAAGCCGTTGGGTCGGCCACGTTGAGGGAAAGCGGAGAGGCATGCGGACGACGTGGCATCGAGGGAAGGTGGATCGACGAGCAGAAAGGGCCTGTGAGTGCTGGGTCTTCGGATTGGGCCTCGGCCCAGTCCGGAACAGTTGCCCCCCAAGTCGCTAGCTCGAATGTCGAGGTGGAGACTTGTTGAAGTTCATTGATGTCGACGTTCGACGTCTTTGTTCGTAAGGAACTGCAAACGTCGTCGGGTCGTGCTTTGTTTATCAGTTCATTTGGGACCTTCGTGTTCCATCTCTGCTGAGGCAGTTATCGACACGAGGCTTGACGTGCTTGTGCCAGGTACAAGGCTTTATCACGAGTTCGTGCACGCGATCTCGGCGCGAGGTCGATCTCTTCGAGCTCGTGCACGCGGTCTTTGGCATGAGGTCGATCTCTTTATCAGGTGCTTGTGCCAACGCACAAGGCTTTATCACGGGCTCGTGCACGCGGTCTCGGGACGAGGTCGACAAGGCTTTATCATGAGCTCGTGCACGCGGTCTCGGCACGAGGTCGATCTCTTCATCAGGTGCTTGTGCCAACGCACAAGGCTTTATCACGAGCTCGTGCACGCGGTCTCGGCACGAGGTCGATCTCTTCATCAGGTGCTTGTGCCAACGCACAAGGCTTTATCACGAGCTCGTGCATGCGGTCTCGGCACGAGGTCGATCTCTTCATCAGGTGCTTGTGCCAACGCACAAGGCTTTATCATGCGCTCGTGCACGCGGTCTCGGCACGAGGTCGATCACAGGTGCTTGTGCCAACGCACAAGGCTTTAACATGAGCTCGTGCATGCGGTCTCGGCACGAGGTCGATCTCTTCATCAGATGCTTGTGCCAATGCACAAGGCTTTGATAATAAATAAATGCTGGTTGCGTATTTCTCCAATCATACTTCATTGCTTCACATTTATGTGTTTAGGATACATTTGTTTCAACTATAATATTTCTTCATCTTTGCTGCGTTCCAAGTTCTTGGAATTTGCTGTCCTTGCAGTGTCTCGAGGGTGTAGGCGCCGGTACCTGTCTTTGCGACAATTCTGTACGGGCCTTCCCAATTGGGTGCAAGTTTCCCTTGTGTGGCGTTCTTCAGGCCAACATCAGCTCGTCGAAGAACTAAGTCCCCAGGCATGAATTCCCTAGGTACAACACTTCGGTTGTATCTTGCTGCGATTTTCTGTTTTACTGCGACCTCGCTGAGTGCTGCAAGCTCCCTGCATTCGTCAAGGAGGTCGAGTTCTTCTCGTATACTCTGACAGTTGTCAATGCTACTCTGGGGATGCGAGGTTCTCCAACTAAGTTCCCCAATCTCGACAGGAATGATGGCCTCTGTCCCATATGTGAGACGAAAAGGAGATTCTCCTGTCGTCGAATGTGGAGTAGTTCGATACGCCCAGAGCACTCGGGGAAGCTCTTACGCCAGCTTTCCTTGGCCTCATCCAATCTTCGTTTCGCACCTCGTAAGATAACTCTGTTCGCGGCCTCGGCTTGGCCGTTAAATGCGGGGTGTTCTACCGAGGTGAAGTGCTGTTTGATGTCGAGATCTTCCAAGGTCTTTCGGAATCCGCGATCTGTGAATTGCGTTTCGTTGTCGGTGACGACCACCCTGGGAATCTCGAACCTTGTCAGAATATATCTTTTGAAGAACTTAATCAAGTTCTTTGCAGTTATCTTCGCCAGGGGCTCTGCCTCAACCCATTTGGTGAAGTAATCTACCGCAACGACCAGGTATTTCACCTGTCCGGGAGCCATTGGAAAAGGTCCAAGTATATCAATGCCCCACCAAGCAAAGGGCCATGGTGATGTCAGGGATGTTAAGTCGGAGGAGGAGCTAAGTGTAGATCGCCATGTCTCTGGCATTTGTCGCATTTCTTCACGAACGATATCGCGTCTGCTCAGTGGTCGGCCAAGAGTACCTGCGCGAGGATTTTCTTTGCCAAGGAACGCCCTCCAAGGTGTTGCCCACATATGCCTTCATGCACTTCAGCCAGTGCATATTGCGCTCGGTATCGCCGACGATTTCAACAGGGGGTGGAGAACCTCTTCGATATAAGATACCGTCGATCATAGAATACGAAGATGCCTTTTTCGATTTTTGCGGCTTCCTTCTCATCATCGTAGCCAATCGAATTGAATAAATTCTTGAATCGGTGTCATCCAACCTATCGGGCTCATCGGGCGGATCATCGACACTTGCCTGGAAATCGCAGCGTAATTTGGAAGTTTCCTCAAGACCTCGTCATAAGTGGTATCAACCACGCAGTAATGCTAGGCTTGGCGATGTTTCTTGTATTACCGATCTGTTGTTTCTGAGCTTCGTCTTTGGCGAGTTTGGGCGAGAATGTCGGCTCGGCGTTTTGTTCTCTCGGGACGTGTACGATCTCCACGGAGGTGAAGTCGCTCATTTTCTTCTTTACCAGGGCGAGGTATTTTTGAAGAAGTGGATCTTTAGCCTGGTATTCTCCACTTATCTGGGACACAACTAGCTGAGAATTAGTTCTGAGCTTTACCTCTTCGGCCAAGTCTCGAGCGGTGTGAGGCCGCCTAAACACGCCAGATCGCCTGGTTGTTGGAGGTGGGAAAGGAGAATCCCAATGAAAATTCGACGACCAGCCGTCGCCGTTCTCGAGCAACAAACCAGCGCCATCGCTTGGAATTGACGATCCGTCGACATGGACCGCCCATTTGGAACACCGCTACGTAGCTCCAGGAGTCATCTCGGCAATGAAATCCGCCAAGCACCGGGCTTTGATAGTTTGTCTCGGCTCAAAGTAACTCCGACCGGACAACTCAACCGACCACTTGATCATACGCCCGCCAGGTCGCCTGTAGAATCTGCTTGATTGGCCGGTCGATTCGGACCACTATGGGATGTGCTAAGAAGTATTGTCTCAGCCGCCGAGCCGCGATTATCGCGCTGGCGCGACTTTCTCGATTTTCTGGTATCTCGACTCACGGGCCCTGAAGTGCTTTGCTTATAAAATAGGCGGTTTCGGTCCTCATACGCTGCGAATGAGGACGGCACTCGAGCTTCGCTCGACACCGCCAAGTAGAGATAAAGGACCTCCCTGGCGGCCTCGTCAACACCGGGCGGTTGGGATAGTATGCGCTTTACGTGTTAAGGCTTCTTCGCACTCGGGTGACCATTCGAATGAATTCCCTTCGAGTAAGCGGAAGAAAGGCAATGCATGTTCTGCAGATTTTGAGATAAACCTCGTCAAGGAGGCTAGCATTCCCGTGAATTCTTTGGATGTTTTTCTTTGACGATGGTTGCTGCATCTCTATTACAGCCCGACATTTATCGGGGTTGGCCTCGATTCCCCTCTCGGTTAGGTAGAAACCGAGAAATTTTCCAGTTCGAACTCCGAAAGTGCACTTTTCCGGATTGAGCCTCATATTATGTCTTCGTACTTCAGTAAAGACTTCTCTAAGATCGACGACGTGGTCGACTTCTTTCGTTGTTTTTACTATCATATCATCCATAAATACCTCCAGCATTCTACCGATTTGGTTGGCGAAGACTTTGTTCATCATGCGCTGATATGTCGCTCCAGCGTTCTTAAGGCCAAAAGGCATTACGTTATAGCAGTAATTACCTTTATCCGTCATGAACGCGGTTTTTTCTTGATCAGCATGATGCATCTAATCTGGTTGTACCTGCAGTATGCGCCCATGAAAGACAACAATTGAAAACCAGAGGAATTGTCGACGAGTTTGTCGATATTAGGGAGGGTAGGCGTCTTTGGGGCACGCCTTGTTAAGATCGGTGTAATCAACACACATTCGCCACTTTCCATTAGATTTCTTAACCAATACAACATTTGACACCAAGTAGTATATTTGACCTCCCTAATGAATTCAGCCTTAATTAAGTCTTCGATGACTTTGGCGTGGCCGGCTTTTCAGAGCTTGCTTACGGCGCCTTTGAGCTACCCAAATGAGCTTTGGGGTCGAGAGCGAGTTGGTGGCGTGCAATATCGAGAAATACCTGGCATGTCGCCATTGTCCAAGCCGAAGAGGTCGGCATTGGACTTCAGGCACTTTGTTATTTGCAATTTGACCTGCTCAGGGAGATCGACACCAAGCTTCACCGCCTTCCCGGGTCTTCCTAGTTGAACCGGATGAATTCTCCATCAGTGCATCGGGTCTTTTAATCTTTTGGTGGAGCTCGCGCCAAGAGGTCGCCTTCCTCAGTATCTCATCATCGAGCTCAATCTCAAGCGCCGAAATCGGTGAGATTGACGTCTGCAGCAGCCTTTGCAGGATCAAGCTTCTTGGTCGAGGGGAGTTGCTTCTCTTCCTTTTGCTCTTCTACCTTCAAAGACAAAATATAACATCTCCTCGCAGCTTCTTGGTCGGCCGATGGTGACGACTTTGTTCGCCATCATGAAAACGCATTTTCAGGTGAACTATCGAGGTTCTGACTCTAACTCACCTGTCAAGGCGTCCGACGATGCGATTGTAAATGACTTGCATGGTAACACGATGAATTGGACCTTCACAGCTTTGAGATTGGTTGCTCTCCAAAAGTCACCATCAACTCCACATAGCCCAACGGCTTTGTTTTCGAACCGTTGAAACCGGCCAGTCGGACCCGGTACGCAGACGAGATCTTTTTCTGGTAGTTTCAAGGTTTTAAACAAACGTAGAACATGATATCCGCCGAGCTCCTTGGTCTATCAAGATTCTTCCGACGTCAAAGTTAGCCATATAGGCTTTCACCAACAGGGAATCAAATAGTTTGGCCTTCCATTCACCAAGTCTTCGCCGGAAAAGGCTGTGGGTGGTCTTCCTTACGCCGACTTGATGAAGGAAAAACAAAGAGAAACGGCCATCGCTTCTCTCAACTTTCGCTTTGCTGAATTGATGCTCGCCCTCCTTATCTGAGAATCCTCCGAAATGACCATGGCGACAGAGGAGGACGAGGTCTCTCCTGATGCATGAACTGCTCCTTCGTGCTGCGTCCCGTAGTCGAGCCCTCCTTCGAGGTCGAGGTGATCTAGATCTAGACCTTCTATCTCCAAATCTCGGTTTTCCTTTCACATATTTGGTCAACTCGCCTTTGGATCAGTTGTTCTATGACGTCCTTCAGGTGAAAACATTCATTGGTCTCGTGCCCGACACACTTGGGAAAGGGGCAGGACCTCGACTTATCAAGATTCGGCTTCTTTTTCCCTTCGGGAAATTTAATTCCAAAGATCACGTTTCGGTGTTCGCGCACTCATTCAGTATGCGCTTAGGGGTAGTGTTCAAAGGGGTATATTTGTCGTATCTCTTTGCTGGACCCCGACTTTCCTTCTCCCTACGCGACTTGTCCTCGCGTTGTCCACCAACTTCCTCCTGGGTTTTACCTTTGGCTTTTGATGCCATCAACTTCTCTTCGTAATTCATGAATTTCTGAGCTCGCTTCAGGAACTCGGTCAGGGACCTCGGTTTGTCGACACCAATGTCGACACTGAATAGGCTTCCTTCGACCAGGCCTTGCTCTAGCAAGTATAGTTTCATCTCGTCAGAGCATTTTTTCACCAAAATGGCTTCTTTGTTGAAACGCTCGACATAGTCTCTGATAGACTCACCTTTCCTCTCTTTGAATCGCGGCTAGTGGCTGTCGACTTGGGTTGGACTTTAGATGCGGTGAAATGTGCGAGAATCGGTCGACGAACTCAGTCCACGATCCAATGGAATTTCTCTTAAGAGTCCGGAACCAAGACAAGGCCGACTTCTTCAGAGTGAGGGAAAGATCTCGCACTTTACCGCCTCGGGCGCCTATAGTCCATGACAAAGGTCAAAGCAACCAACATGTTCGCTTGGTCGGTGGTCGTCGGAGGAGTCCAACGAGGGCGGTTTCTGAAGATGCTTCGGAATCGGGGATCTCATAATCCTGGACGGAAAAGGACCAAAGGCCTTGCACGCATCATCTGTGTCATCACTCTGAGAAGGGGCTGATGAGACAGAATGAGCACGCGGCGGTGAGAGGTGCGGCCAGGAGATTTTACTCACCGCCAGCAGGCCGAGGCGCTTCTTCGGGAGTGTCGCCGCCGTGGTGGTACCTTCGCGATGAGACGCGCGCGTCGAGAAGCGGCGATGGCGCGGTGGAGAGTGTGGCATATCGGATTCAGGAGAAAGACTTCTGGAAGAAACTCTTCTGCGGTGTGTTTGCTCATGTCTTCCGTTTTGAGGCAAACGGACCTCAGATCTGTGACGGCGAGGTGGAGTACGATCTACTGAATTGTTACGGCGGTTTGCTCTATGCCCAGAGCGGTGTTGAGTCGTGCCTCGGTGGTGGTGATGAACAGACCTGAGATTTTCGGATTCCTTCGATCTCTGAGGAGAACGAGAAACACGATCTTCTCTGTTGTCGACCGCGGTGGCAACGCGAACGGAATTTCCTTCGCTGATTCTCCATTCGATCGAGACGTTGATTCCGAGCCTGCATCGCCGCAGATGGCCAATGAATTCGCGGAACTCGCGAATGAGAACGGCGGCGGCCTCTGTTCAAGATCGGTTTGAGTAGCAACGATCGGAACGGCGTCATGCCGATGCGAGGCGGAAGGTTATTCCTTCCGTCTCGTGACTCACCGATAAAATCAACAGGTTCATGGTGAGGTGGTTCGAGATCTGCGTTTAGGAGTGGAACCGCTAGTCGCGACTTGATGCTTCAACCCGCCATCGCCGAGTGAAGAAGGCGGAGACTTCGACAAAGAAAATGAAATCAGAAACGATTCCCCACAGACGGCGCCAATGTTCTGAACAGAACTTCAGAGGATGACCGGAGGGAAGCAGTGCGGTTGTGCTCGCGACGGATGACGACGGCGCGTCGGGTGGTGTACCTGCAAACACTCCGACGCCCAAGTCAGTGTGTGTCGAGGTGAGTAAGAGGTGGTAGAAAGATGATTACCTCGACCGTTCGACGCGGTCTTCTTTAAATATGAGTTGAGGACGGTTACTGTCGATGTGTAACCGTTCCGTGAAACCCGGAAGTCGGCATTAAATTCCTTTAATGCACAAAGCCGTTGGGTCGGCCACGTTGAGGGAAATCGGAGAGGCATGCGGACGACGTGGCATCGAGGGAAGGTGGATCGACGAGCAGAAAGGGCCTGTGAGTGCTGGGTCTTCGGATTGGGCCTCGGCCCAGTCCGGAACAAGTAGTAAGGAGAGTTGATCAGATGGAGGACAACCCAATTGCTAGAGGAAGAGGAAGACCAAGGAAAACTATAGGTGAAACTATTAAGAAGGACTTTGAGGCCAATGGTTTCACCATAAATATGATTCATGATAGACCACTATGGCGTCGTATGATCCGTGTAGCTGACCCCACCTAGTTGGAAAAGGCTTTGTTGTTGTTGTTGTTGATTTCTCTATAATTCTTTTTATCTTTCTCTACATTGACTTTAGTTTCTTGTCTTAGTTTTACTTTTTTGTTGCAGGCTTCAACAGACCAAAGTGCAATAGATATGAGCATTCCAAATTTAGCATGGGGATTTACCTACAATCTGATTCAACTCTTGGGAAATGTTGCTGTGATGTCTCAAGCTGCATGGCAGGTGTTTATAGTATTGATTCCTGTCATGGCAGCTTGCATATGGTACCAGGTAGTTTTCTTGATAACATCTAACCTATAACAATTGACATCACTGATAGATGTCACCAAATGTGTATAATTTTAACTTTCACTCCTTTTCATTTAGCATGGGGATTTACCTACAATCTGATTCAACTCTTGGGAAATGTTGCTGTGATGTCTCAAGCTGCATGGCAGGTGTTTATAGTATTGATTCCTGTCATGGCAGCTTGCATATGGTACCAGGTAGTTTTCTTGATAACATCTAACCTATAACAATTGACATCACTGATAGATGTCACCAAATGTGTATAATTTTAACTTTCACTCCTTTTCATTTTTCAATTTGCATGTTACTCTCAATGATCAAATATTTAAGTGCACTTAATTTTATGACAATTCTCAAAAGCTTTGAGGAAGAAAAAGAGAAATATATAAAGCTGTCTGCTATATTTTTTTTGAACGACAAATGTTAGTAAATCAGTGGTTATATTAGTTTCTAGAGTTTGAACCCCGACCTCCTGGTTCAACTCCTTAAGCGTCCCTCAACTCACCAACTGAGCTGTCTGCTCAGGACAAAGCTGTCTGCTATTATTGTGCAAACAATAAATTATGTATGCTAAGTAACATAGTGCTTCTATATGTGCAGCGATACTACTCAGCATCGGCACGGGAATTGGCACGATTAGTTGGTATATGCCAAGCTCCAGTTATACAACATTTTTCTGAAACAATTTCTGGATCAACAACCATAAGAAGTTTTGAGCAAGAGTCAAGATTTAATGAAGTAAATATGAAATTGATAGACAAATATTCCCAACCCAAATTATACAGTGCTAGTGCAATAGAATGGCTGAGTTTCAGATTGGATATTTTATCCTCTACCGTGTTTGCCTTCTGTTTGGTTTTCTTGATATCCTTTCCAAGTTCAATATCTGTTCCTGGTGAGTAGTTCAACTTACATACATTTACTATTTGTGCTTACTCCCTATGACATTAGGCATAAAACTTCATTCCTTTCCAACTTCAAATTTTGTTTTTGTCAAGGTATTGCGGGATTGGCAGTGACATATGGGCTTAATCTAAATGTTGTACAATTTAGTGTAATCTGGATTCTTTGCAATTTGGAGAACAAAATTATATCCGTAGAAAGAATACTTCAGTACACCTCCATCCCAAGTGAAGCTCCTCTTCTAGTAAAGGACAATCAACCAGATCATTCTTGGCCATCATTCGGAGAGGTTCATATCCAGGATTTACAGGTGCTACACCATTCAATAATTACCAGCTAATTGTATTTCAAAATCCACCATTAGATTGAAAGTTATTATCATATAGATCATATCTATAAAATTTTATATTAATCAAAAATTGCTTAATATGTTATTGAGATACACCAAGATTAATGTCATATGCACTTTTAAAATACATGAAAATAAGAATCATTTGGTTATAAATGTACTATTGATTATATTTTATGAGATTTGACACAAGTAAACAATATGATAAATAGTTATTATTCAACGGTTGGATGAATAAAAATCACATTTTCTTTAAAAAATTATTAATTGTGTAACAGTGCTCAAGTAATACGCTAGTGTTTCAGATGGTATATATATTTGGGTACAAGTCTATCCTGGTATTTTAGATGGTATCTATCCTTAATAAGGCATTGTGTTATACAGGTTCAATATGCTCCTCACTTGCCTCTTGTTTTACGTGGACTTACTTGCACTTTTACTGCAGGAGCGAAAACTGGCATTGTGGGAAGAACAGGAAGTGGAAAATCAACTCTAGTGCAAGCACTTTTCAGACTTGTTGAACCTGTTGCTGGACAAATATTGATAGATAACGTCAACATATCTTCCATTGGACTTCATGATTTACGGTCCAGACTAACCATTATTCCTCAGGATCCAACAATGTTTGAAGGGACTATAAGAAGCAACCTGGACCCACTGGAAGAGTACACAGATGAACAGATTTGGGAGGTAATTTGGTTTTGCTTGACAATTTGAAGAACTGATCTCTTTAGTGAAAGTAACACAAATTAATATATTTTAAGAAATATTTTAGGCTTTAGATATGTGCCAACTTGGAGATGAAGTAAGGAAGAAAGAAGGGAAGCTTAACTCCATAGGTATGACTTCTCAAAACTTTAAGCATATAATAGTATGTGTTACAAGTCAATTTTATGCATCTATTATCTATTTAAGAAACTTAACTACACTAAGGACATATGACAAAAACTCATTCATCTATTTTCCTGTCAAAAACTATTTTTTCACCAAAAACTTAACTACACTGTAGGTTTTGTTTTTTCTTTGTCAACTGTGCTGAGCATGGGTTCTCTCAACTAGTTAATGTAGTTAAAATGTTTTACTTAGCACCATACATCATGTATTCTGCAGTTACTGAGAATGGAGAAAATTGGAGTATGGGTCAAAGGCAGTTGGTCTGCCTTGGCCGTGTTCTACTTAAGAAAAGCAAGATCTTGGTGCTTGATGAAGCTACTGCATCAGTTGATACAGCTACAGATAATATTATTCAGCAGACCGTTAAGCAGAATTTCTCGGAATGCACAGTCATCACCATTGCTCATAGAATAACTTCAATCCTCGATAGCGACATGGTTCTGTTTCTCAATGAAGGTAAGAACCTTTTTTATCCTGCTTCTTTATCTGTCACTTCTTTTCTTGATGTACTCATAAATGTGAAGATGATTTCTCTTCATACTGATCCTGTAGGGCTTATTGAGGAATATGATTCACCAAAGAAATTGCTTAAGAACAAATCTTCATCTCTTGCCCAACTAGTTGCAGAATACACAAGGAGATCAAACTCTGGTTTTGGAAGTTGAGAGCTGAAACTAAACTAGATATGTTCTTAATAATGATATAGATTTGTTGGTGGCTGTTGACCATTCCACTTCTTGCTATCTTTCTGGTCTTATGCAGAGATTTTAATGGTTACACTCTTGGTGTATGTTTGATTTTGCACTGATGATCTCACACAACCATGGTATTGGGCTTTTTCCAATAGCTACAGATACTTGTCAAAAGTTTTCATGGTTTCGGGAGATCTGACACAAAGTGACAAAACCAAACACGTTGTAAGTCGTAGCATCTGCCTAGAAGTCCAACAGGCATGTACATATTAGTCTTACTGAGACATATGTGAGACTCACTCCGCCCCAACTCACTCTACCCCAAGTAAATACTTGATTAATGCACATTATAGCAAAGTTGGTGATCTGCAGTCTGAATGCCAAAAATTAACAAACTCTAGAGTTAGGGTATACTTCTGCTCCACAGTAGTAGATTTTATTAGGAATCATAACATTGAGTACACTAATAATTTTAAAAGCACTAGTTAGCATTTATCTAAATATATTGTATAAACTAATTGGTCTGGATAACAAGTGTTATTCAGTGCTAGGAATCAAAATTAAAAAGTTTTTATTGAAATGTTTAACTTTCAAAATTACCAATGTACTAAATGTTGTGATTTTCAATATTTAGTTCCTTATGAATACTTATTAGTACCCATACATATGATTTTATGAAATATAATACTCCTTTCGTTACCTAAAATAAGCAAAAATACATAAACTCACATTTATTAAGAAAGTTAGTTAACAGTAATTAATTTTTTCAATCACATAAAAAAATAAGTATATTCCCTAAACTACCCTTAATGATGATTACTTGTTGGGAATAAAATAGGGTCATTGGAAAAAAAATTAAATTAATTAAGGGCAATTGTGGAAACTAAGCATTAAATATGATGACATTAATTAATTTTTGCTTATATTAGACAACAAAAATTTTGCTTATTTTTTGCTTATATTAGAAAACAGAGGGAGTAGAGGCTAATTTGAGATATAGTAATAATAATTATAGCATTTAATTTTATTTATTTTTTGTAATCAAAGATGTCTGTAACAGAAATCAACTATCAAAAGATGAAATCAGAAATACAACGCATTAAATTATCTTCTGAAATGTTACAAATGATAAAATCAAAACGACAAAGATTTTGGTTATAAGAAATGAACTCAAAATATATGTCAAGTGGATCAAAAGATTGATATTAAAAAGAACTAATAAAGACAAGAAAATCACATAACATGGTCTGAGACCATAGTGAGCTCTGCTAGGGTTTTGCAAGCCCTAACTGGCGAAGCGGAAAATCTCCTGGAACGAAGTATAAGGAAGGATAACGCGTAGGGAGGATGTGAGAAGGAATTCAATAGGCAAGTGCATTGTGATACCATTGGGAAGCAAGCCAAAGGGCTTTTCCCCATCGCGATGGGGAAACATTGAAGAGAACCCTAGTGTGGTATAGGGACATTTGCTGTGGGGGAGTGAACAGTGGAGGATCGAATGTGGATGCTAAAGTCGATGATTGTGGATGAGACTGTGAAAGGCGATGTTGACTTTTTAGAGGATGATATGGGTGAGGAAGACCAACTAAACTCGCTTTGCCCTATTGTGCTTGTCATGAAGGAGGAGGTAACAAGATCGTGTCATCCATAGAGACATTGACTCATAATGAAACTCGTGGGTAAGAGACTTGGATCCATGTTTCTTCACGCTAGGCTAAAGAACTTATGGGACCCACAAAGGGGGATGGAAGTAATGGCTATGGAGAACGACTTCTTCCTCGTAAGATCGATAGAGGTGAATGATATGAGGAGAGCTTTACATGAAAGACCTTGGCTTATTCTGGGGCACTGCCTCCTAGTGCAAATATGGCACACACGTTTCTTCCTGCATAAGGGTGAGTTAAAAAAGGCGGTAGTTTGGATTAGGGTTCCAGGTATACCAATGGAGTTCTATGAGAAAATTGTCATTTGGAAAATAGGAAATGTTGTGGGAAAGAAGCTGAAAATTGATTCAAACACCTTGCGGAAGAAGGATGGAGGTTCGGTGGAGGAGTTTGAAACAGATAGAGCATGATTCACAAGAATATGCATCGAGATTGATTTGAATAAGAACTCGTCCCTTGCTTTGAGTTGCAGAAAGAAGATTTTCAAGGTGGTATACGAGGGTTTGAATTTAGTATGCTTCAAATGTGAGAAGTATGAGCATAGAAAGGAAAATTGTCCTCTGAATAGAGAACAACAGTCGATGGCCACTTCACATGTAAGGCGAGCAATGATGGTTTCAACAGCGAGTAGGGAGGTTCCGAACGATAGTTTAGGTTTGGGGACTTGGGTGACCATGGAGAACCGGCGACAGAAAGCTCCTCCTAGGGCACTAACGAAAGCTACGGGAAATCAGAAATGAAAGAAAGTAATTGGTGGCAATCAAAATAACTCAGTGCCCTAAAGATCTAGATTTGTTGCGTTGACCTTGTAGCAGGGATTTGGTGTAGGGGAGACATCTTCAGGAGCTAATAAGGAAAGTACGAGGTCTCTGCATGTAATGCATGGAACTAAAGGTACGTTCTCAAATAATGACGAGGAGGGATGTTAATGCTCCACGTGCCCCTCCACGTGAGAAGCAAATGAATAAGGGGTCATCACCTAATGGCAACCCAAAGCGTGTGGGCCAGATGGGAAACACGAAGCAGATACAAAAGAATGATGCACACGAGTCAGTTTCTCTTAAGATCCAACCCAGTGAGTCTAGCTCCTCAGCGAGTAAAGTTAGATATGCCAATGGACCATCGTCGAGGAGCACTAGAAAGAAAGCTAGAGAAGTTGGCTTGGGAGTTGTTCGAGTTAAGGACAAAAATAAGGTGAAAGCTAAAGTCAAGGAGTACATCTTACCTCCCTTCAAGAATTTACTGAAGGTTTTTGATCCATCAAAATTTTGCAAACCTAATTCAAGGTCGTAAACAGAATGTCATAGGGGTAAAGACTCTAGGCACTAGTAATGGAGAGGGTGGGTCTAAAAAATGTGTGTTTTGAATTCTATCTAATTCACATTCAATGAAAATTTTCTCGTTCAAAAGTCATAGAGAATTTGCGTCTTTGAATTATTTTTAAAAACATTTTTTTTTTAATTTCAGTGGAGTGTCATCCTATCTCTTATCACTACCACAACACCAATGAGATACATGTTACTACTTTCTTCCCATATCTTTTTATGCTTAAGGTTATTGCACATAGATTAAGAGCATTTAATGGATGCAAAACATTGTTATACTTTGCCTAAAATGTCCTTATTTATTGTGATAAATTGCATTACAAATTTCTATACTCCTTATTGTAGTAGCTATTAAATAAAGGTATATTTGAGAGAAAAAAATTAATTAGACTTAGAATCTATAAAATATCAATATTTTTGGGAATAAAAAAAAGGCTAAAACATCAAAAAAAAATGGCAAGGAGGCAGTAGCTCACACCATTAATAATTTAACAAAACATTAATGAATGGATTGAATTTTATTAACTTTTTTTTTGGACTAAAAAAGAAATTCATTCAAATTAGTAAATACATCGAATACATCACAAATTCAATATCGCTAAAAACCGAAAATGATGAATCTGCGAACAAACTCACAGCACCCAGGTTAATAGCACAAAACGGCAAATTGCCTACAATTATGACAAAATCAAAGTGACCGGAATATCCATGCCTCCGGATCTGCAACGTTGATGCCAAGGTCTTCATTAGATCTGTAATGGCTCGAAGCTGATCTACCAATCTGAATTAAATGAACACCGTAACAAGACGGGAAAACAAAACAAAGCTGTACCAAGACGACGAATAACACAAATGCCGCACTAAGACGACTAAATCAAAAGAAAAATACAACAAAAAAGCCCAAATTATAGGGACCAAAAGGGCCCATCTCACAAATTATAAGAACAAAAAATACAATTAAGCCATGCAGTTATAATGAAAAAGTTCATGTCTTTAATTTATGCTATAATTAGGATGAATAATTAATGGTCAAAACTAGAATAGAAAAATATGTGTTAGACAAACTAATGGCAACAAAATGTTTTAGACAAGCTGGATAATAATTAATGCCAACAAAATGTGTTAGACAAACTAGATAATAATTAAATGATAAAATAATCCTAAATTATATTATATTTAAAAGTGAATTTACTTAATTGGCTTACCTTTTACTTTATTAGATATTTAATTTAATACTATTTCTATTTTTAATGTTTTATTTAAAATTATTACACATATACTCAAAATATTAATGCTTTTGTTTATTTTAAAATTATGGTTAAATATGTTTTTTTCCAACATAAAATGAGTAAGTCTCGGTTTTAGTTCATGCAAAATTTTATCTTTGTTCTTCATCCCTTCAAAATTTGAAATAATTATTTTAGATCCATACTATCACGTGACATCCGTTAGCTATTTATGTGTCTAATAGAAGGTCACACGACCATCCATGTGCCACCCAATAAAGTATATGGTGTAGCATGTGATTCCCTTAGTATTTTTCCTTAAATCCTAAAATAAAATTCTACTTATCAGCCCCCAAATAAATTTTAGGGACTTAAAACAAAGATATCAAAATTTGGAGAGATAGAAATCAAAGATTTTATTTTTACAGAACCAAATAAAAAATTCAACCATTTTAAAGGGACAAAAATCAATAATTTCAAATTTTAGAGGAGCTAGAACCAAAATTCGCCCATTAAGAAAAAAAAAAAGTATCTAACCCTTAAAATTATTACTTAACTTCTTGCTATGGCTTTTTATCTCTTTGATTCAATTTATTGTATCTCCCCAATTCTTTATTTCATTAATCAATTGCGTAAATATAAAGATATAATATAAAAAAAGATATAATATAAATAACAATCAATATTATTTATATTTTTAAAAAGTAAATAAATAAAAATAAAAATTTTCTTTACAAACCACACTTAAAAAGGGACATTATTATTTCACTTCATATAGAAATACTAGTAATGATTAAAATGATAGTATCATTCCAAATTTGACATTTGCAATTTTATTTAAAATTTTTATCTAAATAATTTTTTTTTCACAGGTCTATTCCAACGGAGGAAATCCTATTCAAGGTACGTCCGACACTAAATGTGGAAACCTTTCACAGTAGGAATTCAAACCTTAGTTTGTCACGTTGTAGGGACTAACTCCTTCCGTTAGACCCAACCCCCGTTAGTAATTTTCATTTAAATATTTTATTTATTGTAAACAAAAAATCCTGCAAAGTGTGTTAGATAAAAAAAATAACAATTAAATCATAAAATAGCCCTAAATCACTTTATATCTAAAATTAAATTATTTTCTTAATTGTCTTATATTTTAATTTATTATATATTTAATCTAATACTATCTTTATCTTTAGAGTGACATTTAATATTATTACACATATATTGAAAAAAAAATTAATATTTTTTTTATATTAAAAATGTTTCTTAACATCTTAATATACCTTTTATCTCTTTAATCACATATGCTGTATCTAAAGAATTTTCTGTTATATTAATTAATTCGATAAATATAAAAATATAAATATTAAAATAATAATCAATATTATTTAAATTTTTATAATGACAAATAACAAAAGAAATTTGTTACAAATCACACTTACCAACATGGTGTTTGAAGAGTTGGTAATGTGGCTCTCACTCAGGAAAAGAACCCGGGTTCGATTTCTAAATTCGCCCGTTTAGTCTTGTGAGGAAACCCTTGAGGGTGCCTGCTGGGAAACTACAGACCCTAATTATAGTGAGTTAGAAAAAAAAGATATCATTATAGCCCAAATTTGACAATCGAGGTTTTTTTTTAAATTTTGTATCTAATTTATTTACTTATTATAAATTCAAATGGCAGCAAAATCTGTTAGATAAAATAGCTAATAATTAAATGATGAAATAACCATAGTTTATGTTATATCTAAAATTAAATGATTTGTTTTATATTTCACTTAATTAGAAATTTAATCTAATACCATCTATATTTTTAAAGTGTCATTTAAGATTATTACAAATATACTGAAAAAATTAATGTTCCCGTTTATATTATAATTATTACTTAATTTCCTAATATACCTTTTGTCCCTTTAATCCAATATATTGTATCTCCACAATTCTATCTCTTATTAATTAATTGGGTAAATATAAAGATATAAATAAAAAATAATAATAAATATTATTTTTAGTTTCTTAAAATGATATGTAAATAAAAATAATTTTTTTCTTTACAAAGTACACTTGAAAAGGGATATCACTATTTCCCTAAAAAAAGGGATATCATTATTAATTTTACCCCACATAGAAAGACTAGTAATGTTTAAATGATAATATCATCTCAAATTTGACATTTTGTTTAACTTTTTATCTAATTATTTTATTTATTATAATTTCAAATGCCAGAAAATACCTTGGATTAAAATAGCTAATAATTAAATGATAAAATAGCCCTAAATTATATTATATGATCTAAAGTATTGTGTTATCTTTCACTTTATTAGATATTTAATTTAATAATATCTCTATTTTTTTAATTTTCGTTTATCACACATATATTAAAAAATAATGTTCTTTTATATTAAAATGATTACTTAAATTCTTATTATATTTTATATCTCTTTTATTCAATATATTATATCTTCACAATTCTCTCGTTTTTTAATTAATTGGTTGAATATAAAAATACTATTAACAATATAAAATTCGTTATCATTTTAAATTTTTAAAATGATGAATAAATAAAAATAAAAAAAATTCTTTATAAACCGCTGTTAAAAAGGGATATCATTATTTCACTTCATATAGAAACACTAGTAATGATTTAATGATAATCATAATATAGCATCGTCCCAAATTTGACATTTATCTGAAATTTGGTGTTCCCTCCTAATTTGTTTTTTATTTTTTATACCAAAAGAGGAAGATTAAATTCTAATATTTTATAATTGAAATGCCACATCTTTTTGTGATTATAAATCTGCTGCGAAATCAGAACTGCAGTTCTCCACACTCTCCTCAAAACTCTTGGTTTGTTTTTCTTCAATTTCCGTTGTTAGAATTGCAGTTTTCAGCGCTGGAGAAAGCATAAAAATCAAAGCTTTCTCCATCTTCTACTGCATAACATAACTCTTTTTTAAAACCAAAACTTCTGAGCAATAAGATAAATTTTTTTTTTTCCGTTTGATCACTCGAATTCTGGTGTGTTTTACTTCAAAATTTGATTCTGATTTTTGTTTTTCTTCTTGGAGATGGCATGTCAAGCTTTGGTTTTGGGTCAACCAGTGTTCCTCTTTGTGTCGAGGGCTCTCTACACTGTGCATGAGAATAGACCAAAGATTATGCAAATGAAGGCTTTTGCCAAAAACAATGGATACCCATTTTCCTTAGTGTCAAAATGTGTTGAACCATGCACTTTTGGGGGCTCTTTGTTTTCGGTTTATGGGAATGATTTTAAGCTGTTTAGCAAAGGTGGCTTGAGATGTTTGGGTAGTAGTGATCACTGTTTGAATGGAAACAATGATTTTTCAAAAGAGAATTTGAACTTTATTAGGGAGTTATTGAAAAAGGGGATCATTTTGGCTGCAACTGTTTGTGGGGTATTGGTGTTTGGACGCCAACGAGCCCTTGCAATGGAGGGTGTGGTGACTGTTATGGAACACAGCAAACTGTTCATTAAGAATGCATGGCCTAAAGTATTGCCGGTGATTAGGATATTGAAGGAGCAAGGGTTGGTGCTGGGTATTCTTTTGGCCCTCTCGGCTTTCTTCTCTATGGCAGAGACTTCTATCACTACACTCTGGCCTTGGAAGGTATTTGTTTCTGTTTAGGATAATGATTAACTGTATGAAAAATATTCGGTAATTTTTTACAAATTTTTCTACAAGGGAATATTTTTCTTTTATTTTTTTTTAATTTTTCTCAAGTATTTTTATAACAATTTTAAAAAATCGGACATAAACGGCTGGTTCGACCAATCAACTTGGGAACCGATTAGATGTTCGGTTTATTTATCCTAAAAACATGTTAGATCTCAGAATTTGTGAGAACCAGTTGAACTGGTCAAGATTTGGTGAAAATTGGTCAAAAACTGGTCATGAGTACCGGTTTGAACAAAGCATATATATTCTTTCAAATGTTTTATTTTATTTTTTTGTAATTTTTATTTTTAAATTCAACAATATATATTTTTTAAGTAAATAAGGGTCCAATGAGAAATTATAAATATTCGAATACATGAATTTTTATTATTTATCATTTTTTTATTGATTTTTTTATCTTGAAAAATATTAATATGACCAATTTATGTTAATTTAAAAATTGATTTGTTATAATTTTTAAAACTTTTATATTAATATATTGCTTAATATATTATATAATATTAACCGTGAATCCGTACCATTTTATTTAATTACTAATAAAACTACTAAATTCGTTTTTTGTATAAAAAACTTAGCGGCCTATACATTAATCCTTGATCAGTATTGATACTTTTCAAAGATTAATGTGTTTAGTGTATAGAAATCATTGGGACCAACATTTGAGATTTTAAAAATTTAGAAAGAAATTATTGTATTCTTAAGGAAAAATTTGTGGGATTATTGTTTATTTATTTTTAATCCACTTGCCACGAATTGTTAATCCACTTTTCATTATCCTAAGAACTGGCAATACTTTAGGCCACGCATTGACCACAGTATTCTCAGAGAGAGAGAGAGAGAGAGAGAGAGAGATGGCGGGTTTATGAATGACTTCAAATATGCACTTAAGCTTTTGATGTCTCGAACTCACCTTGGTATATTATTTCCTTTTCCTTTCAGATATGTTTTCTTTTCTCTTTTGGCTCAGGATTTGTATATTAGAGTTGCATTCCCCTTTGAATAATTTAGCTGGTCAAAGTCTTGAAGTCTAATAATCGTTGTTGATGTGATCGTAGGTTCGTGAGCTAGCTAAAAAGGACTCAGAAAATGGCGTTTTCAAACTACTCCGAAATGACGTTACACGATTCCTTACAACCATACTTATTGGCACAACGTATTCCCTTTTTACTGATACATATATGCATTCACAAATATCATATCTTCAATGTGTTCCTCTTTCTCATTTTAGTCTATTTTGTTGAATGCAGAGTCGTTAATATTGCAGCAACAGCACTGGTCACAGATGCTGCAACTGCGGTATTTGGTGAAGCTGGTATTAGTGCAGTAACAGGAGTGATGACTGTATGTTTAATATTCCTCCTTAAATGTTTAATAAATCTTGGATTTCCTGATATAAAACATGCTTATATGGTTTTGGTGCATATTTTTATGGGGCTATTTTCATTTCTGAACATTAAATCTTAGCAAGTACTCCTCTATTTTTAATTTATACATTTGACGGCAGTTGAGAGAAGTTTTTCAAGGTTATGGGATAGTGTCTTAACTGTGTGATCTGCTTAATTTAATGTTTTCTGCCAACATCTGTTGAATCTGATGTGGGGAAATTGCACTAAAAAATATGCTTAATAGTATACACATCCTTTCTATTTTTTTTAGTCAGGACACCGGAACGAGGTCAAAGACAAAAAAAATCCCTATTATCTTTGGAACGAACACCCACACCATCATTATTTATTATAGAAATTTCATTCACCTCCCCTCAATTTTGTTTAAATTATACAGCACCTTTTCACATAATAGAGAGGAAGTTTGTCTAATCCAGAAGAGGGCAACACATTTTACAAAATAGATGAAGTGTATGTGTTATTTAAGCCCATATTTTAAAAACCGAACCAGATTGGACATGTTTACGATTCAATTATGTGACGGTTAGATTTTCGATTCATTTTATTTCAAGCAGTTTGAAACAATTGAATCGACTCAAAAGTCTCTTCGATTCAATTTTAAAATATTGAATCATTGATAGTTCAACTACCCATCTTATTATTATAGTCATTTTTTTGGGGTCAACTAGTCATCTTTTCTAATAGAATAGTTGCATTGGAGTCAATCTTTTTAAAACCAAACTACGGAATCAGCGAGACCTCTAAGTCATGATTCTATTGATTCAGTCGGTTTAACTGATAAATAATTAAATAAATAAATAAGTATTAAATTTGGGGAAAAAAAGCAAAAATAAAATCATTTCCAATGATTTAATCCGATTTAATTAGTGGATCAAAACAGTTCAACCACAGTCGAATCCAATTCAATTCAATTCTGATCAATTCAATCAGACTACAATTGAAATAGGGTGACCCAAATGCTGAACTGACCGGTTCCGTTCTATCCGTTTTTTAAATCACTTATTAGAGTGACTTGGGGTTTTGGGATTAAGGACAGTCCACGACCTCCATATCTTTACTTTTCTGTGAAGTAGCTACTTGCTACTACTAATGCATCACGGTTAAAGACAAATTCCATAGGGTATATGTATCTTCTTTTCTTGAGTTATTGTGCTGTTTGGCACTTTGGCTCCTTCTATAATCTCCATCAATGATGGTAGAGGACCACGTTCTTCATTCTCATTCCTTCCTTCCTTCAGTTTCTTCTACTTCTGGTACTCCGAATCGAATGTCGACAGGTTTTGGGTGGGTGTTGGATTTGAGATATAAATTTAGATATAAATTCAACACGGTCGGCATGACAGCTGTTGGCCCAGCCCCAAATCCCATTCACTCGAGCTCACATTGTGGCCGACAGTACCGAAGTTCTCCGACGGTACTGTTTCTCTGACGAAAGTCCACGGCGGTTTCCAGTGTTCCACGCGAGTCCTCCCCATTCCGACCCGCTCAAGCTCCCCTCCAACGTCGACAGGGTCCTCCCTCCCTCCGTGAAAGGAAACGTCTTTCGAACCCAAATAGATACCAAGATTAGTAAGGAAACTCAATTATCTCATTGTCACTCCCTTTGATAACTCTCATTTTTTATTTTTTTTGTTAGTGTGGTGAGCCAATTTCTTAACTCACCGCGTGAGAGACATTGGGATGTTGTAATTTGGCATCTTGAAGAACATTAAAGGAGCACTGGGAATAGGTCTTAATCTTTAAGACAAAAAGGTTATACTTGGATTGTGGGATATTCAATTGTTGATTGGGTTGGCTCTCCTATTGATAGGAGGTCCACTCCGGGTATTATATATTCATTGGGGATAATCTAGTCTCCTAGAAATGTAAGAAAGATAATGTTGTTGCAGGGTTGGTTAAGTGTAGAAACAGAATATTGAGCTATGATTTTAGCTACCTATGAACTCAGTTGGCTCAAACATTTACTTTGGTAACTTAGATTTGGTCATTTGAATTGGTTACTCATATGAGTATGACACTCATGTAATCAAACTACGCTACATATCGCCTTAAATCTAATATTTCACTGGAGGACAAAACACATTGAAATAAATTATCATTTAATTAGAGAGAAGATTTTATCACAAGATATCATCATTATCTTTGTTAGCTTGAATGATCAACTGCAGAGAATTTCACTCAATTTTTGAGAGGTCCTCTTATAAGTTATGTCTAACAAATTTTGTACACATGATCTGTATGTTCTGGCCAGAAAACTCTAAATCTATTGCTTGTAGTCTATATAATATAGCTCCTCGATTGGTGTAGTTTAGACACACATATTTCAATGCATATCTCTCAATTCTCTTCTTTATCAACACTAATATATAATGTGCGTTTTGTGCATGCATCTCCACAGAAATGCACTTTTATCATCTCATAAGTATCTAATTTATGTTTTCTTCTCTCCATAATTATACAAGGTTGCAATTTTGCTTCTCACTGAAATCACTCCAAAAAGTATAGCAGTTCATAATGCCACAGAAATTGCTCGGTTTGTGGTATGTTGTAATCTTCTTTTATAATCTTTGGAAACAAAAATATTGATGATTATAAAATTGTATTTTGTTTATCATTTGTATTTGCATGATATTTTTTATTCAATTTCTTTTTTGGTAATAAATATTGGTTTTGATGTCTTCAGGTCAGGCCAGTGGCGTGGCTTTCTCTGGTATTGTATCCCGTGGGAAGAGTTTTTACTTATCTCTCAATGGGGATGCTAAAATTACTTGGCATAAAGGGAAGAAGGTCTGCAGAAAGCATAGACTTAAAATTAATCATCTTGTGATATTATGTCTATTGCTGTTGCCTAATTTTTATCAATAGGTCTAATTTTAATCTGTTTTGAAAACTTTTAGTCCATTCATTGAGGGGATAATGTCCTTTATTTGGACACATGAATCACGCTATTAAATTGTTGGTCTCTTTTTATGTAATTATTAAAGGCATTTCAAAATTTGGTCTATATCATATTGCACAATGCAGTGAAGATGTTTCTTTATGCTGTGAACTAGTATAATACTAATAACAAAAATATAATCATACATGTATTTTCCAATTCTGGGCTTAAAGATCAACTTGATTAACCAACTTATTTTACTTTCTATGTCACTTGAAAAGTGCATATGAAACTCTGTCGTTTTAGGGTGGTAAGATATTTTTAGGATACCCAGTCTGAATATTTTGACATTCATATGGAAAATGCCTTGCATTTTTAGCGGTTGTTTTTGTGAAAATTCTCTGAGGCTTTCGAAATTGCACAGTAATCAGACATATTGTTTACTGTACCAGTGAGCCATATGTTACTGAAGAAGAGCTAAAATTGATGCTAAGAGGTGCAGAATTAAGTGGGGCAATAGAGGAGGAAGAACAGGTAATGAATATTGTGTTTATTGATCTTGAGATATTAATATCTATTTTTCCATATGTTCACTATCTTTCTCATTTTTATAAAAAATGGAATTTCATGAATATGTTAACAATAGAAAACTGCATTTCTTATGATGTTTTAAATTTCTTTTAAGTCGAAACTGTTGTTTTCTGTTAAATATGAACAAGTTTTTAGTGTGCACTTTGCTGTAAACAAAATATTTCAAAATTCCACGTGCCTTTTGTTAAATGGATTGATATGTGCCTTGTTTACTTTTATGCTACTTCATTACACTTGGAAAGAAGCATACGTTTGTATTAAAACTATATAATTATATTCTATAGGATATGATTCGAAATGTGTTGGAGATAAAAGAAACACAAGTCAGAGAGGTTATGACACCTCTTGTTGATGTTGTTGCAATTGATGCAAGTGCAAGTCTTGTAGATTTTCAGACCATGTGGATTGGAAATCCGTACTCAAGGTATTTATAGACTCTCTCACTTGAATTTGATTTTGATTTTAGTTTTTCCAATGTGATAACTGGATTATAATATGTTCCTAGGGTACCTGTTTTCGAGAAACGTATTGATAATATAATTGCTATTGCATATGCAAAGGATATGCTGGTTTTTCGTCAGAAGGTTTCTAAATTTCACTCCTTTTAGGTTTAGTGCTTTGCCTACTAATATTCTTTTCCAATTTATGGTACGCAGAATTATAATCTGTTTGATTTTGCAGGGTGAGCTATTAGATACTACTCCTGTTCAAGAATTGGCTCACATGCCTGTGTATTTTGTGCCTGGTAACTTACTTCTATCTTGATTTCATGCATAAATCAATTTGTTATTACTTTCAATGGCAAGTGTTGTAGGGTAGTGCCCCCTCCTCAGGAGGGATTGATTGTACGAACCTCCTTTATGTCATCATGGAGTAACATTTTTTATGTTCATTATGGAGAAATTTTTATTCTACAAAATAAACATGTCTTAAGGAATGCAAAGGATGTTTGCAACATAACATTGGGTGAGATATTTAGGCCTTGTTCAGTTTGGTTGTAAATATTAAGTCTTGAAAGTATCAAAAGATCAAAACCAGTTTCAGCTTTTTGTGGTTTCTAATTTTAGAGTTGGTGGTGAACTTATATAATTTCTTGGGCGCCACCATTATTGGGAGGCACCCTTCACCACTGCCACCGTTGGACAAGTCTGTTAGGAGGGCTGACAAAATGGACTGGTGGCAGCAATACAATGGAGAAGGGGTGTGGGAAGCATGGGAAGAGAGGGGACTATTAGGGGAAGAAGGATGAGAGGGAGGTATCAGATCTTTTGGGTAATGATAGGGTGGCTTAAGCCATAGTGCAGAGAAAGCATTCTTGCTTCTGTGACATCTTAATTTTACACTTCCTAGTTGGTTACCAGTTCCTATCATATTTATATATTGAGGAAGATAAAGCTGCGGAGGACTTATACATCTAGATTGTGCAGATATTTTTTTCCTTCTCATTTTGAAATTGAATTGTGTTAAATTGGTTTGGATAGGAATACTTCTATATCTGTTTAGACAAGTGTAAGAATGATAACATGCTAATGATTTTTCAGATTCAATGTCTATTTGGGATCTTCTAAGAGACTTCCGATTCAAGAAAGTTCACATGGCTGTTGTTTGTAATGAGTATGGTGGAACTGTGGGAGTAAGTCAACATCATATTGGAGCTTTCCTAGCTTAGATCTATGTTTTTTTTACATAAAACTAGATACAGACCTGTGCATTGTGTGAGCTCTTTAATTTTATTAAAATGATATCTAGAGATATTGAAAGCTAGGAAACATGATAAAAGATTGAGCTATATTAAGATGGGAATATGTACAGATGGGATTAGGACTTTTGATCCATAATAATAGAATAGTCCATCTCCTCTCATTCTTATTCAATATTGTCAAGTTGCAAACTTTGGAAACCGTCTTCAAAATTGTCTCCTAGAATATATTATCATACATTCAATAGAGCAACTTAGAATGCATAATATGGATTATGGAATGATGAAGTCTTCAAAACACACCTTAAACACCGACTGCCTATAGCATTAATCAATATTATAATATAATTTGCTATTCAAAATGATTTAGTTCTAGTTTCCTAAGAGTTGACATAATTTTCTTAATAATGGTTTACTAAGTGTCTAAGAAAACACACAAAGAAAATGTTACATAATGTTAGTTCTGAATCAATAATTATAGCATGGGATTTTTTCTTTGATACAATTTATAGCATGGGATTTGTAGAATAAATATGAACAATAGCCACATGAAAGTAGAGAAGCCAGTGAACTCTGTTGTTCAACATCTTCAAATGATTTCTTTGTTGATCATTCATTTCTGCAATCAATGTTAATTCATGTAATACTTGATGGTCCTTTATTTTAGTAACCAAAGGTTCTGCAAAAAACCGACAATAAATGCACATGGAGTAAAACTTGTAACTCCTGCAAAAATTGACCATAAATTCACATGGTGTAAAACTTGTAACACCTGATCCACATTCATATAGTCACTCAAAAAGTCACAAACTAAACCACAAGCATATACACACTAAGGGATTGACAACTCAACCAAAAAGCTGGGTTGGGTAGCTTTTAATGAAGATTAAGTTAAAAGAGCAGCTAGGTGTCATCATCACAACTCATGCTTCGGATTTTATATATATATATATATATATATATATATATATGTTGTTATACACGTGTACTTAACTGACTATATATCATACTATTTAGCTTCATATAATGGATAAAAGGGAAGAAAATAGAACAATTAAAACATGCTATCATTGTACTCAGAAGTGACTGAAAAATTTAATAATAAAACAAACAAAATTGTAAAGTTTACTCGATTATAGATTGATTAGGAAAGACTTGAAAACAGATAAGTGATTTGTGAATTGCTTGAATGATTTGTGCTGAATATAGTGATATTTAGTTCACCCGTCCACATGCTTGCTGCATTTCATAATGGCTGGTTAATGAATTAGGTGACGGCTAATTTGAAAGGGAGGGTTACTATCTTAGATAAAGATAATTAAGTTGTAGATGAACTCTAAGTCGTCTGAATTCTATTTTACGTTCTCTACCTTTAAGTTCTAACAATTTTGTTTTTGACAGTAAGTTTTAACAATTTTAGAAAACTAATAGTAATAAGTATTGGAATGTAGATGTCTTATTTATACTGCCCTTTTACAGATTGTAACTCTGGAAGATATTGTTGAGGAAATTGTTGGGGAAATCTTTGATGAAAATGACTCAAAGGTAAAGCCCAATGTAAATGCTTGTGCTTTCTCTTTTGTTTGTTTGTTTGTTCCAATTTCGTTTTTAATTAACCATATATCAAAATTCTGTCTCTCTCTGAATGCTTTGTTCAGCAACAGGATTGTGACAAAACAGTTAGCATTGACTGTATGATGTTTGTATATCTTGCTATACTATTTTTCATTGTTATTGACCATTTTAATGTTCATTGGCTAGTCATATTTAGTTAAAAAATTGTACCTTGTTTCTAGGCCCTCTATTTGAATTTTGGAGTTCCAAATTTAATATTTAGGGATTCACTATGTGTTTGGGAATGTTAACCATGGATATATTGAAGTAGTTTCTATGCATTATGTTAATTATATATCATATTTTTTGCATACATTATGCATGTGGTATTTAAAATTTTCTTTACTTATATGTTCCTTTGTCTTGGCCCTCCTTAAACCAAAATTCTGGCTCTACCCCTAAATGTTTTGTCTTTGTTGAGATTACTGTATAATTTTTTTTTTTGGTTGTTGATTACTGCAGCTCTTTGCTGCGTAAGCACAGTGATTTACGTGTGGATTTTACATTTAACTTGCTTTACATTCTTTCTTGGGGATTTGACAGGAAGAGATTCAGAAAAAAACTGGCTGTATAGTAATGCAAGAGGAGGGTGTATTTGATGTGGATGCAAACACATCTATTGATCAGCTCTCTGGAGATTTGAACGTCAAGATGCCTGAGGTTCATTGTTTTATTTACACGCAACTTACATATTAATCTTTGAATAAAGATGCAGGACTTGTAATTGGGGTTGAAACAACCTTGTAGTAGTTGCCTGAATACACAGTCAGGGTTTGTGTTTTGATTTATAAATTTTTAATTCAAGATCAGAGTATATAGAGCAATGTATCAGAATACGATTCTTCTTGATTTAGTAGAGCTAAGCATCTTTGCATCTTAGATAGACACTATTGCTCAATTGGATTTTTAGCTTCCAAGGCTGATACATCATTGTATTTCTACACGAGTTGAGTAAATAGTGAAAATGAGCACATGCTATATTTTGAAGATATTTTCGCCGTTAACAATAATTGGAATTTATGAATACTTGGATGGAGACAATGATGTCATGTTGGAATTATCTATGCATACTACTCATAAATTGTTCAGCTGTTTCGGAATTCCTGTCCTGTTAATACTCAGTTTTCCTTCTATTATTGCAGGGCCACCTATACGAGACAGTATTGGGCTTTGTATGCGAAAATTTTGGTTACATCCCTAAGATAGGTCAGTGCATCGAAGTGGTTCTTGAAAGGAAAAATGAAGATAATGATGCGTCCAATACTGACCAACAGGATCAGAAAGCGACTTTCGAACTTGAGGTAATCATTTTGTATTTTTGTTGTTATCTGGAATCTGGAATTCATCACCTAAGGCAGTCACTTCGATTTTTGATACATGTTTCCGATTACATTTACAAAGTGGAGCAAATAGAATGGAGAGCATAATATAGGAGTCTCAGCGTAATAATAGTATAATAATGCAAGGACTACATAATAATATGATAACTATAGTAATAATACTCATGCTACACAAAAGATACATTTTGCAGAAACCCTATGTTGTATATTTGGGGACAAATTCAATAACGCTGATAGTGAACAAGTGATATGATCATCAATCGATGGTCTTGTACCTCATAGGGTCAACTATCTTGTTAGGCGATTGAAATTATAATTTTACAGAGACAGTCTGACATTTATTTTATCTATTTGACTGATGATAACGAAGTGTCCTTGCCAATTTTTAACACAGCCGGGTATCATTGTCATAAGGTTTCAAATCTCCTCTTTTGTTTTTCTTTCTTTCCAATTTGTCAAATCTGACAAGTGAATCTAGGGCTTCACTGTTTTTTATTCGTGTCCAGTGTAGATGAAACTCAGTTTTTACTGTGTGCAGATTCTAGCAGGAAATGCCAGAAAGGTGACCGCTGTTCGGTTTACACGGAAAAACGGGTTTCATGAAATGGAGACCAAAGAAGTAACTCGCAAGACCCCTAAACTAATAAAAAGAAAATGGAGCAGTGACTACGGTTTAGATGGTGCCAAGTGTTAAAGGATATGCGTTTACAAAAATGTTATTTTTTCAGTTTTTAGTTTAAACTTTTTCTCGCCGGTTGTAAACACTTATATAAGTTAGTGCAATAATGGTAGTCCTAAGTATGACAAATTATTCCTATAAAAAAAAAAAGTATGACAAATTATTAAGGATTGTAGAAGTAGTTTGTCCAATTTTTTTTACAAACTCTTATTTTGAGTTTACTAAGAGGCAAACAAATGTGGCTGTCCACACTCTAGTTAAGGTAGCCACATCTATAGCTGGTCACTACATTTATTATGAGATGCCAACATGTATTCATTCTCTTATCATTAATGAAATGGAGCTTATTTTCCTCAAAAAAAAGTATGACAAATATTATTTAAACCAAAAGCTAAAAAAGTATTATTGATTAGTTTTTATTTTTAATGTTATGATTAGAAAATATTTTTTTAATTTTTTATTATTCTTAGTTTTATGAAAATGAAAAGAATACTAATAAAAAAAGTGTCAAACATGTCAATTGAAAAAGAAAACATGAAAGCTATCTTGCCCAAGGTGATTTCTCCAAATCAGAATAGTTTCATTGAGGGGAGAAGTACAATGGACAATTCTATAATCCTATAGTCCACACAATGAGTTATTTGAAGGGGAAGAAGAAATTCACGGTTCTAAAGCTAGACCTCCAAAAGGCATATGATAAACTTGAGTGGCATTTTGTGGAAGAATCATTGGAGCTGGTGGGTATTCCTCAGTCAATAATTGATGTTATAAAGGCTTGTATGTCCACGTCTAAAATGGCTATCAATTGGTATGGAAGGTCATCTCAATAATTGTCTCCTTCTCGTGGACTGATGAATGTTAAATTGTAGATATTTTAAGTTAAGTTTTTGTTAATTTTTTAGTTTACTTTAGTATTTTATCTAGCAATTTTTAGGAATAATTAATTTTTAGTTTTTATTTTGTTATTTTCAGAAAAAGGACGAATGACGTCATTATTTGCCAAACATGCATTCGGAGGGAGTAATTGTGATTTGTGATGGCTTACCCATTCCCAATAGGTGCTGTAGCGCTTGGTGGTCTCCTCCGCACCAAATCTTTATACTATACACTAACAAAGAATTTTATAGGTATGTTTTACAGGTGTCAATCAATGAGCTATGTTTCGCCACATCACCATTTTTTAATCATTTTTTACATGCCTCTTTTGGTGAAAGAGGAAACTCATTAGTTTCCAGCAAGTTGCAGCATAAGACAAACACAAGCGGACAAATATTATGCTGAAAAAGTAATTGACCATTTTTAGCGCATAAATCCAGCCTCATTTCAAAATCTGTCTCATTAAATCTTAGGTGACAACTCCCATACCCGAGAGTTTTATTGGGTATGATACCCAGTGTCCAATCATTTGATGGCACATAATTTTTTTTATATTTAATTTTTAAGTAAAATTAAGAGCTCGTTTGTTATAGCTTTTTTTGTAAAAAAATCATTTTTTTTTCAAAAATAATCACTTTTAAGAATTTTGCATCTGATTGTTACATCTTTTAAAAAAATGAGAATTTGAAAATAATCTAAAAACTAATTAAAGTGAGAAGTTATTTTCACTAGATTATCATAAAAATCATTTTTTGAACCATTTTGAATTGCTATTTTATCCCATTTTGAATTAACTCCCATTTTGAATTTATCACATTTTGAACAATTTTGAATTATTATAATATTCAGATATATATAAAAATTAATTTTTTAAAATAAATATGCTTTCTTGAATGATTTTTTTATGTCTTTTCTGATTTTTGTTTTAGAAAAAAGCACTTTTATATGGTTGTATCTTAATAAGTTAAAAATAACTTATTTTAAAAAAAAAACATTTTATGATTGTAAACAAACATAAATTAGCATTTGCTTTTCTTAGAAATCTCAATAAACAAAAAATAATCACTAAATTATTTTATATCAAAGTTTTTTTAATCTCTAACAAACTGATCCTAAGTTTTAAGTTATTTTTACCTCAAGAGTATCAATACCCAACTCTGTTACTTTTCACTTGAGACTGAAAACCTTTTTCTGCAAAAACCATTTTTGGTTTTCTGCAAAACCACGTTCTTTCCCCCTCTTCTCCATCTTTTCAAATTTCAATTTTTTTAATCAGTTGTCTTCTCATTCTCTTTCCTTTCCTCTTCTCATTCTCATTCTCTTCTCTTTCCTTCTCATTCTCATTCTCATTCTCATTCTCTTGAGAGTTTTCACTCACTCATCTCATTCTCTTTCCTTTTCTCGTGTTCTCGCATCGGCACTCTCTGCACTGGTTTCCATTCCTCTGTTCAACCATTCCTCTATTCATAGCCAGAAGTTCAACGTGTAATGAGCTGCCGGCGTAGAAACCTGCTCTGGTGTTATCGGCAGCAGTTAAAGAAAGAACAACATATTTGCAGTGTTTGTTGAAAGAGGGTTGGCTATGAATAGATCTTCAGATCTGAATCTCTGCTGCGATGATCTTCTGCCAAGAAATTGAAAGGTATCCTTTCTTTCTTATTTTAATTTCCAATAACATTAACGTTTTTGGTCTGCTAAGATGGTTGCTAATGCTTCTCTACCTTCTGTTTCGTGTGACTCCAGCCTCTAATGACCTCCAACTCCTTCTTTCCATGTTTTCCTATGGCATCCCTAACTAAAGCTTTCCTTCTTGATGTGGTGATGGGTTCACACGCACACGGCACACAAACTAAAGCCAGAAGGTAACTATTAATGATTTTAGTGATAAATGAGGGTAAATTCTAAAATGTCATGTCTATTGAGGCATTAGAAGCTGTAACATATATTTTATTGCACAAAAAGATATAACAACCCATGGGTTGATAATCTGACTCCTGAGCAATGTTTTTTATGCATACCGTTTCAATTTACTTGGTTTTTCCAATTTTGAAAAGTGATTAAAGGTGTTTATTGTGAGTTTGTGTATTGGAAGCCAGAAAGTGGTGATCCTTATTGCAATATATGACAGAATTCATTTGTTATTCTATAAATAATGTAGGGTTTCTTTCATGGTATGATACTGATGTTGGGCTTAGTGATTCAGTTATTCCGTTAATATGCTTTAGGCTCAAACTCGGCCTTCTAGCAGATTTGAAGGTATTTTCCCCTTTCCATCTATAACTTTTTGTGAGAAATTTATTTATAATATGATATTTTTAGTTTTTAGTTTACTGCTATCATATATCTTGCTTTTATCTTTATTTTTCCTCCATTTTTTTAATTTTATTATCCCTCTTATGAGAGATTGCTGCATATTTGTTGAAAATTCTTAACATCTTTTTATCTGATTTTTGTGTCTTTGACATAGATGCAAGTAAGAAACCAAGGTCTGAGAAATGGGAAGGTGACATCAAATCTAGACAAGCAAACAAATGAGAAAGGTCTGAGAAATGGGAAGGTCACATCAAATCCGGATTTTTTAATATCTCTATCATTTAGCTGGCTCTTGATCCAGTCTAACAATTGCTCTAAGGTCTGCATTATTTGAATTTCAGATTTGTGTTATTTGCAAGCAAATACATGGTTCGTGCACACAATGTTGCAAGTGTTCCACTTATTTCCATGCCATGTGTGCATCAAGGGCTGGTTACCAAATGGAGGTGAGGGTTCACTTGGATTGACTTGGCTTTCTTGCTATCTTATGATTTGGAGTTTTCTTTATATCGTAAGCAAGTTTAATGGTGGTTTTCAATTTGCTTCCTTATTTTAAGCATTTTTTTCTTATAACTAATAACAATACATTTTGTTGACTGATTACAGTTACTCAGCAATCATCTTTATAGAACATGCATTTCGAGGTTGGGCTTCAGTAAGAGAATAAAAACCATTCACCTTTATAGAACATGCATTTCCAGTTTGGGCTTTAATAAGAATAAAAAAACGTCATTTTCATGCTATAAGAAGCAAAACTCATAAGATAAATAGGACTCAATGGGACCAATTAATCCATGTAGCCGAACTTCACCAGTGCGATGAGACTTGACTGTTGTTTTCTTGAATGTTTCATGTATGGCAATATTTTATTAAACTTTGTCCGTTTTAAATGCAGTTGCATTGTTTGGAGAAAAATGGCAAGCAGGCAACAAAAATTGTTTCTTTTTATTTTCATTTTCAACTTGATGTTTTCAAATATAGAGATCTTGGTTCGAATTTGCTTTGCAAGTCAGCAAGGATCCCAAAACTGTAGTCAATGACACCAGCTAATGAGCCAAGTGAGTTGGGTTGATGATATCTCCCCAAGTCCTTTGACTGTTGTCTAGAGATTGTGGCAAATGGTTTTTGCATATTTAGTTCACAAGTTTGCTTATTTAGTCCTAAATGCACTAACTTTTTTCACATTAGTTGGCCATTGCAGTAAATTTCCTATATTTTGTTGTGTTAGTAGTTTATGGTTTGATCGGAGGCTGCTACATTTAACTTGGTTGCTAGAAACAAACCTACTAATATTTGCTTGGTGATTTTTGGTTGGTATGTTAAATCTGGTGTTTTGCTATTGTTGTGCGGGGCATATAGGAGCAAGGATTGTTGTGTGAATCGGTGGTCATGGTGTCAACTATCTCTAATTTGGGAATGTTAGCATACATGGAGACAATATCCTAATAAGAAGCATGGATGATGACTTGACTTACTTAATAATCAGTATAGTCGAGTTGATCTTCCTAACAATTTTCTTGGAGTGTATTTTAACTTTAAAAACTATCAAGGGTTGATATAATAATTCTTGCATTGTATTTTTCTTCATTGTTCAACGATCAAAGCTTGAAGGTGCAAAGCTAGCTCATTTTGAATTTTGTAAGTTTTTATTTCTATTTGTGAAGTTCATTTGGGTTCATTAATTGAATTCTAGCTAAACATGGAAGTACATAGCAAGAGAAACATAGAAACAGTTTTATAAGCTACTGATGCGACAAATGTACCATGTAACTTATCTCAGATAGTGGGCTAAGATTTTGTTGGCATTTCTGTTTCTAAGTAGATATGAAGTCCACTATAGATACACTAATCAAACAGAATTATTGATTATAGATATTAGATAAAGCAAAACTAGAGATATATGCTTCAACCACATTATCATAAACTTATTATACACACGTGTCTTTCGATTAGTTTTTTTTTTTAAAGGGTCTCTAGATTAGTTTTTAAAATAAGTATATGTTTATATCCCTGTAAGGACAATCCAAACATTATGTTAGACACTAATTTCTGTTTTTTTAAGCATGTCTATAACGATCATTAATTAGAAATACACTTTTTATTTTGATCCCTTTCCCAAAAAAAGAAACCTTGCAAGTAACAAGTTGATAGTTTGTCAAAAAAAAAAAAGTTGATAGAAATTTTATTGCACATATCATTTTTGTACATGTATTTATTATCTATAAATGATTATTTTTCTTTTAACTCCTGACGGGAAAATGTGTAATGGTTTTTATTGAGTTTGTCGGCATAGTTTTTTTTTTTAGCGCATATCAACCTTAAGCATGTGTTTATTATTTACATATATTTATTCACAATCTTGAGACTCGACGGGAAAACATATAATGACTTAATATAGACAAATTTATTTGTATATAACAGAGAATTTTGGGTCATTATTTTGGAATCAATGTATTCAAGTATTTGCTAGGTTAAAAAACATAGTAATTAATATTCAATTTTAGTTATAGAAATATTTGTACCAACCAAAACGACGCGCCCCGTGCGTATGCACGGATATATCACTATAAAAAGAGTCAAAGAATATTAAAATATTTTATTGATTCAATGATAAAGATATATCCGTAATTAAATGCAATTATATGTTTTATATCTTAATAAGGTCATTACTATCATAAAAATGTATTTATATCCTATTATGGTTTAATATTGCTGATTTATCTACTTGAAGCAATATGGATGCAAAAGAATTAAAAAAAAAAATTTGTCTTGGTATGAAATGCATATATTAATCTTACTATTCTTAAAACAATTCAATATTTCAGCACATTTTCTTACTGTTATTATTCCACTCAGATTTTGGATATTCTTAATCAAATATATTATTAAATTTGAACCTGAAGATGATAGGTGACACACTCTCTCTTTTCTTTTTGACGATCTTTGCTTTCCATAGTATGTAGAAGGATCGATTGTCTTGGCTGGGGTTGCGAGAGTGGAAAGCAGAGACCAAAAAATCGTCTTCTCCTGCTACTATTTCAGGTACTAACTCAGTTTACTGTATTTCGCTTCCATTTTTTTTTCCTTTTTTCGATTTTATATTGCCTTGCATGATTTTTTTTTTTTTTGAAAAAATTGCAATGACGATGATGTTCTCGCTCTTTTTCTTCCGACAGTTGATCTGAAGAAACAAAGTTGCAGCAATCATTTTGTCTTCCAAATTTGTTCATTTCTCTCTTATGGAAATGGTTCTCCACCCCCTGTTGGAGTGGCGAGTTAGAGGTAAAATTCCATTTCTCATCATCGTTCGAACCAATGAAAATAAAATTTTGGTTAGATAATTACGTTTTTGAAACAAAATAATAAGTAAGTTTTTCAACAGGAGATGGCATGGGGATCAATCATGATTCACGAGATATATTGAACTGGAAGGATGATGCAGAGGTGAAAGCTGATCTTTAGTTGTGGAATAACCTTCACTTTTGCAGCAACTTTGCAGAAAGATTCAAGTATTATAATTGTTCCCACTCTTACCTATAGACTATTTTTTGATGTGGTACAACGTGGTAACTATATGACTTTTGTGAGTTTATTTAGGTCATTGCCTTTTGAGTTTTTCACACATTTGCTATTATGTTTTGTATACAAATTTGACGACAAATGTTGGTTAAACATTTTTAGTACCTACCTAATGAATTTTTCCACTACAGTAATGTCGTACTGTGATGTATTATATGATATCGTTATATCTCAAACGAAACAATTCTTCAACGAATTTCTCCATGTGCGTTGCACGGGTCCTCAGTACTAGTCTGTTTAAATTTTTGTGATATTTCAAAAGTACGGAAGCCCCACATATGATGGTTCTCAAAGAGTCAAAGTATTTATAAGCCATCATGTTATATGAGGTGGTAAAAGTGGCTAGGGAAAGAAATGGGCCTTGCACACATGAGCCTGGTCCAAAGTGGGTGCTTTCAATGCAAATATTTTGATTTGTCCCCCTTGCATGCACGATAAGGACTTGTGTTTTTTTTTTAAATTATTTTTTCTGAAAATAATTTTGACTTGAGAAGGCTTATCCGAAAAACCATGTTTTTAGATACTTTTACTTAACCATGTTTTTAGATACTTTTACTTAGTGACAAAGTCTTACTTGGTCTTATCCCCTAACGGTAACTTTCCAGAGGTCACTACTCCACGATTTTGTGCATTATCTCCACCAATAGCTCTTTTATTTTACAACGGATATATTATTATTTTAATTAGAGATTTTCGGATTTTTATTATTTAAGCCTGACAACGAAATTGTGATTTCCTATTCTTCTCTTCTCGGTTCTTTGATATCAAGTTCCTGGGTCACATTGCCTGTTCTTCTTCTTGCTGTTTTGATACCTCAGGCTTATCCGAAAAACCATGTTTTTAGATATTTTTACTTAGTGACCAAGTCTTACCTGGTCTTACCCCCTAACGGTAACTTTCCAGATTTTTAGGTCACTACTCCACGATTTTGTGCATTATCTCCACCAACAGCTCTTTTATTTTACAACGGATATATTATTATTTTAATTAGTGATTTTTGGATTTTTATTATTTAAGCCTGACAGCGAAATTGTGATTTCCTATTCTTTTCTTCTCGGTTCTCTGATATCGAGTTCCTGGGTCACATTGCCTGTTCTTCTTCTAGCTGTTTTGATACCCCAGGCATCGCTACTGGGATAGACTTGTTGTACCCTGGGAAATTTGTGCGCAGCAGGCGGATAAATCCTTAAGGGCAGTCTCATCGACGCCTCAGATTTCTTCGTGACAAGTTTTTATTTTGCAGGTTCTTCTTCGTTCCTTCATCGCGATTCAGCAATTAGCGACAACAAAATCATCACCACATAATTGGAATAAGTGGAGATAGCTAGCAATTGAGGGGACGTACGTTTCAAAGAAAGAATAAAAGCATGATAAATTGGTTTTATGGAAATTGACACGGTTCACAGGAGAAGAAAAATAATAAGAGGCAGATACGGGAGACAGAGAGGGTATGGTTGAGAAGAGAAAGAGGGAGGACACATAGAGCCAAGGGGTTGAAGCTGGGAAGCAGATACTCAAGCTGGAGCTTTCATCTTTATCTTCTTTAATCGGTTTTTATTTTTCTATCATGTTAGCTTAATTTTCTGTTTTGTTAGAGGTAGATAGAACTACCTGTATGACTGTCCCTGTTACTAGGTTTTGATCTAATTTTTTTGGGTTATTTTAATTGAAGAGTTTGTTATCTGAATTCTTGTTTATTTACAGTTTTAGATTCACAATTGAGAAATTGAAATTTAATTTTGCTGTTGAGAACAAACGATTTGTGCGTGTTCCTTAGGAGTAAGAATACAAACAAACTAGTGATTTTGAGTGGTTGTGTTTTTAGTGCTATTGTTGGATTGTTATATCTCAAGGAATTGAAATATACTTTTTAACAGGAAGAATTATCAACCTAAGAAATTAGGGGATAAGTATAAAAACTCAGCTTCTTGAATTTTGATGAACCTTTCATATTAAAATCCAGTGTAAGAGACCAGTAAGAAAGACAGTGAAATCGATCCTCTAACAATTTATCTTTAATTGTTTTGAACCCAATTTCTATTTTCTTGTTTTTATCTAAACAATAGCGATTTGGTATACTTGCCAAAGTGCTCATCATCGACTTAGACAACCATACCTATTTGTCATTGCTGCGGAGAGATTGAGCCATTGTATTATGGATGCGGTTGGCAATGTAGTATGGAATCCTTTGAAGATTGGAAGGTGTCCTGCCATATCACACCTAATGTTCGCGGCTGACTTACTTCTTGTTGCCGAGGCTACTTCTAGACAAGCAGGAATCATTGAGGATATATTTGGATGAGAGATTTTAATGAGGTAATGTAATTTTAGAATGTAATTCAAATGTTTCAAATCAAATTACCATGTTTGGATAATAAATATGAAAAATTTTCAAAATGAAGAAATTTTAAGAGGTATTTCATTAAGACTAAATTTTGAGAATTTGAAATACCACCTAAAAATTAAGAATTTGAAATTCCTTCCTTACTCTCTCTTCTATTTATTTTTGAAAATACCTTTATCCCAAATTTTTTATTAAAAAAATATTTATCCTGAAATTATTTTTTTTAAAAACTATTTTTTTTCTGAAAATATTTTTTTTGGAAAAATGCTGTTTTCTCGAAAATTTATTTTTTAACTTTTTTCTCTGAAAATGGTTTTTTGGAAAATTTATTTTTTTCAAAAAAAATATTGTTTTCCAAATTTTTTAAGATATATTTTTTTCAAAAAAACTGAGAAAATAATTTTATATTTTTTTATGTTTGTAGATTACTTTTATTTAATTACTATAGTCAATTTTAAGTATAAAGAAATTTAATTACTCTATCCAAACAATAAATTTCATAAACAAATGAAATTCTATTGAAACAATTTAATATACTAGAATTTTAAATTCTCTAGAATTTTGAATTACCTCATTCAAATACACCCTAAGAATATTCTGGATTTGTTTTGTGTGAACTCCAGGCAGCGCATAAATTCCTCTAAGTCGAAGGTCTACTTCTCAAAAAATGTCTCTGACGGTGAGGTAAATTCTATACCTAATATCCTGAATGTAGAAGCAACTGAAGATTTGGGTAATCCAATCATTCTGGGTAGGAAAAGCAGAGAGGCCTATGTTTTTATTGTGGACAAAGTTAGAAACAAACTCGCTGGGTGGAATGCTTGCTCTTTATCCATGGCTGGCCGAATATCTTTAGCTCAAAGTTGCATTTTGAGCATGCCAAATTATAGAGGGGGAGAAGAAGGGGAAGAGGGATAGAGAGAGAGAAAGAGAGAGAGAAAAGAGGTGGCCAACGGAAGAAGGGAGAGAGGGAGAAGAGAGAAAGGGTATCAATTTGGTCCCCGAAATTGCATCATATGATGTGGAGGCCACGTGGACGCTTACATAGGTGCAACCCAGGCACCTAACGTGTGACATCAGCATCGTCTTTTCCGTTTGTTAACATGGACCAACGGAGGGACTAATTTGATTAACTTTTTATAATTTCGAGGACCAATTTGAAATTTCTATAGTGTTGGAGACTAAGTTGACACACCCTTACAATTTCAGGGACCAAATTAGGTATTTACTCCAAATTAAGTGATGCAGACCTCATGTATCCCAACTTCTATCTGTGACGAGGTAGATCATCTATGCATAGACTTTATTTGGGGGACAATTGCTGAAGCAAGAAAGTGCCACTTAGTTAGTTGAGAGACTATTTGCAAGCCCAAAGAGGATGGAGGGTTAGGATTTGGAAGCATGCGTATGGTGAACACTAGCTATAAGTTAAAGCTAGGATGGGAGCTTATTGTAAATATGGAGGCTCTGCGGGTGAAGTTGGTTCGAGCCAAATATAATTGTGAAGGACTTAGAATTCCTATGGTTCGGGTGGGGAGTAGATGCTCCCACATTTGGAGAGGAATTGCTAAGTTCTGGCATTTGATCGAGGGAGGGACTTCTTGGGTTATAAGGGATGGTAATACTGCAAGGTTTCGGCAAGATCAATGGGTGCCAGGATGTGGACCTTTAAAAGATCTAGTGTCTGATATTTCTCTCAATGAATGGGATTATGTGGCAGCTAGCTATGCAAATGAGGATGGTTGGAATTGGGGGAAAATTCGGACCATTTTACCAGAAGCAGTTTGTCAAAAGCTGGCTAGTATTAGACCTCCCTGCAATGAAGCTGGGGGCTTCCCAATTTGGATACACTCAAGAGATGGGTATCTTTCTATCAAATCTGCCTGTCTAAGCTTGTATCAAGAAATTATTGATGAGCATCCCGATTTCCCATTTGATTTGGTGTGGAAATGGATGGGGCCTCCTAGTCCTAGATACAAGGCTTGTTTGTGGAAGATTGCACATGGTAGGTTAATGACTAATGTGGATAAAGTTAAAAGGCATTTTGCTAGTAGTGATGAGTGTCCAATGTGCAACCAACAACCTGAGACGATTCTGCATGCAGTAAGAGACTTTTCAGTCATCTGGGATAGTTTCTTAAATGAGGAGCAGCGGAGTAGATTCTATAGTTTGGGAATTAACCAGTGGCTGATCTCAAATATGAAAACATTAGATGTTTAAATTGAATACTGATGGCTCACTAATTTATACCTGTGCATGTGAACGAACTTCTTTAGATATACAGCAACGTTATCAAGAGTCAAGACTGTCACTAAATGGAATGTTCTATCTCTAGCAAGGGGAGAGGGATAATACCTCTGCTCCCCATTCTAAAGACAACATACAACTATGCTAGGGTGTAAAATTGATACAAGTTATGATATTGAAACCTATTTTGCAAAGGAGCTGAGATCGAAACATACCCTTAATATGATTATACAACATCCGGGTTCCAAATGAGCTGCTCAACACTCATTCTTCGTAAAGATCTAGTCATATGCTCGTTCGATGCACGAATATGAATCAGTCTATTCTGCATATTTCTGAACGAAGGAACATTAATTACATCAGATACTCTATCATGGTATAATGGATCTTCATAAAAATTGGTAAGAGCCTCTGCAGCATTATCCCTTAGTTCCTCAGTCTCATCATGTAGCAATTCAATGAGAATTGGAATCGCCCCTGCATCAGCAAGGGCCATTCTATCTTCCCCATCATAGCTTAGCTGAGCAAATGCCCCAGAAACATTTTCCTTTACCTCTTCACTCCCACGACCCAAAAGCTCGACAAGGATAGGAATCGCACCCGAATCCCGAACCACAGATGTCGAGTGCTTGTACCCTGACAGATCCCACATCACATCAGCAGCAGCTGCTTTTGCTTCATCATCACCTTCTCTAAGAATTCTCACCAAGTGCCCAGCAATTTCAACAGCATTAGCCTCCGCAACAGCCAATATACAAAACACATCCTCAGCTATCTCCTTACCAGAATGATCAGGTCCTTGAAGGAGCTCGGCATAAAGAGGTATAGCCCTGGCTTGAGCAACCGGTCTAATGTAATCAACATGAGCAGATACCACACCAAGAGTATTACCAGCCACAAGCTTAGTGGCATGATCTCCATCGCGAAGCAACTCCATGAGCACCGGTATCACTCCCAATTCAAAAAGCTTACGCCTAGCCTGTCTCGTGACTCCAAGCAATCCAATTGATTGACATGCTCTTTCCCTAGAGATCATGCTACCCACACCTGCAGCCTCTACAATAAAATGAAGAGATCCTAATCGTTTGAGTACCTTCCTAACCTCCCTTCGCAGTGCCAACACACTCAAAATCTCTAACAGGTACAACCTAATACCATTGGTGTAAGAATTCAACAAACTAACGATGATTTCTAACCCGCCATTAACAGCAACAACTGTCCTACTTGTACTACAAAAACTAACAACAACCAGCAATAATTTTATCAGCACTTCCTGCATCTTTCCCTCAGCATGAGGCAACAACCTTATCAGAGAATGCATAATGCCATGTCCACCGATTTCAATTGCCAAACCACCATCACCTCTGCAAGCAATACACTTCAAGCAATAAGCAGCAGCCCCTTGAAGTAAATTAGGAGCAGAATCATTTGCAATGTTATGAATAAGAATCTCTGTGAGAATGGGTATGGTGCGAGCTAATACATGTTCAGGGGCATGTTTAGAATAACGGGCCAGCATGACTATGGCTTTTATTTTCATAGACTCGGTCCCTGAGGCTATAACACTCTCACACTTCATCAGTGCTTGTTCCCAATTAAGGTTCAGAGTTTCACTACTTTCACCCTTTTCCATTCTTTTTCCCAATCTCTTGAGTGACTAATTCAGAAAATTCAAGCCTAATTCAATGAACAAAAAATAAAAATAAAAAATCATTAAAATAACAAAATCAAAACCAATCCAAAGAAAAAGTAGACATGAATGCATAGAAAAGACTAAGAGTTAAAAAGCAGGCATTAAGAACACGCAAATACCCTTTTGGGAAAAAAAAATGACTGAAATTGAAGAAAAAAGGAGAGAATCAGATGTGATACCTCTCGAAAATCAAAACTTGGGCAATGGGCAGCAAAAGAATGGTAGCGAAAACTTAAGTCGCTCACCGCCTCAGGCAGCAGCAGAAGCCGAAGACGATCGGTGACTCTGTCTCAGCTTCAGGGATTATATGTCATCAATATCATTCATCTTACATTAACATTTTTTTTTTTTTTACAATGATCTTACATTAACATTGTTGGTTCGCATCACCTTATCAAATTAAATTAAATGGTCCATAAAACATTGAATTATTAATTAGAAAATAATTCTAAATCTTCAGGTAACGTCATTTTAATTATATTCTTAATTATTAAATAAAAATATTATGTTTGCCATAAAAAATATATATATTTTGATATTTTTAAGCCAAAAATACATTTATATTTTTTTTATATTTTTAAAAATATTAAGAAATTAATTAAGAGGATATTATGTTACTCTTAAAAAATTAATGATTTTTGTACCAAAAAAATTTAAAAATTTAATGATTAAAATTTAAATGAGTGACCATTGTTGGAGAGCTAGCCATTAAATTATATAAACTTTTAGATGTAAAACTCCTATTCAGCGGATATATTAAAAAATATTTTAAATTTTACTCAATTAATTTTTTAGTAATAACTTTTTGAGAAAATAAATTATCATTTTTTTTATATATAGGCGGTCGAGTTGGGACTTCATAAAGAGTTTGAGTAGGAGGTATAGAGTTTGAATCCTGACAACTAACGTAACAAATACTAACAATTAACTTTTGTTTATAAAAAAAATGGAAATTTAAGTCGAAAGAGCATTTCTTTTATACAAAACTTGAAAGAATTTGATGAACACTAGCACATGAAATTTTCAGTGTTAATTTGGTCTTTTTTTTTTTAACAATAGAAAACTAATTCATTTCATTATCAATCAACTCCGTAATACATGTTGGAATGAACTTGAGGACTAACCATGTATATGGCCACTTGAGATAAGGTATGAACAACCATATTAACGTTCTTCCTAACAAAATCTACACAAGAGTTTTTATAGAAAGAAAAAAGAAATTCCCTACATTGGTTGACTACAGCACTAAACACAGTAGAATTTAATGAATAATCAAGAAAAGCTAAGCCAAAAATTGATAAATAGGTAAAGAAAAATGCTAACAAGTGCTCTTAGGGCATTGGTTAATAAATAAAAAGAGGTAAATTTGTATGAGAAAAATGATGTATTTATTACTCGGAAAGTGTTTAACTTGTATTCTCAAGAGAAACTTTCCTTTTAGAATCTTAGAATTTTGGAAGATATATGATTGGATTTTGTTGTTTGAGTTGGATATAAGTGTTTGGCTATTGATATTGCATTTTTGTAGATGAACCAGGCATGAAGTTGAACAAGAAGAATTAGGAATATGTCATTTTCAGCATAACAATGTGGGACGAGTCTTTCCCATTACGGGGTGAGCAAGGCACAAATTATGCATTTCATTCTACCTGCTTTCACCCCAGCAAGACTATGTCATCGTGGGGCGGAGCAGGGATTTGGGGCCATCGCGGGGCGAGCTCGTGCCTTCGCGGGACCAAAAACAATTTGACAACACTAATATAAATAGCGAGTTAAAGCATTTTGCAGGGATCTTTTGCTCATTTTCAGACCTAGACACTTGAATTACTTCTTGGGAATGCTAGGGTTTCATCTCTTTCCATTCCCATTGGTGATTCAAACTTGGGAACAAGAACTTGGAGCTCCAATGGCTTCTCCCTCTTCTATTTATTTGCTTTTCCTCTTTTCATCTTTTTCCATTATGAGTAGCTAGATCTTTTTAGACTAGGGTTAAATGAATCTTGTTGAAACTCTTATGTAGTTGGTTTAGACTAGGGTTAGATGAATCTTCTTCTTCCATTTGTTGTTGTTTGGAGTCCGATTGAAGAAGACGAAAACGTTAAAGGAAATAATATAGGTTCAAACTCATTTAAAGGAAATAATAGAGGTGTTATGTTTTGATTGGATAACAGCAAAAACAAGACCTATAGTTAAAACAATAATTAATGATTTACTGCTAAATTATTGGTTGACATGATGCAATGACGATTGCTATAAATAAAACAATAATTTAAAAAAAATTGAAATTGATTTAGGCAAAAAATTTTAATTATTCTTATGTTGTCACATGACTTGAATAATATTTTGATTAAATGACAAAGGTCTAAATATGAGAATTAATTGATTGATATGCTTTAATTTATTACATTTTGAATTTGATTTTGATTTAATTCAAAATTGATTGAATGATAAAGTAAAAGTTAGTATTAATTGATTGCTATGATTTAATTAATGAAATATCGTGAATTAAAAAATAAAAAGTAAATCATTTTGCAATTTAGCGGGAAAAGAATGAATGTGGAATTGTCACGTAGTATGAGTCTACATGGCAAAACTCCATTTTATATAATATAGTAAATGAGGCGAGAGCCAAATTGTATTAGTTTCAAGATTTTATAATACTGTAGATATATTTGCTCAAAAGAAATAATGAAAATTTTTATTGATTTTTATTTTTTAAGGAGTGGATAAAAATTTAAAATTTGAAAATTGAAATTGAATATTAGGATTGAGAGATCAATTAAAACCCAAAAGTCAAAAATATTTTTCTTTCTCCTGATTTGGATCTGATTGATAACTTTTCTTTTTGCCATAACTTTTCTTTTTGGGGTTATCTAAAAAAACCCATATATTCTTAGAAATGATATCACTAGATCGATGAAAAAGTACTTATTCGTTTTTTTTGACGGTATGAAAAAGTACTTATTCGTTAAAATCATTACATAGTGTATTTAATATTTTCTCATTAATGTTAAAATGCATTGCACTAACATGGTGATGGGAGAGTTCGACTCAAGTTCGATTCCTAGAGTCGCGTATTCAGGAGATAGTCCAATCCCGTATGTAAAAAAACTTGAAGTCTCGCTGTCGCATTAGGGATTAGTGCCTTAGCGAGTGTAAAAGACCTAAGCTTTTGAGATATACTCGGGTACCCATTAGGGAACCAAAGGCCCTAATTACAATTAGGGATAGAAATAGGTTAGGCCGCCCTTATGGCCTAGCTTACCTCAGGCCTGACCTGTCTTTTTTTTAAATAGACAAGGCCAAGGCTTTTTAAGAAGCCTATTTAGCTTAAAAAGTCTGACAGTAGGCCATCCAAAAAGCCTCTTAGACTTGTTGCCGGTATATGATAATATTTTTTGCAATTATTATAATAAGATTTTTTAATATGTTAAAAGTGTATACTTATTTACCTTTATAAAGATTTAAACATAATAAACTACATAAAAGATGTGAGTCTATAAATTGATTTATTAATAAACTTATGGCCTATTTACCTTATTACAAAATATGTTTTCAAAGGGAGTTTATGTCATGCCACACTTTTAAAAAAATTAGATCGTATATTAAAAAAAGACTTATATCAAATAAACATGTTAGTCTCAATCTAAGAAAGTTCATGCCCTTGAGTAGTAGCGGTCTAATCTATCTATTTATACCAAGGTAACAAAAATTGGACCGGCCAGTCCGACCGGTCGAACCGGGAACCGGGTCATGGTCCGGTCCGGTACACACCCAAAAACCGCCTGGCAGGAAACCGGCTCCAAGGACCGGAAAACCGTGTTGAATCGATAAAAACCGGTAAAAACCGGGTTTTGTGAGGAACCGAGCGGTTCAAAAAAGGCCCAATGAAAACGACGCCGTTTTTACAATTCTTTGTCCCCCCCCCCAATTTTCATCCCCTCAAACACGAGGGAGCCAGAGAAGAAGAAGAAGAAGGCAAAACGAGAGGAGAAGAAGGAGAAGAAGAAGAAGAAGAAGAAGTAGCACTGCGTGTGTCAGTTGAAAACGAGGAACATCTGAAATGGTGGGCACGGTGGAGATCTGAAAGAAAGGAGGGAGTGGTTGCGTGGAGGAGGGGGACTGTCGCGTGGAGGAGGGTGTGGTCGTGTGGAGGTGGGGAACTGTCGCAGTGGGGGAGGAGGAGCTCTATGGAGGCTAGGGTTTCAGAGGAGAGAGATGGAAACTAGGGTGACAGAGAAGTGGAGAGAGGGTAGAGAAAGGGGCAGCAACTGCGGCTGCTTCTGGATATGGAGGAATGAATGACTTCTAGGGTTTTTTAGGTTTAGGGTTGTGTATTGGGCTGAAGTGGAAGTGTGTTGGGTCGCGGGTGTAATAAGAAAAAGGAAGGGGTGTGTGCAGCAGAGTAGGAGGCCCACATGATTTTTATTTTCTTTTATTAAAAAAAATCAATTTTGGTCTCAAAAGGATTTGAACCCCTATCCCCAAGGATACAAAAAGCCACTTTACCACTAGGCTGCATGTTATTTTATATATAAATTGAAATGTTATGTTACTTATGTATATATATTATATATTTAGTATAAAAAAAATAATATTTTATTAGTTTCAGGACAAATTATTTTGTGTATAAATTGAAATATTATGTATATATATATATTATATATTTGGTATATATATATTTAAAAAATAATATTTTATTCGAATCCGATTCGATTCTGATCCAACCCAAAAGTCTCTGAACCCTGACTCTTTCGGTTCAATACCAGGTCCGGTTTTAATTACCTTGAGTTATACTATATAATTTTTGAAACGCACTCTATTACACTGCCATCTCAGCGTTTATGCTTAGCTGTCATTCTCTCCATCCATGCCTCTTCCAGTTCTAATGGGCTAACAACGCAATTCCTCGGATTCTTCACCTAACTACCGTTTTTATTCACGCATTAAAATATTAAAACTCCCGTTTCTTTTTTTGCATTTTATGTGGAAGTCGATCGATCATGGAATCTGTACTTCGTTGAAGGCACATAGTACTCCACTAAGAATCATTTGGCACTGCCGCTCCTGCTCCGATAAAAAACGAGCGCCCAGTAACGTTTGATTATGGCACAAAAGTGTTTTCCCGTTTTTCATCCTTTCTCCCGTCTTACTATTGCTGCAAAATATCATCGATTTGGAGATCCTACATTGGGAGGAGTGAACGTCACACTTTGTTACACTGCTGGTGAATTGCAAATCACATTCTTAACCATTGATACCTTCACTACCCATTCTGAGTTCAACCATCTCCTTTTATTTTTTAAAATTTAAAGTTGCCATTTTTATTTTCATTTTTATTTTTACAGTTTTTTGTTGTTGGGTTGTGTGATTCTGCAGGACGCTTCGAAGGCTCTTGATGGTTTCAAGCAAAGGGAAATTACACTGTTTAGCTTGGACAACATTGCATGACATTCTGCATCGAGGTTGAAGATCGATGTTATCTCAATGAGGACATGTCCAATTGGGTATTGGTCACCTAAGTCTCTAGAAGTGTGACTCGGTGTCACTTTAGTCCTTGAAAGCATATAAACTCTAAAATAGTCCATATAAGTGTGCTCTGTCTGTCACTTTAGTGTCCCTGCCGTTAGCAATTTTATTGACTCGGTGAGTAATTGGTCATATTAGTCCCTGAAAGTGTAGCTCGGTGTCACTTTAGTCCCTAAAAGCGTATAAACTCCAAAATAGTCCTTGAAAGTGTTCTACTTTTGTCACTTTGGTCCCTATTGTTAGCCATTATTTTGGAACGAGAGATAATCAAATGACTAATGGTAGGGACCAAAGTGACAAACGTATAACACTTTCAGGGACTATTTTAGAGTTGTTACTCTTCCAGGGACCAAAGTGACACCGAATTATACTTTTAGGGACCAATGTGACCAATAACTCACGGAGTCAATAAAATTGTTAACGGCAAGGACCAAAGAAACAGACGGAGCACACTTACAAGACTATTTTAGAGTTTATATGCTTTCAGAGACTAAAGTGACACTGAGTCACACTTCTAGGGATTTAAGTGACCAATATCCCATTTTCAATTAACATTACGTAATTATATTTTTTATCAAAATTGATTATTTGATTAGAGCATTAATGGGTTTTGCAAAAAGAAATCATTGGTAATTCTATTATTTTTCTTCGGGTACTAGATTCATACTTGTGTAGTTGATTAATACCCAGTGTTCTAGACTTGTACGATGCAGCTATGATGACTTTCTTCCACTTATTCTAATCATATTTAAATTTCATTTATTTTTAAACTTTACAGGACGGTTGTTACATTACATCACTTTTTGAAAAGTTTAAATTTGATGCAAAGCAAATTGGATGCTTGGAGGTCAGAAGTGAAACACTCATTGACAAAAGCAAATCCATTATGACGTTCCTGATACAAGTTTTTGAGGTATCTCAACGTCAGTTATGATATTGATGTTCTGTTTCTGATATGGCGAAGACATAATTCATAGATTCTTTTCCCCGTTATTGTCATCTACTTCATGATTGCATATATTTAGCTACAATATTTATGTTATAAATAAAAAACGTTTTTGGTGTAATTTTATAGCCGGCCTTTATCCTTTCTCACAATTCCATTTATACTGGTATTTCAATTTTATATCATGTGTGAACCAATTTTTTGATGTGGTATAACGTGGTAACTATATGACTTTTTTGAGTTTATTTAGGTCATTGTCTTTTGAGTTTTTCATACATTTGTTATTATGTTTTGTATACAAATTTAACAACAAACGTTGGTTAAACATTTTTAGTACCTACCTAATGAATTTTTCCACTACGTTAATGTCATACTGTGATGTATTATACGATTTCGTTACATCTCAAATGAAGCAATTCTTCAACAAATTTCTCCCTGTGTGTTGCACGAGTCATCAGTACTAGTTCTCTTACAGACTAGACCGTATTGTCTCATAAATTTTCTACCTTCTCTAGACTGAGGTTTTGTGCAGGTTAGCATCTACTGTATATTATTGTTAATTATGTTTATTTATGTTTACTGTCTGACACATTGACTTGCTACACTACTATCTTTAGAGGGAATTAGTAGTATGTTAGGACAATAACATGTCCCTAGATATGTATCAGAAATTAAAGGCTGCATATTAGAATACATGAAAAGCTGATAAGCACTATGTTGAACCAATTCAACATATTTCCAAAAGACAGAGATTCCCATGTAAAATTGTTACGTTATAAGTAGAGAACACATGTTGAAACACAAGTTAATTAGTAGATTTCTTTGAGCTTTATATACGAGTATCAAATACCAACTAATGGTCAATGGATCAACTATGTAAAAAAATTTATAAAGAAGAGATAATATGGAAATTCTTATCTCCAATATAGTAAACCTAAAGGAAGATGAAGCATAAGTCATATTATAATCCAACTCAACCAAAAGAGCTCTAGCCATAGGCTTCAAAATTCAAAGTATGATGGATGCGACAAAAATTTAAACGATCAAAATTTCTAGATCTTTTGTAAAGGATGGGGCCTGAAAGCTTAATGAAATAATTGTTTGTTTGTTGATTTTGGTATTCAAATCTGGACTGGGACTCTGGGAGTAGAGGAGCTGCCATAGAAATTTCTATATCTTATTGGATGAATGTTTCCATATACTGGCACTCTATTTCAGGCTTTCTCCGTGTGCAAAATCTTGGACAGGCTTTTCAAAAGAGGCACTGCATAATATTCCCTCTTTTCTGAGGCTTGCTGTTCGTTCAACCATTAATGTTTGGTAATCCCATTGTCTAACATTTTAATACCACATGTTATCATTATTAAGTCTTTTATTGCTCTTTTCCGCATTACACTTTCAATTCTGTTTGAGATCCTGATGTTGTTTTCAATTTGCGAATCTGGTCAAATTTTTCCTTGCAGCCAATGATTCTAATATTTTTGGAGAAAAAATTCTTCTAATAGTAGGATCATGCCAGTAAGCTGATCAGTCCAAGCCACTTATAGTACACTGGAGATGTAAATAGTCCAATTTCCTTAACTGCTTTAGCTTTCCTAGCTCTCTAATTAGCTCTACTACTCCATCTCCTTCTAAACCAACAGTATGTAGGGTTTGTAGGGATGTCAAGCCTCCAATACCACCCTTCAATTGAATCAAAGACATTTTGTTACCCAAAAGATGTCGTAGCTTTTCAAGTTTGCCAACCTCTTCTGGTATCTCATCTACAACAGTTTGTCTTAGATCCAAAGTCTCAAGGTTATGGAGCTTACCAATAGATTTTGGAAGACTTTGCATCTCTGTATTGCTGAAGCTTAAGTACTTCAAGTGCATTAAATTCCACAAATATTTAGGAACATAATCAAGGGAGGCATCATTAAAATCAAGCAACTTCATCAACCTGTATTTTATAAGGATTCTCCTCACAAAGTATTCAGGTAATGCATCATCTGTGAATACAAGCAGTGACTGAACACATGAGCTTCCAACATTTGACATTAAATCATTGGAAGTCGTTGCTATTGATAGGTGCCGAATTCTTCCTCCTAAGGATGACTGGCCATCTTCATCGATATGTTGGCAAAAACTTAAATACTCAATTTTTTCAAGGATCGTCACACGTGTTAGATCATGAACACGACAAACTTTAGCTTTTCCATCAATTTTAATTGAAGAAACATGCACCAAACTTCTACAGATCAACTCTGTTAAATATCCTTTGGCAACTTCTTCCAAAGTCTTCCCCCTTTCCTCTTTCACGAACCCTTCGGCTATCCACTGTCGAATCAGTCTCTTTGGTTTAACATCCCAATCTTCTGGATATATTCCAAAATGCAACAAGCATGACTTAAGATAATGAGGCAAATCATCGTAACTAAAACCTTGAATTTCTTTTATCCCAATTAAATGGGAATCCTTCTTTAGCCCTGAACTTAGATTTTCATAAAACCTCTGCCACTCAAATGCATTCCTCTCTTTGGTAGATAAACGATCACCAATGATCACAATTGCTAGTGGTAAACCCTTGTAAGAGAATAATCTTCATAATATTTAAAATTTAGTTATCAAAATACAAGCTTTTTGTATTTCTTAAAATAATTTCTCAATTTTGGCTCACTTTACTTTTCTTCTGGTATATGCTGTATATATATTTTTATTTTAATTCTGCATCAATGATTATATTGTCTTTATTGTTCAGGGCCCTCAAGAACAATTTTATTGCAATTCATTCTTTCTTAGCAGTCTAATCTTCGCATTAATGCTCTATAATAATAATTTGCTGTGAATTGATAGGTGCTGAGCTTCCAGTGCGATGGAAATCCAGATTCCTCAATGTGGACTCTTACAACAGCTGCATTGTATCTTTCTGTTCAGACTTTAGCACTTATATATTCCTCAACAAGAAAGAATATGTGTTGTCTTTCTTTAATAATGGTATATGAAACCTCTAAATATGGATGAGTTTACTTTTGGTTTGAGATTTGAGTTGTATGCAACATGTTATGAGAGCTTCCCTTTCAAGAACTGTTAGACCTTATTTTTCCGTTGATTTCCTTTCTATTTTTGGAATAAGAAAAATTATGTTTTATGTAACTTATAATTTACTTTTCAGGCGTTTCCTCCTGACTTGTTTATTGACAGTATCCGAAGTCATTCTTGTTTCTTTGCTTCGTACTATGGTAATAAGATGTGCACTTTTACTAGTTTAAAGGTAATGGGAATTTGCATTAGATATTTCTACTTTATTCAATTACAGTTTGGTACAGAATTCGATTAGATGAAAAAAGAAATTAACAAGCTGATTGGGTTATATGATCCCTGCTGGGACATTGATAATTAAAACAAAAGCTGTGAATTTATGACTTAGATATACATCTAATACTAGAATACAGCATAAAATGAGATTGCAGTCTAGATTTTTAACCACCAATGACTTTTAACCTTCTATCCTATATGGTGTTTAGTTGTCAACAATGAGTGTGAAATCAACTTGACAGATGAAAGAATGCACAAAAATTGCCAGTTGAGCTAGAGGCAGGAGAATATAGAGAATAGAAATGGCATTAGATATTGAAAAGAAAGCATTTAGAAAGAGATTTTAGAGTGGAAGAAAATGTTGAAGAGCAGCAATACATTATACAGTAGCAGGACAAAAGAAATTGAGGAGCAACAACTGTGTATAGAGAGCAAAGACAAGTTATTCAGAAGCTGTCGCGTTGATGTTTCATGTGAAGGGAAAGATCAGGGTATAGCGATAGAGCAGTCCTAACCATTTCCTAACTAAGGTAACTAATTACAATTAGTTGAGCTGCACTCTATTAGCCCCCCTCAAAATCAAGGATTACTGTGAATTGTGTTAGAGGGAGGGGCATGCAGTCTATGTGATTTCCCTTGACAACAAGCAACACAAAACTCGTGCAATTTTATTTGAATATGGTATATTGCAGATGGATAAAATAGATTTGACAGATTGAATATTCACATGGCCTAATCTACAATGACAAGTGGTCAAAGTAGATGCATGACTAGAAGTATTTGTAGAGGGAACCTGAATGGAATTATTTACAACTGAATGAAAAGAAGTAGCTGACACAGAATTAGCAGAGGAATTGAGCAGTTGAAGATCCTTGAAGCAATACAGTCCATCTGCTCCAAGTGATCTTTCAAGAAGCACCTGCTTAGATGCATGCAATTTAACAAAACAAACTGAGGGGTGAAATTCGAATAATACTTGACTGTCTTTTGCAAATTTGGACACAGAAATAAGATTATTAGTAATTTTAGGGGCATGTAATAAGTTATGCAAGGAAAGAGTAATATTAGAATTAGAAATAGGTGAAAGCTTAGTTGAACCAATTGAGTGATTGCTGGGACCTTGCACATTGTCCATGTGAACCTGTTCAGATCCATCATAGGATACTGCGCTGTAGTGATCACACTGACTAACTTGGAGTTAGTTTAGCATTGTCATTTGTCATGTGGTTTGAGGTTGTCTTTATTAATTAAACTACTAAATAAACTACTAATCACACTGCCTCTCCTAGCACAAAGATTCTGAGCAGGGACACGCTAGCTCTCCATATTTGACACACTAGCTCTCCATATTTGCGACACGGTTTGAACCTATCGCAAATTCGCAATCAAATTTGAGGCCTGAGTTTGGCATAAATTAGCTGCCGAACCAACAAGCAGCTACGAGTGTCTATATGCAGGGGCAATGGGTTTTACAGAATAGGCACAATGGAGCTAACATTTTGGGAGTGGATACACAATCTAATTGGCACAACCTATGAAGAGGAATACCAGTGCAGTGCTAGAGTCACAAGGGAGTGATATGGAACTCTATAAGAAAAACATAGCCATGAATGATGCTCCTGTCAGAAAATAAGTTGTCGCCATAATGGAATGCTTCAGGAATAAATGAAAAGCATCTATTACAGCAGCAAATGGTACTTAACCTGATGCAAGAACTTCAGAGGCACTAACAATTTCATCAACTAGAAATAAAGCAACATAAAAATGCATTACATATATCTTTTTAATAGAAAAAAAAATGCCTTTTACAGAATGTGGAAACTCCCTATACCTTTATGTTTTTATGCTAATGAAAAATACTTTGTTGCAGAGTGCAAAGACAAATCTATTGAAGAAAGAAATCTTGTAGTGTGTAGTTGCTTCTTGCTAGAAATGATGGCTAGGAAAGATCATGTGCCCAACAATGTCACTTATAGTACTTCTATCAAGGGACATTGTAAGGGAGGAAAGCTTAGTGAAACTGAGGAGATTCTTCGCTGGATGAGGTTTTAAGGCTTGAAACTAAATGTAAAGTTGTATAGGAAAATCACAAGTGGCCTGTATTGCATGAAGCTACACACTTTGTTGATGAGATGGTGATGCAAACGAGAACACACAAAATAGAACAGTAGCAGAAATATATGGCAAAGAAGGTTAGTATCGTATTATTTACTGGAAATAAAGAGTAAATGCAGAAGGGAACAAGGCTCCCTACTACCCTAGTGCTAGGCTCCACAGAGAAATGCAATTCTCTGCCAAAACAGAAATGATACTGTCATGATACCTTCTCTCTCCGAATCACAAATCATATAACAGAATTCCACTCACATTCTCTTGGCCCACTCCCTCTCTCTGCCACCTCACCTTTCTATTCTTACTTCCTATTTTTCCTCACATACACCCTCCATATTTTGGGCTTCCTCTGACTTGCATTACCCGTGACATCATCCAGGGGTCTATCAATATTCCCTCCTTGAATAAGAGACTTGTCCTGAAGTCTAAGTGTGGGGAACTGATTGCGTATGTTGAACTCATCCTCCCAAGTAGCCTCCTCAACTGGTTTCTCTTTCCACTGTATCAGCCATTGTTTGACAGATTCATCTCCTTGAGTAGTGGTCCGAGTGGCAAGGACTTGCAAGGGCTCCCAAGAAGCTGAACTATCTCCCTCCATACCCTGTGGAAGCTCTTTCTCGACCCTGTAATCTCCAGCGGCCTTCTTAAGCAAAGATACATGAAAAACGGGATGAATCTTAGCAGACACTGGCAGCTTCAGCTTGTATGCAACCTGGCCTACATGTTCCAGCACCTGGTAAGGCCCAAAATATCTAGGAGCCAGCTTAGGATTAATCCGCACCTCCATAGGCCTCTGTACATGGGGTCTCAACTTCAGAAAAACTCAATCTCCTACCTCAAAATGTACCTCCTTCCTATGCAGGTCAGCCTGGTTCTTCATTCTCACTTGGGCACGACTCAAATGGTACTTGAGCTGTCTCAAACATTCATCTCTATCTATTAAATCCCTTCTAACCGCCTCGACCTTAGTTTCTCCGGGTAAGAAATGGGTGAGAAGAGGAGGTTGCCTTCCATACACCACCTCAAATGGTGTAGTTCCCATGGAGGCATGGTATGTGGTGTTATACCAATATTCATCCCAAAGGACTCAAATTACCCAATTTTTGGGTTGATCCGCTATAAAACACCGTAAGTAAGTCTCCAAACAACGGTTAACAACCTCCGTTTGTCCGTTTGTTTGCGTATGATAGGCCGTACTCATCTTCAGCTGGGTACCTTGCAACTTAAAGAGCTCTTGCCAGAAATTACTAACAAATATCGGATCCCTGTCACTAACAATAAACAAAGGAATACCATGTAGCCTTATAACCTCCTTAGTGAATATTTCAGCAAGTGTCTTAGCAGAATAAGGGTGCTTCAATGGTATAAAATGACTATACTTCGAGAGACGATCCACCACCACCATAACAGCTTCAAAGCCTCTAGATTTAGGAAGGCCTGTAATGAAATCCATGGAAATATCATCCCATATTTGTGAGGGAACCGGTAAGGGCTGCAAAAGACCCCCAAGTGAAGTTGCTACATATTTTTGCCTTTGACACACATCACATTCCTGCACAAATTGCTGAATTTGCTTCTTCATCCCAACCCAATATAGGTTGGCTGCCATGCGACGGTATGTGCGATAAAATCCCGAGTGACCTCCTTGAGGAGTGGAATGAAATTCCTTTAACAAAATCGGGATCCAACTTGAATTTGCAGCTAACACCAGTCTATCCTCATAAAATAAAACACCATTTTTATAGGAAAAACCTGGTTTAGTAATGTGACCCTGCTGCAAGGCAGCAATGATTTCCTTCAAAACGGGATCTTGATGGACCTCCTCTATGGCCTCCTTGCTTCCCAACCACTCTGGATAGTGCACCATAGCTTGAAATTCAGCAATGTCATGCATTCTGGAGAGTGCATCCGCCCCTTTGTTCTCCAATCCCGGCTTATAAACAATGTCAAAACGGTACCCAAGTAACTTGGCAGCCCAATTCTGCTAATCCATGGTTGTTATTCACTGCAATAGTAGCTGTTTCAAGCTCTTTTGATCAGTGCAAACAGTAAATTTCCGGCCCAACAAGTATGGTCTCCAGTGCTGGATGGCAAGAGCAACTGCCATCAATTCTTTTTTCATAGGCAGATTTTATTAAATTTCTGTCTCCTAAGCTTTGCTGAAATAAGCAATAAGACACCTCTGCTGTAACAAAATGGCCCCTAAGCCGTTGCCCGATGCATCGCTTTCAATGACAAATTCTTGATTGAAATCCGGAAGAGCCAAAATAGGGACTGTAGTGACCTTCCTTTTAAGCACCTCAAATGCTTCTTGCTCCCTGGCAGTCCACTTGAATCCTTCTTTCTTGGTGAGATCGGTTAGGGGCTTGGCAAGCTTGCCATAATCCTTAATAAATTTTCTATAATACCCGGTGAGACCGAGGAAGCCTCTCACCCCTTTGACATGTTTAGGCACTGGCCATTGGAGAACACATTGCACCTTCGCCGGATCCATAGCCACCCCTTCATGAGAAATTATGTGCCCCAAGTATTCAACCGACATTTGAGCAAAATAACACTTCTTCTTCTTGGCTACCAATTTATGATCTAACAACACTTGCAAAACAGATTTCAAGTGCTGGAGATGGTCCTCCTAAGTGGAGCTATATACCAATATGTCATCAAAGAAAACAAGCACAAACTTACGCAATAAAGGCTTGAAAACATCATTCGTCAAGGCTTGGAATGTTGAGGGAGCATTCATCATCCCGAAGGGCATTACCAAGTATTCATAATGTCCCTAATGTGTGCGGAAAGCGGTCTTGTGCACATCTTCACTCCGCATTCTAACTTGGTGGTATCCGGACTTGAGGTCAATTTTAGAGAAAAACTTGGCGCCATGCAATTCATCCAATAATTCCTCAATAATCGGAATTGGAAACTTATCAGGTATGGTGACTCTATTCAAAGCTATATAATCCACACACATACGCCATGTACCATCCTTCTTCTTAACTAGAATCACCGGACTTGAAAAAGCACTTTGACTAGGTCTAACAATACCTGCTACCAACATTTCTTGAACTTGCCTCTCAATTTCATTCTTATGGTGGTGTGGATAACGATACAGACGCACATTGACCGGTCCTTGACCTTCCACCGAATGAATGGCATGCTCTTGCTTTCTTTTGGGTGGCATCCCCTTGGGTTCTTGGAATATTTCAGCAAACTGAGCAAGCAAACCCTCCACTTCTTGTTGTTGTTTTGGGGACATCTCTGCTACTTCTTTCACATTCCCCATTAATGACATAAACATGCCACCTACAGCATGCTTGGGCCTTGTCAACATACTCTGCAAAGCCCTCTGTTGTTTTGCTTCCTCATTTACTCCCCTTAATTCCACCCAATCACCATTGTGCTTGAAAATCATCCTCTGTTTAACCCAATCAACCCACATTCCACCAATATTGGTCAACCAAGCCATTCCCAGAACTAAATCTATTCCTTCCAAATCAAATAGCCAAGCACTTATGGTAATTTTCACCCCATTCACCTCAATCTCCACATTCTTACACTCACCTTGGGTTTTGACTTTGAATCCATCCCCCATTTTTACTGGTAAAGGGGCTATTTCCTCTGTTTTCCATCCCATGGCTTGCACTAACTTTCTTGATATAAAATTATGAGTGGCCCCACTGTCCACTAGCATAAGAATGGGCACTCCTTGAACCTTGCCCTGCAACTTCAACGTGCGCAGCTGCTGTTTCTTCTATGCCATAATTCCACATAAACTCATCACACTCAATTTACCTCCTTCCTCCTCATTATCCTCTGAATCAGCCTCCATTTCATGTATTTCCGCTTCCTCTTCGTCATCCTCCTCTGTAATCATGATCCGCAACTGACGGTCAGGACATTGATGGCAGGGGTGGTAGTTTCCTCCGCAGCGGAAACAGAGGCCTTTCTGCTTCCTATCGGCGATTTCCTGCGTTGATAGGTGTCAGATCCCTCGATCTCTCGTGCCTTGGCTCCTTTTATCAAATCGGGTCTCAGTTTTCGGGTTCGACCCAGTCCCTCCCTTGTCCGAACACTCTTTTGCTCCACGCACATACACCCAGTCACCATTAGAAGCACGACCCGGATTATTGGACCCGAATCCGCCAGCTCCACCCGATCTGAAATTGGAAGCCCATCCACTGTGTCCTTTAGGCCCATTTAGATGAAGCCCAATCCACCCCACCTTCGTCTCCTTCAGTTCGAGCTCCACTGCCCTAGCCAAATTCATCAGCCTCGAACGCGAAATTGGCCCCAAAGCCTTCATGCTTCTTACTCATCCCCTTATGCCTTCCTTCAATCCATGAACAAAGTACCCCAAATACTGTTCATTTGGGAGTTTCGACACCTGAGCTACCAAACGCTCAAACTCTCGTATATATTCCTCCACACTTCCCTGCTGCTGTAATCCGGCCAGCTGTTCAAAGATGTTTCCATCACCAATTCCACCATACCGCTCCAGTAACGCATCCTTCAATCTCTCCCAAGTGAGATCGGCTTCATCATCGGCCAGAGACTTGAAGAAATGAATGGTAGCACCTTCCATACACAGTTGTGCCAAACTCACCTTCACCTCGGGACGAGTATCTTGCACACGAAAATAGACTTCGGCGCGAGCAATCCACCCGGCGGGATCTTCGCCGGTGAACATGGGCATCTCCACCTTCTTGATGGATCTGCAAAACTCCTCCAGAGCATCACCGTGGAGCGATTTGAGCACCGACGAAGACTCATCGGGGCTCCCCTTCTCGTGCGGTGGCGTTTTCGGGCCTCCCGTCCCGTCATCGCTCCTGGATCCTTTGAGTTGCGTTAGGATCTCGAGCAATTGCTGCTGGTTTCCTGCTGCCGTAGCTTGCATTTCCTCCATCCTTAGTTCGAGATTCTCCATCTTGTTTGTTACCAAGTGACTTCAAACACAAGAGGGGGGTGAATTGTGATAGCGGTGCTTATAAAAAAAATTACAGATAAATTACTGAATTAAAAAAAAACTTGAAAGAAATAACTTGTGAAAAGATAAATAACTTGAAGAATAAATTGCAATAAATAAATGACAGAAAATAAATGACCGAAAAATAAATAAAGAACAAAAATAAATAAAGTGCTTGAATGATAAAGAGACAGAGAGCAAAGAAGAGCACGCAGCAAATTATACAGGTTCGGCCACCAAACACCCCTGTGGCCTACGTCCTGTCCCCAAAGCAAAGCACTATGGGATTTTCACTAAATCACTAGCTTTTAAATCAGGTTCAGCTAGAAACCTTTACAACTCTATACCAGAGCAATACGTTCAAGAGATATCACCTCTCTATGAACACCTTGGGATTCCTACCCAAAAAGAAATGATTTTCGCAAATAAAATGAGATGAGAAAGATACACTCAATAGTGCAGATATAACAAATTGAAGCTCAAATAATACAACTCAAATTATGTAGAATAAAAAAGAACTCTCAAAAAAATTGTGCTCAAATAAGTGTGAGTGATGGAGAATATTTGATAGAGTTTTGGCACAAAGAGTAAGTGAGTGTATTGTTTAAAAACATCCGGTGCTGTTGCTTTTATAGGCAATGGAGGAGCGTGTAGCATTAAAAATTTGCCTGCTATGCGTTTTGATTATTAAAAGGATAATTTGTCCGTTAAAGCATTAAAAGGGAAATCGCCTGCTATGCGTTTTGATTATGAAGAATTTGAAAACACAGAGGCGGAAATGATTCTCGGACACACTTGGAGTTCGACATCGTATTTCCATACGACCTCTCCCGGCTCGACATACGACCTCCTCGGCTCAAGATACGACCTCTTCACGGCTCGGCGCAGACCACGACCTCCTCACGGCTCAAGACGCGACCTCCTCACGGCTCAAGACACGACCTCTCCACACGGCTCGACATACGACCTCTCCACGGCTCGGCACGAGACCTCGGCTCGACCGCAGCGACTTCCCCACGATTCGATCACGCGACCTCGGCTCAAGACGCGGCCTCGGCCAAGACGCGACTTCCCCATAGTTCGGCAAGACGCGACCTCATTTCAAGACACGACTTGCATGTCAAAATATCAACGCCGACACGGAGAATATTTTCCAAAGAAAACTTGAAATATTTTCCAAACAATATTTTGAGCACAACTTAAGAATTTTTCAAAATACTTTGTGCCTAAAAATAATTTAAGAAAAATTATATCAATTTTAGAATAAAAATCATTTTGTGAGTGTGTGATTTTATTTAATTGAGAGCTTTTTATTACTACTTACAAATAGTCTTAATAAAAATAAATAAATACCCAAAACCCAAAGACTTGAGAAACTATCATTCTTGATACGCGTCTTGGTATTCTTTTCCACTTTTTGCACGGTTGACTATTTGCAAAGCTCCCTTTTGTCAATCATCAAAACCATCCTGTCAAGGCATGTATTCACAGACTCCCCCTTTTTGATGATGACAAACATCTCATGGAGGGAATTTAGTAAAATATAATCATGATATAGCAATGAGATATAAGCATTGTTTTTCAATAAAAGATATCAGAGTTTAAGCACAATATTTAGAAAAACTTCCCTCACAATATGCATAATATAATTTACTCAGCCTGAATCATAAAACTCTCCCCCTTTTGTCAACATCAAAAAGCGGAAAAGATTAGAGGGAAAGGCATGTAAAACGTATGCATATACGTGTAACTAGATGGCGAAAAATAATAGAGTATCAAGGGTTCAATGAAGTATAAGAAATCCTTGGTAAAAAAATTATTCAGGGAGATAGCAAAAATAAAGCACTAGCATAAGAGGTACTAGTCCTCATTCAACTCATTCTCATCATCAATTGTTTCCTCATCCTCACCGATATTAAGCGCATAATTGTTTGCAGTTAACATAACCTGCACAAACTTTTATTTTAACGATTACAGGAAGGACGGTTGCATTTCTCCACTTTTAGTCTTGGTAACGGAACCTGCATAAAAATGTTATCACACTCCAACACCCAAGTTAGAACTTATTCATAATAAAATGCACTCACACGCAGTCATTCAATGCATGATTGATCTAAAATTCCTAACTCGGTTCTTATAAAAAAGAAGTTTTCTTTAGGCAAAGGTTTAGTAAAAATATCTGCGAGTTGTTTAGATGTTTCCACAAACTCAATCACACAATCTCCTTTTTGAACATGATCTCTAATAAAATGGTGCCTAATTTCTATGTGTTTGGTCCGGGAGTGATAAACCGGATTTTTCGTGAGGTTTATGGCACTAGTATTGTCGCACTTAATTGGAACAGTTTTTAGATTGATTCCATAATCATTCAACTGTTGTTTCATCCAAATGATCTGTGCACAACAACTACCTGCTGCAACGTATTCCGCTTCAGCAGTGGACAAAGCCACACTGGCTTGTTTCTTACTATGCCATGAAACCAAGGCATTCCCAAGTAAGTGACATGTCCCACTAGTGCTTTTTCGGTCCATTTTGCAACCCGCAAAATCCGAATCCGAGTACCCAATAAGTGTGCAGTCAGCACCTTTGGGGTACCATAAACCCATAGTTTGTGTGCCAGTGAGATATCTCATGATGCGTTTTACCGCTAAGAGATGTGATTCCTTAGGATTTGCTTGAAAACGTGCACACATACAAACACTAGACATAATATCCGGACGACTTGCAGTGAGATAGAGAAGAGATCCTATCATACCTCGATACTTACTTACTTCGACCGACTTACCACCTTCATCTTTGTCAAGATAGCATGATGTGCTCATTGGAGTTGAGATTTCTTTGGCGTTGCTCATTCCAAATCTTTTAAGCAACTCCTTGCAATATTTGGATTGATTTATAAAAATTCCTTCTGTTGTTTGTTTGATTTGAAGACCAAGGAAGTAGTTGAGCTCTCCCATCATGGACATTTCAAACTCACTTTGCATAATTTTGGAAAAATCTTCACACAAGGACTCATTAGTAGCACCAAAGATGATATCGTCAACATAAATTTGAACAAGTAAAATGTCATGATTTTTGTGTTTAATGAAAAGAGTGGTATCAACTTTTCCTCTTTCAAAACCTTTTTCAAGTAAATATTTGCTCAACCTCTCGTACCAAGCTCTCGGAGCTTGTTTTAAACCATATAAAGCCTTTTTCAATTTGAAAACATGATTTAGAAATTCAAAATTTTCAAAATCGGGAGGTTGATCAACATATACTTCTTCTTGAATAAAGCCATTAAGAAATGCACTTTTAACATCCATTTGAAAAAGTTTGAAATCCATGATGCATGCAAATGCGAGAAGCATGCGAATAGCTTCTAATCTAGCCACGGGTGCATAGGTTTCATCGAAATCTATGCCCTCTTGTTGGTTATAGCCTTTTGCAATAAGTCTAGCTTTATTTCTAACAATGATACCGTTTTCATCAAGCTTATTGCGAAAGACCCATTTGGTCCCAATGACTAGGTGATCTTTAGGCCTAGGGACAAGTTCCCAAACATCATTTCTCTCAAATTGATTTAATTCCTCTTGCATAGCAAGGGTCCAATGCTCATCAAAGATGGCTTCATTGACGTCATTTGGTTCAATTTGAGAGACAAAGGCCATATGATGACATGCATGATTAAGAGAGTTTCGAGTCGTTACCCCTTTGAGATATCACCTATTATGTTGTCAAGAGGATGGTTCTTTGAGACTCTCCATTCCTTTGGAAGATTTGAGTGAGAGAGTTCTTGAGAGGGTTGAGGCAAGGACTCTTGATCCTCCTTTTGAACTTTTGATCTCTCTTGTTCCTCTAAATAGGTATCTCCTAACACTTCGCAAGATCATTAACACTTTCTTCATGAAGATTTGGGGTTAGATTCATCAAAAGAAACATGCAGATTCTTCAACAGTTAAAGCACGTTTATTAAAAATTGAAAGGCTTTACTAGAAGTGGAATATCCAAGAAATAAACCTTCATCAGCTTTAGCATCAAATTTACCAAGGTTATCTTTACCGTTATTTAGAACAAAGCACTTACATCCAAATACGTGAAGGTGGGAAATGTTGGGCTTCCTCTCCTTGTAAATTTCATAGGGCGTTTGTTTTAGAATAGGTCTTATGAGGACTCTATTCATTACATAACATGCGGTGCTTACCGCGTCTGCCCAGAAATACTTAGGAAGGTTGGTCTCATTGAGCATCGTCCTCGCAAGCTCTTCAAGAGACCGATTTTTCCTTTCCACCACTCCATTCTGCTGTGGTGTTCTAGGTGCGGAAAAATTATGCTCAATTCCATTTTCAGTACAAAAGGCCTCAAATGCCTCATTTTGGAATTCCCCACCGTGATCACTTCGGATGGATACTATGTTCATTCCTTTTTCATTTTGGATAACTTTAGCAAGTTTTCGAAAGGCAGCAAAAGTGTCATTTTTATGAGAAATAAATAAGGTCCATGTATAGCGAGAATAGTCGTCCACAATAACAAGAGCATAGTAATTGCCACCAAAGCTTTTAGTTCTAGAAGGGCCAAATAAATCCATATGTAAAAGTTGTAAAGGCCGATTTGTTGAAACAATATTTTTAGATTTGAAAGAAGCCTTTACTTGTTTTCCCTTTTGACATGCATCGCAAAGTTTGTCTTTTTCAAAGCGGAGCTTTGGTAAGCCAATTACTAAGTCATTTCGAACCAATTTATTAAGATGATCCATGTGAATATGAGCCATTCTTCTATGCCATAGCCAAGATTCATCCTCTTTACTAATAAGACAACATGCATCATTTGAAGGTATTTTATCTAAATCAAGCATATAGATATTTTCAATTCTAGGTCCAATAACAACAACATTTTCATTTATAGAATCCATGACCATGCATTTTGAAGAATCGAAAACCACTTTGTTTCTTTTATCACAAAGTTGACTAATGCTTAGCAAATTATGCTTCAAACCATCCACATACAAAACATTTTCAATAGTGGGATTAGGACTCTTACCAATAGAACCAATCCCAAGAATTTTACCTTTGTTGTTGTCACCATACCGGACATAACCACTATTCTTAGGTACCAATGAGGAGAACTTGCTTTTGTCTCCTGTCATGTGCTTTGAACAGCCGCTATCAAAATACCAATTTAAGTCCTTGGCTTTCAAGCACACCTACAACAACAGATTAATTTTTAACCTTTGGTACCCAAACTAAGTTGGGTCCAGATGAGTTAGTTTTTGGCAAAGTACCCTTTGGAATCCATATCTTTTTGCCAACCACATTCTTGTTCTTTCTAATATTGCAAATGGAGGCAGTGAGACCATTTCTACTACAGTGAAAGCATTTAATGAAAGGGCTGCTTGAAGTGTTGTTGTGATTGACAAATTTAAAGGATTTTTCATGCGTTTGTGGATTATAACCCAAACCGGCTTTTCCAAAAGTACCATTTTGTTTTCCCAATAGAATGTTTAAGTTATCCCTTCCCATGGTAAATTTGGCAAGGGTGTTTTCCAAATCTTCAATCTTGTTTTTCAAAACATTGCATTCATCACACTTGAAAGTATCAATCTTTTGGTTTTCACAAAGGTGCAAGTAGAAACTTCACCACAACAACTTGTTTTTCCTTAAAAACTTCCATCTCTTGGTTTAAGAAAATAATTTTAGATTCAAGAGAAGAGATGGTTTTCTTAGAAGAAGAAATAATTTTTCGAAGTCTAGTCGTTTCATTATTTAATTCTTCACAAGTAATAAGCGACTCATCATAAGTTAAAGGAGATTCGAGTTCAAGAGCATTTACCTCATCCTCCTCGTGTTTTGCCATGAGACATAAGTTGGCCTCCTCATTTTACGATTCATCAGACGAGTCCATATCATTGTCATCCCAGGCAATGTAGGCTCTTCTTCCTTTTGATTCATTTTGTGGTCTTCTATCAAATTTTTCGCTTTTCTTGACCATGAGGCGATCGGGTTTTATATGTCCCTTTGACCACACTTGTAGCAAGTTGGATTAAAAGAAGTTCCTTCCTCATTTTTCTTTTGAGGATTTTGTACCTTGCCCGTTCTCCCTTTTGCCTCATGAACCTTTTGAACCTTGAACCATCGGACTTATGTCTTCCTCATTCTCATCTAGACTATCATTGTTGTCAGATTCCTCTTTTTCATTTACGATTGCTTTGAGAGCAATTCCTTTCTTTTTCTTATCACTTTCTTCACTCTCAGTGAGTCGATTTACTTCAAGTTCATGTCCCAGCAATTTTCCAAACAAGGTTGCCCATGATATAGTAGATAAATCTTTAGATTCAGATATAGCAGTATCCTTGGGTTGCCAGCTTCTATTTAAACATCTAAGAACTTTATTAATTAAATCTTCACATCAAGACTTTCCCAAGAGCTCGAGATGGTTTATTATATGGATGAACCTTTTTGCATATCTTGTATGTTTTCACTTGGTTTCATCCTAAATAACTCATACTCATGGGTTAAAGTGTTCATTCGAGCCCTCTTGACCTCAGTAGTACCTTCATGGGTCAATAGAAGGGTGTCCCACATTTCTTTAGCAGTCTTGCAATTTGAGACCCTATAGAACTCATCGTAGCTTAAAGCAGAAGTGATGATGTTCTTAGCTTTCAAATTGTATTGGACCTTTTTCTTATCATCTTCGGTCCAAAGTGATCTTGGTTTGTCTACCACTGCATCATTAATTGATTGAGTGGGGACAAATGGACCATTTTCCACAGTATCCCAAATATCAAGATCAACACCCTCAAGAAAGATTTGCATTCTATCCTTCCAATAACCATACCCCTCACCATTGAAAAATGGGGGTCTGTTCATGGAGGTTCCCTCGTTATTGTTTGAAGTCATTCTCTTGAGACGGTTAAGTCCTTTATACAAGAGTCTAGCTCTGATGCCACTTGTTACCAAGTGACTTCAAACACAAGAGGGGGGTGAATTGTGATAGCGGTGCTTATTAAAAAAAATTACAGATAAATTACTGAATTAAAAAAACTTGAAATAAATAACTTGCGAAAAGATAAATAACTTGAAGAATAAATTGCAATAAATAAATGACAAAAAATAAATGACTAAAAAATAAATAAAGAACAAAAATAAATAAAGTGCCTGAATGATAAAGAGACAGTGAGCAAAGAAGAGCACGCAAAGAAATTATACTGAGTTCGACCACCAAACACCCCTGTGGCCTACGCCCTGTCCCCAAAGCAAAGCAATATGGGATTTTCACTAAATCACTAGCTTTTAAATCGAGTTCACTAGAAACCTTTACAACTCTATACCAGAGCAATACGCTCAAGAGATATCACCTCTCTATGAACACCTTGGGATTCCTACCAAAAAGAAATGATTTTCGCAAATAAAATGAGATGAGAAAGATACACTCAATAGTGCGGATATAACAAATTGAAGCTCAAATAATACAACTCAAATTATGTAGAATAAAAAAAAACTCTCAAAAAAATTGTGCTCAAATAAGTGTGAGTGATGGAGAATATTTGATAGAGGTTTGAGAGAAACAGTAAGTGAGTGTAATGTTTAAAAACATCCTGTCGTTGCTTTTATAGGCAATGGAGGAGCGTGTAGCATTAAAAATTTGCCCATTGCGTTTTGATTATTAAAAGGATAATTTGTCCGCTGCAAAGATTAAAAGGAAATCTGCCTGCTATGCTTTGATTATGAAGAATTTGAAAACACTGAGGCGGAAATGATTCTCGGACACACTTGGAGTTCGACATCGTATTTCCATACGACCTCTCCCCAAATTTCAAGATACGACCTCCTCTTTCGGCAAGATACGACCTCTTCACGGCTCAAGCAGACCACGACCTCCTCACGGCCCAAGACGCGACCTCCTCACGGCTCAAGACGCGACCTCCTCACACTCAAGACACACGACCTCTCCACACACTCGACATACGACCTCTCCACACGGCTCAAGACGCGACTTCCCTGATTCGGACGCGACCTCAGCTCGGCACGCGGCCTCAGCTCGGCACGCGACTTCCCCATAGTTCGGCACGCGACCTCAGCTCGGCACACGACTTGCATGTCAAAATATCACTGCTCGACACGGAGAATATTTTCCAAAGAAAACTTGAAATATTTTCCAAACAATATTTTGAGCACAACTTAAGAATTTTTCAAAATACTTTGTGCCTAAAAATAATTTAAGAAAAATTATATCAATTTTAGAATAAAAATCATTTTGTGAGTGTGTGATTTTATTTAATTGAGAGCTTTTTATTACTACTTACAAATAGTCTTAATAAAAATAAATAAATACCCAAAACCCAAAGACTTGAGAAACTATCATTCTTGATACGCGTCTTGGTATTCTTTTCCACTTTTTGCACGGTTGACTATTTGCAAAGCTCCCTTTTGTCAATCATCAAAACCATCCTGTCAAGGCATGTATTCACATTGTTCTCTAACGCAGCTACTCTCGCATCCATCTTCTTCGGTGGCATCCACACACTGGATCCTGACGTTGGCGTTTAGACTCCGGTCGATTTCTCTCCCGGTGAGCAGATCCGGCAGGTCGGACCAATTTGATGCAAATTAGAACACACAAAATAGAACAATAGCAGAAATATATGGCAAAGAAGGCCAGTATCGTATTATTTACTGGAAATAAAGAGTAAATGCAGAAGGGAACAAAGTTCCCTACTACCCTAGAGCTAGGCTCAACAGAGAAATACAATTCTCTGCCAAAACAGAAATGATACTCTCATGATACCTTCTCTCTCCGAATCACAAATCATATAACCGAATTCCACTCACATTCTCTTGGCCCACTCCCTCTCTCTGCCACCTCACCTTACTATTCTTACTTCCTATTTTTCCTCACATACACCCTCCATATTTTGGGCTTCCTCTTACTTGCATTACCCGTGACATCATCCAGGGGTCTATCAGATGGTGATTGGCACATCTAACCAAATCAAGTAACTTGGAGCTTTAATGTTAGTCAAATATTTTTTTAAGAGAGGAGACTGTACATAGTTGTTGCATGATTGCTCTGACTAGAGTCTAGAGGAGACCTTGCACCTCAGGCTCTTCAACAAATTTGAATCTTCAACAAATTTGAAGAATATGCAGCAGTGGGACTTTCATAAAACTAGATTGAGACCCGCGCATTGCGCGGGTGGACGTGGATATTATTTTTTAAAGTGATACATTAATTACTTTAAATATAAAGTTAAGCACAATGAATGAGATGGTAATATTATTTTAAAATGGAAATATATATATTTTTTAAAAGAAAACATGACTGTCAAATAATATAAGGTAGTAAAACATGGGCATTCTAAATTTGGTATATCAAGTGATTATAAATTGCTGCCTTAAACTTGTATCCCATCCCTCGATCTATTTCTAATTTCACACTTTTGTCTGTTTCAGGTATGGAAATGAACACAAGCCTGCTGGTTTTCAGCAACTTTGCAGCCAATCATTTTCCTTGTGAAGATGGGTATTATAACTGTCTTTGTTCAGGTTAATTATAGTTTCTAATTACAACAATGTTATTAAATATATATGATTCTTTATCTGAACATAATTTGAGAGGGAATTTTCAAATATTTATTTTCAGGTATTTTCTATCTTTTTACTTAAGATTCTGGTTGCAATGGACAATTAAAATGCATGAGTAACAATGAAAATGAAAAGATATGCATGCAAAAATAGAAAAATTGAAGCTGCGTCTTAGCTTTAACCATGGACAGTAACCATGAAAAATATGAGATGCCCATCTTTTTGTAGGATTTCAACCTTGAACTTTGTACCCCATTCCTCAATTTTTTTTTTTTTAAACACATACAAAAAACAATAAATAAGACTCATTTTTTTTTTTTTTTTTGTAAACTTATACAAGAAAAACATCGATTTTGCAACATTAATCCTAATACTATCTTTTACAAACCCAATATGAAAGTTGATGGTCAAAGGGCCATGCCGTTTGAATTGGTAGTGGGGTCCATTAATCACAAAAGCTATATTAGAGAGGAGGTAGAACATGGAAACGACAAAGAAATTACTAAACCACTATCTTGGACTGCCAACATTATTTGCGAGATAATATTGGTTTAATTGTATTTTTGGTCTTCTTATTTTTTTAAATTTACGATTTTGATCTCTTTATTTTATTTTTTACTAATTTGGTCTTTATACTTTTTATTTTTCACAAATTTGGTCCCCACATTTTTTTAATTTCACTTTTGGTCCCCAAAATCGTGAATCTCTTACACTTTTGGTCCCTAAAAATTATAGATTTTAGGAAAGTAGGGGACCAAAAGTGCAAGAGATCCACGATTTTGGGGACTAAAAGTGCAATTAAAAAAGTGTAGAGACCAAATTCGTGAAAAATAAAATATATGGAGACCAAATTCGTGAAAAACAAAATAGGAGGATTAAAATCGTGGATTTGAAAAAATAGAGGGACCAAAAATATAATTAAGCCGACAATATTTGCACATAGCCGATGCACATACGGTATCACATATGTGACAGATTATATTATCAGATACATATATTTTTTAATAAATATAAGAAGTAACTTTTGTTTATAAACAAAAATGGAGGAATGAGTAAGCATCCACCGATGCATAAATATGCGCGCCTCTTTGGACATAATTTGCAGAAATACGAGCCAAAAAATGTAGAGCCAATTCATTGTTCAAAACGAAACTATTTAAATTTATTCCCACGAAATAATCAATATGGCAGGCAGGGTGACAGGGTCCCCTTTACAGTTGCGCTAGTACGACAAAATTTAAAATGAAAATATCTCAACTTGTGTTGCTCAAAAAATTAGTAAACAATGACCACAAGTCTTCCACACTCACGATAGACCTTGCGCTAAATAAATCTCCACGAATACAGTGCAGTCTTCATCTCACTAAACAGCAAAAATCAGAATGGCGGAAATAGCAGTGTCTTTAGCTGTTGACCAACTGCTTCCACTATTGAGGGAAGAAGCCAATCTGTTGAGAGGAATTCACAAGGAATTTGCAGACATTAAAGATGAACTAGAAAGCATCCAAGCCTTCCTTAAGGATGCTGATAAAAGAGCTGCAGTTGAAGGAGACAACATCCCCGATGGAGTCAGAACATGGGTGAAGCGGGTGAGGGAAGCAGCTTTTCGTATAGAAGATGTCATCGATGAATATATGATCTTGGTGGCACCGCAGCCCCGTGATTCTCGATGTGCAGCTTTACTCCATAAGATTGCTCACTTGGTCAAAACTTTGATCCCTCGCCATAAAATAGCATCTGAGATTCAGGATATCAAGTCATCTGTTCGTGAGATCAAGGAAAGAAGTGAAAGATATGGCTTCCAGCGTTCTTTTGAACAGGGGTCAAACAGCTTCAAAGGAAGCCAAAATGCCAAATGGCATGACCCTCGAATGGATGCTCTTTACATGACGGAAGATGAAGTAGTGGGGTTTGAAGTGCCAAGAGATAGATAGATTGATTGGTTGGTAAAGGGAAGAGCAGAGCGCACTGTCATCTCTGTGGTAGGAATGGGAGGGCAGGGTAAAACCACTCTTGCCAAGAAAGTTTATGACAACAAAGTGGTGGTTGGACACTTTGATTGTCGTGCATGGGTCACAGTGTCTCAATCATACTCAGCAGAAGGGTTGTTGAGGGATATGTTGAGCAAGTTTTACGACTCTCCTCCGCAGGATATCTCTAAAATGGATCGAAGGTCATTGATTGATGCAGTGAGAAACTACTTGCAGCAAAAGAGGTATGTTGTCGTGTTTGATGATGTATGGAACATTCATTTTTGGAATGAGATTGAATCAGCTCTTATTGATAACAAAAATGGAAGTAAGATATTCATCACAACTAGGAATATGGATGTTGCTGAGTCTTGTAAGAAATCTTCTTTTGTTCAAGTGCATGAGCTGCAACCTTTAACTGAAAAACAATCTCTAGAGTTGTTTAATAAGAAGGCATTTGGAATTGACTTTGATGGATGTTGTCCAAAAGAGCTCATTGATGTATCTTTTGAAATTGTTAAAAAATGCCAGGGTTTACCACTAGCAATTGTTGCCATCAGTGGTCTTTTATCTATAAAAGAGAAAAATGCATTTGAATGGCAGAAGTTTAGTGAAAATCTAAGTACAATGCTAAAAAAGGATTCCCATTTAATTGGGATCAAAGAAATATTAAGTTTTAGTTACGATGATTTGCCTTACTACCTTAAGCCATGCTTCTTGTATTTTGGAATATATCCCGAAGACTACATAGTTAAGTCAAAGAGATTGTTTCGGCAATGGATAGCTGAAGGATTTGTGAAAGAGGAAAGTGGAAAGACTTTGGAAGAAGTTGCAGAAGGATATTTATCAGAGTTGATCCATAGAAGTCTGGTGCAACTATCTTTTGTTAGAATTGATGGAAAAGCTAAATCTTGTCGTGTTCATGATCTAATACGTGTGATGATCCTTGAAAAATTTGAGAATTTAAGTTTCTGCAAGCATATTAGCGAAGATGGTCAATCCTCATCCTTAAGTGGAATAATTCGCCGTCTATCGGTTGCAACCACTTCCAGTGACGTAACAGCGTGTATTGAAAGCTCACGTGTTCAATCACTCATTTTTTTCTCAAATGTATCATCACGACCCACGTACTTTGAGAGTAGAATCCCTACAAAATACAGAATGTTGAAGGTGCTTGATTTTGAAGATGTTGTATTGCTTTGTATTCCTGAAAATTTGAAAAATTTTATTCACTTGAAGTATTTAAGATTCAAGTCGCTAGAGATAAGTGCACTTCCAAATTCTATTGACATGCTCCAGAACTTAGAGACTTTGGATGTACGGGGCATATTAGAGAATAGATTAGTAAGTTAATGATAGTCATCAAGTTTGTTATTAGTTAGTTATGACAGCTGTTAAGTTTGTTACAGCTGTCAAAGCATTGACTCTTGAGTTGTATTAAATAGCACTTTGTGCATCATTCATTGTAACCCATTCAATTAATTCTGATCAATGAAAGCAGAGCATGTTAAGCTCATTTCTCTTACATGGTATCATCGAGCCTTCGGGCCTTTGCTTCCGCTTCTCGATTTTCTCGATTTCTTCTTCGCATGTTGGAAATCAAGCCGCTTTCGCTTAATTTTCTGTTGATTCGCGATTTCTTCTTCTACGGCGAAATCGCTTCGCTTTTCATCTCAATTCTTGTGTTAGGTTTTGCGATTTCTTCTTCACGGCTGGAAATCGCTTTTTTTTGGTATCTTCTCGGAATTTTGTTTCTATTCAAGATCTGGTTATAATCATGGTCAAGCCTCACTGATCAAGGAAATGGCGCCATTCCTTCTGTTAAACTGTGAATGTTACACCAGGAATCACGATGAAGTCAGCCAAGTCCTGGCCTCACACATTCAATTTCTTTAAAGCTCGATGAGAAAATTTTACATGGAGCCAACAGTCAATGGCGAATTACGCACACAATCTTCACCGCTTTATCTTGAATCCTAAAATACCACTTCTGAAGATGCTACGGAAGAAGATCGATTGTCTGATAAAGTCTCGTGAGGAGTATCGTGGTTGACTCAGATCAAACACTCTTACCTGGCTTCGCTTTCACTTGATGGTATTCTTCCTCGAGTCCTTGGTTGCAAAACACGACATCGTTCCTGGGGACAAGATTCATAAACACTTTCATTCTATGTTAAAAGCAAAAGTTAGACACCGAGATCCGAAAGGAAAATACTAAAAAGGCATCACGATCCATTTCAATATTTGCTCGTAATTAAAGCTATTGTTGATTCATTAGTTGTTGCCAAGTGATACAATAACCGAGCAAGATCATATTGATGCGATATTGGAAGGACTTCAAGAATATAATTCATTCGTTATGATGATTTTTTAGCCTGCTAGATACTCCATCCTGGCTGAGGATATAGAGTCACCGCTTATGGTTCAAGAGGCACAATTTGAGAAGTTTCACAAGAACTTGCATCTCCAAGTGTCTCCGCCAACATTGCTCATTCTCGTAATGGAAATTTCGAGAACAATGGTACTCGGGTGTCCTCAATTCTAACTCCGGCAAAGCGCTAGTGGTTCCGCAATAATTTCGAAATTTTCGTGGTGGATTTCGTGGTCGCTGGCCATGACGTGGCCGCAAGGTAGGAGGACAGAGACCTACTTGTCAAATATGTGGAAAACCTGGTCATGAAGCTCTCAAATGTTGGTCTCAAGTATGATCGCTCCTATGCACCTTCAGGAATCACATGGCAACACCTATGAATCAAATGATGGCACCTATGAATCATATGTTTCCTATGCAAAGAACATGTTACGCAGACCCGCAAAGACACACATGGCTTTGTCTCCATACTCACCTTTACACTCGAAGGCGTGCTCCATCTACTGATTCACAAGGTCGGGTTTCCGACTCGAGCATCTTACCACCTCACCGCAAATGCTCGTAATCTTACTCAAAGCTATCCCTTTCATGGCTAAGACCAAGTGATGATGGGAAATGGACAAGGTTTTGTACATTCAATCTATAGGTTTTTCTAAAGTCGCTTCTAGTTCTAATCACCCTTTGTCCCTTAATCATTTGCTTCATGTCCTCATATTACCAAAAATCTTGTTTCCAAGAAGTTTGCTCAAGATAACAAAGTTTACTTTGAATTCCATCCTTATCATTGTTTTGTTAAATGCCAGGCATCTAACAAGGTGCTCCTCGAGGGTGTGCTTCGGACAAGATGGCCTATATCAGCTTCAAGCAATTTCACATTCTTCCTCAAACCTCCAAAGTTTCATGCTCATTGTAATTAATAATCCTTTTTCTCGCTTTGAATAATTTCTACAGTGTAAAATACTGCTCGTTAGCAACAATTTTAATATCGCTTTCAGCTTTCTTAGCAAGAATATCTTTTTCAATGGTACGCCAAAGTTAGGTCATGCAAATTCACATGTCAGAAACTATCCTCAACCTTTGTAAAATTCCATTTCTAAATAAACATGCTTTAGATAGTTGTAGTGCTTGTTGCTGTATCGTAAAGCACATAAACCGCATGCTCCTCTTTCTCAAACCTGCTTACACTAAACCTTTTGAAGTTGTACACAAGTGATCTTTGGGGTCCCGCTTCCCTTTTTCTTCCTCATGTGGTTACAACTACTATGTTACATTTGTTGATACATTTACAAAGTTTACTTGATATACTTTCTTACAAAAGTCCGATACCTTGGTCGCTTTAAGCAATTTTTGGCCTTAATTCAAAATCAATTTCACTCCTCAATCAAAGCCTTTCAATCGATTGGGAGGGGAATTTAGACTCTTCACCACATATCTTATCGATTGGGAATTCAAAGATTTGCTAACATGTCCCTATACTTCTCATCAAAATGGGACACTTGAACGCAAAGCACAGTGCAAATTGTTGAAATGGCTTGACAATGCCGTTTCATGCATCTATTCCAATCAAATATTGGGATCATAGCTTCACTCAAGCCGTGTTTTTGATCAATAGGTTGCCTAATGCTGCATTGTCTCGCTTTTTCTCCTTTTCATGCCTCGCATAAACTGCCCTCGATTATAGCATGCTTAGGACTTTGGTCATAGTTTCCTTTATTGAGACCTTACAACAAAAATAAATTGCAATTTCGATCCGTGCTGATGCGGTATATCTTGGTTTGTCTCTCAACACAAGTGGACATAAATGTCTAGATCCTTGTGGAAAAATTTACATCTCTAAGGATGTGTAAACTTTAATGAGCAAGGTTTCTTTCCCATATTTGTTTCCTACTACTGCCTCGTCACAAATTCATGTCCAGATCTACCGCCTCTATTCCTCTTGTTTCGCCACACCCATCTAATATTTCTGTTCCTAACCCGCCTTCGCTTTAGTCCTCTCGTCAGCCTCAGATCTGAGTTTCGATAATTCTCCTCTGTTCACCCAAGCAGTATTCCTCCTGCTGCCGATCATAGTGCAAGGTGTGCCCGCTTCCTCCAATAATTAGTAATCACAACCTGCATCCCATGATTACCCGAGCCAAAACAGGAGCCTTAAGCCTAAAGTATACTTGTCATGTAATCAACCCAAAAATGTGAAACAAGCCTTGTCCGATCCCAAGTGGCTCAATGCAATGCAAGCTGAATATCAAGCATTACAGTCAAATAACACATGGTCTTGGTTCCTTTACCACCTCAGTAGGAAGGCTATTGGTTGTAGGTGGGTGTTTAGAGTCAAAGAAAATCCTGATGGCTCAGTGAATAAATTGAAAGCTCTACAGTAGCTAAAGGGTTTCACCAAACTCAAGGTTTTGATTTTTCAGAAACTTTTTCCCCGGTAATCAAACCTATCACAATTAGAGTTATTTTAACTCTTGCTATTACCAACAAATGGGACATTCAACAAATCGATGTGAATAATGCCTTCTTGAATGGCTTTTTGCAAGAAGAGGTCTACATGGTGCAACCTCCTGGATTTGAAGCACAAGATAAGTCTCTTGTATGTAAACTCCATCTGGCCTCTTTATGGCCTAAAAGGTGCCCCCTAGTACCGGTATGACAGCTCACTTCGCTACGCTTTTGGTTTTGCAAAGAGTAGATGTGATCCTTCGCTTCTTATCTACACTCAAAAAGGAGTATGCATTTATGTTTTGATTTATGTAGATGATATCCTCATTACAGATCAGCACCTTCTCGTTATTCAAGATCTAATTCTTAAATTGCATAATCGCTTTGCATTGAAACACAAAGTTGATTACTGGTGTTGAAGTAAGACATTTATCCAATGGTTCTTTTGTCGCTTAATCACCCAAGTACATTAAAGATCTTCTCTCGCAAGGCCAAAATGGAAGATTCAAAAGGATTTCCTCTCTATGTCGAGCACTTGCGTTAAGTAAGTGGCGGGACGATACTCGCTCGATGCATCCTTGTACAGTCCATCGTTGGTGGTCAAAGATGCTACTTTAACTAGACTATATTGCTCGTGTTAATAAAGTGTCGCGCTATGGCTAGCCGTTGAGTCGCATTGGAGAGTCAAGCGTTTATTCTCCGATATCTTAAAGCGGTCTCGATCACTTGCCACGTAAGCTTCTCACCGGGATTACCATTTTCTCTCAAGGTATGACAAAGGACGCCGATCGCTGGGCCGATCGTGACGATGATAGAGATCCGCTTCGTTCATGTATTTTCTTGGTCCCAATTTGATTTCATGGAGCTCTAAGAAGCAAATAACTTGCTGCTCGCTCCAAAGACCGAAGTGAATATAGGAGCATGGCAAACACCACCGCCGAAGCTTCTATGGATTCACGCCATCGCCAAAGAGTTGCAGATTCCTTTCGGTTCCTACATCGCTATGTGATAATCTAAGGTCAGAATCTCACTCCACAATCCTATTCTACATGCAAGAACCAAGCACATAGAATTGGACATTCATTTTGTTAGAGAAAAAGTGATTGCTAAGCACCTGCAAGTTCTGCATGTTCCTGGTGTTGATCAAATAGCTGATTGCTTTACAAAACCTTTGTCTCCTTCCCTTTTTCAAGCTTTAAGAAACAAGCTCAAGGTGTTTCCCATTAGTCAACCTCCTTGAGCTTGTGGGGGGGATATTAGAGAATAGATTAGTAAGTTAATGATAGTCATCAAGTTTGTTATTAGTTAGTTATGACAGCTGTTAAGTTTGTTACAGCTGTCAAAGCATTGACTCTTGAGTTGTATTAAATAGCACTTTGTGCATCATTCATTGTAACCCATTCAATTAATTCTGATCAATGAAAGCAGAGCATGTTAAGCTCATTTCTCTTACAGGGCACATATATCTCTATGATGCCAAAGGAGATCAGCAAGCTTAGAAAGCTACGACATCTCCTGGGGGACAGAATATCTTTGATTCAATTAAAGGATGGTATTGGAGGAATGACATCCCTACAAACACTATGTTATGTCAATCTAAATGGAGATGCGGATGAACAAGTAAAGGTAATTAGAGAGCTAGGAAAGCTGAAGCAGTTAAGGGAATTAGGCTTGCTTAGAGTCAGGGAAGAACATGGAAGCGCTCTATCTTCCTCAATTAATGAGATGCAACACTTGGAGAAACTACACATTGGAAAAAAAATTAGGATGCGGTGTCATTGATTTGAATTTGATTTCACCCTCACCTATGCTTCGAAATATTAAACTGCGTGGGAAGTTAGAGAAGTTGCCAGAGTGGATTCCACAGCTTCAAAATCTTGTGAAGTTGAGGTTGATGTCCTCCATGTTAATTGATGATCCAATGAAATCACTACAAAATCTGCAAAACTTGTTGTCCCTCGCTATCACTAGCTATGCTTATAGAGGTGAAAGTTTACATTTTCAAGATGAAGGGTTTCAGAAACTAAAGGAACTACACATTGGGAATTTGCCTTACTTGAATTCTATGGTTATCGATAAAGGAGCACTTCATTCTCTGGAAGAGCTCTACTTTTGGCATAACAGCAGACTCAAGACAGTGCCCACTGGCATCCAGTACTTGGAGAAGCTTCAATTTCTCAATATTCAATATATGCCAACTGAATTTGTGCAGAGCATTGCTCCCGATGGAGGAAAAGAACATTGGATCATCGAGCATGTGGCTCTTGTAAAAATTCGTACCCCTGGTGCCACAATTTATTAATTTAATGCTCAAGGAGTTGGAAATCGTACTCCATCAAACTTCGAGAAAAAAGGTGTGCTTTTTCTTCCATAGAATTATAACAAGATATTAGTGAAAAACTGAAAATATTTACTGTTTAGTCATCAAAATACAAGCTTTATGTATTTTCTTAAAATAATTTCTCTACTTTGGCCTCCATTTCTTTGTCGTCTGATATATGCTTTATATTTTTAATTATTTTACATCACTCAATATAGGGTATTGATCTAGGCCCTCAAGAGCTATTTTTGTTGCAATCTTCTCATTCTAAACATTCTAATCTTCACAATTTTTAATAATAATAATTTGCTGTGAATTGGTAGGTGTTGGGCTTCAGTGCGATGGAAATTCAGATTTCTCCGTGGACTTTTACAACAGTGGCTTTGTATCTTTCTGTTCCTGCTTTGGCACTTTCGTTCCTCAATAAAAAAGAATGTGTTGTCTTTCTTTAATAATGGTATATTAATAAACCTCTAAGTTAATTATTGATTCAAGACACTTTGCTATTGATTTGAGATTTGAGTTGTTTGTGATGTATCATGTATGTAATATGTTGTGAGAGCTTTCCTTTCAATGATTGTAAGACCTTATTATTCTGTTGTTCTCCTTTCTATTTCAGAATAAGAAATTTGAAGTTTTATGTAATATATAATTTGCTGTTCTAGCACTACCTGGTTTATTTAATCGACAGTATCATTTTTTGTATCCATGCTTCGTACTATGCTAATATGATATACAGTTTCACTGGTTTAAAGGTAATGCGGGAATTTGCATTACATATTTCTACTTAACCCAATGAGAATTAGGTACAGTATTGGATTGGATGAAAAAACATTAACATGCTGATTTGTCTTTCTATTTCCAATTTCAAGACCACCTTGTCTTTCTCATCTGATTCCGTAGGCATCTAAAGACTTCAGCATCTTATAAATTCTGCATGAGATATATACAAAGAAGGACTTATATACTATATATTGAAAGACAAGTATACCAACAACGTAACAAAGGTCTACACCTACGTGTAATTCCTAAACACCTCTAAATTTAACGGTCAATCTAACCTATACAAATTTGTATAGTGAAAAGCTAGGCCTACAATTGATGAATGTGACTAAAGGTTCATTTTTTGCTTTGATAAGGATTATTTTTATTGGAAGCACCTGCAATGGATTATTTCTATTATAAGGTGATCCTGTTAATTTATCCCTCTCAACAGGGCGCGTGCAAGCAATAAGGAAGCTGCAGGCTTCAGAAATATTTAAAGAGTAAAGGTGGTGTTGTATGTGACAGCCTAAAACTTGTTTAAGATGACCAATAAATGAATGACACCTTTCCCTCTATTAATAATAATGTTGATGAGGAACCACAGGTTCAAATTGCACATAAAAGTAAATAACTTGAAGTTTGCTAATGCAGATAGCATATGAACTGTTAAAGGCTCATGTTCTATTTACGGTTTAATGCATCAAATATGTTGTGTGAAATTGCAGGATGCATGTTTCTTACTGAGCATGGTCTGATGTTCTTCTTTCACCACTAAATTTTTCTATACTATGCAATATATTTTACTCAAATATACTCATCTCACTCACAAAGTAGCCACCCATTATCAATTTTGTATGCACTATTAGAAAAAGTTAAAATAATTATTAAGTCTGTATGCAATTCTCCAAATTTGACATTTTTAACACTTAATGACGGAATTAGAGACGGATTTTATCTTTTTCCGTCTCTAAATTTCCATCGATATTTCAACTTTTTTTAATAGTGACGTGTCGATTATCCAGAAAAAATCAAATGAATTTATTTCATGCACAAGAAGAGGATCATATAACTCATAACCTTTCTCTCACAATTATCCCCCTATATTTTTCTGATATAACCGCAACGCACTCAAAGACTAATTCCCCGTCTCTGTCTGCCACCTCATCATTCCTTCTAGTCCTCCTCTTGTAAACTCTCCATACTTTGGGCTTGTTCCTTTGGTTTACTTCCTCATCCATTATGCCCGTACCAATCACCGAGGCCCTATCATATTCAATCTTGTATAATTTAATTCATGCAAGTGTTAATCAGCATTTTTCTTCTTGTGAATTTCTTGTGGCATTACTGGTACCAAAGGCCTTGGCATATGCTTTCAGTTTTTCATATTCTAACTATCATAGTATATATGCAACCTAATTTGTCAAGAAAGGTTGCAAATATCAAATATTATTCTAATCACTTTTTGAAAGCCATTTTAAGTTTAGATCTCTGATTTCTCAAACTTATCTCACTAGATTGAGACCCGCACGATGTGCAGATGTAGTATTGTTTTGTGAATTCTTTTATATGTAAAAGTGATATATTAAATATTTTTAATATAATAATAATTTAAAATTTTAAACATAGAAGCATGAAAAATAGATGATAATATTTTTTAAAGCATAATTAGAAGATCCAGTAAAAAAAACATATTTAGAATATGAGTGTTTAAAATGGTAAAATTTGAATAAGTATAATACATATTTTGTCAATATTATTCAATGGGAGTTTTTGACATTGATAGAATCATTTTTTTTGTATTTTTTACCTTGTTTAGAATTTGTACAAAATAGTCTTCATTATGGTTAATTTTACTTTAGAGGGGTTTTTTTGAAGATTAAGGAAGGCTGGATTGGTGAATGAGTTAAAATGTGTGTATTTTGGTTTGGTGGTGGTGTTTGTTTTCGTTTAGATTTTGAAAAAGTTTGTAAAATTTTATTAAAATAATTGTATAGATTTTGACATTAAAGTAAAAAAACATACTGATAGGAATAGAATAATTGTATTAAAATAATAATGTGCTAAAAGAAAACAAAGTATTGAGAAAAACATCCTTACCAACATAAAAATAGAATTTTTGTCAAAAATGGATTTATGAGAAATTTAATGTTTAATGGGAGTTGTTCCGGATACACCAAAAAGTTCCACATTGCTTGGGAATCAAGACCAATAGGAGTTTATAAACACTCACATGTCTTAACCCACCGAAGCGCCTTTTAAGGATAAAACGATGAGGGCCCACATCACATGTGACCCAAAATAGACAATACCTCGGAAAACGATGTTGGAACTTGAGATTGGAACAATGGCGCGCCAGGTAGGGGACCCACAGCCCTTTAGCCCCTTGGCCTTGACCGGAGGGCTACTGTTCCGGATACACCAAAAAGTATGAGGGCCTACATCACATGTGACCTCGAAAAACGATGTCGGGACTTGAGGTCGGAACAGGAATTATGATATTTTAATGTTACCGTTTCGAGTAGAAATAAGAGGAGTCAAAGTGAGAGAGCTGCAAATTGAATGAGGTATAGAAAAGAAAGGGATGATTGTGTTTTCCATGATGACACCTCAGCATTTTAATGACGTGGCAAAAACCGAATTATGTGGCATAAGAGGATATTAGGTGTCAATTAACTATTCCGCGATTCTGTTTTTGTATATTATAATAGATTGCTTTCAAAAGCATTTCCTTTCAAATTATGTATTCAGCATTGTTAATTCTTGTTCCTGCATCCATCTTTAAATCAGGGTCCTCTTTGCCTTTATGTTTATTTGGACTACTTATGGTTAGTCGATGAATGTAAACTTGATTCCCATAATCTTATTTGTTTTCAAATTGTGAACTCCAGTCCAGCCCTTAATTTGACATGAATGAAAATTTTGTTGATCCAGCTTAAAATATCTGGCTACTTCTATTCTATATGGAAAAAGATTTAGGCTTAAATATGAAAAAGATCCCCAAAAATTAGCTAAGTTCGTTTTTAGTCCCAAAAAAAAGTGATGGTTTTTAGTCCCTCAAATTTGGAAAATTTTTTCCGTTAGTCCCTCAAAAATTTTCCGTCATGAGTTTAGTCCCTCAAAAATTCTAAAAGTTCGTTTTTAGTCCCCCAAAATTCTAAAAGTTCGTTTTTAGTCCCCACCACATCAGCGCCACATAAGCGCCACAAACAGCACTAGCTAGAGGGACTGACGGAAAAACTTTTCCAAATTTAGGGAACAAAAAATCTTCACTTTTTTTGGGGACTAAAAACGAACTTAGCTAATTTTTTGGGGTATCTTTTTCATATTTAAGCCAAAGATTTATTACACAGCTATTAAATTCCTCTTTTGTGCAAGTGAGGTTCAATGAATCAAACTTTCGAAGACTATACAGACTTTACAATTAATAAGAGTTCTCTGAGCTCAAGATCTTTGTCAAATTTCACAAATATAAAAGCAATAGCACTAAAATAAAGAAATTCCCCTTCTCTATTAAAACAAAAATAAAGAGCCTAAGATGCAAGTTCTCTAGTCAGAGAAGCAAACCAAGCAGCTATATACATGTCTCCAGGTTACTTGATATGGAGATTGGAGAGCTATGCCAAACACCATTCACCAATTAAGTTTGTAGCTTCTTGATAGCTGCATGTAACTTCACATTTAGTTTCAAGCCTTAAAACAAGAAGAATCTCCACAGCTTCACTAAGCTTTCCTCCTTTACACAGTTCATTGATTGAAGTACTATAGGCAAATGATTTTTCCTAACCATCATTGCTAGCAACTACACTAGTACAAGACTCTTTCTTCAATAGATTTGTCTTTGCACTCTGCAACAAAGTAGTTTTCATGAGTATAAAAACAAAAAAGTTTAGTGATTTTCTGCATTCTTCAAATCATATAATGCATTTTTATATTAATCAGAATGCAATCCATTACATAGAGTAAAACTTTTTTAGTTTTCACATGCAAATGATTTTATTTTTATTGGTCTAATTGATAAGTGAGGAAAACCACAAGTTATTATTGCCATAACCCGAAAAAGTGAGGCAGCTCCGCAGAACTTCTTGGGGTGCACCTAGAGAATCCTACAGTATTGAGTCATATATAGTAAAAGTTAAAAAAACAAGTGCAGAAAATCAAGTTTAAATCTTTTCGTATATAACTAAATATTGTATTGAATATTCTACAAATGTTAGTGTTTGAAATATATTCAGAGACAATGAAGTTATGTTTACGTTTTCGGCCATTGACCCATTCCGCAGAGTACGTAATAATTGCGGTTACACCTAAAAAACATCTCTCCACTCACCTAAAATACTTATTGAAAGTGGCATCATGTTTCATCAGAGATATCAACAATGAAAAACATAAATTAATGCGTATGTTTGATAGACTGGTTAGTCAAAATAGGCATATTAGCACCCCCTTTATCGGTTTATCCTTCTTTTAATTGGTGAGGTGGTGGCCAAGAAGTTAAGAAAATTTTCATATTAAGGGAAATAATTAATTCAACAACAATAAAAATATAAAGGATACCAGGATGACTTATAACAAGACCAGTGCATTGCAACGTTCTGCTACTCCAGCATTGATGGCTGCATATATGGAAGCAACCACATTATCAGCGGAAGAACATCGATCATACTCCCTTCGGTACATAATATAAAAAACAGGGTCATTGTTTTTTTTAGTTTTCGTGGGTACAGCTATCACTGACAAGCATGGTTTACTTACTTGTACAGATAAGCTAATTAAATCACATGATTACGACAAAATCTTTAGAAATAAGAATGACAAATCTCAACTTGCTCAAAAAATTATTAAACAACGACTCAGGGAAACTCAAAGTCGTCTCCTACCCACCGTGGACTTTATGTGATATAGATCTTGAAGGACACATAGCTTCCCCCTCATGAGTCATCTCAACATTTAGCAAAAATCAGATATAACAAAATGTGTGACACTGCACTGTCCTTCGCTCGTGATCATTTGCTTCCATTCGCTCGTGATCATTTGCTTCCACTCTTAAAGGAAGCAGCCAATATGATAAAGGGCGTCCCAAAAGAAGTTGCAGAGTTGAAAGACGAACTAGAAAGCATTGAAAAGTTCATCAATGATGCAGATAGAATGGCTGAAGCTGAAGAAGACAACACACGTCATGGAATCAAAGCAAAGATCAAGCAACTGAGAGAAGCATCTTTTCGCATAGAGGATGTCATTGATGAATATATGATCTCAGAGGAACAACAACCTGGATGTGCAGGTGCTGACTTGGTCAAAACTATGATTCTTCGTCTTCAGATGGCGTACAAGATTCAGCACATTCAATCATTAGAAGAGGTATGTTATCGTGTTTGACGATGTCTGGAACAAACATTTTTGGAATGATATTGAACATGCTGTGATTGATAATAAAAATGGAAGTAAGGTATTAATCACAACAAGGAACATGGATGTTGCCATGTCTTGTAAGAGATCTTCATTTGTTGAAGTGCATGAGCTGCAACTTTTAAATGAAGAGAAATCTTCGGAGTTGTTCAATAAGAAGGCATTCTTTGACTTGAATGGATGTTGTCCGAAAAATCTTATGAATATAACTACTGAACTTGTTAAAAAATGTAAGGGTTTACCAATTGCAATTGTGGGCATCGGTGGTCTTTTATCTGACAAAGATAGAAATACACTTCAATGGCAGAAGTTTAGTGAAAATCTAAGTTCAGAGTTAAAGAAGGATTCAATTGGGATAAAAAAGATTTTAGGTTTCAGTTACAATTAATGATTTGTCTTACAATCTTAAGTCATGCTTGTTGTATTTTGGAATATATCCTGAAGACTGTGTGGTTGAATCGAAGAGACTGATTTGGCAATGGATAGCGGAAGGGTTTGTGAAAGAGGAAGGGGGGAAGACTTTGTTAGGTACCAGAGTATCGGAATGGTGTCACACAACTAAAATAAGAGACGAGAAAATAAGGAAATGAACACACAAAATTTACGTGGAAAACCCTCAACAAATAAGGGAAAACCACGAGGCAAAGAACTGTAATTTCACTATGGAAAATATTACAAGAATATCTCTACAAAATACCTCACAAATACTCTCACAATACTCTGTGTTGAGTATAAGAAATAATAAAAGAGGAAGAAGATAAATGTTTGGGATGATTATAAAAGCATTACTAAGCCTCCTTATATAGGCTCCAAAGTTTCACCAAAGCAAGAACCCACCGACGTGGGACTTGTCAGAATATTCTCCCACTTGAAGATTTTGATTGAGTCAATCATATCTTCACACCACTCTTCTCGCCTTGCCATTCCATGTCGCCACGCTTCGAGCAGGCCATGGAGTGATCGACACCAAATAAACTTGTCAAGATTGATTAGCTTGGCCATCACATCCGCTAGGTTATCTTTGGTGTGAATCTTTGCATATCCACTGCTCGCTTTCTCTACCACTTCACTAACAAAGTGATACTGGGTATCTATATGCTTTGTCCTGGAATGAAAAGTCGGATTCCTTGCAATGTGCAAGGCACTGACCGTCACAATACACAATCATCTGCTGTACTTGTGCCCGAAGTTCCTCCATTAAACCTTTAATCCAGATAGCTTCCTTGCAAGCCTGGTAGCTGCCATACTCAAATGTAGTAGACAAAGCTACAACAATCAGAATTTAGATAACCACTCACCGCTCCTCGCAATTGTGAATACATACCCGAGTGGATTTCCTTTATCAAGATCACCGCAAAATCTGAATCAACATAACCCCGACAATGAATTTCGATCCTCAGTAACATAATAAACATCCGAGGTTCCTTTGATGTATCTAAGGATCCTCTTAATGATATTCCAATGCGTTTCTCACCCGGATTTGCCATAAACCGACTAACCGCCTCCCACGCTTGTGCAATGTCCGTCCGTACATATCATGGCATACATGGCTTCACCGCTGATGCATACAGACTCGAGACATTTCCATCCTCTCCGCTTCATTGCTAGGACTATACCTGAGGATAATTTAAAATTGACAGAAGCGGGGTAGAAATTGGCTAAGGCCTTGTATGTTGAAGCGCCGCAAGACCTTCCTTAGATAATTCTTTTGAGAAAGCCAAATCTTCCTATCATTTCTATCTCTGAATTTGCATCCCTAAAATCTTGTTTGCGGGTCCCAAGTCCTTCATATCAAACTCCTAGCCAATCGTGGGCCTTTAATTCCTGGATTCGATCTTTGTTGGGGCCTACCACTCAACATGTCATCCACATACAACAAAGAAATGATGAAATCATTATCATCAAACCTCTTGAGTAAATGCATACAATGGTCTGAACTCATCACATTTGTAACAAGGCTAATTATGAAGGAATCAAATCTTGTACCAACATCCGGGCGCCGCTTAGACCGCAGAGATTTGGTCAACCTACAAACCAAGTTTTCTTTTCCTTGTTCTTTAAAGCCTTCGTTGGAGCATATAAATTTCTTCTTCAAGCTCTCCATGAAGAAAAGCAGCCTTTTACATCCAACTGCTCAAGATGTAAATCAAATGCAAAGACACATTGCCAACAACACTACCTCCGATAGTAAAGTCCGATAATCGAGAAAATATCTCGACAAAGTCTATCCCTTCTTCGAGCATAACCTTGACTCACAAGTCTGGCACGATATCGCTCCACTTGATCATTGTTCGCTTGATTTTGAACACCCATTTGTTCTCGATGGCTTTCCGACTTTGGAAGTTCAACAAGTTCCCAAGTCTTATTTCTATGTAGGGCTTCCATTTCTTCCTCGCATCATTGCCATCCATTGAGAAGCATCCGAACTGCTCAACGCTTCAAGAGCCGATGGTTCACCTTCTTCTACAAAAGACGCGATGCATCATGGCAAATATAACATAGTCCGAAAGCAAGATGGTGCCGCGACGTGTTGATCGCCGAACTCCTTCATCATTGACCTCATCCGGTTCTTGTTCTATGTGCTGCAGTTCGCCTAAGAATCATCTTCTGAGTCTTCTTCCAATCGCACTATAGCGCCTCCTGAAGTGTCTTTGTCATTTTCTCGCTCACTTTGCAGTATTTTCCGCAAAGACTACATCTCCGCTAACAATAAGCTGCGGGTGTGGGGTCCCCGCAAGCTTATACTTTGACATTGTCAAAGATAACTCAAGAATATACATTTTCTACGGATTTTGGATCCAACTTTGTTCTTTCTTGGGAGTTGTACATTACGCACGCAGACATCCGAACACATGTAAAGAAGAATAATCTACCCGCTTTCTTTCCACATCTCCATTGGTGATTTCAAACCAATGTTTGCGATGGCGATTTATCACGCAGGCGTTTTGATCGCTTCGCCAAAAAGACGGCTGATCCCGATGTTCTCAAGATAGCTCTTGTTCTTTCTGAGAGCCTCTGCTTCATCCGCTCGCTACACCATTCTGGCCGAGGTGTATGTGCAATGTGAATGGTGTCTCGTACCCTCTGCTGCTAATGATAGAAAGTTACCATCTACATATTCTCCTCCATTGTCCTGTCTCAAGCTAATTGATTTTCTTCCCGATTTCAAGCTCTACTTGTGCTTTGAACTCCTTGAATCGAAACACATCGACTTCTTCTTGATTGGGTACACCCACAATCTCCTGGAGTAGTCATCAATGAATGATACAAATACTTTGCTCCCCTTATGGATGTTTCCAAGCCTTAACTCCCACACACATGTAATGTATCAAGTCTAGTATGCGTTGCTTCGGTAGCTACTTTTGCAAATTTCAATCTATGCCGCTACTTGTCACACGCTGTCACGGAAAAGCTACCGCCTTGAGCCCGGGTAAGAGATTACGCCCGCAAGAACTTTCAAGCCACGCTCGACATATGGCCTAGCTCGATGCCACATCATCGCTGATTCTTCATGGCTCGCTGATGCAACCCGATGCATCCGCCTCTTGCAACGTGTATCTCCCAAAGCATGTATAGATTGCTTGTGATCTTTTTCTCGCTTTCATCACCACAGGTTGCTCCTTCACTACTTTCAAGACTCCACCTTCAATATGGATCTTGCACCGAGGTCATCCAATTGCCCAAAGGACAATAGATTCCTTTCAAGCCATTCACATGTCGCACTTTGTATCTTACTTAACAAGTACCATCTTGCATCTTTATTCGACAGCATCGATTCCAACAATTTCTAAGGTGTGATCATTTCCCATAAACACGGATCCCACCGAGACAGGCTCATAAGTACAAACCAATCACGGTGTGAAGTCATGTGCCATGTCGCACTGAGTCCACTATCCAAACATCATTGAGTTTCTTCCACCTTTGGACTTGCCCAGTCCATATACGTGATTTCTCATCATCGAGGTACTTGCAACACAACCTCAGGTTGATGCTTCGAGTGTCTTCTCTCATTCTTCTTATTCCAACACTCCTTCTTCAGTGCCCTCTCATTACTGGTTAATGTAGCATTTGAGATTCTTCTTCGAGATTTTGATCTACCACGGATCTTGGCTCCCATCGGGCCACGCTCGTTGATCCGCTTCATCATCGTTAAAGCTTCGCCTCAACTTTCTCGAATTTCCTCCTTATTCTTGCGCGCTGGATTCTTCTTCCAAGGATTGCAACGCGCAATGTAACATCATCAAAGTGAAGAGTGTTAGCATTGTTGTTTGTAATGTTGATGATGAGTTGATCATACGAACTGTAAGCTCAAGTAAAAGTCTCAAGACGCTCATTTTCTCGCTATTTTGAAATCGATGTCTGAAATGAGCAAATAGCGTGTTCTGGTGTTAATGTGATCTCGTCACCAATGTGGATTCACTCATTCAAGAGTGTAGAGTTTCTTCAAGAATATTCTTGTGTGAAGTGACTTAACCTCGCATAATTTGTTAAGTACATCCCAAATCTCCTTGCGCTTTTTCTCAGAACACTGACAAACCAACCGCCATTGTTAGGTGCAAATTGGCAACAAAGATTGCCATCCTTCTCTTTCCACTTTTCATCACCATATCTGTGGGTTCGCTTTCAATTGCTTCCAAGCAATTATCCTTCCTCAAATCGCCGCCACCTTCAATTTCCACAGGGAGATTATCCCGCTGAACTTATCTCCAAATTTTGCCGCCATGGTTGTACTGCGAACCAAACCGGATTGACTATTTCACCGTGAATAGTACAAGATATCGTGAACAAGATTAGACGTGATCCCGTACACGAACAAATCTAGTATACGCTAACAATTATCGTGAAAAGTATACAACCACACGTATGAATAGTAAACCGGGATATGGGAATAGTATCGATAATCTGAATAGTGATTGTAGACCGTAAATAGTACACTGTAAGTTCTCAGAAAGAGAGGTGGGTCACCAATGGACACGCTTAAATACCAAGTCTTTTTCTTGCTTAACTTTTCCCGACATGCACTTCTACACTACCACACTATTTCCAAAGAATAATTCTTTTCTGATGTGGAAGATCGACAATGCAACCACGAGCATACTAAGAACCAACACCTTCCTAAAGTGACGAATGGGAATAGTATCACCAACCTTGAGCTCCGAGTACCACTGCAGGTACCAGAGTATCGGAATGGTGTCACACAACTAAAATAAGAGACGAGAAAATAAGGAGATGAACACACAAAAGTTACGTGGAAAACCCTCAAGAAATAAGGAAAACCACGAAGGCAAGGCGGGAAGAATTTCACTATGTGGGAAAATATTACAAGAATATCTCTCACAAAATACCTCACAAATACTCTCACAATACTCTTGTTGAGTATAAGAAATAATAAAAGAGGAAGAAGATAAATGTTTGGGATGATTATAAAAGCATTACTAAGCCTCCTTATATAGGCTCCAAAGCCTTCACCAAAGCAAGAACCCACCGATGTGGGACTTGCTGTAACAGACTTTAGAAGAAGTTGCAGAAGGATATTTAAGAGAGTTGATTCGCAGAAGTTTGGTGCAAGTATCTTCAATTCGCATTGATGGCAAAGTAAAAGGTTGTCGTGTTCATGATCTATTACGTGTGCTGATCCTTGAAAAAATTGAGGATTCAGGTTTTTGCAAGAATATTAGTGGGGATGGTCAGTCATCCTTAAATGGAATAGTTCGACGCCTTTCAGGAGCAACCACTTCAAATGATTTAATGGCTAGTATTGAAAGCTCACATGTTCGGTCACTACTTATTTTCACAGAGGAAGAATTATCTGAATACCTTTTGAGAAGAATCACTACAACATACAAGCTATTGAAAGTACTTGATTTTGAAAATGCTAGTTTGTCTATAAATGTTCCTGAAAATTTGGGAAGTCTAATTCACTTGAAGTATTTAGGCTTTAGGAATACAAAGGTAGAACGAAGGGAACTACCAAAATCAATTGGCATGCTCCAGAACCTGGAGACCTTGGATATAAGGACTACATGGATCTATGAGATTCCAAAGGAGGTTGGCAAGCTTAGAAAGCTACGACATCTTCTGGGCGACTCAATGTCCTTAATTCAATTGAAGGACACTGTTGGATGCATGACATTCTTACAAACGCTAAGTTCTGTTAATTTAGATGTGGATGGAGTAGTAGAGCTAATTAGAGAGCTAGGAAGGCTAAAGCAATTAAGGGAATTGGTCTTGGTTGGTTTTCGAGGTGAACATGGAAATGCTCTATCTTTCTCGATAGATGAGATGAAACACTTGGAGAAACTACATATTACATCAAAGTCAATAGATGAAGTCATTGACTTGCATTTGGTTTTACCCCCACCTATGCTTCAGAATCTGAGCCTCGAAGGGAAGTTAGATATGTTGCCGGAGTGGATTCCAGAGCTTCAAAATCTTGTTAAGTTGAAGTTGCGATCCTCCCATTTAACTGCTGATCCATTACAATCACTAAAAGGTATGCAAAGCTTGTTGTCTCTCTCTATAGACAAAAAAGCTTATGAAGGTGAAAGTTTACATTTTCAAGAGGGAGGGTTTCTGAAACTAAAGAAACTATACATTGGAAAACTGTTTAACTTGAAAGCTATCATTATCGACCAAGGAGCATTGTATTCTTTGGAAAAGCTCATGCTAATGATGGCTATGATCAAACTCGAGATGGTACCCGCTGTCACTGGCATCAAGCACTTAAAGAAGCTTAAAGTTCTTATTTATAAGCTTATGCGAAGAAAAGGTTACGTGTGTAGTGCTTCCAACAACTTTGCCCTTTTGAAACGTTCGCCCTCAAAGAAGTTTGAAGTCATACCCATCCAAATGCGGGGAAAAAAGGTGTGTTTATTCTTTGATTTATCGTAAAAAGATATTCTTTATAATATCTATTGTTTTGTCATCAAAATACAATCATTATGCATGAGTTTGATTTCTATGCACTATTAGTATAAAAATATTTTACACAATCATCTAATAATACGTTGCCACGTTATTTAATGATTTTAAAGACACATGTCTCGTCATACTTACTAAATGATGTGACAAAAAATTATTAAATGCATGTATAAGACATTTTTACATTAATAGTGCATACAAATTAAATTCATTATGTATTTCCTAAATAATATCTCTACTTTTGCCTCCTTTTAATTTTCTTCTGCTATTTTTTTTTCAATCGTACATCACTCATTTTAAGGTATATTTATGGGCTGTCAATAGCTATTCTGTTGCAATCCTTTCATTCTAAATAGTCTAATCTTCGTAGCACTCTATAATAACCATTTGTTCTAAATTGGTAGGTATTGGACTTCGACTGGGATTGAAAATTCAGATTTCTCTACGTGGAAGTTTACAACAGTGGCATTTTTGCTTTCTGTTCTTGTTTTGTATATTTGGTTCCTCAATAAAATGTGTTGTCTTTCTTCAATATTGGTATATTAGACCTTTAAGTTGATGATTGATTGAAGATATTTTGCTTTTTATTTGACATTTGAGTTGTATGTGATGCATCATTTATGCAACATGTTATGAGAGTCTTCTTTTCAAGGACTGTAAGACCTTATTTTCTGTTGATTTCCTTTCTACTTTGGAATAAAAAAAAATGAAGTTTTTTGTAATTTATAATTTGATTTTCAAGTGTTTCCTGGCTTATTTAATTAACAATATCCGAAGTCATTTTGTTTCCATGCTTCAAATCGTGCTATTAGAATGTGCACTTTTACCGGTTTAAAGGTAATGAGAATTTACTTAAATGTTCCTACTTTATTAAATTACAATTGCATCAGTTATCAACAACCTCAGCCAAAAAAAAAAAGGAAAAAAGGAAAGGGTGTTCACCAGAATTTGAAATGAAAATTAAAGGGGAGAATTGAATTTATAAGAGATCATACCTTGAGGACCCCTTTGATGTGATCACAAGTTAGATCAATTGAAAGCAAACGCTGTTTCTATCAATCCAACCCATGAATGGAATATAATCTGAAACGAAGATGGCTACAGTCTGATAACTCTTAAAAATAAGAGTTATTTATGCCTTTATATCATTAAATCATGTATGTTCTGGAGTAATTAGAGTCCTTAATTGATAGAATTATGCAATAAGGTGTTTTCCCCTTGCTTAAAGCTGTTTGGAGGCACTTGGGTGCCTTTGTGAGCATTTTAATGTGTTTTGATGATGTGTAGATTTTGATGAAAAATACCCAGTGCCAAGTCTAGTGCCATGGCACCGGATCCTGATTTTGGCAGCCCCTGGAATTAGTGCAGCAGCGTGTTTGAAAGGCTCTATGTGTTGGCAGAAAGGATCTTGTCATTTAGTGCAAGGCTACTACACTTTTATGCTGGTCCCCACTGCAAATGCAGTATTTTCTCTCTCTCAGCTAAAGGATAAAAGCCTTTATTTTTTGGGCCAAAGAGGAATAACTTTCATTGGGATAGGTAATTGTCAGCCAATTTGAGGAGATGCTATAAAAGCAAAATGACCTAATTAAGGGAGGCAGGCTGGTACTGTGAGATTCCCTAGGGCAGCATCTGTGCCCTTTTCAGAAACAGCCGCATTCTTCCTCTTCTTCTCCAAAGCACCATTAACCAAGCTCAAAGCCACTTTCATGGAGAGAAGGTTCTTGCACAGTACCTGATTTTAGCAATTTCAGCAAGGCATTGTTGAAATAGGAGGACCACTTGACTTGACAAAGCTGGGAGCTACTTCTATTTACTGTTTTATCAGTTTCTATAACAGTTCTAACTCTTAGCTCAAGTGCCATGGATTCGGTTTACAGTACCAGTTTTTGTTGTTTTGTTTTTAAGCCCATTATGAGCTAATTTTCTTAAGCTAGGATGATGTGATATTGTATTGGAACCCTATTGGTTTATGTCTATCAGTCTTTATCTAAGCACTTTTGACTAATGCGAATTTATTTATTATATGCTTGACTTAAGTCTGATCACCTTTTATTGGGTACATGTATGCTAAGTGCTGAAAGGGTTTAACATGCTGAGTTCATGAGTTAATGTGAGGGGTATTAATTAAAGGACACTTTAATTAATTTTGATTAAATTAGACATAGGAAATCTGTCTCACAGGGTGTTCTGGGCAACACTTATTAGACAAGGGGGAACATAACGGGGGCTTAGACATAAGGTGCCTTTTACTTAACCTTATTGAAAGTGACTAAAAGGCACACACATTAATGCCCTGTGCCTAGGTGCCATGACACTGACTGATGGCACTGAATCAACTTGGTGAAAATATAATTGAACTGATTCCTAGCTATTTTTTACCCAAAATTTTACTTAATCAACTGCTTATCACAGTTTTGTTTAAACAATATTTACACAAAAACTTGATGTTTATTTTCTATTTTTATTATTTACTCACTAACTTACTTGTTATTGGAAAAACTTATGAAAGAACTTAATCAATCCTCGTGGGAACGATCTCACTTTCATTATATTACTTGTTCACGATTGTGTACACTTGCACAACCATATTTCACACAACACAGTCATCATGGCCTAAAACACATTAAGCATTCTATGGGATCTACTTCTCTCAGTTCCTTCTTCATCTTCATACTTTCTTCCAAAACCAATCCTACATATTATAGTGCTTGAGAGCGAAATCAGTAACTCACTCAAGTTTGTAACAACCAAAGAAGAAGCATGCTTAGAAATCTTTTTGATCATTTGCTTCACCTCAAACTTCGTTATTGAGGAATAACATGACATGACACACGCTTGGAGCTAAAGATATGGAGAACATAGATTTTTTGGATTTCTCTCCAATAATCATTGTAAGGAGAAAATACAATCTCTGACCCATTATAGGACGATTTATGTTCACCATGTAGCGTTGGTCGATTAGAAAACACAAGATCATTGTTCTTTAGTTGCCAAACACAAGATCATTGTTCTTTAGCAATTTCAGCTGAAGAAACAACAATAGCTGGCCTTAAACCGAGTTGAAGTGAAAACAGGGCCCATATATATATCGTCGGAATTAATTCTTTATTAATAACAACAACCAGAACAAGTATGCTCAAATCTCATTGTAACGATCCAAAGGCTTGGGAGCCGCCACCAATTTTATTATATTCAGGAAAAATTGGAAAAACCTAAAAAATAATGATCTTTGAAAACCATACTGAGTTCGGGAATCGATTGCGAGTGGAGAAGGGTGGAGACTAAACCCCACAACACCTCCATCACGCATGTCCTATGACAATTACCCAAATTGATTATGCAAACTAATAAGTTTTTAAAATATTTGCTTCACCCCAAAATAAAATAAAAGTAATATTAAGTGCAAAAATGAATATATATAAAAAAAGGAAACTAAATTGGAAAATTTTTAATTTGACTTGACGAAGTTCACCTGCTCCTATGTATCCTCCGGTGCAATGAAGAACTCAAAAGTCACGTAGTTCTTCTAAAATATGATTTGTTTATTGGTTGATTTTAATTATTTATTTATTTATTTGGAAAATGAAACTTGATAGGAACAAAATTTAGGATCACCAAGTTGTCTCAACTCAGACGTCCTAAACTTAAGGTTAACAAGACCTCGCATCTCAGCCAACCTTATTTTCATAAAATATTTGATTTTGCCAAAAAAAAAATATTAGCACTTAATCATAAAATATTTGAGCATTAATTTGATTAAATATTTAGATACTTGAAAAAAAAACGTTCATTTGGTTTTAAATTATTAACAGCATTTGCTCTTCTGATTTATTATTATAAAAAAATTTGATTTGTGCCAAAAATAATAATATTTGCTTAGGTATAAACATTTAAAGATGTTATAGAAGGAAAGAGAGAAATCACTATTATTTTTGTATTATCACTTTCATTACCATTAAAGGTATTAATTAAATTTGAATCAAGTATTAATGCATTGCCTAAATAAAATTAACAGGTGACCAACCCATAAATGAATTCAGAAAAGAAAGAAGAAAAAAAAATATATGCAAGACAACCTTGTTTTAATTGTAAGGAGAAAATGTGACAAAATTATACTTACAAATAAATGGTAATTATATCATGGATCCTTAAATTTTATTTTAACACTAGCAATTTGTTTAACAGCACAAACTCATTCCTCGGTTGGAAACATTTATCACTAATGTTCCTTTTATATTTTTTTCTTTTTAAGAAATGGGCAAACACAAAACACAAAAGGGGAAAGCACAAAAGAATCAAGCCACGATTTTGAGCACAAACATAACCAAGATAGATTAGTGTATTAACACTCCTTTAAAAAAAGAAATCAAAACAGGGGCTGACATCTAAACTTTAGCAGGGCAAATATTTCATATCCTACTAAATAACATTTTCACATCTTCTTTCAGATAAAATGAAATGAACCAAATTACAACTATTTAACATACATGGACCAAAACTAAGAGAGGAAAAACAACACAGGGGAATTAGGAGATATCATAACACAGTATCATCTTCCTAAATTTTTGACTGAGTTGCAAATTCAAAATTAAAGGGAAAAGGTAAAATTTACCAAATGGAGGCACACACAAAATGGCTCAAAGACCTCTACAGGTTCTTCTCCATAAAAATGAAAACAAAATCCTTTTGTAATTTCTGAGAGAAGAAAAGGAGAAAAATATTATGTTCTCTCCCTTTTTCGTAAATTCGATCTTGCTCCCGTAAAGTTGATCACAGCCTTCTCTCGCTTCCAACCACTCCCACTTGGTGATACCACGGCTGCCCCTATGCCATTTCCATACATATTTGCTGCCCCATCGAAGTACATCTTCCATCATTCATCTTCCTTTTCAACATCCATGATATTTTCCTCTACCTTTTCCTGGTTTGACGATTGCCCTTCTTCCAGAGGATTTTCGCCAAATGATCAAAGAATAGTACTCCCTTTAATCTATTTTCGCGTCACATACTTGATATCAAACTCTGACAAGATCACTTGCCATTTCGACACCCTTAGAGAAACATGAGGGCTTTCAAATATGTACTTTAGTGGATCAAATCGCGAAATCAACCATGTAGTGTAGTACAACATGTACTGGCGAAGTCTTCTTGAAGTCCAGACTAGAGCACAACACGTTTTCTCAATTTTCGCATAGTGAGTCTCATAATCATTGAACTTCTTGCTCAAATAATAGACTGCTTGCTCTTTCTTTCCTGATGCATCGTGTTGTCCAAGCATTGCCCCTAGAGATGATGGCAGCACTGTCAAATACAGAATCAAAGGGCGTCTTGGTGTTGGGGGTACTAAAATAGGAGGACTTGACAGATAAGCTCTTATCTTGTCGAATGCTTCTTGACATTCTTCATCCCATTCCCCTGGTTGGTTCTTCCTTAATAACTTAAATATAGGCTCACACGTGCTAGTCAAGTTGGCAATAAATCTAGCAATGTAATTGAGTCTCCCCAAAAAACTCCTTACTTCTCGTTCAGTCTTGGGAGTTGGCATTTCTTAGATACCCTTTATTTTGTCAGGATCCACCCTTATCCCTTCTCTACTCATGATAAAACCGAGTAACCTTCCTAACGATCCCCCAAAAATGCACTTATTAGGATTCAGCCGCAACTTATGTTTTCTGAGCCTTTCAAATAGCTTTCGCAATACTTCTACATGACTTTCATCTTCCTTTGATTTTACAACCATATCATCCACATATACTTCAATCTCTTTATGCATCATGTCATGAAAAAGGGTAACCATGGCACGTTGGTAAGTAGCCCCAGCATTCTTTAACCCAAAAGGCATTACTTTATAGCAGAATGTTCCCCATGGGGTGATGAACGTGGTCTTTGCCTTATCTTAAATATCCATAAGGATTTGGTTATATCCAGAGTATCCATCCATAAACGAAAACCTGTGGTTCTTAGCAGTATTGTCAACAAGCACGTCGTTATGTGGGAGAGGAAAATCATCCTTCGGACTAGCCTGATTCAGGTCTCGGTAATCCACACACACTCTAACTTTTCCATTCTTCTTGGGTACCGGGACGATGTTAGCTACCCATTCTGGGTGTACTGAAACCTCCAAAAATCCGGCCTCCCACATCTTGACCACCTCCTCTTTGATTTTCAATGACATATCAGGGCGCATCCTTCTCAACTTCTGCTTCTTGGGTTTTGCATCTGGATAAAGTGGAATCTTATGTGCTGCTATTTCTGGGTCCAGGCCAGGCATATCTTTATAAGACCATGCAAAGACATCAAGATATTCTCTGAACAAAGCAATAATTTCTTCACGTTCTGGATTGTCTACTAATTTTAACTCTTTCTTATCCTCCTTAGTCCCCAGATTGATCATTTCCTCTGTCTCGTCGTTCAAACCAAACTCTTTTTCAGTTGAGTCCAGAAGTTCAGTGAATTCTTTGACAACTTCGTCATCTTCATCCGACTTCGAACAATTCCCATCTAAGTTGCAAAGGAATCAAACAATGTGTTCTCGATATTCCTATAATGAGGCAAAGTTTTAGTGAAATGTGAGTCCCTGGAGAACAATTCATGGAAATCGAAAGAGAATAATAGAAAGAAAATGGGACACAAAAGCATAATTGAAGAGAAAGGATTTTGAAAGAATAAGACAAAACAGAACAAAAGAATAGGAATGCATGCAGATTCATTAAATTCATGTCTCAAACAAAATAAAATAAATCTTATAGCCTCACTGGCTAATACAAAGATAAGAAAACGATTACATGAAAGCAACAATATCAACAACTGGTTCACCGCCAATTGCTCGGCGGTTCTTGATTGGTGGTTGGGTGGATGATGCCATATGCCCTCGAGCTTTCATCATCCAACATGTTGATTGCTGGCGATTTGGTGCACAAGCAAAGATTCTCAGGTGAAATCACTTCGGCGGGAGCGGGAAACGTATCCTTCAAGTGAGGGATTAGTTGTGTCTCCCTTTTACCAATTATTAGAGCTTTGAACTTTGCTTCAAGGTTGTCTTTATAGCCGATCCCAGACATGTCTGACTTCTTTTGTAAGAATATAGGATCACGAATTCCTTGTAGGTGACGACCCAAGCCTTTCCCTTCTTCGTAGCCACTTTTTGCCATGATTCGTGTTGCCACCTGATTCACATTACCAACGGGCGAACCTTTTTCCTCACCTCCCAGCTTATCTGCCTCGAAACTGTGGCACAGATTCGTTCCTTCTTCATCAGTGTTATCCACATATGGAAGGCACATAGGTTTTGAGACCATAATCTCTTCTTCACCGCGAATCGTGATAACAGACCCGTTTTCTACATATTTAACCCTCTGGTGTAGAGTGGAAGGTACTGCCCCCGCTTCGTGGATCCATGGTCGTCCTAATAGCATAGTATATGTTGACTCAATTGCCATGACTTGGAACAATACGCAGAACACACTTGGGCCAATTTCCAATGGTAGTACTATTTCACCGAGAATGCCTCTCTTAGACCCATCAAAAGCCCGAACTGTCATTGACTGAGTCGTTAAATCTTGTTCTCCCATTACTAGAGCAGTCAACGTGGATGCTGGCATGATATTCAAAGCTGAACCACCATCGATTAGCACTTTGGCCACTATAAATCCCCGGCATTTCAAGGTGATATGTAGGGCTCGATTGTCCCTTTTTGCTCGGGATACCATTTCAGCGCCGGAGAACGTGATGAGGTTAACTCGCTGCACAGGATTGACCATGTTTATCATGTTTTCAGGAGTAACGTCAGGCTTGACAAAATCTTCCTCTAATGTCTTCAACAAAGCTTTTCTACGTGCCTCAGAAGTTAGAATGAGGGAAAATAAGGATATTCGGGCTGGAGTTCTCCTCAGTTGTTCCATTACATCATACTTACTTTGCTTTATTATCTTCAAGAATTCTTCTTCAGGCTGCTTTTTTTCTTCCACCTCATTCCCTTTCTCTTTCTTTTTCTTTTCAACCTCTCCTGGGCCAAAGTATCGGCCACTTCAGGTTATTCCCCTGACACTCACTATATTGGTGATTGTCTCGTCAATCTTGCTGTGCTTGCTTGTCTCGCATGTTGAAGGACCTTCCACCACTTCAACTCTTGCCTCATAATTCCAGGGAACTGCATGAGTATCTTTGCAAGCAAGGGGTGTGGGTTTTTTTGTAGTCACCACAACCTTTTCTGACGCAAGTGGCTGGCTGAGTGGCGGGAGTCTAAGCACAAAGGGTTCTATAACATCAATCTCCTCATGAGGCATTGACTTTTTGGCTTGCACTATCCCTAGTGACATTAAACTTTGAACTCGAGCCTTGAAATCCCAACAATCTTCGATGTCGTGACCTACACAACCATGGTGGTATACGCATTTGTCCTCTTCATCATATTTTTCATATCTCACCATTCCTTTCACCGGTGCTAGTGTTTCATACCCGGTCTTTCGTAACCCCTCCCATATCTCTATCATGGAAGTTTGGAGTTTCAAAACACTCTTGACAGGCCTTTCGTCTTCTCCTACTACACTCACTGAGTTGCCCCTATTGTGGTTTGGGAGCGGGTTGTTGACAACATTTGACCATTTTTCTTCTTGGATATCTAATTTCCCATGAGCAATCAGCCTTCTAATGGTGGTCTTGAAACCCTCACAATCCTCGATAGAGTGACCTGCGGCTACCATATGAAATTCACAAGTTGAATTTGGGTTATACCAAGCCGAAAATGGGGGTTCCATCGGCTTCACCGGAATTCCCGCAATCAGATGGGCGTCATACAAACGTTGGAATAGTTCTGCATTGGTGATGGATATCTTGGGAAATGGGGGTAGGCTGGATATTCTATTTTGGCCTGAGTTTTAGTATAGGGGTCGGGTTTGGTGATAGGTCACGATTGTATTGGTAGTTTGGAATGGCTGAGGATAGGCAGCAGGAATGTTGTTCACGGGAAATGATAGTGTGGGTGATGGGTTTGTGTTTGGGGTGGTTTGGTATGATGGATAAGGCATTCTGGGACGGGGATGGTTATATTGTGGATGTTGGTGGGAGTAATTTGGTGTGGCTCGAACAAGGCTTACTTCTGGATCTTTTTTCTTTTGTGGGAAATTCTTCTTTGACTGTCTGATCTCTGTCTGCTCTACTGGCAACTTTTCGGCTCTTGCCAACATCTCAATTCTCTCTCCAGCAGCTATAAGGTCAGCAAAGTCTCTGCATGTAGCTCCAGCCATTGCTGCAACATAAGGAGTCCCCAAGGTCCCCAAGAAATAAGAGCATGTTTCAGTCATGGTGAGCGGTGGCTGGACTTCAGGCAAAGAAGGGCTCTCCACCTCTGAGCTGCATCGCTTAAAGGTCTTTCGCTCTTCTTTGCAAAGATTCTAATCGCCACGAAGCCTGAGCCGTATCCAAGTTGAACCTGTATTGGCTCATGAAGGCATCAGCAAGATCCTTCCAACCATCAATTTTCGAATGGTCTAACTGGATGTACCATTCTAAAGCCGGTCCGGTCAAGCTTTCATGAAAAAAGTTGACGAGGAATTTTTCATCTTTAGACCATATCGACATTTTGGTGCAATAGGTCCTTAGGTGCAGTACGGGGTTAGTGCTTCCATTGTATTTTGTGAAGTCTGGGACTTTGAAATCACGAGGAATTATCACCTCTGAGGTTGGGCAAAGTTCCTCTAATCCCAAAGATCCAAAATTACTAGGCCTCTGCATCGCCTTAATCTTTTCCTCCATCTTATCCATCCATTGCTCCCTAGCCTTGTCTTTCCGTACTGATGCGTGCCCCTCCTCTGTGTCGTACTCCACATGTGGCATTCCACCACCTCCACCTCCGTTATGCTGGTTTTCAACCCCATGGTGGCCCATAGCTTCATATCTCATTCCTATTGGGATGGTGAACGACCTTAATACTTGGTTGTGCATGTTTTCTGTGTTGACATGGTTATGGGCTCCTACTCCCATAGAAGTGGGCATTCCAAAGGTATTGACATTCGGGGTTCCCATGGTGGTCCTATTTGCTATCAACGTAGTGAATGCTTCTTTCATGGCAATAAAGCCTCTTCAATGCGAGTCTGAGTAGCGGCCATCTCATCCATTCTTTCTTTTACTGTGTCCATTTCTTGAGTCAAGTTCCTCCCCTACAACTCATCATCACCCGACATTCTTGCTCGGCTCCTAGTGAAGTACACTCGAGTTTGATTGATCTTTACTTTCTTGGAACGCGCAATGGCTGCTAAATCCCTGTTTGCCATAAAAACAAAGTTTGTTTATTTATTTATTTAAACAAAATTAGATTACCCCTTATCATGGATTTGTTGAAGAATCGTGAAGGGTTATTCTTGAAATCTGGAGCGAGTATCTTTGGTTCGACCTTCGAAAAATTAAGTGACAAGGTTTATGAATAAGAGACATGGAATCACGAAGGAGAAAAGCATAATACACTACAACAGATCGCGGGAGTACCGACGGCCAAAAGCCGCTTCAGAAACCACAAATGTCAGTCGGTAATACAAAAATTCCAACGGCCATCGACGGCCGACATCCGTCAGAAACGAAGGCCGCAAATGCTTACCGATGGTTTGTTCCCCGTCGGTAATATCGTTCGGTAATTTCCGACGGCTTTTACCCGTCGGAAATTACGACGTAGGCACAACAGACGTTTCCGACGGCCAAGACCGTCGGTAACTTTCCGACAGCCATTACTAACATTTCCGACGGCTAAGACCGTCGGTAAATCCGAACTTTAATTTTTTTTTAATTGAAAATTGTTTAAATTTAGTAACAAATTATTTAATTTTTTAAATTATTTAATTTTAATTTCTGTAATCAATTTAATTTATTTATCCATTTAATTAACGATTACTAGTTATTACATTTAATCATTAATTTATTCTTGTATTTAAAAATGCAATGCGATAACGTAAACTATAAAACAAATTAAAAAAAAGAAACGTAACAAATAAATAAATAAAATCGACGAACAAAGCAGTAATAAAAAAGATATCCAGAAATATAAAAAAATATCGACACAAACATAACTAATAGTCCTCATAGTCCTGATCATGATCACCATCTGCATCTTCCACATGATCATCAGGACTATGAGGCGTAGGCGAGGCGAGGCGGTGGAGGAGGCGGCTCGCGAGCTAGCAACCAGTATAGATCCTCCCGCCGCCGCAAAGACTGAGCCAACATGGCAGCCGTCCGGCGGGCCTCCTCCTGCTGCTGGGCCGCGATCCGCTGCTGCTCGGCTATGGCCCGCTTCAACTGTGCTATCTCCCGCTCATCCGCGGCAGCACCACTGCTGGACGACTCTCCAATGGAGAGGCAGCGGGCCCCTTTCTTGTAGTTGCTGGCAAGGTCGCCAGCACCGTATAGGCGACCCTTCTTCTTGCCGCCAACAACATCTGCCCAAACCATCGGGCCGATGCACTGGATCCTCTCGGCTCGAGACGGGAACATGACGATGTCTCGAGATCTAACCCGAGACATCTCGCCAAACTCCTCCTCACAAACATAAACAAATTAGTCAATTTTTATTGTAATCAAACAATATAAACATTGTTAAAAAACTATTCATTATGTTTTATAATTACCTGGGTCCGCCTCGACCGCTCATCTACAAAATCATTGGTACCTTTCCTAATATGAGTTGCACGATGGAGCTCGTGCAATCAACCTCCTTTTCAATCACGAGACTGTAATTATTTAATAAAAAAAGCTTAACTAAATAATAACAATAACAATAACAATAATAATAATAATAATAATAATAATAATAATAATAATAATAATAATAATAATAATAATAATAATAATAATAATAATAATAATAATAATAATATAAAACGTACAAGTCGAGCTGCGTGCTGCGCCTGACTGACCGAACCTCCAGTATGCAAGCTCCCACCCTTTTCAGAGGCTCTATTCTTCTTCGCCTTCTCGCTATCGCCTTGAACTCGTGGGAGTTCCAGCAGCTGCAAAGCCGCCAGAGCTCATCTCCTATCCAAGTGGGCTGCCCATTGAGGCGCATCTCTAAGCATATCGATAGGCGGTGGGAAGCCTTCATATGGAAGTTCTTCTTGATCCGCTCCTCCCGCTCTTCCTTCCAAGAAACCTCTCTGTATGAATATAATACGTTATTAAAAATAATTGAAATTCATGAAATAAAAAATAATACGCAACAAAAAAATAAACAACTTACTCTGAAAGAATTGAACATGTGCCTCCGCCATCCACCGTCAGCCCCCAGTGGGCCAATAGCAGTGGTAATTTTGCTCAATTACTTCCGTGATAGCCTTCGCACTGGCTTTGACTAAGGAACCTAAACAATAACAACATACCAAACAAGTTAAAAATATAGGTTAAACTGTAATTTTCGCCCTTATCCTTTTTTTAGTTTTCATTTAAGTCCATTAAGTTACAAAAATTACTTCAATTTCGCCCTTTCTTTTTAATTATTCTTTTTGTCTTAGACGAAATACCATCTTACACGTGGCGCTTTGTTTTATTTTATTTTTCTCGCCACGTGTCGATGGTGATTCGCCTAAGAAAAAATGAATAATTAAACAGAAAAGACGAAATTGATGTGATTTTTGAAATTTAAGGGACTTAAATGAAAACTAAAAAAATAAGGGACTAAATTGAAAACTAAAAAGATAAGGGGCAAAAATGTGTATTCAACCTACATACTCACCCTCTACCAATCGCTCGATAGCAACTCGCCATCATGCAAAGATCCGAATATCATCAACGACCTCCGCTTCATCCCCGCCGCCGCCAACCTCCTCGTCCCGCTAAACCCCGGCCTCGATCAGATGCCTGGCCCACACTATACTCCTGATCGGACACATGAGTGTCGGGCACCGTCTCAGACACAAAATGAGAGGAAGAAGCGGCAAGTGTCTGCTGGAACCCTGGGGTGGGCATCATGTAAATGGGTGTCGATGCAGAAGGTCCTGCATGCTGTGTAGGTGTCGAATGTGACGTAGGCTGCATAGGGGCCGAACTCGCTGGAGCCTGTGTAGGCGTAGATGTATGCGGACGCTGTGTGGATGACAACATCGCATAGCCAGCATCATCAATCCTAATAATGTTCGGCCTCCGACGACGAGGGGGGTCGACAGCGATGCCCTTCCCCTTCCGTTGACCACTACTGGGTGGTCGGGGGGGTCGGAGCCTGAACCTCCTGATGCCATATATGTCTATAGAGCAATTTAATAATAACAGTCATGAAATATTATATTTAAACATAACAATATTAAAAATGAATTCCAAAAAATAAACAAGTTATATGAAAATAACTGACAAAATAAAATATGTTGTTAGACATTAAATTCTCTAATTGTAAAAAGTTAAACAAATTTATTCTGCCCATTCTGCCCACTCTGCTTCGGCATCGTCTTCAGATCTTGATGGTTCTGTCACTTCTTCATTTAATTCCTCATCTCCATTTACATCTTCATATGTGATTGGATCGTCACGTAGTCGAGAAATGGATTCAACTTCGTTTACTACGTTGACATGAGACATCTCATCCACTTGATAAGCCACTTCTTCCTGTGGATCATCTGCTTCAATGCGACCCCTTGGTTTTGTCTTTATTGCAACACACCAACCTTGTTTGTCCCTTCGAGTTGACGGATAAGGGACATAATACACCTGTCTTACATGTTGTGCCATGATAAACGGATCAAACATTTGGTATCTTCTCGCCATGCATATGTCAACAAAGATTATATTTGCGATCCATTCTTGTGCCTCTACTTGACGGATCAAACCAATTACAATAAAATAGCACTATTCTTTTAGTATAGTCTAAAGTATTGTACGCCACTCATATATATGTTGAATCACGCCGTAGAAGTCGCCTTCACCTCCCTCTCGTGGCACCTTTTACATAAACTCCGCCGTTAACTGCTTTTTTCCTCTGCTTTTGACTGAGTTTGAAATTTGTAACCGCATTTAAATACGTGTGCCATTCTTTTACACATGATTTAGGACCATGAGATAAATTTCTCAAGTGTTCGACATGGGCGATTCGACTCGCTATACACTGCAGATACACATGCACAAGTGATTTAGGGTTCATTTTTGCAAACAATCTTTTGTATTTTCAAACAACAAATAGTTGAAATAGGACTAAAAATACATACTGGCTCATAAACCACGTTGAGAAATATTCATGAATATAGGCGTAAGAGTCTTGTTCGCCAGGGCTTAGTTAACAAGAATGCCCTGAACAAGTCATTATCAAACAAATGATCATGAAAAGTTGTGGACTAAAGAAAATGAAAGTGGTCAAAAGTATACATACATAAGATATGGTGATACTTTCAAGACAGCTTGATCAACACGTGAACGCAGGCCGACTTCCAATCTTCTCCCGTTAACCAGGACTTCACTCCTTTCCAAAGATGACGACCGGGAAGGCAAAACACCGATAAGGCCAGCGGGTGTCTTTCACTTTCAATTTCTATTTCATTCCTATTATTTGTTGGTGTCGCATGAAGTTCGTGAAATAATGGGAACAGAAATGAATTGTCTCACGGTGTAAGTAAGTTGCACAAATAGATCCTTCAACCCTGGCCTTATTTTTCACCGATCGCTTTGAGTCACCCATAAATCTACGTAATAACAAGGTTGGTGATCAACATTTCAACATTTAACCCGGGCGTTGAATAATTATGTTAAAGAATATTTGATTATATTACCTTTCGAATGGATACATCCATCGTATTGAACCACCCACCAAGCCTAGCTTCATGTGCAAGATGCACCGGGAGATGTTCCATAGAGTCAAAAACCAGGGGAAATATTCTCTCCAACTTACAAAGAATGACTGTATGTTCGCTTCCATCTTGATAAGATCATCATCTCTCAATGTTGCAGAACACAAATCTTCAAAAAATTGGCCGAAGTTCTGTAAGTGGATTTAAAATATTTGACTACAGGGAACTAAATGCAATAGGAAGTAAACACTCCATGAATACATGACAATCATGGCTTTTCATCCCAATCATTGTTCCTTTGTTCACATCAAAGACATCTTGCCAAATTAGAAGAATAACCGCCTGGCATTCAAGTTCTTTTATCCACCAACAGATCGACCTAGCTTCCTCAACAGCTTAAAGAGTAATAGGCTTTGGGTTTCAGTGGTTTTCCCATTCGACCGAGTCGCCAAATGCAAGTCCTTTCGCATAAGTAAAGTGATAAGTCCACCGCCTTATCATTGTCTTTCGTTCTTCCTCTAACGTTCACCACTGTGAGAAAAACATTGTCAAAAATGTTCTTCTCAATGTGCATAACATCAATGTTGTGTCTCAATAAATTATCTTTCCAATACGGCAAATCCCAAAAAATACTTCTTTTAGTCCAATTGTGCCATTGTCCATATCCTTCAAATCGATCCAATTCACCAAAATCTGTGATTTTTGGCAGATCCATAACTCTGGTAAAAATCTGTTCGGATGTCAACCTCGGGGGCGGGCCATGTAATTCAACTTCCCCCTTCTTGAAGGCGTTCTTATTCCGTCTAAATAGATGATCTGCTGGTAAAAACCTGCGATGTGAGTCAAACCAAGAACTTTTCCCCCCAAATTTCAAGGTAAAGGCCTTTGTATGCTCCATGCAATGGGGACATGCCATTTTACCATGAGTACCCCAACTAGACAACATGTCATATGCAGGGAAGTCATTAATGGTCCACATAAGAGCTGCCCTCATTGTAAAGTTCTTCTTTCGTGCAATATCATAAGTCACAACACCATTCCACATCCTTTTGAGATCGTCAATGAGAGGCTGTAAGTAGATGTCAATACCATCTGTTGGATTATCTGGACCCGGTATAATACAAGTCAAGAACGTATAGGGCTTAGACATGCACATATCAGGAGGAAGATTGTATTGGGTAACAATAACTGGCCAGCAAGAATAAGGTTTGGCCGTTGATTGAACATATGGGGTAAAACCATCAGAGCATAAGCCAAGTCATACATTACGTGGATCTGCTGCAAATTCAGGATTCACACGATCAAAGTGCATCCAAGCTTCACCATCACATGGATGTCGCAACATACATGAAGTGCTTTTATTCTCATAGTGCCAAGTCATTTTGTCTGCAGTCTGTGTTGACACAAACATTCTCTGCAGCCTTGGAATAATTGGCAAATATAACATTGCCTTCCGTGGAACTGGTTTTTGTCTACCCTTCCCATTATCAGTATGTGACATATACCTTGGCTCACCACAAAATTTGCATTCAACCAGCGCGCTATCGTTTTTACCAAATTCATTGTCGTAATATAACATACACCCTCTCACACAACAATCAATCCTTTTAGATTCCAACCCTAATTTGGACACTAAGCTTTTAGCCTCGTAATAACTTTTTGGCAAACCATATCGATAGGTGACGAGTCCACCATCATCTTCGTTACGAGATCCAAGCACACATCCGTAGCACCACAGTTGGACTTGAGAGCTAAAAGTCTCACACACATTGATAACTTAGAGTCGGCAGACCCTTCAAACAACGGCTTATTTGTTTCTAACAAGAGATTATAAAATCTTTGTGCGCCTCATTTGGAAGTTCATCTGTGTCATCATACTGTGGTCCTCGAATGATACGCTGACCCCCAAGGCATCACAAACCATATCTTGCATCAATTCAATCTGCCACCATATCCCGTATCTACGCAATTGCTTGAAGCACTGTGCAATTATCGCCAACCCCTAATCCAACCCTAGGTAACTCTTCACCATGTCTAGTCCAAATCCGAATTAGGCATAAATCCAACTCTCTGCGCAGTGCAAAGATGACCTCACCTGGGCTCTTGATCTTTCTGCAATCGCATTTAAGGCACGGACATCTAATCCCTCCATTAATTTGAAATCTTCGTGTGTCATTGCGACTTGAACGAAGTGATCAATCCCATCGCAAAAGATTGTTTCAAACCCCTCTTCCCTGATACAACCTATCGTGACATCCAACTACGATTCAAGAAAAAATTCCATCTTACGCATGTAAAAAAATTGACAATTTCAAGAAAGACGACATTCTTACAACCGCTCTCTTTCTTTAAATGGTATGACCCTATCCCATCCTAGTCAGGCATAAAGTCTCCCAAAAGCTAAGTGTTTGCAAACGTAATCTTGAATGAATTTGATTTTGTAAAATTAAAAGTGAGTTTGAACGGAAATGATTTATATTTAGATTTCAATTACTTGAATACAAAAACTATACAGTTGAATTGATCTTAAATGGTCCTTTAAATTTCATTGAATTCTTGAATTGTCTAGTTTCTAAACTTTGGCATAATTCTAGCAATGTTCATGATAGTAGGACATGTGTTCTGGGAAGTGGATTATATAGGTGCTTGGGAATGTTAATTTATGAGTATATAGGATAATAAGGGGTGTGCTTGGTAGAAGATTATATAGGTGAAAAGTTAGAGTAAGCAAACTTGTGGTACTTGAATTATTTGAAATATGAAATTCTGTTTCCTGCATAATTTTGTGGATGGACGCATCCCCATGCTAAATTGAAGATGGTTTTGAAGATGTCAAACACGTGAAGACTTTGGTTCTGCTAGTATTCTTTAGGTTTTATTTTACTCTAGTTAGAATCAATTGTTAAGAGTCTCAATAAACTTGTGGATTAAGATTTAGAATATGCTATTTGATAAAATAAATTGAATCATGCATTGCATAATTTGAGTCTAATTGAGTGTAGAGAGAATTTTTTAGAGTGAAAAAGGCTTTACAACAACTTATTTATAATATATACAAGTTAGGAACCCAAATAAGATGGATAAACGCTTCGTGCTCAAGATAAACAATTGGTTTATTTTACATTCATGAGATCAATCCTCTCTACATGATACCTTCACCCTAATATAAAACATACATCAAATAAAATTCCCTCTGTGGAGAGAACTATACATCACTTCAACATAAAACATCATTTCTTAGCCAAAATAGACATCACTTCAAAATTCCCTCTGTGGAGAGAACTATGAAGGAAATCAAATAAATATGTCTGCAAGGGGGTCAACAGCCAACCCTTTTTCACCCAATGAGTCAACCGACATTTCGTTAGAGTGCATACCTAATTAGAAGAACAAGAGAATATCCACGTCTTTTCGATGCTAGTGGCGGTCTCAAGCAATGTGACAAATTGGATAAAAATACTAAAAACATAGAAAATTTTAAAATTAGTTCATCATATATAACTTTAAGCATTTTAATAATAGACTATGCTTTCAAAAAGGCCAGATCAAGTCTAAAAAAATCCTATAACAACCAGAAGCATAAAGAGAAAAGAAAACCAACCATTAACAAAAATGAGGTAGGAAAAAAAGACTTCAAATTTCACAGTTATGTGTATACAGCTCAAACAAATTTCCAATTGAACTCAAAACTTTCATTACAATACCTAAGTAACCTAAGGCACAACAAAAAGGAAGAAAAAGAACAAAACTTATCTAAGTAACAAATGCTTTGGTACAATTCAGTGTCCTATCAAACACTAGAAATGTGATAGTTAAAGTCCCGGCAACATGAGTAAAAGGCAGCAGCTGGGTAAAAAATAATTCTTGCCATGGAGACGCAATGAAAAGAGTAGTTTCTATAAGTATAGTGAGACGTGGCAGTAACGCATACACTCTCTTATTATGAGACATGGCAGCAACATAATTTAAGTATAGTGAGACGTGGCAGTAATGCATGAAATAAAATTATGCAGCAATTTGAAGTTTAAAAATATGCATACTCTCATAAATTGTTAAATTTCAATTTTAACTTTCACACCATGGCACCAAGTGATTATGTAAATACTTATACATGGTTATTGTCCCTGTCTTATGCATAATGACTCAACACCATTCATATACTCCATACTTAACCTTCAAAGTTTTGTCCACTCTTTGTCCATCCTTATAATTCTAATACAAAAAAATATCATATACATTGAGATTATCTATTAATGAACTTGTAAGACATGAATCTAACTATTATTATTATTATTATGTAAAGCTCATTATCATGAATTATTAACAAAGAAATTAAGCTACAACAAGAGATTATTGAAATGAATTCAGCAGAAAAAATCAAATGCTATAATGCTAAAGATTCAATTTTCATGCATTTACTTGATAAGCAAAATTACTGTCTCAACCTTATTGTGAAGGATCCCTATGAGAAGAGCACATTTCTTTTCCTCATTTCTATTTTGGAGTATAGAGATAGACAATATAATAACTTTCAATTAGTTGCAATTAAGATCAAGTTTTCTTAGTTAATAAATAAAAGGAATGAAAAGAAAATGAATTTCTTCAACATGAGGAGTGTTTTCATATGGCTGAGAAAAAATTAGAAGAGAAATTGTTTGATGTAAGTGATGATTTACACTATTGTTCTTGAATGATGCAAAGCTTCAACAAGCACCATCGAAATGAATCGTTTCTATTTTCTTAGGAGCCACAGTGGCTAATATATATTGTGGTAACAAAGATAACTATATGTGGCAACAAAAATATATAACAACATAACTATACTGTGGCAACAAAAGAAAACTATACTCATGTGCCCATAACAAAGAAAGAACTCATGTGGCAACAAAAGATCACAACTACACCTATACCACCATTAAAACAAGATAAAGTTTCAAATCTAGGAGTTGAGCTTCAGATAATTCTTGTCAATTAATTTGACTTCGTAATTAATCATTGGGAATTTCAAATAAAAATCCCTAAGCCCCATTTTAGTGTGTGGTAAACACTTAAGAAGAAGACAACACAAATTCAAAAAATGGATGAACATAGGATCAGAGATTCACTTATCGAAATTGAGTTTATGTGTTGCTTGCTAAATGAATAATCTACATGCTACCTTACTCTAACATAAAATATACATCGATAAAAATTCTCTATGGAGAGAACTATACATCACTTCAACATAAAACATCATTTGTTAGCCAAAACACACATCACCTCAAAATTCTCTCTCTGGAGAGAACTACTGAAACAAATCAAATAAATATGTCGGTGTGGGGGTCAACAGCCAACCCTTTTCCACCCAATGAGTCAGCCGACATTTCGTTAGAGTGCATACCTAATTCTCAGAACAAGAGAGTGTCCACGTCCTTCGATGTGAGTGGCAATCTCGGAGCAATGTGGTGGCCTCGAACTAAAAATACTGAAAAAACATAGAAAATTTTAACTAACAAGCTACCAAATAGCAATCAATAAAATTGAGCAGGATGCCAACTAAACAACAATCATGTTATAAAATAATTCCAAATAAACCCCAAGTAAGCTTTTTGCCTTTCACTATTTTTATCAAATTAAGGGTATAGTTGAAAAAAAGACATTAATTAGACGTTGAATTTGTAAAATATGATAAAAAAAAGTTAAAACATCATTAAATATAGAATGGCTGGATTATTTGACTAGGTCATATGTTCAAAATTACTTTTGTTTTGCTAACTCAAATTGTTAAAAAAGTATAGTAAACCATGACAACATGTCACCTGATTAAAGAGGTTACGTTATGCTCATTAATTACATCAAGGAGAAAAGATGAAAAAAATTACACGTAATAAAGTTATGATTCAAGACTATGAAAGCTAAAAGAAGATACAAAAAACATTAACAATTTTGTAACTAAAATTCTCAACTTTTTTTTAATAATGAAAGGAAGGGAAAACAAAACTAAGGAATAAGACGAAGGGTTCTACACCCCATTACATCAGAACGAAGAATAAAGCTAATGATCCTTAATGATCTTCCTCCTGAGCTTAGCTAAAATTCTCAAGCTGTTATTATATAATCATAAAACTCATTATACAAATTATTGACTTTAATTTTCATAACGGATACAATACAAGGTATTAGAAGCTTTAATGTTGAATAGCTACTAAAACCAAGATAATTTACAGGTATGTGCATGCGTCGTTTTTCTTGGTGCTGAAAGTGTATTTTTCTAAAATAAAAGAGTTGCTATTTTCAGTTGAGATTTCTCATTCCTGTAAATAGGATAAGATGAAATCAATTAATTCACATGAACATATGCATGTCATCTTCTCTTACCATTTTGCATTTCAGTCAGTTTTTTTTATTTGTTCAATTCTTTTAGGTTTGAAAACGGATTAATTGTTTTATTCAGCATTTAATTATGCTTTCTAATCACACACACACTTCACAAAAGTTTGTTAAGAAGTTTTTCAACTACACACAAAACTACATTATCCCTCCAAAACAGACAGCACAAATAGGTGTATTTTAGGCCTTGGGCTTTTCTTGAGCCTATAGTCCTTTTTCATGAATAAAATTCTTTTTGCTTCTTCTTCTTCTTCAAAAAAAAAAAGACAGCACAAATAAATTCAATAGTGCTCCTACAATTAAGGTGAAGCTCCAAGTTGAAATTCCAGCTGGAATATGTGGTTATTGTGTGTAACCTCGTACTGTTGTGATCACACACTGTACACATTATTTAATGGAACATCACCATTCCTCAAATTTCTTTGGTAGATAGAGTTACATTAATTTTCTTTTTTATTTTGGAACATGACCTTATCACTCTGTCAAAGTTAACTCACTTTGTTCGATGTCCTACTTAAACCAAGATATAATATTTATTAATTGATCATAAGATATTGAAGGAGGAATCAAACCATCGTTATGCGGTGTGCAGGTAATTATATACTAGAATAGTTTCTCTCTTATCACTACAGATATAAACATACTTAACTACAGTCAACTATGCCATTTAATGTCATGAAATATTCAAGGCTTTCCCTAAATCAATTGTACTTAATTAAAGAGAAGATCATGTAAAATTGTTTCCTTTCCTTGTGTACTGAACTGGTTAATTAGCTCCTTATGCACCCCAAAATAATAATAATAATAATAATAATAATAATAATAATAATAATAATAATAATAATAATAATAATAAGTAGGACCAGATGAAACTAGATCTTAATTATCCACCACTCTTTCAGTGTTTTTGATAAATATATGATGTAAAAGTACACACAACACAATCACACACAAGTCTGCAAGAAATTTAATTACAAGCTCACAAATTAAATTAAAGGAACCCTTATGCTAAAATTTGCAATCACACAATTCTAGAACAAAGAAATTATGAGAAGAAAGGGAAATGAGTGAGGTAGGATCCACACCTGGAGCTTGCAAATTCATAAAGCTTCCCAGTTGGAGAGAAGACAATAAGAGCTACCTCAGCATCACACAATTCTTCACAGGTACAGGTGTTTTCTTGGAAGATTTAGGAACCCTCTTATTGCTCCCTTCAGTAACGGCGGGCCTGGCGGAGGGCGATGGGCGTGCGACCTGGCGGAGGCAGACGTGGTGGCTGCGCGGCACTGGGAGAGGGAGGACGGAAGAGAGGTGGTGGCGGCGGCGGCGCTGGGAAGAGAACGAAAGAGAGAGAGGAGAAGAGAACAGAACCAACAGGAGAACGAAAGAAACGTGGGGCCGTCGCAGAGGCAGACGGGGTGGTTGCGCGCAGACCGGGAGAGGGAGGACTAAGAGAGGTGGTATGGCGGCTACCGGGAAGAGAACGAAAGAGAGAGGAGAAGAGAAGAGAAGCAACAGGAGAACGAAAGAAAAGGGGAAGAAACGGTTTTTGTCTGGCTGTATCTGGACTTTATCGACGGCCACATTAACATTACCGACGGGCTAAACCCGTCGGAAACTTACTCGGGTTTACCGACGGCCATTTTCAAATACCGACGGGGTTAATGCCGTCGGTATGTGAAAAATAGCGGGAAACTGAAAACTAATCACGGGTATACCGACGGTCTATTACCGACGGTCTGAGGCCGTCGCCAAAAACACGGATTTTCCGACGGCTTTGCCTGTCGGTAAGTCCAATGCGTCATACGCTCAATGTTACCGACGGCAAGGCCGTCGGAAAATCCGTGTTTTTTGCGACGGCTTCAGACCGTCGGTAATAGGCCGTCGGTATACCCGTGATTTCTTGTAGTGGTAGACTTTCATTTCATGCATAAGTAGAACATAGTTCAAGTACAACTCAGATACATCAATTTTCCCTAATGCTTCTAATCAGTTTTTCAACCTCATCAACTAACTCTTTACAAACATCAATCAGATCAATTGCTTCGCGCAGAGTAGTGAGAGGGTTAACTGCTGCATTTGCACGGTGGACAAGTCTGGGGATCCTTTTAATTTCCCTCAACCTGCGAGCCCAATGGCTGAACTCCTGCCTGGCATGTGAATGGTTCTCCTCAGCGTTCCTTATTAGCCCCATATAGTGATTTCTTTCCATTGCCCACTCTCTGATCTCTTCATTCTTCTCTGCGATGGTTGCCCGATACATTTTGATCACCTCCCTGACCTCATGCTTGTCATTCTTGATTCTTGCTTCATATTCAGCAATCATGTCCTTCATTTTCATGTCAAGGGTGTTCAGACGCTGCTGGGTTTCCACCTGACTTTCCTTAAGGTTCATGATTTCTCCCTTAAGTTACCAGTTTTCTTCTAGCAAATCTTCCCTTTCTTTCAAGAGCATTTCTATCTCCCCATGCTTCTTCTCAAGATGCCCTTGATACCCTTTTATCGCTTCTTCAAAAAATTGGTCATCAATCCTTCTAGTTACTTCAAACTGGGTAGCTTGCTCCTCTAGCTGGCTTTTGAGTGTCTTCAATTTTTGTCTCATCTCCACATGAGTCTTTCTCAACTGCTCATTTTCTCGTATGATCCTATCTCGTTCCGCATCTCGAAGCCTTAACTCCTCATTTGCAGACCTTAGACAATCCATGGTTCTATCCTTGGAATCTCTCTCGATTGTAGCTTTTTTGCTTGTTTGTTCCAATGATTGGGCTTTCTCTTTATGCTCCAGCTTCAAGGCTTCAAAGGCTGAATGAACCTCTCTTAATTTGACCTCCAGCGTGTTCTTCTCGGCTTCTACCTTTGCCAACTTCCCCTTCAGTTCTTTCATCTCTTCGCTTTCCTCCAGGACTGTGTCTGTTTCTGGTTGGTTGCTAGGATCCGGCTTGTGAAATGGCAGTTTGATTTGTTCCACTCTATCTCGCACCCACTGCTTATAACTGTCCTTAGCCCCGCAACTTCTGCGCCCTAAATCCTTTCCCTTACGGGTGACTTTCCCCCATGCTTGATAAATTCTATTGAACATCATTTTATCTTTTAAGTCAGTCATAAAAGGAATTATCGAACCTTCAGTAGGTGGGCCCATCACCGGATAACACAATTGGCGTAATGCTAGACTTGGGTTGTAATTGATGCATCCCAAGGTCCCTACTAATGGTACATTTGGGAACTCACCACATTGGTAGATCACCTCTTACATTTCCCATCCACCGTGGATACCAAAGACACCGATTCCTCCTTGGGCCACAAAAACTTGCACCCATTCCTTAGCGTCACGATTCTTTAAACCCAACCTCCTCAGATCGACGATGGGACAATAGGATTCATAACCTCTTTGGAAAACATGTGCTGTCAACCACACATACAATATCGGTATACAACATAAGATCTTTTTTCCTTTCTTCTGATGGCAGAAATTCATAGTGTAGTATACATCTGCAAGGATTGCGAATGTTGAGTTCTCCCCTCTGCACTTATGAGCCATAAACACATCCATCGCAGTAGGGCCCACTAAGTCATCACCACTCGGGAACAGAACCAAGTCATAAATTGATAGAGCCAGCACATCTGTGAAGGTGTCCCAGTCTTCGTTCGCAACCAAATTGTTCATCAGTTTTTCCAAGCGTACTTCTAATCCCCTTAGGAGTTTTCTCGTTTGGTTTCTTATTGTTCAACTGATTTGGGTCAACTCCCAATGCCTTAGCAACTTGATCTCAATGAGGGGTAATTTCCTCGAAAGTGGTATAGCTTCCCTTTATTCAAAGGTTGCCCCACACCCGAGAAAATTCTTCAAGAGTAGGGGCCAATTGGAAGTTAGAGAAAGTGAAACACCTCAGCGGGGGATCATAATATTGAGCAAGCACAGAAATCGCCTCTACCTGAACATTCACACTTAGCAAGTCCAAAATCTTCCCATATCTTTCTTTAAATTTGGACCTCGTCTTATCAGGCAATATCTGGGCAGAAGCTTTCAAACCGTCCACTTTTGGCTCTTGAACCTTCAACTTAAAAGTCTTCCTTGTTGCTGGCACTCCTTTCTCAGTCGTGGATTCCATGTCTTTCTTCTCTTCTTCTTTTTTTTTTACTCAAAGATACTCGCTACCAGGTTTAGAACTTTGATTCTCCAACAAATTTACCTGAAAAAGAAGGGATAATTTTAGGGTGGTGAGATCATAAGAAAAATGACGCATGTAAAAAAATAAAATGGGGGTAAGAGGTAGAGTAGCTCCCTTTGTGACCTACACCGGTTCACCCATACTAACGGGCCTGAGTCTAATGGATTTAAGCTTTTTCTACAGTGTATACTCACAATAGGTGGTTGTTGTAACCTACAGGCATTTAGGTCTCTAGAGCCAAGTACTCTTTCGAGATGTTGACCACACCAGGATGTACATCCAAAATGTGCGCACCCACAAAAGAGTCGCACTCTAGATGAGGAATTCATGGTAGCCACACAGGAAGTGCATCCAAAATGGCTTTCACTACACAACCTCTTACTAACTTAAGCTTCATTCAGGCCCGGGTATAGGGCCTCACTCAAAGTGTGTATTCAAAGTGTAAGTGTGGGGTGCAAAGAGAGCATACAAACCTCGAACCCTAAAAACAAAAATAAAAATCAGCCCAAACCTGCAATGTAATCCATGAAACAAAAGCACAAAAATATAAAGTGTCTTCTAACCTAGGGTTCAATATTCACAAAAATAATTAAGTAAAAATAAACATATATACAAACATGTGGAACATATACAAAAAAAAAAATATAGGGAAATAAAATAATACTTAATAAGAAAAATGAAATAAATATTTACAAATTAGATATCAATTAATATTAGCATTTAAATATATAAATAAGGAAGAAAAGAAATCAATTTGGGTATCAAATAAGTGCACCCACAAGAATAAACTTAATCACTAAATTAAACATATATACTAATAAAGGAAGCAAATTAATCAAATAAAAACAAATCAATCAAATAATAAAAAAAGAATCAATTACAAAAACGAAGCATAGACGAAAAAAAATAAAATAAAATAAGACTAAAAAAATAAAATTAAAAAAATTAAAAAATAGTGAAAAGGATAAACAAACTAGATTTGCACAACCAATCAAAATGGGCTTGATTCTCAAGTTCCCCAGTAGAGTAGCCATCTGTAACGATCCAAAGGTTTGGGAGCCGCCACCAATTTTATTATATTCAGGAAAAATTGGAAAAACCTCAAAAATAATGATCTTTGAAAGCCATACTGAGTTCGGGAATCGATTAGGAGTGGAGAACGGTGGAGACTAAACCCTACAACACCTCCATCACGCCTGTCCTATGACAGTTACCCAAATTGATTGTGCAAACTAATAAGTTTTTAAAATATTTGCTTCACCCCAAAATAAAAAAAAAGTAATATTAAGTGCAAAAATGAATATATATAAAAAAAAGAAACTAAATTAGAAAAATTTTAATTTGACTTGACGGAGTTCACCCGCTACTACGTATCCTCCGGTGCAATAAGCAACTCAAAAGTCACGTAGTTCTTCTAAAATATGATTTGTTTATTGGTTGATTTTAATTATTTATTTATTTATTTTGAAAATGAAACTTGATAGGAACAAAATTTAGGATCACCAAGTTGTCTCAACTCAAGCGTCCTAAACTTAAGGTTAACAAGACGTCGCGTCTCAGCCAACCTTATTTTCATAAAATATTTGATTTTGCCAAAAAAAAAATATTAGCACTTGGTCATAAAATATTTGAGCATTAATTTGATTAAATATTTAGATACTTGAAAAAAAAATGTTCATTTGGTTTTAAATTATTAACAGCATTTGCTCTTCTGATTTATTATTATAAAAAAATTTGATTTGTGCCAAAAATAATAATATTTGCTTAGGTATAAGCATTTAAAGATGTTATAGAAGGAAAGAGAGAAATCACTATTATTTTTGTATTATCACTATCATTACCATTAAAGGTATTAATTAAATTTGAATCAAGTATTAATGCATTGCCTAAATAAAATTAATAGGTGACCAACCCATAAATGAATTCAGAAAAGATAGAAGAAAAAAAAAATATATGCAAGACAACCTTGTTTTATTTGTAAGGAGAAAATGTGACAAAATTATACTTACAAATAAATGGTAATTATATCATGGATCCTTAAATTTTATTTTAACACTAGCAATTTGTTTAACAGCACAAACTCATTCCTCGGTTGGAAACATTTATCACTAATGTTCCTTTTATATATTTTTTTCTTTTTAAGAAATGCGCAAACACAAAACACAAAAGGGGAAAGCACAAAAGAATCAAGCCACGATTTTGAGCACAAACATAACCAAGATAGATTAGTGTATTAACACTCCTTTAAAAAAAGAAATCAAAACAGGGGCTGACATCTAAACTTTAGCAGGGCAAATATTTCATATCCTACTAAATAACATTTTCACATCTTCTTTCAGATAAAATGAAATGAACCAAATTACAACTATTTAACATACATGGACCAAAACTAAGAGAGGAAAAACAACACAGGGGAATTAGGAGATATCATAACACAGTATCATCTTCCTAAATTTTTGACTGAGTTGCAAATTCAAAATTAAAGGGAAAAGGTAAAATTTACCAAATGGAGGCACACACAAAATGGCTCAGCACCTCTACAGGGTTCTTCTCCATAAAAAAATGAAAACAAAATCCTTTTGTAATTTTACAGAGAAGAAAAGGAGAAAAAAAATTATGTTCTCTCCCTTTTTCAGAAATTCGATCTTGCTCCCAGAAAGTTGATCACAGCTTCTCTGCTTCCAACCACTCCCACTTGGTGATACCACGGCTGCCCCTATGCCATTTCCATACATATTTGCTGCCCCATCGAAGTACATCTTCCATCATTCATCTTCCTTTTCAACATCCATGATATTTTCCTCTACCTTTTCCTGGTTTGACGATTGCCCTTCTTCCAGAGGATTTTCGGCCAAATGATCAGCAATAGTACTCCCTTTAATCGATTTTCGCGTCACATACTTGATATCAAACTCTGACAAGATCACTTGCCATTTCGACACCCTTAGAGAAACATGAGGGCTTTCAAATATGTACTTTAGTGGATCAAATCGCGAAATCAACCATGTAGTGTAGTACAACATGTACTGGCGAAGTCTTCTTGAAGTCCAGACTAGAGCACAACACGTTTTCTCAATTGTCGCATAGCGAGTCTCATAATCATTGAACTTCTTGCTCAAATAATAGACTGCTTGCTCTTTCTTTCCTGATGCATCGTGTTGTCCAAGCATTGCCCCTAGAGATGATGGCAGCACTGTCAAATACAGAATCAAAGGGCGTCTTGGTGTTGGGGGTACTAAAATAGGAGGACTTGACAGATAAGCTCTTATCTTGTCGAATGCTTCTTGACATTCTTCATCCCATTCCCCTGGTTGGTTCTTCCTTAATAACTTAAATATAGGCTCACACGTGCTAGTCAAGTTGGCAATAAATCTAGCAATGTAATTGAGTCTCCCCAAAAAACTCCTTACTTCTCGTTCAGTCTTGGGAGTTGGCATTTCTAGGATAACCTTTATTTTGTCAGGATCCACCCTTATCCCTTCTCTACTCATGATAAAACCGAGTAACCTTCCTGACGATCCCCCAAAAATGCACTTATTAGGATTCAGCCGTAACTTATGTTTTCTGAGCCTTTCAAATAGCTTTCGCAATACTTCTACATGACTTTCATCTTCCTTTGATTTTGCAACCATATCATCCACATATACTTCAATCTCTTTATGCATCATGTCATGAAAAAGGGTAACCATGGCACGTTGGTAAGTAGCCCCAGCATTCTTTAACCCAAAAGGCATTACTTTATAGCAGAATGTTCCCCATGGGGTGATGAACGTGGTCTTTGCCTTATCTTAAATATCCATAAGGATTTGGTTATATCCAGAGTATCCATCCATAAACGAAAACCTGTGGTTCTTAGCAGTATTGTCAACAAGCACGTCGTTATGTGGGAGAGGAAAATCATCCTTCGGACTAGCCTGATTTAGGTCTCGGTAATCCACACACACTCTAACTTTTCCATTCTTCTTGGAGTGCAGGACGATGTTGGCTCCTCATTCTGGGTGTACTGAAACCTCCAAAAATCCGGCCTCCCACATCTTGACCACCTCCTCTTTGATTTTCAATGACATATCAGGGCGCATCCTTCTCAACTTCTGCTTCTTGGGTTTTGCATCTGGATAAAGTGGAATCTTATGTGCTGCTATTTCTGGGTCCAGGCCAGGCATATCTTTATAAGACCATGCAAAGACATCAAGATATTCTCTGAACAAAGCAATAATTTCTTCACGTTCTGGATTGTCTACTAATTTTAACTCTTTCTTATCCTCCTTAGTCCCCAGATTGATCATTTCCTCTGTCTCGTCGTTCAAACCAAACTCTTTTTCAGTTGAGTCCAGAAGTTCAGTGAATTCTTTGACAACTTCGTCATCTTCATCCGACTCAGAACAATTCCCATCGGAAGTTGCAAAGGAATCAAACAACAGGTTCTCGATATTCCTATAATGAGGCAAAGTTTTAGTGAAATGTGAGTCCCTGGAGAACAATTCATGGAAATCAGAAAGAGAATAATAGAAAGAAAATGGGACACAAAAGCATAATTGAAGAGTAAGGATTTTGAAAGAATAAGACAAAACAGAACAAATGGATAGGAATGCATGCAGATTCATTAAATTCATGTCTCAAGCAAAATAACATAAGTCTTATAGCCTCAGTCGGCTAATACAGTACAAGAAAACGATTACATGAAAGCAACAACATCAACAACTGGTTCAGCCTGCCAATTGCTCAGCGGTTCTTGATTGGTGGTTGGGTGGATGATGCCATATGCCCTCGAGCTTTCATCATCCAACATGTTGATTGCTGGCCAGTTTGGTGCACAAGCAGCATTCTCAGGTGAAATCACTTCGGCGGGAGCGGGAAACGTATCCTTCAAGTGAGGGATTAGTTGTGTCTCCCTTTTACCAATTATTAGAGCTTTGAACTTTGCTTCAAGGTTGTCTTTATAGCCGATCCCAGACATGTCTGACTTCTTTTGTAAGAATATAGGATCACGAATTCCTTGTAGGTGACGACCCAAGCCTTTCCCTTCTTCGTAGCCACTTTTTGCCATGATTCGTGTTGCCACCTGATTCACATTACCAACGGGCGAACCTTTTTCCTCACCTCGACTTATACGCCTCAAAGCGTAGCGCAGTTCGTTCCTTCTTCATCAGTGTTATCCACATATGGAAGGCACATAGGTTTTGAGACCATAATCTCTTCTTCACCGCGAATCGTGATAACAGACCCGTTTTCTACATATTTAACCCTCTGGTGTAGAGTGGAAGGTACTGCCCCCGCTTCGTGGATCCATGGTCGTCCTAATAGCATAGTATATGTTGACTCAATTGCCATGACTTGGAACAATACGCAGAACACACTTGGGCCAATTTCCAATGGTAGTACTATTTCACCGAGAATGCCTCTCTTAGACCCATCAAAAGCCCGAACTGTCATTGACTGAGTCGTTAAATCTTGTTCTCCCATTGCTAGAGCAGTCAACGTGGATGCTGGCATGATATTCAAAGCTGAACCACTATCGATTAGCACTTTGGCCACTATAAATCGCCGGCATTTCAAGGTGATATGTAGGGCTCGATTGTCCCTTTTTGCTCGGGATACCATTTCAGCGTCGGAGAACGTGATGAGGTTAACTCGCTGCACAGGATTGACCATGTTTATCATGTTTTCAGGAGTAACGTCAGGCTTGACAAAATCTTCATCTAATGTCTTCAACAAAGCTTTTCTACGTGCCTCAGAAGTTAGAATGAGGGAAAATAAGGATATTCGGGCTGGAGTTCTCCTCAGTTGTTCCATTACATCATACTTACTTTGCTTTATTATCTTCAAGAATTCTTCTTCAGGCTGCTTTTTTTCTTCCACCTCATTCCCTTTCTCTTTCTTTTTCTTTTCAACCTCTCCTGGGCCAAAGTATCGGCCACTTCATGTTATTCCCCTGACACTCACTATATTGGTGATTGTCTCGTCAATCTTGTTGTGCTTGCTTGTCTCGCATGTTGAAGGACCTTCCACCACTTCAACTCTTGCCTCATAATTCCAGGGAACTGCATGAGTATCTTTGCAAGCAAGGGGTGTGGGTTTTTTTATAGTCACCACAACCTTTTCTGACGCAAGTGGCTGGCTGAGTGGCGGGAGTCTAAGCACAAAGGGTTCTATAACATCAATCTCCTCATGAGGCATTGACTTTTTGGCTTGCACTATCCCTAGTGACATTAAACTTTGAACTCGAGCCTTCAAATCCCAACAATCTACGATGTCGTGACCTACACAACCATGGTGGTATACGCATTTGTCCTCTTCATCATATTTTTCATATCTCACCATTCCTTTCACCGGTGCTAGTGTTTCATACCCGGTCTTTCGTAACCCCTCCCATATCTCTATCATGGAAGTTCGGAGTTTCAAAACACTCTTGACAGGCCTTTCGTCTTCTCCTACTACACTCACTGAGTTGCCCCTATTGTGGTTTGGGAGCGGGTTGTTGACAACATTTGACCCTTTTTCTTCTTGGATATCTAATTTCCCATGAGCAATCAGCCTTCTAATGGTGGTCTTGAAACCCTCACAATCCTCGATAGAGTGACCTGCGGCTACCATATGAAATTCACAAGTTGAATTTGGGTTATACCAAGCCGAAAATGGGGGTTCCATCGGCTTCACCGGAATTCCCGCAATCAGATGGGCGTCATACAAACGTTGGAATAGTTCTGCATTGGTGATGGATATCTTGGGAAATGGGGGTAGGCTGGATATTCTATTTTGGCCTGAGTTTTGGTATAGGGGTCGGGTTTGGTGATAGGTTGGGCGATTGTATTGGTAGTTTGGAATGGCTGAGGATAGGCAGCAGGAATGTTGTTCACGGGAAATGATAGTGTGGGTGATGGGTTTGTGTTTGGGGTGGTTTGGTATGATGGATAAGGCATTCTGGGACGGGGATGGTTATATTGTGGATGTTGGTGGGAGTAATTTGGTGTGGCTCGAACAAGGCTTACTTCTGGATCTTTTTTCTTTTGTGGGAAATTCTTCTTTGGTATCGATCTGCATGCCGCTTCATCGGGCAACTTTTCGGCTCTTGCCAACATCTCAATTCTCTCTCCAGCAGCTATAAGGTCAGAAAAGTCTCTGCATGTAGCTCCAGCCATTGCTGCAACATAAGGAGTCCCCAAGGTCCCCAAGAAATAAGAGCATGTTTCAGTCATGGTGAGCGGTGGCTGGACTTGTGCAGCAAGGGCTCTCCACCTCTGAGCGTACTGCTTAAAGGTCTCTTCGCTCTTCTTTTGCAGTATTCCCAACTGCTCACGAGTCGGAGCCGTATCCAAGTTGAACCTGTATTGGCTCATGAAGGCATCAGCAAGATCCTTCCAACCATCAATTTTCGAATGGTCTAACTGGATGTACCATTCTAAAGCCGGTCCGGTCAAGCTTTCATGAAAAAAGTTGACGAGGAATTTTTCATCTTTAGACCATATCGACATTTTGGTGCAATAGGTCCTTAGGTGCAGTACGGGGTTAGTGCTTCCATTGTATTTTGTGAAGTCTGGGACTTTGAAATCACGAGGAATTATCACCTCTGAGGTTGGGCAAAGTTCCTCTAATCCCAAAGATCCAAAATTACTAAGCCTCTGCATCGCCTTAATCTTTTCCTCCATCTTATCCATCCATTGCTCCCTAGCCTTGTCTTTCCGTATTGATGCGTGCCCCTCCTCTGTGTCGTACTCCACATGTGGCATTCCACCACCTCCACCTCCATTATGCTGGTTTTCAACCCCATGGTGGCCCATAGCTTCATATCTCATTCCTATTGGGATGGTGAACGACCTTAATACTTGGTTGTGCATGTTTTCTGTGTTGACATGGTTATGGGCTCCTACTCCCATAGAAGTGGGCATTCCAAAGGTATTGACATTCGGGGTTCCCATGGTGGTCCTATTTGCTATCAACGTAGTGAATGCTTCTTTCATGGCAATAAAGCCTCTTCAATGCGAGTCTGAGTAGCGGCCATCTCATCCATTCTTTCTTTTACTGTGTCCATTTCTTGAGTCAAGTTCCTCCCCTACAACTCATCATCACCCGACATTCTTGCTCGGCTCCTAGTGAAGTACACTCGAGTTTGATTGATCTTTACTTTCTTGGAACGCGCAATGGCTGCTAAATCCCTGTTTGCCATAAAAACAAAGTTTGTTTATTTATTTATTTAAACAAAATTAGATTACCCCTTATCATGGATTTGTTGAAGAATCGTGAAGGGTTATTCTTGAAATCTGGAGCGAGTATCTTTGGTTCGACCTTCGAAAAATTAAGTGACAAGGTTTATGAATAAGAGACATGGAATCACGAAGGAGAAAAGCATAGTACACTACAACAGATCGCGGGATTACCGACGGCCAAAAGCCGTCGGTAAACCACAAATGCCGTCGGTAATACAAAAATTCCGACTGACTTCGCGGGTGACATCCGTCGGTAAAGCAGCGTCATAAATGCTTACCGACGGTTTGTTCCCCGTCGGTAATATCGTTCGGTAATTTCCGACGGCTTTTACCCGTCGGAAATTACGGCGTAAACAACAGAGCGTTCGACGGCCAAGACCGTCGGTAACTTTCCGACAGCCATTACTAACATTTCCGACGGCTAAGACCGTCGGTAAATCCGAACTTTAATTTTTTTTTAATTGAAAATTGTTTAAATTTAGTAACAAATTATTTAGTTTTTTAAATTATTTAATTTTAATTTCTGTAATCAATTTAAGTTATTTATCCATTTAATTAACGATTACTAGTTATTACATTTAATCATTAATTTATTCATGTATTTAAAAATGTAATGCGATAACGTAATCATTAATTTAATCATTAAATTATTTAATTTTAATTTCTGTAATCAATTTAATTTATTTATCCATTTAATTAACGATTACTAGTTATTACATTTAATCATTAATTTATTCTTGTATTTAAAAATGCAATGCGATAACGAAAACTATAAAACAAATTAAAAAAACAGAAACGTAACAAATAAATAAATAAAATCGACGAACAAAGCAGTAATAAAAAAGATATCCAGAAATATAAAAAAATATCGACACAAACATAACTAATAGTCCTCATAGTCCTGATCATGATCACCATCTGCATCATCGACATGATCATCGATACTATGAGGCGGCGGCGAGCGGAGGCGGTGGAGGCGGCTCGCGAGCTAGCAAGCAATGCAGATCCTCACAGCCATTTGCGGCTTTGAGCCAACATGGCGGCCGTCCGTGGGCCTCCTCCTATTCTTTGGGCGCGATCATTCTTTGCTCGGCTATGGTCGCTTCAAGCGTGCTATCTCCGCTCATCCGCGGCGGCTGCTCTTTGGGCGACTCTCGATGGGGCGGCGGGCCCACTCTTGTAGTTCTTTGGCAAGGTCGCCAGCACCGTATAGGCGACCCTTCTTCTTGCCGCCAACAACATCTGCCCAAACCATCAGCGATGCAGCTGGATCCTCTCGGCTCTGAGACGGGGAACATGACGATGTCTGAGATCTAACCTGAGACATCCTCGCCTCAAACTCCTCCTGTCAAACATAAACAAATTAGTCAATTTTTATTGTAATCAAACAATATAAACATTGTTAAAAAACTATTCATTATGTTTTATAATTACCTGGGTCCGCCTCGACCGCTCATCTACAAAATCATTGGTACCTTTCCTAATATGAGTTGCACGATGGAGCTCGTGCAACTGAACCTCCCTTTTCAACCGCTGAGACTGTAATTATTTAATAAAAAAAGCTTAACTAAATAATAACAATAACAATAACAATAATAATAATAATAATAATAATAATAATAATATAAAACGTACAAGTCGAAATTTGCGTCTTTTTGGTGACCGAACCTCAATATGCAAGCTCCCACCCTTTTCGGAGGCTCTATTCTTCTTCGCCTTCGCTACACGCCTTGAACTCGGGGAGTTCGGTGCGCTGCATTCTTGCCAGAGCTCATCTCCTATCCAAGTGGGCTGCCCATTGAGGCGGGCATCTCTAAGCATATCAGATAGGCGGTGGGAAGCCTTCATATGGAAGTTCTTCTTGATCTGCTCCTCCTGCTCTTCCTTCCAAGAAACCCTCTCCTGTATGAATATAATACGTTATTAAAAATAATTGAAATTCATGAAATAAAAAAATAATACGCAACAAAAAAAATAAACAACTTACTCTGAAAGAATTAAACATGTGCCTCCGCTCATCCACCGTCAGCGTCCCCCAGGTGGGCCAATAGTAGTGGTAAGTTTGCTCAATTACTTCCGTGATAGCCTTCACTGGCTTTGTGGAAGGAACCTAAACAATAACAACATACCAAACAAGTTAAAAAAATATAGGTTAAAGCTGTAATTTTAGTCCCTTATCCTTTTTTAGTTTTCATTTAAGTCCATTAAGTTACAAAAATTACTTCAATTTCGTCCTTTCTTTTTAATTATTCTTTTTGTCTTAGGCGAAATACCATCTTACACGTGGCGGTTTGTTTTATTTTATTTTTACGCCACGTGTCGGATGGTGATTAAATCTAAGAAAAATGAATAATTAAACAGAAAAGACGAAATTGATGTGATTTTTGAAGTTTAAGGGACTTAAATGAAAACTAAAAAAAAATAAGGGACGAAATTGAAAACTAAAAAAAGATAAGGGGCAAAAATGTGTATTCAACCTACATACTCACCCTCTACCAACTGGCCTGATAGCAACTCGGCCATCATGCAGCATCTGAATATCATCAACGACCTCCTGCTCATCCTGCTGCTGCTCAACCTCCTCGTCCTGCTGAACCCCGGTCTGATCAGATGCCTGGCCCACACTATACTCCTGATCGGACACATGAGTGTCGGGCACCGTCTCAGACACAAAATGAGAGGAAGAAGCGGCAAGTGTCTGCTGGAACCCTGGGGTGGGCATCATGTAAATGGGTGTCGATCTGAGAAGGTCTGCATCTTTGTGTAGGTGTCGAATGTGGCGTAGAATTTGCATAGGGGCCAAACTCATTTGGAGCCTGTGTAGGCGTAGATGTATCTGGATTTGTGTGGATGACAACATCGCATAGCCACATCATCAATCCTAATAATGTTCGGCCTCCGACGGCGAGGGTCGGCAGCGATGCCCTTCCCTTCCAGTTGACCCTTCTTTGGGTGGTCGGGAGGGTCGAACTGAACCTCACGATGCCATATATGTCTATAGAGCAATTTAATAATACTTGATCATGAAATATTATATTTAAACATAACAATATTAAAAATGAATTCCAAAAATAAACAAGTTATATGAAAATAATCGACAAAATAAAATATGTTGTTAGACATTAAATTCTCTAATTGTAAAAGTTAAACAAATTTATTACGCCCGTTACGCCCGCTCTGCTTGGCATCGTCTTGAGATCTTGATGGTTCTGTCACTTCTTCATTTAATTCCTCATCTCCATTTACATCTTCATATGTGATTGGATCGTCACGTAGTCGAGAAATGGATTCAACCGTTTACTACGTTGACATGAGACATCTCATCCACTTGATAAGCCACTTCTTCACGTGGATCATACGCTTCAATGCGACCCCTTGGTTTTGTCTTTATTGCAACACACCAACCTTGTTTGTCCCTTGAGTTGACGGATAAGGGACATAATACACCTGTCTTACATGTTGTGCCATGATAAGCGGATCAAACATTTGGTATCTTACGCTCATGCATATGTCAGCGATATTATATTTGCGATCCATTCTTGTGCCTCTACTTGTGGATCAAACCAATTACAATAAAATAGCACTATTCTTTTAGTATAGTCTAAAGTATTGTACGCTTGACTCATATATATGTTGAATCACGCCGTAGAAGTCGTCTTCACCTCCCTCTGTGGCACCTTTTACATAAACTCCATTGTTAACTATTTTTTCCCCTCTGTTTTTAGTGAGTTTGAAATTTGTAACCGTTCTGAAATACGTGTGCCATTCTTTTACACATGATTTAGGACCATGAGATAAATTTCTCAAGTGTTCGATTATGGGCGATTCTGACTCGCTATACACCTGCGTATACACATGCACAAGTGATTTAGGGTTCATTTTTGCAAACAATCTTTTGTATTTTCAAACAATAAATAGTTGAAATAGGACTAAAAATACATACCTAGCTCATAAACCACGTTGAGAAATATTCATGAATATAGGCAGAAGAGTCTTGTTCGCTTGTGGGCTTAGTTAACAAGAATGCCCTGAACAAGTCATTATCAAACAAATGATCATGAATAGTTGTGGACTAAAGAAAATGAAAGTGGTCAAAAGTATACATACATAAGATATGGTGATACTTCGGCACAGTTGATCAACACGTGAACGTGTGCTGACTTCCAATCTTCTCCCGTTAACCAGGACTTGACTCCTTTCCGGCATAATGACCAGGGAAGGCAAAACAACGATAAGGCGGCGGGTGTCTTTCACTTTCAATTTCTATTCCATTCCTATTATTTGTTGGTGTCGGCATGAAGTTCGTAAAATAATGGGAGCAGAAATGAATTGTCTCACGGTGTAAGTAAGTTGCACAAATAGATCCTTGACCCTGGCCTTATTTTTCACCGATCGTTTTGAGTCACCCATAAATCTCTGAGAATAACAAGGTTGGTGATCAACATTTCAACATTTAACCCGGCGTTGAATAATTATGTTAAAGAATATTTGATTATATTACCTTTCGAATGGATACATCCATCTGTATTGAACGATCCACCAAGCCTAGCTTCATGTGCAAGATGCCGGGAGATGCTCCATAGAGTCAAAAAAACCAGGGGAAATATTCTCTCAACTTACAAAAAATGACTGATATGTTCTGCTTCATCTTGATAATATCATCATCTCTCAATGTTGCGAACACAAATCTTTAAAAAATTGGTGAGTTACGTAAGTGGATTTAAAATATTTGACTACAGGAACTAAATGCAATAGGAAGTAAACACTCCATGAATACATGACAATCATGGATTTTCATCCCAATCATTGTTCCTTTGTTCACATCGACATCTTGCCAAATTAGAAGAATAACCGTCGGCATTGAAGTTCTTTTATCCATAAACCGGTGACCTAGCTTCCTCAGCAGTTAAAGAGTAATAGGCTTTGGGTTTGAGGTTTTCCCATTCGTGAGTCGTCAAATGCAAGTCCTTTAAACTACTGATAAAGTGATAAGTCGATCTGGCCTTATCATTGTCTTTCGTTCTTCCTCTAACGTTCATCCTTTGTGAGAAAAACATTGTCAAAAATGTTCTTCTCAATGTGCATAACATCAATGTTGTGTCTCAATAAATTATCTTTCCAATACGGCAAATCCCAAAAAATACTTCTTTTAGTCCAATTGTGCCATTGTCCATATCCTTCAAATCGATCCAATTCACCAAAATCATGATTTTTGGCGAGATCCATAACTCTGGTAAAAATACATTCGGATGTCAACCTCGGCGGGCCATGTAATTCAACTTCCCTTCTTGAAGGCGTTCTTATTAGTCTAAATAGATGATCTATTTGGTAAAGACATGCGATGTGACTCAAACCAAGAACTTTTCCCCCCAATTTCAAGGTAAAGGCCTTTGTATGCTCCATGCAATGGGGACATGCCATTTTACCATGAGTACCCCAACCAGACAACATGCCATATGCAGGGAAGTCATTAATGGTCCACATAAGAGCTGCCCTCATTGTAAAGTTCTTCTTTAGTGCAATATCATAAGTCACAACGCCATTCCACATCCTTTTGAGATCGTCAATGAGAAATTTGTAAGTAGATGTCAATACCATCTGTTGGATTATCTGGACCGTTATAATACAAGTCAAGAACGATATAGGGCTTAGACATGCACATATCGGGAGGAAGATTGTATTGGGTAACAATAAGCGGCGGCAAGAATAAGGTTTTGCCGTTGATTGAACATATGGGGTAAAACCATCGAGCATAAGTCAAGTCATACATTACGTGGATCTGCTGCAAATTCGGGATTCACACGATCAAAGTGCATCCAAGCTTCACCATCACATGGATGTCGCAACATACATGAAGTGCTTTTATTCTCATAGTGCCAAGTCATTTTGTCTGCGATGCGTGTTGACGCAAACATTCTCTGCGACCTTGGAATAATTGGCAAATAAAACATTGCCTTAGTGGAACTGGTTTTTGTCTACCCTTCCCATTATCAGTATGTGACATATACCTTGGCTCACCACAAAATTTGCATTCAACCAGCGCGCTATCGTTTTTACCAAATTCATTGTCGTAATATAACATACACCCTCTCACACAACAATCAATCATTTTAGATTCCAACCCCAATTTGGACACTAAGCTTTTAGCCTCGTAATAACTTTTTGGCAAACCATCTCTGATAGGTGACGAGTCCAACATCATCTTCGTTACGAGATCCAAGCACACATCCATAGCACCACAGTTGGACTTGAGAGCTAAAAGTCTCACACACATTGATAACTTAGAGTCGGCAGACCCTTCAAACAACGGCTTATTTGTTTCTAACAAGAGATTATAAAATCTTTGTGCAGTCTCATTTGGAAGTTCATCTGTGTCATCATACTGTCGTCCTCGAATGATACGTTGACCCCCAAGGCATCACAAACCATATCTTGCATCAATTCAATCTGCTCACCATATCCCGTATCTACGCAATTGCTTGAAGCACTTGTGCAATTATCGCCAACCCCTAATCCAACCCTAGGTAACTCTTCACCATGTCTAGTCTAAATCCAGTAATTAGGCATAAATCCAACTCTCTGCAGGTGCAGCATGACCTCACCTGGGCTCTTGATCTTTCTGCAATCGCATTTAAGGCACGGACATCTAATCCCTCCATTAATTTCGAAATCTTCATGTGTCATTGCGACTTGAACGAAGTGATCAATCCCATCGTAAAAAGATTATTTCAAACCCCCTCTTCCCGGATACAACCTATCGTACATCCAACTACGATTCGAAGAAAAAAATTCCATCTTTTGCATGTAAAAAAAATTGACAATTTCAGCAGCACGACATTCTTACAACCGCTCTCTTTCTTTAAATGGTATGACCCTATCCCATCCTAGTCAGGCATAAAGTCTCCCAAAAGCTAAGTGTTTGCAAACGTAATCTTGAATGAATTTGATTTTGTAAAATTAAAAGTGAGTTTGAACGGAAATGATTTATATTTAGATTTCAATTACTTGAATACAAAAACTATACAGAATTGCTTTTTTGGTTGAATTGATCTTAAATGGTCCTTTAAATTTCATTGAATTCTTGAATTGTCTAGTTTCTAAACTTTGGCATAATTCTAGCAATGTTCATGATAGTAGGACATGTGTTCTGGGAAGTGGATTATATAGGTGCTTGGGAATGTTAATTTATGAGTATATAGGATAATAAGGGTGTGCTTGGTAGAAGATTATATAGGTGAAAAGTTAGAGTAAGCAAACTTGTGGTACTTGAATTATTTGAAATATGAAATTGTTTCTGCATAATTTTGTGGATGGGCGCATCCGCTATGCGAAATTGAAGATGGTTTTGAAGATGTCAAACACGTGAAGACTTTGGTTACGCTAGTATTCTTTAGGTTTTATTTTACTCTAGTTAGAATCAATTGTTAAGAGTCTCAATAAACTTGTGGATTAAGATTTAGAATATGCTATTTGATAAAATAAATTGAATCATGCATTGCATAATTTGAGTCTAATTGAGTGTAGAGAGAATTTTTAGAGTGAAAAAGGCTTTACAACAACTTATTTATAATATATACAAGTTAGGAACCCAAATAAGATGGATAAGCGCTTAGTGCTCAAGATAAACAATTGGTTTATTTTACATTCATGAGATCAATCCTCTCTACATGATACCTTCACCCTAATATAAAACATACATCAAATAAAATTCCCTCTGTGGAGAGAACTATACATCACTTCAACATAAAACATCATTTCTTAGCCAAAATAGACATCACTTCAAAATTCCCTCTGTGGAGAGAACTATGAAGGAAATCAAATAAATATGTCGGTGTGGGGGTCAACAGCCAACCCTTTTCCACCCAATGAGTCAACCGACATTTCGTTAGAGTGCATACCTAATTAGAAGAACAAGAGAATGTCCACGTCTTTCGATGCTAGTGGCGGTCTCGAAGCAATGTGACAGCCTTGGACAAAAAATACTAAAAACATAGAAAATTTTAAAATTAGTTCATCATATATAACTTTAAGCATTTGAATAATAGACTATGCTTTCAAAAAGGCCAGATCAAGTCTAAAAAAATCCTATAACAACCAGAAGCATAAAGAGAAAAGAAAACCAACCATTAACAAAAATGAGGTAGGAAAAAAAAGACTTCAAAATTCACAGATTATGTGTATCTGACTCAAACAAATTTCCAATTGAACTCAAAACTTTCATTACAATACCTAAGTAACCTAAGGCACAACAAAAAGGAAGAAAAAGAACAAAACTTATCTAAGTAACAAATGCTTTGGTACAATTCAGTGTCCTATCAAACACTAGAAATGTGATAGTTAAAGTCCCGACAACATGAGTAAAAAGCGTGGTGGGTAAAAATAATTCTTGCCATGGAGGCATAATGAAAAGAGTAGTTTCTATAAGTATAGTGAGACGTGGCGATACTTGCATACACTCTCTTATTATGAGACATGGCAGCAACATAATTTAAGTATAGTGAGACGTGGCAGTAATGCATGAAATAAAATTATGCAGCAATTTGAAGTTTAAAAATATGCATACTCTCATAAATTGTTAAATTTCAATTTTAACTTTCACACCATGGCACCAAGTGATTATGTAAATACTTATACATGGTTATTGTCCCTGTCTTATGCATAATGACTCAACACCATTCATATACTCCATACTTAACCTTCAAAGTTTTGTCCACTCTTTGTCCATCCTTATAATTCTAATACAAAAAAATATCATATACATTGAGATTATCTATTAATGAACTTGTAAGACATGAATCTAACTATTATTATTATTATTATGTAAAGCTCATTATCATGAATTATTAACAGCAAATTAAGCTACAACAGTAGATTATTGAAATGAATTCAGCAGAAAAAATCAAATGCTATAATGCTAAAGATTCAATTTTCATGCATTTACTTGATAAGCAAAATTACTGTCTCAACCTTATTGTGAAGGATCCCTATGAGAAGAGCACATTTCTTTCCCTCATTTCTATTTTGGAGTATAGAGATAGACAATATAATAACTTTCAATTAGTTGCAATTAAGATCAAGTTTTCTTAGTTAATAAATAAAAGGAATGAAAAGAAAATGAATTTCTTCAACATGAGGAGTGTTTTCATATGGCTGAGAAAAAATTAGAAGAGAAATTGTTTGATGTAAGTGATGATTTACACTATTGTTACTGAATGATGCAGGCTTCAGCAAGCACCACTGAGCAGAATACTGTTCTATTTTCTTAGGAGCCACAGGGCTAATATATATTGTGGTAACAGCATAACTATATGTGGCAACAAAAAATATATAACAACATAACTATACTCGTGGCAACAAAAGAAAACTATACTCATGTGCCCATAACAGCAAAGAACTCATGTGGCAACAAAAGATCACAACTACACCTATACCAGCCATTAAAACAAGATAAAGTTTCAAATCTAGGAGTTGAGCTTCTGCATAATTCTTGCTGACCAATTTGACTTCGTAATTAACTGTTGGGAATTTCAAATAAAAATCCCTAAGCCCCATTTTAGTGTGTGGGCAGAAACACTTAAGAAGAAGACAACACAAATTCAAAAAATGGATGAACATAGGATCAGAGATTCACTTACTGAAATTGAGTTTATGTGTTGCTTGCTAAATGAATAATCTACATGCTACCTTACTCTAACATAAAATATACATCAGACAAAATTCCCTCTATGGAGAGAACTATACATCACTTCAACATAAAACATCATTTGTTAGCCAAAACACACATCACCTCAAAATTCTCTCTCTGGAGAGAACTACGAAGCAAATCAAATAAATATGTCGGTGTGGGGGTCAACAGCCAACCCTTTTCCACCCAATGAGTCAGCCGACATTTCGTTAGAGTGCATACCTAATTCTCAGAACAAGAGAGTGTCCACGTCCTTCGATGTGAGTGGCAATCTCGGAGCAATGTGGTGGCCTCGAACTAAAAATACTGAAAAAACATAGAAAATTTTAACTAACAAGCTACCAAATAGCAATCAATAAAATTGAGCAGGATGCCAACCAAACAACAATCATGTTATAAAATAATTCCAAATAAACCCCAAGTAAGCTTTTTGCCTTTCACTATTTTTATCAAATTAAGGGTATAGTTGAAAAAAAGACATTAATTAGACGTTGAATTTGTAAAATATGATAAAAAAAAGTTAAAACATCATTAAATATAGAATGGCTGGATTATTTGACTAGGTCATATGTTCAAAATTACTTTTGTTTTGCTAACTCAAATTGTTAAAAAAGTATAGTAAACCATGACAACATGTCACCTGATTAAAGAGGTTACGTTATGCTCATTAATTACATCAAGGAGAAAAGATGAAAAAATTACACGTAATAAAGTTATGATTCAAGACTATGAAAGCTAAAGAAGATACAAAAACATTAACAATTTTGTAACTAAAATTCTCAACTTTTTAATAATGAAAGGAAGGAAAACAAAACTAAGGAATAAGGCGAAGGGTTCTACACCCCATTACATCGAGCGAAGAATAAAGCTAATGATCCTTAATGATCTTCCTCTGAGCTTAGCTAAAATTCTCAAGCTGTTATTATATAATCATAAAACTCATTATACAAATTATTGACTTTAATTTTCATAACGGATACAATACAAGGTATTAGAAGCTTTAATGTTGAATAGCTACTAAAACCAAGATAATTTCTGGTATGTGCATCGTCGTTTTCTTGGTCTTTGAAAGTGTATTTTCTAAAATAAAAGAGTTGCTATTTTCAGTTGAGATTTCTCATTCCTGTAAATAGGATAAGATGAAATCAATTAATTCACATGAACATATGCATGTCATCTTCTCTTACCATTTTGCATTTTGATCAGTTTTTATTTGTTCAATTCTTTTAGGTTTGAAAACGGATTAATTGTTTTATTCAGCATTTAATTATGCTTTCTAATCACACACACACTTCACAAAAGTTTGTTAAGAAGTTTATCAACTACACACAAAACTACATTATCCCTCCAAAACAGACAGCACAAATAGGTGTATTTTAGGCCTTGGGCTTTTCTTCAGCCTATAGTCCTTTTTCATGAATAAAATTCTTTTTGCTTCTTCTTCTTCTTCAAAAAAAAAAAAAAAAGACAGCACAAATAAATTCAATAGTGCTCCTACAATTAAGGTGAAGCTCCAAGTTGAAATTCCAGCTGGAATATGTGGTTATTGTGTGTAACCTCGTACTGTTGTGATCACACACTGCACACATTATTTAATGGAACATCACCATTCCCCAGCTGCTGGTAGATAGAGTTACATTAATTTTCTTTTTTATTTTGGAACATGACCTTATCACTCTGTCAAAGTTAACTCACTTTGTTCGATGTCCTACTTAAACCAAGATATAATATTTATTAATTGATCATAAGATATTGAAGGAGGAATCAAACCATCGTTATGCGGTGTGCAGGTAATTATATACTAGAATAGTTTCTCTCTTATCACTACAGATATAAACATACTTAACTACAGTCAACTATGCCATTTAATGTCATGAAATATTCAAGGCTTTCCCTAAATCAATTGTACTTAATTAAAGAGAAGATCATGTAAAATTGTTTCCTTTCCTTGTGTACTGAACTGGTTAATTAGCTCCTTATGCACCCCAAAATAATAATAATAATAATAATAATAATAATAATAATAATAATAATAATAATAATAATAATAATAATAAGTAGGACCAGATGAAACTAGATCTTAATTATCCACCACTCTTTCAGTGTTTTTGATAAATATATGATGTAAAAGTACACACAACACAATCACACACAAGTCTGCAAGAAATTTAATTACAAGCTCACAAATTAAATTAAAGGAACCCTTATGCTAAAATTTGCAATCACACAATTCTAGAACAAAGAAATTATGAGAAGAAAGGGAAAATGAGTGAGGTAGGATCCACACCTGGAGCTTGCAAATTCATAAAGCTTCCCAGTTGGAGAGAAGACAATAAGAGCTACCTCAGCATCACACAATTCTTCACAGGTACAGGTGTTTTCTTGGAAGATTTAGGAACCCTCTTATTGCTCCCTTGATGCTTGGCGGCCTGGCGGAGGGGCGATGGGCGTGCGGCCCTGGCGGAGGCGGACGTGGTGGGCTGCGCGACCTTTGGGAGAGGGAGGACGGAAGAGAGGTGGTGGCGGCGGCTGGGGAAGAAAACGAAAGAGAGAGAAGAAAACGAGAACCAACGGGAGAACGAAAAAGCGTGCGCCCTGGCAGAGGTAGGCGTGGTGGCTGGCGGCTTTGGGAGAGGAGGGCGGAAGAGAGGTGGTGGTGGCGGCACTGGGAAGAGAACGAAAGAGAGAGAGGAGAAGAGAAGAAGAAACGGGAGAGCGAAAGAAAAGGGAAGAAAGCGGTTTTTGTCTGTCAGATCTGGACTTTATCGGCGGCCACATTAACATTACCGACGGGCTAAACCCGTCGGAAACTTACTCGGGTTTATCGACGGCCATTTTCAAATACCGACGGGGTTAATGCCGTCGGTATGTGAAAAATAGCGAGCGAAAACTAATCACGGGTATACTGACGGTCTATTATGCAAGCGGTGCGAGGCCGTCGCCAAAAACACGGATTTTCAAGCGGCTTTGCTGTCGGTAAATCCAATGCGTCATACGCTCGATATTCCGACAGCGGCCGTCGGAAAATCCGTGTTTTTGCGGCTGACCAGGCCGTCGGTAATAAACGTCGATACCGTGATTTCTTGTAGTGGTAGACTTTCATTTCATGCATAAGTAGAACATAGTTCAAGTACAACTCAGATACATCAATTTTCCCTAATGCTTCTAATCAGTTTTTCAACCTCATCAACTAACTCTTTACAAACATCAATCAGATCAATTGCTTCGCGCAGAGTAGTGAGAGGGTTAACTGCTGCATCTGCACGGTGGACAAGTCTGGGGATCCTTTCAATTTCCCTCAACCTGCGAGCCCAATGGCTGAACTCCTGCCTGGCATGAGAATGGTTCTCCTCAGCGTTCCTTATTAGCCCCATATAGTGATTTCTTTCCATTGCCCACTCTCTGATCTCTTCATTCTTCTCTACGATGGTTGCCTGATACATTTTGATCACCTCCCTGACCTCATGCTTGTCATTCTTGATTCTTGCTTCATATTCAGCAATCATGTCCTTCATTTTCATGTCAAGGGTGTTCAGACTTTGGGTTTCCACGACTTTCCTTAAGGTTCATGATTTCTCCCTTAAGTTACCAGTTTTCTTCTAGCAAATCTTCCCTTTCTTTCAAGAGCATTTCTATCTCCCCATGCTTCTTCTCAAGATGCCCTTGATACCCTTTTATCGCTTCTTCAAAAAATTGGTCATCAATCCTTCTAGTTATTTCAAACTGGGTAGCTTGCTCCTCTAGCTGGCTTTTGAGTGTCTTCAATTTTTGTCTCATCTCCACATGAGTCTTTCTCAACTGCTCATTTTCTCGTATGATCCTATCTCGTTCCGCATCTCGAAGCCTTAACTCCTCATTTGCAGACCTTAGACAATCCATGGTTCTATCCTTGGAATCTCTCTCGATTGTAGCTTTTTTGCTTGTTTGTTCCAATGATTGGGCTTTCTCTTTATGCTCCAGCTTCAAGGCTTCAAAGGCTGAATGAACCTCTCTTAATTTGACCTTCAGCGTGTTCTTCTCGGCTTCTACCTTTGCCAACTTCCCCTTCAGTTCTTTCATCTCTTCGCTTTCCTCCAGAACTGTGTCTATTTCTGGTTGGTTGCTAGGATCCGGCTTGTGAAATGGCAATTTGATTTGTTCCATTCTATCTCGCACCCACTGCTTATAACTGTCCTTAGCCCCGCAACTTCTGCGCCCTAAATCCTTTCCCTTACGGGTGACTTTCCCCCATGCTTGATAAATTCTATTGAACATCATTTTATCTTTTAAGTCAGTCATAAAAGGAATTATCGAACCTTCAGTAGGTGGGCCCATCACCGGATAACACAATTGGCGTAATGCTAGACTTGGGTTGTAATTGATGCATCCCAAGGTCCCTACTAATGGTACATTTGGGAATTCACCACATTGGTAGATCACCTCTTCTGTTCCCATCCACTGTGGATACCAGCACACTGATTCCTCCTTGAGCGTCACAAAAACTTGCACCCATTCCTTAGCGTCACGATTCTTTAAACCCAACCTCCTCAGATCGACGATGGGACAATAGGATTCATAACCTCTTTGGAAAACATGTGCTGTCAACCACACATACAATATCGGTATACAACATAAGATCTTTTTTCCTTTCTTCTGATGGCAGAAATTCATAGTGTAGTATACATCTGCAAGGATTGCGAATGTTGAGTTCTCCCCTCTGCACTTATGAGCCATAAACACATCCATCGCAGTAGGGCCCACTAAGTCACCACCACTCGGGAACAGAACCAAGTCATAAATTGATAGAGCCAGCACATCTGTGAAGGTGTCCCAGTCTTCGTTCGCAACCAAATTGTTCATCAGTTTTTCCAAGCGTACCCTCGGAATCCCCTTAGGAGTTTTCTCGTTTGGTTTCTTATTGTTCAACTGATTTGGGTCAACTCCCAATGCCTTAGCAACAGTCTCAATGAGGGGGTAATTTCCTCGAAAGTGGTATAGCTTCCCTTTATTCAAAGGTTGCCCCACAATTCGAGAAAATTCTTCAAGAGTAGGGGCCAATTGGAAGTTAGAGAAAGTGAAACACCTCAGCGGGGGATCATAATATTGAGCAAGCACAGAAATCGCCTCTACCTGAACATTCACACTTAGCAAGTCCAAAATCTTCCCATATCTTTCTTTAAATTTGGACCTCGTCTTATCAGGCAATATCTGGGCAGAAGCTTTCAAACCGTCCACTTTTGGCTCTTGAACCTTCAACTTAAAAGTCTTCCTTGTTGCTGGCACTCCTTTCTCAGTCGTGGATTCCATGTCTTTCTTCTCTTCTTCTTTTTTTTTTTACTCAAAGATACTCGCTACCAGGTTTAGAACTTTGATTCTCCAACAAATTTACCTGAAAAAGAAGGGATAATTTTAGGGAGGTGAGATCATAAGAAAAATGACGCATGTAAAAAAATAAAATGGGGGTAAGAGGTAGAGTAGCTCCCTTTGTGACCTACACTGGTTCACCCATACTAACGGGCCTGAGTCTAATGGATTTAAGCTTTTTCTACAGTGTATACTCACAATAGGTGGTTGTTGTAACCTACAGGCATTTAGGTCTCTAAAGCCAAGTACTCTTTCGAGATGTTGACCACACCAGGATGTACATCCAAAATGTGCGCACCCACAAAAGAGTCGCACTCTAGATGAGGAATTCATGGTAGCCACACAGGAAGTGCATCCAAAATGGCTTTCACTACACAACCTCTTACTAACCTAAGCTTCATTCAGGCCCGGGTATAGGGCCTCACTCAAAGTGTGTATTCAAAGTGTAAGTGTGGGGTGCAAAGAGAGCATACAAACCTCGAACCCTAAAAACAAAAATAAAAATCAGCCCAAACCTGCAATGTAATCCATGAAACAAAAGCACAAAAATATAAAGTGTCTTCTAACCTAGGGTTCAATATTCACAAAAATAATTAAGTAAAAATAAACATATATACAAACATGTGGAACATATACAAAAAAAAATAAAAAAATATAGGGAAATAAAATAATACTTAATAAGAAAAATGAAATAAATATTTACAAATTAGATATCAATTAATATTAGCATTTAAATATATAAATAAGGAAGAAAAGAAATCAATTTGGGTATCAAATAAGTGCACCCACAAGAATAAACTTAATCACTAAATTAAACATATATACCAATAAAGGAAGCAGATTAATCAAATAAAAACAAATCAATCAAATAATAAAAAAAGAATCAATTACAAAAACGAAGCATAGACGAAAAAAAATAAAATAAAATAAGACTAAAAAAATAAAATTAAAAAAATTAAAAAAATTAAAAAATAGTGAAAAGGATAAACAAACTAGATTTGCACAACCAATCAAAATGGGCTTGATTCTCAAGTTCCCCAGTAGAGTAGCCATCTGTAACGATCCAAAGGTTTGGGAGCCGCCACCAATTTTATTATATTCAGGAAAAATTGGAAAAACCTCAAAAATAATGATCTTTAAAAGCCATACTGAGTTCGGGAATCGATTAGGAGTGGAGAACGGTGGAGACTAAACCCTACAACACCTCCATCACGCCTATCCTGTGACAGTTACACAAATTGATTGTGCAAACTAATAAGTTTTTAAAATATTTGCTTCACCCCAAAATAAAATAAAAGTAATATTAAGTGCAAAAATGAATATATATAAAAAAAAGAAACTAAATTAGAAAAATTTTAATTTGACTTGACGGAGTTCACCCGCTACTACGTATCCTCCGGTGCAATAAACAACTCAAAAGTCACGTAGTTCTTCTAAAATATGATTTGTTTATTGGTTGATTTTAATTATTTATTTATTTATTTTGAAAATGAAACTTGATAGGAACAAAATTTAGGATCACCAAGTTGTCTCAACTCAAGCGTCCTAAACTTAAGGTTAACAAGACGTCGCGTCTCAGCCAACCTTATTTTCATAAAATATTTGATTTTGCCAAAAAAAAAAATATTAGCACTTGGTCATAAAATATTTGAGCATTAATTTGATTAAATATTTAGATACTTGAAAAAAAAAATGTTCATTTGGTTTTAAATTATTAACAGCATTTGCTCTTCTGATTTATTATTATAAAAAAATTTGATTTGTGCCAAAAATAATAATATTTGCTTAGGTATAAGCATTTAAAGATGTTATAGAAGGAAAGAGAGAAATCACTATTATTTTTGTATTATCACTATCATTACCATTAAAGGTATTAATTAAATTTGAATCAAGTATTAATGCATTGCCTAAATAAAATTAATAGGTGACCAACCCATAAATGAATTCAGAAAAGATAGAAGAAAAAAATATATGCAAGACAACCTTGTTTTATTTGTAAGGAGAAAATGTGACAAAATTATACTTACAAATAAATGGTAATTATATCATGGATCCTTAAATTTTATTTTAACACTAGCAATTTGTTTAACAGCACAAACTCATTCCTCGGTTGGAAACATTTATCACTAATGTTCCTTTTATATATTTTTTTCTTTTTAAGAAATGCGCAAACACAAAACACAAAAGGGGAAAGCACAAAAGAATCAAGCCACGATTTTGAGCACAAACATAACCAAGATAGATTAGTGTATTAACACTCCTTTAAAAAAAGAAATCAAAACAGGGGCTGACATCTAAACTTTAGCAGGGCAAATATTTCATATCCTACTAAATAACATTTTCACATCTTCTTTCAGATAAAATGAAATGAACCAAATTACAACTATTTAACATACATGGACCAAAACTAAGAGAGGAAAAACAACACAGGGGAATTAGGAGACATCATAACACAGTATTATCTTCCCAAATTTTTGACTGAGTTGCAAATTCAAAATTAAAGGGAAAAGGTAAAATTTACCAAATGGAGGCACACACAAAATGGCTCAGCACCTCTACAGGGTTCTTCTCCACAAAAAAATGAAAACAAAATCCTTTTGCAATTTTACAGAGAAGAAAAGGAAAAAAAAATTTATGTTCTCTCCCTTTTTCAGAAATTCGATCTTGCTCCCAGAAAGTTGATCACAGCTTCTCTGCTTCCAACCACTCCCAAAAAAATCCCCTTCTTCTGTGCGTCTTCTTGGTATTTATAGGAGAACTCCAATGACTCCAAAACGGTTTCGTGTCCGTGGCCTCACCTCCATCGAGCCTTGCGCGGACGTGACGGGGATGACATGAACGAACCGAAACTGTTGCAATTTGTATGTAAAACTGAAATGTAAAAACGATTTTGTGTGTTAACCGTTGGTTCCTTATGAGGTTGGGGTCTGATGTGAGGGTGAGTGGCGGTTGCGTGTACTGTAGAGGCGGCTTGGCAGAAAGACGAGGCCACGGAGGAGATAACCGTTGAGTAAGGCAGAGAAACGTGGTCTGAGGAGGGGGAGAGAGAGATGGTTGGCGGCTAGGGTAGGAGAAGAAGGGCTACGGTTGAGTGAGGAAGAAGAGAAAGAGAAAGAGAGAGAGAGAGAGAAATGTTGGCGGCCAGGGTTAGAGAGGAGAGGGAGAACGGCTGGGAAGTGGTGAGATGAGGAGAATCAGGTTTTAAAAAAATTAGGGTTGTGTTTTTGGGGTTAAATGGGATTTGGGCTTAAGTGGAGATGTTGGGCCGGTCGGGTGTGAGATAGAAAAAGGGAGGTGCAGCGAAGCAAGGGAGTGCTGGAAGGAAATAAAAAAGGAGGTGCAGCGAAGGGAAAAAAACAAGGCGTTGGGAGATGGATCAGGCAGGGGCGCGGTGGAGAAAAGAAGGGGGTGCACCAATAAAAGAGAAGAGGGAGTGAGGCTGGGCCGCATGCTGGGCTAGGGGAGAGAAAAAAAAATTATAAAAAAGGAAGGACGCTGGGCCCAGGGTGTCTACTAGCAGATTGCTAGTGGCACCCCCATCATTACTACTTGCACCCTATTTTCTTTTCTTTCTCTTTTTTTTCCTTATTTATTTATTTATTTATTTATTTATTTATTATTATTATTATTATTATTATTATTATTATTTATTATTATTATTTTGTATATTTTTTATTTTAACAAAATAAAATTAAGGGTAAATAAAAATTAAACTAAGAATAATTCAACGCGCTTAAAATTAATATTTTTTTTTCAAAAATTTCAGAAGTGCCGGGTAAAATTGGGTGTTCAAACTCATAGAAAAACACCTTAGGCGAAAGCTGTAAAGATGTACACGTATGGCCAACTAGAACAACATGTTCTCTAACCTTACGATTTACGACATGTTGGATTATCAAAAATTAGAAGAATACCTGGATCTATAGCAATCAATCATCACTAAAGCGGTATTACCAAGCAATCAATCACGAAGAAATAACGAGCCACTGGATCCATAGCAATCAATCATTAAAGCGGAATACCAAATGATGATCACGAACAAACAACGAGCAACTAGCAAACAACGAGCCCGATAGAAGTGACTTTATGGTTCTTCCTCAACCGAAGCTTCTTGAGCTCTCTCACAAGACGTTAGGTTCTCCTCAGATGGGGAGAAGATAATGAATGACGATGATTTAGTGTATTGGGGACCATAGCCTTTTTTATAGTGTGCTAAACCTAACAGGGTACCAATTATTCCTTTTTTGGGCCACACTAAAATCTACTCATATGAAACCCATATCAATTAAATTAGGAGTCTAATGAGCTTATTTTATTTTAACTTTATTTGATCGCATAAAATATAGCTCCTTTATGATAAATAGCTAATATAATTATTAATGATATCAGCAAACATTAATTATTGGAACATAAAATTTCAACAATCTCCCACTTGGACTACATATCTAATAATTATAAAAGAATTCCTTAGTGCACATATCCAAATGCTATTTATCTTTAGACTTCCTCGTTACAATTAATCTGTTCCACCCTATGTATCAACAATGAAACCATCGCAGCTTTTGTCACTTCAGTATATTGTGATTAAACCCCGACAATCACCGCATCAACACACTTGATAACATAGATCAATACATATGAGTAGCATGGAAATTACATGCAATATGATCTCAATCATGCCTATTTCCAATTGGTCTACTTAAATCTTCATTGAGACCAATTTTGAATAATTTAATGTTACAGACCAAAGTCCTTAATGTGTAAATAAAATTTATACACAACAAGATACAAAAAGGTTTATAATGAACTCATAAACATAACTTTATTTTTGAAGAAAAACAGAAACAACATAAAGTTTGTATCTCAACATAAAACACAAATAGAGACTCCCACTAAACTAAGGCAACATGCTCGTGAAAAGCGTTAGGAGTCAACCCATAATTGGTCAGTGGATTAGCTAGCATGAAATTTGTCCTTGTGTGCTTTATACAAATCCTTTTATCCTTGTTTCTTTATTTCAACAACGAAGACATTTATATCAACGGAGGTAGGCATGGCGGGCGGTTCGAGGCGGTTTGCATTCGCCCCGCCCCGCCTCCCAAAAAAGCCGAACCCGCCCACGGTCGAAAAACGAGGTCCCATCTCGCGACGAGTCGGGTTTCTGCCCGCCCGCCCCGTCACAAATTATAATATAAATATTAAAAAAAATTATAAAATCATTTTAATTTGTTTTTTTTTTGACAAAAAACCATTTTAATTTGTTTTTTTTTTCGAAAATTGTAATTTCATTATTTACTAATATATAAGGGGTATTTTGGTAATTGTACACTAGCGGGCCGGGCTCGGGCTCGGGCTCGGGACGGGGATTAACATCCCCGCCCCCGCCCCCGACTTTGTGAAGCGGGGAAAAGCGAACGAACCAGTCAAACCGGGTTTTAAAGTCAAAATCGGGACGGGTTGGGTGGAGTCATGAGTTCGGGTTTCGTTGCCATGCCTAAACGGAGGTTGAAAAAATTCTTTATTGTTGTAGAAAAAATCCTCCTATTTAACTGCTAATCCATTACAAGGTATGCATAGTTTGTTGTCTCTCTCTATAGACAAAAAAGCTTATGAAGGTGAAAGTTTACATTTCCAAGAGGGAGGGTTTTTGAAACTAAAGAAACTATACATTGGAAAAATGTTTTAAGTTGAAAGCTATCATTATCGACAAAGGAGCATTGTATTCTTTGGAAAAGCTCACGCTAATGATGGCCATGATCAGACTCGAGATGGTACCCGCTGTCACTGGCATCCAACACTTAAAGAAGCTTAAAGTTCTTATTTATAAGCTTATGCGAAGAAAAGGTTATGTGTGTAGTGCTTCCTACAATTTTTCCCTTTTGAAACGTTCGCCCTCAAAGGAGTTAGAAGTCATACCCATCTAAATGCGGGGAAAAAAGGTGTGTTTATTCTTTGATTTTTTGTAAAAAGATATTCTTTATAATATCTATTGTTTTATCATCAAAATACAACCATTATGCATGATTTTGATTTCTATGCACTATTAGTATAAAAATATTTTACATAGTTATCTAATAATACGTCGCCACCTTATTTAATGATTTTAAAGACGCATGCCACATCATACTCACTAAATAATGTGACAACAAATTATTAAATGCATATATAAAATATTTTTACACTAGTAGTGCATTCAAATTAATTTCATTATGTATTTCCTAAATAATATCTCTATTTTTGCCTCCTTTTAATTTTCTTCTACTATATTTTTTTTCAATTGTACATAACTCATTTTAAGGTATATTTATTGGCTGTCAATAGCTATTATGTTGCAATCCTTTCATTCTAAACAGTCTAATCATCGTAGCACTCTATAATAACCATTTGTTCTGAATTGGTAGGTGTTGGGCTTCCACTGGGATTGAAAATTCATATTTCTCTTCGTGGACGTTTACAACAGTGGCATTTTATCTTTCTGTTCTTGTTTTGCATATTTGGTTCCTCAATAAAATGTGTTGTCTTTCTTCAATATTGGTATATTAAACCATTAAGTTGATGATTGATTGAAGATATTTTGCTTTTTATTTGAGATTTGAGTTGTATGTGATGTATCATTTATGCAACATGTTATGAGAGTCTTCTTTTCAAGGACTGTAAGACCTTGTTTTCTGTTGATTTCCTTTCTACTTTGGAAAAAAAACAAGTGAAGTTTTTATTAATTTATAATTTGATTTTCAAGTGTTTCCTGGCTTATTTAATTAACAATATCCGAAGTCATTTTGTTTCGATGCTTCAAATCATGCTATTAAAATGTGCATTTTTACCGGTTTAAAGGTAATGGGAATTTACTTAAAGGGTTCTACTTTATTAAATTACAATGATATCAGTTTTCAACAACCTCAGCAAAAAAAAAGGAAAAAAGAAAAGGGTGTTCACCAGAATTTGAAATGAAAATTAAAGGGGAAAATTAAATTTATAAGAGATCATACCTTGAGGACCCCTTTGATGTGATCAAAAGTTAGATCAATTGAAAGCAAACGCTGTTTCTATCGATCCAACCCTTAAATGGAATATAATCTGAAACCAAGATGGCTGCAGTCATCATGGCCTGAAACTCATTAAGCATTCTATGGAATCTACATCTCTCAATTCCTTCTTCGTCTTCATACCTTCTTCCAAAAGCAATCCTACGTATTATAGTGCTTGAGAGCGAAATCAGTAACTCACTCAAGTTTGTAACAACTGAAGAAGAAGCATGCTTAGAAATCTTTTTGATCATTTGCTTCACCTCAAACTTCGTTACTGAGGAATAAAATGACATAACACGCTTGGAGCTAAAGTTATGGAGAACAAAGATTTTTCGGATTTCTCTCCAATAATCGTTGTTTGGAGAAAATACAATCTCTGACCCATTATAGGATGATTTATGTTGACCATGTAGCGTTGGTCGATTAGAAAACACAAGATCATTGTTCTTTTGTAGTCAGTACTCAGCACCTCTTTGGCAGTTTCAGCTGAAGAAACAACAATAGCTGGCCTTAAACCGAGTTGAAGCGAAAATAGGGGCCCATATCGTTAGAATTAATTCCTTATTAATAACAACAACCAGAACAAGTTTGCTCAAATCTCATAGAAAAACATCTTGGGCGAAAGCTGTAAAGACATATAAACATGGTCAACAAAAACAACATGTTCTCTAACCTTACGATCTACGACATGTTGGATTATCAAAGATTAAAAGAATACCTGGATCTATAGCAATTAATCATCAGTGAAGCGGTATTACCAAGCAATCAATCACGAAGAAATAACGAGCAACTGGATTCATAACAATCAATCATTAAAGCGAAATACCAAAGGATGATTACGAACAAACAACGAGCAACTAGCTGCCAACAACGAGCTCGTTAGAAGTGACTTTATGGTTCTTCCTCAACCGAATCTTCTTAAGCTCTCTCACAAGAAGTTAGGTTCTCCTCAGATGGGGAGAAGATAATAAATGACGAAGATTCAGTGTATTGGGGACCATAGCCTTAGTAATAGTGTGCTAAACCTAACATGGTACCAATTATTCCTTTATCTGGCCACACTAAAATCTACTCATATAAGACCCATATTAATTAAATTAGGAGTCTAATGAGCTTACTTTATTTTAACTTTATTTGATCGCATAAAATATAGCTCATTTATGATAAATAGCTAATATAATTATTAATGATATCAGCCAACATTAATTATTGGACATAAAATTTCAACAATCTCTCACTTGGGCTACATATCGTAATAATTATAAAAGAATTCCTTAATGCGCATATCCGAATGCTATTTATCTTTAGACTTCCTCCTTACAATTAATTTGGTCCACCTCATGTATCAACAATTAAACCACCACAGCTTTTGTCACTTCAGTATATTGTGACTAAACCCCGACGATCACCACATTAATACACTTGATAACATAGATCAATACAGATGAGTAGCATGGAAATTACATGCAATATGATCCCAATTAAGCCTATTTCCAATTGGTCTACTTAAATCTTTAGTGAGACCAATTTTACAAAATTTAATTTTTACAAACCAAAGTCCTTAATGTTTAAATAAAATTTACACACAACAAGATACAAAAAGGTTTATAATGAACTCATGGTGGCATCTAGGGTGGACCATGTAATAGATGGTTCATGGGTTGACCAGTTGATTAATGATTTGATTTTGAAGGTCTACCAAATCTTATAATGCACTACACACATCAAATTTTTTTCCCTTTCTCTCTATCTTTTATAGTGTTATTAATTGTGTTTGTTTAAGTTTTTCAATGATATCGTTTAAAAAAATATATTTTTATGGGTAAAATAAAAAGCTATTTGTGTTAACTTTTTGGGATAAGAATCATTTTAAAAAAAAAATATGATTTTTATGATGGTATATTAGAGATTATGTTTTAGAGATTTTTAAAAAAACAAAAGCCAAGAGCCCTTTGTTACAGTTTTTTATTAAAAAAATCACTTTTTGTAAGTTAAAAATCATTTTTATTGTTATTAATTGTGTTTGTTTCGGATTTTCAAGGAAATCATTTTTATGGGTAAAATGAAAAGCTATTTTTGTTAGCTTTTTATGGGTAAGAATCTCATTCGTTAGAGTTCTTTTTTATGAAAAAATTACTTTTTTAAAGTTAAAAATTATTTTTAGTGCTATTAATTGTGTTTGTTACAGCTTTTCAAAGAAATCATTTTTAAAAAAAAAATCATTTTTATGGGTAAGATGAAAAGCTATTCTCATTAGCTTTTTATGGGTAAAAATCAATTTTTTTTAAAATGATTTTTACGATGGTAAACAAACACAAAATAGATTATGCTTTTCTTAAAAATCTCTAAAACACAACTCTAAAATCTTGAATGTCAAAATCACTTTTTTCTTAATTCATAACAAGTGGGCCCAAATTTTTTTTAAAATGATTTTTATGATAGTAAACAAACACAAAATAGATTCTGGTTTTCATAAAAATCTCTAAAACATAATCTCTAAACTTTTGAATATCAAAATCACTTCTTTCTTAATCCGTAACAAACAAGCCCTAAATTGTGTTTGTTTACAACTATAAAAATTGCTTTTAAAAAAATGATTTTTATCTTGTTACGATAAAACTACTTCTACGTAGTTGTATCCAAACAGGATAAACTCATTTTTTTTAAAAGTGATTTTTGTGGTTGTAAACAAACACAATTTATCTTTTATTTTTCTTAAAAATTTCTAAAAAAATAATTTTTAAATAATTTTTGATCAAAATCACTTTTGCTTAATCAGTAACAAACAACTCTTAATTTTTTAATCCATAAAAAAACCTTTAATTTTTTAACTAGTCATTTTTTTAGTTATAATGACAAATTCCAGCATTTATTGAAAGAGATTGGGTGGGGAAAGACGTAGGTGTTACTAATTTTTTTCCAAGTCATCTGAGTCATTGATTAAATCCAACGGTATATTATAAGTGGTTCACCGGTGAACCATATGGTGAGAAGTTCACCTTAGAAGCCACCTGAACTCATAAACATAAATTTATTTCGAAGAAAAACCAAAACAATATAAAGTTTGAATCTCAACTTAACACACAAATAGAGACTCCCACTAAACTGAGGCAACATGCTCGTGAAAAGCGTTAGGAGTCAACCCATAATTAGTCAGTGGATTAGCTAGCATGAAATTTGTCCTTGTGTGCTTTATACAAATCCTTTTATCCTTGTTTCTTTATTTCAACAACGAAGACATTTATATCAACGAAGGTTGAAAAAATTCTTTATGGTTGTAGAAAAAATCCTCCTATTTAACTGCTAATCCATTACAAGGTATGCATAGCTTGTTGTCTCTCTCTATAGACAAAAAAGCTTATGAAGGTGAAAGTTTACATTTTCAAGAGGGAGGGTTTTTGAAACTAAAGAAACTATACATTGGTGTTAATGCACGAAATGGTGCAAGGTCGTACCTTTGCTCCTCTGCCTTTATTCTTTGCTTCGTAACTGGGTGGTGAGCTCTGTGATGAGTACTCCTCCTCCGGGCGCGATGTCCTTCCTCCTTCAGACCGGCGGGTGGGGTCCCTGCAAAAGGCACTCCGATGCCTAAGTTAGATAGGGCTTTTTAGGGTGAGCATAGAGCTCGCCTCATAGATATGAGTTTAGGGTTTAGAGAGAGTGTAGAGAGTATGCAAACCTGGGGGGTCCAGCCCCCTTTATATAGTGGAGTCACGCAGAAGGAGGATAACCACCGATCCGGAATCTGCGCGCGGTGACTCCTCCCTCACGCATCAAGGATCAGCCATCTCTTGGGATATCTACTCGCCAAGTCCGTCACGTACCGGCTGCGTGATCCTCATTCTACGGAGTGACAACGGCCCCAAGCCTCGTCTCCAGGTGTATCCCTTCCGAGGGTCATGAGTCGGCTCGCTCGCCTCGCTTTCGGCGTTATCATTTGAGGCGATCGTACCGGAGGACCGGTTTGGTGCCTTGGGGATCGGATGTAGCTCGCCGAGCTCGAAGAGGTCGGAACCGAGCCGGGCCGGCTTGGTTTGGTGGACATGCTGGAACTCGCCTTGGGACCGGTCCGTAACACATTGGTTGGGCTCAGCTCGGTGATCCAGTTAGGAGCCCTGCTCGGAGGCCGGCCCATAACACAAGCCCCTTAGACCCTTTGCCTGAAAAGGTACAGGGTCTAATTATTTTTCGTTAGGTCGGAATTCGAGCTGGGTGGAAGGCCAAGAAAGAGAAAATCGCCCAAGTTCTCCGGTCGACCTCTTCTAACGTGCCGACCGCCTCCTTCTCGCAAAGGTCGCCAAGAAGCGACCATAAGATTCTTTTTGGTCCTATCTCTGTCGGCCCACTAGACTTGCTTGCCGATTAGCTGAGCATATATTTAGAGTGCAAGTATTTGGTTTTCTCCAAATACCTTGTAAGAGGTGATCCCATCATAGAATTGTTCTTGCTGAGCTTGAAATAACATAATTACTACTCAAGAGTAGTGGGTCAGGTTGAACCCGCCAAAGTGCCACAATCAATTACATGGGCTTTGATTGTCAATAATATGATGATTGATCGGATGATCTGCTCTACGTGGTATGATATCAAGATTTCCTATGAGGTCTGATCTCTGAGGTCTGAGTTGGTATCTGATGTGCGACTTGAGGTCATCCAATTATCCGCGGTCTTTCAATTATCTACCCAGTGATCTCTTGAACACGGGGGGCTTAAATGCAGATTGAGCTTTGAACTGGTTGAGTCGAGCTCAGTCAGAATGAGCTCCGAGCAGGTCGAGCTCCAGTCAGAATGAGTTCCGAGCAGGTCGAGCTCCAGTCAGGATGAGCTCCGAGCAGGTCGAGCTCCAGTCAGGATGAGCTCCGAGCAGGTCGGGCTCCAATAAGTACTCGTGTTGAAGTACAAGGAGAGCTTGTAAATAGGCTTGAACTATGGGTAGAGCTTCGACCCCAAACTTGACCTTTGACTTGAAGACTAAGATAGGTAGAACTCCAAACAGGTTTGAACTGTAGGTCTCTGCATTGGTCGAGCTCTGACCTATGGTGGACTACTCCCACCTAAAATTTGTACTTGAATTTGAAGAATTGAAGTGCATGTTGAGATATAGGCCTCTACATTTGAAGTGCTGATGGGGAGCTGGTCTTTGTTTGTGAGCTCACGGAGAGCTGCTTCTTGTTCGAGCTCGTTTAGAGCTGGTCTTCATCTCGAGGGGTAAAAGGGCTTCAGTGCTCCCCAGTTTTAAGGAGGGTTTTGATGGTGCCTGGCCCAAGTGAAGGTGATCGCTCCCGATCTCGTTATTGAAAACCAAGGGAATACCCTAGTGTAACTTGTGCTTTTTGCTTTTTGTTTAGTTTCAATCTTGTAATTGCTCATCCGAGAACCACCTCTTGCAATTCCTTTTCCTATGAATGAAATTTGACTAAGTGACGATGACTTATTTTACTTTCTTTTCACGCTTTCCTGTAGTCCTTGGGTAGTATAAGGTAGTGTAGTCCTCGGGTGGCTTCCCCCCCGAAAGATTTGTTTCAAAATGGAAGTTTGGAACATTAGTCCTTCGTAACAACATTAGTCGAGTGCTTGTCCAATCCGAGCATCATTTTGAGATGTCAGGTCTCTAATGATTGGAGCCGGTTAGGCTTTTCTTCAGGTCGAGTTATCATCTTCCGAGCTGCTTTAGAGCTCGCCAAGCCTCTATGCTGACCTGAAATCTTTGGAACCGCAGGGGTTAGTCTTTGTCGCGCTGCGTTTGAGCTCGACACGTCTTTATGCTGACGTGGTGTCTTTGAAACCACAATGGTCTTGTTTAGGTCGACAGGCGACCTTAGCCGAGGTGCTTTAGAGCTTGCAGGCCTCTATGTTGACCTGGTGTCTTCGAAACCACAGGGGTTACTTATGTCGACTGGCGACCTTCCGAGCTTCTTTAGAGCCTGCCAGGCCTCTATGCTGACCTGGTGTCTTCGAAACCACAGGGGTTACTTATGTCGACTGGCGACCTTCCGAGCTTCTTTAGAGCCTGCCAGGCCTCTGCTGACCTGGTGTCTTCGAAACCACAGGGGTTGTTTAGGTCGACTGGCGACCTTCCGAGCTGCTTTTGAGCTTGCCAGGCCTCTATGCTGACCTGGTGTCTTCGAAACCACAGGGGTTACTTATGTCGACTGGCGACCTTCCGAGCTTCTTTAGAGCTTGCCAGGCCTCTATGCTGACCTGGTGTCTTCGAAACCACAGGGGTTGTTTAGGTCGACTGGCGACCTTCCGAGCTGCTTTTGAGCTTGCCAGGCCTCTATGCTGACCTGGTGTCTTCGAAACCACAGGGGTTGTTTAGGTCGACTGGCGACCTTCCAAGCCGTGAGGTTTGAGACCACAGGGGTCGAGCTGCGAGCGAGCTCACCAAGCCTTTATGCTGACTTGGGTTTAGGACCACGGGGGTCGAGCTGCGAGCGAGCTCACCAAGCCTTTATGCTGAGGTCGAGCTTCTTCCGACACTGGGCGCCGAGCTCCGTGGTAGTCTCGACCTTTGGTTTTGGGGCACTGTTCCTGTCAAAGCATAGACAATTTGCAACAACTTGATATAATAAAGTTAGCATTAATTTTTATGCAATGAGTAAAGCGCTCGTAGCCGAGTTTTATACTTCCCTGTGAGAGTAGTTGACCTGGTTGTCCAAGTGGCATGGTTGAGGTCATCAAATAATCAAAGTCAGCGACGTAGCCGAGTTTAAAGTCGTTTGAATATTAAAATTGCTGAGGTGGGCCTGGTAGGTCGCCCGAGTACTGGACTGGGTATCCACCTGTTGTTTGTCTATATACTGATCTGTTGAGGTTAGCCATCAACAATGTGAAGTACATCATCCATTTAAATGATAAATTATACATTGCTTGAAAGTTTGGGCAAACATAAAATGTCATGCGAGAAGACCTTGTACAATGCTCCAGGTAATAAAGAATAAAGTGACACGAATCGTTGATGGTTCATAGTTAAGGATGAGATGCTGAAAGAAACATGGAAAAGTAGCACCTGGTTTTGAGGGACGTATCTGTGGTCGTCCGAGTTGTTGAGGTCAGCAATGTGGTTGATTTGAGCTCCTCCAAATAACTGAGGTCATCCGACTATCTGAGTTGAGGTTGGTCGAATATCTGAATAGTTGAGGTCAGCTCGGTAGTTGGGATGAGGTTGACCAAGTTGATTGGTTGGGCTTTGCCAAGCATATCTTGATCTCTTCCAAGATTTGTGCGGTTGACCTTTCTAATGTCACATGGCATGTCAGTGATAATTCAAAATTGATTATGAGATGCTCTTTGTTTGAATCAATCTATGCCACAGGTTGGTCGGTCAGTCTGATTGAAGTATGTTTGGCAGTTTTCAAAAATTAACCTGCCGATATACGATAAGATCGAATGGCCAAAAACGTAAATATTTTTCTTTTTCGAGAACTGATTAGAGCTATTTTTGTGGAAATTGATTAGGCTCCTTCCTAAAAATCTTATCCATGATAACTAGAGGGGAGATATAACAGGAAGGAAAACACCTGATTTAAAACACGGTGGTCGAAGAAGACGCCGAGATCGTGTTCGCTTGAAGACTGATCTTCCATGTTCTTGACATAATTGGCATGCACCGAGGTCAAAACTACTCTGCCGAGTGTGAGAAATATTATGCTGACGTTCCAGAATGGCAAATTTTGGGCGAGTGTTTTCTCCGTGATAATGATTTGGCCAAGCCTGTTGACTATATTTGTTTCACGAAGATCGGCTTGGGTTTGATCGGTCTGATCTCGTTCTCCACTCGGGCGTCCGTTGGCGGCGATCCTCAATTTGCAGTGCTCCTCGCATGTACCATCTTGCTCGTTGGTATCCCTGAGGCCCAGGCTAGTTTTACCGGGCCCCACGGTGGGCGCCAATGTTAATGCACGAAATGGTGCAAGGTCGTACCTTTGCTCCTCTGCCTTTATTCTTTGCTTCGTAACTGGGTGGTGAGCTCTGTGATGAGTACTCCTCCTCCGGGCGCGATGTCCTTCCTCCTTCAGACCGGCGGGTGGGGTCCCTGCAAAAGGCACTCCGATGCCTAAGTTAGATAGGGCTTTTTAGGGTGAGCATAAAGCTCGCATCATAGAGATGAGTTTAGGGTTTAGAGAGAGTGTAGATAGTATGCAAACCTGGGGGGTCCAGCCCCCTTTATATAGTGGAGTCATGCAGAAGGAGGATAACTACCGATCCGGAATCTGCGCGCGGTGACTCCTCCCTTACGCATCAAGGATCAGCTCATCTCTTCCGGATATCTCGCACCTGCCAAGTCCGTCACGTACCGGCTGCGTGATCCTCATTCTACGGAGTGACAACGGCCCCAAGCCTCGTCTCCAGGTGTATCCCTTCCGAGGGTCATGAGTCGGCTCGCCCCCGCCCTGCTCGGCGTTATCGCTGGGGCGATCGTACCGGAGGACCGGTTTGGCGCCTTGGGGATCGGATGTAGCTCGCCGAGCTCGAAGAGGTCGGAACCGAGCCGGGCCGGCTTGGTTTGGTGGACATGCTGGAACTCGCCTCGGGACCGGTCCGTAACACATTGGTTGGGCTCAGCTCGGTGATCCAGTTAGGAGCCCAGCTCGGAGGCCGGCCCATAACAATTGGAAAAATGTTTTAACTTGAAAGCTATCATTATCGACAAAGGATCATTGTATTCTTTGGAAAAGCTCACGCTAATGATGGCCATGATCAGACTCGAGATGGTACTCGCTGTCACTGGCATCCAGCACTTAAAGAAGCTTAAAGTTCTTATTTATAAGCTTATGCGAAGAAAAGGTTACGTGTGTAGTGCTTCCAACAACTTTTCCCTTTCGAAACGTTCGCCCTCAAAGGAGTTAGAAGTCATACCCATCCAAATGCGGGGAAAAAAGGTGTGTTTATTCTTTGATTTATTGTAAAAAGATATTCTTTATAATATCTATTGTTTTGTCATCAAAATACAACCATTATGCATGATTTTGATTTCTATGCACTATTAGTATAAAAATATTTTACATAGTCATCTAATAATACGTTGCCACCTTATTTAATGATTTTAAAGACGCATACCACGTCATACTCACTAAATGATGTGACAACAAATTATTAAATGCATGTATAAAACATTTTTACACTAATAGTGCATTCAAATTAATTTCATTATGTATTTCCTAAATAATATCTCTATTTTTGCCTCCTTTTGCTTTTCTTCTGCTATATTTTTTTTTCAATTGTACATAACTCATTTTAAGGTATATTTATTGGCTGTCAATAGCTATTCTGTTGCAATCCTTTCATTCTAAATAGTCTAATCTTCGTAGCACTCTATAATAACCATTTGTTCTGAATTGGTAGGTGTTGGGCTTCCACTGGGATTGAAAATTCAGATTTCTCTACGTGGAAGTTTACAACAGTTGCATTTTATCTTTCTGTTCTTGCTTTGTATATTTGGTTCCTCAATAAAATGTGTTGTCTTTCTTCAATATTGGTATATTAAACCTTTAAGTTAATGATTGATTGAAGATATTTTGCTTTTTATTTGAGATTTGAGTTGTATGTGATGTATCATTTATGCAACATGTTATGAGAGTCTTCTTTTCAAGGGCTGTAAGACCTTATTTTTTGTTGATTTTCTTTCTACTTTGGAATAAAAAATGAAGTTTTTTGTAATTTATAATTTGATTTTCAAGTGTTTCCTGGCTTATTGATTAGCAATATCCAAAGTCATTTTGTTTCCATGCTTCAAATCGTGCTATTAAAATGAGCACTTTTACTGGTTTAAAGGTAATGGGAATTTACTTAAATGTTCCTACTTTATTAAATTACAATTTTAATGCCTTCTCCCTGCGAGCTTTTTGCTCTGTTAGGGTTTAAACCTTCCAGCGCCGTCTGGGTTCTTTTCCTACCCTGTGGAGGCTTTTTCCCCATCCTTTAGGGTTTTCTCCCTTCCCTTCTCTCCACCCCTTCATTGTTTGTCTCTTTCTTGTCACTACCAACACCCACCATGAATTTTCTTCCTTCTGCCAACAGCCATCACGAATTTCTTGTCCGAGTCAAGGCTCTGGCAGCAGTCTTGGATTTTAGCCAGAATCCACCAACCCGCTATCTGCATCTCTGCGGTCATGGAAAACGTCCTCCACCTGAGCCACCACCGACAGACAACAGGAAATCTATGATGGTACCCACTGTTGCCCCCCACCACTAGATCTGGTGTGAATCCACCCTCCACAAAAACCACTGGATGAAGCTCCAAGTCTTTGTGTCTTGTTTTTCAGCATGGACATCATTTTGTGTGATGAAGGAGAATATTTCTTCATAGTCAAATCCTACATCTACTCTCCCGGACTCCAAGTTTGTGAAGGAAAAGTCCTAAGCCTCATGTATGCTATCTTCAAGGTGAATTCCAAGAATATCGTTGATAGTATAAAAAATAATCAGGAAAAACCTAGCTATAGGGCTTTTATTTTAAATAGTAGGAGTCTTTTATCTTTTTCTATTGCCAATTCTTTGGTAGAGTTTTATAGAAGGCGAGCCCGTGTAGTTGCTTACTCTTTGGTAGGGGTGGCTGCATATATTGCAAGCTTTCAAATTTATGATCAAGTTACCAAATGTATTGCGGTTCTGAGTATTAATAAAATTGCTTAACCTTTTCTTTTGTCAAAAAAAAAAAACAAAAACCTAAGCAAAAAAAATGGAAAAACGAAAAGGGTGTTCACCAGAATTTGGAATGAAAATTAAAGGGGAAAATTGAATTTATAAGAGATCATGCCTTGAGGACCCCTTTGATGTGATCAAAAGTTAGATCAATTGAAAGCGAACGCTGTTTCTATCAATCCAACCCTTGAATGGAATATAATCTGAAACCAAGATGGCTGCAGTCATCATGGCCTGAAACTCATTAAGCATTCTGTGGAATCTACTTCTCTCAGTTCCTTCTTCGTCTTCATACCTTCTTCTAAAAGCAATCCTACATATAATAGTGCTTGAGAGCGAAATCATAACTCACTCAAGTTTGTAACAACCGAAGAAGAAGCATGCTTAGAAATCTTTTTGATCATTTGCTTCACCTCAAACTTTCTTATTGAGGAATAACATTACATGACACACGCTTGGAGCTAAAGATATGGAGAACATAGATTTTTCGGATTTCTCTCCAATAATCGTTGTATGGAGAAAATACAATCTCTGATCCATTATAGGATGATTTATGTTGACCATGTAGCGTTGGTCGATTAGAAAACACAAGATCATTTTTCTTTAGTAGTCAGTACTCAGCACCTCTTTGGCAATTTCAGTTGAAAAAACAACAATAGCTGGCCTTAAACCGAGTTGAAGTGAAAACAGGGGCCCATATCGTTGGAATTAGTTCCTTATTAATAATAACAACCAGAACAAGTATGCCCAAATCTCATAAAAAAATACCTTAGGCGAAAGCTAAATAACATGTTCTCTAACCTTACGATCTACGACATGTTGGATTATCAAAGATTAGAAAAATACCTGGATCTACAGCAATCAATCATCAGTGAAGCGGTTTTACCAAGCAATCAATCACGAAGAAATAACGAGCAACTGGATCTATAGCAATCAATCATTGAAGCGGAATACCAAAGGATGATCACGAACAAACAACGAGCAACTAGCAACAAACAACGAGCCCATTAGAAGTGACTTTATGGTTCTTTCTCAACCGAAGCTTCTTGAGCTCTCTCACAAGACTTTAGGTTCTCCTCAGATGGGGAGAAGATAATGAATGACGTCGATTCAGTGTGTTAGAGACCATAGCCTTTTTTATAGTGTGCTAAACCTAACAGGGTACCAATTATTTCTTTATCGGGCCACAGCAAAATCTACTCATATAAGACTCATATCAATTAAATTAGGAGTCTAATGAGATTACTTTATTTTAAATTTATTTGATCGCATACAATATAGCTCCTTTATGATAAATAACTAATATAATTATTAATGATATCAACCAACATTAATTATTGGAACATAAAATTTCAACAATCTCCCACTTGGGCTGCATATCGTAATAATTATAAAAGAATTCCTTAGTGCGCATATCCGAATGTTATTTATCTTTAGACTTCCTCCTTACAATTAATCTGGTTCACCTCATGTATCAACAATGAAACCACCGCATCGACCAATTTCATGCTTCATCAATCAATTTCTACTATTTCCCTCTTTTCAAGAATAGGTTCATGCCATAAAAATAACTTAATCAATAAGCTAATCCTAAACGATGAAAAAATACAACAACAACAACATCAAAGAAGCTTATTTAACCCATTAATCACTTGATTCACCAAGGATCACACCATGCCCTCTTCTTCTCCCTTAGGTCACGCCTAGGGTTCCAAGGAATAGAGATTGAAGCGTTCATCTCCTCTTATGATCACAATCAAGCAAAAATCAACACAACACAAAGCATGAAAACAAGAAAGAAATGAGAAAAGAACCACCACCTCTTCCTCCTATGTGGTCGCGACCTAGGGGCTGTTATGGGGGAGAAAATGGTGCTCTCCACTTGCTTGGTGATGAGCTAGGTAATGATGGAAGGTAGAAGAAGGAACTAGCAAGAAAATGAAGCAAGAGATGAAGTAACTCAAGACTTGATGAAGGTAGCTTCCATGGAGGTTTTGGAGCTTCTCTCTCAAACGGATGAAGATGATGAACAAATGAGGGTAGAGAGAGGGTGGGTGGCACAGTTTGGGTTGATTAGAGGGAGGGGAGGATTATTATTATTTTTTTCACTTAAAAAAAATGCTTGGTTGGAAATGAATCTAATAAAGTGTTAAAAAAACTAGTTACACACTAAGTGACACCTAACCAACCATAAAGCAAAGATGCTAAACACATCAACTAATCTATCCCATCTAATCTCACATCTCTCATGATTATCCTCTAATTCTAGAGTCTAAGGGTTGCTAAAACACGGCGTAGAGTAATCGCGTTACCGGTAAATCTCCAGCCGATAAATTCGCGAAAATTAATTTGACGAGAAATTAATTCACCGCGTGAAAATAAATTATCATAAATAATAAAAATAATCTAAAACACTCACAAATAATCACAACAAGTCACGATTCAATTTTCATCGAAATCGGGATTCATTTAAAATTTTATTTGCGGAAAAACTGCCCGGCGATTTGAAACGCGACGAAACTTCGTTAGAATTTTTCGACGATATTCGAACCATGAATTAATACGAAATATTAATTCTCAAATTCAATTTGATCTTGATTTATTTAAATCACTTATTTAGAGAACAAAGAATTTCTTATTATAGCATAATTACGACAAAAATTACACTACAATAATACTAAATAACGTATCGTAAAAGTATGAGTGTTACACCTCTCGATATTTCTGAACTGTCTTTGGTGACTCACAACAACAACCAGTAGAAGATTGGCAAGCAGGAATTGGACGAAAGTTGCATAGTTCATCCCATAAAATTTTCATTTTGGTGAAATAGGATGTAACTGTCATCGTGGATTGTTTGAGGGAAAACAGATCACAATGTATCTGAGAGATGCGAACATATTGATCACCTTGTGAGAAACATTGCTTCAATTCCTTCCATACATCATAAGCTTCTGTGATCCAAAGAATGCTGGTAGAGATTTTCGTGGAAACCAATCGATTAATCCAAGAAAGGACGAGCCAGTTGCAACATCACCGTAGTTGATAAGTAGGATCGCTTATGAAACTCAATTTCATTGATGACTATTCAATCTGTATATATGCAATCACTAATATGAAAGAATAGATAACTAATCTAGCACTTATTAACTGCTAGCTGATGTAACAGCTATCTAACAAACTAACAGCTGTACAATTAAATTAACAGCTGTACAATTAGTTGGCTAATCAATTACAATAAAAGATTAAAATAAATTTAATCAGTATTTACATTTAAAAAAAAAAAAACAAGTGACCGGCGATATCATATTCCTGTTCAAAACCATGCGTACGTAGTCAAAAAGTCAGGTGAGGAATATTCAAAAAAAAAAAAAAAAACAGGTGAGGAGACTCTGGGTCAAAAAGCAAGTCTTCAAATCAAATCATTAATAATATTTTACTCTGTTATGTTTTTATGATGCATCAATCAAATGTAAAACAAAACTCAATATATTCCGTGTGTTCCCGTTGTGGAAATGCGTTGATGAGACTCTGGGTCAAAAAGCAAGTCACTAATCATAGATACGAAAATTCCTGGAAGCATACCACGAAATCACACTTGCTAGTAATCTATAGTTTCGAGAAAATTTAAGTTATTGCGTGAGGATTTCACCGATAACTATTTTGGCATTTCTGAATGCAAGCACCATTAAAATGCATATATTATAAAGTCATTCCCCAATTTAGATTTATTACCCTATTTAGATTTATGTTTTAAAAATGTGTCTATTATCATTGCTAAATCACATATTATAAGTACAAGTATTTGATGTTCAAAATCTTAATCCTTATTGCCAACGTAGTTTGGCTCAACTGGTTCGGCCTTCTGCTAGTATACACTGCGACTTGGGTTCGATTTCATGTGACTGTATTGGTGGGCGATACGTAAATTTCACCGTAAATCCTAGCTCAGGTTGGTAGATCTTCCTGGCCCTGCACGGGAGTGAGCCTCCCCCAATCTAAACTTTTTGTAGGAAAAAAAAATCTTAATCCTTATTATAGCAAAAAAAAAAAATCTTAATCCTTAAAGATTAATATTTTTAATATCTGTATTTTACATTTAATTTATTTTATTACTATTAAAATAATTTCTTATTGATTATTCAATGGGAATAGTTGTTGTGTACTGTGCTTCATATTTGCAGCTTATCAAAAATACACAGTTCGTACGGATTCTCATTTAGTGGACAGTGGGGAGCTAGTGTTTTTTTTTCATTCTTCGTGATAATGATGAGGAATAGAAATGACTGTGTCGCAAGGATTCTCAAAGTCTTCCTCTCAGTATAGAAGTTGCGCTAAACAAGTCGCAACGCAAGGAACACAGTGTAGTGTTCATCTCATGCACAAATGGCAGAAATGGCAGTGTCTTCAGCTGTTAACAAACTGCTTCCACTGTTACAGGACAAACTGCTTCCACTGTTACAAGAAGAAACCAATCTGCTGAGAGGTATTCACAAGGAATTTGCAGACCTTAAAGATGAACTTGAAAGCATCCAAGCCTTCCTCAAGGATGCTGATAAAAGAGCTGTAGGTAAAGGAGAAGACAGCAATGTCGGGGTCAAAACATGGGTGAAACAGGTGAGGGAAGCTGCTTTTCGCATAGAAGATGTCATTGATGAATATATGGTCTCTGTGGCAGAGAAGCCTCGTGATCCTCCTCATGATCCTAGATCATGTGTAGCTTTACTCCATAAGATTTCCCACTTGATCAAACCTTTGAAACGGCGCTATCGAATGGCGTCTGAGATTCAAGACATCAAGTCATCTCTTGGTAGGATCAACAAAAGAAGTAAAGAATATGGCTTCCAAATTGAGCCTTCTATTGAACAAGGATCAAGCAGCTCCGGTGGACAACAAACTGCGAAATGGCATGACCCTAGAAATGCTTCTCTTTACGTTGATAAAGCTGACGTTGTAGGCTTTGAAGAGTCCAGAAATAGATTGATTGGTTGGTTGGTAAAAGGAAAAGCAGAGCGCATTGTTGTATCTGTCGTAGGGATGGGAGGACAGGGTAAAACCACTCTTGCCAAGAAAGTTTTTGACAGCAAGGAGGTGATTCAACACTTTGATTGTTGTGTATGGATCATGGTGTCTCAATCGTACACAATAGAAGGGTTGTTAAGGGACATGTTGCTGAAGTTATACAAAAAAAAAGGAGACGATCCTCCCAAAGATATTTTTCAAATGGATCGAGGGACATTGATTGATGAAGTGAGAAACTACTTGCTGCAAAAGAGGTATGTTGTCGTGTTTGATGATGTATGGAGTGAACATTTTTGGGATGATATTGAATTTGCTGTGATTGATAATAAAAATGGAAGTAGGATATTTATCACAACAAGGAAGATGGATGTTGTCATTTCTCGTAAGAAATCTTCTTTCGTTGAAGTGCATGAGCTACAACCTTTAACAAAAGAACAATCTTTGGAGTTGTTCAATAAGAAGGCATTCCGATTTGACTGTGATGGATGTTGTCCAAAAGAGCTCATTGGTATATCTTCTGAAATTGTTAAAAAATGCAAGGGTTTACCACTAGCGATTGTTGCCATCAGTGGTCTTTTATCTACAAAAGAGAAAAATGCATTTGAATGGCAAAGATTCAGTGAAAATCTAAGTTCAGGGCTAAATAAGGATTCTCATTTAATTGGGATTAATGAAATTTTAGGTCTCAGTTATGATGATTTGCCTTGCTATCTTAAGTCATGCTTGTTGTATTTTGGAATATATCCAGAAGGTTTTGAAGTTCGATCAAAGAGACTGATTCGACAGTGGATAGCTGAAGGGTTTGTGAAAGAGGAAAGAGGGAAGACTTTGGAAGAAGTTGCAGAAGGTTATTTAACAGAGTTGATCCATAGAAGTTTGGTGCAAGTTTCTTCAAATAAAACTGATGGAAAAGCCAAAAGTTGTCGTGTTCATGATCTAATACATGCAATGCTCTTTGAAAAATTTGAGGATTTAAGTTTCTGCAAGCATATTAGTGAAGATGGCATGTCATCTTTAAGTGGAAGAATTCGGCGCCTATCAATAGCAGCCCATTTCAATGATTTAATGGAAAGTACTGAAATCTCACATGTTCGGTCATTGCTTGTTTTTACAAAGGAAAAGTTTCCCGAATACGTTATGAGGGAAATCGCTACAAAATACAAGTTGTTGAAGGTGCTTGATTTTGAAAATGGTCAATTGTTTTATGCTCCTGAAAATTTTGGAAAATTGATCCACTTGAAGTATTTAAGCTTCAAGTATGCATGTGCAGAACTTCCAGTATCCATTAGCATGCTCCATAACCTGGAGACCTTGGATGTAAGGGGTAAAAAAAATCCATGAGATGCCAAAGGAGGTTAGCAAGCTTAGAAAGCTACGGCATCTTCTGGGCTATAGAATGTCTTTGATTCAATTGAAGGATGGTATTGGAGGCATGACATCCCTACAAACGCTAAGTTCTGTCAACTTAGATGTGGATGGAGTAGTAGAGCTAATTAGAGAGCTAGGAAAGCTGAAGCAACTAAGGAAGTTAGGCGTGCATGGTGTTAGGGAAGCAGATGGAAGCGTTCTATCTTTCTCAATCAATGAGATGCAACATTTGCAAAAACTAGAGATTATATCAGATGAAGTCATTGATTTGCATTTGATTTCATCCCCACCTATGCTTTGTTAGGAAACTACGCAAAATTTCCCCATAGTCAAATTAGTGGAAGAGCGAAAAATAAATGCGAAAGCACACACAAAAATTGATAACGGAGTTCGGCCAATAATGCCTACGTCTCCGGGCTGCTGCAGACCTTTTATTGAAAAGGGAAATATACACTGTGTTTACAAACACTCACACTCTCTCACAAAACCCACAACCCAATTACACCCAAAATATTTCTCTCTAAATATTTCTCACCTTTTCTCTTGGTGCTCACTGATTTTCTCTCAATGTTGGAATGAATTTTCCTTCGTCCATGAGCTTCTATTTATAGACATTCACGTTGCCAACTATTCACAACTGGCTGCACACGTTTTCTTCTCACCAGTGTTTTTTTTCTTCTCACCGGCGCATGTCATGCTGCCACTGTAGAAAAATATGAATGCACTATTCGGTGCATGTTGAAAAGCTTGCACTGCTTGAAAAATTCCTTCTTTCTTTCGGTGGCATTAATGGGTTGGTTGGGAGGTGTACTTTTGACTAACAATCTCCCACTTGAAGACTGATTTCAATCGGTCTTCACACCTCGATCTTGCAGCAGCCTTTCCTGGTCTGTTATTCTAGCAGGCCAACTGAAGTTGAGCACAACTTCAGTTTGTCGATAGTCACTACCTTTGTCAACATGTCTGCTGGGTTCTTACTTCCTTGGATCTTCTTCAACATTAACACCACATCCTCAAGCAGAGATCTGATGAAGTGATAACGAAGACCAATCACTACAAGAAATAGTTCACATACCGACGGCCATTCACCGACGGCTTGAGCCCGTCGCTAAAAAAGCGGGATTTCCGACGGCCAAAACCGTCGGAAAACGCACCCGTTGTATTTCTGGATATTACCGACGGGTTAGGCCGTCGGAAATCCCGGTTTTTTAGCGACGGACCCAAGCCGTCGGTGATTGTCCGTCGGTAAACCGTGAATTTTGGGAAATTCGCGGTTTTTTTTTGAATACCGACGAGTAATGTAGTTTTTCTGACGGCTTAATCTGTCGCTAATCCCGTGTTGTGTACCGACGGGTTAGACCGTCGGTAAGTTTAAAATGGCCGTCGGTAAGCTCTTTATTTGGCCAGAACAGAACCATCACTCGCAGAACACCATCTTCTTCTTCAGAACCATCTTCTTCATTCTTCTTCTTCAAAACACTCGCCCACCACTCGCAGAACCATCTTCTTCTTCATTCTTCTTCTTCAAAACACTCACCCACTCGAGTCTTCTTCTTCATTCAGCCACTCGAGTCTGCAACGCTGCCGTCACCGAGCGAATCACTTTGGGGGACCGTTTCACCGTCTCACCCACGATCGTCTCACGGGATTGGCGCTCTCACTCTTTTCACCCTCGACCACTCGGCGACGCCTCAAAACCATTGCACGCGCGAAGCTTCATCTCTGCAGGCGTTTGTGCAGTTGCCAGGGACGACGCGATTGGGCTTGCCAGTGATTCTGCCGAGACCTTTCAGGTTTGACTCTTCATAATTTTTATTTTCAAAGCAGTCCCTCTCTCACTCTTTGCACTCCCCCTCTGATCGTTTGTTGAAGATTAGGTTTTTAATTTTTTTTTCTGTTCTGCTGTGAAATAAATTTGGCAATTTTGGCATCCCTGTTTGTTGATTGGCTGCTGGGGGTTCTGTTGCTTGGCAATTTTTTTTTGTCATCGTTTGTTGATTGGCAATTTTATTTTTACATTCTTTGGAAATTCTATTGTCATCGTTACATTTGTACATTTGCTTGTATGTTTTGTTACTAAAAAAAAATGCTTATTAATGAAAAGGCATGTACAATTATTTATAGATTGGGAAAATGGTGGTGTGTGTGAGTACAGTGTGTGGGTTGAAAGTTGAAAGTGATAAGGCATGTACAATTATCTAATGGTCCTAACATATTCTAGAGTTAGTACCTGTCTAGACCTGCATCTGCATCATACTTGTGACTACACAATAATGGACCACACTTCTGAAATGTATGCCTACAAAAAACCACTGACCAAACATATAGCTTTGGCGATGAACGATCTTGTTCTTGGCTATATTGGCATAATACATTAGTAGAACAATTAATAATTGATTTCTGTACAATGTTCTTCAATTGTTATTTAAGGTTAAATATTGACCATCGAGAAGTACAATAGGGATATTTATGCTACTGGTCACTACAATTTACCAAAACTTAGGTAAAATGCAATATTCAAGTATTAAGTTATGCACTGAAACAAGGTTGTTCTGCATCATATTTGCATATTGAACTAATATCTTATGAGCTCCATTTTGAGGTAAGATCCCAAGTATGGAAAAGATGAAAAGGTAATTTAATGTATGGTAATGGTTGAACAAGTGCTTTAGGATGCAAGATGAAAATGAAAAAAAAAATATGGTAGAAAAAATGGAGAAAAAGAGAAAAAAAATTGACTTTATATGTTATTAGATGGAAATAAATATAAAAATGATGCTAGTTTGATTTGGGACTGCTGTTCTGTAACTGGTTAACTTTTGATGCTCTGAAAGCACGGATAACCGAATGCCAAATATTCATCTTGTTTATGATTGGCAAAAACAATATAAAAAACAATTGTCTCTAGGAATTCCTTTGAAATGCTTATTTTAGTTTTATTTCAATAAGATAGATCTGTAATACATTATTGCTTCTGTAGGATGGAGTTTTTTATCATTTCATCCATGTACTAATCGGGAGATGTTGCCATAATTCATGTCAGATAACTCTGTATACGCATGAGGCACAACAAAATAATTAAATACACATGGTCATTGTGGGATGGATTGATATTTGTGATTTATCTATGGTTTGTTTTAGGTGGTGATTCCATTGGGATTTTATTTGATCAATTATACTGGACAGTCATGGCTTCCCTCTTCCATCACCATTTCCTATTTAGCTATTCAACCATGCTATCATGAGTAAAAGTCAATAAAAGGGATTTTTTTTTGTTGTAAGGATTCAAATTGGATCCAAAGATTGTCAAGCGTTAGAGAGTCAGTTGCTTAAAATAGCAGAAAGTTGTAGGAGTACAGGCAGCATCCTATAGTGTGACCAAGCATCCTTATTTCATCAGCAACAATGCCATGATAAATACCCAGTTTGTGTGGTTTTCTAACATTTACAGTTTCAAATGTCAGCTGTCAAGCATCCATTAATCTATACGATGAAGCATGCGTTCTTAATTTCCTGTCATTTAGAATGAACAATAAAAAGGAATATTTAAGGCTCATATATTGTACATCCCTCAATTAAGTACCCTGTGTTTCAACTAAATTTGTCCTCTTTAAAATTGGTACTGAAAGAGTGCTCCATTACTTTTTTCATAACAAGTACTTTTCTAAGAAATCTTTGTTGGCAGGGCTTTATTTTTAGCGTGTATGATTCATAAAGATAGAAATCTCCATGTCTTCAAGAGAAATGAAATGCTTAATTGCTGCCAGGCAGACTTGAGTAAATCTTTCCCCCCCTTCATTTAACCTCGCTTTTATGCTAGTAACTATTAAGTTTTAGCTTTCCAATTAATTGATAGTTTTTTATTATTATATCATATTTTGATTATTTTTATAATTTTGGAATCCACATTTCATAACTGCCATGGTTTTCCCTTTTCTCATTCTTTTATGTGTTTTTACCATTATGTACCTTCTCATCGCTTCTTACGCCATCCCTAGGGCCACCCATTCCAAAGCCCTCAACCATCACAAATAGCTTCTCACCCATAGAATGCAGGCGCAACCTCTCACCGGAGCCACTAATCGGTGACCCTTTGTCGCTCTCACCGATTCGGCCATCGTGATCGCCACCTCCACTACGTGGCGCACCACCTCTCCTCTCCTCTCTGCTCCACCGTGCTACTTCAAGAGGTACATATTATTTGGGTTTTTCTGTCGATTTAGGTTTATCAATTTGTGCTTGTTGTTTTCAATTTCGCAAGTCGTTTAGATTGGATTTGTGCGATTTTGTAATTGCGGTGGGCTGAAAAGCTGAAGTTTTGTGCTTTGTTAAAGTCGTGTGTTTTTTAGAATAATTGGAAATAGAATTGGTGCTCTGTCTGCTTCAAATTCATTTGAAAGGTTCATGGTGGAGTTTTGTATGTGATGTAATTTTGAGGAATGGCTGGTTTGTTATGTTGTGAGATCCAATCTTGTTCTAGAGCTACGTGTGATGTTAGCTTTTATATATTTCATCCTTTATAAGCCAAGACTTATACATCTGGTTTCTTTTCAAAAAATTGTGAGACAAATTTGTTTATTGGTTCTGTAAAGTTCAATAATCCCTGCTAGTTTCATCTTGACTATTTCAAATCTACATGTGCATGTCTTCTTTATTCTATCATAGGCAATCATGGATGCCAAGCTATTTGATTACTTAATTTTCCATCTTGTTGTCTAAGTGAAGTGGAGCATATTTGCAGCTATTTTATTATGGTGTTGACCGACAGTATTGATTGTATTTTGCCCGCTGCAGGTAGACCTCAGGGACAGGGCTGCACTAGAGCAACTTTTTGCTTCCACAAAGTAAGTTATGACAGAAGTTTCTTTCTTTATTCTTTTTCAGTGCTATATATTGTTGCACTGAGAATGTAAGTTTTCACAGGTTCTCCTTTTGTATTTGCATTGATAGCTATGAGTAGCATACATACAATCACCAATAATATACTAAAAGAATCTTTATTACAAAATATGTCCATGAGTGAATGCCTTGCATATTGATTTTGATTTTGATATACATAATTTTATCTCTGAAAGGAAGAATTTTGCATGCTACGTTCTCGATTCTTTATATCAGTATCCCCCTCTGTCACACACACACATAAATTATTGGAGAAACATTTGGCACTAGTTTTTTTGTTTCTTTTTATGAATTTGTGCCTCATTTTTTTATGTTTTGGCATGGTGGTTTGCTTTGAAAGCTATAAGATTGGTTGATTTTATTTAATGTGATGATTTAAGCCCAGTTCCAAGGTTCCATTTTCAATTTTAAATTAGATAGAGAAATAGCTGTTATTTGGATATGTGAATTAAAAAATGGTTGTGGTTTGTGTTTAATATTATAAGTTAAGAAAATATTTACGGTTTGGTCATATGCGATCGGTATCCGCTCGTTACGTTTTATGGTTCCGCTTTTTCAATTACCGTGGCGAAGCCGTTGGTATTTGAAAATGACCGTCGATAATCGATCAATTTACCGACGGGTTGAGGCCGTCGGTAATGTTTGGATACAACGAGCGCGACCCCTTCCTTCCCCTTTCCCATTTTTACTTCTTTTCTTCTAATCTCCCAGCGTCGCGCGCTTCTCTTCTTCTCCTCTCCTCTCCCAACAACCTTTGTAACATTAGTTTTTCATTGTTAGATTCACGATCAATATAATGTGACAACGCACTCTACTTTGTCTCCCAGAACCTTTTTACATAATTATTCATATACTCTTTCTCCCTTTTGTTCTGAAATTTTCCCATGAGAAAAATCAATCCCCTTCACAGACTAAAGTCATCCCTAATAATTATTTTTTGTAATACATAAATTCAGAATTTAATAGAAAATAGGTGAATAATTTTTATTTATCTTTTATTATTATTTTTTGATGGAATTTACCTTTTATTATTGAAATAGCCATGTTGATGCCTTCAAAGACAATTCATGTTATCCTTTTTTAGTTTCTTGCATAGGATGCTTGTCTAATGCTCTCATGGCTTTAATTTGTTACAACTCTCACTTTCTTTTCATTGACTTGTTTCCTAATCTTGCCATGATTTAGAGGAGGAATAACCAAAACTTAGAGCTAATTTGGATAAAATCTCACTTTGTGACTTTGGTTTCCTTTGACTTTATTATGTAAATTAATGATTCCCATTGTCTATAACTTTTACACTAATGAAAGTTGTATCTTATATATGTTTGTAAACCATTTCTATTTTGTACCTTGTAATATCATCTTTATAGTTCTACTAGTCTGATCTTTATAGTTGCTAGCTGATAAGGGACAGTATAATTAAATAAATCTGTTTACAAGTTAGCTGCAATTTGCTTTGCACTTCTCTCTATATTTCTTTTCCTTGCCACTTCTGCTTGTCTAATTTTATCCTTTGTGAGTTATGAGTTTAATTTGGTTTTCCAATTATGTGCCATGATCGAGCTTTAGTAAGCGCTGGGTTCTTACCTCCCCTTCGATTCACAATCCCTTGACCTTTATCTTGTTTGGGTAATGATTTTGTTTTTCTGTTAGTATATGCTTTTATTGTTCTTGTGTAGTTCTTTGAGTTTAATCTTGTGTTTGCGATTACTCTGCGGTGACACAGACTCAGCCTCTTCCTTCCTCCAGTTTGCATACGCCACATTCTTCTCTTACTGCGGTATGGATTAATTCCTTTCCTTTAGTAACATGTGAACCTTAGGTTCAAGTTAGGGATTTCAATTCCCTTATGAAATAAAGTTTATTATTATTGATTTGATTGTATAGTGGAGTGCAGTAAAGAGGTTGGTTTCCTGCCCCCAACCTCCCACAACTTGTATGTTTGATGTTTGCTCCTTTGTGTGCTCCATTGAGCTCCAAAGGTATGAGTGTGGTTATGTGTTGTCCATTATGTTGGTAAGTTTTGAGGCTTGACATAGAGCCCTAAATTCATAGTAATGATTTATGTTGAATTCCTTGATTTCTTATTTAGGGTTTTAATGTTATTTTTGTTGCATAGAAAATGCTCTCAATATGAGGATTGTCACTCGATTTCACTTGTATTTGCTTGGTTGGATTTTCTATTGTGTTAAATTTTAACTAGTGTGCTAATGTAAAAATGATATCAAATAGCTTAGGAGAATTTGAATTTTATAGATATGAGTGTGTGTTTGGTTCGCCGTTTGCATCTCGTCAATGTTTGTCGCCACGTAAGAACGAACACCAAGAAAAAATATTGAATGAAATCACAGAAGGAATAAGAAGAGGTTTTTTTTTTTTTTAAAAGTTAGACATCGAAAAGCACTATGCAGTTTTTCACATTGGGCCGTTCAAAAGCGCGTATTGGGAGGCGTGCAGCTGGTGCATTAATTTTAGAGTGTAACTTGTAAATATCTAATCTAATTATATATAACTAAATAAACTTGAAAATTATTAAACATTAATTACAGTAAATTATATGTATATGCCTAAGTTTAAATATTATATTTTTTTAAACAAAACGGTTAGTAAAATTACTTTAGAGGCTTAAGTGATTATTTATTTAATGAGCTATTTTTAGAAACTTAAGTGATTATTTATTCATAAATTACTTTAGAGGCTTATTAAAATAAAATGAAGAGCATATGAATATGTTTTATGTTGATATATTTGAATATTAATATCAGCATTTATTTTAAGTGATGTAAAATAAGTTTAAATAAACCTTGAATAAATAAGTAGCTCTTCCGTTTTAAGAAAATAAAATATATAAATTAAAATTGCAATATTGATTGAATTGTTAATAATTATTATTTATTGAAAAATAAAATATTTTATTTTATATATGGCGGATGGCGTAGTGGCAACTAAATGATTAACAAAACTACACACACAGTAAATGGACCATTGCTCAAAGAAACAAGACAGATTTGAATTGGAAAGGACAAATAATAATAGAATTAAAAAATAGATTTAAAGATAAAAAATAATTTAAGAGCAGAATTTTTAAGAACAATAGAATAAAAAAGCAGATTTTAAAAAAGAAAGAAGAGAATAACAAAACGAAATTAGATAGAATTGAAAAATAACATAATTAAAAATTAGAAGGATTCAAAAGCAGAATTGAAAAAATAATTAAGAGATGAGCAGAATTAAAAAAAGAGAAACAAGGGAAACAATCGTTAAAAAATATGATATAACAAAAATGAAAAAAGATCTGAAGAAGAGAAGAATTAAAAAAATTTCAATAAAAAAGAAATAAAAAATAACAACATTAAAAATTATCATATAAGAAATTAAATGAAAAAGGAAAATAAAATACTTTTTATTATATATATATATATAATAAAACTAATTCTACCCTTGTCATACGCTTGTCTAATTGTTATGTTAATCATTGATCTAATGGATGTTTGATATTTGTTATTAGTATCGGAGAGAAGCCTTAGCTTCCCGTTTGAGGTTTAATATATTATTGAGTTCATATACTCTTTTAGGGTACCATGTGCTCATTGTATTTTGAACCTTGAATGATCCAGGTCGGACAGTTTGGGAAAAAATTTTTTATTTATTCGTATAATAGTTGTTGCTTAATTCTCGTATCTTTATATTTGATGAAATTTCGGTTCGATTCATTTCATTTTGTTCTCTGGGTGCATACTTGGTTGCGGTGTTCATAAGCTGCGTTCATTTTGTGTACTCGAGAGACCAATGAAATCTTTGCGAAATTTTGTCAAGTATAAGATCTGGAATTAAGGAATGATTATTATCTGAGTTAAAAAGTTTTTTCTCGAATGGGATAAGTCATACCATTTAAAGAAAGAGAGCGGTTGTAAGAACGTCGTCTTGCTGAAATTGTCATTTTTTTGGCATGCGAGAAGATGGAATATTTTCTTTCGAGTCGTAGTTGGATGTACGATAGGTTGTATCAGGGAGAGGGGTTTGAAATCAGATTTTCTTATTTGGGGTTGCGTGCTTTGTCCAAGTCGCAATGGCACATAAAGATTTCAAAACTAATGGAGGGATTAGATGTCAGTGCTTTAATTGCGATTGCGGAAGGATTAAGAGCCCAAGTGAGGTCACGCACCACCGTATTGATTGGATTTAGGCTTAATTCTTGGATTTGGACTACACATGGTGAAAAGTTGCCTCACGTTGATTTAGGGGTTGGTGATAATTGCGAAGGTGCTTGGCGATTACGTGGGTCGGGATGTGGTGGCGATTGAATTGATGCAAGATATGGTTTGTGATGCCTTGGGGGTGAGCGTGTTATTCGAGAACAGCAGTATGATGACACAGATGAACTTCCAAATGAGACAGCACAAAAATTTTATAATCTATTGTTAGAAACAAACAAGCCATTGTTTGAAGGGTCTACAGACTCTAAGTTATCAATGTGTGTGAGGCTCTTAGCTCTTAAGTCCAACTGTGGTGCTACCGAAGTGTGCTTGGATCTCGTAACGAAAATGATGTTGGACTCGTCACCTATCAAAAATGGTTTGCCAAAAAGTTATTACGAGGCTAAAAGCTTAATGTCCAAGTTGGGGCTGGAATCTAAAAGGATTGATTGTTGTGTGAGAGGGTGTATGTTGTATTACGACAATGAGTTTGGTAAAAACGATGGTGCGCTAGTTGAATGCAAATTTTGTGGTGAGCCTAGGTATATGTCACATACTAATAATCGGACGGGTAGACAAAAACTAGTTCCAGTGAATGCAATGTTTTATTTGCCAATTATTCCAAGGCTGCAGAGAATGTTTGCATCACCACAGACTGCAGACAAAATGACATGGCACTATGAGAATAGAAGCACTGGGTATGTTGCGCCACCCTTACGATGGTGAAGCTTGGAAGCACTTTGATCGTGTGCATCCCGATTTTCTGGCAGATCCACGTAATGTGCGACTTGGCTTATGCTCGATGGTTTTACCGTATGTTCAATCCACGGCGAAACCTTATTCTTCTGGCGATTATCGTTACCCCATACAATCTTCCTCCCGAAATGTGCATGTCTAAGCCTTATATGTTCTTGACTTGTGTTATCTGGGTCCAGATAATCCGGCAGATGGTATTGACATCTATTTAGAGCCTCTTATCGACGATCTCAAAAGGTTGTGGAATGGTGTTGTGACGTACAATATTGCCGCGAAGAGGAATTTTACAATGAGGCGGCGCTTATGTGGACCATTAATGACTTCCCTGCATATGGCATGTTGTGCGGTTGGGGTACTCATGGTAAAATGGCATGTCCGCATTGCATGGAGCATACAAAGGCCTTTACCTTGAAATTTGGGGAAGAGTTCTTGGTTTGACTCACATCGCAGTTTTTCTGGGATGATCATGCATTTAGGCGAATAAGAACGCTTTCAAGAAGGGGAAGTTGAATTAGATGGCGCCTCAAGGTTGGCCTTGAGCAGATCTGGGAAAGGGTTATGGAGCGCCCAAAATCACGATTTTGGCAAATTGGATCGATTTGAAGGATATGGACAATGGCATAATTGGACAAAAGAAGTATTTTTGGGATCCGCCATCTTGGAGAGATAATTTATTGAGACACAACCTTGATGTTATGCACATTGAGAAGAACTTTTTGACAATGTTTTTTCACGGTGATGAACGTCGGAGGAAAAACAAAAGACAATGAGAAGGCGGACTAGACTTACCACTGCTCAGGCGAAAGGACTTGCATTTGTGAATCGGTCGGATGGGAAGACCACGAAACCCAAAGCTGTTACTCTTTAAGCTTCTTGAGGAAGCCAAGTCGATCTGTCGGTGGATAAAAGAACCGGATGCGGATGGTTATTCTTCTAATTTGGCAAGATGTGCCGATGTGAACAAAGGAACCATGATTGGGATGAAAAGCCATGATTGTCATGTATTCATGGAGTGTTTACTTCTATTGCATTTAGTTCCTTGCAGTCAAATGTTTTAAATCCTTGTTGAACTTAGCCAATTCTTTAAAGATTTGTGTTCTGCGATTAATCGAGAGAGGATGATCTCATAAGGATGGAGCGAACATACAGTCATGCTTTGTAAGTTGGAGAGAATATTTCCCCTGCTTTCTTTGATTCTATGGAGCATCTAGCGGTGCATCTTGCACATGAAGCTAGGCTTGGTGGGCCAGGTTCAATACGGATGGATGTATCCATTCGAAAGGTACTATAATAAAGTATTCTCTAAAATAAATATTTATTTGAAGGGTTAAATGTATCAATTTTATCATCAACGTTGTTATTTTGTAGATTTATGGGTGACTCAAAGCGGTCAGGTGAAAAATAAGGCCAGGGTTGAAGGATCTATTTGTGCAACTTACTTACACCGTGAGACAATCCATTTCTGTTCCCATTATTTCTGAACTTCATGTTGACACCAACAAATAGTAGGAGCAGTAGAAATTGAAAGTGAAAGACACCCGCTTGCCTTATCGGTATTTTGCCTTTCCTAGTCATGGTGGAAAGGAGGTGGATAAGCGGATAGCAGGCGAAGTGTGGAAGTCGACCCACGTTCACGTGTTGATCAAGCGTGTAGAAGTATCACCGTATCTAACGTATGTATCATTTTGACCACTTTCAATTTCTTTAATCCACAATTGCTCTTGATCATTTGTTTGATAATGACTTGATCGGGGCATTCTTGTTAACTAAGCCCACAAGCGTACAAGACTCTTACGCCTATATTCATGAATATCTCCCAACGTGGTTTAGGAACCAGGTATGTTTTTGAGTCGTCATATATATATTATTATTATTATTTATTGTTTGAAAATACAAAAATATTGTTTGAAAATAGGAACCATAATTTGTTTGCACATGGTGTGTACACAGTGTATAGCGAGCGAGAATCCTAAAATCCAACACTTGAGAAATTTATCTCATGGTCCTAAATCACGTGTAAAAGAATGGCACACATTCTTTGTAAATGGATACAAATTCCAAACCCAGTCAAAAGCAGAGGGAAAAAAGCGATTAACGGCGGGGTTTATGTAAAAGGTGCCACAGATGGAGGTGAAGATGACTTTACTGGCGTGATTCAACATATATATGAATTGACGTACAATACTTTAGACTATACTAAAAAAATAGTGCTATTTTATTGTAATTGGTTTAATCCAGTCAAATAGAGGCACAAGAGTGGATCGAAAATATAATCTTGTTGACATACACATGAGCAGAAGATACCAAATGTTTGATCCGTTTATCATGGCACAACATGTAAGACAAGTGTATTATGTCCCTTATCCATCAACTTGAAGGGAAAAACAAGGTTGGTGTGTCGCAATAAAGATAAAACCACGTGGTCGCATTGAAGCGAGATGATACGAGGAAGAAGTGGCTTATCAAGTGGATGAGATATCTCAGGTCAATGTAGTAAATGAAGTGGAACCCATTACTCGACTACGTGACAATCCAATCACATATGAAGATGTAGATGGGGATGAGGAATTAAATGAAGAAGTGACAGAACCATCAAGATCTGAAGGCGATCTTTGAAATTGAGTGGGCGAGAATGAGTGATTGATATTGTTTAACTTTTTACAATTTGAGAAATTAATGTGTAACAATATATTTTAATTTGTCGATTATTTTCATAACTTGTTTATTTTTATGGAATTCATTTGTAATATTGTTATGTTTAAATATAATATTTCATATTTGTTATTATTCAATTGCTCTATAGACATATATGGCATCGGGAGGTTCAGGAGCGGACCCCCACCACCCGGTGGTAGTAAATGGAAGGGAAGGGATCGCCTCGACCCCCTAAATCGTCGAGGCCGACCATCATTAGGCGTGACCCTCTTTGGGTTTTCGGCGTTGTCATCTACACGTCGTCCTAGTACATCTACGCCGAGACGACTGATACACCTCCTGCACCTAGGCGACCTTACGCACCACCTACGGACTCGGCACATTGGACACCAGCTACACAGACTGGGCACGTTCGGCACCTTTGCCTCACATTGACATGATCCCCACCGGGGTTCCGGTTTGCACATGGCGCTTGAGTTCCCATGTTGTACGATCCGGTGGTCGATGCTCATCGGTCCGACCATGATTATAGTACGGGCCATACACCGATGACACCGATGTTGGCGGGGCGGGAGGAGCAGGAGGTTCAGCAGGAGGAGGTTCTTGAACAGGGGGAGGGCCAGGAGCTTGACACTCTTGAGATGTTGTATGATGGTCGAGTTCTTATCAGGCCATCTGGTAAAGGGTAAGTATTTGCAAATTTTTTCGAGTTATTAATAATTTACATGTATATATATATATTTTTTATTTAACATGTTTTTATTGTTCAGGTTTCTTCCTCAAAGCTTCTTTGCGTTAGCTATCACAAAGAACAATTGAGGAGAATTACCAGGAGTTTTGGCCACCTGGGGACAGAAGGATTTTGAGCGGGACCATATGTTTAATTCTTTCAGAGTAAGCTGCAATTTTTATTTTATTGCATATTTTATTTTCAGTAAATTTCAATTATGTTTAATAATGTCTTATATTGATCTGACGAGGTTGCTTGGGAGGAAAAATATGAGGAGGCGATGGAGAAGAATTTTCATATGAAGGCCTCCCATCGCCTTTTCTCGACATGCTTGAGATGCCCGCATCGAGGATCGCCGACCAGTGGATAGGGACGAGCTCGCGGCGGCTGGTAGCGACTGGAACACCCACGAGTTAGAGGCGACCCGGCTCGAGCCAAGAAGAATAGGGGCCTCTCCGAGAAGGGTGGCGGCTTGCACACCGGAGGCAAGTGATGGCCAAAGGCAAAGACGCAGCTGATTAGACTTATGCGTGTTATAAAATTTTTATTATTATTATTTTATTATTATTATTATTTATTTAAATTTTTTTATTAATACAATATCAGTCGAGGAGGTTGGGGAGAGAAGTTCAGTTGCACGAGCTCCATCTTGCAACTCATACGAAGAGAATCTTGGTGATTTCGTTGATAAGCGTTCGAGGCGGACTCAGGTAATTATAAAATATAATAAATATTTTTTTAATAATGTTTATATTGTTTTGTTAAAAAAAAAGATTTGACTTATTTGTTTGTTTAACAGGAGGAGTTTGAGGCGAGGATATCTCGCCTTAGATCTCAGAGCTCATCATGTTCTCCATCTCGAGCCCTGACGATCTATCTACACCGTGAGGTTTGGCGGAAGTGGTTGGCGGAAGAAGAAGGGTCAGCGCTATATGGTGTCAGGTGACCTTGCCAAAGAACTACAAAGGGGCCCGCCGCCTACACAATCGGAGAGTCGTCCGAGTAGTAGTCTTGCCACGGTCGCTCTGCCGCGGATGACCAGGAGATAGCCGAGTTGAAGCGACCGTGGCCCGGCAGGAGCTTCGACTCAGGTGCTACAGAACAGAGCAAATGTACCGGTTGCTAGCTTCGCCAGTGACCTACTCGCCTCGGCCTCGACCTCGCCTCCGCCTCCGCCTTCGCCTCCAGCGTACTCATGGTCATGTCGATGATGCAGATGATGTAGAGCATCTCGATCATGATCAGAGTACCAGACTATTAGTTCTTTTTATACTTATATTTTTTCATATTTTTGGATATCATTTTTTTCGTTTCGTATATTATTTTAGTTACTGATTTTTATTTGTTGAATTTTTATTTATTATGTTTTCTTTTTAATTTGCTTTTTAGTTTACATTATCACATTTTTATATATGAAAAATCAATTAATAATTAAATTAAATTAAATTACAAGTAATTTTTAATTAAATTAATAAATAAATATTTTTAATATGAGAGTAAATTATTTTTATAATTAAACAAATAAATAATTAAATTAATTAAAGAATAAAATTAATTTAGTTATTAATTAAAATTAATTTATTAATAAATTTAATTAAAAAAAATTCCGACATCGACGGCCTAAGCCGCTTGGAAACACTTCAGATTTACCGACGGTCACGTCCGTCGGAAATATAACGACGGCTTTACCGTCGGTATTCGACGTCATTTTACCGACGGGTATAACCGTCAGATATGCGACGGCGAAGAAGAGTCCGTCGGTAATCGCTGCGACGACCATATTTCCGACGGGTTTTAGGCCGTCGGTTATCCGTCGGTAAAAGTGGGTTACCGACGGCTTTTATCGCTTACCGACGGCTTTAGGCCGTCGGTAATCCCGTGTTTTTTTGTAGTGAATGTGCTTCGTTCTGGAATGAAATGCTGAGTTCTTTGCCAGATGTATCGCACTCTGACTATCACTGTGCAAAACACTCTTCTCCTGTGTGAAACCCAACTCTGTTAACAATCCCTGAAACCATATCAATTCTTTGTCAAGCTTACATCGCTACATACTCACCAGTAGTGGATAAAGCAACAATCTTTTGTATCAGCGACATCCAACTAACTGCTGTAGTACCAACAGTAAATACGTAACCAGCGGTACTTCTTCGGTGATCGACTTCACCTGCAAAGTCTGCATCTATGTAGCCTTCTACTTTTATTTCTCCTTTGCCAAAGTACAAACACTTCTCTGTGGTGCCTCGTAGATACCTCAAAGCCCATTTCACTGCTTCCCAATGAGCTTTTCATGGATTTGACATGAACCTGCTAACTACTCCCACTGCATGGCCAATGTCTGGCCTCGTACAGACCATTGCGTACATCAAACTTCCAATGGTTGAAGCATATGGTATCTTAGCCATGGATTCTCTTTCTTCCTCCGTCTGAGGTGACTGTTCCTTGGATAAGCGAAAATGACTAGCCAAATGTGTGCTAACTGGTTTGGCGTTGCCCATGTTGAATCTTTGCAAAACACGGTTGATGTACTCCGCCTGAGATAACTGCAAATTTCCTCTTTGCTTATCTCTCGTGATTTGCATTCCAAGGATCTTCTTTGCAGGACCTAAGTTCTTCATGTCAAACTCCTTTGACAACTGCATCTTCAAGTTTCTGATCTTGTCCATAGCTGAACCTGCTACTAACATATCATCGACATAAAGTAACAAGATGATATAACTGGACTTATATCTCTTGAAGAAACAATTGATGATCAGCGTTGCCCTTCTGGAAACCTTCCTTGTGCATGAAGCTATCAAACTTCTTGTACCACTGTCTTGGAGCTTGTTTCAGGCCATACAAGCTCTTCTTTAATCTGCACACTATATTTTTATTTCCATCTTCTAAGAAACCTTCAGGTTGGTGCATATAGATCTCCTCATCTAAGTCTTCGTGAAGAAACGCAGTCTTCACGTCCAATCGCCTCAAGGTAGAGCTCTTCGCTTGCAACAATACTTAACATCGACTGATAGTATTGAAGCTTCTGGCTGAGCAAAAATTTCGGGGTAGTCAACTCCTTCCTTTTGCTGGAATCCTTTAATGACTAGTCGGGCCTTGTATCTCTTGGAGCCATCATTCTCCTCCTTCACCCGATACACCCATTTGTTGTGAAGTGCCTTCTTTCCCACGGGTAACTCAGCTAGTTCCCATGTTTGATTGGA